>OY720642.1:36108196-37577535 GCA_963169105.1 Ceriagrion tenellum | reverse complement strand
ATGAAAATATCATCTTATCACACAGATGTTACAATTTATCTATAGTAGTGTATATCTCAGTTAAAAAACCTATAGTTTTGAATAATATTTCAATATCTTTTTGTAAAAATAACCAATTTACCAGTTTCTTTGTAATTACACTTGGTTGTTACAACAGTATAACTCTTGTGGTAACTGCATAAAACCTTTTGGTGCTATATAATTTTAAAAATGTTTATAGGCATCAACATTAGGTTTCGGAATTATAAAACTATGGTTTTTTTCTCAGCTTAGTAGTGATAGGCCAAGGTATATCTTTGTGCCCTCCGCGATTATAGAAAATTCTTAAAACTTTGTACACATGTAAGTGCTTGAGTAATTGTCACAGACATGACGAAAAATTGACTTTGTATATTCCACACTTAAAAGTTTTTTACCGACCAAGATTTCGATTGCACAGCAATCACAATCAAGGTACATTTATATCACATGCGAGTCAATATGTAGAGAAAAGACGGGGGAAGTGAAGGTGGTTAATTGACGTCAGAGACGTGCGTCACGGTCAGGTTTGGTCAATGGGAGGTGGTGGGGGGATGGTATAGATAATAGAGGGGAATAGGAAGGAAAAATACATTCATTAAGAAGTTTCATATTATTGTTGCTGGCAGCATTCATAATTTTAAATTGTTCAAGGAAGTCCAATTTAGCCCCTTTTCTCTCAATGTGGAGCACCTCAGGCACACGTCTCTGACGTCAATTAGCCACCTTCACTTCTTCCACCCGTCTCTTCTCTATATATCGACTCGCATATAATGTAAATGTACCTTGATAATGATTGCTGTGCAGTCGAAACCTGGGTCGGCAATAAACTTATAAGTGTGAAATATACTTAATTAATTTTTCATCATGCCCAGGAAAATAAAATTAAAACTTTCGCAGTCCATGTATGTCAGCCACTGTTGTTTTTGGGTAACCCGCATCAGGATTTGTAAAGCCAAGGCTGAATGCCTCAGGACTGTCAGTGTCATTCAGCCCCGAAGAGATCTCCAGCAAGGGAGAAGACACTTAGGTTTGACAAATCCTGACGCGGGTCACCCAATAAAAGTCCTTGACAGGAAAATGTTGCTTGGAAAGGAATTTAACGTCGCGACTGTATCTTCATCTACATCGACATTTATTTATTACCATGCAAACCACTGCAAGGGTGTTCGGCAGGGGGAGACTTATCACCAACATGAACTGAAATGAAGAAATTTACTTTCACCGTCATGCACCACATAATGGGTGTTCTACAAATGCTACAGAAACTACTAAAATAATCTATAACGTAACTATGAAAACGTGACATAAGAGTCATGCAGGAAACATGCAAAACATGGTTTTAGCAGTACTTGGCAGATTTGGAAACATGCATGAGGGGGCAAATGAATAAATCGGCTTCACTACTTGCCAACTAACCTACTTCAAAGTCTTAACGCAGTCATTATGGTCTCTCATCGATCGCGGGAAAGACGAAATTTTGAACCTTTCTGTTCTACAATCTATTTATTTTATTTTATTCTCATGACCTGATCTGCCGCAGTTTGTTGGAGTTCGTGAGATATTAAAAGCTTCGTCTGAAAATAAATCAATTTTAAATTCATAAAACTCTTTCATTTAGATGGATCTTTACTGCGACTGAGTACACCATATTCTGTGGCGACATCAGTCAGGAATCCATAAAAATCGCCCTTGTTTATAGCTAACGTCAACTCTTTTTAGTTTTTTCAGTCGCGTGTATAGCGGCGAAGACTTCGAAAGCGGTGAGCGTAGCTCTTTACGCGAGCCAAAAGGAGGAAGTAACGAAAGGTTGTTTGTGTGTGCGCGTGTGTGACACCTCGGCTGACTGGCTGGCAGTATTGTGAATGGGGCGAGTCTATTTTTGCTCCGAATGCAAATGGAGTCTTCTTCGTCGACCACGGGCAGGTTTCCCCCGTCGTCAGAACCCTCCCGACTCCGAGAAGAGGCCATAAATCTTCGTGTGATCAAGAGGAGTCGGGAAATTAGTGGAGCTGAGTCCACACATCTTCTCCGTGGTTGTGCCCTCAAAGAGCTCATCTGATCGTGGTAAATGAAAGCCATTTATGCACGATGAACGACAGATAAACAATTGTAATAGTGGGAGGATCGTATTCTCAAGGGTAGGTCGTAGTTTTTTAGAAAAAAATCTCCGTTGCTCTTAGCCAACGTTTCGGAATTCAATGAGTTTCGTATTCAGGGCTAAAGCGCTATGTTAGAAGATGAACAAAGTAGAATAAAAGGAATGATACGTCATGACGTATATTTGGTCGTACAGCACTAGGTTTCGAAGGCTTCTAGTCTTTTCTTGTCAGCTTTTCCAATGATCCAGTGCTGTAGGAGGCTACTGAAGATAGAATGGACGGACAAAATGTGTAATGTTGAAGTTTACAGAAGAGCAGAAGGGGGAAGGACCATATGGAACAGCGTAGAGAAAAGAAGAACAAGATGGATTGGACACACCCCGAGACAAAATATATTTGTGAGGAACATAATTGATGGCACAATATAGGGAAAAGTCCCTAGAGGAAGACCTAGGAATAAGTTCTTGGACCAAATAAAGAGGAAAATACATAGGAAGAGATACCAGGAGGTAAAGGAATTAGCATTAGATAGTGGAGTGTGGAGGGCTGCAGTCAACCAGTCTTAGGATTGAACGACCTATGGTGATTATATAAAATGTAGAGAAAAAATATATAAAATTGTAGAAAAGTATCTGTGAAAACAGTAGTTGTGAAACACGGCATACATATTTAATAACTGTAGAAAAGTAGGGGAGACCGGGGCACGTTTACGCGGATTTTTTTATATTATTTTTCACCTTTTTTTTGTCTGCTCTTTTAAAGTATACATTTTTTAACGTTATAGACCAGTTATCAGGCTATAATGTTTCAAAAATATTTTTTACAATATCTCATATATAACTGTGAAAATTAAACTAATTCACTCTCATGTCGGGTGCGTAAACGTACCCCGGATACGGGGCACATTTACGCATCCACTGGGGCACGTTTACGCACTAGTTAACAGCTGGGATTAAATTAAATTACTAATAAATAACGCTTGAATGTAGATAAATTTGACAAAAACTTTATTAGTGGTACATAAAACTATTTTTAGAAGAACAACATATTAAAGCATTACGTAACTTATTCGGCATCTTCATTATCACTGTTTCAGTTTATGCACACAAAAAACAAACTGTTCCCTGTGGCGCAATCCTCGTGGGCCCATCACTTGCATCGCGTGCACTGCACCCATTCTTGCCTACTTTTGCTACATTTGTATCATTGCACGCAATAAATACAGACACAATCCTCATCTTCTGAGTCATTATTGATTGGTTGTTTTATTTGTATTGGTAGGATCTTGCCAATCTTTTTTGTCTTAGTTACTTTATTTTTGGTTTTGTTGCCTTTGTTTTAAAAGCATTAGACACACAAAGCAATTTTTTTTCCTTCTTAGTTTTTTTTAGCTTTTGTTTCTTCCTGCTCTTTTCTGAGGGATTCTTTGAATGGTGTATCGGTAAGCATGGCAGACTTCCTTTTTTTTCCTTTTTCTTGGTATCAAGCCTTGGTCTTTTTTTCAAAAGGCCTTATTTATTCAGGGGTCAGAAAGTACCCTGTGTTGAAGTAGAAGGCCTAGGACACTCATTTAAGGACCTAGTCGATAATCAATTGGCACGCAATGAATATATACAGCTGGGGCACATTTACGCTGTGCGTAAATGTGCCCCGAAGAGAATGCGTAAACGTGCCCCACCACCACATTTGAAATTATTTTTACTCTAGCATTTATAACCTTAGAACTTTCAGTTCAATTAAACACAGGCTTAAATAAAGATAAAATATTGTTTATAAACATATATATATCTGCCTTTAAATATAAAAGGTTAACTCACTACATGCTTCGAAAGTCATATATCAAAATTTACTTACCCTGAGAAAAAACAGAATAATCTTCTTTGCGCAAAAACGAAAGCTGGTATGGCGCCCAAAGTTGTGTGAAAGCGAGGGGTAAGTAGCAGCACAATACTGTCATGACTGGTGGCGCTCTAACTGTTACAGATTTTGTGGAAAGTACCTTGCGTAAACATGCCCCGTGCGTAAACGTGCCCCGGTCTCCCCTACCCTTTTCAATACGTATACTTAAAAACAAGTTTTTTGAAGATTGAACGTAAATTCATGACCGAACGCATACGGAGTGAACGTGCACGAAAGCGTATCGAATCGTTCATTTTACGATCCCCTTCCTCGTGGTAATTACACGAATCCTCATAAACTGGAGTCTGTGCCGTAAGAAATTAAGCTCTGCTAAGTAAGCAGAGGAAAAAACCGAGGAATGTTTTTTCTTTCACACCCCCGTCATTTTGCTCTCGTTTTCTTGTCTTGGCTTCCGTGAAAGTAGTCACGCTCGTGAAAGGCTTTTACTTCGCGATCGGGCTCTGGAACAACGGGTAACCGCCTTCCTCTCTTCACTGCTGCTGAACAGTAATTTTTATCCATCTGTACATTCCGAACTTTCTCGCAAAAGTCGTTAAAAATGAGGGGAATGTTTCGGAGCACATGGCAAATACACACAACATATATGATTGCCAAGTAGCTGGGGAGAGAAGGTTCAAATGCAAAAACATTTACGTAAATAATGCTCCCATAATTGTTTGCAAAACTCTTTGATAACTACTTCCACATTGAAGGGGGATGTAATCATCAAATTGCCGAGCGTTTACATTAAAAGCTCAAATGATAAAATATTTACAATTAATAATAAAATTTGTCCCTTCTAGCTACACAAATTTATGTGTTTTTCAAATGAAGGCGTGAAAAACGATTAACCTGCAAAGTTGTATAAACTGCAAAGTTGTTTCATTATAATGGAAAAATTTCAGTATTTTATACAAATATTTCAGCATTTGAATTTTTAATATTAATATTTTCGCATTTGCTGACTTAAGAAATATTCGCAGTCAACAGTTGCAAGTTTACAATTTTGTTCACCTCATGGGTGTATACGATAGGGATGATTTTTGAAGCGATCATCCAAAATTAATTATAGTCTAGGGCTATTTTGTCAATATTACGGCTTTAAAAAAAATAACTCCATGTGTCCTCATTCTGTTTGATCGGTGAACCTGTCGAATATCTTACAAGAAACCTTGCTGGTATAATCAGGAATGGACTTTTAAATAACGATTGCAAAAATAATGCAAATGCAATCAAATGATTACAGGACGCAAGATGAGTTCATTCAATGCCTATATAAAAGTTACATTTCCTGTGTTTTTGGTGATAGTCCTTTCCTTACGAATAAAAACCATGTGGACATTACAATAATTCCTTTCATTTTTCTGATATCATGTTCCACAACATCTCGCCAGATCCTGTTGAGTATATCTGATTTTGTCCAGTGTATTAACTTGTTTTTTGTTTATTTAATTCCGTGGAACTGGGTAAACTTTGTATATTGTCCATCGGGACTTTTTCTCTTTTGGTAATGTCATATCTTACTCAACACAAATTAAAACGACGAATTATGCGACTAGGTATAATTTACATTGTCCAATAACTCCTCTTATAACTGGCTGTTTGATGTGCAACTTCATGGTATCGATTTGCTTTATAATGAAAAACTGACAATGTGATTCCAAATAAACTTTTCAGTGTACGACCCTGGTTTCGACGTTGAACGTCATACAGTGAAACCCCTCTTAACGACCATTTTTCAGCAGAACCGTCGTTGGCCCCTAATTCAGGTTTCACTATATGTGTTTGTTTTAGTATTCTACCAGTTAAGGTAGGTTTTGATGAAAGTCAGATGGTTTCTTCCTGGTTTTTTACACTTTCAGGGGCCTAACTACCTCTTAAGTACTTCCTTTTTCGCCTCAGCTTACGATCTGCCTTTCTTCATCCTATCGATAAAACCCATTCTCTTTCTTCCCCTTCCCCACTTGCCCAACATCCTTCCCTCTATCACACTTTGAGCAAACCATTGCCCCTTATTACATCCTCCAGCCACCTACATTACCTATCCCGGATTTCACGTAAAAGTTTCCTTTCCTCGCCCCCCATCCAAAGCACTACGTCTTCCTTTCTGTCCACCTCACCTTCTCCATCCTATAAATAAATAAAATTAATATGCACCAAAGTTTCCCCGGAGCAACTAAATGATGAGGAAATAAGCCATCTGTATAGGTTTTAACAAAACCGTCGCTTCAAGAGTTCTCCCTTTTTTTCAAATCGTCCGCCCGTTCATTCGCATAATATGTACTCCTAGAAACTGAACCCCTGTTGAACGACCACCCCTCTTAACTACCATTTTTCAGCGGAACCGTTGGTGGTCGCTTGATACATGTTTTACTGTATTTAGGTTTCCCAAGGATGACGTCGAACATGGTTATCCGGGCCATGTCTAAATGAAATAATGTGCAATCACAAAGTGACAGTTTTTCACCAAGTTATAACTCTTCGTCAAAATTTAACTGTGTGAATAAGAATTATATTATTATTTGCAACAGTGCTCACGCAAATAACAAAAATAAAATCAATCAATTCTAAAATACATCCAATACGCGAATAGTAAAATAGTAAAACTTACGACGGGTGTAACTTTGATATTTCAATGCTAATGTCAACAACTTGGAGAGATTATTATATCACAATGTTGTTAGAAGCACCAGAAAATTATAGACATTTAATAACTATTTAAGAAAACCGGATATTGTTTAGTGAACTATAGGATTGGCAAAATATATTTGTATTGAAGGAATTTAAAAAAATAATTTTCTGTGCTCGGCGTCATGGTATAAACTTTATCGATAGATAGTTCTTTGTTTTCTTTCTCAATCGTAAAATTCATGTCCAGGAAACCACTCGGGTAACCTTACAGTGTGTAAGCTACAGGGTGGGCTACAGAGAAATCATCCGCTCGGATGATTCATGGTTTAGGAAATAAGTGCTATAGTCCGTCATGCAGCGCGTTCCGCTCCATCGGAGTGTTACGGTCTGGTAGCTTTAAGTTGGGAGCGACGTCATGGGTTTTAATGATGACATCCTGTGGTTTTTTGTCGATTTAAAGAGCTGGAGAGAAACCTCGGGATCAGACTTGGCTCATTTTTTTGGGAAGAGGCTACTTGATAGTGAATAAGTGAATTAAGGAGAAATTGTTTGGAAAATTTTCGGCAGAATTAAATTTCAAGGGAACTTCTTAAAGAGGAGACTGAACAGGGATAACAAGTCCACCCATGCGTTAATCTTTCTCCAATTGCGTGAGTAACATGACGGGATCACTGACTCATCAATGCTTTTTGAGAATTGTCTGACCAATAGATTTTCTAAAGGCCGCTTTACACGGTACATTTTATTGTAAAAACGGATGGATGAAGTCCTTCATGAGGAAAATTGTACTGTGCAAATTTTCAAATTGAATGACTATCTGAATGACTGAAAAGGAATAGAACCTTCTCTGATTTAATTCAATTTCTTGCACAATCTATGATATATTCGTTCGAGCAATAAAATGTACCGTGTAAAGTCACCTTAACACCTAAATTTAGGAGATAATGAAAAATTTTGAACCATATTTTTTCTTTTAGAAAGGCTGTACCCAGAATTCGTAACGAATACTTTGGGCTTATTGGAGAAAAAGATATTCTAGAACTAGATGAAGTCTAGAGTAAAAACTCCATATTCGTGAAAAACTATCTTTAAGAAACCATATTCTAACTTGTTGCACCAGATTAGGATTTCCTCGAAACAAAAAGATAGGTAATTAGTTCATGACTCGGATAGAAAAGCAATGAGACCAAATGTATTTCTAATGGATAAGAGATTACGATATCTTTAGCGAGATTATTCTATAGTGATAATGGGAATCTAATTGGACTACCTATCATCTTTAATCAGTTGTTAGAGGCATGAAGAGCCTGGAGTAATATTTTTATGAGAAATCAACTAAATGTTCGTGGTTTGTAGTTAAAAGGTGGAAAATACACAATGGCAAGTATATTTCGCGAGCTGCATGCAGCTTGAGTCTTATGTCGCAAATTGGTTCAAACGGTTCTGCAAGTTCTTTCCAGAACTTCCGGCAATTCACTTGCAGAAGCTAACTGAAAGTTATATTGTAAAGTAGTATTGATGGGGTTATTCAATTTGTGTCGTGAGCAAAAAATTATTCAGTTAATTGCAATTTGCACTTTTGTGGCCATATTGCAATCTAGAGAATTTTACGGGAAAATATTGAGTCAATGAGTCTATCGGATAATTGAAACGCATCCTCATGTTACTAGGTGGTCTTACATTGTAATTGGATAATTTAAACGCGTTCTTTTGTTAATTGGTTGTTTTCCATTATGTTTTATTTAATGGTTGACTGATGATGGTTAAGTGGTTAAATGATGTCAATTGGTACTCACAAATTTAACTCAAACTCTCTGATATTTCAAAACCATACTCTCTCGTTAATAGGGGCTACCGGAAAATGCAATTTTTTTTATACATTTTGAACTTTTCCCCTTCTTCGGGAGAGACGTGGTGAAATAGGATGTCAATGTATAAATGAGGTAATCATTTGGTGCCCTCAGCTGTAACATTTGACTGTCATAATGCGCTTCAACGCCTATGGGTCTTCAACAGATACAATGAAACGCGTCGCACTATTAAAAGGTGTTTTCATTTAATTTATCCATAGGCTTATTTCACACGATAATATCGAGTAAGCCCCGCTTCAAAAGTCATCAGGATTAAGCAAACATCCATGTTTGAAGTCCTAGAATCCCAGATGCTGAGCAATGACCGATACAGTTTTTTATGACCCTGCAAACACGCTTTGAATTATTTAAGTGTACACATAAGAGTAGTGAAGAGCTCTTCCGAGAATTAGAAGAGCACACAATCGATCGCCAGGAGTCGTAAGGCGACTGAGGAAACAGAATGTTCTATATCGGGCTAGTCTGAGAATATTGGCTTGGCGAATATTTCTCAAAGCTCTCTCGGGGAGTACTATTTTAGCGATGAATTGTTTGTATATCTTAAATTGAAATGGATTAAATTGGAACATTGAAAAATATTTCAATTATCTGTGTTCATCTACAAAATATTATCAACAAAACCCCTGATTATCTGTATAATGATATTATTAGAAACCAAAGTGTTCCAGGCAGACAAGTGAGAGGAAGAAGACGATTTAAAATCCCACGGTTTCGAACTAATATGTATCAGTCATCCATAATAAATTGTGGCCTAAGAATATGGAATGGTTTTCCTGACAATATTATAAAATCAAATAATGCATATAAATTTAAATCGGAAATGTTATCTTTCTTGTATAAAAAATATTATTGTAGCGCAGTGTGAATTTCATGGTACACTTCATTTTTTGTTAATTTCTATAAAAAACTTTCTCTCATCCTTACTAATTGTTTATATATTTTATTAGCTTGCACTATAGTAATTGTAAATATTATTGTATTAATGAATGTCCTATGCTTATTGAATGTTCATATTTGTAAACTGTAGTGTCCTGAAAAAATACTATTTTTGCCACAGAGTTTTTCAGTTAAACTATTTTTTCCAAAGGATATGTAGTCCTTGAACAGTAAATATTATTATTATTATATCTAGCAATGATGGAAGTAGAAAAGTAAGCGAGATCCACTGCCTATGATAGCGAGATATGTTCAGAAATCTTCCTTTACCACCGCCATTCGTTCACAGCGATTGAGCAAATAGCCTGTATTAGTTATTGCAAATGCTGTTTTATATGATGATTGCGACCCAAGTCTACCATATTTTTTCGACGAAACTTCGGATCAAATCTTATAAAATTAGTTCCTTTAGCTCAGTAATATTTGACGTATTGTACAAGTTTGAAAGTAGTGAAAGAGGAAACTGGTAATTTTTCATTCAAGCCTAACTTAAAATAAGAGAGATAGACAAGGATAGACACGTGCATTGAATCTGATATCCCGAAAATGTTTTTGTAGCGATCCTAAATTGTCTTGCTGCTGCCTGGTGATCACGTTAGGGAAACTTTGAGGAAGTAATTCTGAACTGTTACATCAGTTCACACAACTGAACTCATTCAAACATTAAGCGTATCACCTTCTCATTTGTTAAACATGGGTAGGAGTCCATAATTTTGGGTTGGAATCAAATAATGTGTAGGGTTAAAATGTGTGTATCTTAAAATAATGTGCGGCTTGAGGCGTAACTTTATCGAATTAATTCATGTTTAAATGAAAAGAAGAAAGCCTTCAGTGTCAGAGCCCGTGTTGTATCGAAGTAAAATAATGTGAAATCACAAAGTTACAGTTTTCTATTTTGAATTAAAATAAATCTTGGTGCTCAGATGTTCGGAAAAACACTTGAGCAATCTTTTTTCTTTCAAATACCTTTTTCTCGCGGTGCTCACTCTCTTAAGGTAGTTTGAGCGAAATATAATTTGACCTAGAAATCAATGAATTTGGTCTCATTTTAATGAAAAACCATCACCCTTCCACTGACACCAAAAGTCCAACCCCTTACCACGTATCTTTCCGAGATATTTTCCAGAAAATACCAGCCCTTTTACATGGGAAATGGTACGTTTATGCACTCCAGAGAGATCTTATATTAAAAATGAGGCATTTCTAACACCTAGATCTCGTAAAAAAATCAACAGTTTGTAGGTTTTTCTTTTCTCAACTATTTTTGAAATTTCATCATATTGTCACGGCAGTAAATTCTTCGCGATCACAAAAATCCTTCCGTTTTGATGGAGTTTCTAACGTACCGCGTGGAGAAAATGAGTCAAGTTAAAGAATTATTTAGATATTTTCATTTGATCACTTACAATTTCTGTCACGTAAAAGTATATTATTGCACCATTAATAATGCAAGATTTAATTCGTGTGCCTCACAGCTGGTGAAATTAAAACGTATAAATCGAATGTGGCCTCTATTATGATTAGGGAACTATCTCGCTCGCAGTACCTTAATTTGCGGCTGGTAGGAATGGAACTTGAAAAGAATAGGGCGGATTGGGCATAGGAACATTACAACCATGGTCGCTTTTCGTGACAACATGTATTCTGACGTCTGTGTCATAGGTCTGTGGCTACGACAGAATGAGTGTGGGTCGCCAAGATACTGTATCATCACGCTTACGTATGTTTCCTCTTTAAATTCCTGTGCCTTATCCCCTCATATTTTCATGGCCACTCTTCTCGCACTTTTAAGGCGAAATACGACGGCTAGTTAGAGGGAATTGACCTCGCAAGATGGAAGGACGGTCGCAACCGCGAGCGCGATCTCCTGAGGATATTTTGGGAATTACTACGGAGTATAGTGAGCAAGGGATCTTCCTAAATAGTACTGGTTATTTACTGGCTCCTTGAAGCTCTGAATTGGGCAATTGGTGGTTGAATTTTTCGCATCACACATAGCTAAATTCGATTTGAAAAAGTTACATATGGCTTGAAACACCAAAAGCCCTGTTTTCACTGCACGCGTCAAGTCAAGCCGCTGATAGCTGTGGCATAAGACTAATGGATTGAAACTGAGGTTGCGGGAGGAGGAATGAGACACTCAACATCGGAGAATGATAGGATTCAGTCCGCACTTACTCACAAACTAAACATTGTAAAGAGGTCGGGCTTGTTTTATTTGAAAGAAAATCGATTACTTCGCTGATTTTATATTTTTCGACGACCGTAAATGCGGGGTGAGCGTGGTACACGAGTTTATTCTGTAGTTCGGGGTTATTAGCATATCCTCCGTGCCTTCCTTAAAATTCGCGTGGTCTTAATTTCGCAAACGAGCCTAGCCTCGTCTCTCTTTTTGTCTTGGAAAGCAGCGGTCCTCTCCTTGGTGGGGAGAAATTGGGTGAAAGCTATCCGGGTGGAACACAATGAAGAAAGCCTCGGCGCAGAAGGGTGTTCGACAAGGACGATCCATGGGAGTGTCACGTCTCAGGCCTTGGGAAATTGGCATGAGACCCATTCTTAGGTCGTTCGGTCATTTGAATGCCAAGGTAATATTTTCGCCTTTTGAGGAGGTGAGGGCGGTATTCGCGGGCCATTGACTGCACATTTTGATGACATTTGAAGAACGTGGAAAAAAATTCTTTGATCACATTCCACTGAAGTACATCAGATAATGCGGCTAAATAATATAAATAACATGAAGGTACATAAATTATGCAAGAATTATATTTTTAAAATTTGACCTTAATTATAATGGAGTTATGCCTTAGATTTACGGCGGGGAAATCAAAATTTAGGCAAAAATCAACAGTAAATACGTATTTTTAACTCACCATGACGCCTTTATATTTGCTAGCCACTGTTATAATCATAAGAAAAGAATTATTTCGCTTTTAGGAAGAAATATCTACGTTTAGAATCGAAATATTTCGTAATATATATCTAGTGCCGCTAGTCTACATGTTTAAAATACCATTAAATTGCTCAGAAACCAAATCGGTTACATTCAATATATCACTTTTATATACACTCAATACTAATTAGAAAACGCATGCAATGTTTCACGCATATCTCTACATAAACTAAAATGGCTCCAACCACCTTAGCATGGTATCACTAAAGCGTGCTAAGGAAACGAGAATGATTTCACAGGAATTTTGTTAAACATATGCGGCACAGCATTAAAGAAACTAGGTTTTGTTAAACGTACAATAGGAAGGTCCTCCAATGAATAAGTAAAAGAGAGATGCCACTTCGCTCTGGTTAGGCCACGCCT
Source organism: Ceriagrion tenellum (assembly GCA_963169105.1). NCBI lineage: Eukaryota > Metazoa > Arthropoda > Insecta > Odonata > Coenagrionidae > Ceriagrion > Ceriagrion tenellum. Next base: position 37,564,765 of record OY720642.1, on the reverse strand, counting down.
CGACTACACCACGAGCATTTGGGATCCTGGTCAGAATGATTTAAACAAAAAAATTTTAAAAAATATAAGAACAGCACGCTTCATTAAAAACTGCTACGAGCGAACATATAGTGTTTCACAACTTCAACATGGATTATGGTGGGAGCCCGTAGAGACTCGGAGGCTGCACGCTAGGATTAGGTTGCTTGAGAAATTCAGAGCTGGTGTGCTTTAGAGCGACACAGAGAATATCATCATGACGCCTCACTATACCTAGAGGTCTGATAGAAGCGATAAAAATAAGAGAGGTACATTGCCGAACAGAGAGGCATAAAAACTCGTTATTTCCGCGCACAATAAGCGACCACAATAAAAACTGAGCTCCACTAAATACACTCCCATAATTCACGTCACCATTTCACCTCCCAAGACCTTATCCCTTACATATTTACACGGCTGGTGACCTAACAGCCCCTGCCATATGGCCGCTCGCAGGATATTATGTAGATGTCGATGTAGAAATAGAGGGAGTGTGGATAGACATTCGGCGCAGGTATTAACACGCTCTGAACGAAAGATTTTAATGAGTCAATGATTTAGTGCAGCATTGCGATCGACGTCTCCTGACGTATCGGAAACGGACGGTAGTGTTGGAGCCCACCTAGAGCATTCATTTCCATGTTACATTTTTATTATATTTCTTAATTTATAGTAATTTAAATGAAAGTAAATAAATTCTATATTCTATGTTCAATTTTCCGTCATCTTTCCGTCAAGGAGGGGTTTATCACAATTGATGGGAATTTTTAACAGCGTCAATATTTGATAGTTTTTGCAAACGGGGTTCTTAAATGTTGCGATGTAGCTCTTAATTTTAATATCTTTTGACCAAAATAATATATGATCCGTTATCACTTCAATAGAATGATAATGTTTCACTGCCAAGTTTAATAGTACGATGGACAGTCTGAAAACGAAGTGTTGTAAATATTGAAAAATAAAAGCTCTCCTCTGACGTAGCGTGATGGAGAAATTAAGGTGGGTGGAGCACGAATAGTGAGTCGTTTAGGGCAAATTTTAATAACTTTTCAAATTAATCGAAAAAATAATTCTTGGGCCACACTCCGCTTAAGTACATTTATTTATACTTTGGAAATAACCATAAATTTTGTAATATGAATGATCTTAGACTTGTATTTTATAACATTCCCCTCTATTAAAGCATTGCTTTGACTTTGGTTTACTGCAAGGAATTCGAAATTTAAGCAAAAAACGTGTGTAAATACGTGTTTTTTACTCGGAATGGTACCTAAATATTAATTAAGAACATTTATGATAATATGAAACGTTTGTTTTGGCATTTAGGAGAAAATCTTAATGTATGTCATCGAATTATACCGAAAAATAAGTCAAAAGCCATGAGACGAGTTAAAATAGTACTAAATTGCCGAATAATCAAATCGGTAACATGCCATCTCACTTTTTGCATAAATATCACTAATGACTACAAACACAAAGTTTTGCGCAAATTTGTACATAAACGAAAGTTGTTCCAACCACCTTACGACTGACTAAGGCTTTGAGAAGGTTCGCTCTCATTGTCAGTTGATGGCCTTATAGACGTCCTGCTTTAGCGATAGGTTCTACCACAACACACCATAGGCACCGCATCTTAGTCACCAAGCTTCGCGAACAGGACTGTCCGTTTCCGTCTCGTCATAAAATGTCGGGCCTTTTAACGCCCCATCCGGCGGACGGAGGTCTGCTCTCCGAATGAAAATCATTGCCTGGATGCTTGTATTTGAACATTTTGGAAGTCAGGTATTGAAGCATAGATGAAAGAAGAGAACAGATGGAATGGCGTATGGCGCAATCGTGAAGGGGAATACTGAATCCTTAAAATGCGTGTGCGGCTGTGTTAATTTGCTCTGTAGAATTAAATGCACCAAAAAATAAGCATTTGTAGTGGTATAGTAATGAATTATCTAAAAAGTGGAAAGTATTTTTAAAAAGCAGCACATTTTTCATTTTGCTTTTTGACAATGAGATCCTTATCCCCTAAACCATAATTAAGCACAATGGTAGTGATTTATAGACATGTAGGGTTCATTATCGTGCGCCAAAATCACGATGATGAGGAAGGTTATACCAAAATACGATGGTTCTTGTTTGGTCATTAGAAACATTTTATCGATAATTTAGAGCTAGTTATACCTCTTCTCTTCTTTTTCTCCTCAACCCTAAGGTTGGTGGGCATTCAAATTCCTTCTTTCCAAAGCTAGTCTCTTTAAATCACTGTATCTTCTCCCCGCAATGTTCTCTTCCAGGTATTCTTTTCTTGGTCTACCTCTTCAAGCACGGCCCTCTACCACTCCTCCCATTAAAGGAGTCATCTACTCTGAGTGACGTAGAAGGTGTCCAATCATAGATACCTCTTACTCCTTTCATAATTTAAAGTTCAATATCAAATTCGTGTAAAAAAACAGCATGTGATACACTGAACAAGGCTAAACACTTTTGCTTACTCACTGAAGAATGACGATGCATCGTAGGGTCGAGCCCGATCAAAAATGGAAAAAATAAATGTTCCTTATGGCATCCAGCCATTATCTGGGTACAAGGACCTTGGTTGACAAATCCCATGCCAACCATGGTAGGTGAACCATTTTTCGTAAAAAAAATTATATTGTTTCAATTTTATGAGTCGAACGCCTTCTCATCCCTTCTTAAATACATTTATCGAACGATATAGGCTCTTCATTGTCATAAACTCGATTGTTTCAGGCTTTACTTGGTGAAAATCCATTCTAAAGAATTCAAAAGAGATATGGTACTTTTTCACTTGGACTTGATGATGTCGCCTATGCGACGAAACCGGTCGACTTGAAATAAAAAACTGTGAAAAAGTGCCATATCTCTTTAGAATTCTTCTTCATTGTCACATTTTGCGTCTTAGAATAGTGGCTTGAGGATCTGGTATGCGTTCAATGTATGAAGGCAGCAACGTTGGACGCCAATTAACTCAATATCAAGAGCGCATCGTTCCGTGATTACTGCCACGGAAGTGGCCCCTCGTGACTCCGATATCTAATTCGTCATCGATCATTTCCGTATTTTCGGCTACCGTTTCGTGCAACAAACCCGGAACGACATTGGATTCAGTTTCCACTTTACTTCTCACCACAAAATTTTTTTGGATCCACTCTGTTTAAGTGGTTGCCCCGGTGAAATCAAGGAAATATTTTGAAACGCTCTATAGATGTGAGCCAACTTGGCGCGAGCAGACATTTTGTCAGTTCTTCAGCTTCCTTCTTTTGTTCTCAAACGGGTCACTCTTTTAAGACGCGAGTATCTCTCCCGCTGGTATATCTGTGGGATATGAGTTTTAAGGTAGTTTGAGCGAAATATCATTTCACCTATAAATCATTGAATTTGGTCTCATTTTAAAGAAAAATATCTCACTCTTCCAAAGATACCAAAATATCAACCCTTACCGAACAACTTTCCGAGATTTTTTACAAATAATACCAGCCACTTCACTTGGGAAATTGTTGGTGAACGCACTCCAGAGAGACCTTATGTAGAAAACGAGGCATTCCTAACACTTAGATCTCGTCAAAAAATTAACAGGGTGTAGTTTGTACGTTTTAACGACTATTTTTGAAAATAAATCATATTGTCACCGCAGTAATTTTTTCAGAATCGCAAACAACTTTCCGTTGTGAAGGATTTTTGAAAGTACCGCCCGAAAAAACTGAGTCAAATCAGAGACTATCGTGGATATTTTAATTTAATTTAATTACCTAGAATTTCAGTCATATAAAAGTATATCATTTCACAATTTATGATGGAGAATTTAATTCATGCTTCCTACAGCTGCTGAAATTAAAAGGTATAATTTGAATATGGTCTCCATGATGACTAGAGAACTATCTCGCTCAATATACCTCAGCAATGGAGGTATATGGAGAGGGCGCTTGCTATCGAGGCCAAAGCTAGAAGCTGTAACGTGGGCGTGGTCTACCCGCCATCTTTTTAAAACCCTCTTTTCCTTTAGCACATAATTTTCCAATTTTACGACACTTTCCATCAATAAATTTCAAAAAATCAGTATGCAATTACTTATTTAATATGGATTACTCTTGTATTTTTTCCATTTAAATTAATTATAATCCGCATTCCAGGTGAAAACTGGGCTGAAATCGACTATAATCTATCGTAAGAAGTAGCCGATATACATTTCATAAGTTACCTTTCAGTTGCAAACAGGTGGTGGAAATTCTTGTTATGCATCAGCTAATTCGTCCATTCCATTGAGATATATGGGGAGGGCATATGCTGCTATGCTCGCCAATGCTAGATGTTAAAGCAAGTCCGCCATCTTCGTTCACTCTCATTTTCCTATAGCGAATTTGACCTAATGCGCTAATTTTGAATGTTACGATGTTTTACATCGATAAGTTACTAGAAACCAGCATGCAATTACTCCTTTCATATTCATTCTCCATTAATACATAATTTATTTGTTTAAATTGATAATAATCCGCATTTCCCGTGAAATCTAGGGTAAAAAAGAAAAGAATCCATAGCACTTAGTAGTGAGTATATGTTTCAATAGTTACTTGCCTTAAATTTCAAACAGATCGTTGATATACTTGCTTTACATCTGCTAATTCATCCATTCCATTAGCTAACCATTCGAATGTAAGGGAAGAGCAAGGTTAAACAATATGATTGATATTTCGGTTGTCAGGTTGATGACGTTGTGCCCTCTCCATACATTTCAATGGTCCACACCGTCGTGCTATCCAAAGGAAAGTATGGAAGAACGGAGATAAAGAATATGGTTGTTGTTTCGATTGTCAGGCTACAGTTTTTGACTCTCCATCCGCCTCAATGGTTTTGAACATGAGCTTAGCCAGTGGAAGGCAGGTGGGGGGCAGCTGCCCCCCTTCGCCCCCCGAACGAGGCATTTCATTCCAAATCCGCTTTAAGGAGCCAGACGGGATGATGTCCTGCTCCCACCATCTAAAGTTATAGATAAGTGTCCTGCCCCCTAACATAAATCCTGGCAACACCCATGGTTATATCTAGTTTCCATCGGATACTGGATCATATATTGTCACAAAATAGGATAAGATCTGAATCTGGTTGTTAGATAAATCTCTCCTTCTTCCTCTTCACCAGGATAGGCTTTGAGTTTGTCCTGGCTTCACATTCAACATCTGGTCCTTGGTCATTCGATGATTCTCTTCCCTCATAGATTGTATCTCATGGCTTTACTTGGAACTCTCCAGGCATCCACATTGCAATTTTGTTTAAAGGGTATTAAACCTAAGAATTATTTATTTGTTTCTTTTTCTATCTCCTTCGATACAGAATTTTACATGTATGAGAAATCTCAGATGTATCTTTTTTGCCCTTGAGCCATGATGCACTGCGTTCAAAAAATCTCATCTCGTATGCATCTTTTTAAGGCCCTTTGGTCTTACTGCTCAACATTCTGGTCCATACAGTAGAATGGGGACTGCCAATACTATGTCATCATTTATATGTTTCTTTTCTTCCTGTGCATTTTCAGGTTCTATTGATCGTTCCATATATCCTTTGAAAAAATTAATTTCTTATGTTGTTTCAGCTTTCTTCGTAGATGATGTCAAATCATAATTATTGGAAATGGGATACCTCTTCAATGATGTGGTTTCGAGGACAGTTTTTGCGGCTGGCTTCCTAAGAATACCATTACGAGTATTTCTTTTGCTATTCTATATTCCTCAAATTCTCTCGTATACACGTATTCTATTATTTCTCGCACTTTTGTTACAGCCATCGAGAACCTCAGTTTATGTGTGTCCCTCAGCAATTGTAATTTGCATACTGCCAATTGAAACATCACGTTTTCGTGACCATGCATGACCCTTGTATTTCTATTTTGTTGTCACTATATGCATTAATACAAATAGTTTCTGTAGTATCGGTCGCATACCTACAGCGCCATCTATGTTGGTGGAAGTTACTTGTGTATTATGGCGCATGTCGGTGATGACTGAAAAAAACTGCCAAACACCCTGGAGGTTGCTTGCTTGGTAATATGTAGATGTAGATAACCTGCTAATCAGCAAACAGCATATGTAATCGGAGGGCCCTAATTTTAAGTCTAAAGCTTTCTTTTTTGCATTATCTTCAAAGATCGCCATGAAAGAGAAAATTACATATCCACGATATGTAATTAGGATTAGTGTATTTTGAAGTTCTACTCTGTCAAATCAAATATCAAATCTGCAATGGCACAGGTAAGTTAATGATGAGGTGCTATAAATTACCTTTTATAAACGTTTAGATTTTTTTGAACGCAAAGGAAAATTTTTTTGCCTTCCTGAAAAGTAAGCGAATCGCAAATTCGCAACTTTTTAAAACATTCGCATATGCCGCGTCATCGCTGGGCGTTTGAGGCGGTAGGCGGCATGCTCTACATCTACATCTACATAATACCCTTCGAGCCACCACATGGGGGTGTGGCAGGGAGTGTTAGGTCACCAGCCGTGTAAAGATGTAAGTTTATTGGAAGTGAAATGGTGATATGTATTATAGGAGTGTATTTAGAGGAGCTCAATTTTTATTGTGATCGATTATCGTGGCGGAAATAACTAGTTTTTGTTCCTATCTGTTCGGCAGTGGATCTCTCTAATTTTATCGCATCTGTCAGACCTAGAGATGTAGTGAGGAGTCATGATAATATTCTCTGTGTCGCTATGAAAAATATCAGTTCTGAATTTATCAAGCAACCTAGGCCTAGCGAGTAGCCTCCAAGTCTGTAGAGGCTCCCACCTTAATCCTTCTAAAAGTTGTGAGATACTATATATACGCTCTTAGCAGTTTTTAACAAAACTCTCTGCTTTCCTTTGTAGTTTATTTATTTTTTTGGTTAAGTCTTTATGACCAGGGTCCCAAATGCTCGCAGCGTATTCGAGGTGTGGCCAAACCGGAGCGAAGTAGCATCTCTCTTTGACTTTTTCATCCGAGGACCTTCCTATTATACGCTTAACAAATCCTAGTTTTTTTAAATTCTGTGCCACATATGTTTTGTATGTGTAACTTCAACATGTGTATATCCCCCTGTTTGTGATAACATCAGCACCAGAAGGTACTTTTTAAATTTACTCACCGAGTTCATTTCACCTGACTGGCCTGGTTCACTGACCTGGGTTTCAGCAAGTTTTGCCATATTGAAGGTTGCCTTGACCTACCAAATCCTTGATAAGGTCAAAATTTTCCGAAATCTAGGTCGGTGAGATAAACTCAAGGTAGAACTTGAAAAAGAATCTTTTAAGGAAAAATGCTGTCAGTCACTCATTTCCACAAGTTTGTTGCCAAATACTTTAAAATTCGTCCTGTTTGCGATTATTGTTGCGAGTATTGATTGTTCCGCTTGCTTTATCCCCGTGTTTCAGTACTTCGAAAAAAATCGACATCTCTCATTCTTGCTCGATCAGGTTTACAACTTTGCAACTGAAAAAATGACTGAATGAATTCCAACTTTAGTGAGTAAACTGTATATTTTACTTACATTCATAGTCATCATACCTTTTTTCGGAGTAAGCACTGCAGAAAACTCTTCATACTCGGAGAAACCTTGGTAAAGGTGATCCTTTATTAACAATATCCTCTACGCTACCCTAACCTAGCACAAATTATTCATTTCAATTACCCTAATTCATTACTTTTGATATAACCCCCAGTTCTCAAGACTCCTAATATTTCTCCTCTTTTTTGAACAATCAATCAATTAATTTCACATTAAACAATCATTTCACATTGAACAATCAATTTCACTGCGTACATAATAATTCATGCTACATATCCATTTCGGCTCTGCAAAATCAAAAGGACTTGTCAGCGGGTTTCACGATAAACTATGATTATGGAAACTGCATTTTTACCAAAATATACACATTTTCTCCCTATTTACATATGTGCACATATACACATGCATACTCATTAAAAAAATATATATATATATATATATATATATATACACACACACATATACATACATATGATATCCAGTGTTTCTTTAAAATTTATTGTAAACAATACAAATCAAGATTTTTTTCTGCAAGTCGAGCAGTTTACCAATCTGAGTAGTAATTTGGAGGAGAATGGGTTTAGCGTGGCTTGGCTTTGATTGCTTGAGGCGTTTGAGATGTGAGTGTGGAGAAGGATAGAGAGGGTGAGCTGGGTGGCGAGAAGGACGAACGAGGAGGTGTAGGATATGGTTGGAGAGGAGGAGAAACGGGTGGCGTAGATTCGGAGGAGGCAGAAGAAATGGCTGGAGGACGTATTAAAAGGAGAGGGAATGTCGAAGAGAGTAATAGAAGGTAGAACATCCGGGAAGCGTGAACGATGAAGAGAGAGGATATCTGGACGAAATAAGAAGAGGAAGACGACATGGGTATTATAAGAGGGATCAAATGGCGGATCACGTTTAGGAGGGAAAGTAGAACTATATGTCAGATATTAGGACGTAAGAACGAGCACTGTCCATAAAACAAAAAATTAACAGGTAGAATACTGAAAGGAAGAGTACTTGTTCGACCATACTTATCCACGGTTTCCTCGGACTACTCCGTTCTCTCACGCCATCCTCTCCACTCTCTTATTACTCTTTCGTTATTCGATCTTCATCCTTTCTCTCGACATGGCAACAATTTACGTAACTTTTTGAATGCGAATTCTGGTCCTCGGCAGAGGAAGCTGGTGCTATAGCCACTTTACTAAACCAGGTTGGGGTGGTCAAGTCTTAGTTAGGCTACTTCCTTGGACTGAGTCATCGGAATGCGGCTGATAGCAGAAATGACTCAAAAGGAATGACCGTTTCACCTCGATTGCCTTAATCGGGCGACCGAGCGCTTCCGGCCGGGTTATGAATCGCTTTGATAACGAGTGACCTCGGGGAAGTGGTTGTCTCTGAAGTAAAATGAGGGAGGAGGTCCGGGTATTAGAGTTAGTGTGGTCTTAAAGCGTCGAGTGTAATGAAGATAAACTCGGTCATTCAGGGAAACTCATGTAATTAACAGCGGATAGCATAATTGCACGACCGCACGCTCCCCGTGCCAATGGGAATAATTACCCACGGCGATATCACAAGTAGAGGTTCATATACTGGAACGGGCACCAAATAGTTCATCACGATTGTCGTAGTTTGAGCGAAATATTATATCGCCTAGACATCAATTAATTTTGTCTCTTTGTAAAGAAAAATATCGCACCCTTCCTAAGATACCAAAATATCAGCCCCTTACCGCATTAATTTCCGAGATTTTTGACGAAAAATACCAGCCCTTTTACATGGGAAATGGAATGTGAAGGCACTTCGGAGAGAGATTATTTAAGAAATGAGGAATTTCCAACACCGTGATCTCGTGAAAAAATTGCTCATTGGCCCGGAAAGCCAAAGGTCCGTGGTTCGATTCCCGGTCTAGGCCGATTTTTTTTCATAGCAATTTCACCGCCGTATTCGCGAAAAGCCTGAATAATTTGTATTAGCGTGTAGTTTGTATGTTTCTTTAACTGGTTTTAAAACTAGATTGCATAATCACGGCCGTAATTTTTTCAGAATAATTTAAAAAATCTTCCTATGTAAAGGAGTTTTAAATGTCCCGCGTGAAAAAAATGCGTCAAGTGAAAGACTTATACACACATTGTTATATAATAACTGAGGATTTCGGTCATTGAAAAGTATATTATTGCAGCATTAATATTACAATATTTAATTCATGCTGCCTACTGTTGCTGAAATAGAAACGTTAGAATTAGATTATGGTCGCCATTGTGACAAGGGATATATCTCGCTCAAACTACCGTATGAACTGGAGTAAAACGCGAACCCATTTAAAACGCGCACCCACTTTTAAAAGTTTCAAAATAAATGAAATTAGTGAAATAATCGATTTTCTTTCAAACGAAACAAAACCGACTACTCTACGATGTTTAGTTTGTGAGTGAGCGCGGATGGACAGATACATTCTCCAATTTTGAGTGTCTTATTCCGCCGACCGCAACCGTAGTTTCAATTCACTAGTCTTATGCCACCGCTATCAGTGGTGTACTACTCCACGCATGCTGTTAGCATAGCAATTTTCGCTCTTTCATACCATATATAACTTTTTCAAATCGAATTAAGCGGACTGACGCACCATTCTCCGCTTTTGAGTGTCTTATACCGCCTCCTGCAACCTCAATTTCAATCCAATAGTCTTATGCCACCACTATCAGTGGCGTACCATGTGACGCATGCAGTGAATATAGCGATTTTGGCTCTATCAGACCATGTATAACCTTTTCAAACGGCATTTACAATGTGCGATGCGAACAATGCTACTCTCCAAAAGACTCATACAGAGCTTCTAGAGGCCCAGCTGCCTGAGGGGATATACGGGAAGGTCAAAGAGATAAGGTAAACTCGTGTAAACTCTCACCTTCTTTTTCAACCACGATTTATGGGAGTAAAGGTGCGCGTGGTGCTCGAATTAATACGGTATCTTTAGCTAGATTCTTATGGACTGAAAACGGGACGTAAAAGCGCTAAGTCAAATCACAGGACCATTTGGCCCGCCGAAGCTCTGCATTTTAGCCTTCCGCCGGCTGTTTTTGGCTTTCCTCTTTTCCGTCATCTCATAATCCGTCTCATTTTCCATCCGTGTGAATCCGGCCTTAGACGTCTCACGTGGAAAAACACAGCAATTATGTAGTCCTAGAGACCGAAGTCATGAGTGCCACACGGGTTCTACCTTGCAAATCGTAAACTAACCTCTCGCGTGTTTTTCTCAGTTTCGAACGCCTAAAAAAGTCAGTCCAGGCAATTTTTTTTCTATCTATATTTTGCTGCTGCCTCGAGACTTCATTTTGAACTCTTTGACGAAGAAATTCGAGGTTGAGCGTTGAAATTCCATGTGCCTTCAGCTGTTTCTAACCGATTCTCACATGTTTGTGGTTTCCTTGTGGGAGATTTTTCTTTCCAAACGTTTTGATTACATAACTTTGACTAAAGTTCATGATGAAAGTGTAATTTTCGAGGTTTCGTAGGAGCCTATTTCAGATTCTGAGCGAAAGCGAAATGGATGATGATCTAGAAATTTCAGACGTCGTTTTTTCTGGTAAGGCTAATACCATCTTATTTTTATAATGTTTTATCACTATTGTATAGTGCTCATTTTGCGTTTTTATTTTAAGCTTATAACAAATTTTTCATTTTGGAAAAGTTTTTTTGTTTTATGTCAATTATTTTACCCATAAATTTTCTATATGCGTCAGTAATGAAAACTTAGACGAGAAGGGCCGAATCTGTTACACTCATTTTCATTTCTTTGATTGCAGCAGAAACTTTTTCGGCTACAACTGTGCCTATGATAGGAAGCGCAAACGAGATTCTTGCGGAATAATAATAAAAACTCACCACATCATAGGTATTGAATGGCCGGATGAGGACAGTTAAACTGTTCTTCCCGTTGTCGAGGAAGAAAGTGGCGTGACTGCACTTATTGATGTGACATCAACACCATAAGTCTGATTGGAAATTTTGATTCCAACTTCTATGATAAAGCCTATCAAAGAGGAAAAAACGGGTATGCATCCTCGGGAATCCGTCGGATGAAAAAGTCAAAGAGGGGTTCTATTTCGTTCTGGTTAAGCCACACCTGGAGTGTACCGCGAGCATTTGGGCCCCTGGTCAAAATGATTTAACCAAAAAAATTAATAAAATACAGAAAAATGCTGCACTCTTCGTTGAAAACTGCGACGAGCAAACATGTACTGTCTCGCAACTTGTAGAGGGATTAATGTGGGAGCCCCTAGAGACTCGGAGGCTACTTGCTAGGTTAAGTTTGCTTGAGATATTCAGAACGGATGTGTTTCAGAGTGTTTCGGGAGGCGAAATGCGAGATTTAGTCATCATGTGAGTTTTTGGTGTCATTTTAATTTTTTTCTGACAGAGCGTTTATTTCAAAGCGATACAGACGATATTATCATTACGCCTCACCAGATCTCTAGGTCATACAGGAGCGATAAAATAAGGGAGTCATATAACCGAACAGATGCGTACAAAAACTGGTTGGTTCTTTCCGCGCACAGTAATCGCCCTCGATAAAAACTGAGCTCCACTAAATACACTCCCATAATACTCGTTACCATTTCACCTCCCAAAACCTTACATCTTTGCACGGCTGGTGACCTAACACCCCCTGCCACACGCCTATGCGTCGGCTCGCAGGGTAGTATGTAGATGTTTCAGTTTCTCAGAATGGGCACAGATTCGGTGTTTTCACGGCAACTGCTTAGCGTGCTGACTACAATTTCAGCATTGCCATTGCTTCTTGATCTAGGAGTTATGATCGCGTGTCGATTGAATCAAAACGATTGATGTAACATGAACTAACATCCCCCTCCCGAACCGCCTTCAGAAGTTACGCAGATTATTCCTGACAACATCCTGTGATCTTACAAGCCGATCAGATAACGAATGATTTTTTATACTATAATTTGAACCCAAATTACCGGTCTGTTGCTGCCAGGGTCGTACATTGACCTCCCTCGATTAATGTCATTAGGTCATAAGGTAAGGATTAAGGGAGCCCCAGGAGACTCAAAAACTACGCGCTAGGCTTAGGTTACTAGAGAATGGTGTATCCTAGAGCGACACAGAGAATAGTATCATGATGCCTCATTACATCTCTAGGTCGGACAGAAGCTATAAAATAAGAGAGATACATTGCCAAATAGATAGGTACAAAAACTCGTTCTTCCGCGCACAATAAGCAACCACAATAAACTCTGAACCCTATTAAATACTTGCCCATAATTCACGTCACCATTTCACCTCCCAAAACCTTACATCTTTACGCGGCTGGTGACCAAACTCCCCCTGCCACATGCCCATGCGGAGGCTGGCAGGGTAGTATGTAGATGTAGGTACATTATAATAAAAATTTTGTGGGAGAGCAATTTGAATAAGAACTGGTTCCTCCTTTCTTAGCAACCCGCTTAGGTTTATAAGACGGTATTTGTTATGCATATGTGCCTCGGGACAAAACAAGACAATATTGGTCCACGAACAAATTAATTTCGACGCCATTTCCAACATCTGCAATGTGCATGAATCGATTTGCCGCAATTCTTTCGAATTAGCATGTGAACAACAGATCAATTTACATCCCTCGAGATAGGGAAAATCATGATCCCCTCCATACATTGGAGAAAATCAAATTCTGGTCATAATAATTTTACCAAAAAAAAAGATAATTTTTACCATCTCCTGAATGTCTTGCCCAGTACTTCTAAAATGTAGACCTGCGTATCACGGCTGTGTTTGAAACTACAGGAAATGATTCCGAGCACGTAACAAAGGGATCACGTCGTACAATCACGAAGGGATCGGAGTTTTTGTGTATTAAAAAAATTCGTGAAAATCTCATAGAGCCTTCTCCATCGAGTTTGTCTTGCGGGAATATTGTAAATGAAGCTAAATATCGCGATTAAAGACACCATAAACGACATATCGGATACTTAAGTCATCCATTCGTGTGGGAAAAACTTACCAAAATCTCCACCCATTCGTTGTTGTATCACGTGAATCCTTAGTTACGTACTCGGATTTATTTCGAGCGATTTCATACACGACCTCCCTGCATTCAGGTCGGTGAACGTGTGATCAGGCAATTACGCTATCCCTTGTTAAAGGCGTAAGTTTCCCTAAATTGCTGAAGTCTATTTTAAGTCGAGACCACTCTAACACTGGCGCTTGTGTTGGTCATTTGTTAGTGCATCAGCTGATTCTCGAATGGCTAAAGGGTACATCCAGGACTGACTAACCCTTTTGGATTGCCGAGGGCATGTGTTACATTCATTGAATACAGATTATAATTGCTGATTGCTAATTAATAGTATCGATTAAAATAATGTCGAAGAAATGTCAATAGTCGATTATACAGCAACGAATACCTCGTTAACACGAATGATAATATTTAAACCTAGCCAGGGCTGGGCACGATATAGGCCGAGGAGTATTTGAAATACAAAATTACGCTCCGAATGTATTTGAAATACAAAATACGAGATATATTCAGGTCGTGTATTTGAAATACAAAATACAATTGCACTTTAATTACGTATGTTAAAATATTTCTTTGAAATACTTCTCAGCTCTGGACCTAGCTATATATCTCTGATTGATAGAAGCGACGAAAGAAAAGCAAATCACTGTGGGACAGTCAGGCATAAGAATTCTTTCTTTCCATGTACTATTAATGAATGCAAAAAACAGCAGAATTATGACACGCTCCGTTTTATACAGTTAATTTTCATTTAATTCTTTCCCTCTTGCATCCTCTTATCGTTTTAAATGATTGGTGTCCCAACATCCCATGCCAGCAACCCAAGCGGCGTCTTGTTGGTAGGTATGCAGAAACACTCGCAGATTTAATACCTTTCCTGAAACTGTACTCTACTCCTCCCTCTCGCTCGCTCATACATTCTACACTTCCACTTTATCTCTGACATGTACACCTCACGTCTACATTATGCCTTGAAGGCCACCTCAAGGATATGTGGCAGGAAGTAAATTTTCGCTAACATGCACTTCACTAAATGTTATAAATGAAATACAAACTGCGAGAAAAATGCTACATGCAACAGAAAATACCTGTAAATATGTTTCAGTGATTGAGTTTTCGCCGGAACGCTATGTGTATACAGTAAAACCTGTATTTAGTGACCACCGACGCACAGTGGGCGGAAATCGAAAAAAACTTGTCAAAACTAATATCTCCGTTATTACTTAACGTAGATCCACGATTTTTTCCATGTTTGGTGATTTTTACCTCCTAAATCCGAATCTAATGTTTTTTTTGCTGTAGACCAATCAGGGGCCTCTCTGAAACAATATGGCGGAAACAGTAAAATGCCCTTCTTTAAATATTAAAAGCGCGAGTCGAGCAACTGCATGCAAGATACTTATAATATTCCTACAAGTACTATCAATGAGTTAGCAACATCAATACATTACCTTGAACAACTTTTCCGTGATGTATCGATACGCAGTATCGACACATCACGGAAATCTACTACGCAGTATCGATACAATATCCCATATAGTAAGGATAGGAATTTTATCAATGTATTCCACGGAAATTAATGTAAGTATTTTTTTATTATTTTCATTAGAAATTGAAACATATTTATGTATCTGAAATTAATGACTAATTACATGGAAATAATACATACATGAGTAAATACAGTTAAAGGTCATCGTCATCTGAATCAATCTCGTCGCTGTCTCCGTCCGACTCTGTGTTCTCATCAATCAGAAGGAGATTCTTAGCTTCTTTGGGTACTTTCACATTTACCTGATTTGAATCTGTTGACGATGATATTATCGGGTCCGAAGATAGAAGAAGTCTTCGAAAAATATCCTCGAATGACACCATTCTTGAATATTTTCTGAAATGCTGCTCCCGGAACCTCCGAATATCCTTATGCCTCGATTCAAGGGCCTCCGACAATTGTCCAATAGGTAGCACTGCTGCTTGTACAATAGACGCTCCATGTATAAGAATCTTATGTACCGTTGGGGGCATAAAATACCATGAAAAGTACTCCATATAAAGGGCAGCAGTGGAAGAGCAATAATCGCGGAAACGCTCTACGTCAATCGGAAGTCCACTAGATAAGGCTTTCAGAATGGTCGAAAACCTCTCAATAAGCTCCTCATTAATACCTGGAAAAATATGACGACCAGGTATTATTTCTATGTAATTTTCACTGAGCGCGCTGATTTGAATCAAAGATTATGAAACACACACTAATACAAGTAATTGGTTTTTTACGCACCAGAAATTTCCGCTGACAGCTTTGGATTGGAGAAGAAGCGTTCTTTTCGGGTCACTTCCCGACTTCGCGACGGTTCCGAATAAAAATGGTCGTCTGTCGACAGGGATACAGTTTCTAAGAGTATTAACCAGTACCAAGGCAGTATTTAACCTAAATTTTACAGTACTGCCCATGATAATGGTTCATGAAGTGAGCATACCGTTCAGTAATAGTGTGAAAAACTTAAGGCTTACGTTAACCATGAACCTTTCTTGGAAAGATCACATGATGTGGATATCCAACAAAATAAATGCAATATTACATCAATTAAAAATCCATAAAAATCTATTGCCCCTTCAGCTAAAAAAGAAACTAGTCTCCTCACTAATTTTTCCTTACTTAGACTACTGTAGTCTTGTGTATAATGACTTAACTGAGGAGTTGAACATTAAGCAACAGCGTCTGACGAATTCCTGCGTGAGATTTATCTTTAACCTACTTGATGAACATATTACCCCGTATTTCAAAAAGCTCTCCTGGCTTGATATCAAATCGAGGAGAAAATACAATATGGCTTGCGTTATGTTACATCTCCTCAAACATGGGAGCCCACTGTATTTAATTGATCTTTTTCCCCCAAGCTGTAAATATACAAATGTAGTGACAAGACAAGACCCATGTTTTTTGTGTGCTCCCCAGTTCCGGACAGTTACATTTCAAAAATCCTTTTCAGTCGTAGCTTCAAACTTGTGGAATAACCTTCCAAAACATGCAAAAGACAGTGCAACACTCGCAGTATTTAGGAGAAAGCTTATCAAACATTTACTAGTTTGAGACCCATGTACTTAGATCATGTTGCTTTGTAATAGATTTTGTTCATTGATATGTCTGTGGTAAATTTATGTGTTTGAAGAAGTAATTTAGTTTTATTTTTTACTCTGGTTGTTGTACGATTCCATTGTTAATTTTTATACGCACAAATCATTCTTAACTGGGTTCCTCATGGTTTGTTGTATGATAACATTGCTAATTTTTTATATGAACGAATTATTCTTTGTTTCTTGGTGGAGTATATGGTTTCTTTTCTTATTATTTGTCCTTGAACATCACATTATGTACCACTTAATTCTAAAGGAGTGCATTCCTAGAATAATTAAATGAGTTTATTATTATTATATTATTATACAAATGAACGGGCGGCTGGTTTAAAAAAAATGGAAAAACCCTTAATACGACGGTTTTCTGACAATCTATACAGATGGCGAATACTTCCTCATAATTTAGTTGCTCCTGGGAAATCTCTATGCATATTAATTTGATGTGCACATACAGTGAAACCTGAATTAAGTACCACCGATGATTCTGCTGGAAAATGGTCGTCGAGAGGTGTGGTCGCTTGATAGGAGTGGTCGTTAAGAGGGGTTTCACTGTACTACATATTGTTAGAAACATGTTGTTGTTGAACATACCCGCCACACCATTCCTTTTAGGGCTGGGTAAAGTCATAGAAGTTAGCCATTGCCTTGCAAATCACTTTATTGCTCGTGTACACTTTATTACCTAGCAAACTACTTTCACTTCCCTAACACGCATGAATTGCTTCATAAACGCTGTCCTATTTTTAAAATCCCTTATATTCCTACCCTTTAAACCCTCATCTACCGCATTCTCTAATGCTATCCACCTCTTCCTCTCACACCGTTCGCTCCGGTACTATTTACCTGTTTGGTTATCTCTTTTTTATCCATTCTCTCAACATGGCACAAAAAATGATATGGAATTTAATGTAGTTAACATATTTTAATAATGTATAAATATAGCGTTTTTGGTACATCCACGTCTACATATTACCTTTCAGGCCACCTCATGGGTGTTCGGCAGGGGTGATTTAGCACCAATATGCACTCAAGTGTCAAAAGGAAACTTTCTTCAATGTGAATAACTCATTATAAAAACGGTGTATAGTTCCACTATGTCTTAATGTGGTCTACCGGTTTCGAAGTCTATAACGTCATTTTCATGGCATACGGTATTTGTCTTAAAACTGACGCTATAGACGTCGAAACCAGAAGACAGAATAAAAACAGTCCCACTGTACATCGTTTTTATTAAGAGTTATTTCTTCTAATCGTTGCGCAACGTAACGCCACAATAAAACGATTTGTTTCATCAACATGCTCTTAACAATAGGCATGCTACCATTGCTACGTAAACTGTTGAATCAATCTACAATGCAACTACGTAAACGAGATACAAGAGTCATGAAGGGAAAATGCAAAGCATGATATTAGTTCTACGTGGCAGATTAAGAAACAGGCATTAGGGAGGAAGTCAACTAATCCTCTACACATCTGTCGTAAAACCTACTTCAAAGTCCCATTGTCACCGATTTGGGTCTCATATCGATCGCAGGAATAACAACATTTTAAAGCCGTCTGTTCTGCAGTCTATTTCCCTAGTTCTATTCTCATGATCTGTTGTACCGTGGAGTGTAAGGATGTAGAATGTAGAGTTCG
Organism: Ceriagrion tenellum; assembly: GCA_963169105.1. Taxonomy (NCBI): domain Eukaryota; kingdom Metazoa; phylum Arthropoda; class Insecta; order Odonata; family Coenagrionidae; genus Ceriagrion; species Ceriagrion tenellum. The sequence continues at coordinate 37,546,409 of OY720642.1, read as the reverse complement.
TAAGATATTAATAGCTTTGTCTTGATAATAACTTGGAAGTTGATTGCGAGGCTCTATCGATTTATAAAACGTCATTTTCTGTGCCTCCCCTAATAAATAATCATTCCTTAATATAATTCACAAGCTACTAGCGGTTTTTTCCGAGGATAGTTGCTTCCATTGCAATTTTTGAAAATTCCCGATCACTTCATTGTCTGCAGCCTGCTCTACCGGTATGGAGACCTTTTTCCGCGGAGACTCGGAGTGAGGGAACTCGAAAGAGACAGCAGAATTCATTCTGGCTCAAAAATAGCCGTTGGCAAAGCTCTTGGGCGCTTTCTTTCCGGAGAAAGAAATCGAAAGTTTTGAATGACAAGGGGAGAGTGAGACGAGAGGCGAAAGCGTTCAGGCGTGGCTTAAAAATGATTCCGCCCCATGTGTGTGTGTTTTTTTTGGCGGTCAAACTCTTCGCATGGATGAACGCATACCGTCCTCCACATATTTTTCTGGCTAATCCCATCAACTTTTATCCGAATTGAAAACACACTTCCATCAGAATACTATGCCAGTCATCTTTGGGCTATGTGATAGGGGAAGAATTGTCGCCAAACAATCTCTGTAATATGTGCCATTTAAGTTTTTGGGGCAATATTGTAGTCAAGTTTCAATTTCTGAATTGAGTTCCGTACTTTTTTCATAGTTACTAATTATGCGTGCAAGGAAACAACTGTAATGAGATTCTCTTGGACAAAGAAATCGAGGCTGGTGGTAAACTTTGGAGGACACAAACTCGAGCAAGTTGAGCATTTTAATCACTTAGTTATAATGTACGCTAGAAGAAGACGGGCATAGCAGCATAGAGATACGGAAGAGAATAGGGAGGAGGCGTTCAGTAACAGAAGGGAGTTGATGTCGGGGACAATGGGTAAGGATGTGATGAAGAGGCTGGTGAAGATCTTGATATGGAGCGTAGCGTTGTATGGGGTAGAAACGTGGACCCTCATAAAGGAGAACGAGAATAGGCTGCAGGCAATTGAGATGTGAGTGTGGAGAAGAATGGAGAAATTGAGGTGGACGGAAAGGAATACTAACGAGGAAGTCCTTGAGATGATGGGGGAGGAAAGGAAACGTCCGAATAAAATTCGAGATGGGCAGAGTAGGTGGCTGGAGGATGTAATAAGGGGCGAAGGGTTGCTGAAGAATCGGATAGAGGGAAGGATGTTGTGCAAGCGGTTAAGGGAAAGAAAGAGAATAGGTTTCATGGACGGTACGAAAAAGGGCATATCGTATGCTGAGGCGAAAAAGGATATACTAGAGGGAGATAGGCCCCTGAAAGTGTAGAAAGCCGGAAGGAGATTCTCTTACATTAAAAAAACTTACCTTTACCGGTAGAATACTTATAAAATAATTATACTTGGGAATCAGTATTTTTTACCGATCGCTTCGTGGGATTGAATTGACATCAATCCCTGCAACCCTGTAATTCTCTCGATCTGAATATTGGTGCTTCTGTCAAGCTGTAAAATGTTTCTACTAATTCATCAGTAATTGTTGTTACATTACCTTTGACAGGATATGTTTTAATGCATGCTGGTGATAACTTACCCCCTGCCACACATTCTGGAGATGGCTTGCAAGGTATTCTATAGATGTAGATGAATATTTTAAGTTTCTTATCCTAGCATGAAGACTCCGAATCTATCTCTGGTTACAACCTATTCCTTACTTAAGCCGTAAAGTAAATACACGCATGGTATGAGATATCATAATATGTACAAGTGACGGACTCATACGAGATGCATTATTAGCAATGACTCAATAGAGAATATGGCAAAAAGAGGGCGTACCTACTCATAAATTCCAATATCAAGCAAAGCAGTAGGAAAATTAGCCCATCCATAATGAATGACCCCTCTTTCAATCCCGATATTGTTAGCGGAAAATTGACATTTCAATCATACCTCTGGGCATTCCAACTCCGATAATCATGTATTTATGAAATAGTATCGACCACTGCGTGTAAGGGTTCGCGTTATGGCGGATAAATGTCACGTGGAGAAGCCGTGAAATGGTGTTGGGGAAGCCGGTGCCTGCCGTCGACTAATGGAATGTCAGTGTCCTGGAGAAAACAGCCAGCAGCCCTCACTCATATGAGTGAAGGTGCAAATCGTGTGGGTCGGTCGAGAAATACTCTTAGCTCTTCTGGGATTGCAAATTTGTCCTCCTAAGGGGCCATTGAAGTGTTGCGTAAGAAGTTTTTGGGGGTGAGGGGTTGGGATCATCTTACATTAGCTTATGTATGGGGGGATGGGGGTCTGGAACCAATTTACGTAAGATTTTTGTTTTTCTTGAAACATTGTATCGTTTCCAAATGAAATTTAGCAATGACATGGAGCATCCGCACGTTAATGGCGTATTTTCCGTAAATTCACCGCTACACCAAGGCTCATATTAAGTAACCTGACTGGCTAGCTACATTACCTCCATGCTCAACCAAAGCTAGCATTTAACGAGGAGTAGACTCAAATGTCTAACGTCTTACGCAAAACTGAGAGGGAGGGGGTGGGAGGGTTGGGAAAATCTTACATTGCCTAAGTAGGGGGAGGGGGTGTGGTCAAAAATGGCATAAATCGTCTTACGTAATACTTGAACGGCCCCTAATTGGCTGCAGTACTTGAGGTATGAACCACCGCGATACTATCTCTTTGAGAAAGAATCACTCACTCTTAACTTTTGCTTTGAGTTTCATATAAAATAGGCCCTGGAACTTTCTCAATTAAGAAGTTCAGGAGGTAAACAACCAATTAACTATGTACGCAAAATAAAAAAAATCCGCTAATCAGATAAACTAAAAAGTCTTCTCAAACTTCTCTCTGGATTCCGTCCGGGTGAGAGGGTCTGTGATGGCCGAAGTTTCGACATTCGACTTGGAGCATCATACTCAGGGCAGAGGTGAATGCCGCTACTAGAGAAGGGGCCGCGTATTTATCCAAGGGGGCGGGTCGGACGCGAGGTCACGTGGTCATTGACGGGGCGGTTTTGGCGCAATGCCTTTGTTTTGAATCATTCTTATATGATATCTAATTTATACTGAGGTTATTACACCCGTGTGCCAGTTCACATTTTTCTTCCGCGTCCTCATTTCCATCGTCTCCTTGATTATGCGGCCTCAGTATTATAATGAGCGAGCAATCAACTTGGTCTGGTCAAACCTCGTAGCATGGTTTGTATCTACATCTACTTATTATCCTGCAAGTCACCTCAAGTGTGTTTGGCAGGGGATGACCTATCACCAGCATGAATAAGAGTGAAGAAATTTACTTTCACCAACAAGCACCACACCATCGTTATGCTACAAAAATGCTACAGAAACTACTAAAATAATCTATAATGTAACTGTATATATAAACGTGACACAAGAGTCATGCAGGGAACATACAATACATCGTGTTTGCCTGATTAGGCAGATTTAGAAACACGCACTATGGGACATCTGAATAAATCAGCTACACTAAGTGTCAACTAACCTACTTCAAACTCTCAACGCAATCATTATGGTCCCTTACCGATCGCGAGAAAAACGAAATTTTTAATCTTTCTGTTCTACTATCTATTTCTCTTATTTTACTATCATGATCTGATCTACCGTAGTATGTTGGAGTCCGTCCTTCCATCACGATGCCGCGTTCAGCGATAGCAGATTTCTCAGAGAACTTTAAGAAGCTCACTAACCAGGAAAGCACTAGATCCTGCTTAAGCTAAGATGTCCCCATCTGGATGCTCTGAGGGTAAATACTCGAGAGATTACATCAGTCGAGATTGATACGCAAAAATGTACGATTGGCTCCCAAAGACGAGTATTTCTTTGTTCATGACTCATATCTATTAATGGAGCGAAGCCTAGACGACTTGTGACTGTAGACTTTTCGACACTAGAAGACATCAACCTGTCATTAAGTCGCCTGGCAACATTCTAATTGGCTGAATCACCACTGCGTTTGAATCTGGAGACTTTGGATGTAGTAGCCTCGATGCAAAATATACCGTGGTAGTATTTACTTAATATTTTCACGGTTACATTTCACTGCATATTTTTAAAATGTCTGTAAGAAATTTGATACGTACGTTCTAGATACTTATTAAATATTTGAATATCCACTTTTCTGTTTGTTAAAGGTCTTTTGTAGATGTTTCCGTTGCATCTTAAACTCTGAGTAACTGCTAAATAAAGTATTCTATTGTGTGAAATACGTAGTACCTAAATTAGTTAAGTAATATGCATGTGGGAAATATTTTTATCGTTCACCACCCGGCAAATACTGAGCAAATGCCTTTCGCAGCCATTGTTGCTGCTCGCTTCAATGGATCGTGGGCACCAGCAACTAAAATCCTTGTTCGCTATTTACCCACAATAGATTACAGAAGAAACTCACGACAAAATAACAAAATGTGACCAAAACTACACAATTGAATACTTTATAGTCTGACAAGTCACAAATGAGGAAAAAACTCAATTTCACCTCGCTTGAAGAGCAAAAAGATAAAATAAATACAATCACAAATTTGTAATCATCTCTAAACATGTGTAAATGTGATTTTTAATTCAATAAATAGAAGATATCATTGAGAATACTTTGGAAACGTTTTTGAACATATCAAAAAATCTAACTCAAATAAATAATCGAAATTTTATTCCAATATATCGCTGATGGATATAATAATCAGTAACAATCGAATTATTTCAATGATTTCAACAGATTCAGGCAAGATATCGTGGAAGTTTGTTATATTATAACAGAAACAACAATTGCAGTTCTCCACAGGATATTTTTATGAGTCAGCTCACAGAGCAACATCAGGTACATGACTTCATCATCAGGTACAGGTGTTGTAAAATCATCAGGTATATGTTCTGCCCCTGATGATGGCTCTGTGAGCTGAAACGCGTCGTACTCATTAAATTTTCCTTTGGGAAAGTGCAATTGTTGTTTCTATTATTACAATCAAATCTTTATTATTATCTATATCTGAGATATCGAGGAGCGAGAATCGATACCTTTTTGAGGGTTTAGGTGTCGGAAAATTTCAGCGGATGTCTTGAGGTATTGCATGTTTGTACCTAAAATTTGAAAATACGACAGCCGATGGGCGAGCAAAAAGAACGGTACAGTTATTTGTACGTTGAACTTCAAAATATATGGTGATGAAATAACTGAGGTCAGTGGACGGTCCTAGTAACAACCGACTGGTCATGGTCCAATACATATTCAAATATTTTCGTTCCACCATGAGATTACGAAAACACTGGGCGTGTTTGAGAGGAATCTGCGTAATTTTGAAGATGACAGAGGAGATGTTATTCAATCATTTTTTGTCTGTCACACTTATAGTTGCTAACTCGTTACTTATGAAGCTATGGCATTGCCAGAATTTAATCCAGCACGTTTGCCATCGCCGTGGAAATACCAAATATATATACCAATTAAATCGATGTGAAGCTTTCTTTCCTCTTGTCCGTTTAGAAATTTATTCGTCAAATTTGTGATTTTCTTTATCAACAACTTCGGATGGATGATCGGATATATTTCTCCAGATATTTCGTTGTGCATTCCATCGACTCTCATCCAATTCAATTCAGCATATATAATTATCGGAAAGCATATTATTTTCATACCTAAACCAAAAATAATTTACGCCGATCATCTCTATATCTTGGTCCGTGCCGGCCCCGGTGGCGACGGGGTAAAGTGTTCGCCTGTTAAAGGGTTGCGGGTTCGAATTCCGCCTGGGTGGAATTAATATCACCACTCATGGCATGAGTGTTTGTGTTCGTCTGTTGTTGTTGTTATTCTCCCGACATAAATTGGCCAGATGCGCTGTATTCGGGGTAGTGAAGATAGAATAAATAAAACTACTCTTTATCTACTTTTTCGTATAACTGGTGTTGATAAAGAAGAAGATTTTAAAAAAATGTTTAGGGCTGGTTGTTCTAGATCAGGGAGGTGGAGTTTATGTTCAAAATAAATGAATGTGGAAGGTTTGTTAAGATAGAGGTGTGATACTCGCGTTATTTTTGTATTTTGAACGATTTATGAATCGGTTCATAACGCTCAATGGCGTCCTCCGATTCCAAATCTCCTTTTTTGCAGCCTTCCATTGCTCATCATCGAGACCTCTCTCTTTCTCATCTCTCTTTTAATCCCTTTCATCCAGCTCTTGCTATGGCTTCCTCTTTTCCCGACCTATGTCATAGTGGGATTCATTTTGATAGTCTCTCATTTTCTATTCGGAGGACATGTCCATGACAATTCAGCTGCTTCCTTTTATTTCTCCGATTATATCACGCGGGACGCCCATAATTTCTCTAATTCTATTTGTTCCTAATTTTTCTCCTCGAGATATTCCTTTAGTTCTTCTCCAAAAATCCATCTCTACCTCTCTAAGTTCTTTCTGATTTTTATATATTTTATTGACCATACTACACTACTATTCACATTGTAATAGGCTTGACTATAGTTTTTAAACCCTATGGTTGTATTTTAATTATATTTATACCGCATAATACTGCTGAGCAATGATATGGCTAACCTGCCCTGTGTGTGGCAGTCCTGTGTAGCTTTGTCTAGTGTTCCCTCTTATGAAATTTCTCAGCCTTTAGCTCTAGCCTTAGCCTTAAGTACCTATATTCCTGACAGTGCTGTGTGTGTTGGCCAGTTTCAAGAATGAGGTTTTACAGTGTTTCACCTATGCAGATGGCATATGTACCATCTTTTTCAATATTAACCTCTAGCCCACATCTATGATATTCCCTGACTTTGCCCGTTATGTTTGTTAATTAGTAATTCCCTTGTGACTTTTATACTGCCAAAAGATTTTTCTTTATTGATGTATTCCAAATATATATCCTCATTGCATGCTGCAGAGTCCCCAATCATATTATATGGTGCGGGTCTGGGTGTAATAAGTTTTTTTTATTGTTTATTTTTTAATTGGTATATACTGTTGATTCTGCTACCGTGTTGGGTAATTTGAGGCGCAAATACCGATTTTAATTTTTCCCTACTTACATGTATTTTTGTTGTTTTATGAAGAGTCGGTTGCTCAAAACAAGATATAATTCTAAGGGTAGCCCATGCTCCTCATGTGTTTTATTTAAGTTTGTAAATATAAACATTAATGTACAAATACTCGTATGGGGAATAAATTAATTATAAAATTATAAATAAAAATACTCTGCTAACCATCTCCTGAGTATGAGGCGAAATGTTGACAAGCAAGCACTGCTCTTTACAAGGACTACTCATGTGTACCCACGCACTGCACTACGACCAGCGGTAGGGGCGTGAGGCAGGTGGTGTAAGGGTGCCAACCATAAAAAAAGGTATAGGAAGAAGGAAAAGAAAGAGGGAATAGTCCAAGAAACTGAGTGATTTAGCTCTATACCAGTAAGATATTCATCAGGTTAACTCTTAATAAAGTATTTAAACTAAAGAACCAAAAATATTTGGTTATTTTTTTTCAAAGAACTACGAAACTAGTCGCGCAGTAACTTTAACGTAGTCACCCGCTAGTGATTACAAAATTGTGTGAAATTCACAGTGGAAAAATTATTCGCCTGAACTGGATATCAAACCCAGGTTTTTCCACTGTGAATTTCGCACAATTGTGTTATCACTAGCGGGTGACTCCGTTAAATTTGCAGCGCAGCTAGTTCCGTAGTTCTTTTTAAACGTCAAAAGTAAACATCTTTGTGTTTAAAGTTGGGATATACCCCCTGGACTATAGCGCTTAGCGCTCGCATAAGTGTACCTCTGGCATTACATGCACGGTACCTGTGTGGACAACTTGCTCCTAAAAGCCTCCATGAGATTCACTGTGGAAGAGGACGCCTGGGTAGCTTAATAGGTTGGAGCACTCGGCGCGATATCGAAGGATCTGGGATCATCTCTGAAGGTGAATGATTTTTCCACTGTGAATTTGACACAATTGTGTGAACATTAGGTAAAGTAAATATGCTAATTAAAGTCCTCCGTACGGATATCCCGGTCGGAAATCACTCGAGAGATGACATCAGTCAATATTGAAAGGCAAAAATATAGATTTGGCGACTCGTGATGGGCGTTCCTTTGTTCATGATTCACACTTATTTACAGAACGAAGCCTTGTGATGCAGACCGCTCGACACCTGAAGACATCCGCCCATTTCACGTCATCGTCTGGCATGACTAGCCTTGGCAGATTCACCGCTGCGAAATAATTTGGCGACTTTTGATTAAGTACCCTATAATTCAAATGACCACGGATGTAATAGCAAAACGTTTTCACGATCCACCTCCTATATTTTACGAATGCCTATGAAAATCTGGTTCCTACGTTCTAGACATAGTAAATATGTGCTTTAATATCCTCTCGTGAAATTAATAACCCCTGAATATACAGACATAGCTCCTAAATAATTGTCAAATAATATATCTTGCAGTATAAAATATAAAATCCGAAGATTCTGGCGAAATTGAATGGAATTATTGCATAATGTAGAAAGAAAATGAGCAATTTTTCACAATGATGATATTTGTCTCTACTACGTCAAATTTTCAACTTTTTAATTTACTTACTGTTGTGTACCCCAATTCCCCTCCCTCCATTTCCACCCCTTCCCCTCTCCCCGGTCACCGCTCCCTCCGGTTTTTCCACTTCTCCTCTAACCTCCAATTCTTCCCCCCTCTCCTCCATTGGTGTAAGGGCACCCCATAAAGTATTAAGACTAAAGCAACCAATAAAATCTGCTACAGTAAATATGCTAATTAGAAGTCCTCCACTCCGATATCCGGTCGGGGGTATGCGATTGTAGGACTTTGTATTAGTTCTCCACTCACCTATCCCCAGTGTGATATTTATTGTATCCCCAGTATAAAACATAAAATCCGAAGATTCTTGCGAAACAGAGTGTGCAAAAGCTCGAATAAGGAATAAGTTTTTTCTTATGTATGTGTACTCATACAGAACAAATACAAAAGGCATAGTATAAAACCACCAGCATGGTTTTATACTATATGCTATGCATTTTATACTGAATGCATAGCATATAGTATAAAAAAGCCTTCATATAATTATTTAAGCATCCTTTCTAATTTTAATGTTGCAAAAAAGAGAGCGAAGAGGAACAAAGGAAAAATGGCCTTAGTAAGTACGCACTTAGCATCATTTGTTACCTGATGATGATGTATAAACATTGAAACCCGGGTCGGCGTATATTTTATCTTAGTGGATAATTGTCCATTTGATTTCTGCATCAGTATAAAATACCTGGTGGGTGTATTTAATCAATAAATTATTTCCATTATTAATATTACCCTAACTTATTAGCCAACCCTTAGCGCAGTCTTTACTGTTGATAATTTCTTACCTATGTCGGCACTAGAATTGAGATCATAAACTATTGATATCAATCGATCAATACTTTTCATAAATATATGTTGAATGAAAAGATCTCTGAGACCAAGAAAAGATCCATCGGACACTCTAAGAACAAGGGATGCCAACGTATTAGTGGATGGGTTGAGCGCGTCTGTGCAAATTTTCCTAAAAAAGGAAAGCGGCACAAAAAATTGGGGAGCGGAATAAATTGTGTACACATTTTTTGCTTCTCAACCTTCAAAATTCCTTGTGATAAAAAAAGGAAGATCAATGTACGACCCTTGAGAGTGAGGTCAATGTACGACCCTGGCAGCAACCAACCGGTCATTTAGGTCCAAACTATTGTATAAGAAAACATTCGTTCTCTGATCGGCTTGTAAGATCACAGGCTGTTTTCGGGAAGAATCTGCGTAACTTCTAAAGGCGATTCTGGAGGGTGTTAAATCAAATATTTTGATCCAATCGACATGCGGTCACAACTCCTTGATCACGAAATGCTAAAAACGGCTATGCTAAAATTGTAGTCAGCACGCTAAGCAGTTGTCGTGAAAACGCCGACACTGCACCCATTCTGGGATCTGAAGCATGTACCATTACTGTGTGAAAGAAAACCAATTGTTTTCTCTAAGTTTTCCCTTAGTTGTGCCGTATTGTTAGTTAATTTCGGACTGTAATATGGAATTAAATGCTGGATTGGAGCCTATTTTACCACAATTATACCTTTGCTGGTGGTACAAAAAAGGTCATTGGGGTTGTTACGCGGTCTTTGCAAAAGAGTCACTCATTTCCACTCTTTTGAAAAACTTAACGTCCTGCCATTAAGGCATTTATTCATTTATAAAGTCCTTAAAATATTTTATAACTGTAGCTGCGACGAAGCCAAACCAAAAATCTATTCTGCGAGATTAAATTGGGATTTTGAAATATCAAGACCTAAAAATGAAATATTTCGGCAATCATCTCAATACCTGGGGCCAAAATTATTTCCTTTTCTGCCAAATGATGTGGCCAAGGCAGAAACGGAATTTGGATTCAATAAAGCTAATAAAAATTGGCTTATGTGCAATGAGGAAATTGAGTTTTTACTTAACATGCATGTGATATTTTCTATGAAACGAATGCACAAAATTTTTCAACAATTTTATTACTCTATCATTTTACTATAATGTAACTGATAAACAAGAATTAGCACCTGATCTGCCTTTGTAAAATTATTCATAATGGTAACCCCGAAACAGATTTTCCTCTGGGGTACCTATATTCCATTATATTGTTTAAAATGTCCAAGCTAATGCTTTAAATGTGTTTTTTCGGGAATGGAAAGATATTATTATTATGCTTATGGTAGTTAAATTTCAAGGTGGCATCCGAATATTCGTTGAAATTCGGCTTTTCCATGGCCACGGCGTAATGTGTTGCATGGAATGTTTGCGCTACCATAGCTTTATTAGTAAAAAGCATCAACCTCGTGCCCACTATGCAATAAAGTGATGAAAATCACATTTCCAAGCTTCTTCAGAAGTTGCACAAGTTCCTACAGAAAACGCGAGGCGTTCTTGCAATCTGATCGAGTTACGACGGTATTTTAATGTGTTGTTGTCCAGAATGACTGATCCAAGGTCGTCCAATGACCTAACTCACACCACACTCTTTATTTCATCACCATGTATGTAGTAATTAACCAAAAATAATGTAAAGTTTCTCACGCTCTAATCACGAGGTGTTGCCGGATTACATTGAAATCGGCGTACAGGGCTGGATTGACTTCATATATTTATTATTTAGCCTCTTTTCTCATTCAATACTGATCTTTTTTCACTTGAAATAAAATACCCATACTTTTTAATTATACTTATTTAAAAATAAGTAGGCATGGGTCGAAACGAAGAATTCGATATGTTTCTAGGCATTACAGTTTTCACGATAGCATTATTTCTCGATACTCGATACTTTAATGCCCCATTTAAGAAAACATATGTATGGATTGTAATTAATACCCCGGTGAATACAATCAACACCATTCAGTCCGTTAGTTTAATAATTATTATTAAAAATGCATTAAGGTTATAAATTCCCGCCATGTCTATTGCCAACAATCAAAGATTATACTGGAAGACCTCTTTCATATGCTTTTGAGAGGTCCACCATCATGTAAAATTGATAAAATATTTAACATCGAGGAAATTAGAATTATTTTTATATTGATTGGGCCCTAAAGAAGTATAAAGTAATTAAAAATTAAGACTGAGAAAGGCGAAATTGAATTTTCACCCTGCTTTCTCAAATATGGCAGTTTAGGGGTAGAGTTCTCATACAATACAATCTTCATCTAACTAATACCTTGCAACCACCACTAGAATGTGTGGCAAAGGGTGATTCCACACCAGGCAAGTTCATCCCAGCTGAAATCAGAACCGCGCGCGATCGCCCGGATGCCAGGCGCAGGCCAAAGGCAGTCAGGATGACAATACGCGGTCAGATTAGAAACTAGGAGAATGCTACATGAACGAGCATGCTACCACGAAGTATACCATTTAAGATACTACTAAGTTCTGGTAAGTATTATTTATGCGGCTGATGAATCGTGATACAAGGGACTAAATCATGCAGGCAGTATCTTACCTCTCTACTTTTCGCGATATCGCCTAATGATCAGGGCCATTTTCAATGGTATATGGTACGCGCATGTACTCCCGAGAGACTTTCTTAACAGATTAGGAATTTAAGAGGGAGAGGGGCTTTATTAACAAAATTTGAAATTTTTAACGTATGCAACTTGTCAAAAATGTGAAGTTCGAACTTTGTATGTTTTATCAAGTATTTGTATCAATTAATGTCCTTCTAACTGCAGTGATTTTCATGGAAGTGCAAAAGATCTTCCGCTCTGCAGGTGTTTTAACTTATAGGCGGACAAAATAGTCTAGAGAGAGACTTAAAGCGATATATTAATGTGATATATAACTATATTTTTGCGTAATTAATACTACAAGGTGTACTTGATGCTTGTCACAGTCGCATCTATTGAAGAATAATATTTAAATTCGTTCCTCATAATGACTATGGAAATATCGCGCACGCATTACCTTGAGGCAGTTTAGGCAAAACACCATTTCACGTATAAATAAATGGATTTGGTACCACTTGAAAGAAAAATATCTCACCCTTCCAAACATACCAGAATATCAGCCCTTTACCGAAAAACTTTGCGAGATTTTTGAAAAATACCAGCCCATTTACTAGGGAAACGGAACGACTACGCTTTCAAGAGAGACCCATTTAAAAATGAGGAATTTTTTGCTCGTAGATTTAGTCAAAAAATTAACGATGTGTAGTATGTATGGTTTCTTAACTATTTTTAAATATAAATCGTATTTTCATTGCAGTAATTTTTTTCAAATACCAAAAAAACCTTCCGCTGTGAAGTAGTTTTGAACTTACTGCGTGAAGAAAATGAGTCAAATTTATAGATATTTTTATTTGGGTAATAAATGAATGTGGGTTAGATGCTCCAGTAATGGACATATATGAAAGGAGTGTGCTTTGTTGGTTTGGCCATGTTGAGAGAATGGATGAGAGTCGAATAACGAAACATATATAAGAGTGAAATGAATGGTGAGAGAGGTAGAGGAAGGCCGAGAAAGTTGTGGTTGAATGTGGTTGAGGAAATTCTTCGGAGGAGGGATATTAGGAGTCTTAAAAACAGGAGGTCGTGTATGAAGCAGTGTATGGGGGTAAATGAGGCAAAAGAGGTTTGCAAGGATTGGTCAGTATGGAGGGAATTATTGAAGCAGTGTACAAATATGTATTTATGAGTAAAACTTTGTGACTCTGCCAACCCCGAAGGAAATTATTGAAGCAGAGTTAGGTGTACAAATATGTATTTATGAGTGAAACTTTGTGACTCTGCCTACCCCGGAAGGAAACGGCGTGATTGGTATGTCTCTATGTGCTTAGAAATTGTCTTATGAAAAAATGTTATTGCACCGTTAATAATGCAATATAAATTCATGCTTCCTACAGCTGCTGAAATTAAAAGTTACCATTGGAATATGATCTTCATCATGATTGGGAAACTATGTCGCTCGAACTACCTAAATTCTACAATAAAATTAATAGTTGAAGGTCTAACTCCTAGATCTCGTCAAAAAACTAATAATGTATAGTTTGTATACTTACCTTTACCACTTTGAATATAAATCATATTGTCACCGTAATGTTTTTTCAAATCACCGAAAAACCTTCGTTGTGAAGTAGTTGTGAACGTATTGCGTGAAGAAAATGAGAAAGTCCAAATCGTGTATAGATATTTTTTATTAAATACTACGAATTTAAGTGTTATAAAAGTGTATTGCACCAGTAATAAAACAATATGTAATTCATGTTTCCTACAGCTGCTGAAAGTAAATGGTACAGTTCGATTATGATCTTCATCATGACTGGGAAACAGTCGCTCAAACCACCTTAATTCTACAATAAAATTAATGGTTGAAAGCGTCACTTTGTGGAAAATAGTTCCTGATATGACGAAAAATTATCTTTGTGTATTCCACACAAATTTTTAAGTGTGGAATAGTGTAAGATATTTTTTCGTCATGTCTTTACTTTAAATAGAGAGGGTTGCGGAAATGCTTAGAGTACTGGGAGGGAAGCGTTTACAGGTTTGGAGGAAAAGGAGCAGACTATGTGGGATGTATTAAATAGTGAGTGAGGAAAATGCATGGGATGAATTTGGAAAGGATATGGTAAATCCAAACTTTGTAGGGAAAAATGATCACCAGTTCAAGATAAAGTGCTGATCGCAAAGAACAAATGTAATACAGTTCTCCTTTTTAAATAGGACCATACGGGCCTGGAACGAACAACCAGCAAAACTATTTGAGCCCTTCCCAAAAAAATAACAATTTTTAAAAATAGGTTAAGGAAGTAGAAGATTTCAAGGTATATTCTTTTAACAAAGGAAATTGTTCCAGGCTTGACTTTGTGGAAGTAATTCATAGTAACTTAAATAAAACTTTGTATACTCCACTATAGGTTTAATAACACGACCCGGGTTTCGACACTTCGTGTCATCTTCAGGTGCAAATACAACATCTGTCACTCTATATATACAGGTTCGTGGTAGGGGAGGGGAAGGAATCTGGGAGATGGGGGTGAGGGGGGGTGGGAGGCGGGCGTGGGGGGAAGGGGTAATGCTTGGAGGTGGGAAAGGGTTAGGGGGTGGAGAGGGGAAAAAATCATAGTTTGTGTTTGGGGAAAGTCAACTACAATTTACAGTGTGGAAGGTATGGTTTGGGTATATGATGAGGAGCCATGATCACATTTACAAAGTAAACAAAGTTCATCAGTTCACTTGAGTTATCCGGGTTTTTAGGGGGAGAATATGGGAGAGTGGAAGGAGAGCACTTGTTCGTTAGCTGGGGGATGGTTTGTGTTACTCGGCAGTTTTTATTGTTTCCACTTTTATTGTTTATGGCCGACTTGTAACTATTTAATTATGATAATATTAATAAGTACAACATATTCTATATTCTACCACAAGAATTATCGCGGAATAATACGTCCATGAATGTACATAATATTCATGGACATGAATACGCCTATTAGAAGTATGTTATTGCATCAGTAATAATTCATAATTCAAACCATGCTTCCTACAGATGCTGAAATTAAAAGGTACAATTCGAATATGATCTTCATCATGACTGGGAAACAGTATCCCTCAATCCACATTAATTCTATAGTAAAATTAATGGTTGAAGGGGTTACTCTGTGGAAAATTGTCATAGACATGACGAAAAAATGTCTAAGTATTGAATATTTTAATTGAAAAAATATATTAGTACGTAACATCGTTACGTTATACTTAAAAACACTCCTAGCTTAAATGTAGATAAGTTAGTTTGCTAATATTGATTGTTGAATGTTGACTTTTGTTGCTACTCATGAGATAAAGGAGACTCACTTTATTTTAATACAAGAAGTGAGAATGAAATAAGCGCTGAGTGATATAAAACAATTTAATTTAATCGCTTTGGTTCATCAGTATATACCACACATTTTTAAGTGTGGAATTTACTGAGATATTTTTTCGTCATGTCTTAATTCTATATCACATTCTATATTCTACCCATGAATATATATAATGGATTGGGATCTCGTTGCCAAAACGTGTTGTCTAGAATCCCGTAAACAAACAACTTTTTGGAGAGTGGTGGTGCGTAGTGATGAAAGACGGAAGTTCAAAAATAAATACAGTTGACAGATTGTAAATAAACACGTCGTACTGGTTTTACCATGAATATACATTGGTTTTTACTTACAAGTAATCATAATGTAGTAATACACGCGGGACGTAATTATACACTTTTTTTAATATCGTCCGGTCTACAGATATATTTAATTCCTCTCCAAATTTAATTACACAAATGCACAATTAACTTCTTAGCACTTCGTGAATATCGCTATACGGAAATTTAATAATAATGCAAGGTGACTTCATGAGTATTCCCAATAGCCATCATTGCAGTGTAGGTAAAAAGGAATGCACTTGTCGCCGCCTTGAACATATTCTTATTTTTCGATTCAAGTCTCCTATTTTGGGTCCTCGTAGACGCATACCCTGTTTTGCAGCCTGGTACGAAGCAAGTTCTGTTCAAACAAGGCATTCTAAATTCTTTATTTAAGCCGAACGGGCTTAATGCATTCAAATTAGAATCGGATTCTGGCAAACAACGTGGTGGGCACACGTTGTAACGTTTCATAAACCTCTTACACATTTCCTGTAATAGATATTTCCTCTCTAACATTAACAAAGTAACTTTCGATAACAAAAATAGCAAGATATTATTCAAAGCATCAATTAATTCATATCTCCTCGATCGTTATTGAACATTCACCACAGTCTCACGTTAGCAACAATTAACTACCTACGTCTTCTTACAATAACAACAGAAAATACTCTAATCGAAGTGGCGCCAAGGACTGGGTGAATTAAAGTGGAAATTTAGGCTACACGTAGCCTAGGCAACAATGCATAACATCCGAATCCATAATATATATATATTCATGATTGTACCACAAGAATTGTCGACGAATGATACGTATGATTGGGAGACATCGAAGCCGCGGGTGATGTCGGTATGGGTGAAACCGGAGGGGGGGAGGGGGCCCCAAACTAATCCACAACCCTTCCTCAACACCGGAGGTGGAGTGGGTTGGGACAGAAAGGGTGAATGCTCCCCTTCCCCCTCACCCCCCAACATTTCCCCTGCCACTCACACTTCCTCCCCGTTCCCTGTGACCCACTCTACGAGGCAGTCCCCCCTACCTCTCTCCCATTCAAGCCTCCCCCCCCTTAAACACCCCCTCCCCACGCCAGCAAAACTCTCCCTACTTTCCCCCGTCCCGACAGCTCTCTCTTTCTATCCCCCCTCTAAAACCAACCTCCCCTCTCTCTCCTACGCGTCGCCCACCCAGTGCCTCATTCCCGCTCGCCTCCCTTTACCAATCGCCTTCAGTGAGTGCTTTTGCCGCTCGCCCGCCAGACGTGCCCGCTCCCTCCGCTTCCCCCAGTAAGCGCACCGAGCGAAGGAGCCCGCTTTCGTCTCTGCTTTGGGTGCGGGAGCGCGGTCGTGTATCGGCTGGGTCGGAGGATTCATCGGGAAGCGGTCGAATTTTGTTCCGCGCGTCATTGCGATGTCTCGAGCGGTGTGGACTTCATCGTCGCCTTCGCAGTAGCGACGACGTTTCGCCCCGACGCTCGACAACTCCTGCTCGAACATCGCCGAGGGTTGAAGAGGAGGAAAAGTGAAGGAAATGTATCCGTTTGGAAGGAGAGTGAAAAAGTGAAAGTTTTTCCAGCCCGCCGCTGTGTCGCTGGCACACGACGACGCCCCAGAATTTTCTCCGTTTCGACCCTGACATTTAAAAAAATCATTTTTCCAATTTGGCTTCTCAGCTGGTTTTGCAAAAAGCCTGTGCGATTTCGGTTGCTGGACCGCTATTCGTTCGCACATTTCCTGAGCCGCAACAAACCTCCCTTTTCCCACTTGACTCATCAACAGTGTTTCAAAAAGCCTGCGCGAAATCGGTTGCGGGGACCGCTACAGTCGTACACCAGTTTCCTGTACAACGGCAAACGTGCCCCATTTCACTCAACAGTGTCGCAAAAATATAAGCGATTTCGGTCGCTAGAACCGCTATAGTAGTCCGCTGATTTTGTCTGCCGCTACCAATTTCTATGCCATTCGACTCCTCAGCAGTGTTGCCGAAATATATATCTGTGCAAATACGGTTGCTGCGGGAACCACCACAATTGTTGACCGATTCCCACAGCCACCACGTGAGCGCGCGTTCCGCACATCCCGACCTTCTCCCACTCCTCTGCCAACTCCTCTCGATTCTCTAAAGGCCTCCTCCTCATCCTCCACAACACGCTGTCACGAAGTCTTCCGCGGGAAGGCCGGGGGCACTTTAGGGGAAGGAGAAGAGAGAAAGGAAAGAAAGCGAGGTCAAATTTCTCTCCCGGATCGCTCAAGACGGGCGGTGGTTTGAAGCTCTGAGGCTGGCGGAGTCGACGTCCCACTCCGGAGCAAGTGAGGCAGGAAAGCGGAGGAAGTATCAACGCACGCTGCTATAACCTGCCGGGAGACACACTCAATCGTCAAATGTGTTGAACTTGCCTCCCTTCCCCGCCAATACTTGCACATTATTCCCGCTCTCCCCCGTATATGTCATCGATATTAATCACCGCAGCCTAGCGCAGACTAGACAGGGAGTGTCCTTGAAGTAGTACCCGGCGACTCGTGCGGAAGGTGCTGTGCTTGCGACTCGCCATCCAGGACTCTAGTAAGGGAAAGAGGACCTTCTTGGGCTATCCGGGACGACTTCCACTGCCCGGGAGGCATCCAGGACTGTCCGTGTCATTATCAACTGTCTTCACCTTGATAACCCAAGTCTCCAGGAGGAAGAGTACCACAAATTGTTCCAGGTCCATTTGTAGCGTCGAATGTGAGGAAGTTGCCTGTGTATCGAGTTTCAGGATTCCAGAACGGGATAGTTAGACCTTCTCGTGCTTCTGGAGCCGTTCGCCAGTCCGTGAGGCTGCAGATTCGTCTCCTTCGGCCAGGAAGGGTTCATTTCTCGAGGACGGCTGCTCGCCGTGGCGTCCAATCAGCCAGATCGTCTCCGGGACCAGGGTGGAGGCAACCCCGCTGCGATGGAGGTTGAGAACCCAGAAGTCGGTCACGTTGGGAGCCAGGTGAGAGTTACGGGGAGGCATGTTTATGACGTGCCCCAGTCCATTGCTTCGACCATCAGGCCCCACTCCAAACCTTTTCCGTGGCCCCGCCCCTATTGTGTTGTGTTACCCAGACAAGCCGCGTGGGACAAGGGAACCCTTGCGAAGCCACAGGTGGCTGGACGTTTTCCTGCGGTACTTTTTTTCGTCCCTCTTGAGAGCCCTCTATTGTTGTGGATTCAAAGCGGCCCTCTGCTACCCGCTCATGAGGGGATCGCCGCTGTAAATTGTTGACGCTTTGTCCATTGAATTGCGAAGTAAACGTATGTTCGCGTGAACTTGGCGGTAGAGATAGGGAGTGTTGTGACTTTAAACCGAGTCGTGCGGAAAAAAAATTATGACCTAACCTCTTCTTCAGAATGATGTAAAGGGCAGTTTTTTAAATAGGTCACTTTTCCTCGGTTAGTCAATCCTCCACCTTCTCGGAATAGTATTAAATTCTCTTCCTCCTCTGCCGACTACCTGAACCATTCGGTCAAATTATTTTGTAAAAATATTTTCTATGCGTGGTGATTTTGTCCTCTCTCTTGGTCTTTCTACTCGAGGCACTTAATTACGCCTTTTGATGAGCTGAAATTACGAGAAAGGGAGAATAGCAAGAGGGCTTAGGTTATTTTCATGCCTTTTGCGCATGCATTCATGCAGTATTTATAACAAGTTCCTGTTTTACTCGACACTAATTTCACTGAACAGCCGTAGAAACGTCAGGCTTCGCATTAAAGTACCTCGTGGTCGACGGCCTTCAGACACGCCTACTTACTTTTTCATGATCGCCTTCTTAGAAGGCGTTAAAAGGCCTGTTTTTCCCTCGGGAGAATAATTTCACCGTATATAGACAAGATTTCAAGTATTTAGATCTGCAGTACGCTCGAAAAATGAATCGATGGTGCGAGCGAAATTTCTATAAACATAGCCTACGTTACTTATCATGAAATTTTTTGTTACTCAGCAGTATTTAGCGTGATGAAGCAAAGGCTCCGACGTATGAGAAGTGGGAATATCGAAAAGTGGAAGGTCACTGCCCGACGTGCTTTTAATAGTGGTTACTCAGGCAAAAGGTGATTTATTCGGTCAATTGACAAGGCTACCAATCAATCAACCTTTCTGTATTCAGTCATAATAACCGGTAATTATTGTGGAAAAAGTCGCGTTTTAAACCTTTCTTACCAGCGATCTAAAATCCCTATTCATGATTGTTAATCGACCTAACTAGCGAGTAGAACAACGGATCTATTAAACGCAGCATACTGCGTATTTTGATCGCTTCAGAATTGCTTTAGTACCGTATGGCTCAATTAGTTCTCTTATTTAATCTCCTCAACAAGAAAGGTAAAAATTATTTTGCTAACAAAACTTTGCTATTTTAATATAGCCAGTTTTTACTGAATAATTTTTTTCTGTTTTTCCTTTTTAGTATAAGTAAGATGTTTCTTATATATATTGAAACTCTAATGTAGCTTGGTATATGTAATTATCATCGTACTTCCCAGCAAAAACATAATTGAATTATTGAGGCTTTTATAATAGGGCCTATGGAAAAAATAAACTATGCCGGTTTTTTTAATTGCCCCTTGTGCTAATCCCCCCCCCCCATTTGGGCCGCCAAAGAACAGTGGTGACTTTCCCTCATTGGCAGTTGACACCATATCCAACGTCGCCACTAAAAGCCTCGTCCTCGCTTCGCCGCGCAGCTCAAGCAAGAACATAAAGTACCTTGTGCTCAATATTTCGCACGAGTAGCCTTTTTTGCGCAAGGCTTACTTAACGTAAAATTTTACCTTCGTCCGCGCGACCAAAAATCTATATCAAATTGCGTAAGATTTATGGAGAAAAGGGAGGTTCATAGAGCCATACTTTGCCTTGATTGGTAGAAATGAAAATAATGTTGCAAGTGTCTTTTTTTATATATAAATATTTATGCATATTAATACAAAAAGATATCACAGGTGTGACTGGCATAAACAGAGGAACCACCAAAAAAAAAGAAAGCTCATTGGGCTTTATCAGTATTTCGGCTGCTCAACATAATCACCTTCGTCAGCATATTGGGAGATAATAGCAATTCTTAAGGGAGATATTCTGAAGGGAGATATTCTGAAGAAGGCGGTTGTGTTAAGCTGCAGAAATATTTTAAAAATCTTGTGAGTTTCCTTTTTTGGCGTTTCCTGTGTTTTTGCCAGTCATGCCTGTGACATATTTTTATATTATTGTGTGCTACGCATGTTTTTTTATCATTTGGACATATTTATGCAAATTAATATACAAATGTATTGCAAGATAATTGACATCATTTTCGTCGCATTGACAAAACATAGGTATGTGCGCGTAGAAAATGGATGTAGTACAAAGGGTCGTGAAAATATTATTTCTGTGGCTCATTTGACATATACTGACCAGTCGGCAAACACATTTCGTTGCTGCAACGCCGCTGCAATCGTTAGGTCACTCAGCTACCTGCTGTGCTCCTCAGCTACCTCTGTGCTACCTAATCACCCTCTGTATGTCGGCACGCGCAATTCTTCAAAAATAATAAAACCTCGTCAGAAGTTGGAAAACTTACGTTGAGCTTTTAGAGTCAGCATTCAGTCGCGGTTGTTTATCTTCCATGATATGTGCGCCGCTAACCACAGACAGAAATCTCCATATTCTGAAATAGAAATGCCCAGCGGGATTTTAACGGTTTCGCACTACCCTTGGGGCCCATTTGTTTTTCCCATGTGAAGGGCGATTTTGACATTTTAGCTGCATAGCCACATCAATCATTATTCTCCCTGTGGCATGTGTAATCAGGAGTGGATCCCGTCAAAGATGGCCACTCTCAACCTGCAAGATCTAATACTTGGCCGACAAATAATTGAGATGGATTGTTCTCGGACGTCGCAGCGGTTTAGGTTTTCCATGGCGACCGACGCTTTATCTTCAGTCCTTAAGACGATGGGAAAGTTTCCCATCGGAGAACCGGCCACTGCGGAAAATCTATCCCCGTGTGAAGCCCGAGAACAATTCACCGTCATACTGTTTCGGCATTTTGCGCGTAATTTTATTTGACAAAAAAATCACAATTTTACCGATGTCAATGTATTTGGCGTAAATTTACGGGAAAATACCTCATCTTTCCAATAGTCCAACAACACATTAGCCGTTTACCTCTATAAATTTTGAGTTGTATGCCTAGAAAATATCAGCGATTTGCCACGAGAAATGTTAAGCACGTTTTACCCGGGGCACGTAATAGCACAATCAAACACAGCGTGTTTTTCTCACTCAGGCGTGGAATAATTGCTCAGTTAGATCAGGGGCTGTGTAGCCATCTCGCTCGTGTTCTTGCTTTTTGCCGCCTTATACGACGCAATTTGAATGCATGTTCGCTGATACCTCAGATTGAGTAATTACGTACTGCGTGTAAAACGGGCTTAATGGGTATGCGTTCTAGCGAAGATTTATTTAGCGATGTTGAATTCCTAGCGCTTTAATCTCGTCAGAAATTTAACCGTATGTAGTTTGTCTATTTTATAAATCCACTTTAAAACATAAATTAATTACTCACCCTCGTAATTTTACAGAATCGAAAAATATTTGATTGTGAAAGCGTTTTTTGCATGCGGCGTGAAAAATGCGCCTATTTTCAGACTAATTTATGCATATTTAATTAATTACTAAGTATTTTAGTGCTATAATCAATAGTTTTCCTCCATCAATGTTACGATATCTACTCAATGGTTCTTAGCGATGTTCTAATTAAAAAATAAAATTCGAATATGGTCTCTCTATTGATCTGGAATGTCCCGCTAAATCAACTGACGGAGAGAAGGTAGTTGGTTCTCGGTGGGATTCTTTTTAGAGAATTTTTGCTGAAAATACTTCGCTTTCATCAATAATCAACTTACGGAGAGAAGGTAGTTGGTTGTCGGTGGGATTCTTTTTAGAGAAGTTTTGCTTAAAATACTTCGCTTTCATCAATAATCAACTTACGGAGAGAAGGTAGTTGGTTGTCGGTGGGATTCTTTTTAGAGAATTTTTGCTTGAAATACTTCGCTGAAATGTGGGACAAATACGTGGCGGGATTGATTTACAAAGTGATCGAGTATAGTGGAGAGCAGCCGGCATTCATAAAATGTTGTTGCAATGAAGCCTGAAGTGTGACCGAGGGAGCAGATCAACTAGGTCATCGGTTACGTGGCCTCACGGGTTGTGAAAAGCACCAACAAACGAATTTTTTTGGTCCCCGAATAATAGAAGAGAGAACTTCTTTGAGTATCGAAATTGTGATAGTTTTAGTCAATACCAAAGATATTCAATGCCAAAGAAGAAGACCTTCGGCTGAAAATGAGACTCAAAACTTTTACGTAAATTTAAAACCGATTTATTTTTAGACAAAGTTTTCAATATCCTACGAACTCCAGCATAATACGGTAGATCAGACCATAAGAATAAAATAAGGGAAGTAGAATGTTGAACAGAAAGGTTCAAAATGTCGTTTTTCCCATGATCGATAAGAGACCAGAATGGCAGCGTTAAGACTTTGAAGTAGGCTAGTCGACAGGTAGTGTAGCTGATTAATTCATATGTCCCCTAATGCATGTTTAAAAATCTACCGAGTAGTGCTAACACCATGTTTTGCATGTTCCCTGCATGACTCTTGTGTCACGTTTCCATATTTACATAATGGATTATTTCAGTAGTTTATGTGGCATTTCTAGTATACCGATAGTGTGGTGCTTGTAGGTGAACGTAAATTTCCTCACTGTAGTTCATGTTGACTATACGTCACCCCCTGCCAATCACCCCTGTGGTGGCTTGCAGGGTAATGAGTAAATGTAGATATATTGAGAGCGGTGCATTTTTTCGCGTTTCGTGTCCTTTGACGTCATCAATAGCGTTTTCTTCACTCCAACGGTGTTTCTAAAGGGAATTGTTTTCCACAAGAGAAAGGAACAAATACATTTTGATTGATTCATTCTCATTCGCACCGCCATATTGTCTACCTGTCTCTTATTCAATGGACTAGGTCGGGAAAGTACTAAAGGACGAAGGTAAAAAGGCAGGCTGTATCTTTTACCCAAGTTGGACGCAGACTCTTCCGGAAAGCGTTCGGCATATTTCAGTGATACCAACTTAGTGATTTAGAAACTATCGCAAACAAAAGTTAAAGGAAATTGGCTGTAGAATGGATAATTTTTCATGTCGTTTTCTCTGTGGTCAACCAGAATTATAATTGTAGCGATGGGTATCGGGTTGGTGTGGTGGCTAAAGTACTGGCTAACCATACGGACGGCCAGGGTTCAAATCCCTGCAGAGGAGAATGTTTTTCAGGGGAAACCCGATCCCTACTTGAGTGTCTTGTGGAGGGCGCTTAAGTGCAGTACTCCGTCTGTCGGATGAGACGTTAAGCCGTGGTCCCCTTGGTGCCTTTCGTTGAAAGCAGGCTAATGCCGACGCCGGGGTTCTCTCTACCCTTCCTCCCGTACCTGTCCCTTAAGGCGCAAATGACCTTGGCTGTCGGTCGCCTCCCCTAATATCCAATCCAATCCAGTTGTAGCGATAGGTGTCTTTTATAAAGATACCTCTCTTTCCGGGCAGACTTTAGATGAGGAAATTTTTAGTTTCCCTTGAATATTTATATGACGACCAGTTTCATTAAATAGTCGACGTCATCAGCTTGGTATATTTATTTATAATGGCAGCCATATTTTACTTTTATTCACTCTCTCACCAGTAGCTATCGACTACTTTTAGCAGGTGGTTTAAAGATAGATTTGTATGCTGGGCAAGGTTATTTTCAGCGTGTATTAAATCCGATCTCCTTGTCGTTGAACGCAGATTTTTTGTTTGCGCAATTGTATTCTTATTTCGTAAAAGTGGCATTGTTTAATAAGCATTGGTACATACATACATTCTAACAAGTATACCATAAATATTGTCTTTTTTAATTTAAATAGAATGAAAGTATTATCTTACAGTAATTTAAATTTAAAATAAATCGATTTTGTCAATAAAAGTAGAGGCATTTTGACTTATTTTGCATGCATTTCGGTCATCCAGGGTGACCATCGACAGGTGGATATTACCCGTTAATCTTGAGTTTACGAGATTTTAACACGCCATCTAAATGACCGGATAATCATGCTTAAGGAGTTAAAAATTCCTCTCCTTTTATTGGTTTACATTTACTTGTCAATTCTCTTCTTTTTGGAAAACTCTGGAAATGTTTCAAATATTATGCGTACAGC
Source organism: Ceriagrion tenellum (assembly GCA_963169105.1). Taxonomy (NCBI): domain Eukaryota; kingdom Metazoa; phylum Arthropoda; class Insecta; order Odonata; family Coenagrionidae; genus Ceriagrion; species Ceriagrion tenellum. Next base: position 37,521,485 of record OY720642.1, on the reverse strand, counting down.
GCTATGGAATAACATTCGACGCAACAAAACTCGCGGCCGTTTCAGTTGCGATTATGACGTCAACTTGCTGTGAATGCAGTAGTGCGCTATTTTTGACGTTTTTGTTTTCGCGGAAGAATATCGATAAAGAGAGTTTTTGGTGCGATGTGTGTTCGAAACTCAAAATTATGATGTCCATCGACGACCAAAATCGGTGTAATGAATATCCCTCTCTGTGCATCCTCACCTCCCAAGGACCCGTCAAAATATACTTCTTTCCACCTCTTCGCATTTATTTCTTCTGGAAATTTTTTCTTGTTTTATAAACTTCAGTACTACGTAGTTATATAATTTTTAAATGTCGAAAGAATTGACCGCGGCTCACTTCTCTTGAAGCCAACTCCAAAAGACCTCGTGACTTCTTCGAATAGTTTGCTGGTGTTTTCAATATGTTTGAAAAATGCGAATAAATATATATATATATATATATATGGACATGATGCTGCCCAGTAACATTGCACCCGTACTGTCTCGCGCAAAAATTGCGTTAAGTAATTTTCTGATACGCTTTAATGAGTATTTAGATATCAAATTTCAATGTGCTGCCTTGTTAGCGATTCTATTTTGCTTGCACTTCCGGATTTAAGGCAGTATTATACAATTTATAATCCAGATTGATCTAGATAGCATCTGTGGTGAGGGAACTTTCACATTTCAAACGAGAGGGCATCAGCGTGAGCTTGAACCCATTGCGTGATCTGTTTTATCTCTTTCGTAACATGGTTAGGCTATAATTTTCGCCGGCTATTTTGTAGTGTTTTTCCATTGTAATGACTATCGTCGCCATCCATCTGTTTTTATTTTGCCTTTTTTTGATTTTTCCGTTATTTTTCCAGCGTATTTTTTCACAGATAACACTTGGCCATTTAAACTCAGAAGAAAATCGGAAAATGAGGGCCATTACTTTGGTGCTTTATGTTATCGTTTATTGTTATCTGTTGTAAATAGGGGAGGGGCTGATGATTTAACTAAAGCTGTTTTAGCTTCATAACGGTTCGGTCAGTTAGTGGCTATCGTTAAAGTCACATTATCGTGTAGTCAAACTATTCCTTCAATTTCCTCGAAATTGGAAATTGTGAATCACTAACCAAACATAATCCGTGTGGAAGGAATCGATACGTTAAGTTCCCTACTTTTTACTCTCAACGGCATTTAAATACAGTATTAGTTACGATAGTGTTTATGGTTTGACTCAGTCGGATACAAATTTTTCATCAAGTATAAATGAAGGGCGATTCCACGCTAACTCAACCAAATGGCTATGCACTCGTGGCTCGACCATCTCAGTTTTTCACGATTTTTGGCATATATGGAGAACACGATGAGGAATGATGATTTGCCTAATATTATCTAGTCTTATATTATCATAAATGTCAATGTTATGACTATTCAAACATCACAAATAAGCGCAAATTGTCGCGCCTCAGCTCCGAACTGTATCTCCAACAAATGACGATCTATTGGTCAAAGTTAAAATATAATGACATTTTCGTGATTATAAGACATTGATATGAGTTTTCTATTAACATTTGGCTTACTAAAAATATATTCAGAGCTCCTATTTGGCTTTAATTTTTCCTATTTCTTAAATTTTGATCCCTGTTCAGGGCCTAATATCTCCTAAAATAATTATTAGATATGGCCAAACGTAATATTTCCGAACAGCAGAAACACTGGACTGCACTTAAAGAGCATGAACTATAATCTGTGGCACGCAACCACGGCACAATGGAGCAACAAAAACGGAAGGATGAAAATGTTGCTACTTTTGGTGCTTAAAATAGGCGGTTTGACAACTCATTTTTAGTTGGAAAATAAGTTTTACAACATTTTCAATCTTTGTCTTTCAATAAAAATATAAAATTGGTGGGATATATCGTCAAACCCACAAAATATAGGACGAACATAATGTCCTGCTACCCGCGCGCCCGCTTTGAAAATGACACTGTGGAGTTGTGTTGGGGTGGAGTTCAAACTGATCATATATTAAATATGAATTATCTGTCCTTCTCTGGAAATTTTCGGAGAAAAAGCGATTTGCAACTGCATTGAAATAATATGAACAATACTACCTCCCCTCATTCCTGTGCTATTTTTTAGTGTTCTTCAATAATCCGCAACCCTGGTAGGTTTTAGTTTTTATCGCCTCCAATATCCTTGTTCATCTAGTTTCTCAGTCAATTTTTCGTAAATCGAAACGACGCCACATCAAGAAACCCTGATGAATACCCAGAATTATTTGCCATACACCTGTCAGAATTATTAGTCTCATATTTGTTAATCTAATTATATTTTTATTAAAATTTACCGCACACGTTCCATAGACCCGAGGCATTGGTGGGCTACGTTAGGTAGGCCCACGGCTCCATTCATGAGCCTTTTTCAAACTAATCTTTACTCCATAAGAAGGCATGGGGTTCGTTGCAGTGATTTTTTTCGCATTTTTAAATTTATTTTATTCGTGTTATAAGTTGAAATAATTGAGTTTTTAATTCTTGTTTTCGCTTTTTGTATAAAATTCGTTTTTTTCCTAAATTTTGAGCTTTGGGCTCCCAGTTCATAAACTTTTGAACTACTCCAATGTTTAATTTTTTATTACCCTGGCAACCACATTATATAGAATGAGTGAAAAATTTTATCCAAAATACTTATGAACAAGGTTATTGGATTGATTGTTCAACAAAACCGCAGTGACATTTTATTAGGGTATTTTTAACCATAACCTTTCCATGTGTGGTCAGTGACTGCTTCGTAGAAGGTGAATTTTGCATATAATTTTGTGATGATTTATTTCACCCTCATTTCATTTCATTGGTCATTCCATCCTAAGATTGGTTGACTGCAGCTCTCCACCCTTCCCTATCTAATGCTAGTTCCCTTACCTCCTGGTATCTCTTCCCATGCACTTTCCTCTTTATTTGGTCCATGAACTTATTCCAGGGTCTTCCTCTGGGGACTTTTCCCTCTATTTTGCCTTCAATTATGTTCTTCACAAACCCATTTTGTCTCAAGTTGTATCCAATTGATCTTGTTCTTCTTTTCTGTTCGGTGTTCCAAATCGTTCTTTCCTCTTCTACTCTTCTCTGCACTTCATCACTTCTTATTTTATCCGTCCATTTTATGGCCAGCATCCTTCTCCAGCACCAAGTTTCGAAGGCTTCTAGTCTTTTATGGTCAGTATTACGCGTTTCCAATGGTCCATTCTTCCGATCCATAGAATAGTGCGCTCCTCACGAATGTTTTCACATACTGTTTCCTGGTTAGTAGCCCCATCTTCTTTGAGCACAGCAGTTGTCTTTTTCCTATGAACGCCTTCTTAGCTTGGGCTATTCTCCGCTTGATGTCCGTAGTACTTCTTCCTTCCCACGTTGCGGTACTTCCGAGATATTTCACCCTATGCACTCGATGTTATCAGATGTTCTTCCCGTTGAAAGTAAATTCAGTGCGCACCATCTTTTAGTAAACTGTAATTCTAAATGTGTAACGTCAGGAATGAGTTTTATGTGGAGTATGGAGATTAGCGGGACGGTAGGCGAAGTAATCTTGTGGAATCGTGCCATATTTAAAGAAGAAATCACTTTATAATTTTCCACTCAATTTGAATATAACTGACCGGTTTCGATTCCACAACATTATTATCACAGTCAAACTCTGATGATTATATTGTGACATAGAAAAGCCCGTTGAATTAAAATATTTTGGAAACTTAATATGTGAAATATCCTTTAATCGTGGAGGCTTTAGTACTGGTTTCCTATCCCGCGGGCCCAGGTTTGAACACCGGAAATGGAGTACATTTTTCAAAGGATTCCCGATCGCTTGGCATGTGTAAAATTTGTTGTACCTAATCAAGCGTTTAGGGAGATATCCATCTTAGGCTAAATGGAAGTGGTAGATCAATGTTGATTTCATGTTGTACCGATAGAAATCGGTGGTATATATCTTCGTTTATCTTAAATTAGGAGCTTTGATAAAAATGAACCATTTCTGCGACAATTTTTGACGAGACTGTAAAAAATTGCATTAATTTGATTAAGCGGATGAACAAATGCAATTTGGATGCCAGTAGAAATATTATTTTCTCTATGAACATAACAGACTAATTCGAATTTCAATTTGAGATATTTAAGTTCAAAATAAATTTCGCTGTAATGGAGATTTTTATTCTCATTTCTGGGTGAAATATTTCTGAAACGGACAATTTTGAAACTGCCTATCTATTCAAGAATGCGCCCTCATCCTTCCCACTGCACCTCGGACTTCGGGACGGGAGTTCGGACTGTAAACATTTCCTTCAAATAACTTCGACGGTCTTCACGGAGACAATTTTGCCGTGAGCGTTCAACTCATGACCCGAGTGGGTGTTATGAGTGGAATTCTAGGAATTTTGCTGATTCACTTTCCATGGGGCGACTGAGACGCCCAGGGTTGTTGGTGTCTTACCGAGAATACTGACTTTGGGAATTTGTCGTGGAATGTGCCAATCAATGCTTGGATGTTTAGTCGGAGAAATTGGACAAATTTACTGACGAAGGCTCAACATACTGGGGTTACTTACCTGAAAAACTCTCATGTCTGCATACTAGGGATATCCGGAAAGTTAATATGCCAAGAAAATAGGAACTTTTCTTACGCGTTTTTACTATCAATTTTACCTGAAGTTGGTTTATAACGTATTAATAATTACTTTTCCACACAATCACCTTGAACTCCAATGCATTATGTGAGCTTTGGAACGATTTTTCGTATATTGACGCTTTAGGGTTTTGTAGGAGAAAGTTAGCCTGTGGCTCCATCTGTTTTCTTAAATAATTAGTGGAGAAAAATATTATTTGTGCATTTTGTATCGCGGAGGAAAAACTAATGCAACAAATATAGCCTGGAAAAGTATTATTTGTTCAGTTAACCGCTCATAAGGAATCAAACTTCATTTAGAGATGCTAGGTGCCTTACTCTCACGGTCTTATGTCGCGTAAAAGTCCTTTTACACCTCCAGATTTTCAATGATGGGAAGGAATTATAGCTCAAGCCATCATTTTCTCCATCACGCAGTCATTTTTGTTAGAATTGCGAGCATCATTTTCTTCTTTTTTATAATCCTCCTTTGATGGATACACATGAGACGTTACATTTTCTACTTGATACCTGACACTCTAATTGGCTGCTGTTCCAATTTACGCTCTAGCTCAGGGAGATAAATTATTTCCGTCTCAAATGATGGAGAAAGGGACAGGGTAACTGTTTGGTTCAGGCCTTAGACCGCTAGGGACTTATATAAGGGTTAACGACTGTCTAGATTCTTGGCTAGATCTTTGCTTACCTCGAAAGGGAAAGGTATGAATTGTACGTATTTTCGCATGAATATTGGTAATGGCTGCTGATCTCCTCCTTAAGAGGTGCTACTACATCTACATCTACGTCATACCCTGCAAGCCACCCAAAGGGTGTGTGGCATGGGGTGCTTTCGCACCAGGCATGCATGAATGATATGGTAGAACACCGACATTACATTAAAACCCGCGTACCACACATGCAAAGCGCCAATTACAAATCTAATACCCAAGAAACATTCCATCTTCAATCGTTCCAACATGCAAGGGATACAAAGGCTACTACTACAGATTCAAATTATCATTCATAAATAAGAACATCAATATTTACATCATGCATAAATAAGAGAGTAGAGAATATAATGAGAAAGATTTACTGCCTGCCTATTGTCAATACTCGAACTATTCATGACGACGATCACAGCTGTTATGGTCCCGAATGGTACGCGGAAAAATGACATTTTATACCTATTGGTTCTACAATCTAGCTCTCTAATTTTATTGGCGCGATCTAATCTGCCGTAGTACGAAGGGGTTAATAGTATGTTTTTTACGTCGTCAGTAAAATGATTTTCCTGAAATTTATTTAGGAGGTTAAGCCTATAATTTAATCTACGCTGTGATAGCGATTCCCATCCTAATTCTTCTAACAGTCCAGACACACAAGGAACTGATTGACCCATTTCCCGTCTCCAATTCTCTCTGCCGCTGAAGAACAGCGTGGTGGTGGTGCAGTCCCTGCCATGTCACCCCCATGCTGTGTCACCGGTGGCAGTAGCGTGTCCCCCCTCCAATGATTCAACTCCTCCGGCGAGAGCTCTTCGATAGTGCCGTCAATTTTCGATTCTGGAGAGAGAGGCGGGGGTGTTCCCGGCCAATCTGTCGGTTTACCGGACCACTGGAGTCGGCCGGTGATGCTTGAATGACCCCTTTTTGTCTCGTTTCGTAATAATAATGGGACGAAATTTGCCCGACTGGTTGCGAATGCGAAAAGCGTAAATTCATTTTTTCTTCCGCGTCTGATGAAATTTCCTCAGTTTTGGTATTTTACTTTATTTCAACATCGGCTTTTCATATTTATTAGGATACTTCAACGTACGGTCACGTATAAATAAAAATGGACTTAATACTATATAGACCCTGCCCGATAGTGCACATAAGTACATCGGAAATCTTATGTTGAATTAACTGACAGTGCACTGTGAAATCCATATTGGTGATAACTTACCCCCTGTCTATCAGAAATCAATTAATTTAATCAATCAGACGAGTAAATAAAAGATGAGAGCGGACAAAAATTATAAATTCTGTGTTTTTGCATATAATGGAGATTATATCTCATTGTAGTTAATGGAACTTGATGGAAATTCAGTATCACTCTGGTTTTTACGCGGGCATTCACACTAAATTCCATTCACATCTCTCTGTTCAAAGCTTTTCAGAACCGCCTTATGACACATATCGGGAAATATATCAAAAACACGGTTCGTCGCACCCAGTGTCTAGACTGTTGTAAACCCAATGAATGACGCCCGATGATTAGGAATCATAGGAATACTTCGTCACTTTCTGGAAACCCACATTTCCAACTGCTCGCGCAAACATGTTACACATTTCATTTTCGATAAAAAGGGCAGATGTCACAATCCGATGTAGCGCTATTATCGTAATTGAACCTTGAACCACAGACTAAAATCCTAAAATTAAGTTTTCCCGCCATTGTTGTAGTATGTAATTAGCCATAGGGCTCAGCGAAGCTATCTGAGGCAGTGGTGTTCACATATAGAAAATCCCCCTCATGATATACTGTCTCAACACTTAAGAATCGGTTCTCTTGCACACGTGGATGAATGAGATCCTTGAAATAGCGAATGTGTCTTCTTTTGGAGTGCGTTTCTCGCTTATGAAAAATATTCTCTTCTTTTTTACTTTTCTAAGCGAGAATCAGTTAAATTTTCGTGGTGAGTGCAGTTGTCAGTCCACGTACCACTACAGCACAAAAACGAAGAGCTTCCCGTAGTTCCACCATCAACAGGGTAAAAGTTAAACGCTCGGGGCAATGAAAAGGTCTACATCTTCATACTACATTGCGAGCCGCCTCATGGGCGAGTGGCAGGAGGTGTTAGGACACCAGCCATGTAAAGATGTAAGGGATAAGGTTTTGGGAGGTGAAATGGTGACGTGTATTATGGGAGTGTATTTAGTGAAGTTCAGTTTTTATTATGGTCGCTTGTAGTGCGCAGGAAGAACGAGTTGTGGTCCTTATCTGTTCGGCAGTGTATCTCTTTTATTTTATCGCTTTTGTCAGACTAGAGATGTAGTGAGGCGTCATGATAATATTCTCTGTGTCGCTCTGAAACACACCAGTTCTGAATTTCTCCAGCTAACTTAGTTTAGCGTGTAGGATACTTCAGTTCATCATTGATCTGGAATGTTTTGCAAGACTAGCAACACCAATGCTGCGCCAATCAGACTATATAGAATTTATTTTAGTTTTAAATAGCTAACGCCGTGATTCAAATTCATTTAGTTTGGTAGAAATATTTTTGATTTTAGCATATCAGAAGTAACTGGGAAAGAATTAGATGATGTCATTCAGCGAAATGAATAAATTCAGTGGATTCGGTGAAACTTTATGCCTTGAAATTTCTGCATAGTAATTTTAAAAAGGAAGAAGATTTAGATATTTGGAAATTTTGGGAAAGGCCAAAAATTGAAATGTTTACAGATAAATATCTAGGAATGGAAAGAATGAAGGAGGAATCCCGTCATTCGGTAGAAATTGCGCGGTAACGGCTTCTCTGAGGAAATTGGGTGTTTTTCGACTAATTGGCCTGATTTGGGATTTACATCTACATCTACGTAATACCCTGCGAGCCACCACGAGGGTGTGCGGCAGGGGGTGAAGATCACCTAACATGCACTATTGCCATGCAAGTAGGATATTTAGTGGATACATGCTAGATAATTGGGTCACATGCAGCTAGATGGTTAGTATCTACATAATAAGAATGGGATTATTGGTTGTTATTACATGCATCATGCACTACAGACTACTGTAAATATATTTCACCTACCTATCCCTTTGCTACGCTACCTATTGTTCTCTCTTATAGTACGCGGAAAAAATGACATTCTAAATCTATCGGTACAACAATCTTTCTCTCTAATCTTATTAATCTGATCAAACCTAGCATAATACTCGGGGGTTCTTAATATAAGTATATATCTAACGTCATCTGGAAACAAATCGGTTTCGAATTTACTTAAAACGTTTAACCATAATTTTAACCTGCATTCTGATAGTAATTCCCATCCTAGTTTTTCTGTTAAACTCGTGACACTTATACAATTATCATAACGGCCTTTAACAAATCTAGCGGATCTCCTTTGTACACGCTCTAATTCTTTTATCAAACCTTCCTCGTACGGATCCCATATACTAGCGGCATATTCTAAATGAGGCCTGACAAGTGTAAATTTAATTTTGATATTTTTAATAGCTTAGGCATTTCATGAGTGAAATAGGTGCTTTTAAAGCAAGAAAACGATAATAAGCAAGCAAACGATAAAGCAAGCAAAAGAAAAGATAACTCTGTATTTCTTTTGACTTCGACAGCGGAGACATTACCTCCTTAAGGTGGTTTGAGCGTAATATCATTTCACGTAGAAATCAAATAATTCATTCTCATTTTTAAGAATATTATGTTACTCTTACAAAGGTACCAAAGTATAAGTCCCTTATCGAACTACTTTCCGAGATTGTAAAAGATAAAACCAAACCTTTTACATGGGAAATGGTGCGTGTACGCACGCCAACTGATAGAACTTCTTTAAAAAATGAGGAATTTCTAACGCCTAGATCCCATTAAAAAATTAACCGTATATAGTTCGTAGTTTTCTCAACTATTTTTGAAAATAAATCCTATAGTTACCGCAATAAATTTTTCAGGATCATAAAAAACCTTCTGTGTCGAAGGAGTTTGAAACGTACCGGGAAAAAAATGAGTCAAATTAAAGACTGATATGCATATTTTTATTCTATTGCTTAGAATTAAGTCATATGTAAGTGCATTATTGCATTATTTATAATGCAATATTGAATTAATGGTTTCTAAAGCCGCTGAAATTCGAACGTATAATTCGAATATGGTCTCCATTATAACAGGCGGAACTGTGTCGCTCGAACTACCTTAATGGCGAGATAACAAACTTAGATTACATACAGTCTAGATCGTCTAGATATACCCCTAGCGGATAAAGATGTCTCCGCAGCATCTACGAGACAGTTGACGTCGGAATAAAACTGTCAACCGAATTAGCCCTAAAAGCCTCCGTTATATTGTCTTGTTTTGGGCGAGATGATTTGATACCCCAGTTTTGTATACGGAATTGAGTGCGGGTGTCGTAAAAGAGGAAAAATGTTGTCGCGCTATTTTTGAGCACGCCTTTTTAATGCGATGCTGAGAAACAAAACAAGTGTTCCTTTCATTCAGTGATATATCCTGCACAGTCATAATAAAGTGGAATTTTATAATATCTTCACCCTCGCTGTAGAGTGTATACACGAGTGGCGGAATGATCCAAAAGCTATTCTACACGGTATATTGTGGATTTCATGGCATTAAGATTGAGTTATCAGCTCCTTACCGAATTAATTATCTACGCCTCGCTACCTATTAAATATAATAGTTACGATTTATTGAGCATTGTTTTCGCAACGATTTTCGCCCTGCCAGAACCACAAAACACCTTGCCATAATCTCGTTGAGTTATGTCGTGCTTCCCCACATTCAGACAACATTAACTTGTGTTAATAAGCGTGCTTTAGGTGCTCAACTGGAAAAATATCAAAATATAGAATAATTTTACGTCATTACTGAACTCATTTTGGAAATTATTACGTGTGTAATTGTAACTGGATTGTTGGAGGATTGGTCCAACTATATACTGCTGATTGTCGCTTTTAGTATCAGGTAATAATGTTGTCGGAATGCGCTTCGATTTGAATGAGCGTTTGAGAGAGACGTCGTCACATAGTATTTATACAACATTTTACGGTTAAATTTTCAATGGATCCCAAAATGTGTTAAAAAATCTTCGGGGAACTTGCACTTCTTAAATAAATAGTACATTATATAACGAGTGCGGTATAGTTGCGAATAGAGTACGCGACCAGCAGCTGAAGCAGTGCTATTGGTAACTGTACCAAAAGAGTTGCACACAACATTCACTACGTTTACCAATCGATCTCAGATCGATTTGATCTCGGACCGATCTGAAAACTCCAAACGAGCCGACTTAGATCGCCTGGTTTACCAACACGGACTGAAAATATCGAAAGTGAACGATCGAATCTGTCATTTGAAGCACGATTAACACAGTGTGTAAACAAGTGCAGAGTTGGAAATCTTCTGCCGCATTCCGAGTGAACGGAATTGCTCAATTGGAGGTAGAATTGCGAAGTTCTACGATATCATCAACGTCTCTTCACTCGCCAAGACTGCACTCTTGTTACTTTTGGTTACAACAAATACCTTGAATAATAACGATTATATTTTGTTTACGTATGACAGCCAAAATAATGACGAGGAGCGCCGCAGACCCGCTGGATCAGATCGATCTGAAGTATCATACTGGCTGAGTTATCGGGCCGAGCCAGCCCGCTTTTCAGATAGATCCCACTAGCCCATTGAAATTTACCATACCGAGCTAATCCGATCAGATCGATTGGTAAACGTAGTGGTTGTAAGTCATAAGTGTGTGGGGATTTTAAATATAGACAAATACATACATATATGCAAGCATTGCTCATTTTGTAAGATAAGCTAAGCCGTAAAACGCCGCGGGGGCCTGTTAATAGCCATTGCTCAGGTTGCTAAGGATAAATGCTGCTGTTAAAATCTGGGAAAAATTGTGTCATTGAAAACTAAATTTTTCAACGAAAACGTGGAGTAATACAGAATCAATTTCAATACTTGAATACTTTATTCTTTTTGCCATCTGATCTCCACGATTTGAACCGTAAAACTTGATTGCCAGTAGTTTGAAAGACCGGAAAAAAATCTCTGCACTGAATCAAATGCTTTTATTATGGGAGTGAAATAGGGGCCCATGAGGCCCTAAGGCTTTGGTCCTATCAATTTCTTGTACCCTACAAACCTTGAATACCGAATATTAGGGGAAACGGTTCGAGAGTTTTCGATAAAATATTTTCTCATCGATATACAGGGGTAAGAGAGATACAATAGAAGGTGCATTTTTTTCATGAACGCACATTATCTATTGTGTAGTCGGAAATAATGCACGCCGTATATAGTTGAACATTTAATATACGGAAATCCCCCACGCTTTATGGTATTTTCCCAGCATGTATGGTAAGAAAATAATTGTGTTTCATATTTCGGAATATCTACCCACACGTCCCGTGAAACTTAGGAGAATTGATGGAGTATTTGAAGTACGTATTTATACATATGTATACAGGATATGAATTTTAGCTCAAAAGGGTTTTTGCATTATAGAAATATTTCTTCTTAAATAATTACGCTCGCTCGATGAAAAATAAGTCATCGGGAACCCGGGGAGTGACGTCACGGTATCTCCAACATTAATGCGACGTATTTTCTGGTGGAATTCGGTTTGTTCATCGACAAATTTGACGAAATTATCGTTTTACTTTCCTTCGCATTAGACAATGAACCAACATTATTTGGCACTTTACGTTGAAGTACATTAAGATTAGAGAAGGGATGCCGCGAAGTGACATCAAGCCACCGAGATGCCAATTTGGATCGGTAAGCGCTCGTGAATGGAAAGCCAAATCCAATAAGCGCTCTCCCTGGCCAAATCTGAATAATTTTGGTTTAAGGTAGTCCGAGCGAGATAGTTCCCTAGTCATAATTGAGACCATATTCGAAATTTACGTTTTAATTTCACACATCAATTAAATACTGCATTATTAATGGTGCAATAATATAGTTTTATATGACTGACATTGTAAGTAACTAAATGAAAATATCTAAATAAGTCTTTAACTTGACTCATTTTTTTCGCGCGGTGCGTTTGAAACTCCTTAAACACGGAAGGTTTTTTGTGATACCCAAGAACCTACTGCGGTGACGATATGATTAATTTTCAAATATAGTTGAGAAAACATACAAACTACACGCTGTTAGTTTTTTACGACAGCTAAGTGTTAGAAATTCCTCATTTTGTAAATAATGTCTCTCTGGAGTGCATACTCGTACCATTTCCCATGTAAAGGGGCTAGTATTTTTTGGCAAACATCTTCGAAAGTAATGTGGTAATGGATTGAATTTTTGGTTTCATTAGAAGGGTAAGATATTTTTCTTCAGATTGAGACCAAATTCATTGATTTCTAAGTAAATTATATTTCGCTCAAATACCTTAAACGTCTTTCAGTGTACGTTATGAGCTAGCGTCCCTCGTGTACAAATGCTGGCGTCCCTGGGAATTCCGTGGAGTGAAATTCTCACCGGTTGCTTAGTAGGTCGTGGTCTCTATTCACGAGAATGCCGTTGTCTCGTGTGAAACTCATTGTCAGTCTTGAGTGTGATTTCGCCTTTCAAACTGGTCGAAAGAATTCTTGTTATTCAACAAAGAGTCGTAAAGTGAAATAGTAGTCCTAAAATCAGGAATGTGTACCGAAACAAAATTCCTTATTTACTGCAACAAACATAAAACTCAAATTTCAATAGAAAAGTTCAATGCGAAGTCAGCTGAGGTTTGTAAGTTTGTTCATAGCTCGCGTGAATTCCGGGATGAGAACAATTCAAATGGAAAATGTTAAATACATTCTTGCTTAACGTGTACCCCAACGGTAGATAAACGTAATAAAAATTATCTTAGCGACAGCCAGCTAATACTGAGCAGCCGAGTTTTAAGCTACAAAACTTGATTGAAAAAAATGATAATATGGCAAAAGTAGGACAACTTCGACGGGAAAATTGTGAATACACAATAGTTAATATAGAAATTATTGTGTTATCAGATAAATTTTGTCGAAATCGGTGTTCTCAGTTCGAAGAAATTGCTTCCTGAAGACGATTGACTAGACTTTTTATACATACAGTTGTTTCACTTACATTCTTCTCTGCCTAGCTTGTTTATTTGTAGGCCGATAGATCTTTCGTAACATCTAGTTTTCAAATAATATAAATATGAATTCAAACATTCAATACGAAATTAGGGAACTTTACAAGAATACCGACATTATAAGTGAGATCAAATGCAGAAGAATGAGGTGGGCAGGACACTTGTTAAGAAAAGAGGACGGGTACGTGGAGGTGGAGGTTTTGAAAGGAAATCCAGAATAAAGACGGCCCGAGGAAGACCACGACAGAGATGTTGGGACCAAGTAAAGATAGATTTGGAGAGGATTGGAGCTACAGAGGAGGATGCAATGGACCGAAAGAGAGGGAGGCGATAGTTGGTGCGGCTAAATATCAACTTGGATTTAAAAGGCCCTGGGAGTAAGTAAGTTTCTCTTAACCTTTAGAAGCAAAAATAACTGTTAAACTTGGAAAGCACCTAAAGCTAGTCGATGACGAATTTTATTCCATTAGGGAATTGGAATACTTTCAGTAGTAGGGTAATAATAATCAGAAGTTCTAAAAAGATCGATATACCCTCTTAATAATTAAGCAGTAATCGGTGACTGGATTCATAATTACACCCAAATTTCTCAGGTTCCAAGGATCGAGATAGCAGAATAAATTTAAAATATTTTCGAACTACATGCAGGTTTATCTACATCACAGCTACCGGAAAATTGGATGGACTTTAAAATATTAATTTAAATACGTGTATGATATTAATGAATCAGCGCTAATTTTGCGTTAATTATTCAAAACCGCGTATCTATTCAGATATCTTGTTTACTTCTCCATGGAGGGCGAGTTATTCCTGTTTCCATGGTTCCCGTGTTCAGTCGACCTCGGCGCGTTATCGGTCGTCATTAACTCGTGACAGTGCCGCTAGGTCCGAGAGCGAGAACTGGACTTGCCCTCCGGGCAAATGGCTATCCTCACCCTTCCCTTGAGAAGCTTTGCTTGTGGATAAAATGAGCGCTTGCCAGCGACTTGCGGGGACTTTACTCTGATAAAAATGTTTCACAAGTTAGTTCAGAGCGGAATTTGTTGCCGTATACATGGGCAAACATACGCAAGCTACAGCCCGAAACTGAAAAAAAAGTTCTGTGAAGCCCTTTGCTCTTGGATTTTACGGCACAAATCGCTAGCTGCAACTAACTTGCGCAACAGCGAGCCAGTGTAAATCCACTTTTATGGAAATAACTTCCATGTGTAACTATGATCTTACAATGAAGATCTGACCGTGTGGTATATTTCCATTATTGAATCAATACAACTTGAAGTTTTCCTCTGTTCTAGTATTCACTAGACTACTCACTGGATTTGGCTGTTAAGCTATGTGAAATACACCATGTCATAGAGTAAGCTTATATGTGCTTACTATAGTTCTGCCCCGCGGAGCCAAAAGACAGTAACTGACAAAATTACACAGTTTGAGATTAGAGGTGATTTGTTATTTTCAACCGTGAGAATTTCAAAAAAAAACTAAACAAATAAAGTACCTGTAGCGGTTTGAAAAATATCACGTCCAGTTTTCACCGTATGAACAGTTTAAATGTCAGTTTTCTAGGCCAGTTAACAGTAACTACGTGTCTTTCTCCCAGAGAATCTCAATACTTTTGGTTCCTAATTGATTGAATTATCTTCATTCTACTCTGACAATCTAAACAACTAAATTTTAATCTCTTCGAAGATAGACTAGATGAAGAATCTAAGACTCGAAGGTGAAAACTTTAGTATGCAATAACTCGCTATCAAAAATGATGCAGTCACTGTCTTTTAGCTTAGCAGGGCAGCGTTAGTAAAGGAAACGGGTTATTCCCCAATGCCCTTCTGAAGCCTTCGTTCTAACTCAATCGCGGATTGGCGATACCACCATTGCGTTCACCACTACTGGCTTAACCCCCCCCCCTTTCCCCGCCCCTAATGTGAGTGTACTAGCCATCGGTAGTAGAGATGGGCAAACTCGTTCATTTTTGGGAACTCGTACACTGTGGACCGGTCCTTTTTGGGACCCGTTCATTTGTACTTGTTCACATTTCCTTTTTTATCAATGATCATTAATTTTTATTCTCAATATTTACTTACCATTTATAGAAAATGAAATAAGAAACTAGAAATAATATGTATGTTGTAATAATCGCGTTCTACGATATTGAATAAATAATATAAGTAATGGTAGCGGGCGTGACTTCGTGGAAATCCTTCATAGTAGGAGGGTCTGAAGAAATTGCAACTTGGCTGTTTCCACATAAGGTTTTATTTTTAACGACCATGGTTTCAGGGATAGAAGGATTAACTTTGCAATTCCACATTTTAAAAGATTTATTTACGACCGAAGTAAAATTTCACCTGATGATCCTGCTCTGCGGCGAAACCGGTTGTAAATAAATCTTTTACAATGTGGAATTGCAAATTTAATCCTTCTATCCCTGATATCAAGGAATTCCACCGAGTGAGGTCAGAAACCATCGTTTAGACCATGGTTTCGTTACAGAGTAACATTATCAAGGTAAAAAATTTCAAAATATGAGCAGTATATATCGGCAAGTCAAGTGGTGGGGGAGGTGGTGGGAGGGTGTAGAGGACTGGGAGAGTTCAGGTGCTGAGGGAGGGGGGAGGAGAATAAATAATAATAAAAATCAAATTACCAACTTAAAAAAATCAAAAAGGGGTTTATTGATGCTACAGAAGGAATGTATTCCTAAATGGTGAGGTCCGAGGAGAAACAAAGTATTAAATAAACCATAGCTTATGGTTATATTGGGGAAAAATGGAAAGTAAGATGGGACGTAGATTGCCAAACCTATGCCAAACAGGAAATTTTCAAACTGAAAAAATATGCCGTAAGCGACTTGAGTGAACAGTAGCCAGACTGCTTTCGTTGCTTGTACCTATCCCAGACGATGCTCAGTCCTTCAAAGGACTAGCCCCAAAAATTCGATTCTTGGTTGCTCTATAACATATACAAAAATAATTGTGTGCACTCGTGACATAGGACGAGAATCATTTTATAAAAAGGGTGTATTTTCTAAAACCCAGGAACAGGGAGTAAAACAAGGAACTGTTTTGATAAATAACCTCCTTGAACTTTTATTTTAATTTTAAGGCAGTAAAGTAATGTTAAAAAATGAGAAATAAGAAGAAAAGTTATACAAAGTCCATACATATTTTGCTCACAAACGTATTATAAATAGTCCTCGTGGAAAATGTGGAATACATTTTCAATATGGCAACCAAAATATTACAATAAAACTTCTATTAACGCCATGATTTGTTTGACTCTGGCAAGGCGTGCATAAAATTTTTTGTTGATTAAATTGGCCTCAGCTGCGAGTGTGGCCGAATGAATCGAGCCGACTGGCGCCACTATAATGATAACAAAGCATTACTTATCAGTCCGCAAGCATTCACAGAAGAATTTTTGTGGTTCTCCCTCCCAACTTGCCCCTTCTACTCCTGCTCCAAAAAGTGACATTACTGTCGAAAAACGTGTTAGAATGTTGTAAATAGACGTTTTTATAAACTGTATTATTTGTTTTATTTTCAACCAATGCATTTTACCGGAAAAAGTTTGTCCAGCCAGACTGGGCGGGGCGGCGAACCTAATGTCACGTCATGATGGCACGATATCTCGTCAATGTACAAATGTCAACGAAGAGAGTCACACTAAATAAACTAGTCGTTACGTTATCGCTCACCAGTTGTTATAACGCAATTACCAGAGGATTACTTTATATCAAAATTATGACAAGGTTTTCAAAAGTCAAAAATGATCGAATCATAGGATTTCTGGAGAACTTTAGGCACTACGTGTGTACAAAAAAATAGCCACATGAAATATTAACTAGTTTTCTTTAGTTTTGGCAACTAAAATAAGATCAATAGTTTGAGCATTAACTTTGCGAAACTTTTCCATAATGTTCAGGAATTAACATAAGCTTTGTAAGTTTTACGTAGAATATTTATTGGGCAGTCCAATAAATATTCTACGTAAAACTTACAAAGCTTTTGTTAATTCCTAAACGTTACTAAAATAAGTATTTGCGGACAAATACATCGCCAAATTTTTATACTTAATATTTTTATTTTTACAACATTTTAAATTTTTTTGTTTTTCGTATTTTTCTTTTAACTTAAGGATCTATGTGCAAACTTAAGAGGTATATTTTTAAAAATCGATTTCCTCGAATTTAGGGGAAACAGACGTAAACTCTTTTTCCGTCCGAAGACCGAAAGGAGCGATGGACCGAAAGGAACGAGTGTCCGATAGTAACGAAAGGACCGGTCGTTCCGTAGAAGTCGGTCCTCGGTCCTTCTGTTCAAGCCAAGGACCCATTCGTTCGCGAACGACCCACCTCTAATCGGGAGTTACCTCTGCATGCGGGGTCGGGCATCAAGATGAATTTAGAAAGTCCAGTGCATCAATGGTTTTTATTAAAGTAATCTACCGGTTAAAGTTGGGTTTTATCGAAAGTGAGAGAAAATCCTCCAGGCTTTCTACATGAAGGGCCTTATCCCCATCCATGATTTCCTTCTTCATATCCGCTTATGCCCAACCCTTCTTTATCCTGTCCATAAAACCTATTCTCTTTTTTTTCCCCTTTCCCACTTGCCCAACATCTCCTTTCCCATCACGGCCTTGAGCGACCCATCTTCCCTCTAGCCTCCCCCTGATATCAGTCAAAAGCTACCCTCCTTCACCCACCATACGAAGCACTTCGTCGTGTGTCTTCTTTTCTGTTCATCACACGTTCTCCATCCTTCCTCCTCGCTTATCTGAAGTCGGCCCCGGTGGCGGCGGGGTAAAGTCCTCGCCTGCCAACCCGCGGTCGCGGGTTCGAGTCCCGCCTGGGTAAAATATTTCCTGCCCAGGACATGGGTGTTTGTGTCTCGTCCGTTGTTACTGTTATTCACCCGATATAAATTGGCCCATTGTGCTGTATTCGGGGTAGTGAAGATAAATAAAAAAAAAAAAATAAAAAAATAAATAAGTCAGCTATCTGTTCTCGTCTTCCTTTCTCAGAGTCCATATTTCTGCCCAATGCAACGCTGCCCTCCAAAACAAGCGGGCGACTCCGTTAAAATTTTATAGTTCCGTAGTTCTTTGAAAATCAACTCTTTTGTATTACAGATCGCTTCCTTCGCTAGCGCTTGTCTCTTCCTTATGTCTTAGTGCTGCAATGAGGGTTCGCTAATCTATCTAATCGACGTCAATGACTTGGCAAATAAGCTCCGGACTAGCACGACGACGTTTTAAAAGTCGAGGCTGATATACAAGCGGAGTGTCGCGACCAGGAGAGTATGTAATGGATGTTTATATTCTCCCCAATCGGTTGCTACCAAGCATTTTGAAACAGCGGAAACGTTGTCGATGGTTGCGCTCTGTTTCATCGATACTAATATCCATAAAATTACTCGGAGCCATAAAAAATAATCAGCTGTATTTTTAAACTTCACCTAGTCCGCATCTCTTCAACTGTGAAGGAATTAACATCTCACGTTAAGTCCATCTAACAGCAATCATTAACGAGTTGAGGAAGCAAACTTATTATTCGCTGGCAGCGCCAACATCATCATCATACGTTAATGAAGTCGGCGCTGGCGTCAACTAAATGTGTTCAGCGACATCTACTTCTGTGGAAATAAGAGGATACGGCATAGTCTATGCAACAGAGCCAAATATATGAATCGTTAATGTTCAGCAATGGCCGCGACAGCGAAATTAAAGGTGGGTTTACCCATGGAAGTCACTTCCATGGCAGTAGCCTTACAGGTTCCTTACAGCGACACTTCGATGTGTAAGCACGGACTTCCATGGCAATAGGCATCGATAGTGTCGGTAATCGACCGTGGTTGCTACTTGCCAGGAAAATAGACTCGCTTCTATTTTGCCTGCAAGTAGCATTTATATTCTGCGACAAAATCGCATCTCATCCAGTTAAATCTTGGTCACATGACTTTAAACGGAGGCTAGCAATTGTGAACAGCGAATAGCGTAGTACGATGAGAAGTCCCTGTTGCACATGTAATTATTTATTTGCACTTGAAAATATTATAATGCTAAAGAACCCGTAGGGCAAGCTTATTGACTCATCTCTTATTAGATGATAATGATAATTCTCATAATTGATACGGTGCTATAAAGCTCAATTAATGTAATTTATACAAATTTATGAAACACACGAATGTCTATGGGACTCGGACAGCGATATGCGAATGCCAATGCTGCCAGATTCAGGCGATTTATGTAATTACTAATTTCGTTGTTTACTTCCATCATACATTTATTTGGGAAAGGCAGGAAGTTTTGAGTGCGCAGAACGATACCCTGCCAGTAATTATACGATTCGAGATATCGCTACACTCGCTACTTCCATAGAAGTCAACGTAACTGGTAATAGGTTCTTGTGCGTTGAGTTGTTCCATTTACTTCAGCACATAGAATGGAAAGCGTCCGTAATCAGTTATAAATATGGTATTCACATTACCTGAATTATCTGATACATTTCCCCTCGTCATTTTTCGCCTGAAGCGATTACGACGATGTATTTATCGACTAGTGGGACTCGAAGTGGCTCAGAAGAAGTGATACGTCTCATTGTTAGCGTTCTAATTTTGAACGACAAAACACAACAAACGCGGACAAAATTAGTTCAATCCGTCCACCTTTAGGGGGCGGTTGGGTCCCGAAGCCGACCGCACAGTTGACGTTTTCTATTCTAAATTCAACCGGGCGGAAGGGCAAGGGAACGGGAGGAAGGCGGAAATTTTAAAAATAAAACTGGAAAATTCATCCGGTCCAATTTTCGTGTCGCTTGAACTGATGCTCAGGGTGTTGACCGCGATCCCACCCTCGGAACGAAAGAGGGCAGAAAGCATTTAACATTTGTCCTGTTGATGATGTGACACACTTCATTGTATCATGCCCCGTTCACTCTAATATCGTGCGTACGATGGTCCTTACGACGAAAGGCCGAATTCGTTGTGTGAATGCACGTCTATACCATGGGTATCCATAGGTCCTAAAGCTGTCACTCTGCAGTGGTAGCGCTGATATCGCGAGCGGAAACTGGAAATGATGAATAACGAAAATGAAAAGACATTCATTGAGTTGAAGCAGAAGATGTTAATTTTATGAATAAGCACAGAAATGTGTCATTCACGTGGAAAAATATTTCGAAAGCCTCAAAGCGCCACAATAATATGGTATTCCTTATGGTATTATGGTACGATATGAATCGTACGTACGCTGGTCTGTACTATGGTAGTCTTAACGAGGCATCACACGTTCCTTTGTGGAACTCCTGTGTTAATAGGTAATATTCTAGGACGAAATTACATAATAGGGAATCGATTTACTCTTTGGAACTCATCGTACAGGCAAGAATTAATAAGATACAAGAATTATAACTTTTTTCTTAGTTTAAGCGTGTTTTGGTCAGAGTTGTCGGTGTGGTGCTCGAAATATGGACGAAATAATATTGAAATACTTTTTTTTTTTAATATTAAACTCTATGTGACGCCTTGATTTTTGTTAGCAACAATTAAGATTCTAAGCAGTGTATTATTTAACGTTTAGAAGAATATCTGTAAATAAGTAATCGAATCTTTACGAAATGTATGATGATGTTAGGCTCATCGTTAAAATAGCGCCAGCTTGCCTAAAAACCAAATGTATGATGCATTTTTTCACGTTTATCAATGGATATTACTAACGGGAACACTTATCCAATATTTCGCGCAAATATGTGTGTCCTTGTAAAAAAGCGCTCCTACCACGTCAATTTAAAGAAACTAACTATGGAGAATATTTTGCTGTGATGAATTCAATGATATAAATTGCTGCAGTGCGTGAGTATGTTCATAATTTATTTTTTTAGTGTCCTAGTTTGACTTAGCGTTCTATAAATTAAGATTGAACACTTATTTTGGTGTTTCTTTTGACAGTCCCAATATGAGAACAGTTTTTTCATTCGAAGTTTCGTGATCACGCGTTTGTTTTTTCAGAGAAATGAGTGACAAATGCCGCGTCTAGAGAAGTGTATTATTTGAAATTATTAAATTAAATTATGAAAAATTGCTAACCAAAGATTGGTTTTCAGATATTTTGTCACCATTCGTAAATGGTGATGATGAGAATCTTGAGAAAAATTATAATGCGATCAAATATCGTACTCTACATTTTTTGTCATAGGTTGTAAATGGTAATGGTGACAATCGGAAGAAAAATTACAATCATAGATCGGCCTTCATATTCTAATTTTTATCTTAATTTTGACACAACCGTGTGAATGAAGTTGATATATTCCCCTATTATTTACTTTGATCACGTGTACAGTAGAGGCGCGCTCTCTCTAGCAGAGGAAGTAAAACTTTAAATGAAACTCAACCCACCTTTAAATTCAAATCTTTTGTTGTGCTAATTTGTGACCTCTTTTTAGTTGCTAAGTACGTAATCGTCGAGATGTTGTCGAGTGCTGGCCTGTGTTGTTAGTTCTACGAATGAGTAAGCGAAATCGATGGGCCAGAAAACGTTATTTTCATCCGATTCTGGCAGCAGGGAAGAGGTTGGTAATTAACTTCCCTTTATTTGACGCCAAAATGGAAATACTCATCGATTATTGTCAGAGATAAAGAGTGGTATGTTGAGACTGAGATGAAACTCGCACATAACTCTAGTTTTACTACTAGAATATAAATGTCTTAATATTACAAATACAAACAGTGTAACTCAACGGAAGAAGCACACTGAGCGTACTGAATGTCTTGAATGGAACTTTGACAGTGAAGTGAATGAGAACTGAATAGGTCCGCGCGCAGCGGCATTAGCGGCCAGTAGCGGAACTAACCACTCTAATGTGATAGATTCCATTGATAGAAGTGCTCAAAAATAGAGTTGCTCTGCTAAAAGCTGCACACGCAGCTGATTATTAACTTACGTGCTCACTGCCTAGTGTAGTAACCACCATTTGTTCCAATGCCCCTCCTTGTGTGCGTCTGCCAGCTGCTCTGTTTAGTTGTTCTGCTAGTCACCTGGTATCTCTTCCTATGCACTTCCCTCTTTATTTGGTCCATGAACTCACTCCTGGGTCTTCCTCTGGGGACTTTCCCCTATATTTTTCCCTCAATTATGTTCTTCACCAACCCATTGTGTCTCAGGGTTTGCCCAATCCATTTTGGTCTTCTTTTCTCTATGCTGTTCCATATGGTCCATTTCTGTTCTACTCTTCATCATTTCTTATTTTATTGGTCCATTTAATCTTCAGCATCCTCCACCAGCACCTGGTTCCGAAGGCTTTTAGTCTGTTACGGTCAACTTTTCCAACGGTACAAGCTTCCGATCCATATAGTGCAACGCTCCACACGAATGCTTTCACATACTGTTTTCTTGTTTGTAGTCTTATCTTCTTTGAGCACAGCAGTTGTCTCTTTCCCGTGAACACCTTCTTAGCTTGGTCTATTCTTCGCTTGACGTCCGCTCTATTTCTTCCGACCCACGTGGTGGTACTTCCAAGTTAGGTGAAGGAATCCACTTGATTCAGCTTCTCTGTTCCTCATACTAGGACTTCAGTCTTTGTCTTATTTATTTTTACGTTGTTTTCTTGGTTAGCGTGGTCCATTGCGTTTAGTGACCTTTGAAGATCATCGCGATATTCTGCTTTGACTGCGATATCATCTGAAAAGCGGAGAATGTTCATTTCTTCTCCGTTCATCTTTATCCCGCTCAGTCCAATTTCTTGTGCTTCCCTTAAGGCCTCCTACAAGTACATGTTGAACAGGTCCGAGGTGTATTTACATCGATATTTAAAGAATTGTTAAACGCAATACTTAGCCTAGGTTTTCGCATTACAGTTAGTTGTACTATTCTTAAGAAAACAGTACTTCAAAGCGCAGGTTACTCCTTAAACGCTGTTCGTGAGCGCTTTAAGTGACTCTGGCTTGACTGAGTGTCTCAAAACGAATTCTATGTTACAGATTTTTATTTTTTCAGTAGAAAAATAATAATAAGGTTTCTTTATTGGGGCGAGATTCGAGAAATACTCCTTCTTCCGCTGATAAAATGGGCACCTCTTGAATGACAAAATTACGGTACAAATTTAGCATATTATTCGATGAATATATTTTTAATGACGATATGTGTCCAACTATATAAGCAAGATATCGATTGTGCTCTTTCTTCGATATAGGTCTTCGTAACGTGCATAAATCCGCCATTAATGTGCTTATTTTTTTATATTCTCCATAAGCATAGTATAGTTTGTTCGGCATTTTTCTTGATTTGGTAGTACATTTCTATTCGAAATAACAACTTGTGCCGCACATTCGCAGATTTCCTTGGGTGTGTTATGGCATCAGTAAATCCTCAAATAGCACATAAATGGCGGAAATTTGGTGGATATGGTTGCGAAGACCAATATCGAAGGAAAAATACAATCGATATCGAGCGACCTTGCCATTTAAGCAGACTGTGGCGCCATTTGCATGGAACTATCACATTTTGACTTCAATTACGGCGGTAAGTCCTTAAGAACTTTAACAAATAGGTGATGAAATGCCCAAATTTTTCTTCCCTGGTTCAATTCCCTGGACGTTATGCTTCTTGTAAACTGTTTTAATTGCAAGCTTGTATTTGCTTTATAGTTCAAATTGGCATTTTTATGTTGTATTTCGAGCAATCTTCATTCGAGTCCTTGCTAAAATCTACGCTCTCAAGGCTATTTTACAGAAAAACCAGCCCGAAAAACCTATTATATTTGTACACAGTTAATAAAATGCACTTCAAAGATACCATATTTAAGTTTTTAGAAAATCTGGAATAAGTGACCAGAGCTTACGTAAGTATAGGGTGTTTTAAATCAGATATCGGTGTTTTAAGGGCTTCTATCGGGGCTTTGTTTCAGTAGTCGCCATCTTTACTACTCGCGCTTTCTAACGGAAGATAGAGGAAACACTGTGTGAGCATGCGTACAAGGGTACAACGAAACAGTTTGAGTTGCTTTTTCATTTGATGAATAATATATAATTATAAGTGATATGGTATAAATACTTCAAAGCCTTAAAACTTCGATATTCATTTTGAAAAAGTTTAGTGACGTAATTCCCTCTCCATCTACCTCAATAGGCTCATAGCATCGTCACCACGGTCGCCAAATTGCGCTGGATACAAACTGGCTGCTCGTAATATGTCGTCGTCAAAGTGTTGGTTGTTCGCCAGAACGCTGTAGTATGCGTATAATTTACGAAGCACGACACGAATACCACGCTAATACAGATATGATGATTCGAGTTACGACTGCGATACAAGTCGTTTTGTTTTTAATGACGGGCTGGCATTCATAACACTAAAATCCCTTATTGCAGCTTCGCCGGTGCGCATGCTATGGATTTTCTCTGTTGAAAGATTGGGTGTTTATCCGGCGAATAAGGCTGATGAAATTTTCTTGGCTTTCCCAATGGGTCTGGAAGGCCATATTCGCCATCATTTCGATGGCAGAGACAGCTTTAGGATACGTTGGAAACATAGCCTTCCTAACCCGGTGAGAAACCTGAGAAAACTTAAAGATTTTTTCCTAGTTTTAAATAGTAAATTTCTATATTTTTACCGATTAACACCGTATTTGCATTACTGTCTTTTAAAGAATATTTGAAATATAAGCAAAAGAAAATTTACCTTGGCGTTAACTATGAAGGCCAGTCATTTGAATCTACAAGCAAATGAAAGCGGCCAAATATTTATGCTCGATTACTGTGAGCTTGACGTAATATGACGACATATTTTTTCCTACAAAAATACATGTGTTTACCACAGAAACTTTTATTTACAAAAATAAAATCATAAGCGGTTTGTTAAAAACTTTTTGGCGAAAAATTTGAAACCACTTTTTGTTAACCCTAATTTGGAATTTTACCCTTATACCATTACCTATATATTATATTTACCCTTAATTAACCCTTATATTAACTTCACTTTGGAAGCAAATAAAAATTCCTACTTGGTGAATACCTACTTCATAAAACGTTTTATTTTACGCTTAACGAATACAAGTGTGGTCTTCACTTCGATGAGTGATTCAGTCGGTCAAGACATAATAGAGATACAAACACTACATAAACATTTCCAGAGCTGATTGAATTAGTTAAAATTAAAATATATTCTCTGAATCAATCAAGGTTTAAAATATCTGGATAATGAAACGTTTTTATTCAGGTGTATTTTTAACATAGGATTAGGATTAAGTGTCTAAATATTTAGTCAAAGTATTACTGTTATTTCGTCAAAGTTGAATGCTCAGCTCGCTCCAGTACGTGGCTTCGCCTGAGAAGAAATTGAATGCAGATTTATTTCATTTAATAAATCGTCTTTAAGGTTAGTCAGAGGCTCATTTGGCTACTATCGTATTTTGACAAGATCTCGACTTATTTAATGAATGGCCCACTTCTATAAATAGTGATGCAGATCCTCAAAATCTCTTACTTCCCTAATGGCATTGGAATGTTTGATACGGACCTGTCTGTCAAGTTAAAAGTTCTGCTGTTATTTCCGAGATCTTGAATCTTAATAAATAAAACTCTGTTCAACTTTGTGGAGCTCTAAGTTATTTATAAAAATTTACCTTTGCTAATTATCTTTAATCTTGTTATCGTTCTTAATTTTCCATACATATCTATATATCGTGGGGGTTACACATACAATACATATGTGGCACAGCATTAAAGCAACTAAGTTTTGTTAAACGTATAATAGGAAGGTCCTCGGATTAAAAAGTCAAAGAGAGATGCTACTTCGCTCTGGTTAGGCCACACCTCAAATACTGGAGTGTTTGGGACCCTGGTCATAAAGATTTTACAAAAAAAATTAATAAAATACAAAGGAAAGTAGCGCGCTTCGTTAAAAACTGCTACGAGCGAACCATTTAGGGTTACATAACTTTTAGAGGGATTGAGGTGGGAGCCCCTAGTGACTCGGAGGCTACACGCTAGGCTTAGGTTGCTTGAGGAATTCAGAACTGGTATATTTCAGTGCGACACAAGGAATATTATCATGACTCCTCACTACATCTCTAGGTCTGACAGATGCGATAAAATAAGAGAGATACATTGCCGAACAGATAGTTGCAAAAACTCGTTCTTTCCACGCACAATTAGCGACCACAATAAGAACTGAGCTTCAACAATATACTTCCATAATATCCGTCACCATTTCATCTCCCAAAACCTTTCCACGGCTGGTGACCTAACCCCCCCCCTTTGCCATGCGCCCATGCGACGGCTCGCAGGGTATTATGTAGATGTATATCTAAGGGAAACAATGTAGAGGGCAATCCATTGATGTTGATGGAGCTTGCTGTGGTGGCCAATGCTAGAAGCAGTGTCGTGGGCTACCCGCCATCTTTGTTAAGCCGGGAATGATTTCTCAATTATTGCGCTTGCTCTAGTGATGCGATACGCAGTCACACGTTCGGGATCAAATATATGCTCCTTGGACGGTGATATTCGCCGCGAAAACATTCATTTGCCTTGACAGGGATTCGAACCCGTATTTCCCCATTGCTAGTTACAATACCAAGCCTCCAAGCTTTAAACACCTGAACGGCTATTGGGGGATCCTGGATCGAATCCCGGTCAAGTCGAATATTTTTTTCATGAAGAATTTCACAAACTACTCTAGTAAAGTCTGCAGAATCGAAAAATGCTTAGTAGTCTCTATTATAAAATAGTACTAAAGTAATATATTTCTTGTAATTTGCAGATGATCAGATGGTAATAGTCTAGGGCCACGATAATTTGACTATCATGGCAAGCGAACTTATCAGAAATACAAAAATTGGGGTTTGGAAATTAATATCAGATAGACCCGAACAGTGCTGGCAGCTGGCAGCTAGAAGTGAACAGTGCTGGCAGATGGAACAGGAAATACAATAATCGATGATTTAAAAACAACAGCTTGTGTGGTATGGTCACATACAGCGTATGGCGAACAAGAGACTACCTAAGCAAATTTTAACATGGAATCCACACGGTAGAAAAAAAAAGAAAGGCCAAGACTAAGTTGGAGGGAAGGGATAGATAAGGCAATCAGATAAAAGCAGATACGAGAAGGCCTGTGGATGAACAGAGAGCGATGGCAGTTAGGCATCAGATTACGCCGGAGAACGTTACAAAACCGATTATATGTAATTATATTTCACTCTTTGGCGTTTCCCGGAGATAATCATGAAGCATTTACCAACATCACGAATTAAGCTTTTAAGCCCAAAGTCAGCTTTGAAGGTGCCATTCTCGGAGCTTTCCTTATACGGTGTTGACTTTTGCGCCAATGTGAGCCCTTCAGCGATCACGAATGAAGATTTATTTGAGCAGAGTTTTGCGTAGTCTGGTGGTAGGTTGCATTCTGCTGGTACACAATAAAATTTGATTAATTTTTTGTTTAAGGTGAGCATTGCAGTCTGTTTTGAATTGTCCTGCCTATTGCGCTGGGTCTTGAACGGATAGAAGGGAGATTTTCATTCGCTCAACTGCGCTCCTCACTTCGCGATACAACTGTGCTCGTGCTTTCCAATCGTTTCAGACCCTTCACGTTAGGAACGGTACTTCAAAACATATCGAGAGCCGAGTTTATATGGACTAAAGAATACAATGAGTTCGATTATGGCATCCACGAATGTTTTTTATGCTTATTTACTATAAAGATGTCAAGCATGGATAACGTTTTTTTTGTTACTTTGTGGTTAAACACCTCCGTAGTTAAAGTATTTTGAGCGATATATCATTTTACTTAGAAATCAAGTGAATTTGGTCTCATTTTAAAGAAAAATATCTCAACCTTCCAAAAATATCAAAATATTAGCCCCTTACTTTCTGAGATTTTTGGCCAACAATACCATCCCTTTTTGCATGGGAAATGGTACGTGTATGCACTCCAGAGAGAACTTATTTAAAAAATTAAGAACTTCTAACATCAAGATGTCGGTAAAATATTATTAGTGTGAATTATTGTGTATGTTTTTAAACTAAACCAAACATATCGAGGTCATTTTTTTCAGAATAATTTATGTTCCGTTGTGAAGGAGTTTTAAATGTGTCGCGTGAAAAAATGAGTCCGTTTAAAGACTTACTGTCATATTTTAATTAAATTACTTGGGATTTCATGAATATAATAGTATATTATTGCGCCATTAATGCTGCACTATTTAATTCATGCTTCTTAAAGCAGCTGATATTAAAACGTACGATTCGTATATGGTCTCGATTATGACAAGAGAACGCTCAAATTTCGCTCAAACGACCTTAAGTATGCATTTGAACGAAGTCGATAACGAGATATAATGAATTACGCCGTGACTACTGTGAACCTAAAGAATGCTACCTACCGGGAGAAATTCGAACGTTTCGCCTGCGCTTACGTCAACAAATTGAACGCATGGCTACCAAAAGCAACTGCGCTCTTGTGTTACAGAGTTCGCCGCAAAAAAGAGCGTGTGGGAAACACCTAAAATGGAGATGTTCTAACGAAAACATCCAAATGCGTGGAAACCTCCTAGAATAACGTCATTGCCCTCGTGGAAAACTTGGAATATTCAAATCCGAGAATTAAGATCATAACAGGGGGCACGCACCCTAAAATTGTACTAGATATTGATGACGGTATCTAGTATTATATATGCTGTAATATAAGGTTCCATTCGGTCATTGAACATTTATAGGCGAGGAAGCGGTATTTCCATTCATATTTTAACGTATGCCTACTCACATTTTAACTTAAAAACGCAGTGACAGCAATCGACCAAAGCAAAGGATAGAAGACACATTTATTTGTGACATCGCAGCCTGAAATTTCTCACAATCAATTGCAAGTAGAGATGGCGCTCATTTCAGAACGTGATAATCGCACAGCGTCTGTGAAAGCTAACGTGATTGGTCGATGACTGCCAGGTCCTACCGGGAGCTAGTAGCAAATAACACTAGTCAACAACATATTTATCGGGAGGAAAGTGATGGGTGTTCTAAGCTCAGTCGATGGCGCTGAATTCTACAATGAAATCGGTTTCTCTGTCGAGTATAGCTTTTTCCCGGTTCGACGCTGATACGTTTTTCCAAAATTCCTTAAAAACGTTGAAGATATCTAATTCTGCAATGGCTAATTCCCTTGTTCTGGAGACGCATTTGTTGGAAGAATTGTGCCGGAATATGGGCCTGGAATTCTCATACAAGTCCGTGATGTCAGAAACCAACTCCCCTTCAGCCACTCAAACTCTTTAATACGAACGGTGTGGCAATATTGCCAATGAATCATGCCCGAGTACGGAGAATCTAAGATATTCAAAGGCTGTAAGGTGTTTTTCGCGAAATGTAAACATGTTGATAAAAGTAGATATGGTAATTCCCTACGACAATTTAATCAGTTAACCGAGGTTTCAATTGTCTTTAAAGATGACGCTACAGCGACGGAAAGTTGGTTGACTAAATAAATTATCGTGTGTGTTATGAGTGGGGTGCCGTTCCTCGGCTCCTCTCTTTCATTCGTGTCCTTTGAATTATCTTATCAGGCAGCTCAGCCAGTATTATAGTGGTTATTCTTGCTAGCCAGAATGCTGGTTCTATGAGCGTTATTTACCGATTCTGATTTCCTTAATCACGCGTTAATTTGAAGGATACCAACTCGCATTTGTTGGAAAAATCGTGTCTGAATATGTGCGTGGATTCCTCATACAAGTCCTTGATGCAGCCTGAAAATTACTGATCTACATCTGCATCTACGAAATACCGTGCGAGCCACCACTACGGTATGTGATACAGGGTGATTCCACACCAGGTATGCAGCACTCATCCCAGTTTAAATCAGAACCGCGCTCGTTCCCCGGATGCCAGGCTCAGGCCAAAAGCAATCAGGATGCGAGTGCGCAGTCAGACCAGAAACTAGGAGAGTGATACGTAGAAGAATATGCTACCATGCAGTACACTTGTCAAGATACAACTGCTGGTTGGTATTATTAAAGCGACAGATAAAAGTAATACAAGGAACTAAAACATGGAAGAGTATATCATGCCGGAGATTGAATGTGAGGTTAGTAGCTAATAATCATGTTAAGATATTTAGCACTACTGAAAAAACCTCTTTAACCTAGTCAGTATCCTAGAACTGATCTATCGCAAATATTATGGTCCCTTATTGTACGTAGCAAAAATGACACTTTAAATCTATCGGTTCTTATGCTGTGATTTTTTTCTACCGTAATAGTTTGGCTCTAGCAAAATATTTTCAACGTCCGGCAAAAAGTAGTCTACATCAAATATCTGTAAAAGATTTAATTGATATTTTTTCCTACGATCAGCTAGAGGTTCCCACTTTATTTGCCTCAACAATTTAGAAACACTGCTTTGTTTATCATAACAATTTTTAACCAATCTAACGGCCCTGAGCTGTATTCGATCTATATCTGAAATTAGTCCTACTTCGTAAGGGTTCCATGTACTAGCGGCGTAATCCAAGTGAGGTCTCACGAGAGAAAATTAACATCGCTCCTTTACTTTCTCGTCACATTTTCCAAGTATTCTTTTAATAAATCCTAATTTTCGATTAGCCCTTCCGCAAATTTCACGTATATACTTCCCCCTCAAGTCCTGAGTAAGGATCACAACTTAAGTACTTAACTGACTCTACATTTATTAGTTCGGCTTAACTGACTTTAATTTATTAGCCTGAAAGCCTTCGGCAGGTAGAGTTGGCGCTGATGTCAGGAAAAAACCTGAAATATTTAAATCCAACGTCCGCCCTGCACCTAGACACGCCATCTCGATCCCAGGCTCACGGCTTCTTGCCCTTCCCACGCAAACTAGGAAACAGAGCCGAATTCCCTCTTCATGGCTCCCCGAGTGTTGGCTGGACTAGTCCGTGGGATCCCATTTTGTCACCTACTTTTTTGGCCCTTTTCGTGGAGAATTAAGAGCATAACAGTGGGCACGTGCCCTAAAATTGGGGAGAACTGTGGTACCCTAAAAATAGATTGCTCCAGGAAGGTGTCCCACACATCCGGCTCTCCAGCTGCTTGTCTCCTCAACCCGCGAAATGAACAGATGTTCGTCGGGAGAGAATTTCTGTCTCTCCATTCATTAGGTACTCATGGGATTTGTTCTTCAGGCGCTCTTATTTCTGGAAAATACTGTAATGAGGGCAACTCCTTATTACGTGTTCTCTGTCTATAGCCAATTTTAGAGATTCCTCTTGGTGTGGGAGGTATGCAATATATTTCATACTCTATACATGCGGAAAATACATTGAGGCATACGGAAAATATAGTTGGTACGGAGGCTTCCGCGGTGATTTGTTGAGGTCAGTTTATTCGGGTTTTTCCCGCGTTGATTCATGTTAACGGACAGAAGATATAATATGAATTACATGATATATACATATACATGTACTTAGTACCGGTCCAAACTATAAAACTAGTGTGGAATACATTTTATTTGGTCCGTAGCAAAGACTTCTACATCTATTTATCACCCTGCAACCCACTAGGGTGTTTTTAGGGGGTGATTTATCACCAACGTGCACTAGAGTGAAGAAATTAATTTTCACCAACATTCACCACATAATGCGTGAGCTACAAATTCTACAGAAACTACTAAAATAATATTTAATGCAACTACGTAAACATGAAACAGGAATCATGCAGGCTCCATGAAAAACATGGTGCTAGCACCACACGGCCGAGTTAGGCACATGCATTAGGGGACATATGAATTAATCAGCTACACTACCTGTCAACTAACCTACTTCAAAGTCTTAACGCAGCCATTATGGTCTCTTATCGATTGCGGGAAAAACGTAATTTTAAACCTTTCTGTTCTACAGTCTATTTCTGTCATTTTATTCTAATGATCTGATCTATCGTAGTATGTTGGAGATTGAGGGATAACTTCGTTGGAAAATAAATTGGTTTTGAATTCACATAAAATATTGAGTCTTATTTTCAGTCGACGGCCTAAAAAGCGATTCCTTAAAAATGTTTAAGATTGATTAAGGAGATAAAAAATTATTTAGGTGGTTAGAGCGCTCATCGCGAGCCGTTGAGTACTCATTTTAATATCTTTTCGAGTAAGTCGAAAAAAATTCTTTCACCTCACTTTAATCAAGCACATTTATTCACACATTGAAAATAACCATACATGCTGTAATATATAGTATATTAGTATTGTATTTTACGTCTCTATTAAAGCAATGCTATGACTTGGGTTTGCGGCGCGGAGTCCGAAATTTAAGCACAAATCGTGAGTAAATAGGTATTTTTTATTTGGAATTACACCTTTATATTTATTAGGAACCATTAGAGACATCTTCTGCACTTGGGGGACTATTTTACCTCCGGAATATTACGCTGAGAAGAGTGCCATCACGTCTTATATATAGTTAAAATGCAGGACTGCGTCTTCTAGGGAGACCAATTTAGTGGTTTCCCCGTTGCCTTCCACATCACAGTACTCCGGCCGATTCCGTGAACTTCACTCTCGCCCGAAGCTGTGGCTGTTGATACCGGTCCGATCTCCTTGATGTGCGCTATCAATGCATTCTGCTGAGACTGCTGCCTCTCTGTAGTGGGGCCAAATATTTTCATAATTGGTATGTATAGTAGGGCTTGGAAAATATTTTCCGTCACTTGGTCTCGAACCTGCGACCCTCGGAATGGAAGTCGAATGCGCTACATACCACTGATCTAAACTGAATCTTCGTTATACACAAACGAAAGCTAATTTTTCGCGTTTAGGAGAACATCTGCATGTATATCATCGAATTATTTTGAGAAATATGTCCAAATCCGAAAGCTACTTGTTGAAGTAGCATTAAAATGCCAAGAAACCAAATCGGTAACATGCAAATTTTTCGCTGTTATCTATGCTCATTACTAATTCGTGCACGTATTCAAAGTTTCACGCAAATCTGTACATAAGCGAAAATCGATCCACCCACCTTAAATCTATTTCACTCGATACATAACCTGGCACAAGACATTGTGTACTAGCCGGTGCAATTGAGGACGGAATCCAGTATAATAGGTGCTATCCTGTATGGTTTCTTTCGATCATTGAACCTATACGTGAGAAAAATGTCACACGTATTTTGTGAACGATGTAATATATGCCTGTGTCAGCACAATATGGCGTATTTTGCTTAGGTTGTGTAGTTCACCAAATGCTCGCCATTGTGCTATAATAAGTGTCGTGTAAACACAGGCAATTTACTATCGAATTCATTTTAAAGCCCGTTTCACACGATAGGCTGGCTAAGCGGTATTAGAGTATTTTGCAAACGATGTAGTATATGCCTATGTCAGAACATTATGGCGCATTTTGTTTAGGTTGTGTAGTTCACCAAATGCTCGCCGTTGTGCTAAAATTAGCGTCGTGCAAACACAGGCTTCTAACTATCCAATCCGCTTTAAAGCCCGTTTCACACGATACATTATCCAGCACTAGACGAAGTAGACCAGCTGGCACTAGATATTGAGGACGAATCTGGAATGATTGGTGTTGTAATACCTTTACCGACGGGGAAGCGGTATTTTTATTCATATTTTAACGTACACCCACTAAAATATAAAACTAACGACGCAGTGACAGCAAGCGACCAAAGCAAAGGATAGGACATTCATATTTATTTGTGACATCGCAGCCTAAATATTAGTCATAGTCAGTAGCAAGTAGAGATGGCGCTGATTTCAAAAAGTGAAAATTGCACCGCGTCTGTGAAAGCTATCGTGATTGGTCGATGACTGCCAGGTCCTACCGAGAGATAGTAGCAAATAACACTGGTCAACAACATTTTTTCTCGAGGAAAGTGTTCAGTTCTTTTCTATCGAGCACAGTTTTTTTTGTAATTCTACGCTGATACATTTTTTAAAATTAATTTAGTCATCAATGGACACCGATCATGCGAAGTTAAAGCTTAGTTACGAAATTACGTTTAAATTCAAATTTAAATTAAATGGTTACGAAAAAATAGTTACGAAAGAAGCACATTTTGAACTCAGGTCAGCTTTTATCGATTTCACCCCGCTCCCAACATTTTGGAAATGCTTCTTTTATTTACGTCAAGACTTAACGCGTAGAGTAAATTTCGTGCGTCATATTCGTTCCAATTTTTCCACGGACAGTAAGATTGACAATGAGAAATGAACAAGTTTTCCACAATCAACCGTCAATAGTCCTGGTTTCCCATTTGGTATTATCGGTGTCGGTACTTATCTAAACCCCTCAGGATTATGTGACGCTGAAACGAGTCATAAACAACTCTAAATTTTATTCTTCGGTTATTCGAGCACGAAAACAATCGGCAATCGCCCTCAATCAATCAATCTTGAATCGCTTCATTCGCTTGAAAAAACATTTATCGATGTTCAAGGGAAAATATTTTCCCAAGCGATAGTTTCCTTCCTGCGACAGTTATATGCTCTGACCTCGCCTACATTATCACTATTCATTTTCTTCGCTTCCTTGAGTGCGTCGCATCAAAAACCCGATTCAACGCACCCGACTAGGCAGAAAACTGATCGGGTTTTCAGCAATCGCTCAACACTTGACATATCTAATTCCACAATGATTGATTGCGACATAAATTACGCCAAAGTCATAGAATTATACACGGATATATCTGACGAGTTTGCCTCTTTACCTCTTGCGCCCTAAAGTAAGAGAATTCAACTTCCACTACGCATTTATAGCCAAAATGTTTAACTTCAAATTTTCTTCTTTGATAAATCGACTGATACTCCTCAGTAACTTCAACAAAAACCACAATAAAACCGTGAAAATTCAGCTTTCTTCATTAAATTCGTGTAGAAAAATCATGTAAAAGATCTACGGTTAAAACTGCGACGCAATTTATGGATGAAATAACGCGCACCGCCAAGAAGTCGGTGGAGCGTAACTAATTCCTATAAAGACACTTTTCCTTCTTTTTCGTTGAACTCGACGCACAGAAACAAATTTTATTTTGAAAATAGTGACTACCATGTCAAAAGGATCGTCCTGAAACCCCCTGAGTTGGTTCATTCATTGGCTATTCGATCCCAAAGTTGGTAGACTGCAGCTAGATAGGGCCTTCCTCTGGAGACTTTTCCCTCTATTGCATCGTCAATTATATTCTTCACAAACCCATTGTGTCTTAGGGTGTGTCCAATTCATCTGGTTCTTCTTTTCTGTATGGTGTTCCATATGGTCCTTTCCTCTTCTACCCCTCTGTACACTTCATCATTTCTCAGATAAATTAAACCACCTTAGTTTCCTAGAAGTACGATAGTTTTGCAGCACAGTATTCCCCACGCACGTACGTGAAATACGTACGTACGTACGTACGTACGTACATACGTACCTCAGGTCACATTTACATCAACGGTCATAAAATACTGGAATGATTCGGATATAGGAAAATTTGAACCCTTCTCCTCCCAACCTGTGAAAAAAACAGTGTCGCGGAGTTTCTATTATGAAATGAACTCCTTTGTTTCTATTTCTTACTCGTCCTACTCTGTATAAAAAAGTAACCGTTGTGGAACTACGACAACCAGATCGTGCTGCTAAAATTTTTCTGTTATCATTAATCTACCAATGGAATTTTATTTACTATTTTTTTGGTACTCTTCCACTTAAATTTACTGTAGTCATCACCATTACTACTCGAATATTTACCACGAAAAGATTTCTTTTACAGTTGTTCACATTGGCAGTAAATTTCTTGCAATTTCACGGTCATAAAATCTGTTTCTTTTTAAAAATAATTTATTACTCAACGGTTTTGATACAATGTTGTGTACAAATATCAATGACCTTTGGGCTGCCTCAAAGGTCATCGGCCTGTTTGTAGACTGTCTTCCATTAATGAAACTCATTTATGGTATCAAAGAAAAATTTCAAAAGCATATGTAATAGTAACAAAGACGATTCCAACTTAGCCCTATAGTAAACAAGAAAATCAGAGACGATAGGAATAATTCATCTAGCTTACATTCGCATATAACGCTAATTATTGTAAGTTATAACATAGAGTACATGTACGTACAATAAAAATCTAGTTAGAACATCAATGTTGTTTTGTGCCAATGTCCATTTCTGTGACAATTTCAAACATTTCCTCTTGTTTATCATCCTGAATTGATTGTTTTTACATTAACTTTTATTTTCTATCCACAGCACGGACTTCTGTCAAAGACGAGGCGCAAAAGATGGCGGAATGCGCTCACAGGCTTAGCGGTGGTTGGTGTGATTGTGATTGTGGCTATAGTGTTGATAGCAACGTATGCAGGGAAAGAAGACATACCTGAAGTATTAAAAAGTACTGAACAGTTACGTACAATTTCATTGGAAGAATTTGTGGAATACAAGTTTCTTCCCAAAAAATTTAATGGAACATGGATTTCAGGTGGGTCTGTTTAAAACTTTACCTTTTACGAGCCTTCATAGAGTTTCTTGCATGTAAAGTATTACTGAAGGAGGACTAAAACTCCACTCCTTTCAGTAGCCCGATCGCTTTAAACTTCTATTGCGTCATTATCAAGGTACATAGACCTTGTCCTGACAATGAACTCAATTAGTTTAAAAACATGGGTGGAATTGTTCTAAGTAGTTCATTAATAATGCTTAAAGTTGTGAAGTTTCTCTAGATAACGTCGAACTCCATCAATATCATTCCTGCGTGTGTATCACCTGTAAACGCCGATGCGGTAGTTGAGGCTTCTCTTGTGTTATTTATGTGGCCATTTCCTAAAAGATTGGACTAAAATGTACTTTTAATTTATTATGTTTCTTTTTCTGTTTTTGTTTGAATGTGATAGGCGTACATTTCAGAAATTCGTCTCACCCCAGCACCCCTGTTTCATTCCGCTGCTCCCGTAACATTGTTCACCGGCGATAGGAAATTCAAAAATTTCCCGCCATTTTCCCATTTTGTCGATTTCGAACTTGGCAAATCTAGCATCTTGCCTTGAAACCTAGTACGCATCGTAAGCTATGACGTCATGGACAAGTCATCACCAAGCGCTTGTTCACTAGCTATCGAGGAAAGATACCAAGTCAACGAAAAAGGAGACTTGCTATGCTTGCTAGGTTTCAAGTTCGAACTCGGGGTGTGATAATATGGGCTTGTACGGAAGATAGAAGCGAAGAAACTTTCAAATGGATACTATTCTATCATTACTACGTATAATTGTGTGATATTTATTATTTTTTTTGCGGAAAAATGGATGAATTCGTTATATTTAAAGGCTTTTCAAATGTGAATATACTGATAAAAGATAGTTGTTTATGTGTGTTGTAGTAAGACCTAATAGTTGTGTGAATAATTCCATACATTGTAAATGTACCGTGTGATAATATGGGCTTGTACGGAAGATAGAAGCGAAGAAACTTTCAAATGGATACTATTCTATCATTACTACGTATAATTGTGTGATATTTATTATTTTTTTTGCGGAAAAATGGATGAATT
Source organism: Ceriagrion tenellum (assembly GCA_963169105.1). Lineage (NCBI taxonomy): Eukaryota > Metazoa > Arthropoda > Insecta > Odonata > Coenagrionidae > Ceriagrion > Ceriagrion tenellum. The sequence goes on along the minus strand of OY720642.1, from coordinate 37,483,521 downwards.
CGTTATATTTAAAGGCTTTTCAAATGTGAATATACTGATAAAAGATAGTTGTTTATGTGTGTTGTAGTAAGACCTAATAGTTGTGTGAATAATTCCATACATTGTAAATGTACCGTCCTTGTTTACTTCATTGAACCTACAAAATCTATCTTCCTTACTGTGGAAGGAAAAGAAATAATGATGAAAGAAATTATATGAAAGAATTATGGTCCGATGGAAAGTACTCTAAGGTAGCCATAATTTCATTGGCAGCATTATTTTTAGCTGACGAACATAATAATTGTTAATAACGTTAACATTGGAGAGGTTTTCACAGCATTCATCAAATAAATGGGACAATAAACCTTTAGAGTAAATGTAATTTGTTTTCAGCTTAATTATGTTAGTTACAACGCGCGTATTTATCAGTCAACAGTCAGAGATCATAGGTAGTTAGTTCGGAGTGTAATGCATTAATATATTGTTACGTGTTTTTTCATACAGGCAAAAAATATTATGATGCCTTTTTTTGCACAAAGACGTTGATTGTGGTGAAATACAGTGAGCGATATGTCGTCCACTTTCGCAGCCCCAAGTAATCGAAGCATATTAGTTAATCACCATATTATGGTATATGAGAATTATTTTATTCATAAGCAATAAGATTTAAAAAAATAATATTCTCTGTTACTTTGCCGTATAAGGTTGGGAAGCATTTTAAAGAAGTAATCCACTTCCATCACCCACAATAATTATGGACACGGATAGCGCTTTTCGTATGTTTTACGAAATGAAGGCCGCATGGTGTCTCTTGGGCTACGAAAGTGTCAAGTCAAGATTCTACCCGGTCGGTCTTGGGATCAAGTTAACTTGATATCAAGTTAACTAGGCGTTTGCCAAGTTCGAAAACGGCCTAAGTCTCACTATCACTGCGCCATCTGCCGAAAATATACGTTAAACACATTAAATGGCCGCCGAAACCCTCACCATGGGGGAAGATGCCCTCACCTCTGAGATTCATTTCCTTTTCAAAACAGCATTTATCGAGAAAATCTCTTCTTTTTTCGCACAGAAGTATGCAGTTCTATGTGTGCATAGCATCTACAGTTCTATGTATACTTTAGTATGTAAAAATTTTCTTGAAAACTCTTATTCTAGGGGGGAAGGAATTTTTGTACAATGGGTACGACGACGATACTACATATTTACTATTTCCACATAAAAGATATTAGTTGAATTATGACTAGTCTTCGAAAGTAACTGATATTTCATGTGACGCAAACTATATCAATGGAGCAGGGTTTTGAGAGGAAAATTTTTTTTGATTCCGCAGGATTTAGATAGCTTTCTATCGTGAACTGATTGGCATAAAATAATCCAGTCATCTGTTCATATTTCTGTGAGATAATAATTATAGCGTAAATTCTGCGTACACTTTTTACATCAAAGGGGTTACTTTTAAATGGGATTCTTTGAAGCTCTTACCTTTATGGAGGTAATATGAAGGGTCTTTAGGAGGATTGTAACAATACGATTTGTATCACACATGTCTATGCAGATTTATATTTGTTGCCAATCAATTAATTGATGGTGCTTGGAATCATTTAAAACCTCGGAGAGTGAACTTCGTGTGCTATATAATGAGTCATAGTACTCCTTTTTATATGAACGTCTATCTAGGTCAAGGGTTATCTAGGTCACCAATTCCTCAAGGTTCAAATATTTTACCCTTCAAGAATTTTCCAACATGTTATCAACCTCCTCATACTGTTACGTATTCAGAAAAGCAAAAAACACGCAAATGTGTTTTTTTTCGATATTTATTATGCGGAGTTAAAAATTTATCCAAAAATGTCTTTCGCGTCGTATTTCCAGGTTGATCAAAAGATTGGACGATTTGACTTTAATAGAAAATAATTATGAAAATATTTAAGATGACGTTAGTCAAACGATGATGTTCATAAATAAATCACACGTCAATGAAATATAATATAATATATATTTTGCTAGTACAAGCGATGCTTTGATGGGCCTGTTTCCCACCAACCTCCAGTCGACTTCATACGTCGTATAGACCCCTCTCTATGTCATATCATCGTGAATTGTTGCGAGCTGTTCGCTGTCACAGTTCTAGCGACTCAGCCATTGAACTCCCGGGCAGAGTCTCTACCGGGAAAAGAGTGATTAAAAAAAGGCGAAATTTGAAAAACCATCGTCTCAATTTTCTAGCTTATTAAAGGGGTAACAAAATCACGGTAACGCGGGCGCACACGTTTTTAGAATGATAAAAGTAGGTATTAACTGATCAACCATCGAATTGACGGGAAAAATACCCAATCATGAGAATTTTATTAGCAATCGTTTACATTACCCTTCTTATGTTTTAAGTGTGTTATTTCAATGTTACTTGTGTTATATCTTGAGAGGGCTACTGATATAAACGTTGTTGATCGTAGATACGTCGTTGCTTTGTCAATATGGCTTATTAGTAAGAGTTAAGACTTGTTTATGTTTTGAAAATTTACAGTATATCCGCGGAGGAAATGAAAATTCGGAAATTTCCCCGATATATGTGATGCTATACGGAATAAATGACCTGGTTTCACCGTTTTCATTATCATTACCGTCGCTCATTCCCTCCCTCCTACCTATAATCACCAAATTCTTTTTTATCAGCGCCTGTGATTATCTGAAAAGCTTACAAATTTACTCTTAGTTCAACAATTGTGGTCCACGGAGCGTCGTTAATGTCATCTCAGAAATTCGGGAGCACGGTGGTATATCTCAGATTCCCACCACGCTTTGGATACAACATTGCCGCTAATACTTTCTCTATGCGTTTTCTTGGCCTTTATTTCCAGCCTGCATTTCCATCTAGACAATTGGCAAACGAATGGCTCCACGTTATTATGAACCAGCTGTGTAGCTAGTCTTCTGACTATTTTTTGGACTCTGGACCACAAAATTACACTCCTTGTATACTTAAAAGGAAAGCGGTTGGTTTCTCGACGACAATTCACTTACCTCTACGCGTTTATGTGATGCTCCCGGTTTCCCATCTCAAATCCATTTGTTTCTTAGTTTATCGTCCTGCTGAATCAACCGAACAAACGTAGAATTTATCACTCCTCGCATTTTCGTTTAAAAATAAGACGGAAATTTGGTGAATTATCTTCATCTGGAAGAGAGTGGCAATTTTTCAGCCAGCGAAGGATCTTTTACCGGAATTTTATTTTGGGAAAGAGAAAATTTATGAAATATCGTCTCTAATTTTTTTTTCAACCACTCAGGACTCACCCTGTCGACGGAGCATAATTTGAATGATAGCATAAATTCTCACTAATGACTTTAGACTGTTGGCATCGAAACCTGAATCGTTGAGAAGGTGGTCTATGAGCTTCATGGACCACCCAGGGCGATTGGGTGTGAATAATTGAGTGCCCACACGAAAGAAAAGATGAAATGAAGGCATAAGAGGGAGAAGACACCGAATTATTTTGTTCATGGGAAGAAATTGCATTTCCTCGGGGATAATCTCGAGCGCATTCTTGTTCCTATTCGACAGTATGTCGTACCAATTACGAGTAGGAAACGCTGGTATATTATTCCATTGCATCTAGAGTCTGAAAACAGACGAAATCTGCTGTCTTTTACCTTTCCTACACACTCCTATTTTCTGCTAAAATTTTTAATCTTCTCGTTCAATTCACTTAATTATCAGCCTTCTTCCAGTCCTAGGAGAAAAAAGACATGGTGTTCGACGTTTATGTTTTTCTTAGGAGCCGTCGTAACCTATTCATTCGGCATTCTTTCCGTTCCGTTGACCCCGGCCAGCCTTTATCTGGGAAGTCTTTCGCGCATATTTCTGTTTCTCTCCACATCTTTTCTCCGTCGCTATCTCAGCAACTTTTGGCACGTGCTAAATAAAAATTCTGATCCTTCCAACTTGACTCCTTTTTCTCCTTTCCTTGATGAGATTCAGAATTTCCTTTACGGTATGCCCAGTACACAGTCCTAAAACCGTTTATACGTATAATTCTAAAGAATATCAAAAAACCTTTTGTTTTTGTCGTTTTTCTGTCTCTTTAGACAGTCGCGCTCCTCTTAATTTTAGGAGTATTTTGCCGATCTCAATGTCGGGTATCCATGTATTGGATTGGATTTTGGTGAGGCGACCGATAGCTAAGGTCATTTGCGCCATAGGGGATAGGTAAGGGAGGAAGGGTGGATAGAAACCCGGCGTCGGCATTAGCCTGCTCTTAACGAAAGGTGCCAAGGGGACCACGGTTTAAAGTCTCATCCGACAGAGGGAAAACTGCAATTGAAGTGCTCTCCACAAGACACTCAAGTAGGGATCGGGTTTCCTCTGAAAAACATTTTCCTCTGCAGGGATTTGAACCGGGTATCCATGTTTTATTGCCGTATGTCTAGTTATTGATAGTAGATAATGAAATGATGAATTACTAGTTTTCCACAAATTATTACGTTCTTGCGTTCTATAACGTAATAAATCTTTTGTGGAAACGTTGAAGTTAGAAGTAATAAATCTTTAGTGGAAAACTAAGTAATTCATCATTTCATTATGAAGGAATTCCACCTAGTTACAGCCAATACCATTAATTCTATATTTGATAAGTAAATCTAAATTGCCATAATTTATGCCCAAAAAAAGTTTAATGAATCATTGAGAAACTAATTAATAATAATGGAAACAAAAAATATTGAAACTCTAGTTTTTACTCGCTCAGACAACGCTCCAATTTGCACCCTTTACCCAGGATCGTATTCCATCAACCTTCTACCACTGGATTTTCTTAATCGACTCCTATGCGTAAACAATGCGTACTGAAACTGAGCTTGAACCTGAAAAGGCTTTAGGGGTATTTTAGCCGGTGAATTTCTTTGGAAGGGACAGTCATGAGGGAAGCTCGTGGTCGAATACCTCATGAGACTGTTTTCCAAGAGAGTCAAGCTGGACCAGCTCTGTGTGTGAAATGGACTCCCTGAGGGCAAGGGTCGCATAAACAATAAGCGAAATTTCCGTTTCTTCGTGTTTCCAATTTCCCTAAATGTGATGGTTAACATGGATGGATGGAAAACACCGTTGTGAAAGCCAACTGTTTCCGTCATCGTTTTGTGATAAAAAAAATGTCGGTGGTATTTCCAGGATTACCGCGCAACAATGGAGTAATTTCTATCTTTAACAAGTAGGTATTAGTTCCGCCAAATGTTTCCCAAGAGATCAAGCAGTTGAAGTAACTTCAACTCAAGAAGTGCATATTTGCCGGGAGAATCGCGTGCATACAAGGTTCCAGTACGCAGACTCAATGACTGTTTCTATTTGTATGTCACCCATCCCTTGCTCTGTTTCCTTGACTGCGGTCGCTTACATAAATGCGCTGACGTCTTTGGAATACCAAAGTAATAAAATGAGACAATTTAAGAAATACAAAGCAAAATATAATTTTCTCTTATTGATGAAGTTGTTAAAAGAATCGGACAAACTACTAACATAGGAATTTGTGTAATTTCATTAATATTTCCAATATTTAGATAAATACTTCTAATATTATTAAATTGATTTTTTAATTCCTGAAAAAAGTTAAAAATAGAATTTTTTCTTCAAAAAAGTGCATTTACTACAACCTTTTATCGTCGTGTTATTCAAAATCAAATTTTAGGCGATGTTTTTGGACTTTCACCTATTATTTCAAGTTTAACAAAAAGTACCATCCTGGCAGGGTTGGGCAGTCTTTCAAACTATTGAATTTAAATAAGTATGGGAAATAATACAGGCATTTAATATTTCAAGTACACATACAAAAGTATTTTGTATTCCACATTTATGTTTGAGGATAAATATGTATTTGAAATACAAAATACTTAATTACTATATAGATAAATAACAGTTCTGCCAAATATTTCCCAAGAAATCAAGCATACGAAGTTACCTTCAACTCAATAAGTGCAAATTTTCCTGGAGTATAGAAAAAATATACATTTGAGGTGTTTTAAAATGCTTAAAATGTCTTTAGAAAATTTATGCCTGAGCCCGGATTCCATTTCGCGAATTTTTCACGCGCTGATGCTCAGTTGACCCAAAGTGAATTTATCCTAATTTTGAATTATAGAAATGGACCATCAGCGGTGGACATTGATAGTAACTGCAAGTATATTGAAAGTGACTGGAAGAGAGTAGAACTGTAGAAGAATAGAAATATACTCCTCCGAATCCGAAACAGAAATCCCCTTTTTAGTTTGCAGAGTTGCCGGCGTCACTAAACACTGTAGGGGAACTCGTCGTAACACTTTTTGTCTGTCAGCGATCTCTTTTCTCACTTCTCTACCCACAAAGAAAATTAAGGGAATTCTTTAAATGGAGATGCAAAATGGTTGTCTAAATTTCCCCGTTAGGGGTCCATAATTTATTAAATTGCGGAGGTTTTTCTTATTCTTTCAAAGCGTGTGTCATAAAATCTAAAAAAGAGAATTATGAATTTTATATACAGAGTTGAAACGTTCAATTTATGAAATGGTACTTAAAAAAATTTTGCGTTGATTGTGCTTTATGCCTGTTTTCCGCACTTGGTATCTCTCTGTGGAAGGATTATAATCTATTATTGAATAATTGGAAGCAAATTCCTTCAATTCATATTGAAAATTATTTTCTCCGATTGAGTTCGCCGCAAAAACTCAATCCTAGTTTATCTCATGGACCCATTTCTTTAATTAAATGTATTTTCCTTCATATTTATTAGTTGTATCGTAAAAAATTAATAGTGAAGAACTTCTGTCAAGACCATTTTGCGCGAGGCACTTCATAGCGCAACCTGATGCATGTGCAGTGAAAATGTTGTCATGTTGTGATGTATTGCTGGAACGCATGCGCAAGTGCATAAACGACATATAAGAAAAATAGTCCCTGTTCTAAAGGCAGCTTTATTTGGTACATTTTCTTGTACAAACAAATGCATCAAAGAATGTTCGAGAGAATGAATGGATTTTGAGCTAGCTCTATATCCCGTTTATCCATTCAGACATCATACAATTTGCCGCAATACACGGTATAATTTTCCTCATGCAAGAGTTCATAAAATCGTTTTTATAATAGAATGTACCACGTAAAGTGGCCTTAATGAAGCGCTTGCGTTCTCACGTCTGAAAATGAGCTAGCGCTATTAAGTGCCTCGTGTAAAACACCCTTTATAAACTGGAACCACCAGGGAATTTTATTTTTCATAGCAAACTTTGCGATTGTTCAGTGTCATTCTTCCCAATTTATGTTTCCCAAATAAAATATGTCTGCATAAGATAAAATTAATTTCTCTGTTGGTTCCCTGTAAGCATTTCCCCCATACTTTCTTCATCAATGGCTCGCATTACTGTTGGGAAACTTAAAAAAAAAACTGCTGAATTTAAGTAAATTTGGGTTAAGTCAATGCAATTTCGAATATAATACAAGAAAAATAATAAAAAATTGGGTGAATTTTATATCCTATCTTATAATAAATCTTTTGCATTCGAGGGATAATTATTGTTAACATAATTTTGCAAAAGGAAGAAGGCCTGAAAGCGATAAATATGAGCAGAACAAGTCTTTCTTAGGGAAGTTGTCGTGTATGTACTGGAGTCGAACCGAAGGCTTAAAAGTTGCAAAATGTGACCTATCCTTTAGTTAATGTAAGTAACTAACGTTCACTCTTTTTATATAATCACTCTAATAACTTTTCAAATGTTTTTTATTATCTTTGCAATATTGAATAATGTAAAAAAAATCATCGTTTTGAAAAATAAATTAATTTTTGCTTCAAAATTGTAAAATTCACGTAGCTTCATCATCACCACATCAGGTATGTCTCTCTTTTTTGGAGTGGTTTCATTTAACTTTCTTTAGCAATTTTATATCAAAGTAATAAAGTTATTTTAGCTTCAAAATTATAAAAGAAACTATTGCAGTTCAATATTTTGCATCTTCAGACACTTCAAAATATGACTTGCAAACTCCAATTTTTTCTTACAATCTCAAAAATGTTAATTGGTTTAAAATAAATGTTAATTTCTTGTTATGAAGGCCATTTTTCATTATTTTCACCAATTATAATTAATTCAAATTTAAATATTTTTATTTTTGCTTTTATATTTGCTGAAATTATTTATTTCACTACTGTAGAACACTTCAAAATATTCGTTTATAGTTATGACAAGAAACCTAAAATCATAAATGAACTTGTGTATCGTAAAACGTGTATTGAATTAAAATTAAAATGCTTGCATCAGAATCAATATTTACTCAAAGCTGTTTGCTTAAGATTCGTTAGCTGAGTAAGAAAATCGATCACAAGTTAGTTAGTCATTGCTTTTTACAGCCCAAGTTGTAACATTTTTTTACCAAATGTTTCACACATTTTTATTGCTGTAACATGCATTCCTCTTCGTGCCCAAAAGTTTTGGATTCTGAATCGGTAAAAAATAAATAACTTATATGTAATCTTGTTTACCCTTACTTGTTTACGGTGAAGCGATCTTTTTCCGAATACCGAAACAAGGTGGTGACGAAGCTTTATCCGAAATGCCATTGCACGCATATTTACTGTGCATATCTCACTGCAAGATACGAATATTGCATGTCTCATTGCAATATTCGTATCTTGCAGATTAAAACGCATTAGTGAACAAATACTTGTTTTTAATGTTGCTGTGAGTCTAAACACTGGTACTTTTGGCGTTTAATTTGCAGACGCCAATTTCAGCGATGACTGATTGGAAATCCAGTTAACTGACATCACGTCTCTGAAAGTCTATTGGCTGAAGTGTTCTGACAAAATCTGACCTTGAAATTGTTCCGCATAGGGAGATTTCCCTGAGTTTCTTAGTTTAAACTACGAGCCTTATGAACCGGAAAATGTGGAATAAAGTGTGGATTTGGATAATATAAAGTTTGAATTTGGATTAAATGGTTCAATTACTCGCAAAGTGCGTTCTTCGTATATCCCAAGTATGATACCGCGTGACTTCAGAAATAGTTATTACAACATCTTCGGGCTAATATTTTAACCGTCACAAATACTGCTCGTTTATAATCGGACTAATAATTTTTTGGTAAAAATTTAGTCTCAATCGATGGAACTACTACCACAGAGTATTACTATATGCTATACCATATATACTCTACCATTACCATTGGTCGTTCAATCCTAAGATTGGTTGGCTGCAGCCCTCCTTCCTTCCTTATCTAATACTAGGTCCCTTACCACCTGGTATCTCTCCCTGTCCTTTCCCCTTAATTTGGTCCATGAACTTATTCCTGGCTCTTCCTCTGGGGACTTCTCCCTCTATGTCGAACTATACACGATTAATTACGGTGTTGTCGTGTCGGGTCACACCATATTGCCATAATAACTTACATAATTTGGTATGATAACGCTTCACAGTCTGTTGATAAATGATATCGTTTCATAAAGAAAAGATTATTTATATTTCCAAAATATGTAACCAAAAGCTAGGGTACGGTCTTTGGGCCTCTGCGTCCTGCGAGTCGGATTATACAGTATTTTCCCCAGTATTGCTTGTTTCATACCTAGAACGGGTGAAAGGGTTATATAAAGAGGTAGACCACAAAAAGGCTCTGTTTTTTGATGAACCTGCAACGTTTAGTAATCAAAAGTGCGAGTACTCGACCAATATTAAGAGATAGACCGAATGAAGGCTTTGTTTTAAAACTTCGAACTGTACTGAGACTTTGATTTATAACAGAAAGGTTTTGTTTGAATGAAACTGCTATTTTTGTTATCAGGTGAACTATTTCAACTAATTTATATTTTTAAATTTTTAATGAAAAGGCTATTAAGCCACAACCTTGTGGTCAAAATTACTTTTTATTAATAAAATATATAACAAAATAAGAATTCCGTTTCCATTTTGATGGCCGCGTTCAGCTCCACTGAGAACATACCTGTGTTTAGACTTCAGTTCCTACTTTATATAATTTTAATTGTAGACAACGCCTTTCTCTGGATACTACCAGTACCTAAACTACAGTTGGAAAATGATCTACCAGTACCAGAAACTACCAGTACCTAAACTACAGTTGAAAAAATCCAGAACGTTTTGTTATTTTATTGAGTTCCCATATAACGGAATAACTACTGACTGTTATCGTTTTGCTTCTAGAATCAAACTTGTGACTTTTTCTGCTAAAAGTTAGCGACTGAATGATCAGCAAAGAGGAGTCCTTATCACCATAGCGACTGTTAGATACTTGCTGATGGCCCATCAAAATGTCGGCCAAAATACCCCGCCTTACAAATGTTGCTGGTTCATCCTGAAGGAACACTAGTCAAAAATTCTACATTTGCAATAGCCACCGACCATGGTTTCGGCACGTTATGCCGTCATCAGTAAATACTTAAAAATATCTCGGCCTATCAGGACTTATCAATGGAGGTGGTGTTGGAATTTGAGAGAAAGGAAAAGGGCTGAGAGAAAACAAGGGAAGGTTGGTTTGACTAATGCGGCTAAAGGACAAGAGGAAGGAGGGTGGTGGGGTGGGGTAATTATGGGAAATTGGGAGGTGATTATGGAATGGGTGAATGACAAAATTCTCATGTCTTTGGAAGTCTGAGATTAAGAAGAGGTGAATGGGGGAAGGCAAAACATCATTACATAATAGGGAATCACTGGTAGCTATTTCAATTTGTTCAAGGAAGTCCATTTTATGCCCTTAATTCGTGAAACTTAGGACTTCCACATCAACATTACAAAAATTATTGGATGAGCACAAGTGGTTGGCAAATCAGGAAGTATCCTTTTTCCTAACGTCGAAAAGCTTATGTTCAATCTTTTCTTGTTTCTATGCGATGACCAGCTGGGCCAAAGTATCGCTCACCACATTGATCACACAATTTTATGTCCATCACGTTTCTAATTCGTTACATCTGTTTTGTTCCTAAGCTTTCCTCGGTTTCACAGTCTAAAAGCTTTGTAGAATATATATTGACTAACTCGGCACATCTCCGTCAACTGTAAATTATTATGCAGTGTAAAAAATGGAATGAAGATATTTCCGCCATTTTTTCATAGTGAACACAAATATCTGTAGCAATATTCTATTGAGGCATCAATTTATAGACGACAAGTTGTTTCGTACGGAAAGGAGTGTTTTTAGTTTACAAATTTAATGCAAGAGATGCTGAAATAATTGGAATCCGGAGTAAACTTTACGCCTTCAGGCGTCACGTCATGGAAGTTTTTTATATTCGAATCCGTTCGATAATAAGTTTTGTACTTTTCCACAGTTATTTATTGTAATTGTACTACGCGTTTCGCAGCTTGCTGTATATTCAGTTGAACAATAGTACCTGAAGATTCTGCGAAACGAGTTGTAATTTTACAATAAATAACTGTGAAAAATTACAAAACTTATTTTTAATATGGATTTGAATCCGCAGGTTTTTAGAAAAAAATAAAATTGGACGCTCTTTGCGAAATTTATTCAACTTTTAGCCGTTGCAGATTGTTAGTTGATTATAAATATGGAAAATGACTCGCAGCACTTCAAGCAACCAATGTAAGTGGCGAGAGTGAACATCCAAAGTTTTACTGTCCATACTGAAACAAAGGATTTTTGGAACTTTTGCTATCTATTTTCAATACCTATCACTCCACTGAGTAGCGTAGTAAACCCTTTTCTTTAAGAATGATCTTAATTCCCTCAGATGATTCATAGGATAACTAATGTGAGTGTTGAGTCTCTTTCCGGAAAATGGTCCATCTGTGGCCAACTTCATGACGTTGCATTATATCTTACATGACCTGAGTTTATAGAAGGCTAAAAAGTACTTTACATACGTACCTATTGCACCTTTCCCTTTCGTGGTTGGTTCAGTCAGAGCTTATTTGTTGCATTAAGACGAAGGGATCTGACTCCGTTTTGATCATTTTTTCTATAATGCCCTATCCATGCATATATCTTTCGTTTCTGCTACATTCATGAATTGCTTCCTCGATGCTCTCCTTTTCTTAAGATGGTCGGCGATTCGTGAGTCGTTGAGTGCACATTATAATAACTTATCAAGTAAGCCGAAAAAAATCTCGGACGACACCTCACTTAAGTACATCAATTAATACGACGGAAATATCCATACATGCTGAAATTTAAGTGCAACACGAATTATAATTTTAAATTTTTGTCTCAGTATAAGATTTGTTATGACTACGGTTTATGGCGCGAAATTCGAAATTTTGGTGAAAATTGTACATAAATGCGTGTTTTTTTATTCGGCATGATACCTTGATATTTAATAGGAACCATTATAATACCATGAAACATATTTTTTCGCGTTTATAAAAAAAATCTGTGCATATGTCAACGAATCATAAGAAATATACGACTAGTGCCATAAGGCTACGTGTTAAATGAGCAACAAATTGCCAAGAAACGAAATCGGTAACATCCAATTTTTTCGCTTTTATCAATACTTATTATTAAAGAACATGCGTATGAAAAGTTTAACGCAAGTATAAACTCAAACGAAAACCTCTTCAACTACCTTAAGACTCCTAATATTCCTTCTGTGATGTATCTCTTCCACAGCATTCACCTATGACTTTCCCAGTCGACCTCTTCCTTTCTCACCATTCACTCTATTATCATATATCTGTTTTGTAATGCGATTATTATCATTTTTCGCAACAAGCCCAATCTAGCGGATCATGTATTAGTCAACTAGCTGAACCCGTACATTATTATCACGTATATTGCTTAATAAAAGTTTTGAATATTTATAATGGGGTACATTCCGTAATTAAAAGCATTAGGTATGGATTTAAAAACCTTAATAATGGGCCCATAAGGTTGCATTGTTCATTGTGCCCACATTTTTCTGATGCATACCACTTCTCAAATGCGAGTGTCATCGTATCAACATTCAGAGGGCGCGCCGAAGTTATTGGGATGTCCGAATAACTATATCCTTCGAGTTAGGCTGTAATCACTACGTACATAAAAGTGTGGTTTGCCCACATACAGGGAATTATTTGCCAGCCAAGGCCCCGTTTAGGAACCCTGGACCCCTTGAGGCTTTTTTAATTAAGTCTATGGCCATGCCAGGGCACTCTAATACCCTAGTGCAAATTTTCTAAGTAATCCATCTGCAGGCTGTCCCGTGAAAAGCGGATAGAGAGCAAAACAAAAAGTGCTATTATTTTATTAATATAGGCTAAAGGAGAATCCAGTCCTCATTTTTTCATGACTTACCCAGTCATGCCTTACCCTAACCATCCTACTTTTGCCACAAACTTGTCTCAGGTATCCCATTCACACTGCACTTATTTCTATGTCATGCTCCTAACCAGTTGTTTCCATGTTTACCTAATGTGGTTGCCCTTCTTCCTTCATTCCCTCTTCCACTCTTTTCACTACATTACCTTATCCAACTTCCCTCACTTCCCCATTCCCTAGCACATGTCAGTCAGACAACTTAAGTTTGATCCGAAAAAAAATGGAATCTCCTGCATGGTAATGCAACCCGATCAACATCCAAGTTACATAAATATATTGTGTGTTTATGCAAACCAATTGTATTCTTTCCACCGGTTTAGCAAAATCAGAACTATGGAATCGGGATGTGTTGATAGGAAAAATTGAACTTACAATCATTTTGTAGATTTTATGATGAAGTAATTTACCTTAGTAAATTAATTTTTACTTGCATATGAGCAAACGTGTACCTTGGAAACATGAGCACTTTTGACAGTGTTTGTGTTTTCTTATCTGTTTTATATTAGGGATTTTTGCAGGAATAATTAATCTATTTTTTAATTCTGTTGGGGGATAAAAGAACCACGAAAATCTTCTGTATTATTATCCTCCAGGAAAACTCTTGCTACTATGCATTACATGCATGATTAAGGAATTATTGCTGATGCTGAAATCTTGGTATGAACAGTTCCTCATGAATCTTTTTTAATACAGAGCTCTACAAAAATGCTGAGCTACATTTATAGTAAGTTAGTATCTCTCTCTCCAGGCTTCTCCCCAAACACTCATTATCTTTCTCAGTCAACTCTGCTGAATGCCTTCCAAAACTTTTACATGGGTACAGTCAGTGCTGGCCCAAGCTATTGTGCAAGTGTGGACAAAATTTATTTTTTCCCCAGTGAAGAATTTATTAGACAGTTGTGATTTCTTGAAATGCTCATTAATTTGAGGGATAACCAGGGATTTCAGAATATCCTCAAGGCTCTGTAATTTCCTTTCCTCCTGGGAACTCAATTTTTAATGCTTAAGTTGTTTCCAAGCATTTTATTGCTTACTACAATCCATAGGGAAGGAGGACAACTACGTAGCTAAACTGGCTAAAGCTTACTGTGCAAAATAGAGGGATCCAGGTTCGAGTCTTGGGTAGAGATGAGTAAATTACCGTAATTTTCATTTGAGGTAAATTACTGTGGTAAATTACCGTAAGTTTTTAAAATCACCGTGATTTTCTTGTAATTCTTAATTTTCTGGAATTAATGGCTATTAGAGGATTTAATAGGAAAGCCAATAGCAATAGCAAGAGTTAAAGGCATTTAAACCATTGTTATTGGTATATTAATGCATTACAAATAAGAACATTTAAATACAAACCCAGCAGCCCACACGCTGTTTGGCAATCATTTTCTGGTATGAGAAATTTTCGTTCAAACTATTAAAAATGATATCCCCAAAAATATAACATAAGTAAAAATATTCCACAATGAGTTTGGCGTGCTTTTATTAATAATAAAGATACTATTAAATCCATATAGACTTGACTTAAAATAATATGTATGTAATATATCGGTATGAAACATATTTGAGATGGAAGTGAATGTTAACAAAAATTATGGTAATTTTCAGGAGCTGTGGTAAATTACGTAATACACCACAGTAGTTTGCGAAAATTACCACAGTAATTTTCAGAATGGCTCATCTCTAGCCTTTGGGGTTTTGTTTGAAACCTTGGTGATAATTCTGATCACGTGACTTCTACAACATTGTGCAAATGTAGAGTATGATACATATTTTATATAGAGTAGTATTGATTTGGAGTTTTGTGGGATATGCAAAGTATGGCTAGTGAGTCTTCACATTGGTTGGGGTGGCAAAAACAGGTGCAATATTGACACCCCATGCTTGAGTCTTGGTATCTGAATAAACATTGGACAATGCTAACGCTTCTTCTCTTATTTCAACTACGTTGAAACTGCTCAATCTCACCTGAAGTCATTAATTATGAAAAGGGAAGGTGCAGGAAAAAGGAATTAGGGAAGAAAAGGGGCATTTAATGTGCTGGGGTTTAATAGAACTGGTGTATCAATTTGCCATTGTTCATGGTGTGGACAAAATAAGGAATTCTTGCAACTCTTTCCTTGATTTGAATTACTCTTGTTTTGGCAGTTTTGCCTCCCCTAAAGGCATAGATGTTAAATGAAGTTTGCCACATTGGCCTGTAGCTCGTGAGGAATGAATTTATTTGTATTCATAACCTCTCTCTTGTGCCCCTACTGACTTTCATCAAAGCCCTTCAAATATTTTTCTCTCACTCCCTGTTCATTCATGGTTATTTTAATGATATTTGTTCCTGAAATGAGTTCCAATATTTATTTATATTCTGCCCCCTATGTTCCAAATGTGTTTGTCGCATAATTTGTCTGAAGCGATGTTAATGCTCAAGTATTTTACTGAGCATGCCAAATGCTTCTGTGGCTACATATTCCCATCAATTTCAGCAGATTTGACATTGATACCATTTATTTCATAATAATTGTATGTTAGTGGATTTCCTAAGATTCAGTTTGAGATCTCACTCCAAACTTCTAGCATGAATGCCATTGAGGAATCAATTAGTCAAGTATGCCGAAGGCTTAAAGTGAATATTCCTAATGCTGTTTTGTCATGAAAAACAGATCAAGGGAGTGTACCTGTCACCATTTTATTCCTGTATCTATTATCCTTTGCAGCAAATACCTTCTCTGCCTTCAAACTGTTATCCAGTGTAAAACCACCCTCCATAAGACCACTTTGTCAATTTGTACCTGCTTTTCGTTGAAGCATTCTTATGTATCCTTGTTGGCCCCATCAAGAGCATGTTGAATCACTGTAATGCACAAGAAAATGTATCATGAATCTTTGCTGTTCAATTATAAATGCTAATTAAAATGTTGCATCATCTTGCTGTTAGATAACTTATCCAAGGGTCACAAGCAAATAGTGTCTGTGCAAGCTGTATTGATACTGTTCAACATTGAATCCTACAGATGGCTTCCTTAAGCTTGTTACAATAACATTAAATATTTTAATATCTTGTCATGATAAGACTCGACTTTGATTGAATCATATTTTTTCAAAGGTAATTTAACATAATATATGTTCTCTCATTTGTACAACCTGGAGTATTGATTAATTTGTCTGAACGTCAATGTTGGTGTGATATCTATTGACTTGATGTTTCCCAAATACTTGATCTGCAGTCAAGGATTGGAAACCAAAATGAATGTTTTGAGAAGCTTTATGCTGCACATATTTATTTGTAGACCTTCTTTCTGCATATGTATTTAATTTTTTAAATTTTTTTTCTCACAGGGTCAGAAGTTATGTACAAAAATAGCAATAATTCTCCAATTGTGTTTGATTTTAAAACTAATGTTACGAGGCCTCTTACTCTCTTCAATATTAAGGTCAGTAAATGTTCAATTGTCTTTTTTCTTCCATGCTATGTATCACTGTAGCGAGCATTTGTACTGGATACAGTATAATTTATCATATAATAACTTCACTATTAACCCTCTTAGTGCTGACCCCTGCCAGCGGTTCTTGTGAGAAATGCGGTGGGTAACTAGAATGAAATGTATCACTTTAGGAAAATAAATATTATAAAGTTATTGTTTAAAATATCCATATGCAGTTTTTCTTATTGCGTATGCATTGAATTAGGTAATAATAAACGCATGCTTATACTTCATACAAAAAATAATTGTAATTATATTTGTGTGCAAAAGTTAAACAATATTTTGCCTATGAGCCGATATATCGGCCCTCCACACTTTACGCCTGAGATGCCAAAGCCGATATATTGGCCCGCCACACTGAAAGGGTTAATACCTTGACGAGATTTATGGTATTTTATCTATTGCATATGGGAATAAAATCTTTACATTTATCTATCAACTAAGTGTTACTGGTTCATGTATTATATGCCTGAGTCAGTGACAATAGTAATTGCTGAAAGCTACTGGTAAATAAAATATCTAAAAATCTAATTTCATGAAGGATCTATTGTGTTCAGACTTTAATCTTTAAATGCTGGCATCCAAATTCTTCCTGATGGTCTTCCTGGTTGGAGTTTTACCATGCATGCTATTTAAACAAACATGTCTTTGAAATTCCAAAAGTTCTTGTTTGGTAATCAGGGTGTATTTTTTGATGGGAGCAGAGCTCCCTTAAGGATACATGGACTATGCAACTCTTAAAGTCATGAAGCCTTAATATTTGTTCCCAAGTATTTAAGAAAATGGAAGTACATATTTATATAACTCTGCTGCAATAGTAAAAAAGTTGTTTGAGAAATTTTGGATGTTTGATGTGCAGTCTATATTGTTTTTCATAGTTTCAAAACTTCCAGCTGAATAACTTAACCTCTATGTCATTACCTCATTATTTTTCAATAATTATGTAATTGAACTCTTATGTTTATGATTTACATGAATCCCTATGTTTCCAAACTCATCTTTATTAGTTTTTAGTTATGAAATATAGCCCATTTTGAGTATCTTCATGGTTCTGACTTCAAATTGTGAAGGAGTTCCTGGCACATAATTTAGGGAGGGCCTTCAGGGGGTAGAGTATACCCTCTGAAATTTCAGACCTCCTCAGAAATTAGCCTTGTTTACTTTGTGCTCCACTGTGCACTGTTGGCAAGTTTATCACCACCACAGGTCATTTCATTGCTAAATGCAGAGGTCCTGGCTATTATCTCCTCCAACTCCCTCCATTCCTCTCCCCATGTTGTTGTAAATTTGGCAACTTCAATTTCAATTCAATTCAGTTCTTTATTAGACAACACAAAAAGAAAATAAAATAACACAAGATACGAGACAGTGATCAGATGCCGTGTTCAAAATTTTCTTCTCTGAAGTCCTTCTCATTATAATAAGATACATACATACATACCCATCACGCCGTTCCCTTCCGGGGTAGGCACAGTCAAAATGTTTCACTCATTAATTCATAATTGTACACCCAACTCTGCTTCAATAATTTCCTCCATACTGACCTATCCTTGCAAACCTCTTTTGCCTCATTTACCTCCAAACTCGGTTTCATACACGCCCTCCTGTTTTTAAAACTCCTAATATTCCTCCTCATAAGAATTTCCTCAACCACATTCAACCACTTCTTTCTCGGCCTACCTCTACCTCTCACACCATTCATTCTACTCTCATATATCTGTTTCGTTATTCTCTCCATTCTCTCAACATGGCCAAACCAACGAAGCACACTCCTTTTATACATGTCCATTACTGGAGCATTTAACCCACATTCATTTATTACCCACTCACTCCTGACCCTATCCATCCTACTTTTGCTGCAAATACTCCTCAGATAACTCTGTCATCTGAGTTATAATAAGATTTATCAAGTAAAATATGTTTTAGTTTGTTTTTTAATGTTCCCCCTGAAGGGCATTTTGTTTTTAAATGACAGATGGTTAAAAATTTTAGTAGCTAGATGAAATGGACTCTTATTGTACATTGTGGTAGAATGACAATGCAAATGTATGTCCACTCTTTGGCTAGTGTTATGCCCATGTTTTTGTGCATTGGTGGTTAGCAGGTTCATGCTATCTTGAACATAAGTACAAAGTTAATACATGTACAGGCAAGGTTTTGTTAAAATTTTTAGTTGCCTAAAATATGGCTTACAGGATTGTCATGCAGATATTTTTGTGATATACCTGAAGCTTCTCGTCTGTATTATAAAAACTTTCTGAAAACTGGGGGATGATCCCCAGAAATATTCAATGAAGAGATTCTACCCCCTCGTCCTGTTCTCCTTATCCCAAGTTTGCAGAAATTCATGGGCAGTGGCAAAAACACTAGAAGCTGAAGTGCAAAATATTTTAAATGGGATTGAATGATATATGTATTTATTAAATTGGTATTTAACTTTTTTCAGGTCATAAATGAAGCTTCACAGCACGTTCTTTCACCTGACAAAAAGTACTTACTTGTGGCAAGACAAACGCTAAAGGTAGGTTTTATTTTACTCTAATAGTAAATTTGTAAAGTGTTCTTTTGATATTTACGCTCTTGGATTCATGGGATAAATTTTGAAATTCACTTACCTGCATTGCCTTTCCCCATGCAAAAAACTATCTCATTTTTTGATGACCTAAGAACAACTCATAGTTGTAACAATTAAAAGGCCTAGAAAAGCCCTTATAGTTTTTTGATTTTTTGCTAGGCATTGGTCATTTTCTAACTTGGGCCTATTTTTCAAGAACAGAAATGGAATGGAAGAAATAGAAAATAAACATCAGCAGCCAATGGGTTTTTTGGTCGAAACCTTTTAATTCACACTAATATACGTAGCCTAGTGTCACATTTTTCAAATGTAGGTACAAAAATAGACTTTAATGTTGCTTATAAAATATTGTCATGAAAAAACATAAAATGTATTGAATTTAAAATTACAGGTCTACAGGCACTCCTTTCTTGCTACTTACAATGTTATTGATCTTGAAACAGGGTAAGTTTTCCATTTTTACAGATACATTCTTAAAGGTATGTGAGGTGCTTGCCAAAAGTCACCTAAAATTTTTAAATGGTAATGATTATTACAGCTTATTAGAGCCTAGGCTAAGCCAGTGCCGCACTTCAATGTATTTTACTTCACTGCACCATTTGAAATTTCCTCAACAGAGAATAGGAATCAAGCCCAATTTCTTTACATTTGACCTGAAGACGTTTTATGAATATTTGATCTACTGCCAGGGGAAATCCATGGGTTTCAGACATCACCCTCCCTGCAATTTTGCATTTACGTACATGTTTAAAAAAGAGAAGTAATCGAAGAAGTTATTTTTTTTAAAGAAAGTGCATGCATTGAATAGATTCCATATTCAATTTGAACAACTTTTTAGATAAATATGTTTGTAACTCAATAAAGTATAAAGACTGTGGTTATTGTGTTATATTATACGTTTGCTCAGATAAAATATTTAAATATTGGATGCTACACTGCAATCACAATTGCACTCTTATTTATTTCTATGTGCTCACAAATATACTGAAAATTTAATACATTTTTAAACGCCATCCATTCTTGATGGTTGGTTGGTCATCTGACTTATTTATCTTCTGTTTTACCATAATTTTATCCAATAATGATGTAACTAATGAGATTCCATATATATGTAATTCCTCTGATATTTCCTTAACAACTAGTTTGGTGATGCTATGAGTTTTCAGTGGTATCAGCGTATGCCTCAGGGTATCTGGTCGGCTAAAGTATATAAACTTCTAATAAGAATGTAGTATATTTTGAGGAACTCCTTGATAGTCTGAAAAAGAACATCACTTGGATGGTCTCAATATATTGTCATGCTTTTCCCCTTGACTTTTGTTTTCCTATGTCCTGTCATTTCAAAGTGTTCCAATGTAATGAAGTATGATGATACAGTAACTCTTAGTAGTGTCATTGGAATACATATAAAAATGGTCAGTGAGTTGAGTATTGTTTCCACCCCAGTCCTGAGAGAAATGACAATGTACAGGGCTGAGTCAGAGTTTTGTCGGCATTATTTTTTATCATAGTGATGCGAAAATACCCAGATTATCTTGCTTTCTCATTAGAGAAATGCTTTCTCATTTGAGAAAAGCCTTCATATGAGAAATAAATCCTTTTCCCCCTATAATTCGTTTTCAATGAAGTGGAGGACTGAAGGGAAAGTCTCAAGTGGTGGTGGGGAACTATTTTGGAAGGGGTGATTGTTTTCTGCTGTCTTGTATAGTTTGAAGTACAATTCAATAAGTAAGTAAGTAAGTAGTTTATTGGTCCCGGAGACATAAAAAACATATGTATAGGACAAGTCAAGGAAAAAAAATCCTCACCTCCAAATGAAACACAATACATAAATACAAATCCTCACCCCTAAAGGAAAACACAATACATAAATACAATCACTTATTCAAGAACTCATCGACTGAGTAAAAAACGTTGATCAATAGAAGTTCTTTCAATTTCTAATTAAAAACAGGAATACTATGAGTCTGTTTGATCTTACTAGGGAGACTGTTGTGCAACATGCAACCTGCATATGACGGTTGCCTTGTGAAGGACACTAAATTGTGAGACACCACTTTAAAATCACCATTTCTTCTGGTTTTATATGAATGAACATCATTGTTCAAGGGCAATCCAAGAGCCAGATGATGCTCTTTAACATACATAATTGTATAGAAAAAATATATATACCTGGGAATGTTAAGATGTTAAGTTCTTTAAAATATAATCTGCAGCTAGTGTTTTTATTTAAACCAACCAAAATTCTTCTGGCCCACTTCTGTAGTTTAAGCAGTCTTGTTGTTCGATGGGAATGACCCCATGCACAGACTCCATATTTTAGTTGACTAAAAATACAAGCATAATACACAGTGTGAGCAGCACTTAAGCTTGTGATCAGAGTTACTCTACGTAGTAGGTAACAGCTCCTTGCTACTCGTGGACATAAAAAATCAGTATGTGATTCCCAGTTCAGGGTATCGTCAATATACATACCTAAAAACTTTGCAACAGAAGACATAGCAATAGATTTACCATCTAATTTCAACAAGGGGGAAGAAAACAATTTGTTTTGATACATGTGAAAAAGCATGAATGAGGATTTTTTTCTGTTCAACACAACCCTGTTACCAGTACACCAGGATAACATATTATTGACCTCTTGCTGGGCAACTACATTCACATTATCGGCACATGAAATGAGGTGATTAGTATCATCTGCATACATAATTATTTCACCTACTAATGCTGCCTATTGCATAGTAGTTTTGCTAGTGAAAGTAATTCAACCCTGAAAAGAATATAAAAAATGTTGAAAATCTGTTAGACAAGATAAAATCAAGCCAGTAGTGTACGGAGAAATTACTGGTGTTTTATGAAGGACCTCAGACTTGCATGTTGAATAGACTGGAGGAAGTGGTCTTGGATTTCCCATCAGGTAGCAGTGTTGTTTATTGCTGATGAGTTGAAGGCCAATTCTGCCTCCATTGTTGAGGTGATGGGCAGATTTCAACAAGCTGATGCTGAATGACTCTGCTAATTAGTGGGCAATCCAAGATATTTTCTTACCTGTGTCTGCTTCCCAACAGTTTTGCTGATGCTAATTGTGTTGAAAGTGCTGGCTGCTTTAATGTACAGTTTTCACATAGCTGTAAAATTTGTGAGAACCTTTGGGTGGCACCTCACATTTGTGGCATTGGCTAGTACTTTTGCATTATGATGTAGTTCATAATTAAGTTAGTAGAAGTACTTACTCTGTAGATTGTATATCATTTTACCTTCTTGATTTTTTGATCTTCTTCCTTGGATTGCATTGTTTATTAAGAATTTACAATACCTCATTGTTTTATGACATTATTTACTGGCAATTTGTGGAAAGTTTAGAGATGCAAAACTGAGGTGCACAATGCAGCTATCACATGCAATGATTTAAAAACATATCATAATAATTCAAGGGATTAGAATTGCATTATGGCTACCAAATATATGTTTGTTTGGTTTACATCTCCAGCCATTCTTACTTATTGTTAGGTCATTCTTGCTCTGTTGAACTAAGCCTTTGTTATAAAAAATATGAATGAAAATTTCATTAATGCCTTATTCATTCAGAATCCCTTTTGTTCTTGGTTGATGCATTAATTTTCAAATATTATACTAGGGATGTTAGTGTTGATATGGTGGAGGAATCACCAAAAATTATAACTACCTGCACCTAATTACCAGTGATCCTTGGAATAAAGACTTTGGGTAGTCACACTATTTTTGATAACATAAGCATGAAAAAAACTCTTTGTACAATTCATACATAAATATAGAACTTCGTTTCTAATCCTATCTGAATATGTGTGAGGTCAGTTACTAAGCTCAGATCCCAGATTCATGACGAGCATCTCTTGCTGTAAACTACCTCCACCGAACAGAACTGTGCACTTACTGTTTTAAATATGGTGTGCAAAATATGGTACCTTCAATATGTTTAGTTACCGATTATTAAACTTAAGTAAATAACTTTATTTGAACTGGAAATACGCCAGTTTTGGGAATTCTTTAGCAGTTTTTATGCCATACTGGGAGGCTTTGGAAAGAACCATCAGGGAGTTACTAACTGATTTCACGTCTGCCTTTGCCCTCACCTAATTCAACTGATTAGGTTGGGAAATAAGTTTGGAGGTCTCTTGTGTGTGTTTTTGGTTGATGTAGGCACTGAAGAGTACACAAAATCAACAGAGTTTAAGCTGGCCAGACGAAAAACAACATTTACCAATGGAAGGATTAAGTTTGCATCCATAGTGGAGTTTGTGACTACATACTGGAGATGCTTTGATAACTTAGATCACATGAGCTTCGAGGTTATATGGAGGACATCATTTCTAATTCCTTCACTCTAAAACGCTATAATTGTCTGTTAAAACACATTTAACTTTTTATTACTCTCATAATTTTCTATCTCAACTCCTTTAATTGTTCAGTACTAATGTCTTAATGCCACTGGCATTACCATTTTGCTAGCTCTCAAAGATTATGAGTCAATTTATCTTGATGATAGAAAGGTGATTTTGAATACAAAAGTTAGGTGAAATTGACTCTATATGATGTCCCTCTATGTATTTTTTTTTCTTTCTTAGATACCAAGTAATTTTTTATTTTTCCAAATCTGACATTTCATATCAAATGTAAGAAATGAGTGTTTGTATATTTCATTTCCATTATTTTCTTAGGTTAACTGCATCAGTCTGGATACCTAATGTGGATCTCCAGTTGTGTGTATGGTCTACAGTTGGCAATGCCCTTGTTTTTGTTTTTGCCAACAATATTTACTACAAGCCAAATGCAACTGATAAAAAGGTTATACAGATTACAACAGATGGAGTTAATGAAACTATTTATAATGGCATACCAGACTGGGTGTATGAGGGTAAGTTCATGTGCATTTGGACACTTCCTCTCTTGGCATGAATATATGTACACATGCAGTTAGGTTCATTTCAGTCATTGAAAAAATTTTGTAATATTTTTCAGAGGAAGTGCTTAGTTCGAGTTCTGCATTATGGGTCTCACCATCTGGAGAAAGTCTTGCTTTTGCCTCATTTGATGACTCTGAAACCCAGATAATGTCTATTCCTTACTATGGACCACCTGGAAATTTGCAGTTTCAGTATCCTAGAGAATTACACATTAGATATCCCAAGGTAATACCCAGGTAAATCTTATTTAAAAGGGAGAAAGCAGTGATATATCTCAGACCTGTTTCAACAAAATCATGTTATCATCTCTACATACACTACTTTTCTATGCATTTTATGACAGCAATTTCTAAATGTGAACACATTTTCTGCAAAAATTAGTTTTGTTTAGTCTTTGGTAACATACATAGGCATTTACAAATGCTTATTCTGCACAGGGGCTAGATTACATGTATCCATTTTATCTTTTTTATATTCATGGGTATATTGTCCCATTTTTAATTAGACTTTAGTTGTATTTAGAAGAGAGATGGAAATTGTAAGGTTTAGTCAAATGTAACACTTGTAGCAATAAACTGTGTTTTAAGTTTATTTTAAAATCTTGATACATAATGTGCAACCCTTTATATTATCCTAGTGTCCATTGTCTATTTGCACATGTACAAATTCTCCATATTCACTTCAAATATTTATGAACTTATATTCAATGTATGTATTACATTGTCTGTATGCTGTTCCATATTGTGTATTCATGATATGAACTTTATATATCATAATATTCATTGATTACGTTAACTGTACAGATTTACTAGAATTTGATGGGGCATAGTTCATCTTCAAAGGACAAAGTTTCAGGTTTTTCACCCATCCAACCTGTGGTCTTATCATAGTTGCTGTGCTCTATAGTGCTGACTCCACCCTAAGTCGGTATTCCATGCTATGAATATGTATGTGTTTTAATGATTTTCTTTCCATTTCTTCATTTAGCCTGGAACACCCAACCCACGAGTCGCCCTCCGTTTGGTGAATTTGACATCAGCAAGTAATTCTCCAGATATGAATGAGAAATTTATCACTCTCTCAGCTCCACTTCAACTTGTGACAATGTAGGTAATTTAATTTTTTCTTAAGATCATGAGTATTTATATTATCCCTCTGATGATTCAGTATCATTTCTTCACCTCTTATCATATAGGTCATAGGATAAAAAATATTGATCCAAGTTGCTTTATCTCTGCTGCAAATGTAAAGGGTTCCATTTGAATGGATGTGGTCTAATGCCATTGAATTTGGTACTGCGACTGGCAATGTTATGGAGAACTTGCTTGATGGCAAAGTAAAATTTTAGCAGGGATAGAAAAAGTTGCAGGATGACAAAAATGTAATGCTGACACAATGGAAGGTTCTTGTATTTCATTAGTTACTGTCCCCCTTGAGATATCAAGTAAGGTCCTTCACATATGGATATAATGACAAATTTTGTCTAACATAAGTATGTCATCCAGCCTTTCTCAATGAACAGGCTTTTCCTCTCCATAAAGTAAATTTTTTGCTCCAGGGACATTGCTTTGTGCCTGACACATTAATTGTATTGGGTAGGGAAGTAAGTAGCTTACAGAGTGGTTTGGTTGTCTCCCACAAACTGCTTTATTCTCCTATGAAGCCAGTCACTTCTGGTGGGGGAAAAAGTAACATACAGTAACAACTATGTGTGGGCTTACAACTTCAACATGTATGAATAGCAAAAAACCATTTATGAAATGTGTATTTACTTACTAATTTGACATTATAATATACTTCGTGTAAATAAATTGGAATACTTTTAGCTACCTATGAAGAATGCCTGTATTTTGACTCAGTTTTTTCAATCTCTGGTCCATCCATGTGTAATCATGGTACATATACCTAATTTTCCCCTGATACCTCTAAAAGAGATGTCCATTTCTTGTTTGAAGGAGGGTTGTTGAAATCTTGGTCATCATTTGAAGATTGAAATCTTTAATTCTTGGGTCAAATGAGAGCTTTTTCAGTGTTTTTCCATTGTGAAAGTTCTCTCTCTATTCTTGATTGTGTACTATGGCTACAGACCATCCCCATTTACCTGGGCACATCCTGTTATTCCATGTAATGTAACCTGATTGTCTGAAGATTGATGCCAATAAAAAATGGCAGAAAGTATTTCAAAATGCATGAAAAGTTATATTTTGCCATTGTTGAGTGTATGAAAAGTCTGGGAAATATTGAGCAAATATTTTTTGTAAATCAGAAGAAATGTTATGAAAGCTCACATGTATTCCATGTACGTAAAAGTGAATTTGAAATAGGCTACCATCCTTTTTTTCAACATTTTCACATTGATGTGATTTTAAAATTGAAGATGGGTCATTTTGTGACTGGCATTTACTGTCAGAGACGAAAGATACCACAAAGTGAGGAGCACTGTTGGGCTTGGATTGAGTTCTGTTGGGATCTCCTTAGTTTTACTTATGCATCTAAACACTACTGTACAAGCTGGCGTGGAGTTATGGGAGGGGTTGTAAGGAAACCAACCATTAGCTATGGATGAAAAGGATTAGGAGGAGGAAAAGGATATAATTGAAAGGCAGTGTCTTAATGTCTCATTCTGTTAATACTGTTGCCAGGTTCAGCCTGAAAATAAGCGGGGCCCATTACAAGGTTGATTGGAGGGGCCCAAAGACAAATTTTATGCAACAAAATAATAATTTATTGCATATTGCTATCAATTAAATTGAACAAATTGGTATAGTCTGGAGTAGATAAATAAATGCGTGCTAAATTCATGATAACATTCAAATGCATAAATTTATATATTTGGATTTATATGGAAAAAGAAACTTTTGATTTAAAAAAATCAGTTTGAGGAGCTTGTACTTTTTGCACACCCAATGGGCTGGCCAGGTTCTGGACATAAATGATGCAAGGGAAGAAAAAAATGTTAGTTCTTATCTGTATACCTATGTATCTTTCTTGTTTTGTCTTTTATGTCAGTTCCAGAGATGTAGTTTGGGGTTAAAATAATATCATGTCATACTGCAACACCCCTTACCTAAATTTTCAGATAATCTAAGCTCAGTTCATAGCCTCCAAGTTTCTAGTGACTCCCAATCAATTCCTTCCATCAACTGTGTTACCCCTTCTCTGTTTTCTTGTAGTAGTATTCAAAGAAACGAGAAACTTTCCATTTTATTTTGGATATTGATTTGTTTTATGCTGAATCCCAAATGCTGTGGCATATTCAAGATGTGGCTTACCTAAGGTGATGTTACATATCTTTCTTACTTTTTCATCTGAGGATCTTCCTTCTACTTGCTTTACTTGATTAATCCCAGTCTCTTTAATGCGGCACCATTCATTTTTTGTGTGCCAGGTCTGAGGTTTTCATTTTGTGTGTACCAGGTCTGAGGTCATGTGCCAGGTCTGAGGTTATGAGTTCCAGGTAATTGATTTCATATAATGCCTTTATACGTATTTCTCCCAAGGCAGTTATTACTGAATGACCTTTGCTGTCATAGGTCATGATGATAGAGTACCTACCTTTTCAGATGAGGAGGAAAAATCCATAAGTAAAACCTCCATATAACGAACCTCCATATAGCGAAATTTGACAAAAACCTTCCAATCACGAAGTCATGGCCTCAGTCCCGGGCCCTGACCATACATAATGCATGCAAAAAAAAACCTCCCATAACAAACCTCCATAAGAACAAAACCTCCGTACAACGAAGTCCATGTGTGGGCCCCAACATGGAAGTGACCTCTTTTTGGAAGGGAACCAACAACGAGATAATGCTCGGCTATTCTCTCTACAGTGACGTAATGTTCAGGTGATTTTTCCCACCGATAATGAGAGCATTGTCTCAGTATGATCTGAGTGAACGGCCAGGATGCAAAACCTGTACCCATTCCTTCAGCTCTTATCTCTGCAATGTGTGGTATTAACTTAGTTTCATTCAAAATGTTAAGGGAGCAGGCTACATTGCAAAAAAGCGTTTACAGACCGTTGGCATTTTCCCTAATGTGATTGATCGCTGACAGATAAAAAATTACGGTTGTCACTAATGAAGAGAAAGAGAGTAAAGATACAGCATAGGTTCTATTTTGATTTTCTAGGTACTTAGCATATCAGAAATATAAATATATACGTTTACCAAAATCAACCATTTTCCCTGGTGCAGTACTCAACATGAGATGGATTATTTCAGTGATAGAAATGTAAACCCACATATAAACCCTTCTCTTATCATTCGTACCCTTCTATGTTTTGCTTATAATTCGAGAAATCAGGAAATAGTGGACCATAACCCGACAATTCTCTGGCGCTGGGCCACAATAATGTGATGCCTGTGCAGTGATTTGGTTCCCTGGGCCCCTGACTGAGCATTTAGGCAAAGGATTAGGCAATCTTACATATTATTATGTAGGATGTTGTAGGAGTCACACATGAGATCATGCTTGAATCACTAATAATGGATGTCCCGTAGCTTTAGTACTGAAAACAGCCAGAATTTTCTCCTGGGGAAAGGTCCATGTAGAACTAAGAAAGATGTATCTAGTTAATTCACAGAAAAGCAAAATAAAGAGTGTTGTTACTGGGTGAGGATTCAATTACTGCTTAATACTAGTGAGAGCCAAATCTACTTTGAAATGGAACATGAATGGATTATCCAACTAGATTTCAATATCAATTACTACGAGTAATCATAATTGGTATGCTGCATTAGAGTAATGATTATTATGTCCATCGAAACTGGATTGCGAAATTAATGTGAGTCGCGTCCTAAAGGAACACGAACTCTTGGCTGCTCCTGCGATACCGCAACCTCCACGTATCCTCCGTACTACGAACCTTTGTACAACGAAGTCGTCATTTTCCGGTCTCGGCGAATTCGTTATATGGAGGTTTTACTGTATAAATGCTCCTAGCAAAGGTGATGATCAAAGTAGAGGGTCAGAATCTTGGATGAGACAAAACACTTTTCTTCAGTAAAATACCTGACATAAAATTCATTCTTCAAAAATTCATTTTATTCCTGGTAGTAACCAGAAAAGCATGTGTTCTAGTAGGTATATCTGTATTAAATATATATGTTCAATGTTTTCCTACTTGTCCGAAGGTTCATGTGTGTATTACCGAATAAATTAAAGACTCTTGAGACAGTAAAGTGAAGGTAATTACATAAACCATGAAAATAGACATTATTTGATGGAACCAAATGGTAGTCAAACAAATTTAATGGCATCCAAGGTATTTTTTGGTAAAACAAAGTCTTGCCCCACGTGTTGACTGAGGGTCAAATATGGAAGGTCTTTTTCATCTTTTCTCTAATGGGTCATCTCAAATAGGTTCCAACAAAATTTGAATCTAGTAAAGAATTTTGAAAAATCTTCATAAACAAAGCAATTCTATGAGAGGAGATATGAATCTCAATAATATATTGGTAGCCAAGTGATGCCTTTCTCTTTATGGGGTTCCTTTTTATGAGTTTTATCAGAATGTTCAGTTATTGACTGCATGAGTTACAATTTTGTCTTTTCTTTCTTGTTTTTGAAGGGATCATATATTGGCTGCTGTAACATGGGCTAGTAATTTAGAGTTGGTGGTTGTATGGATGAATAGGATTCAGAACATAGCTGTGGTTGCAGCTTGCAACATCACCCCTGGAAGGGAAATTCCCTGCACTGAGGTTTTTATTTTGCTTTCTTCACTCTAGTTTTAATGGTACTGTAAACTGTGATATTTTCCATTTTTAATTTTTATGAGACCGTATACCATTGTACACATTCATGAGGGACTACTATTTTAAATTGTATCTCATTGTTAAATCCTTATTATCAACTCATTCATTCAAAATTGCAGCTTATACAAAGCAACCTATTAATCTTCCCTTCCTGCTTAATGTTTTCAATAATCCAAGAAAAATAAAAAAAATAATACTGTGAACTCAACTTATAAACTCCTCTCTTAAATTTATTTTTGCAAGATCATTTTTAATTTTCTCCATGTTGAATAGCTTCCTCTTGGTGAAGCCTAAAGCTCTCTATTTCACTTTTATATCTTGTTTTTGTACTTAAACTGATTTTAGATATCTTTTTATGGCTGACAGTTGGTACTAAAGAACTGTCTCTTGCTTTATTTCAAATTCCCTCTTTTTCTTAATTTAGTATTTAATTGTACTTCATAGTACTGTTTAATTTTTTCTTGTCACGTTTTTACTTCTTGTGATATTTATGATTTTTCAGGTACACTTTATGAGAAATATGCTTTTTATTTAAATGTATGTTCATACTTTTGTAAAATAGATGTGATATTGGGGAAATTTTCTGTAATGATGATTAAATGAGAAAATCTTTACCTTGATACTGAGTGACCTTGCCTTTATAGAATGGTTGTTATTTTTCTTTTGATGCGCAGAGCAAAAGTTAGCCAAATAAACTGTCAGAGAAATGTGTACATAAGTGAGAACTTAAAGAATATGAGCTAATCTGATTCTAATTGGGGGGCTATGATTTAATATATAAATTATGAGACAAAGAGATCCTTCAGAAATTTAATTTTGATGTACCATATTTTAAAAACTTTTCACTTTGTTTACCAAAAACAAATATGGTTGGTACTCAAACTACAGCAAATGTGTCAGGAATACAATACCTTAGGTGTAAATTTGGACTTATCATGGAATGAAAGTGCAATCATTCTCATGATAAATTTAATGATGAAGACTAATGGAAATATCTGTGTATACTAAACAATGCATAATATTTATTTTCACATTTTTTACTCTTTTATGTTAATGCTTTTGATATAATCTGTAGTGTTTAGTGAATTGTAACTAAGTGGTGATAATTTAAAAATAATTAGGAACCAAGATATAGCATTTAGGAATACCTGTGTGTGTGAAATTTATTACTCAATTGTATATGTACTACTGTTTTTACTTATTATATTGGAAAAACTTGTAATGTAAATAATTTTTTAAAATACATTTCAGCTATTGCGAGCTGAACAGCCAGGAGGCTGGGTAGACATTTTCTCCCCTCCACACTTTCCCAAGACAAGACCAGGCATATCAACAATGGTGATGATTCTGCCTCAGAAGGTGGGAATGGGCGAGGGTGCAGCCAGCTATCAGCATGTGACGCGAGTGGACCGGCCTCCTGGTGGAGGACCCCCTGAAATGACATCGCTATCAAAAGGAGAAATGTCTGTCACAGAAATAATTGATTGGGATGACAAAAACGGAGACATGTAAGTAGCATGATAAGAGGTAATGAGTTAGGAGCTGAGGTCTATGTAGAGATGAGTAAATTACCATAATTATAATATGAGGTATATTGGGTAATTTTGAAAAATTATCATATCTTTCCATTAATCATCAAGTTTAAGCCAGTAATGAGGGATTTAATGGGAAAGCTGGCATCAATAGTATTATAACAACATTTTAAACCATTAGTATTGCTGCATTAATATATCAGAATTGAAGAAAATGTGAAAACAAATACAGCTGGCCTCATGCAATGTGGCTTTCTTTTGTCATGATATGAGAAATTTTTGTGCAAACCATTCAAAATTAAGCTCCACAAATATTGCAGACGTAGAAATCATATAAGAAATCCATAAATGAGTGGTATATATCTTCATTTATAATTTAGCTCAAATTAAATATATTTTTGGACTTGGCTTAAAAGAATGTTTGGAATGTATCAGTATGAAAAATATCTGATATATAGGTAAATACATATTTCCAAAAGTAATGGTAATTTTTAGGGGTTATGGAAAATTAGAAAAAATAATGCAGTCATTTTCAAAAACTACCTTGGTAATTTTCCGAATGGCCCATCTTTAGGTTTATGGAGTGAGTGCTTGGTGTACCATTAATCGGAGCTTGCGAGTATTAATTATTGATTTAGAAATTTAGAAATGTCATCTTTTTGTAAAATGCATAGCCAGGCATTTTACAACATTATTTTCAGCTAGGAGTATCAATCACTTATTAACATTAAAATAGAGGTCAAATAATAAATAACAGTCGCTGATGAAAGTTCTGTCATCAACCATTGAAGGTTCAAATCATTATGTTTAAATTGCATATCAAGAAATGATTCCAAATAGAAGGGTCTCCCTAATGGGAAAATTTCAAATTAAAATGGTTAGGAGATTTGGATAGCTCTCAAATGATTCATGGGTGGTTTGAATTCAATTCATAAATATTCCATACAGTAAGCAAGGCATCACAGTTTGTAGCATGGAGTGATACACCTTCACTCATACTTAATCATTTGCTGTGTGCACTTGAAAATCCTTCTAACTGGTATTCCAAAATATTTTTTGCTTGAAATTAATGCCCAATCAATGCTAAGAGTGAAAGAAAACAAGAGCTGTATAGTTAAGTGCAGATTATCTTCTTGTACAGTTCCACATTAATGCGAGAGGAAGACTCAAAATCCATCTGATGTGACTCCATCTGCAGTACTTTTTCATTTTTGAAAGCAACTACCAGAAGATTAGAGACTCAAAATTTGGCTGTTTTTAATATCAGTACTTGCATAGCTTGTCATTGGGAGTAATTGCTGGCAGTGTAGTTTAACTTGCACCTCTGCAAACCTACATTCCCTCCAGTTACCTCTAGTTCAATCCTAAGATCAAAGTGTAGTGTAGTTACCCTTCCCAATGATCATCGCAGCCCTCTGCCATTTGTACCAGAGGCATCTGGTGAAAGCCTAGTGTACAGGTTGTCTGATTGAATCAGCAGAGAACTGCCTATGGTTCACAAAACTAATTAAAAATCATTCAATTTTAAGACTCCCATTATCTACTCCACTGCTGGTCAAATCAATTCAAATATTCTTGAATGTTCCCTTAATTTCTGTCTTTTCAATGTATGTCTACTTGTGCCCTGTGGTGTTGCTACAGATTTAGCTGCCTAAGGTCTGTCAATTGCCATAATTCCTTTCAGAAATATGCAGTATAAATTATACTTATATAGAAACAGTTTAAAAACTAAGCTTAATGTAAAAAAAACTATCTTTGTCGAAGAATTAAAATGCTCAATTAAAAGTACATTTGGTTCCTTTTTATGCCAAAATTGTCTAAAGAATATTTTGAAATCCATTTTGTTTGTTGGTAGTACTTCTTATGTTACAAAAAAAGATTCCAAAGAGATTTATTATTGCATAAGCAATTGTAATTGCTGACTATTGAGATTGTTGATAGCTTTGCTGTTTAAATGTGAACTCTTAAAAACTGTTTGAGAAAAGAACATATTTAAATGCCAGAAGTGCCCACCTGGGTGATCTGCCCCCTTCATCATTCCACTCATTTGTCCCCAACCCAGACAGCACAAGTTCTACAGCATATGCCAAGTATATACAAGATATACATATAAACTGTGTATACTGTAGCAGGTGCATGTATACCGTATACAGGAAATGTACATATAAATCGTAGCAGCATTGTAACAAAAACACGTAGAATATCTGTCAGATGTCCTAGCTCCGCTATGTATATTGTATATATGTATGGTATATGAGAAATATATTATCCCAATTTTAAGTATTATGCTATCCACTGTGAAACATGCAAAAGACCGGCTGTCTTGATACGTAAGGGTGAGTGTGTAGGATGAGGGTGAAAGTGAGACACGTATCAGCATAGTGCAAGAGTGGGTTCAGGATGAGAATGTGGAGGGTGGATGTGGTACGTTGATGCAGAAGCATAGCAAGGGTGTGGGTGCAGGAGTTGAATCTAAGGGTCCATTCACTCAAGACCATTTGGTGGTCCATCTGAGATGCGCCACTCGTAGCGGAGCATTGTTAGAATCAGACTCGCCACTGGAAGACCATTAGCCGCCACTCAGTCGCGTGGGGTGGCGCTGCAGACACGCCACTCGGAAGCGCCACTGAGTGACCTAGTGTGAACAGTCCCTAAGACATAGTTGTAGTTGAATGGAAAGGAAATGTGAATGCAGGAGGTGGATGTTAGATGTGGCTGAGGATACATATGATAATGATGAGGGTGCAGGATGAGAATGTGGAGTGTGGGCTTGGGATGCAGGTGCTGATGTATGAGTAAGGGTGTGGATGCAGAGTGAGAATGCAGTTTGTGAAGTGTGGGTGCCATACCCACATGTGGACACATATTTTAAGAGTAGGTATGTAAGATGTGTCTGCAGATGCAACATAATGGTGTAGGTGCAGGAGGTGGATATCAGCATGGATGTGGAAAATAGGAGTGGCTGTGTAGTAAGTGAACCAATTTTTGGTGCAGGACTGATAATTTTATGCTCCCCCTTTGTACAACCAATGGTTGGTCACAGCAGATATTTACCTTCTACAGTATATTAACAGTATATGTATACTATATGTATACAGTATCACATAAGTTACATTTGTTCAGAATGATGTATATATTGGATAGAAAACATGTGTACAGTTTCTGCTGTACCTTTTACCGTATACATTATATATAGGTACTGTATACATTAGGTAGAAAACATGTATACAGTTTCTACTGTATACTGTAGACATTACATATACACAATATATATGTATATGCTTCTCAGTGTGCTGTCTGAAAAGCTATATCACTTAATGTACCTCACCTCTGTAATTCCTCCCTTACTGAGAGCCAGTACACTCTTTAAATACATAACAATGACTGTTGGAATATCGCCAATAGTTATCACCATTATGTATCACCGATTGGGCAACATTAAGTATTGTATGGACCTAAAAAACCATGCGATGAACTACTTTTTGGGCAATGTATAGATTTTTATAGCCAATGAAGGAGAACCCATGGATGATGCTAATAATCATATGGATATAAAATAGGCCATAGATATTATTTTGCACCTCTCTACTTCCAATGTATCTAACAAAGCATTCTTACCAAAAGACCAGCTTAGCTTCTGGAGTATTTGTATGTATTAAATGAGTCATTCCAAGGAATAATTTCACTTTCTCATATCCCTCATTAGATACTTCATGGCGACAGCAGAAGGTGACTCAGCACAGCGGCACCTATACAGGGTCAAAGATAAAATACCTCCAGAGGCACCAGAATGTATGACGTGTGGTGTTAAGAATGGTGCATCATCAGATGGCTATAAATTATGGGGGAATAATGTCAATTGTTCCTACAATTCTGTCTCATTCAGTGAGGATTTCTCCTTGTATTCTTTATATTGTGGAGGTCCACAAATTCCAGAGGTTTCAATATGGACTAAGGTTAGTACTTAGTAGAATTCTTATGATATTATAGACTTTTCAATCATAAAATTGGCTCGGTATTTATGAAGATGGTTCAAGGTTTGTGGATATTTTCAAACTTAGCACCTGTAAGATCTCTTTCTCCTGCAATTGGCTGTCATCAGTCCTAAGATTAGTTTTATGTATCTCTTAACTCCAATTTTCTGTAAACCAGATTTTCATGACTGATTTTGAGTCACCTGGTACTAGCCATGGATTAAACCTTGCGGAGTCACCCGCAATGCACAATTGTGCAAAATTCCACAGATTTTCAAGTTATTTTTAGGTGTTTGAATATCTCATTAATTGCTTGATGTATTTCATCATATGGAATTTTTGTGGAAACAAAAACATCTCTGCCTCAGTCCTGAGGTTGTAATTGTTGAATTTCAGTTTTCTTCCTCCTCTTGCAAAGTTTTCTCAGAAAGTTTTCAAGTCCATTTGTAATCCAAAATGGATGGTTCGCAAAGTTTTCTCAGGAAAGCTTTCAAGTGTTCCATTTGTATTCCAAAATGGATGGTCCAATTGGTAACTTTCATTCTGGAGTGATTCTTTATCCTTCTATCCTCATTCTGTACATTTTCACTAGCTCCTTCTACCAGTGTTCAGAAGCATACGCATTTTAATCAATACTTTTAATCAATTTAAACAAAATAATGCATGCATGCAAAAAATTATTGATTACAGGATGGAGAAAGACTTCTGACATGGGAGAAAAACATGGGTCTTCATACTCTCTTGGATAACAGAAAAGTGCCTCAGAAGATGAGGTTAAGAGCTCCTCTTCCTGGAGGTTTGGAAGCTGAAGTTTCTCTGCGGTTGCCTCCCAAGTTGGACAAATCTGGAGCGACAAAATATCCTATGATTGTCTTAGTGTATGTCTTGTTGATTTTACCAAACAGCAACTTGATTGTGAACTGAATGATTTGAATTGAATTTTAATGCTAGAAGTATGATTTTCAAGGCTGAGCAAAAAACCTATCAGGTATTACACATATATTTCAGTTATGGTGGCCCAAATACGAATCAAGTGAGCGAGAGGTTTGAAGCTGATTGGGGTACATATCTTGCAACAAATCGTAGCATAATATATGCAAGTATTGATGCCAGGGGGTCTGGACTCCGAGGAGACAAGCTTCTGTATTCTGTCTACAAGAACCTTGGATCCTTTGAAGTGGAAGATCAAATTAATGTCACCAGGTATGCATTATTGAGTTTTCTTGCAGTTTTCTTGTACATTGAAAAGGTATGCGAGAATCTAAAATTTTGCAGTTTGTGTAGAATAAGTCAAGAATGATGGCACCTTTCAGTTCACTAAGTATAATGAGTGGAAATGTGTTATGCTACTGTAATGAAGACCAAAATTCTTTCAAAATATCTAAAAAAAGACCTCACTAAACTTCCTTCTGATAATATATATTTTCTTAATTCAATTGATAGCTTAATAAGAAGTGTTCAAGGCATTTTAAAAGTATATATTTAATTACTTGAATTTTGTACATCCAAAACATATCTCTGTGAGGCATATGCTGTGTATGATTAGGCATACCTATATATTTTTCATTATTTTTTTATTTTCCTTGTGCCAGTTTCCTTTTATGTGATGAAGTCCAGTTATATCTTCAACAAAAAGTCTTAGTAGAAAAATGTTCTGTAAAAAATAATTTTTACAGTGAATATAATTTTAGTTTTAATTAAATTAATAAATGATTTTTTTCTTTGTACTGCCTGGTTTAACACTGTACATCAAACATGTTTTCCTATAGGTATCTTCAGAAAACATTCCCATTTATTGATAGCAATCGAACTGCTATTTGGGGTTGGAGTTATGGTGGATATGCGACAGGGATGGCCCTGGCCAAGGATACTGAAAATGTATTCAAGTGTGGAATATCAGTTGCACCAGTGACTGACTGGGCGTATTATGGTAAGAACATAATGATAGTGTCATGGAAATTTCTTGGTAAAATCGCTTTTGAAGTATTGTCTAGGGCTGCCAACTCCCTCCATCTATGAAAAAATGGAACTTTTGTGGATACCATTCTCTTTAATACCATAAACATTTTCAAATTTAATTTTTTATGCATACATGCAATAC
This sequence comes from Ceriagrion tenellum, assembly GCA_963169105.1. Lineage (NCBI taxonomy): Eukaryota > Metazoa > Arthropoda > Insecta > Odonata > Coenagrionidae > Ceriagrion > Ceriagrion tenellum. The sequence goes on along the minus strand of OY720642.1, from coordinate 37,445,906 downwards.
ATATTACATTTTAAAATTTCATTTTTTTGATATCCCAAGCATTTGGTAATTGTTTATCAGTCCAACTATGATATGATGGCCACAGACAATGAATAACTCCAAAATATATACACTGAGTAAATCAAGCCTGTTAAATTAATGGTCCTCATTCATAGATGCAGCATAATAATCCAGTGTGATTCATTGTTATAATGAAAAAAATCACAGGAAATAATTTTTTTCAGGTTTTCACCTAAGGCAAAAGCTGGTATTTTCTAAAATGTAAATACAAACAAACAATAACAATACTGCTTCATGATAATTATTATGTAGAAAATAAGTGATAATATATCATCTTCCAAATGATTAAATAATGTGTTTTAACTACATATGTTGTGGCGTGCAGCCATCGGAGGAGCTACTAGGGTGTTACGAGGGTTCTGCTCTGTGGAATCTTGTTAGCTGGTGAATTTGTGGAAATTTTGTGATATTGTTTCTCTATGATAATGCATATGTACTCAAGTTGAAAAGTATTATAACTCAAAGCAGCTGAACTTTATCTATTGATGAATTATGTATGTGCAAAATCCACTTTGAGAAAATTATGATCTTCCCTGACTCTTCTCTTCCTGTTTTTGTCATAGGCTCACACTAAGGTTATTCCATACTTTTATTTTCGTTATACATGTAATTAAAAGTTCATGTCAGAAAATAAATACCAAAGATAATCAGAAGTCAGATTTTAAATTCCAAATAAGAAAAACAGAGGTGGAGAACATATTTTTGTGCTGTGGTGGAAAAGATCCAGTGCAATGTCACGTGATTTTGACATCACCAAGCAGTAGTGCCATATTTTTGGTATTTTTAAATGGAATAATAAGTTCATTTTACTAAAAATTTGTTGCTGTAAAATACTGTTAGTAAAATGTTACAAAGAAACAGAAAATGTCTCCCATTAAAACAAAAATTTTAAAATTATTTCTTCTGTTCCCTATTATTACAGCCATAAAAATGATGCATTTGCAATATGAAATCTATGCCTGTGTCATACTGACCCATCACATGAATGAATGTTTGATTTAAGTTAGAAAATGTTAAATATTTTGCTGTTGCATTAATTCAGTCCTCAATAGGTCAAGTACTCTGTGCAAAATTTTAGGGATCTGGATTAACCCTTTCGCGACAGGTTCACAAGTCAGAAAATGCTACTTCCCTCACAAATGCCTCTAAATTTCTATGCAATCTCAGTACGGAGCTTTCACTTGACTAGGACTTGCTCAGGTACGAGTTTCCTCAACTTGGGACAGGACCCAGCGGGGTGCCGGACCTTATACTCGGCCACCGGCCGGAGGTAATCCCAGCCCCTTTTCACTTTGGTAGCCCATTACAGCATACGGTCATGGTCAACTATTTGTTTATGCAATGGCTTTGCTCGAAAAAATAGTTGCTGCTGCCTCGATATATATATTAAATCGGAAATCAATAGTTTTAGTTCTATAGTCCCTTTATAGCTTTTAAACAAAATTTTACCATTAATATTAAGCTATCTGGCAAAAAATTCATATCCATGGTTAAACAAATAATTTCACTATTGTACAGGGTGTGGCAGCATAATTTACTGATTGAAGGGTGAATAAAACAAAAGATGTTATAGGTATCCTTGTAATTAGTTTTTCTCCATATTCTACAGGATGCAATTCAGGCATTTAAGTGTTGCACATGTCAAGATTGGAAAAATATTTTCCTTGCAGGATCGCATTTGAACCTCACTTCCCCGCGTCAAAGTCAAATCAGCAAATTATGCTGCCGCACCCTGTATTTCACACACAGAAACGATTTTGTCCATTAGTCTACGATAGAAATTACTTTAAATTTAAAATGTACTTACTCAGCCCATAGGCATCATCATAGCGTGATTAAGGAATTGATACTAGGAAATTTTCACCGTGTATATTCATGATATGCACGGTCTGCGGAACACTTGTTTTTGGATCCTTGTAATTCAGCTATTATACACAATTATATTCTAAAACTGGAAATCCCTTGTGTTGAAGCACAATATGCGATCATCGGTGTCTTGTTAGCTTTCGAAAATCGACATCTTTAAATCTATGCAGAGATCATCTTCATCACGTAGAATATATCATTTATAGGGAAGTCCTCATAGGAGGGGGCAACAGTGCATCATGAGGAAGATTTACCCATCAGTGTGAATGCGACCAAACAGGAAATATATTCTTCCAAGAAGAGTAAGATTATCTGCATGAAAATATTTTAGCAGAAGCTTCAACGAGACAATTTACCCCTAACAGAGGATGTGTTCTGGGCATTCATTTCGAGATAAAATGAGTTTTTCCTAGAAAAAAATTATTACAGTCGGGTATTATCATTTTGCCAGTTTTTGTAAGAGAACAGTAACCGAAAAAATTAACCTGGTAAATGTATTTCAAGAGAAACTTAGGCGTGGCATAGAGAATACCACCCCCACTTGGAGCACCACCACGCTGTTTGCCCAAGAGAAAAGTATTCTTTATTCCTAATGTCTGGTGATTTTGCGAGAAAATACCAAAAAAATAGAACTGATCACATTCCTTGACCAATGGGCGGAGGCAGCCTTGACCCTTCATTATTTGGTACCTGCACTCCAAGTGTGTGTGACCACGGTCAATAACTTATTTGCTGCAATGCATTTGCCCAATACATATTTGTTGCATACTCGGGCTCTACAGGCTCAGAAATCCATTTCTTATGTCTCGCTGAGCATACACAATTTTGTAAGTAATTGTATTGTGAATATTAACGAAATTGTGTTCAGAGCTGAGAATCTCTCAATTTGAGAATTTTCTTCTACAAGGTGAAGAACTAAGAGAAATATGATGTTTCTTATGATGAATACAAAATTTTTAGGGAACTGGATCGGATGAGTGCTTTGCATCAACGTTAGTGTACACAGATAATACAGTCAAACAGGAAGCATTGTAGACATGCTGTTAGTACTAATGAGCAATGAAGACCAACGAATTATAAAATAAATAAAAAGTAATAAAGAATCCTAACTCAAATCTTACTTAATAAATAATGTTAATAACTTGTAATAAAGAATCCTAATGGTATGGTCTCCATTACTTCTAATGTGATCTATTATCATTATCTGTCTGTTGTACAGTCTATTACATTTGTGTTCATGCTCAGAATCTACCGCAGCACGATATATCAGGTTTTGTAAAATGTTTTATCTAGGTCTACATTAATATGGTACCCTGCAAACCAGAACTGATATTTTCAATCACAAATTACCTGACTCAAGAAAACTCCAAACTAACAAAAAATTAGTTCGGAGATTCCATAACACATGAACTACCTTAAAAATAACGGTAGAGCTCTGTTTGAATTTGTAACTGTAGAGCTGGACATAAGGATGTACTTGTAACCCTCAATTTGCAAATTACACAAAAACTTATAAATTCGTTATTCCACTGCATCAACAAACAACTGACCGTGGATGCATGCTGTGAGTGATGTACGCACTGCAATGAAGGGTCGAGATAATCTTCCCCTGCGGACTGAGAAAGAGTATGCCGTCCTGAGAAGTCTTTTATGGCACTCAGAACCTTTTAGACCTGCTCAGGGGTAGTTTAGCAGCAGCGAAATTTATAAAAGTGGTTTGTTCATTTGCATAGGGAAATACATGCCATTTAAAAATGTTGTTCATTCGCTTGCCTGGAAAAATTTACGCATTTTAATATGTAGTTCGTAGTGAAAGGGTTAAAGTCCAATTCCAGAAATGGTTTCTTTTTGCTGTGAATGTTGCTTATTAACTAGGAGCCTGGTTTACTCAATATGTGTATATAGTGCATACATTTTAATTTATAAGTTCCTTTCTTCAATGTTGAAAGTTCATGGTTTTATGTTTAAATCTTCAGATACAATATATACTGAGAGATACATGGGGCTCCCAACTCTTCAAGATAACATTAAGGGGTATGCAAGGAGTAATTTAAATCACTTAGCCCCAAAACTGAAGGGAAAAGACTACTTGTTGGTTCATGGCACCCTGGATGACAATGTTCACTATCAGCAATCCATGATGTTATCTCGCGTCTTACAAACAAATGACATCTTATTCCAGCAGCTGGTATGTATTTAAAGAAAAAGCTTACAGTTGTTTGTTTAGTGCTCACATCTCTCCATAAAAGGTCTTTTAGCCCTTTTGGCATAATTGCTAATGCAAATCTGCTCCTTATTTCACTGCTACTTTGCTCATTTTATTTTAGCCTGCTACCCTAGTAATTAAATTGCTATGCTTACTCCAGCTTTACCTCTTACTACTATGATCTGCCACTCTTGTTGTCCAAGAAAATCTTATTTTATGTTTTCTGATCATGGATCCTCCTATGATGAAGCTAACTGGTTTTATCTACTGTTTCCCTCTTTTATTGTCATATCTTGCTCTTTCCATGCCTCTCTTACTATTTTCCTGCCTTATTTGTTACAAATCAAAGGCATTTATTCAAGTCTTATTTGTTACAAATCAAAAGCATTTATTCAAGTTTGGTGAAAGTAATTTTTATCTTTCCAATCTACTCCTATTTTCAAGAGAATATTTGTTAGTGTTTCCCTATACTCTCTCCAAAAAAGAAAAAACCCCTGCATATTCTCAAAGTTTCTTTGTATTATTGCTTTCATAACCACGAAGTAATCCTGAGTCCCATTCCTCCACTCAAACTGGTCTGAAATTTAGCAGTAATTTACCACAGACTCTTATTGATGACTATTAATTTTGGCAATATCATTCTGGAGGCTTTTCTGTTTGTCATAATTGGGATCAAAATTGTTTTCAGTAAGTATTATGGCCATATTCCATCCTCATAGATCCTATGAATTAGTTTTTGAAAATTTTGGCCTCCGGTTGTTTCCAAAATTCTTCAGACTACTGGAGTTATAACTGCAAAGGCACACGACATATTATTTGCTGATTGGCCATTTAGAATAGCTTAAGATGGAATTATGGTTATCAGAAGAAAGAGTTTTTTAGCTTTAACTTAGCAAAAGAGAACAAGTTTTCATATGGGATGAAAGTTTGTGAAAGATGGGTGCATATTTGTTCTCTTCTTAAAAAACAGTGAGAAAACCAACTTCTCAACTTTGCACCATTTTAAAATAAAATCTACTGATTTATTTTGCCAGTTTTTATTACTGTGTATGGTACATGGGTCCTCCAAAGCATGACCTAAAACAGAACCGTAATTGAAGCAGCAAGTGGAAGCCAGTAGCTCAGCACCATAGAAAGGCAGATTTCATCTGCTAGAAAGGCCATAATAAATGTTTTCTGTGGTGAAAAATGTTTTTTTACCTTAAAAAGTCCAAATGGAAAATACTGTGTTAAACTTCAGGATCAACTAGATAAAAAAACATGAGAGAAGAGATCAAAATTGTAGAAGACAAAATCTCTCATAAGGACAAAGACCATAGTGCCCACAAAGTTGCTTTAGCAATTAGAAAACTGAAGGTTTTGAATTATTGAATAATTCACCCTGATCCTTAGTCTGACTCCTCCTAACTTGAACCTAAAGTGAAAAAACATGTGGATGATTTTAGGTTATATGAAGACGTGATAACTGCCAATGACCGGTATTTTGCAGGCTTCGTTGCAGTACTGCTTTGTCGGGAAGGAATATGGACACTTAACAGAGAAATGTTGGAAAATATGCACTGTATTAAAAGGGCTTTAAATAGGAAAGATATGTCCAGATTTGAACTAAAAATCAGTCTCTCACTTTTAGGTGGATAACTTTTCACCATGCCCTCATACCATGTCAGTTTTTATATTCTCCCTTGAACCATGCATATTTTCATATTCTCCCATCTTTCTTTGACTGCTTCCATGTTCTTGTCTTTGGCTATGTTCTGTTCCTCTGGCCACTGGTATTCTCTTCTTTTAAAACCTTTTAGTCTGTCCACATTGCACATCTATACCTTCTCACTTTAACTTATCTTATGATTGTGATCTCTTCTAAGACACTGAACAGTTCCTAACTGCTGCCTGACCATGAAGTGTAATCAATTTGTCTCCTTGTGTCTTTCGGAATTTTTCATGTGTATTTACAATGATATTTAAACCAAATGTTGTTACTGCTAATTTATTTCTCCTGCTAAAAATGGAGAATTTAATTTTTAAAATTTGATCTGCATTAGGTTTGTACTTACGGCAAACCAAACATGAGCTACATATTCTTGGTTGAAATACTTTAAATACTCAAGTAATCAAGCCTCTTAATTGTGTTTTGCAGTCATATCCAGATGAAGAACATGGACTTACGGGTGTACACCTTCATTTATATCATTCCATGGAACATTTCCTCAATGAATGCCTGAAATTGCCCTCAAACAGCACAGCATGACCAAGAAACCATTTTAATTTGTAATATATACTGCATTAATAATGCAATGGACACATTGGAATATTTGATCTGATTAATAAAATACTTTTTTTTAAGTTTTGTTGTAAATCTGGAATCATTATCTACCTAAAATATTTAATATGACATTTATGGAAAAGCAGATTTACTTCTATGTGGTGAATCCCTGTTATAGACAAAAATCCCTTCGTCTAAATTAGTGCATACCTAATTATACTGATTCATCTCTTTCTTTAATGGTAAACATTAATGTTAGGAACTGAGCAGTTGTATGCCAAAGGTACTTCAAAAAGTGAGAAAGCCACCACATTTGTGATGAATGAGAATTTTCTTAATTCCCTCGATGTGGGATTTCAAAAGGGAAAACTTTTAGCTCCTGCAAGTGAATCATATTTTGTAGAACAATATGAAGCAAATGGGTAAGTAATAATCACCATGAGTGAATGTGAAGGTGCCATTGTATACTCATCCCTCAAGGAAATGCCTGAAGCTTATATTTATTTTTAACTAGCTGAAGAGAACCTGCTTCACTGGGTTTCTATGTGGTACACCTGTACAGTTTTCTCTATATTATATAAAAGACAGTGATATGGAAGTCTACTTTTCAATTTTTCACATTTTACTTTTATCCTTACACTTTTATTTATACAAAGTCAACTGATGCATGGACATCATGCTTTGCCTTATATGGTGTCAGAATACATCCCTAACACCCACGTATATTGGTCCTTGAACATTCCAGAATAGTCTCGACCCTACCTGTACAGTTCTTTCTAGGACATTCAAGAACATTCTAGTACATTCTCACTCATTTTTATAAATTCAATGACAAAGTCGGTCACTTTCAACCCCTACATCTCCCGCACCACCACAACTACTGACATGCAACCACTAAAGTGCACGATGGGAGACTCAAGGATACTACCATATACATATAACAGTGGTCTGCGGTGGGTAGTTGCAGCTGCAAGGTGAAATACACAGACACATACAGCTATTTTTATATATATACTAGACGAAGACAACTTATTTTGCTGCGTTTCTTTCTATTAAATCTGTGTGGTTTTCTCTATGTAATATTGAAGATGTGCATTAAAAGACTACTCTTTTTCTGTTTATATTTTCAGTTTTCATACTTATTTCACTATTCACTTTTCACTGTCTGCTTTTCACTTTCTACTTTGCAATTTTTCATGTTTTACGTTTATCCGTACCCTTTTATTTATAGAGAGTCAACTGTTGCATGAGTGTCACGCTTCTCCTTATATAGTGTCAGAAGCCATCCTTACACGCAATGGTCCTGGACATTCCAGAGCATTCTCGATCCTATCATTCCAGTTCATTCTAGTACTTAGGAGAACATTTTAGTAAATTCTCACTCCAATCCTTCCCATCCAGTTTTTCTAGTATATTTGAGAGCATTCTAGTATATTCTCACTTCAGTTCATCCAGGAACTTCCTATTAAATTCAAGAAAATTCTAGTGCATTCTCAATCATTTTTATACAGTCAATGATAAAGTCGACCACTTTCAACCCCCACACCTCCCACAACTACCAATACGCAACCATTATAGTGTACGATGGGAGACTTAAGGCTACCACCATACACAAACACCAGTGGTCTACCGTGGGTAGTTGTGGCAGCAAGATGAAATATATGGACAAGGGAATATACAGAGAAGTAGTGAACTAAGAGGGAGGAGAAGATGGGGTTGGATGGAAAGGAAGGAGCAGAGGAACAGAGGGGAAGGGGAAAGGAGAAGAGGGGAAGTGAGGAAGGTATGGGGGTGGGCAGGAAGGTGGGAAGAAAAGGAAATTTAAAAGGAAGGGGTTACACTGTTTGGAAGTGATGGAGGAGGTTAGTGAGATTTGTTGAGTCCCAGTGGCAAGAAAGCTTGAAAAAAGTAAATGCATGAGGACTCAAGGTCTTTTAGTTGGAGGGAAGAGGAGGAAGGGAGAAGGGAGGCGAGAATACCAACCTTAAAAGTGTTCTTTAATATGGAATTTGGGAAGAAATGTGGGTGGTGACTGGGAGGGACATGGGGAGGGAGGGTGGGTCTTTGCAGCTGGAGCAGTAGCCATTCATCTAGATTTTTAGAGCAGTGGTAGTGAGCCCGATGTAGAAACTAGGGCATAATTGGCAGCGGAGGATATAAACAATATTCTGTGTGATACAGAAGGTGAGGGGATGTAAGGAAGAGGAAAAGCAAGGAATTTGTAAGGCAGAGGATGGGTGATAAGGATGCCACAAGTTTTGCATCGGAGGCAAGTGCACGGGGTCTGAGGGGATTTAGCTGTGGTAAAGATTGATTTGGAAAGAGGTTTGGTGATTTTAAAGAGGATGAAAAGATTAGGGGGCATCTAAAGGTGAGAGAGGGACAGCAGAGGAAATTTTAGAAGTGCTGAGGTTGTCGGAGAGGGTAGGGTAGAGGTTTTGAATAATTCGTCAGATGGAGTAAACTCCAGGGAAATGGTTGGTATGGAGGGAGATATGGTCTCAAGGACACTTATTATAAGAGAGGGGTCTGGAAGAAGGGGGTAGTTGTAGGATATTTTTCTGAAGGAGGCACTCAGAATGGCTTCTGCAGAGGATGGATTGGTGGAGATTTGAGAGAAAAAGGTCAAGGGAGTCAGAGTTGTTACACATGCGATGGCCATGGATAGAGAGAGAATAGGGTAGGTATCATTTTGTATGGGAGGGATGGCAGCTGTTGAAATGGAGATATTGCTGCTTGTTGGTGGGCTTGAGATGAACGGAATTGTTGAATTTTAAGTTGCACCAGGAGATGTCAACATCCAGAAAGGTGATGTTAAATGCAGAGATATCAGAGGTAAAAGAGACAGAGGTGGAGGAGTTGAGGGAGGAGATGCAAAAATTGATAGAATCAATGCCATGTGGCAGCAGAACGAAAATATCATCAATGTAGCGAAGCTAGAGAAGAGGTTTAAGAGAGCAAGAAGAAAGAAATGATCGCTCAAAGACACCCAAGAAGAGGTTAGCTTGGAAAGGGCTGAAACGGCTGCCCATGGCACAGCCATAGTGAGTTTAGTTTGGATTTTGTTTGGATGAAGAAGTTGTGGTTAAAAGAGAAGGCATTATTGGTGAGTATAATATTCGGAAGGTCAAGGAGAAAATCAGAGCTAAGAGAGTGAGTAGCTGATTAAGAAAGAGACGGATAGCAGAAAGTCCTTCCGAGTGAGGAATGGAAGTGTAAAGATGGGGTACCATCTATAGTGGCCATCAAGATGTCACAGTCAGAAGGGAGTGGGGTAGAGTGAAGTCATTCAAGAAAGTGATAAGTATGACGGAAGGAAGAGAAAGGACAAAGGGTTACAAGTTGTGCTCAACCAAAGCGAAGATACATTCAGTGGCAGAGTTATTGCAAAAAACTATAGGGTGGCCAGGTTTGTGTGGCTTCTGGATTTTGGGAAGAATGTAGAAATTGGGGGTGGGGGGGGGGGTTAGAAGGAAGATACCTTGAGGAGAGAGGCCTTCATCAGGACCCTTTTCTTTAAGGAAGGAGGTGATGTTTTCCAAAAAAAGTAGGGTTAGGGTAATGGGAGATAGGCTGGTAAGAGGAGGCTTCAGACAACTGCTGGAGAGCTTTGTTTAGATAGTCGGCAGAGTTGAGTATGACTATCGCTGAGCCTTTGTCAGTAATGACAATATCTGGGTTTTGGGTTAAGCTTTTTAGGGCAGAGATTTCAGAGGGAGAAGTTTAGTTTGGAAAAGAGTAGGAGAGTGAAAATTTCTAAGAGGTGATTCGAAAGAAGAGTTTCCCACAAAGAAAAGAATGCAAAACCCACGATGCATACTCATGGCATCCTTATCATCCAGCCCCTGCCTCACAAATTCCTTGCTTTTCCTCTTTCAAATATGTTTATGTATAGATATTAATGACAAAGGTGAGCTCTTATGGCTAAGCCATAATGTCAGACACAATAAAGCTGTTCACAGAGAATTTTACTCATACCAGTGACCTTCTTAAAGGGTAAACACTGACCGATATCACAATGCAGTCACAAGAATGTTAATGGCTTAATTCCACATGTCAAAGGGGAAGGGAAGGGTAGACGAAAGGTACCTATGTGTATACAAACTAGTGTTTCTTCTTAATGAGGATTCATCTCATTGTGAGAAAAAAACTAACTAGTAGAGTACGTGAGTACTATTTTGGCATTTTGTGAATGTGTCTTGACTAGAGATGGGCGCCGCGCCGACGCCGCCGACTCAAAACTTATGGCGCGCCGCCACGCCGCCACCGCCTAAAACACCGGCGCACAGTGGGCTCAAATCAAAAATTGCCGGACAAAAGTCCAAAATTTGTTTTTTTTTTAGATAACGTCTTCAAACTTGTCAAATATGCACGCAAATGATTGTGAATTATGGAATTGTAAGTCATTTCTTATTGGTCTCACCTGTTACTAGGATACAGAGGTTCAAACACGACCAAATTTCCAAAAAAGTGCCCGCTCTCGATTTTCTTCGAAAATCTTAAAAGTTGAGCAGATATAGGAGTGATGGAAGGATTTTTATGAAATAAAAACATTGCCCTTTGTGAAAAGGGTACTTTCCTTATTGTATGCATGAGTTTCAGACACTTTTGCCTATATTTGAGTGCTATTACGTTATAAAATGGCGGACCCTTTTTTTAGACAAAATTTTACATAAAGTAGACAATATAATCCTTATTCGGATAATGGTCTCTGGGATACTTCATCAGAGTATAAATTGAGGAGATTTAGAGATTATCCCGTAAAAATATTTGGAAAAAGCTTGCGACGACGAGAATAAGCTCGATTTTTCGATCGCGCGTCGCGGCCCCGCTCCGCGCACTGGGAGGTGGAAATACCGTGACTCCGTAGGATTGTTCAAGTTGTGTGAACATTAACTCCTTGAATTCAATTTTTCAGGCTATGCATGTTGTCACTGATCTCTAAAGATTCTATACTGAAGGTTTTGCGAGGATATTGGATCGAGAGAATGGATCAGTGCACGCGTAACTGCGGTAAATTTGTTTTTCTTTGGATAATTTTCGGAATCATGCTGCAAATTATGAACGTCTTTAACTCTTGAGAAAGAATGCGGGTTCTCGGGGTAACATGCATGTTTTCCCCAAAAAGGCAACATTTGGGATTTGTCGACTTTCGGCTTCGATTTTGACGCTCCTACTTTGAAAGCCGACTAGTCGACACAAATAGTTTACTATCGTCGACTTTCTCCGACTTCAGCTCAAGTTCAAATGCAAAGTCAACACGCTTCTATATAGCAAACGATACGGAAACTATTATCTTTTATGATTTTAATTAAAGTTGATCGCGTTTCAATTGTATCGGGACCAAAATATTGAAGACCATTGTACATAGCACAAAAATTGTACGTGGAATAGGTAATAGTTTTATTCGAAAAAAACAATATGTAGGAAATAGAGAAATATTCTGAAGAATCCTTGAGGAGATGAAGAACCTGTTCGATGATAAAATGATAATAAGACAAATTAATGAAAATGATAATGAAAATTAAGTATTTTCGGGGAAGGAACGCGCATGAGCAAGCCAAAGAATGAAGAGCTGGTAAAAGAAAAACTTGATAAAGTAATGTTGTGTAATCTCAGCCCATGGATGGCTGAAAGGAAACGATTAATAATTAAGAGAGCTATCAGAGGCGCTTGTGGAGCCGGTACATTTCCTTTCTCTTGGTCAGCTTGAAAGGGACCCTCGCTACCCAGACTAGTTCTTTTTTTTGCCGTTGACGCTATTCTAAGATTCAAGCACAGTCTTGTGCTCGGTCCTCGATAAAGAAATGTGAGTTGTGGTGCTCCCGCTGTACTAAATTCTCAATTACAAACCCTGCACTTCACTTTACCGTCCTTGGGTTTTCTAAAATATTCCCACATAGAACTTTTATTTTCAATGTCAGATGTCACACGATGGGACAGAATACCAATTACCGATGTCAAAACACAAACACATGCCAACACTTGCCACCGATATACATTCTCGCGCTGAACATGAAATAGTGAAAAGCGAACATACGTGTCATGGCTATTAAGATTGAAAAGGGCTGGCGCTATGCCTTCGTCCAGCTCGTTCTACTCGTCTTCTCGTAAACTCTGAAACCCTGGCTCTGTATGCGATGAAAATAAACTCATTTGGATGATTTCCATGATCAGCACATTAGTTACTATCTTTCATTCGCGATATGCACCGGGCCGAGTTGGCGCCCATATGTATAATTTAAGGCCAAAATGGCTTGACTAAGTTATGCGCAATTTTTTTCTTCATTGAAAGGGGATAAGAGTTTGTAGATCTTCAAATAGTGTGACTGAGACAGGTGAGGAGTGCTGAGGTTTTTACACTTCCACTTTTTGCTGATAAACGACAAGGAAGTTAAAAGGAAGGGACGTGAGGAATGTTTTGATTTTTTTGTGCTTTTTAATGACGGCACCAAGTCTGATGAACTACAAAGCTAATAATATGAAGTAGCCATCTTTAAAATTATTCCATTCTTTAACTGGGATAATAGTTTGCCTCCCGGAGAAATACCCCTTCTAGAAATTTGAAAATGGTGCCACTTTCCCTCCACCTAGCCATGTTTATGCTTCTATAAATAATTAATTGTTTTTTAAGGCTCTTAAACATGTTTTGCGAAAATAGTAAATGAGTTATTCGAAAAATCGAATTCGCAGTCGTACAAAATTCGAATGTCTATGACCTAAGTCCACTATGAAAATTAAAAGTAGACTTTCCAATCCCTAGGGTCTTGCATCTCTCGCAACAACGCGAATCTATTGGATACGCTGGAAGTCCGCTGCCTCATATCATGTTTAGCGATATAGTGTACTATACTATATCGCTATACTATATCGTATATCTATATCGTATACTATATCGCTAAACGTCTCTCTATCGCACTGCATCTGACTTGGGATATACTTGGGCCACGGCTCCAAATGAAAGAATGATAAATAGTATTTGTGGGCAATGAATATTTTTCTAAGACGATGTAACAAAAATAATAATGAGATAGGATTCATTAGCATTTGGTAAAAGTGATTCCATGATAAAATAAAATGACATTCAGAAGAAAAAGTATCATGCCTTTAGGAAAAATGACCAATAATTCAAAGCCTGAAAGTTTCGCTTCATTAGGTTAATGAGTAAATGCTCAATAACCCAATATCCCAATCCCAAAAAGTACAATAACTCGCTCTATCCGCGCACAATAAGCGTTTACAATAAAAACTGAGATCCACTAAATATACTCCCCCCATAATACACGCCATCATTTCACCTCCCAAAATCTTACATCTTTAAACGACTGGTGTCCTTAGACCCCCTGCCACACGCTCATGTGGCGGTTCGATGGGTACTATGTAGATGTAGATATCCCCTTCCTGAACAGCCCTTCCCTCTCAGTGCCCCACCACACCTCTTTGCGATTCTATTCTGCAATTTTTAGTATAAAAAAGTACCATGTGCAATTTCACCTACCACATTCGAACCAGGGGCAATATTCTGCTGTATCTCAAAATATCTAATTTTTCGAACCTAGTGCCCGTTGAAACTTTTGATCATCATGCTGAAAACTACCTTTGTGCAAAATATCAGCAAATTCAGCCGTGGGCCATTTTCCATAAGGAAGGTGCAAGGTCCTTTGGAATGAAAGAATGAACAAGGTACTAGGAGAAACAGCCATTTTATGTTAACATAAATTGGTTTGATCGTTGACATTAGGAGGGAATTCACTTTAAAATTACATTATGGGCATGTAGATTGGTTGAGAAGTTTTGAAGAAACCTCGATTACAGACCATTAATTTGGAGCATGATTTTATCGGCCCGGTGCGTCGCTCTATATTCGCAGCATTGTTAGTCGTGTCAGACCTGAAACATCCTTATAGGATTGAATTTTTTGGGGAGGCGACCGACAGCTAAGGTCATTTGCGCCATGGGAAATAGGTAAGGGTGGAAGGGTGGATGGAAACCCGGCGTCGAAATTAACCTGCTCTTAACGAAAGACGCCAAGGGGACCACGGTTTAACGTCTCATCCGACAGACGGAGTACTGTGTTTGAAGTGCCCTCCACAAGACATTCAAGTGGGGATCGGGTTTCCTCTGTAAAACATCCTCCTCTGCAGGGATTTGAACCCTGGCCGCCCGTATGGCATTTCAGTACTCTAGCCTCCACACCAACCCGATCCCCCGCACCTCTGTAGCTGGTTGCTCATTTTACGCCGCAGGAATTCCATCCCTTTGAAAATACCCGAAGAAAAGGATGAAATTTTTCCAATGGGAGGGGCTGATTAGCTAGGTATTTCTGCATTTAAAACCATCTTTACCTCATGACTCACTCAATTTCATTATTCTTTTCCTATCAAATAGAATGTGAAAGATATCAGATTAAAGAGAAAGGTTTGTGTGAGGGATCCTACAGAGACCCCACCGTTGAGAGTCCCTTTCACAATTAACAATTTCATAAAGTACAACAATTTTAAATGTTACAATTTTACGTTGACTGTCGAGGAAAATATCACAAATATCGGACGAGAAAGTTGCGGTTCCGCTTTTTTACCCTTAAGTGCAAGGCAGTTTTTCTCCACTCAGAGTTGTTCTGAGAAAAAGGAATACATATTTCCAAG
This sequence comes from Ceriagrion tenellum, assembly GCA_963169105.1. Classification (NCBI taxonomy): domain Eukaryota; kingdom Metazoa; phylum Arthropoda; class Insecta; order Odonata; family Coenagrionidae; genus Ceriagrion; species Ceriagrion tenellum. The sequence goes on along the minus strand of OY720642.1, from coordinate 37,430,866 downwards.
AAAAACATTATTCCGCATAACCGGGATTTGAGTCGGATCTCCATAATAATCAGTAACATTTGCGGGGCATATCTCGGTTAACAGCACAAGGAACAGAGATTTCACTAGCGCTAGGAATGTTTATTGAGGCAACGTATGAACCTTATGATAAGGTTTAAAACTGAAAAATGGAGAAATAATAATTAAATAATTTTTCAAGACTCCTTCCATTAATTCACTTTGTCAAAAACACAATTACTTTACGTTTGGAATATTAAGTGTGCAAAGCAAGCCGGATCAACGGCATTTAGTGCCTTTTTCCGCCGTAGGATGGCATTCTTCCAGTTCTCCTCCATCATTATTCACATTGACATATTAATCGGATTTAATAATAAAAATAACAGCGTTCAAATAACCCTGATGGAAAAATATCCCAGGGTTTAATGGGCTAACATGAAATTAGGCTAGATTAGAAAAAAATAGTTTTGTTTGTCAATTCCAAGATTCCTGGATGTCAAGTCAATATGGCCGGCGGCATCCAAGTTAGTTTGTGAGTGTCGTGATTTTTTGCAACTGTGAAACAGAGCCACTGACGAGAATTTCGTGAAGAACGTCTGATAATCCCTTTCTTCAGCAGAATTCTCCTTGTGGTAAGGATAAACGCGTGAATGTCAGATTTTTCATCAATGGTGAAGAGGTTGGTTATCGTAATTCGGAAACGGCTCACGACGAAATAGTAACTGTCTTGATACAGCAGCCTCGGACCAAAGAGAATCCCTAATAACCGTGACAGTTGTCCAAAAAGAGAAGCGGATTCTAGAGAGCAACGGAAACAGTATTAATTATATATATTGCATAACACTGATTCCTATAATGTTTTTTTTACTCTATCGATCACCGGCAGTTTATCGAGATAAAGTAATGCGATTAGAGACGACTTTCCATTCCAGAGGGCTGGGGTTCGATACCCTGAGGTGGCGAAAATTTCAGTGAAGGTAGTATTCCTGGTAAATGTCCGCTTCCGTCACACACCTTTCAAACAATTTTTTCGACCCTTACCACTTAGCGCGTTGCCACGAATTATATGTACATAAACTAAAAACTTACCGGTATCTTGTGATAGTTTTATTTAGGGGTAAGTAATAATCTACGATTAATAGGTAAAATTCAATCCTTTAAATGTGGTTTTTACCTGCCGCCATTGCACTGTTTCCACTTTTGACAGCACCGTTGCGCGACAGTCGCTGAGTTGCCTTTCCACACTAAATTCTCCCTTTCCATGTTATCCCTAACCGCGGAATGTGCCGTCGATTGAACGCTGGAAACACATGATATCAGAACTATTGTTTCACTCCTCCTATAGACAATCTTTACAATTCATTCCCCTGCCCTTATGCCTTTTTATACACTTCCCATCGTTACTCGTGCGTTGTAAATGCTTCACCACTCGCTGTACCGCCGATTTTACACTGATTCCTACACTTATTTGACATACCATGATTTGGAGTGTTCGTGGATTTTGAAATTCGAGACAAATGTCGATGTATATATTGACCATTTATTTGCAAAAATATTACCTACGTGACTCCACATTTAATTATAGAATTTTTCAGATGTCCTGAGCTACATTGCTGGGTTTTGGTCTGAATTATACTGGAGACGTGGAAAACCTCTCATTATCTAGAGGGAATGCGAGGGGCATATCCATTCCTTGGATGACATCTCGATGCTACCACGATAATCGAATAAGCTGCCAATGGAGACCAGAAGAGGAAGTGGAGAGGATCCTAATGCATCGCACACCTGGATGTTTTAGTTGTGGACTTAATTTATCGCAAACCTATAATAGCCGCTGGCATACGGTCATATTGTGATTCGATCATGTAATGGATCTTTGTTCTTTAAATGTAATTTAAGTTTTTCACTATTAGAAATACCGTTGGATCTATTGGTCAAATTAAATTAAATTAAGGCAATTGAGTTTGACATGGCCATGGACTTAATTCTAAAGGGACTTTGAAGCGTAAAACACCGGAATGAAAGGACGTGCTTTCATTATTGAAATGATATTAATTTACTGTGCTTTTGGGGCCTTGATCACCCAATAGAGGAGTATCACTCCTTAACATGAATTATAACGATACCATGTCGTGCTATTCCTTTTGTTGGTTAAACTATTATGTTTTTATACTAGATTGTGCGAGATATTCAATTAAGTTTGACTGAGGTCGTAATGTGTTAATTTTACAGATGTTTGGAGCTTGACTAGATATGATATCCGATGATTGAAGCCTCCACATCGCGACTACTGAATCCTTTCATTGGATCGAGATGTTGTTGCTGAAAGGGGAAAAATACCTGCCGCTGATGTAGACGACTTCTCTGGAATGACATTGGAGATGTTTTCCATCAAGATAAGTGGTGATTTGGCCTGTGCCATGTAGAGTACTCATAAGTGTTTGGTTACTTTGTACTTCAATGATGAGCTTGTTTTCGCAAAACAATCCTTTTGAAGTAGTGATTGTTTGATAATGTATATTTGTGGTTTAGGAGATCGAATGTTTGGAAGTAATGTATTAAAGGATAAACGACATAATTCCTATTATGGGACATGTTTATGGTCTTTACATATTCGCATATTATACAGCTAATACATGAATTAATATTCAATTAAAGGTTCATTTGGCTCGTAAATTTTACATTTTACTGATGTCGTCCGCATGACAAATGGATATTAGATAATGAATGTATGATTGGAATGTGTCTGATTTCTTGCATGGCGACGACTGTATGCTGTAACTTGGAAGGAGATGCCGATGCTGCCAGGGTAATTGATCCAGCTGCTAATTGGAGCAAGCTTCTCTGCAGTCATCATGGAAACAATTATGCATCACATTAATGGGTGATTTGGTTTGGGCCGTGATGGGAACATATGGTTTTCTGGGTACTTGGTACTTTAATGATAGACAGCTTACGTGTATCCTCTCGTATTCAAACTAATGTACTTTACCATCCTCTATGAATATTTTAATTTTAGAGTTCGTGAGAAAAAGTGCACGATTACTCATGTTTCAAATTTCAATGTACTGGGTATTTTCATTTCTCTTGTATTTGAAGTTGTTTAGTTGTAAATGTATACAAGTAATTCAGCATATAGAATGATTGGCAATTATAAAATAATAGAAGAAGAGTACATTTCTTGCTATTTCAAAATGGTTATGAATACATTAAATTTACAACTCTTTTACCCAATACACTAGTTTCACATTATTATGTATGATACCCATGACTATGGTTTCTAATTAATGAATTGGTTTTTCACGTTCATAGGCTTTTTTTCTGAGTAACATAGGCTGAGTAACTTAGAATAACCCATTAGGACACTGTAATATGAATACAACAGAAAAATTTGCATTTTTAAGAATCTTTTATTTTTTGGAAAGGTTAAGTTACTCACCAAATATTTAATCAATTGTTTAAGTCTCATTGCAAATTTTCCTTTCCTTTAAGGAGGATAAGAAATAGATTCGCGTTCAGGCAGTGCAAGCACCTTGTATTTCCTATTTGCCTTGGCTTGGACTCTAATGTGGCCTAACTTGGTTTGAGTTGTCAATCTTGCATATATACTTTCTCCTTTAACTTCCTTTGTTTTAAATTATCAAGTGTTAATGTAAATATCCAGTAATATTGTCGTTGAATCAAGCTAAAGATATTTGTGTCATTTTTTAATAAAACAAATTTGAATTTGTATTTTTTAAATAACTAAGTACCGTTAAAGATAATTCAGTACATTGATAACTACTTTGAACTCAATTAGGTCTTTTTGTTCACGATATTTTAATTTCCGGTGAAGGTAACGTTCAAGTAGATGCAGCATTTCTTGACTTTAGAAAATCTTTTGACAAGGTTCCCCACTGTAAGTTACTTGCGAAGTTAGCATCATATGGAATAGACAGTAATATAGTAGGCTGGATAGGAGACTTCTTACATGAACGCGTTCAAAGGGTGGTATTAGATGGTGTCAGCTCAGGCGAAGTAAAAGTTACATCGGGTGTTCCCCAGGGAAGCGTGATAGGCCCAAGCACCTTGTATTTCCTATTTGCCTTGGCTTGGACTCTAATGTGGCCTAACTTGGTTTGAGTTGTCAATCTTGCATATATACTTTCTCCTTTAACTTCCTTTGTTTTAAATTATCAAGTGTTAATGTAAATATCCAGTAATATTGTCGTTGAATCAAGCTAAAGATATTTGTGTCTTCTTTTAAAAAAACAAATTTGTATTTGTATTTTTTAAATAACTAAGTACAGTTAAAGATAATTCAGTACAGTGATAAATACTGGTGATTTTTCATGAAATGTTATTGTTTCGCAATGCATTTGATCAAGAAATCACGAAGCTGAGTACTCCTATGAATTTAAATTCTTGGTTTACCATTTTATGCAATAAAGTGGACTCGATGATACTCTTAAATAATCTACTGTGTAATTTTTATTTTCTATGCATACAAAAAACCCTCAACCTTGCTTTCGGTGGCTTTTTCAAAGCCAATGAACGAGGTCATTAGTGAATTAATGCCATCATTGGAACAAATGGTAACCAGGGAATATGATAATTTCAGATTACTTAACAGTGTTTGACTGAAATAATGCGGAGTTATTTTAACAATCTTAACTACGGTAAGTACCCAACTACCTCCCATGATAAGAAGTGCACATAAGTTCGTCGTCGCTATAGTGGTAAGTACCAAGTTATAATGACTGATAAGGTCTTTATTATAGTCCAAATAAAAATTACAATAAAACACGAAAATTATACCAGTCATTATTCATGTCAAAACGATGCAAAAGAAATGAGATGTGTCTAGAATGGGGAATTCCATCTATTGTATAAATAATGTAATGTTCAGAGTAAGAAACAACACGAATACAAGGTGCAAAATATAAAACTGGGACCGTAGTCCGTTGATGTTTTTGATAAAGTAACTCAAAAACGGGTCAAACTATAATCAGAGCAGGACTTGGTCTTCAAATTATTCCTTTGCTCAATATTTATACGAATCAACTAATATATTTGCATGGCTAGAAGATCCTTCACTATAAACCTGGTCGTAAAACAATTGAGGAACGAAAATGTGATTTTGAGTCGTCCTTCGAGGGATATGACGATTCATATTATTGTTTATTATGGCAAACTTGTGAATTATACAAGATTGGGAAATGCTGTGGGCCAAATAACTCATGGCAGATATTTGCACATGAATTTCGGTGAACGAATGGCATATCGAAGATATCCCGTTTTGAATATAACGCCAAGCCCGCCCGTTACCGCAGCGCCAATTAACAGCCAATGGCGGAGGATTCAAAGTGGCGGAAATCGTCCCTAATTTCCCCGCGAAACCTTAATCCTTCGGGCACATTTAACCCTTTTTAACTCTTCACCCGAAAACTACGCAAATGCCAAATTTTTTGGTGAACGAAATTTTCAGATTTCCACGCGGAAATCGGCCGTTCAAGGTCAAAATCGGGAAGGGTGTGGGGAATCTGCCGAGCGAAAAGTCGGTCAAGGTCGCTGCAAGGGCACGGGGAGGACGCTGAGGAGAGTCAAGTGGGCCATTCAGCATAGTTCCATACTACCGGAGAAGGCAAAACAAGTGACGAAAGAGAATACTTTATCTGAAAACTTTCTAATCGTAATAACTCAGCAACCAGAGATCGCAGAGACAAGATGTATACCTTGTTGGAAAGATAAAAAAACATTCTTTCATTTGAAAGGGCTGAGGACTTTTCTCACACATTCTTTCGCCAGATATACATTTTTTTATGCTTTGATGCTTGCGCATGCATTTATATGCCGATTTCCAGCTTCGTGCTTCTATCCGAGCCGCCGCGGAAGCCTGAGCAGGGACGAGAGGGAAAACTTGTCTCAGGCACTACTTTCGCTTGTGAATAAGTGGCTCAAATCCGAAATTAATCCCCGGGCTACAATACTGAAGACTGAAATTTCATATTTAAACTATGCGAGAATATTAATTGTGTACAGGGTATACTGTATATGAATCGGAGAAGGTGTAATTTTTGTGGATTTAGTAACGTTTGAACTTGGTGTCAGTTGTTGCAAAACAGGGAGTTAGAATAGTTTGAAATATAGTATTCATAGAGCACAAATTATCAGTAAAAAATTATACTATTTTTAGTAACTTCCTTAATACTGATCGCAGAATTCCAGTTCAAATTCGTATATAAATCTCACATCAAGAAGTACACAAAGGTTGTGCGAGACGGTAGAAAAATGACCTAGGTAAACTAATTGAATATTTTCAACGCGCAGCGTCACTGTGAATCACCCCCGAACGCGAAGAGTGTGTGCGAGAAGCCAGGGGACTTGGTTAGAGGAGGTGCATCCTATGAATTACATGAATACAAGATATCGACCGTTGGAAAAAGATCAAGGAAAAATTATGATTTCATGAAGATTCGAGTAACTACAGTAATAAATTAGTATTTGAACCCAGACGATCTAACGTCACGACTAGGACTTGGTAGAACAATCGTAACTTCCTTAATACTGACCGCAGAATCCCAGTTCAAATTCGTATATAAATCTCACATCAAGGAGTACACTAAGGTTGTGCGAGACGGTAGAAAAACGACCTAGGTAAACGAATGGAATATTTTCAACGCGCAGAATCACCGTGAATCACCCCCGAACGCGGGGAGTGTGTGCGAGAAGCCAGGAGACTTGCTTAGAGCAGGTGCATCCTATGAATTACATGAATACAAGATATCGACCGTTTGAAGAAGATCAGGGAATAATTATGATTTCATGAAGATTCGAGTAACTACAGTAATAAATTAGTAGTTCAACCCAGACGAACTCACGTCACGACTAGGACTTGGTAGAACAATCGTAACTTCCTTAATAATGACCGCAGAATTCCAGTTCAAATTCGTATATAAATCTCACATCAAGGAGTACACTAAGGTTGTGCGAGACGGTAGAAAAACGACCTAGGTAAACTAATGGAATATTTTCAACGCGCAGCGTCACTGTGAATCACCCCCGAACTCGAAGAGTGTGTGCGAGAAGCCAGGGACTTGGTTAGAGGAGGTGCATCCTATGAGTTACATGTATACAAGATATCAACCGTTTGTAGAAGATTAAGGACAAATTAATATTTCATGAAGATTCGAGTAACTACAGTAATAAATTAGTAGTTGAACCCCAGACTATCTAACGTCACGACTTGGACTTGGTAGAACAATCAAATTCAATACTTCCTTAATACTGACCGCAGAATTCCTGTCAAATTCGTATATAAACCTCACATCAAGGAGTACACTAAGTTTGTGCAAGACGGTAGAAAAACGACCTAGGTAAACGAATGGAATATTTTCAACGCGCAGCGTCACTGTGAATCACCCCCGAACGCGAAGAGTGTGTGCGAGAAGCCAGGGGACTAGGTTAGAGGAGGTGCATCCTATGAGTTACATGTATACAAGATATCAACCGTTTGTAGAAGATTAAGGACAAATTATGATTTCATGAAGATTCGAGAAACTACAATAATAATATGTAGTTGAACCCAGACGATCTAACGTCACGACTAGGACTTGGTAGAACAATCGTAACTTCCTTAATACTGACCGCAGAATTCCAGTTCAAATTCGTATATAAATCTCACATCAAGGCGTACACTAAGGTTATGCGAGACGGTAGAAAAACGACCTAGGTAAACGAATGGAATATTTTCAACGCGCAGAGTCACCGTGAATCACCTCCGAACGCGGGGAGTGTGTGCGAGAAGCCAGGAGACTTGCTTAGAGCAGATGCATCCTATGAATTACATTAATACAAGATATCAACCGTTTGAAAAGATCAAGGAATAATTATGATTTCATGAAGATTCGAGTAACTACAGTAATAAATTAGTAGTTGAACCCAGACGATCTAACGTCACGACTAGGACTTGGTAGAACAATCGTAACTTCCTTAATACTGACCGCAGAATTCCAGTTCAAATTCGTATATAAATCTCACATCAAGGCGTACACTAAGGTTATGCGAGACGGTAGAAAAACGACCTAGGTAAACGAATGGAATATTTTCAACGCGCAGAGTCACCGTGAATTGAACCCAGACGATCTAACGTCACGACTAGGACTTGGTAGAACAATCGTAACTTCCTTAATATTGACCGCAGAATTCCAGTTCAAATTCGTATATAAATCTCACATCAAGGCGTACACTAAGGTTATGCGAGACGGTAGAAAAACGACCTAGGTAAACGAATGGAATATTTTCAACGCGCAGAGTCACCGTGAATCACCTCCGAACGCGGGGAGTGTGTGCGAGAAGCCAGGAGACTTGCTTAGAGCCGATGCATCCTATGAATTACATTAATACAAGATATCAACCGTTTGAAAAGATCAAGGAATAATTATGATTTCATGAAGATTCGAGTAACTACAGTAATAAATTAGTAGTTGAACCCAGACGATCTAACGTCACGACTAGGACTTGGTAGAACAATCGTAACTTCCTTAATACTGACCGCAGAATCCTAGTTCAAATTCGTATATAAATCTCACATCAAGGAGTACACTAAGGTTGTGCGAGACGGTAGAAAAACGACCTAGGTAAACGAATGGAATATTTTCAACGCGCAGAGTCACCGTGAATCACCCCCGAACGCGGGGAGTGTGTGCGAGAAGCCAGGGACTTGGTTAGAGGAGGTGCATCCTATGAGTTACATGTATACAAGATATCAACCGTTTGTAGAAGATTAAGGACAAATTATGATTTCATGAAGATTCGAGTAACTACAGTAATAAATTAGTAGTTGAACCCCAGACTATCTAACGTCACGACTTGGACTTGGTAGAACAATCAAATTCAATACTTCCTTAATACTGACCGCAGAATTCCTGTCAAATTCGTATATAAACCTCACATCAAGGAGTACACTAAGTTTGTGCAAGACGGTAGAAAAACGACCTAGGTAAACGAATGGAATATTTTCAACGCGCAGCGTCACTGTGAATCACCCCCGAACGCGAAGAGTGTGTGCGAGAAGCCAGGAGACTAGGTTAGAGGAGGTGCATCCTATGAGTTACATGTATACAAGATATCAACCGTTTGTAGAAGATTAAGGACAAATTATGATTTCATGAAGATTCGAGAAACTACAATAATAATATGTAGTTGAACCCAGACGATCTAACGTCACGACTAGGACTTGGTAGAACAATCGTAACTTCCTTAATACTGACCGCAGAATTCCAGTTCAAATTCGTATATAAATCTCACATCAAGGCGTACACTAAGGTTATGCGAGACGGTAGAAAAACGACCTAGGTAAACGAATGGAATATTTTCAACGCGCAGAGTCACCGTGAATCACCTCCGAACGCGGGGAGTGTGTGCGAGAAGCCAGGAGACTTGCTTAGAGCAGATGCATCCTATGAATTACATTAATACAAGATATCAACCGTTTGAAAAGATCAAGGAATAATTATGATTTCATGAAGATTCGAGTAACTACAGTAATAAATTAGTAGTTGAACCCAGACGATCTAACGTCACGACTAGGACTTGGTAGAACAATCGTAACTTCCTTAATACTGACCGCAGAATTCCAGTTCAAATTCGTATATAAATCTCACATCAAGGCGTACACTAAGGTTATGCGAGACGGTAGAAAAACGACCTAGGTAAACGAATGGAATATTTTCAACGCGCAGAGTCACCGTGAATCACCTCCGAACGCGGGGAGTGTGTGCGAGAAGCCAGGAGACTTGCTTAGAGCAGATGCATCCTATGAATTACATTAATACAAGATATCAACCGTTTGAAAAAATCAAGGAATAATTATGATTTCATGAAGATTCGAGTAACTACAGTAATAAATTAGTAGTTGAACCCAGACGATCTAACGTCACGACTAGGACTTGTTAGAACAATCGTAACTTCCTTAATACTGACCGCAGAATTCCAGTTCAAATTCGTATATAAATCTCACATCAAGAAGTACACAGAGGTTGTGCGAGACGGTAGAAAAATGACCTAGGTAAACTAATTGAATATTTTCAACGCGCAGCGTCACTGTGAATCACCCCCGAACGCGAAGAGTGTGTGCGAGAAGCCAGAGGACTTGGTAAGAGGAGGTGCCACCTATGAATTACATGAATACAAGATATCGACCGTTGGAAAAAGATCAAGGAAAAATTATGATTTCATGAAGATTCGAGTAACTACAGTAATAAATTAGTATTTGAACCCAGACGATCTAACGTCACGACTAGGACTTGGTAGAACAATCGTAACTTCCTTAATACTGACCGCAGAATTCCAGTTCAAATTCGTATATAAATCTCACATCAAGGCGTACACTAAGGTTATGCGAGACGGTAGAAAAACGACCTAGGTAAACGAATGGAATATTTTCAACGCGCAGAGTCACCGTGAATCACCTCCGAACGCGGGGAGTGTGTGCGAGAAGCCAGGGGACTTGGTTAGAGGAGGTGCATCCTATGAATTACATGAATACAAGATATCGACCGTTGGAAAAAGATCAAGGAAAAATTATGATTTCATGAAGATTCGAGTAACTACAGTAATAAATTAGTATTTGAACCCAGACGATCTAACGTCACGACTAGGACTTGGTAGAACAATCGTAACTTCCTTAATACTGACCGCAGAATTCCAGTTCAAATTCGTATATAAATCTCACATCAAGGTGTACACTAAGGTTATGCGAGACGGTAGAAAAACGACCTAGGTAAACGAATGGAATATTTTCAACGCGCAGAGTCACCGTGAATCACCTCCGAACGCGGGGAGTGTGTGCGAGAAGCCAGGAGACTTGCTTAGAGCAGATGCATCCTATGAATTACTTTAATACAAGATATCAACCGTTTGAAAAAATCAAGGAATAATTATGATTTCATGAAGATTCGAGTAACTACAGTAATAAATTAGTAGTTGAACCCAGACGATCTAACGTCACGACTAGGACTTGTTAGAACAATCGTAACTTCCTTAATACTGACCGCAGAATTCCAGTTCAAATTCGTATATAAATCTCACATCAAGAAGTACACAAAGGTTGTTCGAGACGGTAGAAAAATGACCTAGGTAAACTAATTGAATATTTTCAACGCGCAGCGTCACTGTGAATCACCCCCGAACGCGAAGAGTGTGTGCGAGAAGCCAGAGGACTTGGTAAGAGGAGGTGCCACCTATGAATTACATGAATACAAGATATCGACCGTTGGAAAAAGATCAAGGAAAAATTATGATTTCATGAAGATTCGAGTAACTACAGTAATAAATTAGTATTTGAACCCAGACGATCTAACGTCACGACTAGGACTTGGTAGAACAATCGTAACTTCCTTAATACTGACCGCAGAATTCCAGTTCAAATTCGTATATAAATCTCACATCAAGGCGTACACTAAGGTTATGCGAGACGGTAGAAAAACGACCTAGGTAAACGAATGGAATATTTTCAACGCGCAGAGTCACCGTGAATCACCTCCGAACGCGGGGAGTGTGTGCGAGAAGCCAGGGGACTTGGTTAGAGGAGGTGCATCCTATGAATTACATGAATACAAGATATCGACCGTTGGAAAAAGATCAAGGAAAAATTATGATTTCATGAAGATTCGAGTAACTACAGTAATAAATTAGTATTTGAACCCAGACGATCTAACGTCACGACTAGGACTTGGTAGAACAATCGTAACTTCCTTAATACTGACCGCAGAATTCCAGTTCAAATTCGTATATAAATCTCACATCAAGGCGTACACTAAGGTTATGCGAGACGGTAGAAAAACGACCTAGGTAAACGAATGGAATATTTTCAACGCGCAGAGTCACCGTGAATCACCTCCGAACGCGGGGAGTGTGTGCGAGAAGCCAGGAGACTTGCTTAGAGCAGATGCATCCTATGAATTACATTAATACAAGATATCAACCGTTTGAAAAGATCAAGGAATAATTATGATTTCATGAAGATTCGAGTAACTACATTAATAAATTAGTAGTTGAACCCAGACGATCTAACGTCACGACTAGGACTTGTTAGAACAATCGTAACTTCCTTAATACTGACCGCAGAATTCCAGTTCAAATTCGTATATAAATCTCACATCAAGAAGTACACAAAGGTTATGCGAGACGGTAGAAAAATGACCTAGGTAAACTAATTGAATATTTTCAACGCGCAGCGTCACTGTGAATCACCCCCGAACGCGAAGAGTGTGTGCGAGAAGCCAGGGGACTTGGTTAGAGGAGGTGCATCCTATGAATTACATGAATACAAGATATCGACCGTTGGAAAAAGATCAAGGAAAAATTATGATTTCATGAAGATTCGAGTAACTACAGTAATAAATTAGTATTTGAACCCAGACGATCTAACGTCACGACTAGGACTTGGTAGAACAATCGTAACTTCCTTAATACTGACCGCAGAATTCCAGTTCAAATTCGTATATAAATCTCACATCAAGGAGTACACTAATTTTGTGCGAGACGGTAGAAAAATAACCTAGGTAAACTAATTGAGTATTTTCAACGCGCAGAATCACCGTGAATCACCTCCGAACGCGGGGAGTGTGTGCGAGAAGCCAGGAGACTTGCTTAGAGCTCGTGCATCCTATGAATTACAATAATACAAGATATCGACCGTCTGACGAAGATCAAGGAAAAATTATGATTTCATGAAGATTCGAGTAACTACAGTAATAAATTAGTAGTTGGACCCCAGACTATCTAACTTCACGACTTGGACTTGGTAGAACAATCGTAACTTCCTTAATACTGACCGCAGAATTCCTGTTCAAATTCGTATATAAACCTCACATCAAGGAGTACACTAAGTTTGTGCAAGACGGTAGAAAAATAACCTAGGTAAACTAATTGAATATTTTCAACGCGCAGAGTCACCGTGAATCACCAACGAACGCGGGGAGTGTGTGCGAGAAGCCCGGGAACTTGCTTAGAGCAGGTGCATCCTATGAATTACATGAATACAAGATATCGACCGTTTGAAGAAGATCAAGGACACATTATGATTTCATGAAGATTCGAGTAACTACAGTAATAAATTAGTAGTTGAACCCAGACGATCTAACGTCACGACTAGGACTTGGTAGAACAATCGTAACTTCCTTAATACTGACCGCAGAATTCCAGTTCAAATTCGTATATAAATCTCACATCAAGGAGTACACTAATTTTGTGCGAGACGGTAGAAAAATAACCTAGGTGAAATAATGGAATATTTTCAACGCGCAGAGTCACTGTGAATCACCCACGAACGCGGGGAGTGTGTGCGAGAAGCCAGGAGACTTGCTTAGAGCTGGTGCATCCTATGAATTACAATAATACAAGATATCGACCGTCTGACGAAGATCAAGGACACATTATGATTTCATGAAGATTCGAGTAACTACAGTAATAAATTAGTATTTGAACCCAGACGATCTAACGTCACGACTAGGACTTGGCTGAACAATCGTAACTTCCTTAATACTGACCGCAGGATTCCAGTTCAATGAATAATCAAATGAATAATGACTGGTATAATTTTCGTGTTTTATTGTAATTTTTATTTGGACTATAATGAAAACCTTAACAGTAATTACAACTTGGTACTTACCACTATAGCGACGACGAATTTATGTGCATTTCTTATCATGGGAGGTAGTTGGGTACTTACCGTAGTTAAGATCGTTAAATAACTCCGCATCATTTCAGTCAAATAGTGTTAAGTAATCTGAAATTATCATATTCTCTGGTTACCCTTTGTTCCAATGATGTCATTAATTCATTATCTTCCGAGCGAGTCTCTCCGGCACAATAATTGTGTATCTAGACTCACCTCGTTCATTGGCTTGGAAAAAGCCACCGAAAGCAAGGTTGAGGGTTTTTTGTATGCATAGAAAATAAAAATTACACAGTAGATTATTTACAAGTATCATCGAGTCCACTTTATTGCATAAAATGGTAAACCAAGAATTTAAATTCATAGGAGTACTCAGCTTCGTGATTTCTTGATTAAGGCTGCTATTCTGAATGAAATAGCTGTACAGCTATATTCCAAAACTAGCTTTTGTGACGCTATTTTCCCAATAATAGCGTCACCGACGCTTTTTGAGATTCTGAATGAAATAGCTGTACAGCTATATGCCAAAAATAGCTTTCGTGACGCTTTCGGTTCGAAGAATAGCGTCAACGCAGCTATTTGCGATTCTGAACGAAGACTGACGCCTGGGAGCGACGCTGTTTTAGGCGACGATCTGATCCCCACGTTATTTTAATAGCGTTAAGTTATTCTAGAGTGAAACGGCCACCTGATTCTTTATCACACGTTATCTAACGAAGATCCAGCAAAATATGCATTGAAAAGTGTTCCTAAACACATAAAAATATTAACAGGATTGACTAGTCAATACGTATATTCCAGTAAACATAAAAAATTCTACTCATAAAAAGTAGGCACATGTGCCAAGCTGGACGGGAAGGAAAAGTGAGCAAATCTATTTGAAACTGAACCAAGTTGAGTTTAAGCATGAAAATGGTAACCTTCCTTGGCATTACCTTTTCCCGTACCTCTCATTGAAGACTGGTATTTTTTTCGGCCGAGTCTCATTGCTTTATTCTTGCATTGCATTACTTTTCCCATCTCTCAGCCGGGGATAACAAGTTTAGGTAAAATAGAAGAACCTGTTCTACACGCATAGGATGAGTATTCACTCTCTCCGCAAAGAATTGTGTCTAGAATTTCCGTTGTATTATTTAAACAAGTCGGCTGGAAATATTGCTTACCATATTCACATTCACTTCCAACCTCGCGTGAGGTTGGAAGTGTACATTTCCTAAAGGTCCCACAGGATTTTCTAGAGGCTAATTGCGATGTCTAACCATCTTATTAAGTCCACGGGCTATTTACAAAAATACATTTCAAATATCCGTGATAGAATAATTGATATTTACCATCACATCACTTTCCTTGATACACTAATATATCATAATTCCCACTTCGTATGCACCCAAACGTCGTCTGCTCAGTCGGATTAGGGGCGAGAATAAAATAAACAACCCAACAGATACACAAATACAATATGCTTTGTTATAATTTTGAGTTGAACTGTAATTATACGTGTTTAAATTGTTATCTCAGTAAGGTAATCCGTTATTTGTCAATATGTAACAAACGTCGCAAGAATTTTCTGAACTGAATTTCCGTTCACCGCACAGGTTCTCCGAAAGTTTTTATCATTCGATAAATTTAATAGGATACTAGATTATTATAGGTAACAAATCCAATGGTAACTTCAAATGAAATTATACTTTGAAGATGATGCTGGATCATGCACGTCTTGTGTATCCAAACGTCGTCCGCTTCCTCGAATAAATTGTAAAAGTTAAAATATTAAAAAATTAACCTAAAAGATACATGAAAACAATATGCTTATTTACGAAGGTGAGGTGAACTATAATTATAGAAATTAAAATTGTTTTCCCAGCACGGGTAGCTGTTATATGTTCATATAGGTATGCAGAACAAACATCGCCAGCCTTTCCTAAACAGAAATCCCGTTCTATAATAAAATCTAAAATTATCAGAGTTATCTATCAGCTGATGAATGCAGAACAAAATAAAGTATAAGAATAGTATCCGAAAACAGCATTGAATGAATTTAGTTGGATTATTCATTGAAAACTTTCTTTCATGCACCAGACTCACGGCATCCATGGCGAAGGTCTCAGCCGTTTGTGAAAATCGTAAACATCGCTCGTCATTGGCTGCCTGAATTTCCAATTACTGTACCAAAAGGTTTTCATACCCAAAGGGGCAGGATTAATAATAGCATTACGGACCCGACGCCTTGGATAGCTGCATCGTATTCAGAATCGTCGCTCGATTCAGAATAGCGGCCCAACTGCATTAAGAAACAATAACACTTAATGAAAATTCACCAGTATCTACATCTACGTGATACCCTGCAAGCCACCACGAGGGTGTGTGGCAGGGGGTGAAGATCACCAAACATGCACTATTGACATGCGACTAGGATATTTAACGGGGACACGCTGGATAATTGGGTCACATGCCGCTAGATGGTTAGTATCTACATAATAAGGAAGGGATTATTGGTTGTTATTACATGCATCATGCACTACAGACTACTCTAACTATATTTCACTTACCTATCCCTTTGCTACGCTGCCTATTATTCTCTCTTATAGTACGAGGGAAAAATGACATTTTAAATCTATCGGTGCGACAATCTATCTCTCTAATCTTGTTAATATGATCAAACCTAGCATAATACGCAGGGGTTCTCATTATATATCTAACGTCATCTGTGAACAACTCTGTTACGAATTTATTTAAAAGGTTTAACCTAAATTTTAACCTGCTTTCTGATAGTAATTCCCATCCTAGTTCTTCTATTAAGCTCGTAACACTTATACAATTACCATAACGGCCTTTAACAAGCCTAGCAGATCTCCTTTGCACGCGCTCTAATTCTTTTATCATACCTTCCTCATACGGATCCCATATACTAGCGGCATATTCTAAATGAGGCCTGACAAGTGTAAAATAACTTCTTTCTCGTACTCTCTCATCGCATTTGCCTAGAACCCTTTTTACGAATCCTAATCTACGGTTTGCTACTCTAGTTATTTCCCTGATGTGTTTCCCCCGTGACATGTCTCCAGTGATGGTGACGCCTAAATATTTTATAGATTCTACGTTAGATATTTTTTTTCATTGATGCAATAATTATTTCGGGGAAAGCCAATCTTTTTCCAAAAATTCATAATCGCGCATTTCTTCAAATTTAATTCTAGTTGCCATCTATCACACCAATCATCAATCGCATCTAAATCCTTAGCTAAAAACTGTCTGTCCTCTTCATTTCTAATTTCCTTCTACACTACTGCATCATTAGCAAAAAGACGGAGCTTGCTATTTTTTACTACTGTATTCAAGTCGTTTACTTACAGAAGAAATAAAATTGGGCCTATCACGCTTCCCTGGGGAACACCCGATGTAACTTTTACTTCGCCTGAGCTGACACCATCTAATACCACCCTTTGAACGCGTTCATGTAAGAAGTCTCCTATCCAGCCTACTATATTACTGTCTATTCCATATGATGCTAACTTCGCAAGTAACTTACAGTGGGGAACCTTGTCAAAAGATTTTCTAAAGTCAAGAAATGCTGCATCTACTTGAACGTTACCTTCACCGGAAATTAAAATATCGTGAACAAAAAGACCTAATTGAGTTCAAAGTAGTTATCAATGTACTGAATTATCTTTAACGGTACTTAGTTATTTAAAAAATACAAATTCAAATTTGTTTTATTAAAAAATGACACAAATATCTTTAGCTTGATTCAACGACAATATTACTGGATATTTACATTAACACTTGATAATTTAAAACAAAGGAAGTTAAAGGAGAAAGTATATATGCAAGATTGACAACTCAAACCAAGTTAGGCCACATTAGAGTCCAAGCCAAGGCAAATAGGAAATACAAGGTGCTTGCACTGCCTGAACGCGAATCTATTTCTTATCCTCCTTAAAGGAAAGGAAAATTTGCAATGAGACTTAAACAATTGATTAAATATTTGGTGAGTAACTTAACCTTTCCAAAAAATAAAAGATTCTTAAAAATGCAAATTTTTCTGTTGTATTCATATTACAGTGTCCTAATGGGTTATTCTAAGTTACTCAGCCTATGTTACTCAGAAAAAAAGCCTATGAACGTGAAAAACCAATTCATTAATTAGAAACCATAGTCATGGGTATCATACATAATAATGTGAAACTAGTGTATTGGGTAAAAGAGTTGTAAATTTAATGTATTCATAACCATTTTGAAATAGCAAGAAATGTACTCTTCTTCTATTATTTTATAATTGCCAATCATTCTATATGCTGAATTACTTGTATACATTTACAACTAAACAACTTCAAATACAAGAGAAATGAAAATACCCAGTACATTGAAATTTGAAACATGAGTAATCGTGCACTTTTTCTCACGAACTCTAAAATTAAAATATTCATAGAGGATGGTAAAGTACATTAGTTTGAATACGAGAGGATACACGTAAGCTGTCTATCATTAAAGTACCAAGTACCCAGAAAACCATATGTTCCCATCACGGCCCAAACCAAATCACCCATTAATGTGATGCATAATTGTTTCCATGATGACTGCAGAGAAGCTTGCTCCAATTAGCAGCTGGATCAATTACCCTGGCAGCATCGGCATCTCCTTCCAAGTTACAGCATACAGTCGTCGCCATGCAAGAAATCAGACACATTCCAATTATACATTCATTATCCAATATCCATTTGTCAATCCATATCCATTTGTTATCTCGCAAGCGGTCTATATAGATATCATTAAAGATATAACTGATATCATTAAAGTACCAAGTACCCAAAAAACCATATGTTCCCATCATGGCCCACACCAAATCACCCATTAATATGATGCATAATTGTTTCCACGATGACTGCAGAGAAGCTTGCTCCAATTAGCAGCTGGATTTCTCACCCTGGCAGCATCGGCATCTCCTTCCAAGTTACAGCATACAGTCGTCGCCATGCAAGAAATCAGAGACATTCCAATCATACATTCATTATCCAATATCCATTTGTCATGCGGACGACATCAGTAAAATGTAAAATTTACGAACCAAATGAACCTTTAATTGAATGTTAATTCATGTATTAGCTGTATAATATGCGAATATTTAAAGATCATAAACATTTCCCATAATAGGAATTATGTCGTTTATCCTTTAATACATTACTTCCACTCATTCGATCAACTAAATCACAAGTATACATTTTAAAACAATCACTACTTCAAAATTTAGAATGTATATCATTTTTGATATTTGAACATGCAATAATTTGTCATTTTTTCTTATATTCTCGGAATATAAAAAATGTTCCAAGAAAGAATGTGCAAAGTACACCAGCTTAATTTAAAAGGGATTGTTTTGCGAAAACACGCTCATCATTGAAGTACAAAGTACCCAAACACGTATGAGTACTCTACATGGCACAGGCCAAATCACCACTTATCTTGATAATAAAACATCTCCAATGTCATTCCGGAGAAGTCGTCCACGTCAGCGGTAGGGTTAGTTACCCTTTATGCAACAGCATCTCGATCCAAGGAAAGGATTCAGTCGTCGCGATATGGAGGCTGATAGAGGCTTCCATCATCGGATATCATATCTAGTCAAGCTCCAAACATCTGTAAAATTAACACATTACGACCTCAGTCAAACTTAATTGAATATCTCGCACAATCTAGTATAAAAACATAATAGTTTAACCAACAAAAGGAATAGCACGACATGGTATCGTTATAATTCATGTTAAGGAGTGATACTCCTCTATTGGGTGATCAAGGCCCCAAAAGCACAGTAAATTAATATCATTTCAATAATGAAAGCACGTCCTTTCATTCCGGTGTTTTACGCTTCAAAGTCCCTTTAGAATTAAGTCCATGGCCATGTCAAACTCAATTGCCTTAATTTAATTTAATTTGACCAATAGATCCAACGGTATTTCTAATAGTGAAAAACTTAAATTACATTTAAAGAACAAAGATCCATTACATGATCGAATCACAATATGACCGTATGCCAGCGGCTATTATAGGTTTGCGATAAATTAAGTCCACAACTAAAACATCCAGGTGTGCGATGCATTAGGATCCTCTCCACTTCCTCTTCTGGTCTCCATTGGCAGCTTATTCGATTATCGTGGTAGCATCGAGATGTCATCCAAGGAATGGATATGCCCCTCGCATTCCCTCTAGATAATGAGAGGTTTTCCACGTCTCCAGTATAATTCAGACCAAAACCCAGCAATGTAGCTCAGGACATCTGAAAAATTCTATAATTAAATGTGGAGTCACGTAGGTAATATTTTTGCAAATAAATGGTCAATATATACATCGACATTTGTCTCGAATTTCAAAATCCACGAACACTCCAAATCATGGTATGTCAAATAAGTGTAGGAATCAGTGTAAAATCGGCGGTACAGCGAGTGGTGAAGCATTTACAACGCACGAGTAACGATGGGAAGTGTATAAAAAGGCATAAGGGCAGGGGAATGAATTGTAAAGATTGTCTATAGGAGGAGTGAAACAATAGTTCTGATATCATGTGTTTCCAGCGTTCAATCGACGGCACATTCCGCGGTTAGGGATAACATGGAAAGGGAGAATTTAGTGTGGAAAGGCAACTCAGCGACTGTCGCGCAACGGTGCTGTCAAAAGTGGAAACAGTGCAATGGCGGCAGGTAAAAACCACATTTAAAGGATTGAATTTTACCTATTAATCGTAGATTATTACTTACCCCTAAATAAAACTATCACAAGATACCGGTAAGTTTTTAGTTTATGTACATATAATTCGTGGCAACGCGCTAAGTGGTAAGGGTCGAAAAAATTGTTTGAAAGGTGTGTGACGGAAGCGGACATTTACCAGGAATACTACCTTCACTGAAATTTTCGCCACCTCAGGGTATCGAACCCCAGCCCTCTGGAATGGAAAGTCGTCTCTAATCGCATTACTTTATCTCGATAAACTGCCGGTGATCGATAGAGTAAAAAAAACATTATAGGAATCAGTGTTATGCAATATATATAATTAATACTGTTTCCGTTGCTCTCTAGAATCCGCTTCTCTTTTTGGACAACTGTCACGGTTATTAGGGATTCTCTTTGGTCCGAGGCTGCTGTATCAAGACAGTTACTATTTCGTCGTGAGCCGTTTCCGAATTACGATAACCAACCTCTTCACCATTGATGAAAAATCTGACATTCACGCGTTTATCCTTACCACAAGGAGAATTCTGCTGAAGAAAGGGATTATCAGACGTTCTTCACGAAATTCTCGTCAGTGGCTCTGTTTCACAGTTGCAAAAAATCACGACACTCACAAACTAACTTGGATGCCGCCGGCCATATTGACTTGACATCCAGGAATCTTGGAATTGACAAACAAAACTATTTTTTTCTAATCTAGCCTAATTTCATGTTAACCCATTAAACCCTGGGATATTTTTCCATCAGGGTTATTTGAACGCTGTTATTTTTATTATTAAATCCGATTAATATGTCAATGTGAATAATGATGGAGGAGAACTGGAAGAATGCCATCCTACGGCGGAAAAAGGCACTAAATGCCGTTGATCCGGCTTGCTTTGCACACTTAATATTCCAAACGTAAAGTAATTGTGTTTTTGGCTAATTGAATTAATCGAAGGAGTCTTGAAAAATTATTTAATTATTATTTCACAATTTTTCAGTTTTAAACCTTATCATAAGGTTCATACGTTGCCTCAATAAACATTCCTAAGGCTAGTGAAATCTTTGTTCCTTGCGCTGTTAACAGAGATATGCCCCGCAAATGTTACCGACTATTATGGAGATCCGACTCAAATCCCGGTTATGCGGAATGATGTTTTTCTTGGACATATGTATTCCTTTTTCTCAGAACAACTCTGAGTGGAGAAAAACTGCCTTGCACTTAAGGGTAAAAAATCGGAACCGCAACTTTCTCGTCCGATATTTGTGATATTTTCCTCGACAGTCAACGTAAAATTGTAACATTTAAAATTGTTGTACTTTATGAAATTGTTAATTGTGAAAGGGACTCTCAACGGTGGGGTCTCTGTAGGATCCCTCACACAAACCTTTCTCTTTAATCTGATATCTTTCACATTCATTTTGATAGGAAAAGAATAATGAAATTGAGTGAGTCATGAGGTAAAGATGGTTTTAAATGCAGAAATACCTAGCTAATCAGCCCCTCCCATTGGAAAAATTTCATCCCTTTCTTCGGGTATTTTCAAAGGGATGGAATTCCTGCGGCGTAAAATGAGCAACCAGCTACAGAGGTGCGGGGGATCGGGTTGGTGTGGAGGCTAGAGTACTGAAATGCCATACGGGCGGCCAGGGTTCAAATCCCTGCAGAGGAGGATGTTTTACAGAGGAAGCCCGATCCCCACTTGAATGCCTTGTGGAGGGCACTTCAAACACAGTACTCCGTCTGTCGGATGAGACGTTAAACCGTGGTCCCCTTGGCGTCTTTCGTTAAGAGCAGGTTAATTTCGACGCCGGGTTTCCATCCACCCTTCCACCCTTACCTATTTCCCATGGCGCAAATGACCTTAGCTGTCGGTCGCCTCCCCAAAAAATTCAATCCTATAAGGATGTTTCAGGTCTGACACGACTAACAATGCTGCGAATATAGAGCGACGCACCGGGCCGATAAAATCATGCTCCAAATTAATGGTCTGTAATCGAGGTTTCTTCAAAACTTCTCAACTAATCTACATGCCCATAATGTAATTTTAAAGTGAATTCCCTCCTAATGTCAACGATCAAACCAATTTATGTTAACATAAAATGGCTGTTTCTCCTAGTATCTTGTTCATTTATTCATTCTAAATTTGCCTCCTCTCATAAACAAAATTAAAAATAATCTCCGCTATCTTTATTTTGATAAAGCCACTTGTTGGCCTGCCTTTAAAAATTCATCCATCGTCGAGAACACTTCTCCAAACGTGCAATTTCTTTACCAATTTTTCACATTGTAATATTAACCATAATTTCAGAACTTATTTTTCTCCATAACCATGTAGAGTGAATGTCATAGCATAGTCTTTGACTAACAGTTACACGGTTATACTATGAAAAAGCTAAGTGTAATGAAATTTCCACTATTCGTATCATGAACTTCACCAGTCAATAGCCTAAAAAATAGCATCGCAACCCTCCTGGTTTAAAGTCTTCGAACTGCCACCGTTCATCCTGAAAATGGCTCCCGTGATATCTAATCACAGAAAAGAGAGATGAAACAGCATGATGACAAGGGGGTTGCTTGTGTTTAATGTACAGCAGTACTAAGTACATTCTCGCATTGATATCTATATCTTCATTTACATAATAACCTGCGAGCCGCCTTATGGGCGTGGGGCAGGGAGTGTTTGGTCACCAGCCGTGTAAAGATAAAGTTTTTGGGAGGTAAAATAGTGACATATATTATGAGAGTGTATTTCGTGGAGTTCAGCTTTTATTGTGGTCGCTTATTGTGCGCAGAAAGAATGAGTTTTTGTCCCCACCTGTTCGGCAATGTATCTCTCTAATTTAATCGCTTCTGTCAGACCTAGAGATGTAGTGAGGTGTCATGATAATATTCTCTGCGTCTCTTTGAAGCACATCAGTTCTGAATTTCTCTAGCAACCTAAGCCTGGCGAGTAGCTTCCGAGTATCTAGGGGCTCTCACCTTAATCCCTCTAAAAGTTGTGACACGCCATAGGTTCGCTCGTAGCAGTTTTTAACGAAGCATGCTGCTTATCTCTGTATTTTATTAATCATTTTGGTTAAATCTTTATGGCCAGGGTCCCAAATACTCGCAACGTATTCGAGGTGTGCCCTAACGATAGCGACGACACAAGTCTATGACGAGACAGGTGTAATAAGTTAACAATGACTGTGTCCCAGCCGTATTTTTTTTCCTTTAGTGTCAATCTTCCCGCTCCGTTATTTTCTACTCAAGGTAGAAATGCTTAATTTTTCAAATGATCTAGCCAGTGACGTAGCTAGAGTTCCAGCCCCTCGGTGTGGTCCTCCGCCGCTCTCCCAATATATCTGAATATGTTAATATTCTATGGAAAAAATAAAATTACGAGTGGTGATAATATTGAACAGCCATGGTGACATTTAGAAGATGATTTAGATTGGTAGTATTTTCTTGATTCACACCAGTAAAAACTTACAATGATCCATAGTGAATAGTGATAATAGTAACCTGATGAGGGAAGGAAATATTTAATACTCTTATTAGTACTGATTTTGAAGAATGTTACAAATTTCGCAAGGGGACATTCGGTTAAAATTAGATAGCATATCAGAGAGTAATAAACAATTGACATTTCTTTTTCGGTGTACTCTAATCACCTTTATACTGGTGTACTCTTTAAAATAAAGTAACATCTTTGAGTAAAATTTTACCTCGAGTTGCTTACTAAGTCCAAAATGCTCCCTTGGGTGTTACACCTTCAACCTGGTTTTCTCACCTCACACTGAGTTTGTGTTTTTAATGTGAGAAAATACCGACCCATTTGTCAAAGATATAATTTTAGCTATGCTTTTTTTCAACGACTGGTGAAGTTGACGTATTTATAATTTATTTTTGCAATTTTTATTTTCTTTGTTATTTAAAAACCAGCGCCTTTTGAAAAAATGTTATGCCTAATTGATAGCCTTGAGCAATTTAACCGAATTTATGGAATCAGTGGACTTAAAATATTTCACAGCCATTACTTTCCGCCACATCCATGCCAATGCACCCCTAAAGAGAAAAATATTGGTAAATAATCATTTTAGAAGTGTATACATGATCGTCATATGCATTTCTGATAACTCTTCATAAAGCCCGCAGCTGTGATTCTCTCCCGCTGAGGAAGGGTTCTCACCCGAAAGCTTCCCGAGAGCAGTGGACACCGGTGTCGTCATGGATCGCCTTTCTGTGAGTGTCTACTGATAAACCTATCTATCCCTCCCCAACCTCAACGCTTTGTTGCTAGCTTATATTTCTAAATTCATTTCCTTTTCTTTCTATAAAGCCGTCGGCCTTCTCTCGCATAGGAGTTGAAAATATTGATAGTGAACAATCGAAACCATCGGTTGAGGCACGATTGACCCGGTGTGCAAACAAGTGCAGAGTCGCATTCCGAGGGAACAAAATTGCCCAATTAGAGATTGAATTGCGATGTTCTACGATATCATCGACGTCACTTCACTCGCCATGACTGCACTCTTGTTACAACTGGTTACAACACACGCCTTGAATAATAACAGTTATATTATTTTCCGTATGACAACCAAAAGAATCACGTGTAGCGCCACAGACCCGCTGGTTCAGACGATCTGAAATCTCAGACTGACTGAGAAACCGGGCCGAGTCAGCCCGCTTCTCAGATCTATCTCACTATCCCGTTGCGTTTACCATACCGAGCTGATCCAGTCAGATCCATCTGAGATCGATTGTTAAACGAAATTTATAGTTTGTTTGTTAGAGCCAACCTATTACGGTAGAAACGATCACTGCCATAAGATATAGCAATTATGCAGCAGAACAGGAAGATTGGAAGGGTCATTTCTTCCGCGAAAAATAAGGGGGCATGCTAAATGCGATTGGTCAATTCTATGAAACTCCAACCATCAATTGGTAGCGCTGACTATATGCACGTGTCTAATCGCGTATCATCATTATTACCAACTCTACCCACTTGAAAAGTCCGCCATAATTTAGTATTTTTAGTTTTTCTTATAAAAGAATTGCAAATATTAGCAGTGGCCGTTTCTCAATGGGAGTACAGAATTTTTCATTTTCACCCACGTAGCACTCTTCTAGTACGTGTAATCTACATACTACCCTGCGAGCCGCCGCATGGGCGTGTGGCAGGGGGAGAAAGGACATCATCCGTGTAAAGATGTAAGGGATAAGGTTTTGGGAGGTGAAATAGTGACGTGCATTATGGGAGTGTATTTAGTGGAGCTCAGTTTTTATTGAGGTCGCTTATGGTGCGCGGAGAGAACGAGTTTTTGCACCTATCTGTTCGGCAACGCGTAAGTATTTCATCCTTAACACTGACCTAAAATATTACTCCGATCCTGGAATTTTCGCGTACGGTTCAACGGCGGGAACCATGATGAGCATGTTGGTGCTGGAGAAGTTTGGTGGTGCAGGTGACTGGGTAATCCAATTTGAGACAGCAACAGAATTAAACAAGTGGCCCGAGGAGCAGAAGACGCTGCGCTTGGGACTATGTCTCGTAGGAAACGCTCTCGCCGCGTTTCGACACCTTCCAGAAGGAAGCCGGATGAGTTATGTGAAGGTGCGGGAGGCATTAGGGCGGCGTTTCAACCCGAAGCAAGCGAGTGAAAAAGAATAGGTGCGATACGCCCACAGGACGCGGATTCCTGGGGAAGACATCGCAACCTTTGCCACAGACCTCGGGCGCCTCGCTCGGGGTGCATATCTCTCATGACCCGAGGAAGCGAGGAAGGCCGTAGTGCGCGACTATTTCTTGGATGGACTAGATGGGAACATCCGAGAGTGGGTGAGATAGGAGAGGCCCGCAAGCCCCGAACACTCTATGGCCACCGAGATGGAAGCTATTCATTTCGCGGAGTCCGACACCAGGGGAGTAAATTAGCGGGCAGCGGCAACGGTCACCTCGGGACCGCGAGCAGTGACCATGGAGAGCCGATAATGGGATCGCGAGACAAATTGGAAGCCGCGTTAAGACAGAATTCGGAGACATTAAGAGAGGTGCTTGATTTTCTCCAGGGAGTCGCCGTTGCGGGTGGTGGCGCGCGCGGCCCCTCTCTCGAGTCCCAGCGCTCAACAACGTGGGTGACGCGTGGAGATCGTGGACTGCGTAGCTGAATGTGCGGCGAAGAGGGTCCTTGAGATCCGAATATTTACGCCCGTCCTGTCAAGGAAACGAGATGTCGAGGAGAAAGGGCGAAGCAGAGAGCAACGGGGCAGAGGGGACTCTGCTATTGCATCCGTGGGATGCTGCAGCAGCGAAAGTGAACGTCATTCTTCACCCTCATTACCAATTATTGGTGGAACTATTGGCAGATTGTACAGTGGCGCATCGGCCGGGAAAAATGCACTGTAATACCGATGAATTTTCTCGTGCCGTGAGTAAACAGTGCGGCTGGGGGAACTTGTGTCCATGGAAATTGATGCGGTACAAGAGGCTCCCAGTAAAAGTGTGATGGAAGACAGAGGAAATGCCCCGTATTGAAAAGGGTAGTGGATGCCCTGGAGGACGGAATTCGGCCATCCGAAAGGGAGAGGCCGAGGTCGGCTAACATCCGACAAAAACTGCTCTGCGACTGGGATTGGATTAAATTTTGGAGAGGCGACCGACAGCTGAGGTCATTTGCGCAATGGGGGAAAGGTAAGGGAGGGTGGATGGAAACCCGGCGTCGGCATTAGCCTTATATTAACGAAAGGCGCCAAGGGGACCACGGTATAACGTCTCTTTCGACAGACGGAGTACTGTACTTGAAGTGCCCTCCACATGACATTCAAGAAGGGATCGGGTTTCCTCTGAAAAACATCCGCCTCTGCAGGGATTTGAACCCTGGCCGCCCGTATGGTTAGCCAATACTCTGGCCACCACACCAACCCGATCCCCTTATCTGCGACCGCCAGTGTACTGGCAACCGCTTTGAAGAAATGGAGATTCTTTACGTGTCCGCTGCAAAGGACGAACACAGGAGATTTCATCGCCCTTGGTTTGGCCCTTCCAACTCGTGAGTAGACTGTCCGACGCTATTTACAGAGTGAGAAAGATCGACAATCCTCGGCGTCGCCTGTTGGAGCACTTTAACAGACTTAAAAGGTGGGAGGAGAGACTGGAAGAAGGCGATAGCAAGAGACGATGGCACGGGTCGGCGAAACAATTGCTGGGCCGGGAGAAACCCAACCCGAGGAAGAAATCAGGGACCGACAGGGCCGCCCCAAGAGTCGCTCAGGTATACCGAACGCGAACGCATTCAGGCGAACCCATGGATGTCGCGGTATTCCAGAAGGATGACGATGTAGCCTGAGAGGTTCCAGGCGGGGCTCTAAAGGATGGGGAAGTCCAGAAGGGCTATTGTTCTTTCGGTACATGTCCATCTGTTTCAGAGAGGTTGAGGAGGACCGTGAGCGGGAGGCCGACGACATAGCAGGTACCACCCAAGCCTGAGTGGATATGATTGTGGGGATGCGATTCTTTCAAAGGGGGAGGTAGTGTAATGGTTGGAGCCGACTGTAACAGTGGGAGCCAACGACAGCTAGCTCCCCAAAAAATCCGTTTGAATAAAGGGTAGAGGGGTCCTGAGAAGCGGCGAACCTTAGTGGGGAAAACCTTAGTAAAAGAAGGAAATAAGTCAGTACCGCTTGAGCATTGGTATGAACAAGTTGTTTTACTCACCAGCCCTTACTTCTATCATGAATGGGAGCTACACCAATATAACTACAAGGATATTTCTTATCAATGATAGGCTGTAATTCTCAAAGATATTCCAGCTACTGCTGGTTTTGGCTTTTGTCATGCTTACAATGTTAGTGCTATTTAGGACAAATAACACTAGTGGTTATATGGATCAACTTTCATGAAGAAGATTGTCCTGAACCACTCATCACATAAGACAAATATAAAAATGGTAGAAATTTTGATAAGTTTTCACACTTATTTTTTAATTTCAAATAAAATTAAATAAGTTGTCGAAAAATGGAAAGCAGTTGCAGTTTATTTGGATACACTCATATCAATTCCATTTAGAGGATGGTAGGTCAGTGATTGAACGTTAATGGACTATTTATTTGAGTACAGTCCATTAACAGCAAAAAATACATGCTTAGGTAGCAAAGTATAAATTACCAGCAGAAATATTTTGTAATTACTAATCCTTTATTAGAAAAATATTACACACCAAATGGACAAAACATTGTCATAAAACTGACAAAGAAAAATGGCCAAGGAATGATTCATATTGTGAGGATTAATAATTTAGCTGTGGCACAGAGCGATAAAAGTTTCATAAAAATCTGAGTCTGCGAGAGGCATGGGTAGGTGTGAATGGACATGGAATGGCACTGATTTATTTTAACCTGTGGCCAAAACAAATGAATTTTACTTGTTGGAGTGCTCCATAAATCTGAAAATAATGAATCCATAAATCTGAAAATGCAAATTTTTTTGGGAAAATTTAGAAACTATACAAAGGTATATAAGGTAATTACAGACTCCAAAACATTCAATTATTTGATTCGCTCCACTCACACTAACACATTTACCCACATCCTAGTGGCATACAGTTGTGCATAAAAACATTTATAAAACATTTTCTTACACAGAACAGCAGCAGTATAAATTTGAGCTTTGCCCACAGACGGAAACGATCAATATATTACACTCAACATTGATATAGTCATTAACACATTATGATGACTAACAGTCATACATACAACAGATTAAAAAACATTTTCTTGCACATAAAAGCAACATCAAAAGTCTCAGCTCTGTCCAGATGTATAGACAATTATACACTCAACATCGATAGACATTCAACATTCAATGAAATGGATAAGACTTGATTATTCATCAGCTGTGATGATCCGCACAAGTTCCAGTCCACATCCGCAAACAACTACAAGCACACCATCCCTAGAATTGGAATAAATAAAGAAATGAGGACCCCTTGGAAAATTCAACGGTTAAACTTGACAACATCAGGCAAGTAACAAATGTAACTGTAGACAAGAACAGAGTATTCTCTGCAATATTGATACTTATACCCATTGGTTAACTTTCTCATCCATAAACATGTAATCTTTACCATGGAAGTCTTAAGAAATCAGAACATACTTTTTCAACAGATATTAAATACTAACACTAAAACATTAGCACTACCGCCAAGGAACATTGGTGAAAAGTTGTTGGCCGATTTTCTTCAACTTAGCACATTTATTGTCCTAATTAAAAAAATAAATACTGTGAAATTTAAGAGAGCGCATTGGCACAAATTTTGTAGAACCTATGAATTTCCGTATTTGAAAATAAACACTTGTGCAATTTCCACACTTTTATCCTAATCACCATTATCAGGGTTTGATGATGGCATAACGTGCTGAAACCATGTTTGGTGTTTAGAAATTCTACAAGTGTTTACTTTGTTTATTTTCAAATATGGAATCTGCGAAATTTGCCATGCCCTTGTGGCCAGTGAAAATGTTACGTGATGACGAGGTCATGTGGGGTGCCTTTGATAAATTTTTAAATCAAAGCAGAAAGATTTTGATTTAAAATTGATTAGAGGCAATCCAAGGAACTTCGCCATGATGTCACACTGACTGGCTAGTTGGTTGTATTGAGAGCACTCTGGGGCCGGCCCACTCACAGTATATTCTAGATCGATGTGCAAGCTGGCATAAGTCAAGGAAAGGGAAGACATAGGGTCCCTGGGTTACTTTTTTTCTGTTTAAATGTTCGTATGTATTGACATACTTCTTGGAGAATTTTCTCTCCGAGTGACTGTGGTGGACTTAGATGAAGGTGAACAATGCCAAAGTAGTTGTCCACTATCTAAACTTCTTGAATTCTCAACTTGTTTTGATGCTTTGGGTTTTTATCGCATGCATTCATTTCTTGGTATATAAGGCATTTATATCTCTCATTAAAGGTAGGAGGGATGAGTTATTTAGTCATTTTCACTTTGTTGGAGAGACAGTTTGGATGCCTGAGATCATCACATTGTAAAACTCCTACTTTCATTTGATTAAATGGAATCTAGTGCTAGCAACACTAATCTACCTTCAGTTCAACTATCAGACAGGCAGCTGTTGCACAGACAGCTAGCCTTCTAGTGTAACAGGATGGTGAAGTCACGTGAGCTGCCTTTGATCAATTTTTAAATCAAAATAGCTCACAGGCAATCACAGGCACAGGAAATTTCACAGCATTTATTCCTGCATCCTGAACAATAAATATACCCAGTATGAACCAAATTGGGCAGCAACACCATATGAATGCTCCTCATAAGTGAGTTTCTCAGTTACAGAGGATAGAAATGATACCTTATAATGACTTATTAATTCAAAACTAATTTAAATAGACAAGCACACATCCTCACCAAATTATAAACATGAATACTGTGGTTTCCATTAGCATAAGCTCAAAAGGGGATTTAGAGGTATCTTTATTCAGGAAAAATTTTGAAAACAGTATGACTAACCTTGTAGTGACTACATCAATATCTTCAATGTCTGAAATTGATGAAGAGCAACTGGATAACATAGAAGCACTGAGAGAGTTATTCACAGAATCATAGCACCACTTCCACAATGTAACTTCCTGGAACTTTGAAGCAGTAACCAAGTACTTATCATTATAAAATTTGACACCTGAAAATTAAAAAAATCCAATTAATAATTAGAATCATTAATACATACATAGCTTCATATTCAGACAGCTAAAAACATTACCATAGAGGGAATAACTTTTAAAAATGAAGATAAAAGAACTATTATTTATCAAATAACATAACCATTAAACATGTTCTGACCAAAGTGGTAACAAATGATTTGGAATTTGTTAAATCTTGACTCAAGTAGTATCTTTGCAGCAGAACACAAGGCGTGCATAGTAATATGAATGTTCTGTAAAGATAGGTGACTGGAGAGAAATATAACTAGCAGGTTTGAGTAAATGAAGAGTAATTCATTAATAACAACATGTTATAGGCCCAGGTCACTCGGTGAAGGGATAAAGAGAATTGAGAGGCAAGAGGTTCATGAGACAAGGATGAACGAGAGAACAGCAGAACGGCAAAAGACAGTCTAGATGGCAGATTGAGAGAGGAACAGTCATAGCATGGAAAAACTGAAAACTACTAATTGCTATTCTTGGTCCCAAGTAGCAAAAGCTGAGTTAATGGAAAAGAACAATTGGAATTCCATTGACCCTAGATTTAATGATGAACTAGACAATGATTTAAATGTCAATCAAGCATGACTGAACTGTAAGGCCCAAGCATTCTTGCTCAAACACATATCTAAGGAATACTTTGACAACATAGGAGATAGCAGATTAGCAAAGGATACCTGGAAATCTATACATATTTCACATTGACCATAAGCCTTAGGGTCAAAAGAAATGATGAATGTATTCAAAATGCCAGAGAAGACATGGCAGAGTACATGGCAAGGCATCAGTACATGGCTGAGATATAAGACATGAGCAGATCGGTCCAGAATGCTGGATATGGGTTGGAGCTAAATGACAAGCAACTGGTGGGCCTATTTCTGGAAGGTCTTCCCGATACCCACAGAGTCACCATAGCGATTCTGGGTGGTAACAGGGAGCTGTCAACATGAATGGTGAAAACTGTATAACTGTAAAAAAATGAGATGGTCCATGATGAGAAAAAAAAACAGTACAAGGGGTACTGGTGTGCAATTTCTAACAAGGATGGAGAGGAATATAGAGGGGTTATCATCCCAAGCCAGGCCACAGATGGAACAGAAAAAATGAGGCAGCAATGTCAAAAAGTCCAGGGTCTCTACCAAAAATAAGTAGAATAAATCTGGAGAAAAAAAAACATTTATAGCAGATCAAAGTAAAAATTACTAAAACTCTTCAAAATACCACCCTTGTGCATCAACGCACCTTTGCCAGTGCCTCTGCAAATCACAGTATGCTTCCTGGAAGGCATCAATGGTAACCTTGCTAAGATACCTTGCCATGGCCTCTTTGATGTTATCCAGCATTCCTAATTGGTAGCCCTTCAAGCTCTTTGTATTCTTGGAAACGAAAGAAGTCTGGCAGTGCCACATCAGGGCTGTTAGGGGAAGCATTGCCACCTTATGTTTGGCTTGGTACCCAGTCAAACATAAGGTGATTCACAGCAGACCAAGAGATCTCACAAGATCTAGGTCAAAGTCTAGGTCTAGGGAGTCTCAAGCAGCCTTGTGGTCTTCCAACAGCACCTTGGGGACCACCTAGGCACACCCCTTTCTTATGGCTATATCTTCAGTAAGATTGTGATGCACTGTGGTTTTCGGTATACTCTACTCTTCTGCTAACATTCTTACACTGAAATGTTGATCGAAATTGAGTATGTCTCTCACTTTTTGAGCATTTCCTTTGCACTGTGTCGTTGACAGACATCCAGGGCATTCTTCATCATCAACCTCCACTCTTACCTTCCTGGCACACCTTGTGTCAGCAGAAAACCATTCCTTTGGACACTGCTTCATCTCCATAACTATCGTCAACCATATTCATGGTCTCCAGGCCCAATTTTCCAAGCTTAATACAAAATTTTATTGTGTATCACTGCTCCATGGAATGTGGCATTGAGATTTTGTGATGTGAACACTGAACAGGGGTACAGTCTAGCAGTGATTCGTATACTGATTTGGCATGAAAACAATTGATGTGGGTCATGTTGCTTACCCAAGACCCCCACCACCTTTCCTACCACATATCACTCCATTCCAGTCATTTGTATCAACAGGAAAAAAATCATTATACTAACTTTTCGGACAGAATCTGTACTTTAATTATTGTTAGTGGAGACATATTTCCAGGGACCGCCCTCAAAATCCAAGTCAGAGGTGTTTTAAAGGTGGAGACAGTGAACTTTTCACCAGAGATTGCACAGAAAACAGAGAGATGACAGAGAAGAGGAAAGATGACGAGGTGTCTAAATCTGCAGGGAGAGGTGTGAAAATGACTTCATTTGTAAATGCAATGAATTGGACAGCTCTGCTAAGGAGAGACAGCAAATCAGCGTGAACTTCTTTAGAACCAGAGACAGTCTATTTGAAAATGGGGAGGGGTAGTGTTCCAAAGAAATGGAAACTGCATGGGTAGCATACAACCAAATATCCTGCTCTAAGTTGGTAAAAAAGGGAATTTCATGCAAAAATTTTGCAGGTTTCTGTATGATATGACTCACGGGAGAGGACAGTTTCAAAGATCCAGAGACAGAGGAACTTAACATCACAAGAGAAGCCTTAGCCAAAGCCAATAATTCAACAGTTCATGAAAAATCAAATAATGACGGGGCAAGTGACAAAAATGAGATTCATTATGCAGCGGCTTTAAGTACTGCAGTGGAATGGCATAATTGATTTGGACATTGGCATGAAGAGGGCATTGAAAAAATCCCTGTACTAGAAGAGAAAGTAAAGTCAGGCAACAGCTGTGACATTTGTGCTTTAGGAAAGGCCACTAAGAAAGGGTTCCTGAAACACACTTGTTGAAAATCGACTCAACCTTTAAACCTGGTTCACGGTGATGTAATGGGGAAATGTGTCAAATCAATTCCAAGTATGTACTAAATTTTGTATAAGACTATTCCAGGTACTTAACTGTGTAATTCTAGGGAACAAATCAGAATTATTTCAGTGTTTCAAGGAATGTAAAGGCATAATTTGAAAACAAAGAAGAAGAAATAAAAATAAGAGTGATGAAAGATTTCAGGTTTTCCCGGTGAATAGAATGTAGAAAGGCTTCTTGGGATTCCATCCGGGTTGGAAGGTCCATGACCAACGTTTCGGCTGCTTACTCTGCAGCCGTCCTCAGGGAAGTGAGATGCCGATGGTTGGAAGTGTCCCTGTATATATAGTGTTAGGGAAGGGCAGGTGTGAAGCAGTCGAAATCCAACTAGAGAAGAAAAACTCAACAGAGACAGCGGTTTCCACCTCAGCAACACTTGGATACCAGTACTGAAGTCCATAGAGGCAACACAGACCAATCATAGGAAAGCGCGGGTAAACAGCTTTGCACCTGCCCTTCCCTAACACTATATATAAAGGGACACTTCCAACCATCAGCATCTCACTTCCCTGAGGACGGCTGCAGAGTAAGCAGCCGAAACGTCGGTCATGGACCTTCCAACCTGGATGGAATCCCGAAAAGCCTTTCTAGAAAAATAAGAGTTTTATACAAGCTGATGGTGGAGGCAAATAAATTAATCAAGTATTTAGAGGTTTCAAAATGAACATAGAATCTCTGGGATAAAGGAAGTAAAAGAATTCCCCAAACAGAATAAGAAGGCAAAATGAATAAACTAAACTTCCGAAAATGGTGTGAGATGCATGTTAATAAAACTAGTCAACCAATGATTTTTTAGGCACAGGCAATGAGTTATAAGTGTGTAGTTAGGAACTTGTGCCCCAATTAGCTTAAATGCTATTTATTAAATAATTCACAATTCATCACAGGTAGCCACATGAAATTTCCCTGTCAGGTGGAGCCAGTGCCATCATTCATACACTTATAATTAGAATGCAGAACACCAAATGGATGAAAATTTGACAGCTGTAAAATTGTGGGTGGAGGAGGGGTTAAACATGGAGTAAATATTAACTAAAAAAGTGTCATAAAATTCATTACTTTTGTGAATAATTTGAAAGCCAAACACCAGACAGTAGAAATTCTTCACCAGTAAGAGGGTAGGTGAGAGATGAGTTAAACAGCTCAAAATTTGAACACAAAAAAGTCATCCAGAAATGACAAGACAAGAATTTATGACAAGAATTTCTAGCATAATGAGAAACGAGAATTAGCTTGGTTTCAATTGTGTAGCTTTTTTGGTTTGGAAATAAAGAAGGAAATGACATTAATTGGAAAAATGGTGAAATTTTTGGATCATCAAGGAGTTCTATTGCTAATATCTCCGTGCATAATATAGGTGCCATGAAGAGATGTCTTTGTCAAGAGGATGATGTGGTATCACAGGCTTGTGAATAACTTGAAAACAGAACACAAAATAGTGAGGGTGGAAAAGGGTTAAACACTGCAAACTTATATGAATAAAAGTGAGAGAATTGTCAAGATTTCGGGGAGAGAGTGAGAATTTTAACTAAAAACAAAGACTGGCCAAGTTTCAGCAGAGTGGGTTTCATGGATCCTCTAAACCAGGGGTGGCCAACCAAAATGATCTTGCGGGCCACTTTGGAAATGCATCATAACTCCGTGGGCCGCATATAAAATTATATATCCCCATATTAGATTTAGACCCACTAAAGACATTTTTTTGGAGTGAAAAATAGAAACATAGTGCGTTATTATTAATGAGTTAAAGTTATTGTATTCAAATGTGATGAATCTCGCAGGCAGGAAAAATGTTCAAGGCGGGCTGCATGTGGCCTACGGGCCACGGGTTGGCCACCCCTGCTCTAAACCAACAAAATATCACTGTTTAACTGCTTGTTCAATGATTTTTCATCCAACTAAATTCAATGTATCCATCTAAGATGTGTGCTATTCTCTATGCTATACCAAAGATAACAGTTAGTGATGAAGAAATATTACACTCAAACTATGTTAAAAATCCATGGGTCACCATGATCAGTAACCTTACTTGGCAAAACCATTTGCTAGCCATATGTAACAAGGTTAATGTAATCCTGCATCAGCTCAAAATTCAGAAAAACCTCTCACGCAATCATACTCATAAGTGATTTCTATCTGTGCTTATTTCCCCCATACTGATTATCCCTGCCATGTGTACCATAATCTCACTGAAGAGCTACATGCAAAGCTTCAACAGCTATGATAACTGTTGTGAGTGTATAGCTATTATAACTGTTGTGTGTAGCAAATGTGTGTAAGATTTGTCTTTAACCTAAAAAAAGGTGATCATATTTCCCTGAATTTTACTTATCTTGCATGGATGAAGATGAGACCTTCAAGAAAATATATGCTTGGAATGTTTCTGTATTGTCTTTTCAAAGATGAACAATCTGGGTATTTGTTACAATTTTTTCCCATCAGGGAGAAGAAGTCAAATGTAACAACCAGAATGGCTCCCGATGATTTAATCACATCCCATCATAGAATGACCACTTACCAAAGATCTTTTCCTGTTGCTGGGGCAAGGTTATGGAACAGTTTTTCTAAGGACATAAAAGATTCTACCCCACTGCATAATTTTAAGAAAAACTTTTTCCTCATCTTTATGTCGTGGAAAAGGAACAATAAGAAATATTCAACCCATGAATAATTGTGTGATAATTTATTGTTCCTCTATTTAATATGATCCCACTTTTTCAAAACAATTTATTATGTAATATAAGAGCTCCATTTCTATATTGTAATTTTTGCATGTTCTTAGTGGATGATGAATGTCCAAGCACAATAAATATTTCTTTATTTACTTACTTACCAATCTCAAAAATGCTTCCAATATGATAAAAGCTCCTAAATGTTCCCAATTTATTTGTTACGGGCCTTTACTTTCCCAGCATATCCATAAGTGACTCAGCTTCAACAATACATACTGTCGATAGACTAAGGGATGGTTCACAAAAAACACTTAATTTCAAGCAATTTAACAAATAATTACCCGAAATAGCATAAGTTCAAAAGGAAAATAAAATTTGCGTGAATGAACATGAATCTCTTTCATATTCCCTTCTGTTTGGTGTTCATCTTGGCTTCGTGTGCCCACAATTTCTAATTTAATCATGCAAAAGAAAAAAAAAGACTGCAAGAGAATAAAATGAGCCCAACGCATACCTTCCCATATGGGAATTTGTGGATGAGGGACAGAGAAACTTAGATTTTCATAGTAATAATTGCATCATGAGCAGGTAACTGCTTTACCTGCAATCTGTGTGGCCTCGGCAAGTTCTTGTTTCCACGAGGCCTTGACAGTGGCCACACTCAAGTCCTCCCCACTCACACTCCTCTGCAGCTCCAAGAGGTCAATGGAAAGGGCTCCATCCTCTCCTCCAGTGGCCACCAGCAGCAATGGCAGACCTTGGGATGAATCGCCACCTGCACCCTCATCTGTAGCCACTGGCCTGAAACGAGAAACAGGAAAAAATGAAGGTCACTCATAGAACACACTCAAAATTAGAGAGGCAAAAAAACAACCAAATTGCTGCTAGTCTGCTGGGAGCATGGATTAAAACATTTTAGTTTCAGAAAATCAAATATATGAAAATGTAAATTTGTTTGTTCGTCTTATATGCATTTCAATACCATATATCAGATTACAATGAAACTTTAGTGAGGTGTTCTGCTGTGCCCACAAAGGTTTCTGGATTATTAAATCTATTTTACAATAGGTGTTAAAAGAGACGTAATTTATTTGTATGTAGAATAAGATTAATATAGTAGTCTCTTTGTTTGCTTTTTTTTAAATTCTTGCATTCGATTTTCATAAACACTTATACCAAAATTGGATTTTTGAGCTCCCGACATGTAGTGGGATAGTTCTACAACAAATTCAAATCTAATTGAAGATGATGTTGAATTGAAGAAAAGGATTGTAAATGAAAGAACCATGGGAAAATTATCAAAGATTCATGCAATATGTGAATTCCACTCTAATCGATTTGCTTTGGCAATCATCATAAATTTTTCGTGAAGAGAGAATTTTTATACCTATCAGTTAGGCAGCGATTCTCTCTTGCGCCAGTTGCTTATCATCTATTCTGGAGATATATGATGTGGAGTTATAAAAACATCCAACATACCATACTGAAACTTGCTTGATCTAAAATTTTCAAGTTATCAAAGCCTAGTATGTACCCTCTTGAGTCTACTGGCTGTAAACCTTGTCCTTCCATCAGCTGTGTTTCATTACTTTAAAAAAAACTACACTCACACATTCAGCTGTCTCCAATCGATGGCATTGATTGAGAACTGGTGAGACAGCTTGTCGAAGAACGGGTTGAATGGATTCCTTCTCTGTATATCAGCATCCCTTTGACCCAAGAGTCCATGGCTAGCTTCCAGTGACTGCAATTCACCTGTCACATCCCAGAGGTGATAATAGCCAACACAGTCCGTGGTGATCACAACATTCCGCCCACAAAAGGAAGTATGCAGCACTTTGATGAGGCAATGCCGTTTCGTTATCTGAGGGCAAGGAATTCCAACGGACCAAACACCCAAGTATGGCTTCAGTTCAGCATTTGCAGGATTGCTTAAACTTTCCTTGTAACCAAAAATCCTGGAAAATTCAAGAAAAGGTGAGTAAGTCACCCATGGTTACTCAGTTCCAGAAAGACTAAAGAATGGCTTAAGAGTAATACAGGGATCACTTTAAAAATCAGAATAATGGAATTTCTCAACATTATATTCTTGGAATTAGGCCCAAATTGAAAATAACGCTTCATTCCCAATCACATGATTAGCCATTTGAATAAGTGCCCTGCTATTATAAGGCAGCAAAACCTGGGTAAGTCAGGTTAAGCATAAGCAGCAAAAGTTGTTTGAAAAGGGTTAGGAAAGAGTGGGTGATGAAAGAATGTGGGTTGGATGGTCCAGTAATGGACATGTATGAAAGTGATGTGCTTCATTAGTTTGCTCATGTTAAGAGAATGTAATGGAGTTGAATAATGACACAGATACACAATATAAGAGTGAACGGTGAGAGAGGATTGGTTAGACTACCGATGTCAAGGATGAACGTGGTGGAAATGACTGCACAGAGGAGAAATAAGAATCTTAACCCTTTCGCAATGAATGCAGCACATAGATGATCGGGATTTTTCACACACAAGACCAAATGCCACACATATGGGAAGTAGATTTTCCTGTGCAAAACAACAAATGCCAACCATATATAATCCCAGGTGAAAGTAAGTGACTGCTGCCAAAACAATAAGCCCAGGTATGCTGCTGTCCCTCGAGAAGCAGCATACAGAGAGTCTAGGCCACGGGGATGCAGCTGAACGGTATTCTTTCAGGGATTTAGTCACACTGTATCGCCATCTATTTTCCATTTCCCTAACTAACTGGTATTGCTGGCAGCATAGTGGGTTCGACGTATTTGTTTGCTTGCTAAGCTACCTCTTATACCCAAATTGTTCTAATGTAGAATACATATTTCCTTATCTTTATCATATGTCTGTTTGTCTGAAAAAGTCAATTATTAAACTGTTGAAATATTTGCGAGAAGAAAAAATGTTAACATTAGAGAGCACGAATATGTACATCTATATAAAATAACCACAAGTAGCACCTTGTATACACCGGCGATTACAGGGTAGTAACTCGTGCCATGAATCACACATGAAACAGCCATGAATGAGTTTTAGACCTTACAAAGGATAAAATATAAATAACAAGAAATGGAAAATGAATCTTTTCACAATTTATTCAAAGAAAACATGATATATGTTCATGGCATTATCTAATCCACACAACTTCTTGCTGGGATAACATTTGTAATACTTTTCTACGTCCGCGGAAATAGTGAATTAAGAAAAAACGATTTTATAACATCGGTTTAAAGGTGAAATTAAAGCAAAATTTTAAATTAAAAAGTTGAGTCAGTCATAACATACTACATAAGAATGATAAAATCTAATTTTTCTCATCTGTAGGTGCAATATCACATCTTTTTATAGAGTGGCATAATGAGTGGGAACAATTTATTTTTAATGAAATTATGAGGATCAATGAAAATATCAATATCAATTTGACCCAAAGAACTGTGAAAGGAATACATTATCCTGGCCACAAAATTATTAGAATGACAAGGTGTTTCCTCATTATTGCACCAAAAACACATCCATACACTTCCGGTGGAAGAAGGTAAGCAATCAAGGTAGATTATAATGGATGCACAAGAAAAAATCCTTTTTCTGCTGGTTATTTACCAGCATCTCATCATACATCATCTTCTTCATCCTGTCTATAAAGCCAATTCGCTTTCTTCCTCTTCCCCATATAACCAATGCGAAGACTTCTAACAAATGAAATATCATACCTACCTCAACAATCCATCAGAGCAAGCAGCTACTACAGCAACCAAAATATCGCAAGAGTTTCCAGGATACATTCCTGATGGATAGAAAGACTGAACATCCATAATTCTTGACTCCATGTTACTTCCAGTATTTTCATAGTCCAGGGTCAGAGACATCTTTTCTTTAACTCTGCTGTGTTGATGACTAGGATACGAATTTGACTGGTTTTCTACAAGAGATGAAATGAAGAAGTTACATCAAGCAAAATAGCTGGAGAAGATCAACATGATGAAAAAAGGAAACAGCTAAGTGTTTGACCTTATTTTTAGACAAAAGTTACCGTATTTGTCTAAATACATCCTCTCCAAGAATAAGCCCCCAATAACTCTCTAACTTTTCATCTCAATGTTGGATTTATTTAATTTCTATCATGAATTATGCTTTTTCATAAAAGGGACTCTTTAATCAAGCAGGTATACAAGAGTGGGTGCACATGTCATCCTTGCAATGTATTGTTGGTGGGGTCAGACCAAGTCAGTACATGTGACACCAGATATTGAAACCAATTGATTTGCTCATAACTACAGAAAGGAGACAGTGAAGAAAAAACAAAAACTCACTCTTAATAATGAAAATATGAGGTTTTTACATCCAATTTACACAATACTGTTTTGCTTTCAGTTGCTTGGAAAAGGGTAAGAAAGGCAATGTCCATATCCGTAGTCCTAACCATTAGACTGGTGTACAGTACCTCTCCACTCTACACTCATCTTGGATAACTGCTTCATTCCTTCATCTTATTTCACTTTGATGTCTTTCACGATTTGTTTGACATATTCCATGCTAGAGTAAGATTTCAGGCTTTCCTGGTGAATGCTTAAAATTTAAAGCTCTCGAGTTTCCAAAAGGGTGATGGCTTTTTTATATTCACATATCTGATTATTGTCGGATTTCTTACAAAATTTAACCCTTTCAAAAGAACTGAAGTCAAATATTCATCTAGGTCTTCATTGGTGAGATTAAAGATGACTCGTTGATGAACCTCTGGCAGAGGCGGTCTCCGGTATTGTATCAGTAAAAATTACTCGGTAATTAAAAAAATAAATCAGTAAAAGGTACTGTCAAAATTCTATTAAGTCTTGTAACAAAACAAAGGAACTTGTGGTGAGAGAAATTTACATTGCACAATGCTCAAAAAGAAAGAAAATCATGCGCACTAGTTTAAGATACTTCAAGAAAAAAATCCTAGGTGAATTACCATATGAAAACCCCAAGTCATTCTGGTCTTACGCGAGAGAGCTCAGGGCGAATCTTCGACAGTAGAGTCTTTAATGGATACAAATGGCAAAATGGTCACCAACAGCATCGATAAAGCCAACTTATTAAACCACTACTTCGAAAGTTTCTTCACTAAAGATGACACGATACACAATTTAGACATTACGGACGTTAACGAGCCAATGGCAGACATAACAACTCATTGTGATGGAATAATTAAACAACTGCGTTCCATTAAAAGTAACAAGTCCCCAAGTCCAGAAGGAATACCTGCACGCGTGCTCAAGGAGTTAGCACCACAGACTGCACCATTCTTAGAAATTATACTTAGCAAATCATTATCCGAAGGCAAGTTGCCCCAAGACTGGAAATTAGCCAATGTCACACTGATATTTAAAAAAGGAAATAGAAGTGACCCAGGAAATTATAGGCCTATATCGTTAACATCACTTTTATGCAAGATCCTCAAAAACATTGTCGTTAGCAATGTTATGGCATTCCTGGATAATCATAACCTCTTACACAGCAGTCAGCATGGCTTCTGAAAGGGCAGGTCCTGCGAAACACAGCTTGCGCTCTTCCTTCATGATATTCTAAAATCAGGGGAATCGAATAAGCAAATCGATGCAATATTCCTTGATTTTAAGAAGGCATTCGACAAGGTACTCACAAAAAACTCATTTATAAATTGTATTCATGCGGAGTTAATAAAAAAATAGTGAACTGGATAAGGGACTATCTCCGTGAACGAAAACAAAAAGAGGTTATTGACGGTTTTAGCTCTGATACGGTTGAAGTCACATCCGGTGTTCCTCAAGGAAGCATGATTGGCCCTCTTTTATTCATTATTTATGCTGATGACCTAAGTTCTCGAATCAGCAGTAAATTAAGATTATTTGCAGACGATACAGTAATCTACGGTGAAATAAGCAAAGATGAGGACTTTGAAGTTCTGTCATCTGACCTTAACAACGTTCATTCGTGGTGCCAGGAGAGGGGTTTATAACTAAATATTAGTAAATGCACCACAGTTCACTTCCTGCAAAAGTCATCACACAAAAGCCATACCTACACAGTGGGTGGAGTAAACATAAAATCTTCAAATACAGTAAAATATCTTGGAATTACCTTAACTTCAGATATATCGTGGGGAACACACATACAAAACATATGCGGCACAGCATCAAAGAAACTAGGTTTTGTTAAGCGTAAAATAGGAAGGTCCTTGGATGAAAAAGTAAAAGAGAGATGCTACTTCGCTCTGGTTAGGCCACGCCTCGAATATGCCACGAGCATTTGAGACCCTGTACATAAAGATTTAACCAAAAAATTAACAAAATACAAATAAAAGCAGCACGCTTTGTTAAAAACTGCTACGAGCGAACATATAGTATTACACAACTGTTAAAGGGACTAAGGTGGGAGCCCCTAGAGACTCGGAGGCTGCACTATGCCTAGGCTGCTTGAGATATTCAGAACTGGGGTGTTTCAGAGCGACACAGAGAATATTATCATGATGCCTCACTACATTTATAGGTCTGACATATGCGATAAAATAAGAGAGATACTCAGCCAAACAGATAGGTACAAAAACTCGTT
Source organism: Ceriagrion tenellum (assembly GCA_963169105.1). NCBI lineage: Eukaryota > Metazoa > Arthropoda > Insecta > Odonata > Coenagrionidae > Ceriagrion > Ceriagrion tenellum. The sequence continues at coordinate 37,387,643 of OY720642.1, read as the reverse complement.
CTTTCCTCACACAATAATTGATGACAATAAAAACTGAGCTCCTCCAAATACACTCCCATAGGATGCAACCATTTCACCTCCAAAAATTTTACATCTTTACTCGGCTCGTGACCTACCACCCCCTGCCACACTTACAAGCGGCGGCTTGCGGGGTAGTATGTAGATGTAGATCAGTCAGCTAAATTTCTGCATCTGTCTCTCAGTGTTCACTTTCAGTAGAGTTTCTGCCATTGCTGTGCTTGGTCTATCAACTAAGTCCCAGTCCAAGGATGAGAGTCGGTCCACCAGGAATAAATAGAGCTTCATGAGATGTTTTCTGTTTTTGTCCAAGGTACTTCTGTGGAGAAGTATTCTTTCTCATACTAACACTAGATTGCCATGCAGCCTGCTGCCGGTGATTTCACTGCCAGTACAATGGTAACAACTCCAGGTTTGATACCCTCGTCCCTGCACCTCAAGAGAAGTGCTAAGAAGCTGAGGTTTCTGGCCTTCTCCCTTCATAGCTACTCAAAGTCACGAGCTTGGCGATGAATTCCCAGTAAAGGAGACTAATGTAATATTTCAGGCTTTCCTGGAAAATGCTTAGAATTTAAAGCTCTCGGGTTTCCAATTGGGAGATGGTTGGAAACCAAAAATCTTTATATTCCATTCTTGGTCTCCCTCAGTAATTCTTCTCATTCATTTCTCCAGTCAATACCCTTTTCATTACGCTATTGTGTTGCATAATGAGTCCAACAAATTTGTCTTTCCTTTTTAGCAAGATTTACATTATACTTCTTCTCTCCATCTTTTCGCAGGCTTTTCACAGGCAATTTTCTGTCCATTTAATCTTTTGATGATTCTTTAATAACATCACATCTTCACTGTTTCCAATCTCCTTCACTCTACACCTGTTTTTGCCCAGGCTTCATTACCATGTAAGATCATACTCTGAATACATTTTTAACACTTTGAGACCGAGTGTCATCTATAAGTGACATATAAATGAAGAGACGTATAAATCATCAATAGATGACGGGCAGCTACGCCTGGCAGCGGTGGCCTTGAGTGCCTCATTCTTCGCTTTCCCTATGCTTAGCAGTCTCGGATCTTCTCGGTAGTCACAGTGCCTTCTCAGACATCGTACGGCACCCTTCGGTTCTGGTTCAGACCTTTCAATTGGTGCCAGCTGCTTCACAAAGTACGTCAATTTTTTGCAAGGTAAATTTTACTTACTTTTGTTTTTGCCGTCATTAATATATTTTCTACAGCTACTTTTTGATATTTCTAATGATATATTATTTTACTCTCATCCTGTGATTCGTTTCATCGAGGAAAAATTTTTGACTGAAAAAAAATTCATCCATTCTGCAGAAGTGGAAACGGTGCCATCTTGGAAAGGAATTACAAGGTACGAGTAAGTTTTGGGTTCCTAATGAATTTTTACTCTAGTCATATTCATATTAATTACAAAGGAATGTTATATTTATTAATTTAAAAGTAAAACTCTTAACTTTTACCCGAATTTAGAATAGTAAATAATAATGTAGCCTTTTTTGTGGGATGTGATATCCATTTTTTTAAATATAAAATGAAGCGCTCCACCCATGTTCGCTCAACTTAGACTCAGAGAAGTGCATCTCCGGCATATTTAGGTAATTTTATTTTCTACTAAAATATTTAAAGTATGTTACGTCTTTAATGAAAATAATTATGATTAATACTTTATTTTCTTTCATTTCTTCTAAGATGCCAGCCCAAGTGAAGAGAGTGATGAGGGGAGCTCCAGCGGTGTAATCCCACTGGAAGTAATCCGGGCTAAATGAAAAAGAGGTAAGACAATTTGTATGACTACCAACACAGGGATAAATGTCATGAAGTGGAAAGACAAACAGGATGCCATCTTACACAGCATTGAATTCGGGAACAAATTGGTCAATGTTACCACAACCAAGGTAATATTGTCTAAAAGCCCAAGGCTGTGGCCATATACAACAAATGTATGGGGGGCATTGACTGTGCCGATCAACTCATGGCATACTATCCATGTGATCACAAAACTTTCAAATGGTACAGGAGTTAAGGGATTCATATGATGCACATGATGCTTCTGAATTCCTATCTCTCATGCCATAAGTTAAGTTTGCAAAAAACAGAGCTTGCACTCATACAGGTTGTCCATCATAGATGCCCTTGCCAAAGGCCAAACGAGAGTGAGTATGCCCATGTCTCAGGGCCTTTCCATGATAGCCATAGATTCAAATTTTCCGAAGAATTGCAAAAAGAGGAATGATAGAAGGGTCCAAAAACGGTACAGTCAGTGCTAAAAACTAAGTAATAAGAACCTTTGGCCACAATTGCCCCAAAGAACCTGGCCTCTGCTTGGATACTTGCTTTCAAGACTACCACCGTTGATCCTCTCCTAATCCTAATATCTTGCATGGGAATGTTTTGATGTTGTAATATAATGTATTATATAATGTGTAAATATAAGTATTATGAATATTCTGTAAAGTGTTTTCCTAACTCTTTTACTCTTCACTACATTCGTACCGACTAATCTATTTTTTTGATATACTAAATATCATTGATAAACTACATTGTTGAGCATTACCAGCATTTCTGTTAGACTGTGTGTGTGTTACAATAATCGACATTCATTACGTATGTATGTTTATTTGGGTATGCTTCGTCGGCCAGGCATCTCAAACTGGATTAAGAAAGACACCACACCAGAATAAATGGGAGTTGGGGGTGGAAAGCCTTCCTCTTCCCCTGCAAGCAAGTCCTGTTCTGCCCCATAACAGCCCCTGTCTCCGTCCTTGGGCAGGGTGCTTTGGAGTAGCATTCACTCACCCTTTTTCTTAGAATGATATGCCTACGACAATGGAACTGCGCCGAAGGATGGTCGAAAAGCCTTCATCAACGTGTCTATGACTCTGCAGAAGAGTTCTAGTGCAAAGAAACCCACTTTCGGTGGCGTAGTAGTGAAATTTCAGTTTTCCCCGACTGTGTGCCGGGAGGCATGTGGATGTGGTCGACTGTTGGGAAGGAAGGGGGGGGGATGCGCATTTGACACGTGTTTGTAATAAACCATGTTTTTCATCATCAAAGTAATTCTCGTATGCTATAAAGGACAACTACAGGCACCACAATTCAAAAACCGTGCAGCCACTCAACCAAGCCATCCTAAACTTGACGCACGCACTCGAAGCTCTCTTTTGGAAGAATGGAAAGCGATTACCTGAAAACTCTCCTGAATGCAGACATTGAATACTCGTGGGCAAAAATTAACAAGAAAGTATTAACATCAGATTTATATCATTATAGGTCGGTGAAATGAGTTATATTGTAATAAAAAAGCCAAATAGATAAATTATAAAAATTTAAAAAAATTAACGCAATATCTTTGAAATTATCTCCCTTCAAATGATAAAACATCTCGAGAAAGAAAGAATGAGGTATATTGCAAAAACTAGCATTGACAAAGTTGCTGTTAAAGATTTATGTAAAAATGCTATGTGTGCCGGAGCTTTTTACTTCCCCCAGATCCAAGTCTCCTATAGATGTCTCCTATAGATGACGGCAAAATTTATTCGAAAAAAATGCACAAAATTTTCAATGTAACGACTTATTTTGCTAATTACTAGTAAAATGTAACACTTTTATGCCAAAATCCCTAAAGAAAAATTTTCGGATCATGGCAAAGTTAAAATTATTACCTTTGGGCTGAAAGTGTTAAGCAAAGTGCATTCTGACTTACAGGCTTATAAAGGCTCGTTGGCACACGTAGTCGTCGAAGATTATCCATTCCGTCCAACTCAGTTCTCTGCAGAGATCCAGGTGTAGATGGAATCTATACTGGGCGATGCTGTCCCTCTTCATGTACCAGGTATAATCTTCGATGACTACGTGCGCCAACGAAGCAGTGAAATTGCACACAAAGAGAGGTTAGTGATAGTGAAGAAACTGGAAAATCTCAGAGAAGGCGTCCTTGTTTCACCGCAAAAGCCCTGCACGGACTTACCAGCCAACAATTTTTACAATAGAGTAGCTAACTTATCCAATGTTGAATTGAAAGAACAAGAGATTAAACTCTTGGAAAAAGGCTTAAAATACGTCCCCAACCTTCCCATAGGCATAAAAGAGCTGGAAAATTTAAATGTATACTGTGACGCAGCCCTGTTTAACAGTGATAAAAGACTAAAAACAGTGTTCTCCCAAAAAATTTCCAATGTAATTAAGCATAGAAACCCTAAAGAAAAACATTTTTCAAATAATTTAAAATCCTTGAGATCTGTTCAAAAACTGGTAAAGGAAGAAAATTAAATTCTAGAAAAAGCGGACAAAGGCAATGCAGTGGTTGTGATGGACAATGCGAGTATGTGAAAAAGTGTAATGAATTCATTGAAAACAACCCATTAGTGGAACTATCCAGTGATCCAACAAACAAATTTCAGAAATTAGTGAAAAAAGCCCTTACTTCTGCCCTGAATATCATTAAACTAGGCAAGACGTACATGGTGACAGTGATGAACCCGAAGGCCCCACGTTTCCTTGGTCTACCAAAGATACACAAAACAAATGGGCCAATTAGACCCAGAACTCGTGTCACTGCACCATCAAGAAGACTAGCCTCCCACCTAAATTCACTCTTCAGGGAGTTCACAGGTTTCAAGCCTAGATACGGAGTGAAGAACTCAACGGAATTGTGCCATCATCTTACCCTGAGAGAGCCCCCATCATCCAATCACACCCTAGTGTCTTTTGATGTGAAAGACCTTTTCACCAACATTCCAATTTCCGAAGTCTTAAAAGTAGCCGAAGAAACACTGAAGAAAGCCGGAGCAGAACCACCCTTCCTAAACAAATTTGTGGCACTTCTGAGAGTGGGTGTGGAAGAAAATTACTTTCAATTTAATGGTAGATTCTTCCAACAAAAGGACAGCTTAGCAATGGGGTCACCTCTATCACCACTTTTGGCGGACCTATACATGGACGATTTTGAAGAAAATTATTCAGTGATTGTTCAGTGAACACAAGTTTTATCCATTGCTGGTACAGTTATGTAGACGATGTGTTTGCCGTGTGGACTGGCACAATGAGGCAACTAGACATATTTTTGAATAAGTTGCATTCACAATCCAAAAACATAAAGTTCTCCTGTGAAAAAGAAACCGACCATAAAATTAGCTTTCTAGACATAACCAACAACCACGGAAAAAGGCTACGACTTCGCAATTTACAGGAAAGAAACTACTACAGGCCATGTCATCCCCTCCGACTCCCTCCACCATCCCTCTCATAAGTTGGCCACTTTTCATTCCATGCTAAACAGATCACTCAACATCCCCCTGTCTGCTGAGAACCTCGCCAAGGAAATCAGAGTAATCAAAAACACTGCAGTGAAAAATAGATACGAAGAGTGTCATTAGTAAAATGTTCTAGAAAAAACGCTCCCTGCGAGCACAGAAACTCATTTATAAATCATCCCACTATAGTGAAAACAAAAAACGCTGGTGTAAACTAAGTTATTATGGATATATTTCACAGGCAATTGCCAAACTTTTTCCAAAAAAAGAATTCAAAATTGCTTATTACAACAAATGTAACTTAAGGCCTGTGTTAAATAAACCAAGGACAAAATTGACATTTATGATAGAAAAGGTATTTATTAACTTAGATGTGGTGAATGTGAAACCTGTTACGTTGGCCAGACTGGACAGTCGTTCAGAGTGAGAGCACATGAACATAAAAGACATTTATGAAATGGGGACATAAACAGATCCCATTTCGCCAAGCATCTATGGGAAAATGACCATAAGAGTGAATTTGTCCCGGAGATTCTCCACCTGGAGAGAAAGGGAAGAAGGATGGACTGATTGGAGGAGCTGGAGATAAGAAAGCAATTAATGGAAGGAAAAATTGCTAACGAGAATATTTCTGTCAGCCATTCCCCCCTCTTGGATATTCCCCTGAGTCACAATACCTTTCGAGGATGACGCCCCAACCCCCCCCATGGACGCTGCACTCAATCCAACCTTTCCCCCCCCCTCCTCCCTCGTGTCGCCCCTTCATGTTCCCACGTTCTCTCACATAACTTCTTCCCCTTCCCCCACCCCCTCCCTTTCTCCTGCCTCTCCCCCCCATCCAAAATTTTGTATAAATCTGCAGCACACTATACTTATGTACCTGATGATGTCACCTATGCAACGAAACCGGTCGACTTGAAATAAAAACTGTGAAAAAGTACCATATCTCTTTTGAATTCTTTAGAATGGATTTTCACCAAGTAAAGCCTGAAACAATCGAGTTTTTCCAGGCTTATGTCATTAGCCGTCACCAGACTCCTCTTCTGGTAAAGTGCCTACTTCACTCAGGTTTTTCAGCTCACAATGTTTTCCTAGCTTCTTCCATCACTGGTGATCCTGCTTCCCATTTAACAGAATTACTCATTACACTAAAGGCACAGTGACTATCTAAACGGCAGTAGTACTGAGAGGTGGAAGGCAATAGGAAACCACCACCTTCCTATCTCTCACTTGTAGCAGCTCGTCAACTATTTCTATGATAATTTTTGTTATAAAAGACATTTTGGAATTCTCTCAAGTAGAATATCCCACAGACAAACTAGTCTTCCATTCAGATCTATGGGTGGGGACTACCAAAGATAGTCCATCAGTCAAGAATGATAAACACCATGGTAACAATAAATTGCTAATGATACCTTTTCCATTGGTATTTCTCTCATAAGTAACGATGTTCCTTGAAATTTTCAAATTCTCACTGATAATGCCAGAGATGAGAGAAATTTGAACAGTAATAATTCCTTTCAATCATACGCTTTCAAGGTATTATTAGCACCCTTAGCATGTCAGATGTCACATGCCTGGGAGTTGCTCTGGAGACAACTTTCCTCCCAAGCAGTGTCTCTTAATATATATACATGAAGCACTCTATATGAAATACAGAATATAATGATTCAGCATCAGTAAATCAGAATTTCTGCATACACAAACAAGTCCCTAACAGAATTGAAATGCCAAACATCCACTAGGCATATATTGCCTTCAAATACTTGTTATTTTATATACCGCGGGGCTGTGCAAGCTTGCCATTCCCATAGGGATTATAATCAAATAAAAATTAGCAGCACACACCTAAATCAAGCCTATGGAGTAAAAAATGATAATAACTGTAATTAGGTGTAACTAAAAGTAGAGTCAATTGCCACCATTATACATAACTCCACCTTATAGCACAACCAAGTGAAGTGATAAGTTTTCTTTGACACTAAAAAAATAAAATCTACAAGCCACTGAAAGTCACCAGACATACCCCCAGAAAGATCATATGCTTAATCATGCTATGGTACCCTAGAATTTGAAATATCTCTCTTAAGTGACTTTTCAATTCTATTCAAATCGACTTTTTAGGCTTTGATTCTTCAATACTTGATTTCTCCATGAATTGCCTTCAAATACCTGTTGTTTTATATATCAAGGGGCTGTGCAAGCTTATCACTTCACTTGGTTGTGATATAAGGTGGATTTATGTATAGTGGTGGCAATTGCTAATTTTGATTTGATTTGAAGAATATTGGGACTTGCGCAGCACTGAATCTCATCGGATTGGCAGACTTCTATGTTCCCCTGCACTGTCTCATGGTTTCAATTATGTCAATTATCACCATAATGATGAAACAACACAGCAGAACCCAGAAGTCCTCTAGTCAGAAGATATCCATCTTAAGTTTAAAGCATACCAACCTGCTTGATCAAAGGACAGTTTCCATGCTTTGATTTGGGCTCTTCCTCCAGCTGAGAAAACCATGAAGGCAATGTGCTTCTCCATTGCCATGGCACATGCATTTTCTTCCACCAGAGCAGCAGCACCCTCCAATGAATTTGATGGACCATCACCTTGGACCCTGAAATGCAAGTGGCCAATGCTAGCAATAACTTAAACTTAACATGTAATGCATAGAGGCACCCATTAGTGGTGAACATTTTTGACTGATTTCATCATTTAAAAAAAGTTATTTTGGTACATTTTTTGCAATTTTTATTTCATTTTGTCAATACTTTGTCTCAATTTTATTTCCTCTTCTCAGCAATAAAAGATAAAGCAAAAGATCATTGATAGCAAATTAGCAGTGAAACATCATCTTTTATTTTTAAATAAGTACAAGAAAAGTGAAAATTATAGATCTGATGAAAACACATACATGTCTTTACTATAATAACAAACTGCAGCACACAAATAAATCACAAAATAAAAGACTGAATGCACTGATCAGCAACGATTTCCAACTCAAAATACAGCATCGCACATCTCGAATATATATTGAAGTGGTGTAGATTCAATTGTCATCGATTATCAGATTTTATTTCCATAACACAAATCAAATTTCTGCCGATAGCTTCAAATGATGTGATTCCACACAATTTCGTCGATTATTTTGCGATTTTGCTTAATGGTAAGTACCTTCGCGTTTTGAGTCAAATTAGTAAAATTTCGCAAAAACTTTGAGATTTGCGCTTTGCAAAAAACAGGTGCCTCTAGTAATGCGACCATAATTAGGATAGGTACTTACACATCCAGGGAGGAAGGGGGATGGAGAGGAAGTATGGATATTGCTCGGATGCTGGACAGATGCCCATGAAAAGCATTCAGGGTGAAGAAGGGTGAAGATATTTCATCACCATCATAACTAACACCGCTTACTTTGGCAGTGGTATCCTCACTTCCAGTGAGGACCAATGCCATACCTTGAGAAACATTACTAAAATAATCTGACCAATTGAAACACCGTACACAATTGATCTCTCTTGAGTGTAAGCCATCCTGTAATGGAGAAATAAAACTTTCATGAATGAACAATTAAGATAATAATCACTATCTTAACAGGGTTATACAATGATAATAATCTAAATCACATACAATGGTCATTTTAATACTAAAATAAACTATTCCATCATGGAAATGCTAATAGTAGATACATTAACACAAAATGGTATAAAAATATCCATATCAAATGCTACAACTGGAAGTCAGTGAAAAGAAAAGAGATACAAAAAACACAGTAATGATTTCCAAGGCATTTAACAATATTAGAGAGCTGCATGTAATAAATGTAATTTGAAAGAATCAAGACTAGTATAGAAGGAATTGACATATTAGACTAATAAGACTACATGCCTAGTTGTATCATTTTTTATAAAAATGCATGAAAGCAATAGTGATTTGGCGGAAATGGTATGATAATAATTTGCCCTTTTCAGTCGATACATTTGGTACCTTAAAATAAATCAAACAGAGAGCACAATCATGCTCCAACTAATTGTTATGTGTACCATACAGAGATCTGCAGCATGTGCGTAGAGCATACAAAATGCTCCATAAGGTTGTGGAAACGGAGATGCACATGAGCCATGTGGCGAATTTTAAATGAAACTTAATGCGACAAATGACTATAAATATCTCCACTGATATGCATACTTAATGACGTAATGAATTTTCACCTAAATAACCAAACTTTGGAAGTAAACAGCATTGAAATGATAAATTTCAAACAAATTTACGATGGATGACCAAGAGTTTACGGCAACATAGCGCATATGCCACCCACAGAACTGGATTTGAATTCGATTAAATCTTTTTTGGAAGAATTCAATCGAAACTCAAATCCATGGATTCAATAAGATCCAAGCAAATCCTCAAATCATGACCACATCACTACCTAAAACTATTTGTTTTATTCCACAGTTCTCTGAATTTATCTATTACAAGAACCTTCGTGTTTGAGGTTGGGCTTTGCCTTGTGGACAATGGCACTAAGCACTCGCAACATGGGTGCTTGATGGAATCATAAGCATGATACTTATGAGGACACCTCACTCCTTACAGCCTCCATGAAATTCAAATTAAAAGAGGATGCATGGGTAGCTTAGCTGGATAGAGCACTTGGTGCAAAACTGAGGAGCCGAGGTGTGAACACCTATCCAGGTGAATGATTTTTTTGCTGTGAATTTTACAAAATAGAGAAAGCTGGAATCTAAAATATTTACATCACAAATGGAAACATCTAGTACCTGATGGAGCCAAAGCCCCTAAATACTCCTTTACTCCCTGACTTCTGTGACAAAATTGGTCTAAAAAAATGAGAAGGCTCTATAATGTTACAAAGTTAAGATATAGAGCTCCCATGGCCAATTTTTAACTACCATGGAAGCTTACCATCTTCACCACGCTAAAACTGATCTTCAGGTCATTGAGGAACCAAAACATTGAAAACAATAAGTATTATTCACCTGAAGCACACTTTCCCCAAGGGTTCTTGGTGGTAAGTTCCAGTCTACCGTCACAAGTTCTCCCTTTTTTACCATGGCCAAGTGTACACCAAGGGACCCATTCCTATAAGAAATGAAGTCTACATCCCAAGATCTGTGGCCACCACCACAATTCTTCTCCAGCAATATGCATCTTTCTTTGATTCCCCAAATGACAGCAGCAGCCTGTTAAGGGGGAGAAAACTCAAATTAAAGTTGATTACCACTTCATTATTCTCTTAGAATACTTTTACAGCTTCAAGTTTGCCATTTTTATACCGTACACCACTACGAGGGTAAGGTATATTGATTTTGTCATAGCAGAAATGTAATGCATTGAAGGAGGTGTGGCAGATATGGAAAAGTATACATAGAAATGATCAGCATCACCTCACAAGTCCGTCTAGCTATGCCCGTCTGTCTGTCTGTCTCTTTCCACAATAACTGCCGTAAAAATTCAGATATCGAGCTGAAATTTGGGTCATAAGCCTCTAGTAGTCTACAGATGGCACAGTTCTCAAATGGGTTGGATCAGACCAAAGCCATGTTTATTTAAACAAAATTGAAAGCTGTTTAGGGTATTTAAACTTCAGCAAGGTCGAAGATAATTTCTCTACTAGTTTTAAATTAATAAATTAAAAATTCACATTTATACAATTAAGAAATTCATCCTAATGCTAATAAGAACATTCATTTCTTCAGACACACACAAGCGGAGCCCAATGAAAAATCCACTCAGGGACCAAGACTTTTTATCAGACGATAAAGTAATTCCTAAGGAAAAAATATTTTCAGGACCAGAATCAAACCTAAACACTCCAGCTTTCCTGACCAATGTAAATAGACTAAATTATCATTTCCCATGATTTTTCTTGGTTCATCACTAATTTCCATGTCTTTTCCAGGTTTTCAAAGATTTACAGGTCTCTAGCCACCCTGAGTAAATATACTGCATAACATTACGTTAATTGTCCATTGAATATAGGCAATAGTATCCATATTGAAAAGAATACTTTGTACTTTTCTACAATTATTACAGTTGTGCAATGCATTTCACAGCTTTACTGTATCATCAGGTACAATTGTTTGCGTAATATTGATGTACTAACTGTTGATATAGTAGCATGATGTGGAGGAGGGTGTGGAGAAAAACTAACTTTTGGGAGAGAAGACAGGAACATAGATTAAGGGCTTGTAAGAAAGAAAGGAAAGGTTTTCATTCAACAAAGAAATTGTGTCAGATTTTAGCCTCAAAGACGCCTGATGCCATCAAGATTAATATAGGCAACATTGCACCTCCGAATAATGAAGATTTACATAGGAAACAAATCAACATATAAGAGCACATACTATCAACTACATTAGGTGAATGTAATTGCAGCTAAAAACTTGAATTAAAAAGATAGCCTAATAACCATCACCCAGCAGAACACTGTCATAACACTCACCCCTTTGAATCCAAAAACTAATATATTATTTTTCCGCACCAAGAATCGAGCGGCCCACTCAAATCCTAATTTTTCCTTTCCTTTTAATTTCAGCATGCCTTCCCTCAGTTTGAAAATGTTCACAATGCCATCTCTACCAGTGGAATATATTTCTGCACAGAAAATACGGTTGCGGGCACTCTCGTATCCTTGTTCTTGTGGCTGCACATAAGTTTCAAGATAAGTCGGCATCCTACGCTTATCTTGATTGCACGTAGGCCAAAAAATTATCAGGCTGGTAACACCCATTAGTCCATGTAAATGCTTTATTATTTGAACTGGTCCCTGGAAAAGAAAAAGCAAAAAAAACCATAAACATTATTGTTCACACAGCAAAAAGAGTGCCATTTCATTATCAAGTACACATGGGCTAACTAGCAATGGCATTACATGCAGGTATTCCTTATCACTGTCAGCATATTCCGAGTAAGGCAATACCTCATTAAAATTACTAGCCATGCACTTTGGCAATCCATTATAAGGGCATAAGTTATTCATTCAAATGCCAGCTTGTCACCGACCATGTTACCCTTTTGTGCCCAAGTAAAATTTTTATAGTGGCCTATCTACAATTGCTGTTTCCTGCAATTCGAATATTTGTCAGTTACAATGGTCAACATCTTCAAAAGTTTAATAGGCAATGAGAAACAAATGAATATGGTGTAGGTTATAGGATTTCAATACCAGCTATACTTTGTTGATAATGCTAATAAAAATCAAAAGAAAATCTTACACAAAACTTCAATAGTGAAGACAGATAAACCCTATCAAACACTTGGATAAGGGTATTAAAAAATCGGAGAGTGAAATATAATGAAAAAGAATCAGATGAATTTATATTTACACTACTGACTTGAATGTAAAATTTTGTCTATGAATGTCTGTATTTTTTTGATGAATCCTATACCATGGAATATTGGACAATAAACATTATTATTATTTCTCCTTTTCATTCCTCAGTCGTGCTGGGTTATGCTAGGTTACGGATAATATACCAAGTACTCCCAGAATACATTATTCAGTTGCTTTACTAAAATTTAATAATTTTCTGACTATATGGCATGCTGCTACAATGACAGCCTTCTGGATTTCGATGTATTTGTCGCAATGTAAATTTAGTTTTTCCAGACTTTTTCTAAGTTGTTTCGGTATTATTCTGGTGGCTGAAACTACTATGGGTACTATCTCAACCATGTTCATTTTCCATAATCTTAAAACCTCAGCTGCTAAATCCTGGTACTTGCTTTTTTTCTCCAGTATGGTCCTTTCCATATTTTCTGTCAGAGGAATTGCTATATCTATGAAGTACACAGATTTATTTAGTTTGTCTATTAATGTGATGTCTGGTCTATTGTGCTGTATTCTTCTGTTGGTAATGATAGCACGGTCAAAATATAGTTTGAAATTTTTGTTTTCAAGTACGAACTCAGGATTATAATTATAATATGGAGGACAGTGCTTATCTATTAGTTGTCGTTAAAGTTATTATTACAAAAAGTAATCATTATTATTATTATTGAAGTTGCCCACAGGATGGCAGGAGAAACTGAAAGCAACAGAAGACTACACATGTGGTGGGAATCTTGAAATCCAAGCTGCACTAATTCCCTATGGGCACCCTCATACTTCTTCCCCAAATATTTATCTCAATATTGGATGCAAAATGCCCTGGCCTTACCACACATGTAACTTGTGGTGCATGATGAGACTTTTCACTAATATTTGCCAATTTCATCTTATTCATTTCTCCAATTGAATCCAAAACAACAAATTTGAAGTGCTGCTGAAGATTCCAGATAAGAGGAAGATGCTTCTTTCAAAGGACAATCTGGAACTTTGAGATAGAACTTCAAATAAGTCATTTGCATGCCAATGCAGTCAATGAAAAAATGATAAGAATCGTAAAGAAGGGGGAAGAAAAAAATTGTCACTGTCGCTGGGTTTATTGCCAGTGAAAATAGCCACTTTTCCCACAGTATCACGTTTTCTCAGTTCTGCAAAGACCATGAAAAGTTACTTTATACTGATACTAGGATTTATCACTCTAAGAGGCAAAAAAATACTATTTGGGTATTAAGATAGACCTAAATACACTCATACTTGGCATAATTAAGAATGACATGCACCTAAGTAATAATAGATAATCTAAATAATTAAACATTTCTCATATATCTAAAGGTACTGCTGTAATTTTAAATTGGTTATTTTGTTCCATGGTTTCAGGCTCAACTATGTAGAAGTTGATTTTCACAAATGAAAAAATAGCTGAGTTTTCTTCCACTGATTTATTTCCTTGGTACATGTTTCAACACAACGGTGTACCTGACGATGGTACTGTTGATACCTGATGACCTGAGGGTATCTCATGATGACATTGTTGTGTCAAAACATGTTGTACCATGGAAATAAATCAGTAGAGGAAAACCAAGTATTTTTTCATTTGTGAAGTGGTTATTTCTCAACAAAGTATGCCCAAACTAATTAATGAAAAACTACTGTAAGAGAGAATTTTTTCATCCCTTTTGATTCAATCCTCATATTTACATAAAATCAATGATTCCTCCAAAATAGATCCACACAAGGTGGCATTATTCCAGAACATAGCCCCTGTATTCCACATACATTTACTTCATTATGAAAGAAAACTTACAGGACTATCCTTGGAGTATAGAAGCAAGTCTCCAGCTCGATTGCCACAAAGGACAAGCCCTGGAGGTTCTCCCCAAGGAATCCACGTTGCAGCAGTTGTCCAGCACTGCTTGGAATGTGGCAAGGTCCATCTCATTACCTCATTAAGTGTTTTACTGTCACCTTCCACTGAAAAGGAGAGCACCACATCAAAAAAGAGGTCTACAAAAATAAAATGGATGACCTACTGCAATTTGAAATGTGACTCGATTCAGAAAATCGAGTGAGATATAAAAGAGCAGATAAAGAAGTCATCCACCCCTTCTGATGAGCATAAGAAGTTGTTCCAGTCAGCCCCCAAATGCCCAAGGCTATATGGACTACCCAAAGTTCACAAAGAATGAATTCCACAATGACCAACAGTAAGCAGCATTGGTTCACCTACCTACACATTAGCACAGCTCTTAGCAAGAACCATTCAACCTTTACTGGGAAAGGCAACACCACGTGTCAGAAATTCAGCCCACTTCATTGAAATGTTAAAATCATTACTGGCCTTACCCCAAGATATTCTCATAAGCTTCAATGTTGTCTCCCTTTTCACTCACATTTCAGGGAGGGAAACTATCAAAATTATCGAAAAATTCACTGGTGAAGGACTCCTCCAGCCAGTCTTTCCAAAACTGACTTAAATCTGCTTGGAAAACAGTTACTTCATGTGGGATGGGGAAATATACCAACTAACAGGAGGATCTGTGATGGTATCCCCCCTCTCACCAGCTGTAGCCAACATATTCATGGAAGAGTTTTAGAAGAGGGCCCTCTCAACCTCCAATTTGACTCCCAAATGCTGGACGTTATGTAGACAACATGTTCGTGATATGGCAACATGGTGAGGAAAAACTAGAAGAATTTCACTGAGAATTGAATAAAGAGCATCTAGCTATACAATTCACAACAGAAGTTGAGAAGAACAGGTGCCTCCCTTTTCTTGAAAGTTCTAGTTAAAGAGGAGAAATGATGGAATGCTCAGCCACTCAGTGTATTTGGAGCTGATAATCTGCTCAACTCATTTAAAAACAACTGTTATGACGAGGGATTCATGAGAGGAGCCATCGTTCCTAAAGAAAAATGGCTGGATAAAGAAAAATCAAAGGAAGAACCATCTGCCATTGCTGTACACTAAAGAGACAGCTGAAAAGGTAGCCCAAGTCCTAAATAAGATAAATACGATATTGCAACCCACCATGGCACAAAGACAAAACTCAGACAAATATTTTCCTCATCAAAAGATAAACAACATCCCTTGCAGTATGAAGGAGAGTATGAGATACCTAGCAACTGTTGTAGCAGTTATATTGGGCAAACCTGCCACACAATGAAGACCTGAATCCAGGAACAAAGGATGTTGAAGTATCATGGTATTTGTGCTCTATAGTTTCCCTTGTGTTCCTCTGCTTGCTGTCTGCTAGGAAACTGTCGATGATAATCGACTGCATCGATTGATCGATTGTGGTCTTACGTGTTTCCGGTGCACGCTATGGGTTAGTAGTAGTTCGCGCCTTTTGTAGGATGGTGATCAGTATGAAATACAAATCATTAAACTAATTCTGTGTGTCTTCAAATTATTACCACTGTTTGAACCCTGAATAACAAAGAGAGAGGGGAGAGATATGAGGAATAGGCAATGGCACAAATCAGCTGTTGCCAAACACTAAGTACCTGAATCCCCTAACTCTATTGATTTTGGAAAGACAAAGGTGATAGCAAGAAAAGAATTTCATCTAACCCACTTGATTCGCAAGTTCATAGAAATCACAAAAAGGATAAGGACTTTAAACTGCAATGATGACTTTCCATCTCCGGAAAATACCTCCGAGCCGGACAATCAGATGCAGAGAACCCTGCCCTGACTAACCATGACCCTTCAACAAGCGGTGGTAAAATGAGACCTCGCAGTCCCATGATTAATAAGACAGTTCTCACCAACAATCACATCACCCATGAAGATGCTTGCTGCAACGCGGGTGAAATGTTGGGCTAAAAATGCTCAAGATACAGCCAGCCTTGAAAACTCAGCACTACCAATCAACAGCTGGGGAAGCCCTCACTCTGTTAGTTCACTATGTCTTAACACTACAATTTTTATTTGAATTGACCAACAACAGTCCATTTGTTAAGAATTTTTATAACGAAAATCACAGGTCATAATCAACATCCTAATATATGAAGTTATTGACACAGCAAGATCATCAATTAAAGCACACTTTATAGAGTGTAAAGTCTAAATTTACCTGGACACAAATGCCACAATTGTAGTTGTCCCTTGGATCTGCATGTCAAAAGCAGGTCATTCGCCAGCCAATGCAGTGAAAGCATGTAATCTCCTTCCAATTTCAGACTAGTCAAAAGTTTCAAGCCACTACCTTCCTCAGGTGGGCAAAATCCTAAAAGAATAAGATTCATTTCAAACACAAACCACAGATTCCCGATAATAGCAAATATGTATGTACGAACACAATAGGCAGTTTCTCATGGTAACTTTGAGTAATAAGGCAGAGAATTGCAAGTATAAATGTATCCTGAAGCTAATAGGCTGACCACATTTGACCCTTAAATGTTCAAGGAGCAACATAATATATAAGCTCCCTCATATTACGTAAAAACACTCAAGGTGCTATTGATAATAATAATAATCATCTTTATTCCCTGAAGACCTTGTGCAGTTATCAAAAGCATCGGGTTTTACATAAACGTATTACATATGTATAATGAAATAAATTGCAAAGTATAGATGAATACTCTATCACAAAGGTTTAAAAACTATCAAAAAGTAACAAATCAACAGAATAGTAAGATTTTATGCACCAAATTTTGTTTAACCTTGTCTTACATATAATTTTGTGCTAAGGGCAGAGACATAGGCAGGATTTTCTCTAGAGAGGAAGGAGATGGGGGTCAAAGTTGAGTATGACAGGGGAGGGGGGAATTTTGAAAATTAGGGGGAACTGTGATCGTTTATACAGTTTAAGTGTGCAATTTCAACTGCAGTGTAAGTGTAATAGTGGATTTTTTATTAATAATTACAAACATACTACTGTGGAAAGAAACAAACTTATCACCAGTTTTTATTTATGTAACCACTATTTAGACATTCACCTCAAATAAATCTTCCCTCTCTTTTAACCTTTTTGCGGAAAAGACTGCTGTGGCCATCATTTAAAGTATTCCTGTGAAATGATGTCTAACGCCATCAAAATTTGAGAGCCTACATGATGCACAACAGTCCCTGCTGTCAATGGGTATTTCTCTTCCTTGCCCTGGGTATAAGTGAGAGCTTGAAAACCAGGGCGGAAGTTGTAATCCTGCGGCGAAAGCCGAAACACCTGTCAATGGGTATTCTGGCAAAGCATAAGAGGAAAGTGTGGTGTCTTGGGAGAGTGAAAAATATTACGTAAAATGTCCCAACACAATACCACGAAAGGTTTAAAGGTATACATTGATGACCCTCAACTATGAGCCTTCCCTGCCACCTACATTGGAAATATACACTTCTTGGGAAATATACCCCCCATCCCACCAACAGCTACCAAACCACCATTCCTCTTTCCCCACCCTTTCACACATCAGTATGGATACAACCAAACTTGGCCATAGGAATTTGTACCTAATGATGATGCCTATCACATTTTTCACAACAGGGATAATTGATTTCTAGTGGTTGAACCTGAGAACATCAAATGCAAACATTTTATAGCTGAGGTTGATCAGCATGTAGAATACATTAAATAAAAATGGTTGTTTAAAAAATTCAAGGATAGTACAATTTTCCTTGAGCACTCATAGTTAAAATAAATTCTACATTCTGAGGGGTTAGCCCCCATGTACTTACAAACCCCGCACAGTTATGTCACTGCCCATGACAAAGGGACTTAATACAGATAACCACCCTTGGTAATGATATTGATGAATGAGAAGTTGGAATTCTTAAGTGATAAGGACGTATATCTTATCAGGGGGTAGGTTTGCTGAGATGGCTTCCCATAATAATGGTAATATAGTACAAGAACATACATGGAACAGTTAGCGCATTCAGTTTACCTAATAAGGGGACCGAGTGGAACAAGAGGCCTCCCCAAATAGCTCATACAAAAAGCTCTTTCCTTTAAACTCCCTCCCTAAACCTAACAGGTTTTCTAGGAGTTGGTGGCTAGGAGAATGAATGGGGTTTACAGGAGAGGAGTAAGGGGTAATTTATTAATTCTATTCCCTCTCATTGGCTGAGTGCACTTAATGTGAAAAGAAAATTAGGTTTTTGAGTCTATAAGGTATAACTTGTATCTTAACCCTTTGAGCGCGGCATGACGTGATGTCACGTCATGGGTACTGTGAGTGTTCCAGCTTTCACTAGGAGGCCTAGTGAAAATTCCCTTGTGAAAGCTGGAACACTCGCAGTACCCTTGACATGATATCACGTCATTAGCACCAGCGTAAAGACAACCAGACGTGATATCACGATATGCCGCACTCAAAGGGTTAAGGTATCTTCAAAGCTCAAATCTAAAATACATAGTATTTTAGATACAAAATACTCTCACAAAAAGCTTTGTAAATACAAATTACAAAAGAATCAACAATACAGACTGTATATGAACTTCTTGTTCAATATATATGTTGAGGACATGATCCAAAAATCTTTTGATGGGATAGAGGAAGGAGACAGCATTGGAGGTAGGAAGATAAGAAGTATAAGATTCGCAGATGACATGGTAATATTAGCAGATGATATGCAATCACTTCAAAGGTTGATAAAGGTTTTGGAAGAAGGGATGAAGGAATATGGGATGAAGATAAACCTAGGAAAGACAAAGGTGATGCCAGTAAACTGTGAAAATTATATGAGTGTGAAAATAAATGAAGGTGTAATAGGAAAAGTGAAAAGCTACTGGTAACTAGGAATGATGGTGACAGACGACTGGAGAAGTACTGCAGAAATAAAAGCAAGAATAGCAATGGCAAAAGAGGCCTACAGCCAGAAGAAAAACTTGCTATGCAATAAAAGTCTGGATCTGGAGCTGAGAAAGAGACTAGCTAAATGTTATTCATGGAGCGTTTTCATGTGTGGATGTGAAGCGTGGACATTAGGTAAGAGGGAAAGGAATAGAATAGAAGCTTATAAAATGTGGGTGTGGAGAAGGATGGAAAAAGTAAGATGGATAGATAAGATGAGAAATGGAGAGGTTTGGAGTAAAGTAAAAGAAGGAAGATCGCTCCTAAAGGAAATTAGGAAAAGGAAAGGACACTGGTTGGGCCATGATGAGAGGGAAAAGTATTATAACTGTGGCACTTGAAGGTTCAATTGAAGGAAATAAAAAGAGAGGAAGGAGAAGAATTAAATTGGTGGATCAGGTTAAGAACATCAGCTATGATGAAGCAAAGAAGGAAGCTCAGGACAGAAGCGGAAGGAGACAGCAGTGGTGTACGGGATCTGTCAGCAGACAGAACACCAGATGATGATGAACTTCTGGCACACCTCTGTCGCGTAGTATTCTGAGGATGAGTTTTTTTTACCATCTGTGAAATAGCTTTCTGAATGTTTGGTAAACTGGATAAGCACTATATCCTAAATGAAGGCTAAATATTTTCACAATACTTCTGACAAATGAAGTACATATCAGTATTATAATTCACTGAATGATTTTGGGAGGGGAACAAGGGCATGAGCAGCCATACCAACAATCATTATAGGAAGAGCAGCAATGATGATGATTAACTTTAACTTACCTGATAATATGTCCAAGCTTCCATCCGAAGAAGTCAGAGCGACTGACTTCTTATTGAGGCTGGACTCCAGTAAGCACAATCCAAGATAACTTTTCTGGTAAGCATTTTGCCAGTTTGGAGAGGAATTATCAGGACCTTTTCTGATAAAAACGGAGCCATTTTTAGAAATAACAATAGGTTGGAGTAGTTTGCCAAACAAGCATACTTTTCTAGATGGATCGCCCCTTCCCAATGGAGAATGGGCCAGTATACTGGCCTGAGGCAATAAGGAATTCAAAGCCCATACACGAACTCCTCCATCCTCAAGACCAAGAGCCTGTAGGAAAGCAATTAGAAGACACCACATGAATGATTAAACACCTAGCTTAGCCTTATTTTTGACAAACATGACGATCTAGAGAAATGATTGTGATTAACATATAGTTTTCATAACATTCAAGCTATCATAAAAATTATCAATAGGTAAAATTCACAGTTTATTGAACCTAAATCATTTTTAGACTAATCTCATATTCTAAATTAAAAGTGTGTTGAACCAGGAAATACCAAGGTAATACTAAATACAAATGCTCTTGTCAGATTATATTATACAGTGCTTGAAACCATGAGTGAGTGTTATGAGTTCATGAAACCATCAACTGAATCGTTGAATGTTTCCCATAGCATTTGTTTCTCCCATTAATAAATAACCTCATGTAAATTATCCTACTTCTTGTGATTCCTTAATTATAAATGAAATACTTTTTCAGTAAAATATTTTAGGTAAAATAAATTGCATGCATGTTCTTAATTAAAATACATGTTCTTAGTTTATTTTCAACATTACTTTTAACCTTATCTAATACGATGAAAGAAACTTCTTCAATAATGCCAACTACTAATATGTTTTGCTCCTAATGATGCATCTTGCCACCAACATTTTGAAAAATTGCATTTAATGACTTCCATGAGTTTATATCTATGTTGTATGTTTACTAAAAATAATATGCCTCAATATACGACTAATGACAAGTACCATGGATACCAAACAAGGGCAGGTAGAGATCTCCACCAAATGTACATAAGGGCTCGGAGTACTGCCCATGGACCCAAATCTAAAGGTTTAATGATATTTAGGCTACCACCAGATATTAAGTACAAAACAAGAACAACAGCCTTTAAGAAAAAAATGTTAAGGTCCCTGCAGGATAAATTGTATTATACTTTGAATGAATTTCTGTACTCATAATTATGTTTATTTTAAACCTTTTCTGTATTTTAAATAAACAATATTCTATTTGATGTGTCCTATACTTGAATATTTGTTCAAATAACACATCTCTGGACAAATAAATAAATTATTATTATTATTATTATTACTAAGCAGACAAAGCAACCTACCACAGCAAAGTAATGGGTCAAAGGCATAACCCTTAATGAGACAAAGAAGGCAGAAAAAATTGTTCCTTTAAAATCCTCATAAAATTCCCAAGAGAATCAGGATACCTGGGTAGCAGGGTAGTAACTTGGTGTGAATGATCACACCAAATGTGTTCAGCTACCAAGGCATCCTTCTATGCTAAGGATTTTCAAAAGTGCATCTAACTGACAAGGACCTAGGGTAATTTGGTAAAAGCATCAAAAGACAGTACCAATAATCCATCATCAGGACTGAAGTCCACATCCCAAAAGCTGCCACCATGAAGGATCTGCTTCCTGATCATAAGAGGGAATTCTGTCTCTTGACGTGCTTCATTCAGGAGAATTTGTATTATCCCCATGTTCTTCCATACACATAACTGGGAATCCTGCAAGAGATATTCAGAATTAAAACAAAACTCAGCATAAACATTTTAGACTTGAAGAATAACATGGGTTTAATCACTAAGAAAGGATTTCTCCAAGATGATGAAATTTCATGTAAAATCATTATAAACATTACAAAGTTAACGCATGGAATGTCTTGAAGGTATCTGTTGATGAAAACAACTTTATTTATTTTCGTATCTGAAATCATTGAACGTGAGACAGTAAGAGACGGTACAGTGAACGTCAGTATTGCTAAAAAAAATTCTGTCTTCCAGGTACTATTTTCCTTTTCCAATATCTTTGGGACAAAGAGGCGGGACAAAATTTGTGGGGTTGAGCAAAGAGAAAGTAAATTATCATGTGACTTTCCCAGAGCCAATCATGGTACAGTAGAAATAGCATAGAGCCTTGAAAATTCAGTAGCTCCATTGTGTGAACTTCCTGATTCTACTTGCTGTATAACCAAACCTCATCACCACAAGGCTTCTCTAATTGTGGGCCAGCCAGTTTTCCCGGTTGTGAGATAGAAATCATGGCAATACTGAGCTAGATCCCTACTCTCTATGACAGTTCACTGCCCCCGGTAGCATAGGCCTTCGAACAGTTCCAGACTTGCACTAAAAGCCCCCATCCCCACAAATTTTATGCCTGCCTCCAAGCCCTTAAGACATTTGAAAAAGATAATAATAAATAATGAATACCCAGGCAGAATGAGTGATTTTCCTAGATTACTTGGAGTAGACCCCCAAGAAGAATCAAATCTCACAGTCTACCTTGAATGTCACACTGATGACCAAATTAAATTTCACACAGATCTATGTTGAATATAACGATTTCCTGTCTTATATATTCCTGCTTGTTCAATTAAATACCACTATCAGTTATTTACATCATTGCAAGTAAAATACCACAATGATGTACGTTAACTCAGAAAACTGGTGCATTCATGCAGTGCACCACTCTCTGCAGATACATATATTGTTCCATTTCTTTTCGTCCAAAGATCTACTTTTCCATCATCATAACTTTTTTATGCTTTCAATGACGTAGAATGATGATTAATTTGTGACAACAGCCTAACAGGGTATAAAAGCAAGCAAAACAATAAATGTATGCATATCAATTCTTGCACTGGTCATACTAATACCAATGGTTAAAAGATTAAATTTAAGCATCTTATTCGTAAATTACCAAATCTCCAAAATGACGTCACCACACTTAAGAGAAAGATATTAATGCTTCTCATATAGTTCCCATTTCTTTCATTGAAACACTATTCCTCCTCATACGCACATTGCTAGAGATGAACCATTCTGAAAATTATCCTGGTAATTTTTGTAAATTACCACAGTATTTCTCATTATTTACCGCAACCCCTGAAAATTATTGTTATTTTTTGTAATATTCACTTACATTTCAGATATTTCTCAAACTGATATTTTCAGAGCATGTTCTTTTAAGCCAAGTATACATGATATATAGATACTTTATTCAGGCTTAACTATGAATGAAGGCACGTACAACTCATTTTTGGACTAGCATTACAAGCAATACGTCTGGTATATTTTCTTTCTGGAATAAGTTTGTGGTGCTATCATTTGAACATTTCGACTGAAAATTTCTCATAACATGACAAAAGAAAGTCCAATTGGGCATGGTATGCAATAGTTGGTTTTAGATTTTCTTACATTCCAATAAATAAATGCAGCAATAGTAATTGTTGAAGGGTTTTTATTCCCTTACTATCGCTATAGGCTTTCCTATTAAATCCTCCAATGGCTATTAAATACTGAATATTAAACATTACAGAAAAACTATGGCAATTTTAAAGAATTACCATGAATTATAGCAGTAATTTACTTTAAATGAAAATTACAGTAATTAACCTATCTCCATATGTATGCTTGGATTTTTTTAAAAGGATAGTCCGTCTCATACACCATCAAATATGGCCAATTTAAGTTGTTTCATGCTTTTAATTTGTATCATAGGAACAGATAGGTACATCACTTGATCCCAATGGCATTTATCATGATTTTCATCTTACGGTAATTTCTGAAAATTACTGGAATCTTTTAGGAATTCCAAATTATCTGCAATTAATAACTATTAGAGGAATATCACTCACTTTCGTCAGTCTCACTTGGTGGTATTCCATCATTAAAAATTTTAAGATATCAACTTTTACTAAAACCACTTGATTTATTAAACAACGACCCAGGTTTCGACGTGCATTCACATCATCTTCAGGTAAATGGAGGCCGATGTGCAGGCCTTATATAGTAAACATTACCAGGTGGGGAAAGGGGGGGGGGGAAGAGAACAATGCAGGAAGAGGATGGTCACGGGGGGGGGGGGGGGGGGAGGGAGGGGGGCTAGGAGGACGAAGTGGAGGGGATTAAAGCTTTGAGGATGGGGGAATAGGCAGGGAGCATACATTCATTAACAAGAAATTTATCACAGTCAGCTTGGTTTTTAAAAATTTCTAGTTGTTCTAAAGCATTCAGCTTACGTCTGTCAGTTGCAAAATGGAGAGGTGTCATAGTAAAATCACTTTCATGTCCGTGGATTAAAAGATGTCGGGCGAAGTTGCTTCCGTTAAAATTAAAATTTCTAAAATCCCTAATATGCTCCTTTTGTCTAATTTCAAAATTTCTACAGGTTTGTCCAACATACTGTCCACCACATTCATTGACATTTCATTAAGTATACACCACTTAATTTCTGAGGTTCAGTTGACATCTTAAAATTTTTAACTATTAGAGGATTCAATAGGAAAGCCAATGACAATTGCAAAGGGTTAAAGGCATTTAAACCAATGTTGTTGCTACGTTATGGTTTCTAAAAAACACTGCAGCCCACATGCAATTTAGCATTCTTATTTTTGCCATGAGAAATTTTCATTCGAACCATTGAAAATGATATCCCCACAATTATTCCATTAGTACAAATATTCCACAAATGAGTTGGATGTGCCTTAATTTATAATTAAGATTGTTTTAAACATGTACAGACTTGAGGTCAGATTACTCGGGCTTTCCCGTGTTGATTTTAATCCCGAATAAACTGACCTCAATAAGTCACCGCGGAAGCCTCCGTACCATATATAGATTTGACTTAAAATAATACGTTTGTAATATATCGGTAAGAAAAATACTGAGATGGAAGTGAATACATATTACCGAAAATTCTGGTAATTTTCCGAATGGCCCATCTCTATTTAAGAACCACTTGGGCATTACAAAGCTGAGCTTACCTCTCCAGCAGTGAAAGTGAGAAATGGAGAAATGAAACACTTCCACACCCGTGAAAGGTGTCCATGTCCAACGGATATTTGGCTGATCTGGGCCACCCTCCACGATTCATAGAGACTTCTCCCCTCCACTCGAGATGATTTGTGCCACCACCTCACGCTGCGGTCATCCGATGTGGTGCAGATCATGCTGGAAACTGGGTCATACCTGATGCAGAATATAGCCCCCTAATTGACATTATTCAAAATGTTTTAGGTCAGAATAAAAGATGTTTGTAAATCATAACTTTAAAATTTGAATAGTGTATACAGAGTGAAGAGAGCCTGATATTTCTTATTTCTCGCTCTACCTTTCTCGGGTCATATATTAGCAGCTTATTACACTACCTGTCACAAGCAAGTTACTAACTTGAAAGACTTTTTTTATGGTGACAGATATTGAAAAACTCTTATTTCAACTTTATAGCATAGAAAATTGGCAGTGTAAATTGATAAATTACTTAGATTCGATTACAATGATAACATTGAATATAGCTGCTGTATGAGCGGACTACAGCTATAGAAACAGGCTACAGAAACAGAAAAGGTCCATCTTTCACAGCCCCAATGTCAGTATATCTACCACACGCGAGATCTTGTTTTTGAGATAATACTTTGTACAATACTTTCAAGCAATGTTGAAAAATCTCTTTGATGCAAGAACTGATTTTATATCGGGGATTTATTTAAAGAATGTGTTTCAGAGAAGTTACTGCCTCAGAATACATAAGTTAGTTGGTTACATGCATTGATATAATTGACCATAACCTAATAGTTCACATTAACAAATCATACATATATTGTTTGGTATTATCAATTTTTTCCAGAAGATGTAGTGAAACTTGAGGAAACTCTCTGGTACTTTTAATGAATATGATATAATGCTACACACAAGGCTACTATTATTGACATGACTATTGACATGTAGCATGAATAGTTACTGACAATGGCAGTTTTGGTTTTCCAAAGAGAAACTTACAAAAAGTCACCATCAGAGACAACACCACTCAAATAACTTACGGATTACCAAACATAATGGGCACTAACCCATTATGGTAGGAATAATCAATTTTCAACTGAGGAGTGAAATGTGGAAATTCATCAGACCATGCTATAAATTTACCCTATGGCCTCTCAAGTAGTGCATCGGCTCACAAGCTGTGTCAGGATTTTTTGTGTTTACAGGCCATATGACGACCTCCCCACGCACAGTGCCAGCAAAACATACGAGGTCATCACATTTATCACCAATCAAGTAACCACTGTACCTGAGTGTATTCTGTTAAGGAAATACAAATAACAACAATATAACTTTATTCACTGCAAGCAGTTTTCGCATCACTTCGTCAATAATAAATACATAAGAAACAGTTTGCAAGGATTACAAGATAAAAAGAATATACACATAAATTCAGAGGTCACTTGCATGGAACATTCAGACTGAAGTTATAAAAGACATTAATTTTATGATGGCACAATTTAACAATAATAGACTAATAATACATCAATTAGGCACTACATTAAGAATAAGAGGCATTATAAAATTTTAAGTTAAGTTTGGGACCAGTGTATGAATTGGAAGGATTTTCTGCACTTGGCATAGTGTATAAAATTCATCCACTGAGTATAAAGGTTTAATTTAGAAGGAATGCTTTACGATTACACTTGAACACATTGGGTGAGGAAGTTTTTAAGTGGAGCTGGTTAAAAATTTGGCACCCTAGTGGTATGGACCCTCAATGCATAATTTCAATGATCTAGCCTCAATATGGATGCCACACTTCGAGCGTGTATTATGTTGATGAATATCATAGTTTTGCTCATAAATATACATTTTCTAAACAAACAGTACTTAATTCTATACATAAAGAGCAGCTAGGGGCAAAAATTTTCAGCTCATGAAAATGAGGCCTTCAGGACTCTCTAAAAGATAAGTTTAGGGTAGCTATTATGGCTTGATGGAATGGATGGATGGAATGATGAAGAACTAGGACAAATTACAGAATACAGCTACTTGGGAAGCAAGATAACAGAAGATGGAAGGAGTAAACGAGAAATTGTGAATAGAATACAACTAGCAAAAATAGCTTTCAATGATAAAAAGACTCTACATCTACATCTACATACTACCCCGCAAGCTGCCTCAAAAGGCGTGTGGCGGGGGGTGTTAGGACACCAGCCGTCAACAAAAAAAATCAAAGTTCCGCCTAGCATTTATTAAAGTCCTTAATTGTTCGGGGGAAAAACGAATTCCCATACCTATCCGTTCGGCAAAATATCTCCCTTAATTTATCGATTCTGTCGGACCTGGAAATATAATGTGGTTCTAATATGATGTTCTCCGTGTCGCTCTGAAAGATATTCATTCTCAATTGCTCAAGCAATCTAAGCCTAGCGCGTAGCCTCCGAGTCTCTAGCGGCTCCCACCCTAAATCTTTCAAAATCTGTGTAACGCTTTCTGTACGGCCGTAGCAGTTTTTCACGAATCGCGCAGCTTTCCTTTGTATTTTATTAAGTTCATGGACTAGGTCTTTCTCCGCCGGATCCCATATGCTCGCTGCATATTCAAGGTGTGGCCGGACGAGTGCAAAATAGCACCTCTCTTTCACTTTATCATCCGATAATCTTCCCACAACACGCTTGACAAATCCTAACTTCTTCAGGGCTCTGCCACAAATATTTCTTATATGTGTCCCCCACGATAGGTTCGAAGTTATCGTAACTCCCAGGTATTTAACTTCATCTGTCTTGTACTCTACTGACTTGTAAAAATGTTAGTTTGGAAGTAAGAAAGAGGGTTATGAAAGCTTATGTTTGGAGTGTGGCCCTTTAGGGGTGTGAAAGCTGGACTATAGGGAAACATGAAAAGAGCAGATTAGAGGCCCTAGAAATGTGGTGCTATCGAAGGATGCAGAAACTCAGCTGGCGAGACAGAATCACCAATGAGGAAGTGCTGAGAAGAGTAAAAGAAAATAGAAGTCTCTGGAGACAGATACAGACAAGGAGACTTAAACTAATAGGTCACATTCTACGATGCAATGATTTTATAAAATTAATAGCTGAAGGTTGTATTGAGGGGACAAATCGTAGAGGACGTCCTAGATTAAGCTATATGAAGCAGATCATCAATGACTCTGGATGCGCCTCATATGGTGAAATGAAGAGAAAAGCTGAGCAAAGAGTGGAATGGCATGCTATTGCCAACCAACCCATGGGTTGATAACCGAAGAAGAAGAAGAAGATTATGGCTTGCTTCTGAAAAAGAAAAACTTTCTTGGCTAAGGTTTGAGCCACCCCAGAAAATAATGACACATGATAAATGAGAATGAAAATTTGAGAAGTAACGGCATTTTAAGATTTTAATGCTTGTACAAAAATGCTAACTACCCTAGCTTCCTAAATGGTACACCTAGCAGTACTGCTGAGCTATAGACCTGAAGGCAGGACTAAAATGAGGAACCATAGCACCCCAGAGGTAATGGAAATACAAGTCTATGTTCTCAATAGATATTTTCAGTAATCAGTCAAAGACAGTCTCGTTCTGAATACTTAAAACAAATGAATATCGACTTACAGTATATAATGCTAAGTTTGCTATTTTAACATGTTTTGCTATACTGATATACATTGAAAGCATTCAAAAAGCGAATCTTCAAGAACCGAGAACTTCACCAGAATAATTGATGCTCATTTGTAATTGAAATAAAATAAGAATATTTTCTACTTCGTGGCACCTGACATTGAGAGATGTAACGATAAGAATGGTTAAAACTCTCAAGAGTGTGCAGCTGAATAGGTCAGAAACTTGGTTACTGAGATGAGAGCATATGCATAGACTGGAGACAGTTGAGGTGTGTGTTAAGAGAGGAATGGAGAGAGATGTCCGGGCAATAAGGAAGAAATACCAGGAAGTGCTGGATGTGGTAAGAGAAAAAATGAGGTAGGTGGCGGAGATTTGGAGAAGGCAAAAACGGTTGATGGAAGATGAGTATAGGGAAGAGGCCATGTTGAAGAGGCTGATATGTGGAACACTGTTGGGAAAGTGGGAAAGGGGATAGAGATTCAGGTCAACATAAGGAGAGACAAAGGATATGAAAAACTCTAAAGAGACCAAGGTAGTAAGGATGATATACAAGGCAAAGTGAAAAGATGTCCTACAAAGGAGGAAGCTAGGATAAGGACTAGCCCAAGGACTGTCCCAAATCAGCTGGTAAAATACACAATGATGATGTGTAATATTTGTCTCATAAAGTAGAGAACGAAACAGAAAAGCTATTATGACAGAAATCATTAGCAGAAAAAAGCTAAGAGTGGATAGCTGTAGCCAGTGCTCAAACTATTAAACATATGTATGCAAACATTAGTAATAGTCTCCGACGTCACTTTGTGTAGCGCTTTCATGTCAAACATTCTCTCACGAAAAAGTATTATTTCACACCTTTATGATTCAACTCACCACCAACCATGGTTTCAGTACATATTTATCACTGTCATTATAACCTTGATAATGGTACTTACATACAGAAACAGGTGGTGAGTTGAATTAAAAGCGTGGAATATAATGTTGTTTTCAAAAAATACTGATACATACGCAAAATTTTACAAGGCTACCTGGAGCAAAGAGTGAATAACCAAACATAGTTTCTAGAACCACCAGTTGAAGGGTACTTGGGGGTTTCAGAACAATCCTCTGAACCATGTCATTTCCTTTCCCAACAGAAATTCAATTAGTAATATATTAAAAGTTTTCCCAAAGCTTCAAACCCAAAGTTTCATAAGGTTTGTGTTGACCAGGATTTTAATAATTTTTGCCTTTTCTGCATTTTGCCTACTTCCTGATAATTCAACCTAAAAATGTAGGGCAATTTAAACAACAGTTACCTTCAATGGGTTGGCGATAGGAGTGCTAATGATGGATACCATTAGTCCACAAGTTTCATTATGCTCTTTGCTGAGGTTCACCGAGTGTCCATCAATTTTAAGATATGTTAAAGTGGGTCTTCTGGATAGAAATACAAGCTGAAATTTAATAATATTTGGTACTCGATTTTTACAATCTGTACCCTTTGCACATCCATTAATAAGTTAAAGACTGACCACCACCTGTGGTTTTCCCCCACATAGTCCATTCCTGCAATAATAGCAGTACCAATAGCAATAATAACACCATTCTCACTGGCACTGGATACAGCCAACCAACCTAAGCCATAGAATGGCTCGTAAATATGTAGGGCATAGAGTAAATTAAGTTTTCAAATATATTCTCTAAAAGATATAGTAAACTGATAAAGACATTAAAATAAATACCAAATTATCATTTAACACTGGTGTTTTTTCAAGCTGCAACTTATGGGCCAGAAAGCTACTACCCAATGATTTTTAGAGCTCGAAAGATTATTACGAGAGGTAACTGGAAAACTCACCAACTGGTAACAAGCTTAGGCAATGGCATTCCACTTTCTGGCATAACACCAATTAATCAGACTTTTTGAATAAAAAAATTTCTATTGAGACTCGAGCCTCATAACTTCATAACGTTAACCAACAGAATACGCAGATACGCTTAAAAAGGATACAGAATGGACCGCTCTTGACATTTCACGCTGTATTTTAAAACTCCATTGGAGTTCCATATGGTGACAACATTGTGCCCAGACATCGTCGCTATCTCATTACATTCCAGCCACTTAGCATGCACAATGCAATCATCCGCTGCCCAAGAAAAAGGATCAGCAATCCCGAATTCTTCGCCATCCTGCCGTAATTTGAAAACAGCCAGTTCTTTCCCTCCATACACTAAAACCCTACCGTCTGAGTTTAACGATAGGTCTCGCACTTTGTGGGCGCAGAGAACTTCTCTCCTTGAAAATAACTTCTTTTGTTGAATGCTGAATACATGCACCGACTTCCCTATGCCTTGAAAAGAATCAAAATGAGGAAAATAATCAGTTCAACATGGCAATAAGGAGATTTACTGACCTGAAAGTCTAAGAATGGTGATGATTAGATACTTAATTGTGCAACTGATTAGACCACATTTAAACACTTGTAATAAGAGTGGCATTTCCCACAAAGTATCAAGTTCCACAAGCGTATTAAGAAATTTCAGGGGGCCAAGGTGTAGTAGGTTTTTTAAGAGCCATGTACTTGGTTTTTCTAAGAACCATGTACTAGTTTTTTCTAACAGCATCAACAGCAATGCCCATTGACAAGAGGCAGGATTTTTATTTCTGAATTATAATCCAAACTTAAGCACAATGAAATAAAAAGGAAATAGCCAACAGACCTGCTAGAACAACGTTGCCAGAAAGTTTTACAGCAGCGGTGTCAGATGTGGAGAAACAACGTTCCATTCTTGCCATATTAGAATTATTTAAATATTAACACCGTTAAATGAATGAAAATGAGTTGTACATCGTTAAATTTAGCTGCCACTACTGAACGGCATTATCCGTGAAAATCGCGACCAATCCATTTTTGTTTTGAAGCATTTTATAAGGCGCTCCACCCGGCTGCACTTGATCTCTCGCCAAGCGTTCCTCTTTTATCAACCTTTCATAAAAAGTGCGGTAAAATCAAGATGTTTACAAGTGCAACCTATTGCAACACTGTCAACAATAATTTGTTTTCACAGGAATGTGACCACTAGGTACATAGGAGCCTCAAACTCATTGATTTTTTTAAATTATCAACAGAATTCATAAAGAAAAACAATTATGCACCAGTAAGGAAGAACCAAATACACGTGCAAACCTAAAAACAGCATTGTGCCACTCGAGGAAGCTTTGAAATATTTCACTAAACAGTTTCCTTTAAATGCTTTTTCTTCAGGCCTATGTACTAAAATTACATGAGCATAAAATTGGAGCGGATTGAGGTGTTTTTTGAAGGGGAAACTGCGACTTTCTAGGGGTCTGGAATATCTTCTTATTACCATTTAATCTTTTCTCCCAGAAATAACGGAGGGTCGACAGCCCCCCTGCACTCCCGGTAATCCGTCCCTAGCACAAAATACTTAAGGAAACCATCACAATCGTATATACACCCATCACATAATTCTCATTTGCTGATAGGCAATTAACCCTTTCACAAGCACATAACATAAACAAGGAATTTGTATCATAATTTCCCCAAAAATATCCAATCCTTTGATCTCTCTTCTGCTTATTAAATTTACATATTTACTCCCTTGATCTTCAAGACTTCTAATATTCCTCCTCTTATGAATCTTGAGATCATCTTCATCTTTCATTCATGGCTTTCCCAATTTATCCATCTCAAATAATCCATTTTGTTATTCAGCCCTGATCCATTGCACCAACATATCCAACCAATGAATCATGCTCTTTTCTTGTACATTATCCTATGGCCATAGATTCCATTTCTTTCTTTCATTTATCAAAATCATATGCTTAGATTTAAACAAAGATATTTCATTGAGATAGTATATAGAATTATATTATGGACTGTGGTCATCATTATATTGAATTTGTATTTAGATAAATAGGTAAATGAATCATTCTTCGAGTACTTTCTGTATGTACGTACAATATGTAAAGAACTAAATGTATATTTAATGACAAAGTACTCACTTGTGGTAAAAATAAGACAGTACTTAGGACATTCATAATAAAGGAGTGTTGCAATAAGATGACATTGGAGAAAACTGGAAAAAAAGAGTACCTACACCAAAGGAATATAAAAAAAGGCTTATTGAATATGATGAAATCATAAGAACTGGTTCCATAATCCAAAGGAGGCATTCAGATAAATTGGTTTTCAAAATAAAAGAAAGAAGAATCAAGGACGCCATAATGACTCCTCAAGAAAAGGGCTGAAAACATAACTGATTGAATATTTACCAGTATATACATAATACGTCCCAAAAATGTATTCTTGATTTATATAAAACACATGAGTAATTGTCAAGAAATTGCTTCAACTCCAAAAGAACCTGTTTGGAAAAGGAGTAATTGGAAATGATGCATGGTGGAATCAAAAGGAAGAGGCATATCAGGAATTGCAGGGAGGAAATTGGAAAAAAAACTTCTAAGACAAGACATTATGAGTACTAAGTAACACTGAATGAATGTAAAACTGTAGCACAGCATCACCACTGAAGGTTGCTGCTGAAATAGACAGTAGCCAACAGCAAAAACTGGGACATCTAGAAATAAGTTATTAAAGGGGCACTGCAGCTTACGTTAATTGACATTAGTCACATCAATTATACTTATAATGTATACTAGTATTACTTTACAAATACATAGTAAGCATAATCTTTAAAACAGCTTTCTCCCTTTTAGATAATTTTTGTATTTTTAGGATGGAGAAATAGAATGAATAAACAAGACATCCTGAAAATTTTCTAAATAAATGATGTTTCGATATTTATTTATAATTTAAATGAATAATATTTCTGACCTATTTCACTGCAAACTAATATTCTTCCTTGGTCTATTTTTGCTGAATTGAAAAAGAACTCCCTTGTTCTACAACTTAAGGAGGATTGCAAAAGATGTACCATTTTGACATCTTTATGTTCATCTTTAGACAACTTGGCTAATGTTACAATGTGGATGCTGTGAACATAATTTTCTTAGGGAGCAGTGTGCCACACAGATTCAGAGCACATCAGAGAAAAAATACAATCACAAAAACCCAGATATTCTGCCAACCAGGACATACCTCCACTATTATGACTGAACATCATTATTAGAATTAAGGAGCAAATCTTTCTTACATTGTATTTACTTTACTCAGGAACAAATCTACATTTCCAAAGATGAATTGGAACAGTATTTACAAATATCCTTACAAGACGACGGTACCATATGAAAACCTCAACT
Source organism: Ceriagrion tenellum (assembly GCA_963169105.1). Classification (NCBI taxonomy): domain Eukaryota; kingdom Metazoa; phylum Arthropoda; class Insecta; order Odonata; family Coenagrionidae; genus Ceriagrion; species Ceriagrion tenellum. Next base: position 37,353,505 of record OY720642.1, on the reverse strand, counting down.
GAACACAAAATGAACAAATCAATATGCAACAGATTACAGGGATGTTACTCAGCCAAAATAAATATTCAACAGTAAGTAGAACAAATTCATTATTTAATTGGCATCAAATAAAAGTGTATATGTACATGAGAAAAAAAGACTTCCATGAATTATATGATGCAGAGGCTACTTCACCTAATACAGGCTTCCACCATACAGAGATAATTCAGAATTGTTCGAGTTCTTCCAGCACTTCAGCATATCGGTGGAAAATTGTTAAGGCAGCATTTCAGTCGACATCATGTCCCTCAGAACCATCAGACCTTAATGATGCTGATGGGAATGGTTGTTCATCAGTATGCTGAAATGCAGGATGGACCCGAACAATTCTGTACTTCACCTGGTATTAGTGCTTAGATTACACCATCCATGATTTTCCATACTTTGAATGATGTAATAAAGGGTGTAACCATGATAAAATATAACACAACAATAGTAATATCCACACTTTAATATGCTACTTCAACACCGACCATGCTTTCGGCATACTATGTCATTTTCAAGGTATGTTATACTATGTTACATACAAGTACAAGGTATGTTATATTCAAGGTATAAGATAGTATGTCGAAACCATGGTCGGTGTTGAAGTAGTATATTAAAGTGTGGATATTACTATTGTTGTGTTATATTTTATCATGGATATATCGCATTTCCACCAAGTAAAGCCTGAAACGATTTCATACGTTCGTCACGCTAGTAAAGAGTGTAACTTGGGATTGATATTATTTGAGTAAGAAGACACCTTTGAGTCAAAGAAGTGCAGGGAAGAAGCGAGAGATGTTTTGGGGAATGACAACAACAAACATTTAAATAATTTGGGAGAGCATTAGTAGCAAAAAAAGAAGCATCACGGGAAGTTCATCTATTTAAAAAAAATGAGCCCAACCACTGGTTTCACTTTAAGTTAACCCATTATGTTTTTACGTGAATGGGTTGCAAAACAAAAAATTTCATCGCGGAACACTGTAAGTCTAGGTGAATGAAATTCACTAGCGATAAATCCCCCTTCCATAAAGAAAATTTGGAATCTCCTGATGCAATGTCACTCCATTGTGTGCGAGACAAATACCGGAAATGGTCAGTTATGTTCCAGAATCATAACAAAAATAAAGGTTCTTAACAATAAAGTTGAAAAAGGAACTGATTTTTCAATTGCACAAGGATACAGAGTGAAACAGCATATAAAGATAGTTATGGTCATCGTAGGGCCGAATGCTTATGATGTTAGTGCATGAGGCTACAATAAGGGATGCGCCAGTAGATAAGGGAACTTATTCAAAACTAATTAAAATGCAGCCACATTATGATTGTAAATGAAAAAACTCACAAAATGGACAAAAAATTGAGAGAAAGGATAAGTCAACAAGAGACCACGCTTCGTTGCAACTATGTATGGGGCTTCGCGAATAGAAATTTTTCTTTCCTACCTGGTGCTATGATAACATACAGAATCTAGTAAAAAATTAGCTAAACAAGCACAATATACGTAACAAATACAGTAAACTGAAAAGGAACTGTTTAATATCGGCCATTCACTAACATATCTACCAATATATAGCCTTCGCACAACGAAAGGTCAGGGAGAGCTTTCCAAGTAGCCAGTTTCACTTCACTCATTCATGAGGTAATGGCTAATATTCCTCAAGCAGCGATTAACTAAGGCTCAAATTATGCAAAATCCCACTTCCACTAGAGTTTAGGGAACATTTACATCTCATAATGTCCGACGAACTGTCAAGAAAATACCTTAACGAGAACCATCCAACAAGTTTCACTTCCCTTACATCTATCAATTCAAATCTATGCTCGCTACTTCCACACAACAAAGAATGTTAAGCCATGGTTACACGATACATTAACCCGTACGAGTTAACGTACGAATGCATGAACGCGTGAATGAAGGCGAAAATTCATCGTGTAACCACACCAACTTATACGAATGCATGAACGCGTGAACAGGAAAATAGAACCTGTTCTTTTCGGTTCATGCATTCTTTCATGAACTTGTACATGAACACGTACGGGTTAATGTATCGTGTAACCAGGCCTTTAAACGCGGTTAAGAAAGTAAAGCAGTGAGGTATAGAATAGTTAAAGGAATAAGTACATGATGCAACGACTTTCAATAGTAAAGTTAGTAGAACATTGATTTTTCGAACGCCGGCCAAGCCCACTATTGAGATATCTCAAGCGACAAACGAGGGGAAAAAAGTATAAATAATACCATATGAGAGGAAATAAAGCGAGTTAAATCACTTTTCTTGATAAATTCCCAATAACAAGAGTACCGTCACACAAATTCATAAACGATGACACCGTCCGAAATTTCGAGAAATAACAGTAACACGCCCTCTAGCGGAGTGCCGGGGAAAGAACTCTCGGGAAAAGCGCCCTTAGAGCCACCTACTGTGGAATCGCAGAATTTTCTCGAATGATCTGGGCTGTGAGCCAAGCGAGTATAAATACCGGCACCTCGCCTCAGAGGGGCACATTCAAATCACGAGTTGAGAGAGACTGCGAGGATACGCGGAACTTCCGAGTGATCCACAGCTCTGTTGCTGCTTCGTTGAACCTGTACTGTTGCTTATATCTTGCTGTCGCGGTAAGTATCTTTGTCTCAAAGATAGATTTCGAGAAATGTGGTGGATGTTTGATTGTCCAATCGCTTTAATGTTTGATCCCTAATCACCTGTTATTTCTCTTTCATTCCAGATGGCTTACATTGCATACTCTCTTGTGGACCCCTTGGATTCCCTTCATCGGTCACTTAGCCAGCTTGAAAGGGCTATGTCTGTTGCTGCACCCCTTGCCGCCAGCCCCAGGCATGATCCGAGGGCCGCCTACTATCGTCCATGGAGACACGTGTCGGGCCAACACAGTGGAATGTCCAACGTGTCCATGGATAAGGACGGTTTTCAAGTCAAATTGGATGTTCAACAGTTTTCGCCAGAGGAAATATCAGTGAAAACTGTCGACAACCACATAGTCGTAGAAGGAAAGCATGATGAGAAGGAAGACGAGCATGGCTTCGTGTACCGGCATTTCGTCCGACGTTACGCCATTCCGGAGGGTGTTCAAGCGGAGGCGATGACATCGTCACTGTCGTCGGATGGAGTGTTGACCATCTGTGCTCCCAAGGTATGAATACGTTCTCTCAATAATGCATCTATCGACGGCTATAAGGTCGTAGTGTAAAAATAGACATGATACCCATATATTTATGACGAGCCGTCGTGTGTGCTGTAACTTGCTTAGAAGATACTGTAGTTAATTCTGCTTTCAGAAAACTGTTTCAAATGTTGATTCTGGTTCTTTCAAGCTACGTTGCCCTTAATTGCTTAATGTTTTGGTGATGTGTGAGATTCATTATGTAGACCTGGTGGAATGAATTATTAAAATTAGTAACATTTTGTATGATGAGTTGAAACGGAGAACTATTGTTATTATGGGAATCCACCGTATTACAGTATCCAGTAAATTTGCAATTTTTGTCGAGTTCGAAGAACAATTTTTCTTCATCTCTCCCTGCTACTAGAGAGTAGCATTGTGACACTTCTAGTAATTATTAGGGATCAATGTGACTAATACTTCTGTCTGCGTTTCCATTATCTTACACAGGTGCAGGCTATTAAGGGTGGTAATGAACGTGTCGTCAACATCGTTCAAACCGGAGTTCCCGCCAGGAAATCTGTCGAGGGAGCGGAGAAGACGGCTATAGAAGAGAAGTGAACGTATCTGCAGAGTAGTGTGCGTGATCATAAAGTATACGTGAGAGAGAATGTTGTTGCTTGAATGGGGCTGTATGATGAGAACTCAAGTCTGACATATTTCAATGTGTGTTCTATTTATTATTCCCTATATGTAACAGTTGTACTATTATGCAAGAGATCTCAGTTCTACGAGTAACTCCTCTATTTGCATTCCTTCCTGTTGTAGACTTAATTTTGTATGTTGTTTACCAGCCTTTATAATTAAACGCAGTCTAATTAATCCTGTATTTTCATTTGTTAAAAGTAACCCCGATGGCTTATTCCTGAATGAGTAATGGGTACGAGTTCGGCTTGCTGACCATTGTTATATCCATACCATGTGGAACTCAATGGGGGAAAAATGCTATGACATGAAGTTTAAAAGTCACTTGTGACAATTTGAACTCTGCAGAACATAGAGATCGAGGACTGCTTTGAATTCTATAAGAGTCTCGTTGATTGACTGAAGTTATGAAGTTTCTCAATATTCCGAGGAATGGGGTTTGAAATATCCAATTAGGCATTAGATAAAGCTTCAATAAAGTTGTAGGTAAAGCTGGTAGCGAACTGAGGGAGATTAGGAATACTTAAGATACATTTAACATCAGTTGTTCCCCTGCATACCAGTGGTCTGAACTAGGTCAAGGCTTAAGTAGAGGCTTCTCTTTCTTAAAGCTAAAGCCTTAATGGGCGCCTCTATTTCCATTCAATTACAAGCTGCAAATTTTCTCTGGGTTGAGTCAGGAAATCATGTAACATCTCTGGTAAGGTGGGTTTTCAGTTCGACTCGCATATGTGTTTCAAACGAGTTCGTGTCGAATGACAGGTTCGGTGAACCCCAGGACTGGTTTATGAGTAGAGCCAGTTGCTTTGAGGACGACACCTTGGGGACTGGACAGGGTTTCTCTCCACTCTGTCTGGCTCCCATGTTATCCTAGGGCAACATTTATTTAATGGCGAAAAGCTGCTGTCGTTAACTACCCCACGTACCATGAAGAAACACAGTGCAAGCCACCACTAGGGTGCGCGGCAGGGGAATAAATGCTCTCACTCATGCTATCACGAACCACTCAATCGGAAAACTTTTCATACGTCCAATGTTTTTATTACCCATTCGTAGTCTCCTTTTTAGACCTCACGCCTACCCCTGGGTTGGTGTGGAGGCTTGGGTGTTGGCTATCCATCCCGAGGGCCCGGGTTCAAATTCCAACGGTGTCTGATATTTTTCGGTGAATTCGACTTGATTGTAATGTAGAGAGCACTTAAATACATAACTTTGAACTGTATACTGATTGACCTTGCGCCTTTTGCTACGAGCAGGTTAATGCCGTCGCTAGATTTTCCTCAATTCTCTCACAAAGCCAAACCTTTTCCAAAATACCCATCAAGAAAATTTTAGGGGCCAAATAAACGAGTGAAAAATGTATTTTCATTGCTTTAATATTCTTCATCCATGACTCTCACGATTTAAAAAAATGAATCTGATGTTCAAGATATTAATAATGTAATCTATTGATTACGGCTAGGCGGATTAGTTAAACATAAACTATGCTATCATTTTTCACGATTGAGTTCAGGGAGAGCGGCAATGGCAACTATGATGTTAGCATTTTCGGGGATACCAGCAAATATAGGGAAGCCGATTCTTTTCCCATCATTCGCGACCGTCCCGAAAATGCGAATCATGTTTTCTTCCCCACCGAATTCCAATGGGTCTTCTCCTCTGGTGATCTGTTTACCTCGTCATCATTGACACAATCCTTTATTGTCCAAGGACTAGGCATTAGCAGAAAAGAATAGCCTACGGGTGTATAAAATTACAGATTTCACATTTTCCTTTTCCTGATTTTCACATCTTCCTTAACGCAAAATTCTTTCTCCATTTCTTTCTCCGTAAAGCTCAAAGTGGAGTGCGCTACTCCGCTTAAACGACGCCTCCTGTTTCCAATTTACAGGGTTGACAAAAGAGAATTTCAGTTTTGGTTCACTTGAGCGATTTTATTATTCGTTGATTATTTATTTTCAACAGGGGGAAAAGAGAGATTCATTCTGTTTGCCCAATCTGTTACTCTCGTTATGAAAATATTATCTTCCGGTGTCCTGTGTATTAAAAAAATAATTATTTTGGCATAACAGGAATATGGTAGTGCCATGTTGGTTGGTTAAAACAGATCTTAAGAGAGCAGGTGGGCCAGGTTGGATCGGCCAACGATTTTCATTCCTCGGGACGGTTAAAGGGAGTCATCGTGCATAGAATTTACGCGCTGAATGGCTTCCAACATTTTATACCTGCCTTGCGCCTATTGACAACTCGCCACGGCACTGCCTGAATCCTCGGACCAAGACTGGTCCCTTGATTTTGCACACACTACATCTGCGAGGACCGTTGGGTCTCAGGAATAATCATCCTGAACCGTTGTAAGGGACCGAACGAAATATTACCTGCTCCCAACTTTTGAACAGTTGCCACCCAAGCTGCGACAACCTTCGAGAAGTAAGGCCCAGTGCAGGACCAAATTCGCAATCTCTCTTGTTTATTTCCATTACCATGTCTTTATTTGTACCATGTGACTGTGTAACACTTAAACAAATTGAAAAGTTAATTGGATTTGACCACTAACCAAGACGTGTGCATAGCTATCATATAAGAAACAATGATGATTATTCGAAAATGACACAAAATATTTGTTTTACATAGCAGAGGGACATTTTCTATGAGTTTTCTACTACTAAATAACTTACTTATAGCAAAAAAATGATAACAGAGTGGCCAATTATAAATCCAAACTGAAAAGTATTATCTTTAAAATTTTTGCTATTCCACAGGTGAGTTTCTGAATTACTGCAAAATTTGTGTTAATTAAACTTTAATCGAAGTAGGAAAGAAAATGTTATGTCCTTCCCTTGCCGCAAAGAGTTTTGTCTCCGTGGAGTTAGCTTTAAAAGCAACACATGTGCACTCGATAAATGCATCAATATTAGCGGTCGAGGCCGTGTAAAATGGTAATTTCTGTGGTGCATCCCGATGCATTGAGATGCACGAATCATGGTTTGCTTCGATCATAACCGGCAGTCATGAATGCATCAACATATTACTCTGCCAGCCACCTGAGGGCGTGTGGTATGGGGTGCTAGGATATGAGCCATGAACAAGGGGAAGAGAAAAAAAGTAATTGGAAGAGGAGGGGAAAGAGGAAATTAAACTCGTAGTTAGGATTCGCATCGGGAGCAGAGGCTCACTGTTTAGAGCGCAAACAACCGCATATCAATATCAGTAACAGAAAGTACGCTGAAAATGGTTTTGTTTTCATATAACCACGACTGAGAGCTATAAAAATGTCTCAAGTTTTCTGTTTTACGGTTATCCTAGGCCAAGAAAAAATTACTTTCGAAAAATGATAACAGCCCTTGTTTGAGTGGTAGAAAATAACTGTGATTTGAACATAAGACTACCATCAAATTTGTCTCCTAATTGTAAAAATTTCATTTCTATCAATTCATTCATTGGTCATTCAACCCTAAGATTGGTTGACTGCGGCCCTCCACCCTTCCCTATCTAATGCTAGCTCCCTTACCTCCTGGTTTCTCTTCCAATGTATACACTTTCCTCTTTATTTGGCCCATGAACTTATTCCTTGTGCTACCTCTTGGGACTTTTCTCTCTATTTTACCGTCAATTATGTTCTTCACAAATCCATTATGTCTCAAGGTGTGTCCAATCCATCGGGTTCTTCTTTTCTCTATGGTGTTCCAAATGGTCCTTTTCTCTTCTACTCTTCTGTACACTCCATTATTTCTTATTTTGCCCGTCCATTTTATCAGCATGTACTTGGAGGAGGCTATAAGAGATTTCTACCGAGTGAGTACTTATTAGCTATAAATATTTTAAGAGAGCAGTTCCTAGAGAGGAAACCAAAAACGTGGACATTATTTACTATAACCAAGCAAATATCTGAACTCCCAAATATATTTCATTGATTGCCAAACGCAGACATAAACAAGAAAAATAATGGGATAACAATTTTGCTTGACTTTTTAGAACGTTTCTAATTAAAGCCTAAACTCAAGTCTTCTTCAAAGGCGAATCAGTCCTCAGATAGTTTTCAATTGAACTGCTCCCTCCATGCTCGTCTATTTTGTGCTGCTTCCCTCACCTCTTCGTAACTCCTTCCATTCAAAATATCCGTCGAGATATTATTTCTTCGCCTTCCTATCTCTCTCTCTTTCCCTCGATATTTCCTTATAATATTCTTTTCAGAAGGCAATCCTTCCTCAGGATGTGTCCCATCCAGTTAGCCTTCCTCTTTCTTATTGATCTTAAAATATTCCCATTCTCATTTATCCTTGCCAGAACTTTCTCGTTTCTCACTTTATCACTCCATTTTAATCTTTCCATTCTTCTCCATCGCCACATTTCAAATCCCCTCTAAATATTTCTCCTCTTTCCTCAATGTCCATGTTTCTGCTCCATAAAGCAAAACACTTCAAATAAAACATTTGACAAATCTTTTCCTTAAGCATGTGATTATTGCTTTGGCTGAAAGTAGTTGGTTGACTTTGCTGAATAATGATAATAATAGTGAAGATCAGAAAGGAGTTCCATCATGTTTCGCCTGACACTATTGGATAAAAATAGTCTTTATTCATCATAAGAGTAACACATGCTACTGTAGATGTCGTAAAAAAGAATATAAAACACAAAAAATACACAAGTTAAAAAATATCTTACACGCTAACTACAGATTCACCCTTGAAAAGTCAAGTTCAAAAAATTCCTCCAGTGACTACAACGCATTTAAAATTAGCCATCTCTCAATTGTATTTCGAACACTGTGATATTCTGCCTTTCCCTGTGATATTCTACTTCTGATTTCCTCTGCGCAGCTTCCATTCCATGATATGACACTTTCGCCTTCTTGAACCCCTCACGTTTTTTTCTATCATAATTCAGACAATCCAGCGGCTTTTTAAATACTCGGTATCATGAACTCTCGCGCCTTACTATACAGTCCTAGAGCTCTTTTTCGCTCCCCTCTACCTCTGACTTTGCCCCCGGCTTGGTTCGGTTCATTTTAATTCCTGAGTCTATCACTAACGTCTATTTCTCACGCCTCTCATCCGCTCTTTCGAAGGTACTTTTCACCTCCGTTCTGACCCGTCCCGAATGTGTCACAAATGGCATCTTTTTTCGACTGGCGTCTTTGTGCCGCCAGTGACAGTTGTCAGTAACAAAATGAGTGGTTTAGAGGCACATGAATATCGTATACACATTTTAAAATATTTTACGCCAACAGTTGCAAAGTCGCACAAGTTGGCCATTACTATATCTACACCACCTTGAAACTCGTCTGACTTCATTTTGAAAAATATCCCGGAGGTCACAGATATTATAGCCGCCACTCAATTCGCTCTCTAATAAGCTCTGTTTTGGATTCAGCACAAGGACCACCAAAAGCAATACTTTCACAACTCAATGTATTACGAAAGAGTAGAATATGGTATTATTCTCTGCCTTTTTAAATTAAAATTTAAGATTTATCGTACTCTTTCCTCAGTTTAAAATTCCAGGTAAAAATACCTGGCTGAATATAAAGATCTCATCTCATTATGTTAAAGTTCAAAGTATTACGATAGGTTTTGCCGCTGCGAAACTTATTGTTTGATGCATTTCAGTAAATTGCAACTTCTCGTACATAATAGTTTTTTCACGCAAATTTTGGTTCATATAATAGTTTGGGGATCAGTTTTACTGGGAATTTAAGACAGAGGAAAGAGTATAACATATCACCGAGACTGAGCCTGAAGATAACGTTAAAGCGTTGAAACCCTGAACGTGGGTTTTTTTAAGTGTAGTATTGTAAATGTTACCATAAAATTTTCTGAGATATACACTTCGCCGGATGAAAAAAGATGGCCTTTTAGAAATTTTGATCGGATTCAATTATCCCCCGTGCCATCGCATGTATGCTTTCAATCTATTCTCTTCTTTAGCCATTTTGTTAACACTCGGGGACACCCGCAAACAAAAATATGGCCCTCAAGTGCGACATGCGGGGATGTTCCATGGCTGTTCGATTAGTCGATTATCCGATTCGGCGGATCGTTTTCGATTGTTCAAAGATCATGCTATTAATAATGATTTAACGTGATGTGAGTCTTTCTTTGATGATATTAAATGAGATTCTTAATAAAGTGACATTACAGCATCTGTCTCAAATAATAACATTATTATTTTTTCTAGAAATAGGCAAATTTCTGTAACCTATTGTAAAACCATTTGAAGTTGGGAAAGAGATAACCCGTGCTATTGAAGTTATCGTGTGATAGCCACACCGAGTGCACTGGTGACCCGAAAAACATGAGCTTCATTCACTCTCTCTGGTGGGAGGCGAACCTTGTCGTCAAGTCTGGAAGGTTCCGGAAGAGAAAATTACGTGACCTGAGTCATACGTGAGCATCGCCGAGGCGCTAGACTTGTTTACCTCGGGCTATAGATTACTATCTCGGAAGGTTCACGACTCGCAGACAAGCGGCAGTCGATAAGCAGGTTCAAAGGAAGCGACTCCGAAAGTTTTGATAACGGTATTTTCCCGTCGGGCTAAAAGTAAACTTCTTGCGCAATTTTAAGTATCTACTTCAGAAGGTGCCGGAGTACAATGAAATCAGTGCTATTTTTTCAACTTCGTATTTCTAAAAGTATAAGTATTTAAAAGTAAAAATGAGATTTGACGTAAACGGTGAGCCCCTGCACATATTTCTTTTTGCCGATGATCAGGTTATAATAGCTGGGGATAAGTATGATGCGGAATTATATGATGAGGAAATTGGTTGAAGTATACGAAAAGGCTGGTTTGAGCATTGATTTTAACACAACTAAGCATATGGTAATCAATGAGAATGCCACCAGCTTGGGCATAAAAGGGGAGGCCATTGAAGTTGGCATTGAGTATAAATACTTAGGAGTAATAATTGAAAACAAGGGGCAAAGTAAGAAAGAAATAACAAAGAGGATAAATCAAACAAAATCAGCAATAAATAAACTGAACAGTATATTATAATCAAAATATATTGAAATGAAGACTAATTACCGAATATATCATACAATTATTCAAAGTATACTTCTCTATGGATCAGGAACGTGGGAAATGACCCAAAGACAGAGACTGGAGGCCGTAGAAATGGATTATTTTAGGAGCTGCGTAATATCAAGGTTAGATAGGATTGCCTATGAATACATACGGACTAGGATTAATATAGAACAAAGTCAGCAAATAAATAGATAGTGGACGGTCGAAATGGTATGGCCACTCCAATAGAATTCCAAAGATTCCAAAAGAATGGAGGATGAACGAAGGTCAAAAAAATACTGAACTGGCAACTACTAGGTAGGAGGAAAAGAGGACGACCACCAGAAGATTGGATGGAGCAGGTCACTCAAGATACGGAAAAGAGACAATAGGGAGCCGAAGAATGGAAACATAGAGAGACTTGGAGAAAAGGAAGCGAGAGGCGGCCAACAGCCTCTCAATATTCACGCCTCCCCGACCTCTCAATGTTTACGCCAAAAAATACGTTAAACCTGGATATCAAGAATTTCATCTACATTTTTAAACGAAGTAAACGCGAAGTTAAATGGCTACAAGGCGAAAAAGGGTGTAACATTGGAAAAGGCTAATTCTTTTCTCAAACAAGTAATCGCCGTTTTATCAAAAATCAGTGCTGGTAAACCTGTATTTATTGTCATCACTTGGGACAGCGAAGTTTTTCGATTAAGGTAGTCCGCCTAAACATCCAGTATTTTGAGGTCTTTATATTTTTTGGATAAGTGTAATAATAGGCCATTTTAGTATATATTACTTATGACGTTTTGTGGAAGGAAGTTTGCGCTTTTGTTATATTGTCTTACCTAGGTGGGTACTTGTGTCCGAGGACCATCCTACCATAGTGCTAACTCAAAGATCATAGGCAAGATTTTTGTGACTCATAAAATCGTACTCGTGAAATTTTTTTAATCATCATAGGACAAAAATGTATAGTTTTATGGAACCATAGCTCAGTTTTTCTGCTGAAAAGCAACCCAAAATGCAAGATTTTTTAAATTTTGACTGGTGAGCACGGATAATATCTAATGAAGTGGAATCAGCTTATCTTGATTTAGCTTACAGTCAATTTTCGTAAACTACAACTATGAGAAATGTCAAATACCTTCTGGTCCATTTCATCTTACGCCCTAAGTATAAAAATCTACGCGTAGCAATTGTTAATCAGCACACTCCCGGCTGCCGAATTCATTTACGTCGGTAGACGTCAAACATTTCTTCCATCGGAAAATAGCTTTAAAAAAACCTTAATATCAGTATTACGTTGGATTTAATGAAATAGGATTCAATTTTACTGGTGGAATTCCATTTTATATAACAAAAAATTAAAATTTTCAATCCTCATAAGTAAAATAATTAAGCGAAGAACCAGGATCTCAAAGCTTTTGCGCCGTCATAAGTAACGAAAGCACCTGATTTCACTAACGGATTTGACTATAATGCAAAGGTATTGAAAACAGGATGGTAAACGTAATTTGTTGACTTCCGTTGGATGGCCGATATTGCACAAAAAATCATTTATTGGTAAACTCCTCCAACCAAAAATCTATGACAGTACAACTTCACGGGAAAGGGGTATTCATGAAATCCTGTACTGTCTCACAAAGAAGGAGGAGAGCGCCAACGAGAGTTGCCAATATTACCATACAAAATACGTACTACTCTATGGAAATACTTGAATGGGTTCAAATTTAGCTCGCTGAAGTTGCCTTTCCTAGGACGTCACCTATGTCGGTATTTGTCACGTCTCTAAAATCTAGTAGACACATACACTACGTATCGATAAGACCGGATCAGCTCGGTATGACAAACGGGTCTGTGGGAGCGACCTGAGAAGCACTCGGCCCGCTCAGCCAGTCCGAGATTTCAGAGATCGATCTGAACCAACGGGTCTGTGGCGCTCCTCGTTATTCTTTTAGTTGTCATTGGGAGATAAAATATAATCGTTATAATTCAAGGCGTGTGATGTAACAAGAATGAAGTAATGGCGAATGAAATGACGTTGATGATATGGTAGCACATTGCAATTCTACCTCCAAATTGGGCAAATTTGTTCACTCAGAATTCAACTGAAAATTTCTAACTCTACACTCGTTTACACACTGAGTCAATCGCGCTTCAACTGACAGATTCGATTGTTCACTATCGAAATTTTCAGTCCGTGATGATAAACCAGGCAATCTGAGTCGGCTCGCTTGAAATTTTCAGATCGATCCGAGTGCAGATTGATTGGTAAACGTAGATAGTGATAGTATTCCAGTTTCCACAGGCTTGCATACTGGGGGACGGTAAGTATAAGACTTGATGCTTTGTTACGCTCCGCAGGAATATTTCACAACGCGTATCCTTCCGTCTTGGTTCAGCCCCTTGGTGCAGGAGGGGCGTCGCTGCACAAGGCTGCCTTCTGCACGATGCTCTACCCTCGGCTTGGAAGGGCACCGCCACGGAACTGAATCAGGGTGAGGTGTGGAAGGGGTGGTGAGACTCTGAGGCACCCAAGGCAAGATACTTGGGCATCGGTTCCGAGTACAGTGGACCCGACTAGTGACACAAGTGTAACGAGCCCTTGTTGCACGTGCTAAGTGTCCTGTGATCTCATCACTTTCGGCGACTCGTTCCATTTTTAAAAAATTTGGATTCATTGGCGATAAAAGTTGTGGATGAACATTTGCATTAAATATTCGTGCACAAACAATCAGCATGCAAGGCTTCGACGATTGCTTGAATCGGTTTCTGCGCAATGGGTCTATATCTATATCTACGTCATACCCTGCAAGCCACCCAAAGGGTGTGTGGCAGGGGGTGCTTCCACACCAGGCATGAATGAATGATACATCTACATATTTATTTCCCTCTAGTTGTATGATACGCCAGAGCACCGAAATTACATGGAAACCAGCGAACCACACATAATTCACAACACATGCAACAGGCCATTTAAAAATCTACTAACCAAGAAACATTCTATCGTCAATCGTTTGAACATACATCTACATCTACGTGATACCCTGCGAGCCACCACGAGGGTGTGTGGCAGGGGGTGAAGATCACCAAACATGCACTATTGACATGCAAGTAGGATATTTAAGGGAGATATGCTAGATAATAGATAACATACAAGTGATACAAAGACTACTACTAAATATTCAAAATGCCATGCATAAATAAGAGCATCAATATTTACATAATGCATAAATTAGAACGTAGAGAACATAAAAAGAATGATCTACAGACTATCTAATCTCACTGCATCTACATCTACATACTTTCCACTTTCTTTAGGTTAGGTCACCCCTAGGTCTCTTAGACATGCATAGACAGGGCATGTTTGGGGATATTCACCCCCTGCCACACACAATCGTGGCAGCTCGCAGAGTATTACGTAGACGTAGACCAAGCTAGGCAGCGTAGCAAAGGGATAGGTAGGTGAAATATAGTTAGGGTAGTCCTCAGTACATGCAGCATGCAACAAAAACCAACAATCCCCTTCCCATTATGTAGACACCAACCATCCAGCTGCATGCGACCCCGCTAGTCTAGTGATCAGGCAACTAGCCATTCAAACAACACCCTATCATAAAGAACTAAAATTATTCCTAAAAAATTCTTATCAACTACTCAATATTCACTATATCAGAAACTTCCTCTCTCTAATATGAGGTTCTATATTGAAGTAAAAAGGCTTATTTCATTTGAAAAGTGTCAAAAACGTTCCGAAAGCTGTCGCACTCCATTAGGACATGTTCATTCTTATTTTTATTAGGTACTGATTTTTCAGATTAAGTGATCTACGAAAGAATGACAATAGGATTTCGGTGAGAGAATTTCCCAGCACTCCATATGTACCACCGTATGATTCCTCCATGTTGTATGTATGTTGCAAATCACATCATGGAGATTCCTCAATTCCTATGCAAATGTTGTCGGTGATGACTCGCCCCCTGCCACACACCCTTGAGGTGGCTTTCTGGATATTTTGTAGATTTTTAGTAGTTACATATACAATAATTTAGACAACTATTATGACCCTTCACTATCCACTGAAAAAATAAGAAAGTAAACAGTCTCAATTTTTTCTAAGTCCCATTGAGTTGTAACAGGCACAATAAACATTACTTATTTGCTATTATTTATGTCTTATTTTTAATTTATTCCTTTAATTCCTTAGTTCTAAAATATTCCTTAATTGTTATTTTTAACATACAATTAATGTGAGGGTTAATTCTCAGAATTAGCTGACTCTTCTAATTATGAAAGAAGTGTTTAACTTTCTGTTAGATTCCAAATTGGTGTCTGGTGTGCATCAATTCCTTCAACCATTGCATCGCTCAATTCACTGCTGGATAAAACGAGAGATCAATGGTCATCTTAACCCAATTTTAGGGAAGAGGTGCGGATTTGCAATTCGAGGAACCTCTGGGTCTCGCATATATTTAGCCTGTGAGTCCTCGTTTCAACTGTAATCCACCTCGCTCTTATTAAATGACCCCAAAACACCTGCATCCCAACTGATATTCAAAGGAGAGGCGACACACATAATCCATTAAATATGAGTGATTCCCGACTTCCTCTTAGATTACTATTAATAGTTAAACTTTGGTGGAAATGCAGCCGCGGCATGCAGTTGGAGGTCATCCTCGAGGCGAGCACATCATGGGGAAGGAAAGAGCCTCTCTTGAGAGCCGGCGAGATCCGGAGTCACTCGTGTTATGTCTGCCGAATCTAAATGGGCTCGTATTTCATTTCAGTGTGAAATCCAGCTGCCGTTTGCCAGTGAAATTTTGAAAAGATGCCACGCTAGTCACATTTATCCGTCCATTTACCTGGATGGAGTCCAGAGATAGAGGATCAGTATCCATTACCTATGTTGCGACCTATTCAGAATGAAATATATACCTTCCTACCAGAGCGTCACGGACATATCCGTAATACGGTGGGCCGTGAGCTGAGGCATGACCACCTAGACTACTACTCTCGGTGGTCATGGCTGAGGAGGCTCGCGAGCTGGTATGAGTCCGAACCAAGGTTCTTCATGAGCCCGAACAAGAACTGTTAAGGTATCCCTCGTTAACTGCAAATTCGTCGTCCACAGCCCTTAAGGCGCAGTCGTTAAGGCGCTGATGTTGTTGTGTTATTGGAAGGGTTAGATATTTATCTTTAAAATAAGACCAAATTCATTGATTTCTAGGTGAACTGATATTTTGCTCAAAGTACCTTAACGCAATCAAGTGATTTTACCGGGAGGATAGAAAAACTGTTAAAAATCTGAGGTTTATGCTTAGGCGATTATTCAGGGTCCACGATTCAAAGGCTTTCACAATCCTTGGCCACGGTATATTTTCAGAACGTACCTATTGATATCGTGAAGAAAATATCTGTTGCAATTGTCGTTCACTTAAATTGGGCCGAATTTCCTGAAAATTCATCCCAACTCCTTGAAGGTTTACTACGATCCAGATAAATGTCTGCGGTGACAATCTGATTTATTTTACAAAATAGTTGAGAATACATACATTATACACAATTTTAATTTTTGGCGATATCTAGGTGTCGAAAAATTCCACATTTTTAAAAAATAAGGTCTCTCTGGAGTGCACACACGTACCATTTCCCATGTAATAGTGCTGGTATTTTTCGTCCAAATTTTCGGATATTAATCCGGTAAGGGGCTGATATTTTTGTATCTTTGGATGGGTGAGATATTTATCTTTCAAATGAGACCAAAACCATCGATTTCTAGTTGAAATAACATTTTTGCTCAAACTACTTAACGCAATCGAGTGATTTCACCGGATGGATAGTCAAAACCCTTAAAAACCACGATTAGAACGGCTTCACAACCAAATGACGCCAATACAGGTGCACGTGGATGTCGCAATGTAATGGATAAATAAAGGAGTAGCAGTGTCTTGCCAAAACACCACGCGGTGCGCGTTCCATTAGCCCTTTGTTATCTTGGAACTGCCTCAGGAACGCATCGAGAGTAAACACAACTCGAAAGGGCTCTCAACTCTTCGTCCTTCGTCAAAGAGCTCCCTTGGCTTTGTGACTCACGCCCACTTTTGATCCTCATAGTTCACACCCTTGTCCAGCATGAGAACGAATCGCATGCATTGACGGTTACGTCATTGACTTCCCCCTCTTATGCCCGGTTGCAAGAACATTTAGTTATGGAATCAATAGTAATGAGATCCATAAAGTTATAGCTCTCATAAATATATTCGGGTTGCGAGAACACATCCTCTAGTTACTTACTTATTTACCAACAGTTAATCGCTGCGAATATTTGAATTAATCTTCTACCGCCGGATACATTTACGAAAGCTTAGCGCATGATTAATTGCTAATGCAGATAATAATTAGTAATTAACCTGGTCATTTGTCCTAAAACAACTCTTTTATCAAGTAATTGATTCCCCAAGCAGTTCATTGCACATCCACCATCTTGAATACTTATGGAACTCATCACTCCTTACCATAAGTTATACAACCAATTAATTTATCGAATGTTTATGCAACACTTATTGAATGGATGCTATGGCTTATGGGTCTCATAACTTTATAGAATTCATATGTGTCGTTCCTGCAACTGGCCATCAGAGATGTATGCGAGTGAAAGGTTTTGCGTACTCTAATTTAATATATTAAGATCCTTCTGCCTAACCAACGATTGTAGGTTCAAAGTATTTTCATTAGTCGACCACATAGTTAAAAGCTAAAATATTACTATAGAGAATTCGTCAAAAAAAATCAACCCTTGAACAAGTTGCCAACGTTTCGATTATATTTTTTAATTCTCATTTAAAAATACGCGACGAAAGATGGTATCAGGTTTACCAAAACACTATACTTGACATATTAGAAAACAAATATAATATTTTTTACATCTTATACCCCTTCATCAATCCCTCTATTCATGTACAGTCAAATCTGAACAAGAGAGAACTGGATTAGCGAGAAAACACTAAAAGTGAAAATAATCGCCAAGTCCCGTCATTCTCACCCCCACAAGCCTTTTAACGCGAGATTGTGACCTCTAATGGTGACCGTCACGACGTTTTTTTACGTCCGAACCGCTGTTAGTGAGCCTGCCTCTCCCTGTACTTCTGAAAGCGAGTGTGTCTTCCAGAAAATGCAGCACGATTTTGTATTTCTTGGTATTTCACTCTAACACACCGTAGTACCGTACATTTTATAGTATAGTTCAGGATACACAAATACGAATAAGTCTATGAAGGTCGATCGCTGAGGGAGGTACGTGGCGGAAGGAAAACTTAGTTAGTAGAGGGACAAACTTAAACTTTTACTAACATTGTATTGCTTTATTCAACGCGTATCTCTCACACTGTTTCCCTTAATCGGTCCTCCACAAGTGAGAGAGATAGGGTCTAGATTGGGGTTAGTGAAAATCTTTACAAGTGAGAGGAGTCGCCCCTGAACTAAGTGAGAGACTCCTTTCAGCGCGAAAAAAATCCCGGTCCCTAGAACTCTCCCTCCGCAGGAACAGGAATCCTCCAGGCTCGATTGCGTCGCGAAAATGGACATACATGTCAATGTGGTATTATGGTAAGTATTAGCATTTTTGTATTAATAGTTAAACAGAGAGACTGATGTACAGGCGCATAATGAGACAATGTTTTGGTCATTTTCAGTAAGAACTGTGACCAAAATGTATTTCTACATCACTATGCAATCACGAGGCGGTGAATTAAGGGGCATAGTTCACCCCCTGGGGATTAGGATAGCCTGTTTGCGATCTGCGTGTATTGATCAGAGGTGTTTGAGATGCGGGCGTCAAGAAGAAAGGAGAGTTTGAGGTGAGTAGCGAGACAGACGCACGCATATAGCACCCGCAAAAGTATCTGGCGCATACCTGCGCAGCAAGGGGAGCAGGTAGATACGAGGGGGAGATGGGAAAAGGCAGAGGGGAAGCTGTGGAGGCAATGAGTGAGAGAGAGATAGAGAGAGCGAGAAATAGACGGGGTAACCAAAATACTTAGCGAAAAAGGCACAAAGCTCATGCACACGAAACTAATAGTCAAGTAGTCAATATCGCTATGACTTCTCCGTGACCCTATTTCGAGGTCTCAATGTGACACGAGTTTGAAACTGGACCTCAGGTTATGGTAAGTCATCCCACTTCTCGAATCACCTTACATGCATAATCACTCGTAAGTTTGTAGAGGCCTGTTGACAGCAATTAAGAGGGATTTCTGACTGATCATCAACACTAGAGAACCTTCCTCCCCAGTTTTGACGGCTTTTGAAAGTTTCGTATCCCATGTCCCAAAATCGTTCACTGTGCCGCGACGGAAACTATTGTTGGATCTATACACGGGTGATGGAGGATAGGAGAAAGGTGGCGAAGATTCGGCGTTGGCAGTGTCACTGGATGGAGGACGTAAGAGCAGAATGCTATTCAGCTGAAGTAGAGGAAGGTCACGGAGTAGGATATCCTACTCCGTGAGGAAGATGTAGCGCAGGAATGTTGAATGAGATGAAGGCTAGGCAGAAAATCCAGTGTCAAACTTTCCTGACGAACTCAGAAAATTTTGAGAGAGATTTCTCTCTACTTTAGCAGAGACCATACAAAAATGTTATTTCAAAAGTTAAGCACTCGAAAGAAGCATTAAGTAAATAGTATAACGATTACGATGCGAGGTCTTCGTTTTAAATTACTGAAAAGTCGCAGTTGTTAACTAACTATAAATATGTAAGATTTAGATTTGACTCATTTTTTATCGCCACACACAGGAAGTACCTTCACAATATGCTTTTTTTTAGTTGACTTGAAATCTCGACTCAATGCAGAGCAAATAGATGAGGATGTGAGGGAACATTGAAGAACATAATAACCTCCACGACTCTTCAGGAAGGATTTTGTGTTTAAATCGAAGAATCTGGGATGTTACATTGCAGTAACTGATCTTAGTAGCATTTCACTTATAATTAAAGATATGTCCTTTGTTTTATTCTACACTATTTAATATAACTCAACTCGACCATGGTTTCGACACCGCGTGTCATCTTCAGGTCCAGAGGATGACCTGAGGATGACACGCGGTGTCGAAACCATGGTCGAGTTGAGTTATATTAAATAGTGTGGAATAAAACAAAGTACATATCTTTTATTATGAGTGACATAGTAAATTTCCACCAGGTGAAGCCGGGAACTATGTCTTATCTTAGTAGAATTGTTTTTTTAATCATCATGAGCGATTAGATCTTCATCGGATCTTCAGGAAGCGGTCTATGTTTTGATCTTTGGAGTGGCATATCAATCAATGATTTACGTATTATAACTATTACCGTTTCGATACTCTATATCATAATGATGAAGCATTATAGGAAATCTCATATTAACGCATTTCAAACATACGGAGGAAATTTGAAACTTTTTTAGGATAGGATGGAGAAATATTACGAGTACATTAGACCATAAAAATGTGTTTGCAATCACCACTACCTCGACCATTCAGTTTGACAGGGAATAATAAGCCTTCCATGCTATTTTAGTGCATGCAAGCAGTAAAAGAGGTGTTGAAAAATAGTTTAGTCTTTTCTATTTTTGAAAGCTTTTTAGAAAGATTCCAAGGCATATTTGATCGTTGGGCGCTTTTTAAATTGCCTTAACCACAAGGAATGGCTACTTATATGTATTATTGATATATTGTTTACAAAACAGGTCAAGTATAGGTAGAAGTAATGAAAAAGTCATTCTAGATTACCGATTACTACCGTCAAGAGCTGAAAAATAATTTTTAAGGGATAAAATGATAATAATTATCCTCAATTTTCTTTTCTATTTCATCGATACATGAATTTCGTTCCTATACATTTACGAGTCTCCTCACGTCCATTTTAACGACATGAAATTGGAATTTATCTCACCATAAAAAAATCCGAATATTTGAAATAATTTATTTCATGAGTAATGATGCCAAGAATCCAAGTAAAACGATCTCAGGATACGCTCCAGGAAAAAGGGCTTTAAGGACGCAATATTTTAGCGTGACGCGGGGCTGGCAAGCACCATCGGAAGAGCTGTAATCGGCTAATGGCTATATTATTAGCAAAATTGGCGAGGAAGAAGCTTCTTGGGCTAATTCTAATGATTCTGTAACCATACTTATGACAAGTAGACCTGCATAAGGGCACATGGAGTTTAAAAATATCAACCGATAAACAACACTAAATTAGAAAGAAGCCAAAAAAGTACGTCCTGCATGGAGAAAATATGTTGTCAATAGCTTTAAGGAGACCAAAATTTCTTTAGGAATGTTGCAAATTAATAAAATGCTACGCGCAATCAAGTACACCGTTCCAAGATGCAAGACTATGAGTTAAAATTCCTCAAGATGCATTCCTTTGATTTGACATGTGGATGAAACCGGGATTTACCCATTCCTGATCGGTAGTGTGAGCCAACTACAATACTTTATATATATAACTGCATGTAATAACGTCGAGTTCAAATTCGGGTGGAGCCCTGATTTTTTTCACTGACTGTAAAACTGGTGACAGGTAATTCGAAGACCCCCAAATGGTCCTCAGAAGCCGATTACAAAGATATTTTATTAATGAGTGAGCAAGCATTTATTCTAGCGTTGCATGGGGCAGAAACGTGAACCCTCAAAAGGGAGGACGAGAATAGGCTGTAGGAATTTGAGATGTGGGTGTAGAGAAGGATGGAGAAGGTGAGTTGGACGAAGAGGAAGACTAGCGAGGAAGTGCTTGAGAGAGTGGGCGAGGAAAGGAAACTTCTTAAGCCCGTTTGACACGGCCCAATATATTGGTCAATAAATTGGCACGATTATTCGGCACAATATCGGGAGGAATATTGGGCGATCTGTTCCGCATAAGAAGCATCAATATTGGGACCAAAATTGGCAAAAATAAGTGTCTAAAATCTCGCATGAGCACGCCACATAACTAAATAGAAATAAAGAACATCTCGAATCGCTGGTATGTAATAGACCGAGACAGAATAGGACATTGAAAGTATAATTTACTATTACTTCTTTCGTCCACATTTCGTCCTCCTTATCTAACCTATAAAACCTTCACACCACTGATTCCGTTAGAAATGCAATTTGTTCCCAAACACCCGGATGTTTTGGTAAGAGCTTCTTGTTTTTATCACTAGGACAAGACAAAGCCAACTTCTGATTGGAGATTGGCCAGCAGAAAATAGAACTTGCTCTAACAATAAGTGCCAATATTGGGGGAGAAATTGTCGGGGAGATTGTGGTATTAAAATTGGGCTGGAAATTGGTGTGCGCCAAGCGTGCCACAATCCAATATCCAATGGATTGGCCAATATATTGGACCGTGTCAAACGGGCTTTAATGAAATTCGAGATTGGCAGAGTTGGTGGCTGAAAGTTGTAATGAGGGGCGAGGGATTGCTCAAGAATGTGATAGAGGGAAGGATATTGGGCAAGCGGGGAAGTGGAAGAAAGTGAATAGGTTTATTGGAAGGATGAAGAAGGATAGATCGTATGCGGAGGCGAAAAAGGATATACTAAATAGAGATAGGACCCTGAAAGTGTAGAAAACGCGGAGGAGATTCGCTGACAGTTTACAAAATTTACCGGTAGAATACTAAGAAAAAGCATTTATTCGCAAAATCGCAAAGAGGTTTCATATTACGGACTCTATGGTGGCAAGGCTACGATGTGCCGATTAAATTGCATTTATATAATGTAACTTTTAAAACAAAAGTTAATGGAAAAGATATACTAACGATTAGCTTCTGGAAGTCTTGCGTATCATTATATTTGGATGCAACTGATTGAAAACAGTATTTTTAGTATCTCTATTACTAATGAAAAAACCTGATACGAGCTTAATTGAAAAAATTCTAGATGGAAACCCTGCAAAGTCAAAGAGAAAAACCTGTTGGGTGTATCATGAGGTATAATTGACCTTCTAAAACTTAGAACAGCAGAAGCAGCAGAAGGAATATGAAAAATAATTGAGGAAAACCAAGAATGGAACGCTGGAAGCAAATTAAAATGTCAAAATGAGGAATTATGGAGGAATTTCACGGGAGATTAAAGCAGATTAGTGCAGAGAACTGCCGGAAAATAATCTTCGAATGTATGACAGCTTGTGATGTCGCAGTCTCAAACGAAATTTTAATGGAGATGCTATATTTGAGTCAGCAAATAAGTTCTCGCAAAATCATATAGAGGTTACGACATTAATCAAGGCCGCGAAATCTTTCCAAGTGCTGTCCTTAAGTGAATCATCAAATTTCTCTAAATAGTCTTTCCATAACGTAACTATTGCTATGAAAATTGCGCTACGTAAGACAGAGAGGAAATGCGCTTCCAACAAACTCGTTAAGTACCATTGCAGTAGAACCTCGTTACCATAACCTAAACGAAACCTTGTTACCACAACCAACTGAATGGAAGAACCGTTTTGTATGCCCTGTTTTACTGGATAATCGATGTTTGATATTCAAAGACTAGTTTTGTGAAAATATATCCAACATTTATATTTTTAAAGTTACTAGCCCTTTTTAACGTTACTCTAAATAATTCGTTAATATAATCTATTTCATGAAATAATTGAAAATTGTCTCCACCACTTTTTCTTCGCATCGATTTCGGGCAGCCTTATGTCTCCTAATCGTTTTTGGTAGTACATCAGCGGGTGTTGAATAATTTGGTTGCTCTACAAATTGGAGGTAAATTTGAAAAAAACCCTGATCATACCGATTGCTATCAAAATTATCCATTATATGCTTCAGTAGGTAAAATACGAACTTAAAATACACAGTCCTTCAATACATGATATAACTGCTAAATCTGTTAGAATGAGTTACAATACTTGATATAACTACATTTAATGACATCGGGCTCAAATTCGTGTGCAGCCCTGATTTTTTTCACTAACTGGATAACCGGTGAAAAATTACTTGAAGACCTCCACCTCAGGAGCCGATTACAAAGATATTATATTTATGATTGAGCAACCATGTAATCTAGCGTTGCATGAGGCAGAAACGTGAACCCTCAGAAAGTAATTTTTCTGAGGGTTCACGTTTCTCCGTGATAAAAGACGTCGAGCGGCAAAAATGTTTAATATTATGTAACGATTATCAGCGTTAGCTGATAGTATTGGTTAATCCGGATTTCCGTTTTGGGAAATTCTGCTTAAAAGGGTTTCTACTGTTAAGATAACCAATTTGATTAATGGCAAATGCCAAAAGTAGGGAATACTGTAAACCAGGGGTGGTCAACCTGCGGCCCGCCTTGAACATTTTTCCTGCCCGCGAGATTCATCACATTTTAATACAAACACTTTTACACAATAGTAATAACTCATTATGTTTCAATTTTTCACTCCAAAAAATGTCTATTGTGGGTATAAATCTAATACGGGGATATATAGTTTCATATGCGGCCCGCGGAGTTATGATGCATTTCCAAAGTGGCCCGCAAGATCATTTTGGTTGGCCACCCCTGCTGTAAATCTTTATTTAAAAACAACTACACATTTTACCCCTACCATATTGTATATACAATCACTTGTTTTATTTGTTAAAAAACACAAATATGCATTCCTTACTAACTGTGATGTGTATAACTATGAAACAAGGTGTAAAAACAATATACACATGTCACAAAGTCGCATTTATATGCACCTTGATGGTCCGTATGGAATGGCCTTGAAATGTTTTAATAAGCTACCAGGAAATATAAAATGTATCGATAAGCTGAATGTGTTTTTGAATGTGAGCTGAATGAGAAGAATAGAGTTGATGCATTCCTGATGAAAGAATGCTACTATAAGGATAATGAATTTCTCAATGCAGCTACATAAATATTATTGTAAAAAAAAATAATTTGAGTGTAGGGAAAACATGTGAAGTGGGTAACTAAATAATATGTGGTTCAGTGCTAAAGAATAAGTAGAACTGATTAATATATTTTGGTATGCAAATTATTGCTCTTAATGTAAACATGTGTAAGATAATATATCTAAGGTATAACTTGAACTTTTTATCTTGACATGTCCCATTTTTATATGTACAAACCATTGGGAAAAATAAATTGTTATATTATATTATATTATTGATTGCAACTGCGTGAACATGATTTTTTTATATTCGTCTTTAGGATTTTACGGTATTAATTAGAGTTCCTAGTCTCGGCAAGCCAATGAGTCCGTCAGCATTCGCTGGCGATGTTGAGATTCGGCCGAGTGCGATGAAGAAATTTAACGGAAGATTCCCTCTCGGTGAACAGGGATAGGTTCTCAGTGGCCTTCACGGCCTTTAGTCCTTACTTGCTGGAGCAGTTACGAAATAAATCAAACCAACTCCAATCTTCCACATTCAACTGTTCGTTTAGCAACTGCTTTCAAAGCGTCGGCGTAATTTTCGAGGGTGACTCATCGAATAATATAATTCGCAGGAAGCGACATTAGATGGCGCAACAGGGAAATGGATGGGTTTGGCGTAGGTTGGGTGTTGTAATATTTAGGATAGCGAAAGAACTGAGCTGGTGGTAACGTTTGACTCTGACAATGAGATTCAGCCTCAGGTTATATGGATGATTAGGTATGGGAGGGGTTAGGAGGCGTGTTAATCAATTTATCTCACAGGGTATCTCCATATCACTCCTTCTCTTGGTCTTCTTGGCTGACTTTACCGTGCTTGATACTAACGTAGTGAGTTTGGTTTTCGGTAACTGTGTCGTTCCGAGTAATCCTTTTTCCTCGGCCCACAAAAACACCCTTCCCCTCCCCTCGGCTCAAAACCTCACGAGCTTGCGGGGTGGTCGCTAAATGATTAAGCAAAGTTTGTGTCGGGACTTTTGTGTAGGAGTGAGGGAGTAACTGATTAATATAGCACCAAAGTTTCAGTTCGGTTGATAAAGCGAGTTTGTGATAATTGGGCAATAGAAGTATGTTATCTTTCTCGGACGTAGTACTAGTAAACAACAGTGTACTCCAGGTCCCAGCTAAGTTGAATAACAGAATTGATATTCAATTTGGTCGGGCGTAATTAGCCGGTGGAGAGGGGAATAAAACCATACTAGCGTCTTCAGTAACATACAATATTGTTAGGGAGAGGTTCAAACGACAAATTATTTCCACGCCCTGTGAGATACGAATGTTTCCACCGCCATTGGAGAACAGAATGGGAAAACATGACATTTTTAACGTGCACATTCAGCAAAATTTTTAATTTTATGCATCCGGTCAAATCTACCATACCGATCGGAGTTCTTGATACGTTCTAAACGTATTCGGAGAATTAATTCACCTCAGATGTGCTCCGGAGATTAATAAATCTACGCTAAGATAGTGATTCCTAAAACAAACCTTCTAAAGGCCTCGAGAAATAGCTAGATTTTCCATAATATCTCTTTACAAATCTAGAGCTCTTTGATGAACGCGATATAATTCCGATATCAGACCTGTTTTCTTAAGGATCTCTGATACTTAGAGTATTATAGGTGGGTGAGACTGGTGAGGATTAATTACAGCGCTCTTCACATTCCAGTCTCATTGTATTATTTACATAAATCCTAGTCATTGTGCAAATCAGCAGCTCATAGTCTATGACATTCAGATTATGACTATACAGAACGATTGTTTGGTTGAAATTGAACTGAATAGGTAGCAAATATTGAGGAAATGAAATTTCCAGTAGTGGGTATGATAATGCAGACCGCATGATGACGTATATATGGTTGGGGTATTCTCTTCGTCAATAGTTCTATCAAAGGACAAAATGTGCATTAAACCAGAGAGTATTAGGGGTGTAAGGAATATTTACGTCTGACTCAAGAGGTCAATTGCGAATCACCAATGCTTATAGAGTTGAAAATTCAAGGAGGCTAGGGTTCGATTTGATCAAATGCCATTTCTCTGGGGAAATGGCGAAAAATAGCGATTTTATCCAAATTGAACATTCAATACATGATCTAGGTTTCGCTGCGATGCAATAATACGTACCTGGGCTGGAATCACGACTCCATTCGCTTATTATGATCGTTATTCAAAATGTAAGCCGGTCTGGAATGACAATCTTCACACTTATGGTCCAAAAATGTACTCAATCCATTAACGTTAGCGAGTTAAAGTTCCTGAAAAAACTAAAGGATAACGATTAC
Organism: Ceriagrion tenellum; assembly: GCA_963169105.1. Lineage (NCBI taxonomy): Eukaryota > Metazoa > Arthropoda > Insecta > Odonata > Coenagrionidae > Ceriagrion > Ceriagrion tenellum. Next base: position 37,326,479 of record OY720642.1, on the reverse strand, counting down.
GTCATCTTTTTTATAAGAGCAATTAAGTAAAAACGATAATGCGAGCGTACACGGTATGGTGAAGAGGTATCGTACCTACCTAGAGATGGCCCATTCTGAAAATCATGGTACATATATTTTTACGTATTTTACCGCAGCCCCTGAAAATTACCATAATTTTCGGTAACATTTACCTCCGTCAAAGATAATTCTCAGACCAATATATTCGAAATATATTATTTTAGGCCAACTCAGTATATATTACATGCAATTTAATAATAAATTAAGGCGCGTACAACTCATTAGTGGAATATTTGTAGGGCTATCATTTTAACAATTTCAACGAAAATTTCTCATACCAAAGAAAAGAACGCCTGGGTGGGCTGCCGTATTTGTTTTGTAGTTCTCTCTATTAATAATACATTAAGGTAGCAATAGTAATAGTTTACATGTCGTTTGCCCCTAGCTATTACTGTTGGCTCGCCTATTAAATCCTCTATTACTTATAAATAGCAGAAAATTGAAAATTAACAGCAAAATTACGGTAATTTTCCAAACATACCATAATTTACCATGGAAATTTACCTCAAATGAAAACTACGATAATATACCCATCTTTAATCGCACCCCAGATAGTGTTGTACTGCAACGAAGCAAAGGTTGTGAATAAAGTTTTTATGTGGCTACAAAAATTTATTGTTATTATCAGGGATAGATAAATTAATACTGCAAATCCACATGATAATAGATTTTATGACACAATTGGAATTGCAGTGTTAACTATTCCATCCCTGATATCAAGGATGTATCACCGAGTAAGGTCCGAAACTATCGTCTATATTGTTATTATGGTGTGACAAAAATAATTTTAATCCATAATTTTAAGTGGGGAATCCTGATAAGTAGAAAATTGGAAAATTTAATTTTAACGACTCTTAACAATTTAAATATGCATGTGCACTCTTTTAATGGGAATCCCCGGATGTGTCGAGGAGTAAATAGAAGGTCCGGGCAAGCAGCCAGGTTAGGGTTTGGAGTGCTATCTCTGAGACGGGGAGGGAAGGTGTTGGATAGGGTTAATTCGGCCACTCGGTGAAAATGCTCTTGGATGGGTTCTATAGCTACCGGGGGGAAGGGGAGGGCGAGGGCAGGGAAGGATATCTGACACCACCCCCTGGCACTCTTCGTGCCCACTCACAAACCCCTGGCGATTTGCCCCTTGGAAGGTTGAACGTCGAACGAAAGGCAAAACGAAACCTTGCGTCTAATTTAGTGACATTTACAGGGCGAATTGTGGTGGATTGAAAGGAATCGTAGAAATCGATTCACGAATTTAGTAAGGCGGCTTGCGGTAGTTAGAGCGAAATATCATTTCTCCTAGAAATCAATGAATGACTGCAGAACCGATAGATTTAAAATGTCATTTTTTCCACGTCATACCCATTGCAACTATTATGGTCATAAGGGGCCATAATAGTTGCGATGGATCAGTTCTTGGATACTTAAACCCTGATTAGGTAAAATAGGTTTTTGCACTTGTGCTAAATATCCTAACACCATTATTAGTTACTTATCTCGCATGCAATTTCCAGCATAATAAATGATTTAGTACCTTGTAGAACTATTTATCTTTTTCAGTAATATTAACCAGTAGTCGTATCTTGAGTAGTGTACTGCATGGTAGCATGTTATTCTACGTATCACTCTCCTAGTTAATGGTCTGACTGCGCACTGTTATCCTGAGGGTTTAGCCTGCGCCTGGCATTTCGGGGGAACATGCGCGGTTCTGATTTCAGCTGGGATGAGGGCTTCATGCCTGGTGTGGAATCAACCCGTGCCACACACTCTACAACCAACTTACACTACCCACCCTGCAGTGGTGGCTAGCACGGTATTTAGTTGATAAAGATAAATTTGGTCTCATTTTTAAGATGATTATCTCACCCTTCCCAAGATACCAAAGTATCAGCCCCTTCCCGAACTACTTACCGAGATTTTTGAAGAAAAATCCCAGCCCTATTACGTGGGAAAAGGTACGTGTATTTATTTATTTATCTTCACTTTCCCGAATACAGCACAAAGAGCCAATTTACGTCAGGTGAATAACATTAACAACATACGAGAAACGAACACCCATGTCCCTAGCAAATAATATTCTACCCAGGCGGGACTCGAACCCGCGACCCTCGGGTTAGCAGGCGAAGACTTTACTCCGCCGCAATAGGGGTCGACTATGTACTCCTAAGAGGCCTTATTTTAAAAAACGAAAAATTTTTAATTCTTAGAGCTTGTCTAAAAATTAACAGGTTATAGTTTTTATGTTTTCTCAACTATTTTTCAAAATAAATCATGCAGTCACCTCAGTAATTTTTCAGGATCTTATAAAACCTTCCATAATGAAGGAGTTTCAAATGCAATGCGTGAAGAAAACGATTCAAGTAAAAGAGTTGATACTACATGAATATTTTATTCAATTAGGTACTTTGAATTTCAGTCAGATAAAAGTATATTATTTTACCATTATTAATGCAATATTGAAGTCACGCGTATTACAACTGCTGAGATTAAAGCGAAAAAGTCGAATTTTGTGTCCATTAGGAGTAAGGTACTATCTCGCTCAAACCACCTGAAGTTTTTTGGAGCGATTATTGTTTGTGAACAGAGCGTTTGCGTGAAGCCTTTCATACGTGTACTTAATAATAATCTTTACGGAAAAAAGTTAAATAATGCATATTACCGATTTCGTTTCTTGACTACTTAAATCCATTTCAACACGTAGCCATATGAAACTTGACATAAATTTCAAAATATTTCAATTACCTATTGACCGATTTTCTCCTACACGCGAAATAATACATTTCCTCCATATTATGGTGTCTATCGAAAGTTAAGATCCCATGCCTAGTTAAAAGTATGTATTCACATATGATTTTTCTTTTGCTTTCAAATTCTACGCCGTCAAACCAAGTCATAACAATGCTTCGATTAAGGCGAATTTTAAAAATATAACTCTTTCGTCTTTTATATTAATAAATGTTGGGTTATTTCTAACCTATGTATATATGTACTCAAAGAAAATTGTGGTCTTAGGATATTTTTCGACTAAGTTGAAAAGTTATTACCATGTGCTCTTAATGAGTTACGATTAACGCTCCAAACCACCGTAACACATCGAAGTTACCTCCATTCGCTTGCAGGTAAAACTTCAATGTCATCGTATGATCATCTATAGCAGTAATGGGTCGCTAGCGGTGGTAACTGACTGCGTTTGGCATCTGCGCGGAAAATAGACTTGGTTGTATCTTACCGGTAACTAGCATTTCGATTCTGCGATTAAATCTACATCTACATACTGCCCTCCGAGCCGCCGCATGGGCGTATATGTCAAGTTTAGAAAATAAGAACTAATGTGCAACAAATTCTACGTCATTGCACATTAAAATGAAAGACAGTTTTGAGCTATATATTTCGCTAGTCACAGTAGAGACAATATTAGAACTTTATTTATTTCAGTACCTTACGAAGCATGAAGTATATTATTTTGAACAAGTTTATATTTATAGTTTTATGTAACTGAAAATCTCAGTAGTTAAAATAATATATATATAGCAAAAACCTTCCGTTAAAATGACTAATAACGGAAGGTTTTTTTGGTCTTCAGTAAAATATTATAGCAGTATTTGATTGGTTAAGTTTTTAAGGCAGTCGAGAAAAGATACGAAGAACATAGTTAAATTTCCAATGACACCCATACGCTCAGAATTTCTAATTTTTTAAATTTAGTATTTTAGGATAGCTTACGCATACCGATGCCCGTGGAAAACTTTCTTTATTTACAATATCAAGAAAAGTAGTGCGGTTGGGTGCTGAAATTTTGGTATCTTTGGAAACGTCTTTCTTCAAAATGGGACCAAATATTGAATTATTTGTGAAGTGAAACTACTTTCAGCCATATTTAACGAGTAAATCGCGGGAAAATACCTTGCTAATGTATCCATGTTGTTTCCGATGGATGTAAGTCCAGGAGATGAATATGTATTCCCAGCTGTGACAAGCATGTGGGTTATTCCCTCTCAACCACTGCCCAGGAAACTCCTGTCTTCTGTCCTCACGTCTTATTTTGTTCAATTTAATGTCTGCTCTTTGGCATTTTACAACACAATGCTATTTCACCAAGACGGAGTAAACAAACTTCCGATCGAAGTCATTCTGGTCACTGTCAAAACCTTCAAGAGGATTTCGCATTCTAACTTCTAATTCTTCGGGTCAAATTTCTCATTCACCAAAGACGACCCGCTTTTGAATAAGCCACAACCGCCTGAAATTTGAACACTATTTTAGCGACTTCTACAGAGGCCTATGAATCGGCGTGAACGTCTCCCGATACTTCAAGAGTTTACATATCCTAGACTGATTAATTTCCAAACATTGCATGTTACAAATGATAAACCCCCCTCGAAATTCGCCTTGAAGGAAGATGGCTTGGTGGTGTAACTGGCTAACACACCTGACCGGCAATTGGGAGATCCGGGTCGAATCCCGGTCAAGTCAAATGATTTTTTCATAGCGAATTTCAACCCTGGTGCTAGACATTACTTTGGCGTTTCTAGAGGAGAGTTAGATAATTGTATCTCTAGGGAATGCATACTTAACTCGCTGAAGTTCACAGAAATATTCAAGAAAAGCTAGGCATGTGCAAACAATCTCATAGTTGATCGTCTCAGCTTTGCATAAAAATTAACTAAATAACAATCGGAGGATTCTGGAAACAACAGCCCGATTCCCTGCTTTCCTTTCCATCATTCCCAGTTTAATTCCAAGTGCCTAATCTTATCACACTATGTACTTCAGCATAAATAAGCAAATATGTCGGGCAAAACCTTTATGAATTGAAAAAGTTGTCTAAAATCAGATATTACCAATTCAGGACGAAAGCATTTTGCTAGGTAACAGGATAACTAGGGTTTGTGAAATAAAAGAAACAAATCCTCAAACGACAAGTTATATTTATTCGCAATCGACAGCCATTTTACAGCTTTTATACAAAACAATAGAAAATATATATTAGAGTGAAAGATACGCACTTTCTAAAAAATAATCTTTGGGGGCAGTAAAACAGCAATTCATTTAAATAATATCGCATTAAACGGAACACAATAGTTGTACCAACTACACACACACACGTCCACGCACATTCTTTCAGTCTTTCGATTGGTCGGCTGATTCTGATTCCGCTTCCGCCTTGACCTCTGCGACAGGCTGCTCTTTGACGTTCTTCACCGCGGGCACTCCGGTCGAGGTGATGGGGACTACGCGAACACCCTCCTCCTGAGATTGTGCCTGAAGTGAAAAGAGAAAAAATACACGTTATTCAAGATGATGTTAATATTACAAATATTCAGGATTTTGATCATTGAAAGCCACGCTAATTAAACTAGCCGAAACAATAAGTTGGAGGTTACACGATCCAACAGAATTTTACAAGAGGTTACAATAAATTAAAGCCACGTCTCAAATTAACTAGCATCGATAATATATTTTCATAGTTCATGTTAGAGCTTCTTTTGACTAATAAAATACTTGTCACAGAGAGACTAAAAAATCAACACATTCTGCGAAGTATATGGATTGAACTAAATAGTACTACCGAATCTACGAAGACTACATTTGGTATTCAAATGAGTTGAGCAGTTGGAATATGAAATATACTTAAGATTTCTCATCTTAAATGCTGCTTCGAAGGCTAACTATAATGTATCCCAAACTAGAGGGCGTTCGTGAATGGCCCTACATATGAATAGAGCAATAACATCACAGTTCACATTGATCCGCGAAAGTTAAAACGGACCGCTCCACTTCCAAGAGCAAATTCCCGAAAGGTCTCCAGAAGTTTCATCAAGATTTTACGGGAAAATTACTTGTTATGTTCAAATTGAGAGGAAGGCTCTTTACTGGGACGCAAACGGTGATAACGTAATCGATACTCGCTCCGTCAAAAAATAATCTATAAAGGCACGTTTACACGATGCTCGTACCCGCGCAAGTACGCGGTTGGGCAGATGCATGGACAAATGCTCCCAACTAGAAATAGGGATTTTTGGGCCACGAGTTCATGCATTTGCGCGATTTTGGGCGTTTAGACGATGACATTTTAACGGTGAAAGTGTTCACGCATCTACTCGCGCGGGTACACGCTTCGTGTACACATGGCTGGAGACTTCTAACGAGTCAAACGTGAACTTTCGATCCCGGAACAGAGGCAATGTTTACCTTCGGTGCGGTGATGGTTAGGATTCCATCGGAAGACAGCGTAGAAGTGACGTTTTCGGGCGGGATCCCTTTCGGAAGGTTGTAGCGACGAATGAAGTGCCTCGAGACGAAGCCGTGCTGGTCTTGCTTCTCCTCGTGTTTCCCTTCGACGACCACTTGATCCCCGACCGTCTTCACCATGATTTCACTCGGTGCGAACTGCTGGACGTCCACGACAGCGTTGAAACCGTCCTTGTCGAGTCGGACACTGGACGTTCCGCTGTGCTGACCGGCCAGGAGGCGCCACGGACGAAGGTAACCAGCAAGGGTACGGTCTGCCATGGGCTGGATCAGGTCGCTCAAAGTCAGTCCGAGGCCAAAATCTTGATCGAAGAGCATGGATGGCGCGTGGTAGTCTACCCAAGGATCGGCCAAGATAGATCGAACCAGAGACATCTGCAAAGAAATACAGACCAAGGGGAGATGAGTCAAATGCCCACAAAAGTACACCGTGCAAGGTGAACTAATTACCTAGTTTCCACTGCGTTCACTTTACGCCTATTAGTAAATGCAGAGTAATTTACCATCGCTACAAATTAATCCACACAATAAACCTCCTTCTGGGAATCAAGATCGGTGTAAATAGCAATAAATGTGAAAAGTTATCGAGCAAAGAATGGAGACCTGTAATGCGCAAGTATTTAAGAATATGATGGAACTTGCAAAATTCTCTAGGTAACCTGAAAAGTATAAATTGAGCAAAGAAGATGCAGGCGATAACACGTATGATAACAAAAAATCATACGAATTGCGTTCTTACTCCAACCTCATAAGCGCTACAACCCGCCAACCAGCGTCAGACGACCGTGGTTATGCATTAAACCACAACTGACGCTAACTGGCGATAGCTTTCAATATGTAACCCGAGTAAGATAAGTGGAAACTGGAATTAAATTATGAACTACAAACAAAATTACGAGTACTACAATACGTTCACAGAGCACTTACCCTCCCGAATCAATTAATACTTTATGAAGACTAGTAAGAGCTCTCCACACCTTAGTCGCTTTTCGCAAGCACCACTTCTCAGTGGATTAACACCTCGTGAATTCGCGCTTCGTTGAATTCAAATCTACGAGCGCTGAGGGAGGCGAGCGGTATATATCTCCCTTCCACGCGTTTCGCGAGTTTGCCGCCAGATCTCGCTCGAGAGTTCTTGTTTTTCGTTCCTCGATCGTTCGAGATTCGTCTGCTACGCGCTTGCGCAAAAGGTGTCGCGGCTTGTCTCACACAGCCGGAAAGTTCTCGAATCCCCCCACCTATGAACTTTGCCTCTCCCCATCCCATCTGTCCTGTTCAAACTTCAAACACCCTTGCCCGATAGCCGAAAATGTTCTCTTTCGAGTAAACTCCCGAAGGTTGAGCTCACGAGGAAAATTCTGGACGCAACAAGTGACGACGCTTGATAATCAATATCATGCAGGAAAGAAGACTTTCGCTGGAAAACAAAGAACATTTGAATTTTAATGCTTTCAGAGAACAAGCCATGTATACGCAAACATGTTAAAAGACTTAGGAAGCAAGAGTTTTCATTTTTTAAAATGATTATTTATGTGAATTGCCACTTATTTGCATCAATAATAGAAATGACGGTTTTCATGCTGTTAGAGTTATATGAAAAATGTGACGAGACTCATTCGCTACCGCAAAAATCTTTTATTTAAAAAAATTGAGATGACTACGCCATGCTGAGTGAAAAAGTGACTGGTGTGGAAAATAGTTCAAGTAAAAGAAATATTGAGCTTTAAAATTTGAAAATACGTCAGTTACATTTTTCGAGTAACTACTTCTATGTTACAAAGTCTACTTTAATAATTATTCTCAGTAACTTTTTTTAGCTACTCAAAACGTGTCAAAACACTGGTAGTTAATTTAAAATGTCTGAATAGCTATGAATAAATCCAAGAGAAATTTCGTATTGGGATTGTACAGTTGGTATTATACAATTGTACGGTCAATAACGTAACAAATTTGAAAATAGAAACAGATAAAATGTTGCCAGCGCTCACACCTAACTTGACTCAATGTTGCTGGAATGCTTTGAAGCGGTTTTGAACGGTGCTCTGAAGGCCGTGTCCGAATTAAGGGCCGAGCGATGAAAGGAGTCCGCCTCTGTGCATCTTTGCCAGCACCAAAAACAAATCGCAGTCGCAAACAGGTGCGGACTCTTTCGACCTCGCGAAAATTTCGCGTCATTGCACTTCAAATAAGCATCAAAAGTAACGAACACCGACCTCAAATTGCGCTGAAGTTACTAAGAGGTGTACAGTACGAACGAACACGAACTTACTTACGAACACGAGCAGGCAATTAATGAAAATTGAGTATCTCCACTAAAACTAATCTTCATCAGAAGACTGCTAATAATGAATGATAGGAAATGGGCCAATGCACAATTGCACAGGGAAGATAGGGAGAGATCCTGCAAGTATGTCCACTGAAATCGTTCCTCAGATAGACCCCGTTCTACTGGTCACATCTACATACTAACCTGCAATGGTGTTAGCAGTTTTATGTAAACAATACTCTATGCCAATTTACGGAATCGGGTCCCGAGAGATTTTCATGCTAAGGACTTAGAACCATTAGTACCGATGGGAATTTTTTTTTAAATTCTACAAGAAATAAAATTAGCACGCTACAATTTCAGGGGGTAATCGTCTACGTATTCCCAGGGAGTAGCTGAGCTATTCAACTTATTTAATCCAACTGGATGAATATCCACGACGATTGTCAGTGGACTGAGGTGAGGAGGTGCCGGCTAATGAATGGAAAGATACGCCAACACAAATATTAAGAAGAGTAATTTTTATGCCGCTAAAACTAAAAACTTTAAAAATTTTCCGCCATCTTTCTCATAGCCGTAATCCTTCACCGCGTATCGCGGAGTTTATCTCCATCAGTACTCATTTGCCAAATAAATCTTTCCCAACCAACCAATCATGCGTATTTAGCATTGAGGAGCCATCATCACAACCTAAAGAATTCTTTGAAGAGACTTGAACTTGAGTAATGAAGACAAAAAACGCAATTTTGCCCTGGAAAAAAGAATTATTGTGACCTATGTTTCGATGTACTACATTATCATCAGGTGCAATGTCATGCTAGCAATACGTACAATACGATAAGTATCAGGCGTGATGTTTTGGAACTTCAAACAAACGACGTTAGAAATTGCAATTTTCCCTTGGAAAAATGGCTTTGTAGCGACCTATGCTTCGATGTATCCGCTATATTATAATCGGGAGGCGACCAAGGATTCGATAAAGTATGTACGTTGAAACGCAATAATTGTATATTACCGGCGTAAAATTATAATTTCCATGAATGATCTTAGATTTTCCCGGCGTATCTGCTGGATATCTCACTCTCGCGTTTTCCACCGGGCAAGCAGGTCCATGAATCCCGACGTTTCGGAGAATTCTTTTCAGGACCCCTGAATATTGAGAACAAGTCGTTCTCCGAAACGCCGGGAGACATGGACTTGCTTATCCGGTGGAATACTCGAGAGACATTTATCCTGTAATTTCCACCTTGATTAAGGCGGCTGTGGCTTGATTATGAGAGTCAAGATAAATACTAACCTACACATTTTTATGTACTCAGTTTAAAAAATCCGCCTTTCGCGAATGAAATGGTTTATCTATTAAAAACCGATATTAAAGCACAAAATTTGCATAATGTTATACAAATATATTCCTAATGACCACATTTATCCAGCCTTAGTAGCTTACTTCATCACCATTTTCAAGGAAGTGACGCATTTTTTCTTCAATCACGACAGAAATCGCTAATAACTAAAAATAAAATAGGTAAGATACCCATATCTAATTTCTATTCTGCTTCCCAAGACTTTTCACCTTTAATAAAGTTTTAATTTAAAGCTTGAATATGCACTCTTTTTCAAATTGACGTTTTCTCCTGTAATCTGAGCAATATATATTAGACCATGATTAAATCCATTTTCTCTCCACTCTCTGGTCTCTTCTCCACTTTCTTCTTCACAAAATCTCCACTTTCTGGTCTGAATTAATGTAAAACCTGCCCGGAAAACCTATTTTATTTTCATCTAAGAATGTGAAATTCAGTTTAAAAATTCTACCTGCAAGTATTCTGAAATCTGGAATAAGTGACCCTGAGTCACCCTTAGTTGAAGTTATAATCACATCACGCTGGATACTTCTCCGTTGCTGCATTGAGTGCACTCGAGAATGTTTCAACCCTTCATTGCATACATTTCCAAATACGTACCAAAAATTATTTTTCAGATAAAATACATTTAGAAACGTAACAATTAATACATTATAATACCGATAAGCACGTAGACTTATAACGGAGTATATCATAAGTGATACCCCATGCGGTGGAGAAGAACTATACCCATAAGTATTAAATGGAATTGTGTGCAGTGTATCATATGTGATACAAAATGCAGAGAAAAGTGGATCATTCACTCTTAGCCACTTCCAACAAGTGCTACAGTCGTGTTTACCGCTAGCCCTCGGTCTTCCGTATCCTTGGCGTGAACTTGGGGACCGCCTACCGGCGACCAAGACCTGCCTCAACGTCTCAAGGTCACATGTGCTCTACAAGAGTTTCTACCAGCTGTTCGACCGGTGCGAACTCACAGAAAATAAAAATTCGCTCGCGTCACGAGGTTTTTCATTCAAGAATAGCCCTCGTCTCGAATCGCACCGATGGCGCAGGTGAAACACGTATAGTCTCGTTGGTGTTACTGACCTCTTGAAACAACTTGGATGGAAATCACTTTCACACTGTCGATTGAAAAATAGACTCAATCTTTTAAGAAAATTCAAAATCGATTCCTTTTCAGAAGAAGTCATCAATATCTTACGAACGCCAATATACTACGGTAGATCAGATCATGAGAATAAAATAAAGGAAATAGATTGTAGAACAGAAAGGTTTCAAATGCCGCTTATCCCGCGATCGATAAAAGACCATAATCGCTGCGTTAAGACTTTTAAGTAGATTAGTTGACAGGTAGTGAAGCTGATTTATTCATATGCCACCAAATGTATGTTGCTAACTCTGCCAAGTAGAGTTAGTACCATGTTTTGCATGTTCCCTGCATGACTCTTGAGTCGCGTTTACATAGCTGCACTGTCAATTGGTTCGGTAGTATTTGTAGCGCTTGTAGCATGCCCGTCGTGAGGTGCATGTTGACGAACGTTAATTTTTTCACCGTAGTTCATCCTCTATGCCGCGACAAGAAATATTTATAGACTCCATTGGATTTTTGTAAAGCAAGGCAATGTAGTGGCGTTATTATATGAGGGCATGAAGTATAAACACTTTGAAAAAAGGTGTTAAGGATATTTAATTTTTCTAATCTATCGCCAACTCTTTCTACTTAACCGTTTCTCAGTGACGTTACGGTAGATTTATTCCCTTGAACCTCCCTCACGTAAGACCGAAATGCCTTAGGGTTATCTTCCAAAATTTCACCGAATATTTTACTCTTGAATTCCATTAGTGCTTTTCTTAATGTCGCTTTTGCTGATATGTTAGCTCTCTTATATTTATCATAAATTTCCTTAAGTTCCACGTCGGGTGATCCTGAAGGGCATTCTTTATTTCTGCGCGAAAATTTCGTCCACGCTTGAGAGATTTTCGGACGTCTGCATTATACCATCTAGGTTCAGTATTGAATTTTTTCAGCTTACTTGGTTTCCGTTATTAATGGCTACTCGCGTGATGTTACGAAATTTATTCCATGCGTCGTTTGTAGTATAGTTTTTGCGAATATCACTAAACTTACTATAAGGGGCCGACAGTTCGTGTTTTAAGCAGACGAAATCCGCCTTGTGGTATAAGTATACTTTTCTTTTTGTGGCTACCCTTTTGTCAGTTTACATATAACCCTGCAAGCCAAGTCAAAGGGTTTACGGCAGGGAGTGAGTAATCAATGTGCACCACAATGCACAGCTGACTTTCACCAACATGCTATGCACTACAGGAATGGTACCAATGCTACAGAAACTATTTGTATTAATGTACATCGCAGTAACGAACACGATATACAAGATTCATGAGGGGATCATGCGAAACTCAATGTTAGTACTACGTTTCAGTTTAAGAAACAAGCATAAGTGAACAAATAAAACAATCAAAGATGCAATCTATCGAATGAACTACTTCAGTCTCTATTGGAATCCAAATTCAAACAATCCTTGTACTTTTCCACAACTGTTTAGTAACGTACTACGCGTGTCGCAGCTTAATGCATCTTCAGGTCAGCAAGCTGCGAAACACATAGTACGTTAATAAATAGTAGTGGAAAAGTGCAAGGATTATTGTAATATGGATTCAAATATAAAATACTTCGACGAAGTGATGCCTGAAGGTGTAGAGTTTACTTCAGTCTCATTGGCAGACATAACGATCTCTTATCAATTGTAGGACAAGTAAAATGTTTACCATGAAAATTCATTAAACTTGACCAGGGTTCGAACCCGGAAATGCCAATTGCTGGTTAGATGTATTAAACAGTTACACCACGAAGCCATCTTAGCTCAACTCGAGTTTCATCGTAAGACCAAACAAACAAGATGTTCTAATCTTCAGTTCACATTTCAGCACAGAAGATGCGGTCATTCTCACGTTAAGCTACTTTCGCGGAGAATAAACCCAAGATTGACGCTTCCGAACGACTAACGGTGACAAATTTCCAATCATTGCCATAGCACAAAAGATATGGGACGAAGTAACACTCACGGGTGCAAAGACGTTCCTCTTTAGAATGAAATTCGCCGAGAAAAAAATTCACTTGAGTTCACCGGGATTTGAACCCAGATCTCCCATGTAAAATGCGCCAGCTGCACGTGTGGTAAAGAGAAATTTTATTTCATTTAATTGATAAACAGTAATTAAAGATAAAAAGTGAAATTTTAGGTAGTAACGACTGAAAGTAACAACGAAGAGACCAAATTTAATTAAATTAATCCTGAGAGTAACTATTTTGAGTCGTTTAAAATATATGTAGAATTCATAATCGACGCACTCTTTCCAAATGTCTCTATATATATCATTTCTTCATTCAAATGATAAAATCTTAGCAATAAAATCTGATGTAACTTGATTGTATATTGGCTTATATTTTTGAGAGATTACGCTAAAAAATCGAAAGAAACAAACATAAAAGCAGAAACACATTAAGTACTTCCTTTTTTGATTATATTCATCAAGAAATGAGGCATAGATTAGGTATTTACCTACAACAGTTTACATGCCATAATACAATTTTCTGCCCACATGTCTCATTCTCGGAGAACTTAGCCGAAAAGCTAACTATGATTTCCCAAAGACACCATGTGACAGAGGAGACATGATTATGGACTTGTTTTTTCGTTTCGACCTTTATGGAATGTGTGTCATCTTAACTTCCTCGTGATTTTTATTTACTATTCTCTCAATATTCTTTCTCCATTTCAACCTCTTCCTCCGGATCACTTTTAGCCTATTTAATTTCATCTTGTGCCTAGGAATCTTTCCATTTTTCCACTATCTTCCTAAACAAATGTCTACTTTTGACGCTTTTTCTAGTATGCTGTCAAAAATGACTTGAAAATTTTCATCCAGCACGTTGTTGACTTCATTTAAAAAAGACATATGGAGGACTGCTTTTAATAACTTACAGTCATCTATCCTACATATTTATATACCCAAAAATATAAACTTTCTTTTTTTCACTGCGTCTGTCATATTTTGTATACATTCCATAATTCTTATTTCCACACTTAAGCAGTTCTTAATGGATCTAGGATAGTTAAATGGAGGGGGAAATGTCTAGTCCAGGGGGGCAGCTAACCCCCTTCCCCCTTGGACGAGACATTTCATACCAAATTTGTTATACGGAGCCGGACAGGATGATATCCCGTACCCCCTGGCAAATAATTTCAGCTGCTGATGAGTTTCCTGACCCCCTAGCGAAAATCCTGGCAAGACCATGGATAGTTTTAATAATTTTTCTTTCCAATTTAAGTTTCAAGAAGGACGTTTTCTGTGGTTAGGGTTGTAGCTTACTGGATGATAGGGTCCTTTCATGCGCGCTACAGTTGAATTTCCGTTAGGGTTCCCTCCCCCCACCGATCCCCCGCCCCTGCCCTTTCCAGAAAGTTCTGGCAGCCAGGGCATGGGAGGGAGACGGAGGCATGGGGTGGGGTTGAGGACCCTTGGTAGGTACGAGAAATGAGCAGGCAGAGTTTCAGCCAGGAAGCTACCGACAGTACCGACCAAAGAGGAAAAGTAAGCTTCTCCCGTGTCAACTTAATGCATCTCGACAGCATTTTAAACCTATTTATTTTTCAGGATTTAAACATCGAAAGGGGTGTTAAAAATAACTCAAAATGGAACCCTGGATGATGCAATTAAAGGAAGAAATTTGCAAGGAAAGAGGGCAAAATCCATGATGAATAGTATTTTATGAGACCAAATTATATCCAAATCTAATAAAAAAAGAATATATAATTCAATTGTAAGAAGCATTATCACATACGGGAGTGAGATATGGCAGATGAAGGAAAAACAAAACAAATGCTACGGAGATGGATTATTGGAGACGATCTTGTGGGTATATCCAGACGGGAAAGAATCACGAATGAGAGAATAAGAAATATAGTGGTAGAAACTCACACAACAGTCAATGACATTAAAAAAAAACAGCTTGTGTTGTATGGTCACATACAACGTATGACGAACGAGAGAATACCTAAGCAAATATTAATGTGGAATCCACAAGGCAGAAAAAGAAGAGGAAGGCCCAGAATTAGTTGGAGAGGAGGCATAGAAACGGCAATGTGAGACAAGCAGTTGCCAGAAGGCCTGTGGATGAAGTGAGCAATGGCCGTTGGGCATCGGATAGCGTCGTAAACGTTAAAAAACCGAATATAAACTTCGAACTGAAAATGAGTGAGACACTGGACGGAAATTTGCTCTGGAGAGCGGATGACAAGACGGGATACCAAATGTATTCATTATTCCACATTACCATAAACGGCACCATGGCTGATTATATTGATCGATGGAATAAAATAAATAAAACACAGAACAACTCAAAAGAATAACACGAAGAACGAAATCAAATCACGATTAAAACGACAGCAAACAGAACTAAGTGAAAAGGTTAAGACTGTTGAAATTAATGTCAGAATTTATACATTTCAGAAAATGCTTTTCGCTATAATTAAGAAACCTCATTTACATAATCCTCATTAGGAGGCTACTCTTCTTTGCGATCGCAGCTAATTCAATGGTAAAGAAAATAAATGAGAGTTTAGTGACAAATTGATTGAATATTATTAGATTTTCAAGAGTGCCACCATGGATTATTCCATTTACCACTACTGGTTAGTATTATTCATGTGACTGATGAATAGTAATACAAGGTCCTAAATCATGCAAGATCTATATAAAGCTAGAAATTTCATGCGGGGTCGGTACCTAATATGACGTTCAGACATTTAGCACAGGTACAAAACCTATTTTACCAAGTGAGGGTCAAAGTTTCCCAGAACTGATCTATCGCAACTATTATGATCCATTATTGTTCGTGGAAAAAATCATTTTAAATAAGTTCTACAGTCTATTTCCATTGTTTTATGCCGGTGATCTTTTATCATAAAGGTTTGGCTCTAGTAGAATATTTTGAACGTTCGGCAAAAAATAGTGTACATCAAACTTACGTTCAAGATTTAATCCATATATTTCCTTAGATCCGATTGAGGCTCCCATCCTAAATCCCACATCAATTCAGTAACACTACTACGGTTATCGCAACAATTTTCCACAAATCTTGCTGCTCTCCGCTGTATTCGATCTATATCTGAAACTAGACCTACTACGTAAGGGTCCCATATACTAGCGGTGTACTCCAAGTAAGGTCTCATCAGAGAAAAAGTTGATCGCTCCTTGATTTCTTGTCACATTTGCCAAGTATTCTTTTAATAAAACGCAATTTGAGATCATGCGAACTGAAGGATGACTAGCGTTATGTTTGTTGACTCTTCTTAATAAAGTAGTATTTGATTTAACAAATACGAAACATTTACATGAGAAGCAACACATACATAATAGTATTCCAGCACTTCATAAATTTCCACGTCCATTGGGGATATATTGAAAATATAAAACTATTTCATCTTGAAAAAATCGTTTGAATACAATAAATTTAAGTAACAATTTCAATTTATCATTTCTGATGTTTCAAAATGTCAGTTATAGTTCAATTTTAAGTAAACAAACAACGAAAATTCTACCGCAATAGTGGTCCAGACGGAAACAATAGGGTTCCCTCCCGAATGTTCTAGAAACGACCATACGTTACGCGCTAATTCCAAGGTCAAACCCCAAACCATAGATACCCCTTCCATTCTTTTTCCGGCCTCCTTCCCCTCTCTTCGTCTGCCCCACCGACCAATCCAGAAAGGTTTTCCCCAGACCTCTCTCGTAAACAAGAGATGGTTCGCGAGGATACGCTTTGGACTAACGAGACATCTGACGGACAGAGTTGAACTACCTCAGCTCGATATATATACATTCGCCCGCTTCGAAACCCACGATTCAATCTGAGTGATTGAGTGCAAGTGGTTCTTGACTTCATAACGGGTGTTCCCGACGATTTCAGCTGTGACTACAAGAGAGAAAAGGACATATTATTAAAAATTTTCCGTTGTAACCGATGGTGCTGCTGACTTCTCTACCCTACCTACCAGAAGTAAGTACTTTTCGCGAAATACTGTTTGTTTTCAGACGGTCTCTTAGACATATGAAACCGCCGAAAGTGCCTTCCATTAGGTGATCTCCATTACCCTATTCAGAGAGTGCATTTTCTTGTATAGATGGCTAAGCTGAAGATAATTTCGAGGCAGGAATTGGAGTAAAGTTTATTGTGTTCGAGATTTCATAACCAACGAGTATGTGTTCCTCAATCGATAGAAAGGATACATTTTATTGTCGCGGAGTACTCTACAGTAATCTCTGAATGTAAAACCTGGGGTAAGCGTCTTTGCCGGGTGTGACTATATTGATCGCGCAGGCCGTCGTGTTATGGTTCCTAGGGGACGACGCATAACTTGGTAAACGACAACCTTACGCATCATGTTTCATGACACTTCCGCGAGTTTATCGTGAGCGGCTTATACAGGCCATGTAGTGCATGATCTTGGGAGTAATTGCTTGCTGTGGACGCACACCTGTAGCCATTCAATTAGGTACTCATTAGTTCTAAACACATGGTAAATCTACTGACGGAATTTCACTTTCACTAACATATTCTTTCATTTCAGATGTCTCGTTACAGAATGGCCCTTCGTCCATTCTTCGGAAATCATTGGGTTACCTCTAGGGGCCCGTTCCAGATTTTCGACCAGAATTTTGGACTAGGCATGGACATGGACGATTTATTCCAGCCCATCCTCCCCTTCCCCACGCTTAACTACGACCGACCGTGGCGTCACCTCACGGGCAGTGACAGCGGAACGTCGAGGGTGGCGATGGACAAGGACGGTTTCAAGATGATGATGGACGTGCAGCACTTCAAACCGGAGGAGATCACGGTGAAACAAGTGGAGGACGCCGTAGTGGTGGAGGGCAAACACGAGGAGACGGAGGATGAACACGGTTACGTGTCAAGACATTTCGTGCGGCGCTACGTGCTGCCCAAGGGGGTCGACCCACAAGCCCTCCACTCCACCCTCAGCTCCGATGGCGTGTTGACCATCACCGCGCCGAAGGTGAGCTAACCGCTCCCAGAAAGATGAATCCACCTTCCCGGTATTAGCCGTTAGGGTTCTCTTGATATTTTTATGCCTAGCGTTCATTTCGGAAAGAACTATTTCGGTAGGAAAGTAATAACGTCAGAACAATTAATTGTAAAGCTAGTGTAGCACTAAAAATGCTAATTCGAAGTCTTTAGGAGTCTTAAATAAGTATTAATTTTTAATTGTAAATATTTATAAGAGACAAGTGTGTACAATAACGGTTTGATGGCTGTATTGAGTAGGCTCTTCGAAGATCTTTAAGAGCTTTTTCAAAATTCTTAATCATTTAAAAGCTCAAAGAAATATATAAATCTTAAGGAAATATCAATGGACCTAAATATCAATTTAGTGGCCATATCCATCTCTTGTATATACTTGAAGTATTTCCATTTTTATTCAGCTCTGACTGAGAAATGGCATGAAGGTTTCATATCCAAAAGTCACTATATGAGATATGTTATGGATAATTTTTTCATCTTATGCATTCAAATTATTTTTCTAACAAGTATTGAAGGGCTGATGCCCTGATTTAATAAGCTGAGAGGTTGAAAGATTAAAGACCTCTTGAGTTTTGCTCTGGTGTTTGAAAAGCCATGTTGCGGTGCTCTGGTTGTAATGAAGCCTTACTAAAATAGTCAATCACTTGAAATAACGTCCCATCCTTGATACAATATATCGAACTTTTTCATTGATGTCCAATACAATTATCATATTGCTTGATATATTCTCATTCCAGATTGAGAAGACAGATGAAGGAAATGCTAGAGCTATACCAATCGAACACACTGGGCAGCCTGCCATCAAAGGTGCAGAAAGAAAAAGCCAAAAATAAGTGAAGAAGTTACCGAAGGATTCTTTTGGTCTCAGGGAATTGGACTTGTGCACAATATTTTGCCAATTTTCCTCACATTTTAGACTGATTAATGTACTGTATAAAGTGTGCTGATTGTTTTACCATAAATATTTTTACATTACATGTTCAAAATCACTTTCAATATTTATTTTTGTTAATTCAAAAGTGTAATTTTCTCTTGCTTGCTCCACATTCTTTTCCTACTGTTCCTCCATTATCTTGCATTCCTTAATCCCAGAGACCTTTTGATCAGAATAGGAGCCATAAGACTGATTAGTGATGATCTAGCATAATTGTAGATAGTTGCCAATGTCATGTTGTGATATAAGAATTTGTAGAGGTTATTTGATATCAATTTCTTGTGAATTTCATGTGACTTGCAAGAAGTCCAGTATGTACAAACTTAATACTTGTAATAAAGTACAAATGGAAAAATAGAAGAAATTATTTTTTTTTGTTTCACCTTGAATGTCACTGTTCAGAATACTTTTGTTCTATATGTCATGGGGGAAGTATCGGGTTAGACATACCAGCATGTACATTAAGTCCGGACACTATCCCCTCATCCCTAATGGGAAAATATAAGTAATTAGTTTTATTTAATGTTTGATCTTGAATATCATTGTTCAGAATCCATCATATTGCTGGGGATGTATCAAGTGAGACATTAATTTATCCATAGAGTCCCAGGATGCAAAACCTTTAATGACTCATTACTCACTGAGTTAAATATACAAAAAATGTCAATACATCAATGCAGCTAGCACAAGTTATAATTTTATACAACCCTTCATTTCATTACCATTCATGTTGAGAGCATATCATGTATTAGTGTGGTGTTCTTCAATGGAAGTTGAGAAAGAAAGCTTGACATTCTCAATGTCATAATTGGTGATTGGTACAGAATCTTTGTACTGGCGGGGAGTTCGAGGAGAGATTGCATGATCGCCCTGTCATTGAATGAAATAACATACTTAAGTATGTTAGATAGTACTGGTACCACAGAATTGAAGTTGAATGCATACTCAAGAAAGAAGTTACATTTGACTTCTCAAGATATCATTCTTCAATTGGCAAATAAACAAGAGCTATATCCAGAAAATGCACCAAATAGCAATTTATAAGTATTGATATGAATTTATCAAAATTATGAAATACCATCATTATTCAATCAAAATGCATGTTCTTAATGGTGTAATTTTACATTGCAATGCTAATATCTGAAATATTAATTTTCCATAAATAGTTGAACAAATTGGCATTTCAAAATTTAAATGGAAAAACATTACAAATACAAGAACATGACCAAGTCACTTTTTCTTCACCCCTGGCCGACAGTGAATGGAAGGATGCTGAAATATACGACTATTCCTGTAGCCACACTCAAGTCATTTTGAGATCATGAGATCTCTAATTAAATCTTTTACAATGAGATGCAAAGATTACTTTAATCATCTGTAAGTCAAATTAATACAACATTGTCAGAATGAATTACCAAGCACCAGTGTTGCTAAGGCCAAAATCCTATTGCCATGGTTGATCAAGGAAGAACCAATTTTCTCCATTGTTCTTGATGAAGAGACTTTTAATGAAAGTGAAATATTGAATTAAACCCTAATTGGGTCAAATATGCAGTATTTGGATTTTCTTCCACCAATGTAGCTCACTAAGATGAAAAGCAATAGAATATGCAGTCACAATATTAGCAGAAAATAAAGTTAATTGTGAATAGTAAAGTAACTAACTTTTCAAGGAAAAAGATGTTTGATTAAATGGTGAAAAAAAGTCAGGTTTGCTATATTTTGTTAATATTTCACTTTTCAAAGAGTGCAACTCAATTCTACAAATTGCCTCACAATGTAAGTTATTTATTTGTTTGTGGGGATGCTTGTAATGTAAAACATTTGTTAGAGTGAATGAGTTAACCTAAGTACGGATCACTCCATGGACGAGAGCATCAATGAGGAGAACAAATGCCTCATGGAATATAGGAGCACTATCATTGATGGTTCATCTCCGTAGTATAAACAATTGGATAGTTAATTAGTGATGGTATTAATTGATTATTACACTGACACTGGAAGTAAGCCTATTGCCACAATTTCAGATCTCTACGTTATTGAAAAGTTGGTCAAATTTTAGTTTACAAGATTTGTAGCAGGCTGTCAGCTCATATTCAGAAAAATCTTCCAGGAAACGTATATTGAATTAATCATTGTTTTAATTAATTAGAGTATTATCCCTGGAAATGAGTGTATGGACAAATTTTTAGATCTGTACTACATTGGGAAGTATGATAAATTTCAATTATAAGATTTGATCCGAACAAATGGGTGAAACTGAATAAAACCTTCTCAATAGGATAAGGGAAAATAGAAAGTTGCCCATTATTAAGTGAGGAAAGTTTTGCAATGAGGGGAGGTCCTTAGTGAAAGCTGAACTAGAAAAAGTCTTAGGCTTAACTGTCAGAGAAATTTGAGCTTAGCAAGTTGAGTAGCTTCAGTAAGGGTGCGTTTCATGCCTGCTATTACCAGCCAGTCACGCAAGGCTGGAAGCACTGAGCATTACCAATGAAGAATTCCCGCAATGGGGTAGAGAAAAAGTCATAATAACATAACAGAGAAGAAGAGAAAAACTTATCAGATGCACTCTATACAACGTAAAGAAACTGCTAAAACACCCCACACAGCACAAACGTCCATGGGACGTTCCGCATGTCCCAAAGTCGCCCTGGGACTAAACTCGGATGCTCGGGACACGTATGGGACGTCACTTAAGTGTTGCTTGCAATAGCAAGCCGTGTATACTGTGAGTCTAGTTTCCCAAATGCTTATTCAATATCAATAATAAATTAATAATAGTATCCATATTGTGGCCTAACGTGGTACGAAAATTGGTGTTATCTTATTTCTTTCAATCAAAGTTCAAATTGCAATCAAGGGATATCTCTCAGAATACATTGCTTATTTTGACTATCTGTCAAAAGGATGTGTTTGGAAATTGCATTGCAGTCTGTCATTGTCTGTGATTATATATGTATTGTTGATTCCATTAACTGACTAGGATCCCAAAAATCACTCCACTTCACTCAATCCACTTTCCCTTGGTCATACGGGCCCGGCTTGGGCTGAATCCGAGTGTGTACCTCTTCCCCCTAAGAAGAGGAAAGAGGGAGGGCTCAATGGTTTCCAGATGTGGAGAACAAAACGGGAAGGACGCTGGCCGGCATTCTGCCGATGAATTCTCAGAGCCCTCCGGAAGTTTTAACGGCGAAGACCGCCGAATTTGTGCTTCTCGAAGCTAGTTTACTTACAATACAGCGCGCGTAAGCCGGATTGTTTCCCTCCTTTTTGTCATTGCAAATATTGCACTCTGGGTAAGTAACATAAGTTCAGTTAATCACCGCCCTACCATAATCTTGAATGTGGATATTTTCGTCTTGAGGATTGAAAGGAATTACTGTTTTTATTTGACTAAGCTCGTCCCATAAACTTTGTATGAATATAGAACACTTTGATAGGATGTCTTATTTTTATTTTACCAGAAAGTTAACCAGAAAAAGTTCACTAGAAGTTGGAAGTAGATCTTGTGTTTCATGTTGGAGTTAAGCTGGTATTGACGAGTTGCGTTTCGTAAAATTCACTTTTTTTTAACGTTAGTCGAACGTTACATCCTAACAGTTTCTTCAAAACGAGAAAAAAACATTTGTATGGTTGCATATTATAACGTGTTTCAAACCACGTTAGTTCGAACGTTATTTTAACTTTTGTGTGCTGGTGGGGTATGATTTGTAATATCAGGAGAAGTATTCAGTGCTCTTGTGGACTGTGACCACTGGTTCGACCTTTGCCAAGGGAAAATTGTGTATAATTTGTTGGGCTTTACATTAGTTTAACTCTGCAGTTTTATGGTGTTGATCTACTATCAAAACTTGTGAAATTCAGATCTTCATCTTTAGTAGTAATTTCCAAAGAATACTATCATGCATTTGACACAAATAAATGCCTTTAAGGTCGAAATTTGTTATTAATTCTGCAATTAACGGATTGGGATACACGACGTTCATGGTAAGGATAAGGACAGCAAGGCAAGTATGGTATTGTTGCCCAGGGTGATCACATTTGCTTTCAAGTCTGATCTCGTAGAATCCCAAGATGATGCCCGAAATAGTCCAAGGTCATGCGGTCATGGAACATCCCGGGGATGACCCGCCGACGCGTCCCACGGGAGCGGACATAGGACTGATAGGACGTCCCAGGGACGTACCGCGGATGTCCCTGGGACGTTGCGGGAGCTCCCAGGGACGTCCATGGGACCAAGCCTCGTCCCGGCGGGACGTCCCTCGGACGTGCCTGGGTCGACCCTGTGCTGTGTGAGACATAGCTTTATTCAGGCCCTTCCCTAAGGTAGGTACACAGTAACCCGTGAACCGGCAAATCTCATGATTGGAAAACAATTATTTCAGAGGACAAACAATTGAAAACAAAGTCTTGAAACCTCAAATACTGAAAAAATGTTAAATAAAAAAAAGCTATGGATAATTACCAAGCGGTTACCCGAAACCTGATCGGGATGCTACGTATGTATAATGCAACCCATTCTCATAGCTCCCACAATACTCATCTCTCTCTTCTCTCGCATAGAGAATGCTATTCCATTTAAAAATTTAAATACCTTAAAACATAATGATATTCAAGGAATTTGTAATTATGCACATCCAAAAGGGTTCATGTCCAATTCTGGGGATAAAAACATATTATTGAAAAATAAATCGTTTGAAAAAACACACAATTAGAGAAATTACACTCATGTCACAACTGAAGTCCCGCCATTCGAGCTCAATTTCCACACGGAAACTTCGAAATATCTTCAATAGCATGGACGTAAGGCAACAATTGGGCTCTCGAATAATCTGAAACTGGCCAGACGTTACCCGAAAGTTCTTCGGCCAATCCCCTACAGAAACTTTTATTTTCTTGTCTCACATCCCTCTAACCTTCCTCCCACCCCTCTCAATCCCCGCCTCCGTCTACTCTGATTCTTCTCGTTGACGCGAGACCGTTCGCGAATATTCAACGTCGACTCTCGAGACATCTTTCGGTGAAGAATTAAACTACTTCTACTCAATACATATACGCTGCACGCTATTAGCCCACGATATTGAAACTGAAATTTACCGAGTACTACGTGTGACTCTTTGGAATTACGGGTGATTCCGGCGATTTTTGCTGTTTATTAGTGATCAGCTGAAGTGAGCTACCTCAAATATTCCAGTGAGATCATCGATAGCTTGATATCATCGCACAAGAGTAAGTAGTTCTCTTGACATTTTATGTAATTCTTCAGGCTGATCCAATGAAGACGAGTGACGCGATCTTGGCTACATGAACGTGACAATCTTCTTCTCGTGCATGCTTAACCAAATAACTCGCATTATCATATTTCACCTAAACTTTTCCAATCATTCAAATGATATTTGTGGACAATTTCGAAACTTCGCCTGCGCGTGATATCACCATATGGCACTTAAGTGCTGAGGCTAAATTCAGCCTGATACAAATATTTCAAGATTAAATTTCTTGTTTGGTTGTTGATGAGCCCTGTGTAACGGCACAATTTGTCATGCCATTCGGTTATAAAAGTACTGTTAATTTATTTTTTGCAATTGCAAAAAATGCATTTTTAGACCATTATGGATAGGCATGCCACATTGCCAAACTGATAATAGGATTATGATCATGGCCAGCACGTCCCTAATCTCACTTCCATCTAAGTAATTGTCTCTGATCTTTACTTGACATTTTCCTTCATTTCAGATGCCTCAATACGGATTGGCACTTCATCCATTTTATGAAAGTCCCTGGGTCACCAGGAGGAATCCATTCCAAATATTTGACCAGCATTTTGGACTCGGCATGGATTTGGATGACCTATTCCAGCCTATCGTTCCATTCGATTACTATGACAGACCATGGCGCCACCTTATGGGCAGAGACAGTGGCATGTCGGGGGTTGAGATGGACAAGGATGGCTTGAAGATGATGATGGACGTGCAACACTTCAAGCCGGAAGAAATCACGGTGAAGCAGGTGGAGGACAGCGTTGTGGTGGAGGGCAAACACGAGGAGACGGAGGATGAGCATGGATATGTGTCAAGACATTTTGTACGACGCTACATGCTCCCCAAAGGGATCGATCCCAAGGCCCTCAACTCCACCCTCAGCTCAGATGGCATGCTAACCATCACCGCCCCCAAGGTGAGTTCCTCTTTGTTTGAACAGTTTAAGAATAATTTGTTTAAATGATATTAATACATGATAAAGGGACAGCCTATGAGGAGAAAACATAGCTGGCTTATGAAGACTAAGGCAATATCATATTTGTGGACCCCAGAAGTCAAGGGGTCTAAGTGACATTTTGGAAAAAAATAAGTTAGGTACAGGAATGGGATGTGAAAATATTAATCCTTTAGGTGGTAAAGGGATTCAAGTGATTTTCTTGACAGGTGCTGCTATCTAGGGTAATGCTTCTAAACAACTTAGTGGGTTGTACCAAGCATTTTCAACTTTGACTTTAGTTTTCTCCAAACAATGGTTTTGTTACTTAGACCCCTTGACTTCTGGGGTCCTCATTTTAAGTTTACGATAAGTCATTTGTAGCCCATTACCTCCTACTCTGTACTCTGATAACTACTTACTGACCTCATTCAAATGCTAAGCTACTCTTGTAAAACTTTACTTATGATGCATTTTTCAACTAAATTTCCACATTCCTATGCAATTGATGTGCAATTCTTCTGTTCTGCAGTTCAATTTTCTCATTAACCCACTCTTAAATGAACCTGAGGGCGATTGTTAGAGTTCATCTTTCAAAATTTGAGTGATATTTTGGCATGAATACGTTGCTCATTAAATCGAGATGAAATTTGTTGACGAATATTTAAAAAAATGCACAAGAGATAAAAAAACGGTACCTTAAGAGTGTATTTAGAATTTTTAGGGTAAAAATCTAGAGCAGATTATTTGGATATCAGTTCCCAAAGTGAATAACATTTCTTGAGTCTTGCAATGGTTTAAAGTGTACAGAATAAGAAATATTTTTACCAGAATTATGTGAAATGAAATAAGTATTTAGAGCCTTTTTTGTAGGAAGAGCTAATCTTGGTCGAAATATATGTAACCAATCAAATAAAAATTGCTTCAATATATTAAAAATGTTTTCAGTTTGGCATTTGAAAATGGCCAACACTAGTAAAACTTCATTGACATCTGCAATTAGTATTACATGCTTCTCCAGAGGCTTCCTAACGTATGAGAATCTTTTTCAGAGCATTTCTTGATGTTATTTATAGTTACACAGTGCAGGATTTACCTATAAGCTACACAAGCTATAGCTTAGGGCCCCCACTTTCTTGGGGGCCCCCAAAAAAAATTGTCCGAGTTAGCAGTTGTCATATATATTATATATACCTCAATCTCATGTGCTTAGAAAGTGACAAACTACGCAGTTTATCATTTGATGATGTTATCAGTGACTTTGCTCTGGCAAAGGCAAGAAACACAGTATTTTTGTTTAATATAATTCCTTAATCCTTATAACATTTCAAGAGGTTAGATACTAAGCCTTTGTAAATTGTGCCTTTTAAAAGAACTTTTGTTTCTTTTTACCAGAGTTTGCATTTTTAAGTTTGTTATTAATAAAAATGATTTTAAGTTCAAGTGCGAATTTCCACAGAGAAAAATCTCTCTGTGGCTAGTCCCAGCTAGCTTAAAATTTGTTTAAGTTCAAGATTTATTATTTCACTATCTATATACTTCTTAATTATATTTCAGTTTAACCCTCTAGGTATCCGAAAATCATATTTGGCACAGACAGAATATCTGGACTTATAAAGGGTCCCATATCTCAAATAGCATAGGGCCTTATTAAGTCTAAATCTGGCCCTGTAGTTACATACTCTCCTTAGGGATATCTCTTCTATTGACCTAGTCCATAACGAATGTCTGAGATTGGCACACATCAATCACAGAGTAATATTTTCTCTTTCAGATTGAGCAGATGGATGAAGGAAACGTTCGCACCATACCCATCGAACACACAGGAAAACCTGCCCTTAAAGGTGTGGAAAAGAAAGGCAAAAGGAAGTGAAGTGATTATGAGTGACATACTGAACAATGGGATTATCATTTTGTACTATATTTCCTAATTATACGCAATGAAGAGTGATTTACAAAGAACTTTTTAAGACTGAATTTCATGTGAAACTTTTATCTGAATAAATATTTATTTAAAAAAATCATATTTAATAAATATTCATTTTTTGGCATTGCAACAGATAGATTTCCTATTGACTACACTCATGCTCCCACGCTTTTCTCAACCTTTGAGATAAGTTAGTGTTTCTTTAAGAGTGATTATAAAGAGTAGATAATAAATTCATGAAGTAATGTGTTAAGCGTGAATCATACGATCATTTTTCCCATCCCTTTTAAGGGATAGCTCCAATGATAGCCTAAATGATCGCTTGAAAATGATCGTGTGACGCAAACAAAGTCAGGGATGGCACCAGCGATAGGGATCGCTATTGCTTTTTCTGTCACTGGGCACATCCCTGTAGGCATCGCTGACTCCACCATTTAGCCAATCAGAGCGCTCAGCCCCAAAGAGCAACTCTAATGCTACGTTCGGCTTACAATGGAATGAGAGTAGTTAACAAATAGAAATGATGCAAAAAGGGATGGAAAAAATGATGGAAAAAGTGACGGCCAAAATGACTGAATATCATTGGAGCTATCCCTCAGAGGGATGGAAAAAATGATTGTGTGATTCAGGTTTTAGAAGGGTGAATATATGTTCACTCGAGTTCAGTACAAATGAAAGGTAGCTGAAAATCAGTTATCGTCTTTCTACTAGATTCTAAATGATTAGCCCTGTACAAAATGCATGATATACCATACAAATAGACTCATGATAAAAACTAACAAGGATATAGCATTCTTGATCACAATTCCATTAGTAAAAGAATGCAAAAAAACATGTATTAGTACAGAAGAATTGGTCAATGACTTTTCATTCATTGGGTATTTGATGATTAGTAATATTTTATTTCCTGACATAGAAAGTCACAAGAAATTCAAAAACTACAATAAATCACCTGATCCTGGTCAAAAACCCACGTGAGCTAAAGATGAATTAGTGACAGAAATAGCATCGTTTATGAAGATTATATCTGAAAATCTCTTGCAGAACATCGTGTCCCTTACAAATGGAAAAACGAGAACAATACACCTATCTTTTGGAGTGGTGATACGGAAGATCCCAATAACGTTGTGCCTACCTCCATCATGTCTATATTGTACAAGATGTAGGAACACATAATCCATATGTATGTAATCTTTGAAATCATAGATGCTAGAAAAGTCACACCCAAATAAAAATAGCACCTGACAAATTCTCATTAATGAGAGAATGTTCTTCACATAAATTAATAAATGCAAAAGACGACCAGAGCTCACATTGGAAAGGTTTATATTGTTACGAATATTGTTAGGAAAATTGTCTACAAAGCGAAATATAATAAGATAATGTTTCAAACCTTAAGGGGTCCCATGTAGTCCATTTATTCTAGGGAGTTGTCAGGGGAAGAGGAGGAGTAGCCAGGTGTTATGGTCCTGAAAAAAAATTGCCTATTTCATTGTAGATGCATAAATAACTTTTTCGATAAAAATCTCAGAGATGTAAATGATTTCATTCTTCTTGAGTTCTAAGGTTATGAATTTTAACATACAATTTCCCCTAACTCATTTAGTACTTTTAGATCAGTATCAATATGAGAAAATAGGGAAAACTTAATTTTAAAAATTATCAGAATCTAACTCAGAGTGTTGTTTTCCGAATGATTTATGGATATTTTGATTCAGAGCCCATTTTGTTCAAAGAAGATTGTCATTGATATGAAATGCATACCGTCTTTACTTAATATGCCATTTCCAGCCAAGTTCCTTTCTCAGAAATGTCTGATAAATTAATATTTTCATAAACTTTAGGGTGAATATTGTCCTCAATTTTACAAAGGCATTCAAGACATCATTGGGACAATAATGATTACATTTTTATAATTGTCTGAATCGATCACGCGTGTTGACATTTAATACCAAAAGTCATTTCTGATATCATGTGCCTCATTCAGACTCCACTTTTCGCAACAGATATTAGTCAACCATCACTTAGGCAATTACGGTCCATTCTCCGAGTAATTTAATTCCACCGTACTGAAAGTTACCCAAAAGTTTTATTAATAACATGGCTTACTTTGGCTTTACCAAATCAAGGACCGGCTCCGACCAAGGTCGGCTTGAAGAAGAGTACTGGAATTTAGGCAAATTCATGTAAGTTAGCCAATGCAATTGAAAGATCCCACTAAATGACGTATGGCACTACAGGGGAGGAATAAGCAAAGAGGAACAAGGTTATGGGATGCATGGAAAAAGGGAATTTCAGTTAGGAAGAAGGACACATGCTTACCTTTGGTGGAGGGAGCTCATGGTTTTTCCATCCCCATAGGCTGGCCCTACATTGCCAATGATTCATATCTGGCAGGCCCGGGCCTTGGGGAGGTCCATCCTGGGCTTGTTCATTGTGGCCACAGGGGTTCATGGAGCTGAAGTAACCTGAAGTGAGGTTCGAAAGACTTCCCCCTTGAGACACCTCCCAGACCAACTCTATTTGTTCCCCTGGATCATCGTCTAGCAGGTTACGGTAGCCCACAAAGACCTATTGAAGGATTTTGGGCTGCTAAGGTCTTTCCTCTGAGATCCCTGGCACCATTCTCAGGGCCCTCAAAGGACTCCTAGGAGAGAATCCAGAGATCCTTGGGTGATGGCATGGCCAGCCCGACACCTCCCTGCTCCTTCACTTTGAACACTCATGAGGAGATAATGAGGAGGTCGGGCTGACCTTCCTGAATGGCTTTTCTCAAGGTTTCCTGGACCTCTATGGAGGTGCCCAATGGCCATTACACAGGAGCCCATCCTTTCCAGGGATCTGTAGCAATAAAGGAGGCAAAAGACTGTCAGAAGTAATCGATTACATCGACCATTTTCCTTCCAAGGTCTTAGTCACCTATGATACAGATACTATATGGCCCCTCAGTTTTTTGCTACTAAATTAATTTATTGGTCAACTGGTAAATTGACACAGTCATTTAATAAGACAGCAGTACACAGAGCTTTATTTTTATTTTTTCCATTTTATTCAAAGTATAGAAATTATGTTAAATAACTACTTGCACTAATGGGAGTGGTAATTATTGCACATTCCAGGCTAGGTTTTCCGACATATCCTCGTGAATTTTTGTAATGCCTCATATTTTGATTCTTACATGGAAAGAACCAAAAAGTAATGCAATTTACATTTCAAAGCAATGCAAAAAAATATATACCTTCTTATGAACTTACTCCTTATATATACAATCAAAATAACACTAGCATTGAAATATAACTGTTAAGAAACTTTATATTATTTTCACTGTTTTTATATGCTGTGCTATAAATCTTGATGCTCAAGAGAAGGGATGCCATAGCATATTTTGCCACAAAATTGAGCCATATGCAGATGTGGTTTGGTTCTTACAATATTCTTTATTCAACATTTTGATGAATGTCCTGCTGAGGGTTTTCGGAATCCCAAGATGGGCATTGTGATCCAACATTGGCAGTATGAAAAATTATAGACTAAACACAGAAATGTATCATTTAGGTATTCTCTGAATCATTTGTCTAAGACCTTGGACTTCATTAACTGCAGACTCAACAGGAAGGTTTTCAGGTCCTCCTTTTAATCACACAGCCATGAATAACTGGTAAACACCCGACATTGCAGTATATATCCATTTCCCTCCCACAGCTCTCGATGGAATATAGCTAATTATATTCTTAAGAAAACTGCAGCCAAATAGAAAAGTAATAAGAATATGGTTCAAACCTTTGGGGGTCCATGAAGATCACTGTAGCCAGGGAGTTGTCATAGGAGTAGCCAGGTGTTATGATCCTGAAAATAATTGCATGTGTTATTATGGATGCTGAGATAATATTTTTTGCTAAAAACCTCTAAAAACTGATGGAGTGCGCAATTAAGGGAAGAAAACACAGTTTTGTTTTTCTTTATGTTTTACAGCTCAACTTTATTTAATGTCTTTTTACTCCAAGCCTCAGAACAACAACAATGACAACAACAAATACATAAATAAAAGCTGTTACTAACTCCAACAAAAACAAGAATGAAAATCTTTTTATTTGGACGGATTATTTTGTGAAAATAAGATTGGAAATGATAACAAGCGCATAATGTCTGTCCTTACTGTGCTGTTTCCAGTTAAGATCATTTCTCAGAGATGTCTGATATAATGATTTTTCTTTGACTTTGGCAAGTGTATACTCCTCATTTTTATTAAGGCTTTCATGATATTCAGTCAACAATGATTATATTTTCCTATTTGTCTGAATCCATCATGTGTTGTTGACTTTTACGGCAAAAAGTCATTTCTGATATCATTTGCTTCCTTCAGATTCTACCTTTTGCTATAGATATTGGACAATCATCACTTAGGTGATGATAGTTCACTTTCTCAGTAATTCAATTATTCTATTCACAGCAGCAAAGAAAACCACCATCTCCACTGAAAGTGACCCAAGATTTCATTAATACCATGGCTTACTTTGGTTATACCGAGTCAAAGACCCTATAACTGTCGACTTGAAGAAGCATACTAGAATATAGGCCATCTAGTTTAACTAAGCTTATGCAAATAAAAGAGCCCTATATACGATGGAGAAATGCAGTGTTGCTATCATAAAGCTTTGAGGAACACAGCTATGGATCCCATGAACTTAGAGCATTTCAGTTAGAAAGAGGGACATACTTACCTTTGGTGGAGGCAGCTAATGGTTCGTCCATCCCCATAGGCTGGCCCTACAATGCCAATGATTCATATCTGGCAGGCCCGGGCCTTTGGGAGGTCCTTCCTGGGATTCTCCTCTGCAGGCACAGAGGTTCAGGGGGCTGAAGTAACCTGAAGCGAGGTTCAGGAGCCTTCCCCCTGAGACACCAAGAAGCCCAGCTGTATTTCTTTGCCTGGATCATCGTCTAGCAGGTCGCGGTTGCCCACGAAGAGCAATTTGGGGATTTTGGACTCCTCTGCTCCTTCCTCAGAGCTCCTCGGGTGATGGCATTGCCAGCCTGACCTCTCCCCTTTCCAATTCATTAAACATCCATATGGGGACAATGGTGAGGTTGGGATGGTCTTCCTCAATAGCTCTTCCCGAGGTTTCTGGGATCTCCTGGGTGCCTCTGGGGCCTTGGGTTTGGGACGGTTCTTTCCAGTCACCTATATGAAGAGAGGAGCAGATATACTGTCAGAAGTTAAATTACATTGTCTATTTTCCTTTTACTGTCTTACTCATGTATGATACCGATACTATATGGCCCATGAGTTTTTGCTTCGGAATTAATTAAGTACGCATCTGGTGAATTGGAAGGCTATTCGGGTATGTCGTGAAATTTGAGTGATACAAAATTAAGGGCAGGAATACAACGTTCTGCGATTAAGGCCGTTTCCACCATTACCGATATCAGTATCCATGGTAGTACCTACTACCATGTCGGTATCCACACTCATTTTGGAGGTGATTGAAGAAAGATGTAACCTGAAATTAAAGTATGTCATCTGGTTGTGTTTTACACCTCAGGTGGAAATATAGGGGACGTCTTCAAATCTAAATCCAGTAAATCATCTTCCAATAACATCTGTCAATGCCATATGCTTTCCTGTTTGTCATTGAAAAAGTTCGCCGTTTTGTTCCATAGACAAAACCTTCTCTCAAATAATTAAACGGCACTGCAAGTTCTAAGAACAATGGAGGACTGAAATAAATAGCGAAACCATCTCCTCTCCGAAACCGGCAAAATAGACATGTGTGGGCAAGTGTGCAATAAGAAACAGTAATTGAAACCGACGATAGAAAGTACCGGCTCCGGCTTCTGATCTCCCGAGTTAATCGCTGAGATATTTTGCCAAGAACTATGTAGGCGCTCCGACCGCACTCACAATTGGTCTGAGGGTCCGCCAAAGAACTTACACCAATGGTAGGACAATTTGCACACCATGTAAAGAACTCGGCTGAGTTCATAGGTAGGCTCAAAAGCATACGCCTGGATCCCTCGGACATCATGGTGAGCCTGGACGTGGTCTCCCTATTTACACGCATTCCGGTGGGAGACATACTGAAGTCCCTGGAGTCACGTTTCGACCAGTCTATGATGGACCTTGTTTGCCATGTCTTAATGTCCACATACTTCCTATACCAGAGAAAATTTTACGAGCAAACTGAGGGGGTACTGATGGGATCCCCTTTATCTCCAGCCGTGGCTAACTTTTTTTTGGAGGAGTTTGAGGAGAAAGCCTTGGAAATGAACACTGAAACCCAAGTTTTTCTACAGGTACGTGGACAACATGTTTGTTATATGGCCACATGGAGTCGACACCCTTGACAGCTTCGTGGACCACATGAACTCGCAGCATCCCGCCATCAAATTCACCATACAAAAAGAAAAGGAAGGCCGCCTGCTGTTCCTCGACATCCTGGTATACTGCAAGGGGGATGGCTCACTGGGTCATGCAGTTCACCGAAAGTCCACGCACACTGACTTGTACTTAAATGCAAATAGTCACCACCACCCCTCCCAGAAGAGAGCTGTCTTTACGACACTTGTCAGCCAAAACAGAACAATATCGGACAAGGAAAGCCTTCCTGGGGAGCTTCAGCATCTGAGGAAAACATTCCTGAACAATGGTTTTTCACTCAGAGACATGGAACATGCTTTAAGAGAAGTTCCAGTGGATATGGCCCTGAAGAGATCCTTGGATCGTGAGAGTATGTTGGCCCTTAAGAGGGCCTTGGACCGTGAGAGTTTGGTGACTAGAGCATGCATTCCGTACGTCTCAACCATCTCAGGAAAAATCTCTGTGATACTCAGGAGGCACAAAATAGAGACCATTCACTGGCCGCACAGCAAATTGATTGACAACGTTGTGAAGGTGAAGGATGAACTGGGAATGAAGACTCCGGGAGTCTACAGGATACAGTGCAAGTGCGGAGAGGTGTATGTGGGTGAAACCGGAAGGACAGTGGAGATGAGATTGAAAGAGCACGAGCCCTGAATCTGGATGAGGCAAACTGAAAAGTCTGCTGTTGCTGAGCACAGCCTCGTCCACGGCCACAGGGTGGAGTTGGATTCAACGAAGGCCCTTTGCCGCAAAAGAAGCTATTGGGACCGGATTGTCAAGGAAGCCATTGAAATTAAACTAGTAAAAAGAAAAATGAACCGTGACAGTGGTTTCCACCTGAGTAATGCATGGAGACCAATCCTGAAATCGATAGAAGAGGAGTGACACAAGAGAGCCAATCATGTGATTGTGCGGGAAAACCAGACGACACTGGACTCATATATAGCGGCCGATTCCCTGTCATCGTCACTTTATCCCTTAAGACGGTAGTGGAGTAAGCTGCTGAAACATGTAGGAGGTAACTCCTTTGACCCAGATGGAAACTCGAGAAATCTACCGCCATATCATTCACCTGGAAAGCGTGAAATCATTCATGCTAACAAGACTTTTCTATATGAAATTAGATGGAGTATATGATAAAGGACAGGACAGAATCTTTGTACTGGCAAAGGTTTTGAGGAGATATTGTCTAATATTCCTGCTGCTGAATGAAATGAACTCAGACTCCTAATACATAGTGCCACAGAATTGAAGTTGAAAACATACTCAAGAAAGGCATTACATATGATATATACGATTATCATTCTCCGAATGATGAGGGAGCAAAGCCTAGCTTCAGCCAATGCACCAATTAGCAGTTTAATGACAGTTATGAATTTTAATATTATGATCAAAAGCCATAATTATTCTATATATATGCATGTTATTTTCTGCGAAATTCAAAATTGTACATCTAATAACTGAAAAATCAATTTCTAGAAATAATTGCACAACTCTCAAAATTTAAGAACAAAAATATTACTGATACCAGAAAATGGCCATGGCAGTACTTCTTCACACCTCACTGACAGTAGATGGGCGCTGAATTTGTACATCATGATTTCCTGTATTAAATCTTTCATAATAAGATGCAATGTTTACTTTTCATTATCCATTAATCAAATTAAAACGTAATTGTTAGAACAAATTACCTAGCACCAGTGAAGTGAAGGCCAAAATCCTATTTCCATGGTTGAACAAGGAAGGACAATGTTTCTGTATTCTCATGCTGAAGAGACTTTTAATGAAAGTGAAACATCATAAACCTCTATTGAGTCAAAAATGTAGTAGTTCAATTTCCACACACCAACATAGCACTTTCAGATGAAAAGCAATAAATTATTTAAACAATATCAGCAGAAAAATAAAGTAAATTGCGAATAATAATCTGATAAACAAACTTTTCAAGGAAAAAGGTTAGATCGTTTAATAAAATGGTTTGGAATGATAAAAAATCCAGTTTGGTATATTTTCTTAACGTTTCATTTTTCAACGAGCAACCAGTCTTTGTTGATTCTTGCATATTTGCCTCGCAATGTAAGTTATTTATTTGTTTGTGGGGATGCATGTAATGTTTTAATTGGACTGAATGAGTGAATATATGAGTGAATAGATCAGTCTGTGAATGAGAGCAACAAAGCGGAGAACTAATACCTCATGGAATATAAGAAAAATATCATTGATGGTTATTTTCTCATGTTTAAATACGTAGTTAGCTAATTAGGGTTGATACTAATTTATTATTGTATTGTCACTGGAAGCCTACTGACAAAATTTCAGAGCACAACGTCATCGAAAAGTTGAATAAATTTTGGCATGAGATTTGATGCAAGCAAACAGCCCATACTCAAGAAAACCTTTTCGTAAATACACGGTTAATCAATAATCATCATTATTTCAGCTGATATTGTACTGCTCCTCAAAATGGGTCAATGGATAAAATTTCATATCTCTACATCATTGGGAAGTATGCATAATTTTAATTACAAGATTTGAGTCAGACAACAGATGAAACTATAAAACATTCTAAATAGGATAGAAGCATTTAGAAAATCATCCATTGGGTGTGATGAAAGTTTTGCAATGAGGAGAGGTCCATTATGAAAGCTGAACTTACAAACTGAATTAGCACAAGTCTCAGGCTTAACAGTGTGGGAAACTTGAACATCAAACATTGTAAAATAATACACCACAAAATAATACTGCACCAAAGTTGTTTCTTGGGTAGTGTGACAGGTGCCGCTGCACAGAGCTGTGTGCCAATGGGGACCCGGCATGTACTTGTCTTGTTGTGACAATGCAGGGAAACCAATGCCCACGTGTAAGGCATGAGAGATCCCAATCCCTATGATATTATGCATACATTTTAAAAATCTTTCCAACACCATCTGAAAGAAACTGACTAGAGTGACACAATGCATGAGGGCTCTGCTCACAGAATGGCAACTGGCACTTTTTAAGTTTCCAATTCGAAATGTGAAGAAATATTTAATTAAGTGTCTTCTCAGACTTAATCTGATTCTATTGGAAATGATGAGCTCACTCTTTTTATTTACAAATCTTTTACATGGTGTATTATGTTTCCAATGTCTTTACTTCTATAAGTAATTAACCCACTTTGCTTCCCACGACTCCCAAAAAGGTACCTTATCTTTAACGAATGAATCTATAGGCTGGGGAACCTTACCAACATCCCTTTATAAATGGATTTTCACCAAAATAAAATCAATATGTTTTCACAACACTAACACCATTAAATATGGGGAGGTTATATGTATATTTCTTGAAATCATTAGTCAATTTATAGTTTTCTTCTTTTCATGAAAATGTCCGAAAATATCTTCATGGTAATACTATGTTAAGGAGCCCACCATTTTCATTTGCACAAGGCCCCTTAATTCTAAATTATAGCCCTGTACTGCACCATATCAGAATACATGCCTTGGTGTGATATTTAGCGCCAAAACCTCAGCCATTGTCGAGTTAGACAACAAGTGGAATGCAATTATTTGTATTGTTTAACAATGTTAGTAGAGTGGAGAACTAAAATAAATATTGGGAAGAAAAATATTTAATGCATTAATATTTGTAAAAACCAAAATAATGACTCATGGTTTCAAGAAAAATCATTGACAAGTGCATGGATGGCAAAATTGTAACATATAGAAAAATGAAAGAAATTTATTATCTGGGATGACATCCAATCACCGGAGATAAAAGGAACAATAAAGATTTACTTAGTGAACTGACTAGCTCCAATAAGGTGCTGTTCATGCCAACTATAACAAGCCAGTCACACAGGGCTGGAAGTAAAGGAGTGCTTCATTAAATAAATACTAGGAGGAAAACCTAACATTGAGTTAAGATTTAGGTTATCAAAGCAGAAGAATAAAGATACAGTGCTTTTGAAAAATAATGAAACTAAACAGATCTGAAGCATTATACCAACTAAGAATTCCTACAATAAGTTTGAGATACATTTGTAAAAACTCACCAGAAAAGAAGAGAAACTATTATTGGGAGTATTCTATAACATAAAGGCAAAGGGCATAGTAAAATGCAAATTAATCATGAAATCCCCAAAGGAGAGAAGCGATGTAATGTATTCCTTACATCAGTTAGTGCTACATTCTTACTAGAAAGGCAAAAACTTTTTGAGGTTACCACACTGTCATCAACCTCCCTCACCAACAATTGAGAATGGTTCTATACAGGCCCTTCCATAAGGCACGCAATAACCCATGAACAGGAAAAATCTCATAAAAAAATGATTTCAATGGACACACGATTGAAAACAAGTTTTTGACAAATTTTCATGCCTTTTAGGAATTAGCCCTGAGAATTATTAGATTATCATGAAGACTTCTTACTCTTGAAGGATGATATCAAGCTATCGGAAGCTCTTGATAACATCACATGAATATTACAAGTAGTACATTGCTCCAGATTACTGATAACATCACATGAATGTTATAAGTAGCACACTGCTTCAAATTACCTTCAAAATTGCCGTATTCATCCATTTTTCACCCAGAGCTCTCACTGGAATATTGGTAGGAAAAATGTAACCAAATAGAAAAATAATAAGGATATGTTTCAAACCTTTAAGAGTCCCAAGATGTTCTATGGTGCCAGGGAGTTGTCACAGGCGTGGCCAGATGTGATGATCCTGTAAAAATTTGCATAAGTTATAATGAATACTGAGATTAATATTTTGCTAAAAACCTCAAAGATGAAAATTATTTTATTTTACTTGAGTTGTGAAGTTATTTATTTTAACAAAAATTCCCTCCATATCTTGTAAAATATTTTTTATTAGTTTCCTACATAGAAAAGATGGAAAACTAAATTAAAATGATTACCAAAATAGAACTCAGAAAGCTGTTTTTTGAATGAATTATGGACATTTTGATTTTGTTAAGTCAAGATTGGCTTTGATAAGAATTACATAATGCCTGTCCCCTGCCATTTCCAGTAAAGATCCTTTCCCAGAAATGTCTGATACATTAATTTTTCTTGCCCTAAAGCATACAAATTCTCCTCATTATTATAAGGGCTTTCATGATATATTTGGTCGACCGTAATTACAATTTTACACTCCTCTGAATCTGTCAAATACCCTTAATATTAAATACTAAATTCCATTTCTGATATCATGTGCTTCCTTAAAATTCTGCCTTTCGCTATGGATATTAGTCAACCATTACTTCATAACAGCGAGGATAGTTCATTTTCTGAGTAACTCGACTGCACTCTACTGATAGTGATCCAAGGTTTAATTAATAACATGATTTACTTTGGCATTACCAAGTCAAGTACCCTAACCTTTGACTTGAAGAAGCATACTGGAATTTAGGTGATCTGGTCTAAGTTAGCAAATGCAAATGAAAGATCATACTAAATAATGGAGAAATGTAGTGTGCAGCAATGCAGATATCATGAAGCTAAGAGGAATAGTTTTGAGTCGCACAAACTGAGGGCATTTCAGTAATGAAGAGGGACATGTTTACCTTTGTAGAAGGAGCTTGTGGCATCGACCCCCATAGGCCACGCCTGCAATGCCTAGGTTCCATTAGTGGACACAGGGTTTCCAGTGGCAGAAGTCACCTCAAGCAAAGCTCTCAAGACTTCCCCCAAACCACCAACCCGATCAGCTCTTCTTCTTCCCCTGAATCTTAGTCCAGTGGGTTGGGGTCACAAGCGGAGAGCCAATGGGTGACATCAGGCTCAACTTCTCATTCTCCTGCACCCTGGCACCACCCCCAGGGCCCCCGGAAGCCTTCTCAGAGGTCATCCATAGGTCCCCAGGTGATGGTTTGACCAGCCCGATCTCTCCCCGTACCTCTTCTTTGAACATCCATGTGCAGATAATGAGGAGGTCGGGCTGGTCTTCCTGAATAGCTTTATTCAAGGTTTTCTGTACCTCCTTAGAGGTGCCCAGTGTCCTTCGTGCTGGGACCCCATCCTTTCCAAGGATCTATAGTAATAGAGGAGAAAAAAGACTGTCAGAAGTGATCGATTACCATGCCCCTTTTCCTTCCAATGTCCTAGTTACATATTATACTGATAGTATATGGCCCCTCAGTTATTGCCTACTGAATTAATTTGGTGGGCATCTGGTAAATTGACACAGTCATTTACTAAGACACCAGTAAACAGAGCATTGTTTTGATTTTCCTCATATTATTTAAAGGATTATAATTATGTGAAAAAATTACTGGAACAAATGGGAGGAATACTTGTTACACATTAAGAACTTTGTTATCCCACATATCCTCTTGAAATTTCATAGTGCCTCTTATTTTGATTCTTTCACGAAAGGGCCACAATGTCAAACCATTTACATCTCAATATAAATGGAAAATAATTATATATATATTTACCATTTACTTACAAAATACACACTATCAAAAATAATTCTGGCATCGAAATTTAACTGTGAAAAACTTTTAATTATTTTCCTTGTTTAATTACAGTGAGCAATAAATCTTGACAGTCTGGAGTAGGGATGTCTTTATATATATTTGCAAGGAAATTCAGCCATGTGCAGAACCGGTTAGTTCTTCTTACACACTTTACATATTTCATGCTATGTTGGCAGAGTAATAAAATATTACACCACTAATCACTTTCAAAGAGTATTAAAAATATAAGCGACCTGGTGTGTCAGTACACCGCATATACCTCCTAGTGGCGGGTTGTAGGTAACGGTATGCTGGCTCTCATGTCAGTCCTTTCAGAAGGGATCCTAGCTTGAGTAGAATAGTGAAAGTGGGCCTAGGGTCTTACTATGCTTTGGTTTGTCTTATGGCATACTGGCGAAAATGTGCCAAAACTGACCGGTAGAGCACCGTGACCATTAGCAGGGAAAGCTAACCATGGTGCGGGTACTGCAAAGGCTGGTAACCTTGCATACTATATTTCAACTTACTCAAAAGAGCCCCAAAGTAGCCTCGGACGGCCAAAGCCACGACGGGTGGCAGAAGCTGAATAAGGTTGGCCCACCAAGATACGAACTTAGCAATACAAACTGGACTATTGGTACTTGGAATGTGAGAGGAGTATGTATATGGAAAGAGGCATGAGCTGTTGAATGAAATGAAAGTGAGACAAATTTGTGTGTATGTGAAAGTAAGTGCAAGGGGCTTAGATAATGTTTCATACCTTGAGGGGTCCCATGTAGTCCATTTGTTCAAGGGAGTTGGACGGGGAGGAGTAGCCAGGTGCTACGGTCCTGAAAAAAAATGCTCGTATTATTGTGGAATATAAATATTATCACAAAAATCTCAGAGATGAAAATGATTTCAATTGTCTTGAGTTCTAAAGTTATGTATTTTAACATACAATTTCCCCCTATTTCATTTAGTATTTTCAGATTGGTATCAATAGGAGTAAATAGGAAAAACTTAATTAAAATAATTATCAGAATATAACTCAGAATGCTGATTATGAAATAATTTATGGATGTTTCCATTCAGAATGCATTTTGTTCAATTAAGATTGTTATTGATATGAAATGCATAACTCTCATTCTTACTGTACCATTTACGGTAAATTCCTTCCTCAGAAATGTCTGATATAAAAATATTTTCAAAGATTTTGGATGACTTTATCCTCAATTTCAGTCTTGCATGACATCATTGGGGCAATAATGATTAAATTTTTATACTTGTCTCCATCTGACATGCGTGTTGACTATTAATACCAAAAGTCAATTCTGATACCATGTGCCTCATTCAGACACAGCTTTTTGCAACGGATATTAGTCAACCATTACTCAGGTGATGACGGTCCATTCTCAGAGTAACTTAATTCTACTATACTGAAAGTTACACAAGGTTTCATAAATAACATGGTTTACTTTGGCTTTAGGAAATCAAGAACCTGAACCATCATTGGGGCAATCAATTGGGACTCAAAGAAGCATACTGTAATTCGGCGATCTTGTGTAAGCACTGGAAATTAGGTGATCTTGTGTAAGTTAGCCAATTCTATTGAACATCCCCACATTGATAGTGTTATGCAATGATGGCCCTTTCTCTGAGTAACTTAAATCCACTCTACTGAAAGTTACACAAGATTTCATTAATAACATGGCTTACTTTGGCTCTACCAAGTCTTGAAGCTGAACCATCTACTTCAAGAAGCATGCTGGAATTACGCGATCTTATATAAGTTAGCCAATGCTATTGAAAGATCCCACTAATTGACGTAGAGCATCAGTGTGGTTATGGAGGAACAAAGAGGAACAAGGTTATGGATGCATGGAAAGAGAGAATTTCAGAGAGGAAGAAGGACATGCTTACCTTTGGTGGAGGGAGCTCATTGCTTCTCCATCCCCATAGGCTGGCCCTACTATGCCAATGATTCATATCTGGCGGGCCCGGGCCTTGGGGAGGTCCAAACTGTGCTTGTTCTCTGCGGGCACAGGGGTTCAGAGGGCTGAAGTAACCTGATATGAGATTCAGGAGACTTTTCCCCCAAGGCAACTCCCCCACCAACTCCATTTATTCCCCTGAATCATTGTTAAGCAGGACACAGTAGCCCATGAAGAGCAATTGAGGTGTTTCGGGCTCAATGGTCCTTCCTTTGAGATCCCTCGTACCATCCCCAGGGCCCTCAAAGGACTCTTTAGAAAGAATCCAGAGGTCCTTGGGTGATGGCATGGCCAGCCCAACATCTCCCCATTCCTCCACTTTGAACATCTATGTGGAGTTAATGAGGAGGTCGAGTTGGTCTTCCTGAATGGCGTTTCTCAAGGTTTTCCTGGAGCTCAATGGAGGTGCCGATGGACTTTAAGCAGGAACTCCATCCTTTTCAGGGATCTAAAGCAATGAAGGAGAAGGAAGACTGTCAGAAGTGATCGATTACATTGCCCGTTTTCCTTCCAAGGTCTTAGTCACGAACGATACTGATACTATATGGACCCTCAGTTTTTTGCTACTAAATTAATTTGTTGGGTAACTTGATACGTGACACAGTCACTTATTAAGACAGCAGTATACAGAGCTTTATTTTTAATTTCCCCATTTCATTCAAAGTATAGTAATATGTTAAATAACTACTTACACTAATTGGAGTACTAATAATTGTACATTCCATGCTAGGATTTCAGAGAAATCCTCGTGGATTTCTGTAATAACTCATATTCTGATTCTTACATGGAAAGGACCAAAATGTAATGCAATTTGCATTTCAATAGCAATGCAAAATAATATCATCTATGATATGAACTTACTTTATATATACTATCGAAATAAATCTAGCATCAAAATAAAACTGTCAAATACTTTATATTATTTTCCTTGTTTTGTTACGGTGTGCTATAATTCTTGATACTTGAGATAAGGGATGCCATAACATATTTCTGCCATCATATTGGGCCAGTTGCAGACCTGGTTTACTTGTTACGATACTCTTTATTCAACATTTTGATGAATGTCCAGTGGAGGGTCTTCAGAATCCCAAGATGGACATTGTGATCTAACATTGGCAGTATGATAAATTATAGAAGACACAGAAATGCATCAACTAAATCTTCTCCCAATTATTTCTTTAACACTTAAGAATTTATTAACTGCAGGTTCAACAGGAAGGTGATCAGGTCATCCATTGAATCATTTTGTCCTTCTTCGCAGTCTACCAAGAAATTTGTATGTGTGTCCAGTAGGGTGGTTCGAAAAATGTATATTTTTGAAATCAGTCTCGAGTAGTGCTTAAGATTTGTGGTTTGTGGTCCTTATAACCCATAAAAATAATATAATAATATTTATATGTATTTATATTATAACGGAATAATTATTGCATCAAAGAAAAGTAAATATCTAACGTAGAATCTATTAAATACTTGGGCTTCACCATCACTGAAGACATATCATGGGGGAAAAAAATCAGGGAAATAACTAGTGTAGCAAACCGTAGATCAGGATTTGTAAAAAGGCTTCTAGGCAAATGCGATTAAAGAGTACGAAAAAAGCTATTTTTCACTTGTCAGGCCTCATTTAGAATATGCCGCTAGTATATGGGATCCGTACGAGGAAGGTATGATAAAAGAATAAGAGCGTGAGCAAAGGAGATCCGCTAGGTTTTTTAAA
Source organism: Ceriagrion tenellum (assembly GCA_963169105.1). NCBI lineage: Eukaryota > Metazoa > Arthropoda > Insecta > Odonata > Coenagrionidae > Ceriagrion > Ceriagrion tenellum. The sequence goes on along the minus strand of OY720642.1, from coordinate 37,282,862 downwards.
GGCCGTTATGATAATTGATAAGTGTCACGAGTTTAATAGAAGAACTAGGATGGGAATTACTATCAGAACGAGGGTTAAAATTCAGGTCAAACCTTTTAAGTAAATTCGAAACAGAGTTGTTCACAGATGACGTAAGATATATATTGAGAACCTTGCGTATTATGCTAGGTTTGATCATATTAACAAGATTAGAGAGATAGATTGTCTTACCGATAGATTTGAAATGTCATTTTTCCTGTGTACCTTAAGAGAGAACAATAGGCAGCTTAGCAAAGGGATAGGTAGGTGAAATATAGTTAGAGTAGTCTGTAGTGCACGATGCATGTAATAACAGCCAATAATCCCTTTCTTATTATGTAGATACTAACCATCTAGCTTCATGTGATCCTATTATCTAGCATGTCTCCATTAAATATCCTAGTTGCATGTCATTAGTGCATGTTTGGTGATCTTCACCCCTTGCCACACACCCTTGTCGTGTCTCGCAGGGTATTACATAGACATAAAAAATTCCAACTCGATCGGATCATATCTTCAAGCTGCGCTTTTTGGTGAAAATTTTAACTTTTTATGAATAAAGTCGAAAATTTGCAAATCTTCCCAATAGTTTCTAGATTGTCCCAAAATGATTTTATGGTAAAAATATATTGCTTGTATGTTGCTAAATATTAGAGATTGAGTGTGTTTGAATCAGGTTTAATAGTTTGTCAAAAATTGTCAACAAAACGCCAAATATACAGATATGTTACAGATGTTAGGTAGGTAATAACCCGCTATAATAACTCGACCCCACCGACTTTAATTCACCAAGAACGATTAGGTAATAGGACAGGAAGTAAAATGCAGGCTTTAGTTCATCGAATAATGGACTATGCAGCACTCACCACGAGGAGGTGCCTGCAGTCGAATGACGCCCACCCGGGTAGGATGGCCTATTTAGGTTTTAAAGTTCGCTTTAGAATCAAACTTTGGTAATATTTTCCTATCCTCCAATCGAGCTCTAAAGTATCTATCTGGACAGTCATTACCACATACAGCAATAGATGCAGCAGTTACATCCTTGACTATCATTTATGGCTATGACACAGCAGGTCAAACAAAGTCTGAAGTTTTCCTAGGGAATTGTCTCTTCCTGCTATGATCACTTATAAGTCTTCATTGGTGAGTATGCCTATGGAGGTGATGTTATTTCTTCTTTTCCACGCTGCACTAAATTTTTGTAATATTTGGCATTTAAGTTTATCACTGGGGGTACATATTTTCTAATGGTGTTGTTCGGTTGTGTAGTAACTTACAGACTTTTGTAAAACTCAATTTAATGACTTAATATCAACAATATAAAAAGATACATTTGGTACATCAGGCATGGCTTCTAGCACCCGCTGATAGCGTCCCGGAAGTGACGCTTGTTCCCCAAAAATGACGATCAAAAACATACACAAGCATAAGAATATCAATATATCACAGGTTGGCTTTGCCTTTTTCTTGCTCTTAGAATCGTCATTGCCGCATTTTGACTCATATTTGGTCAACTGTCTCCCAACATACCAACAAGTATGTTTTCTGGATACCTCTATCATCATCATCTTAAATCATTTGGTAAGTACTCAATTTTATGCAATGTTGCCACAGGTTTTTTGACTCGTCCTTGACAGTTTGATTGCATTTAATGTGAAACCACATGGGAGCATAAACTTAAACAACATATACTGTCAATGCCTTAAGAGCAGGTGATGGATTTGTCATTGCCACAGACAGTCAAATGGTGCACCCTGCAAGAGTCAGCCATCGAGCATGGTGAATGGGCCCAGGAAAACACACCGTAAGATCATTTGGACATACTCCACTGTTTGCAGCCTGGCACATTTTGTAGAGGTAAGTCTGGTCTTTGTAAAGAACATCAGCATCAGGGAGAACAGCTTCAATTTAGCCAACTGGATGATGGGTCGGTCTTGACAGGTAGACAAGCTCTTTCCTACATCACCATGAAATCCCTTAGTGCCTGATGGTTAGCCGTAAATTTTCTCCAAAATTGTCTTAGAAATGGAATGAAATTCACACGACATCCAATGGAGAGGATGCTGGATATATTCTTCTAAACGCTGGATGATGCTGGTGTGCTTCCCCGTGTTCTTCCTCTCTCCGTCAGATCCTATGCATGACAATTCCGTCAAATTTATGCATTCTTCACAAATTGAGTTCCAAATAACAACAGTTGCTTTTTCTGCATTGGCTGTTTTGGGCGTAACGTGGGTGAGGTAGAATGAAACAGGTTCCTTGATGAGAGAAATGTGCTCCTCTCGACAAGTGGAGCGGGCAGTGCTGCACGGGCATTGGGAGCACTAGGGTGACATAAGAAGCATCCTACCAGAGCAGGATATAAGCAACGCACACTCTGGAGTTATTAATCTATTTGTATCTACCCTTTCATGTTGAGTGTTGGATAGTTGATGGGTCAATAAACTTAAGGCTGCACTTGACTGCACTTGACTTCTTATCCTATTACATTATCGTTTTTGGTAAATTAAAGTCAGTGGGGTCGAGTTATTACAGTGGGTTATTGCCTACCTAACATCCGTAACATTTCTGTACATCATACATTTTTTGAAGATTATTGACGAAGTATTAGACCATTTTTCCTGATTCAAACACACTCACTCGCTAATATTAAGCAACATACAAGCAATATAGGTAAAAATTTGCCATAAAATCATTCAGATAACATCTAGAAACTATCAGGAAAATTTTCAAATTATTCACTTTGTTCATAAAAAGTTAAAATTTTGACTAAAAAGTGCAGCCTGAATATATAATCCGATCAAGTTAGAATGTTTTATGGGTTATAAGGACCATCAACCACAAACTTTAAGCACTAGCCACAGACTGATTTAGAAAAAAATGGTTTTTCGATCCACCCTAGTGTCCAGTCAAGGCTCTTCAGATCCCTATTACAGGCATTGTTATCCAAAATTTGATAAATGCGAACTTATAGAAGACACAGAAATGAATCATTTTTTCCATTACATTTGCTAGTCACAAAACTTCTGGATATTCTGTAATTAGTGATATAAAAAAAGTTATCCTATCATTCATCAAACTATAGCAGTTTATAAAATATTAATTGTAAAGCTTTTATTTATGTAATTCCTTTCTCACCAATAGATCTACTTTATAATTCAAATTGTGTTTATTCCAAATGAGCACACACTACAGATTCCAGGATTCAGTTTGTGGAAGTTATTAGTATCCATACTTAAAGAATACAAATTTATGTTAAAGAATACAAATGATGTATGTTCATCAGACTGGACGGAGCTTCCTGGTGCAGATCAAGGAACATGCAAGGTATTTTAGGAATAATGACCCTTCCTCCCTCTTCTCCAAATACCTTCAAGAGTGCAACCGCACCAGCCATTTTTTCCCCAAATTCCTGCATACCCTTCCCAAAAGACTGAAGATTTACACTCTTGATCAAATCGAGATAAAGTGGTATTTAGCAAATCCCAACACACCCCTCTGACACCTCATTAATAAACTCACCCCTCAACACACCCCATTACAAAAATTCCTGATGAGTACCTCTGTTTCAGATTGTATAGACTCCCAAAATTTAAGCCATTACAAACCCAAAAATGTAAACAGGGAAACAATGTCAATCAGTAATGGAGTTCCCAACAATTAGTAAAATACATAACGAAGTCATAGAATCCTGAGGAAAAAACAAAAATATTTGATGATAAAAGGAGTTCCTGCTAACGGCTCATAAAAGCAACAGAATGATTATTCAATTATAACTGAGAAATCAACTACCCATCAAGGAGAAAGGGCCAGAAGCCAAGTGTTCGAGCTGACCTGTTGGATGTGATGGTCTGCTACAAGGGTGTACCAGATAATGTAGCCCTGCATTATAAATGAATAGAACTGTTAAGGCTCGGACACAATCAACGTGTACGTCTAATTGAGGTAGAGCATCACAGTCTGGTTATGGAGGAGGAAAGAGGAACAAGGTTATGGGACACATGGAAAGAGGGAATTTCAGATAAGAAGAATGACGTGCTTACCTTCGGTGGAGGGAGCTCATTGCTTCTCCATCCCCATAGGCTGGCCCTACTATGCCAATGATTCATATCTGGCGGGCCCGGGCCTTGGGGAGGTCCAAACTGTGCTTGTTCTCTGCGGGCACAGGGGTTCAGGGGGCTGAAGTAACCTGATATGAGATTCAGGAGACTTTTCCCCCAAGGCAACTCCCCCACCAACTCCATTTATTCCCCTGAATCATTGTTAAGCAGGACACAGTAGCCCATGAAGAGCAATTGAGGTGTTTTGGGCTCAATGGTCCTTCCTTTGAGATCCCTCGTACCATCCCCAGGGCCCTCAAAGGACTCTTTAGAAAGAATCCAGAGGTCCTTGGGTGATGGCATGGCCAGCCCAACATCTCCCCATTCCTCCACTTTGAACATCTATGTGGAGTTAATGAGGAGGTCGAGTTGGTCTTCCTGAATGGCGTTTCTCAAGGTTTTCCTGGAGCTCAATGGAGGTGCCGATGGACTTTAAGCAGGAACTCCATCCTTTTCAGGGATCTAAAGCAATGAAGGAGAAGGAAGACTGTCAGAAGTGATCGATTACATTGCCCGTTTTCCTTCCAAGGTCTTAGTCACGAACGATACTGATACTATATGGACCCTCAGTTTTTTGCTACTAAATTAATTTGTTGGGTAACTTGATACGTGACACAGTCACTTATTAAGACAGTAGTATACAGAGCTTTATTTTTAATTTCCCCATTTCATTCAAAGTATAGTAATATGTTAAATAACTACTTACACTAATTGGAGTACTAATAATTGTACATTCCATGCTAGGATTTCAGAGAAATCCTCGTGGATTTCTGTAATAACTCATATTCTGATTCTTACATGGAAAGGACCAAAATGTAATGCAATTTGCATTTCAATAGCAATGCAAAATAATATCATCTATGATATGAACTTACTTTATATATACTATCGAAATAAATCTAGCATCAAAATAAAACTGTCAAAAACTTTATATTATTTTCCTTGTTTTGTTACGGTGTGCTATAATTCTTGATACTTGAGATAAGGGATGCCATAACATATTTCTGCCATCATATTGGGCCAGTTCAAGACATGGTTCACTTGTTACGATACTCTTTATTCAACATTTTGATGAATGTCCAATGGAGGGTCTTCAGAATCCTGAGATGAACATTGTGATCTAACATTGGTAGTATGACAGATTATAGAAGACACAGAAATGCATCATCTATATCTTCCCACAATAACTTGTCTAATGCCTTGGAATTAATTACCTGCAGTCTGAACAGGAAGGTGATCAGGTCATTCATTTAATCATTTCGTCCATCTTCATGGTCCACCAAGACATTTTGATGCGTAACCAGTAGGGTGGGTAAAAAACCATTTATTTTCTAAATCCGTCTGCGTCTAGTGCTTAAGGTTTTGGTGTTGGTGGTCCTTACAACTCATTCAAAATTCGAACTTGTTCGGATCACATCTTCAGGCTGTGCTTTTTAGTCAAAATTTTAACTTTTTATGAAAAAAGTAAAAAATTTGCAAATTTTTCCTAATAGTTTCTAGATGTTATCGCAATGATTTTATGACAAATAATTATATATATTGCTTGTATGTTTCTAAATATTAGTGATTGAGTGTATATGAATCAGGATAAATGGTTTAATAGTTCGTCAAAAATCATCAAAAAAATGCCAAATATACAGAAATGTTACGGATGTTAGGTAGGTAATAACCTGCTATTATAACTCGACCCCACCACCTTTAATTTACCAAGAAAGATACAGTTATAGGATAGGAAGTAAAATTCAGCCCTCAGTTCATCGAATAATCGGCTATCCAGCACTCACCTCGAGGAGGTGGCTGCAGTCGAGTGACTACCACATACCCACCTGGGTAGGATGGTCTATTTAGGTTTTAAAGTTTGCTTTGGAATCAAAGTTTGGTAATATTTTCTTGTCCTCCAATTGAGCTATAATGTAGCCATCTCGAGAGTCATAACCACATACAGCAATAGATGCAGCACTTACATCCTTGACTATCATTTACGGCTATGACGCAGAAGGTGAAACAAAGTCTGTAGTTTTCCTAGGTAATCGTCTCTTCCTGCTACGATCTCTTCTAAGTCTTAATGGTCAGTATGTATGCCACTGGAGGTGATATTATTTCTTCTTTTCCACACTGCACTATATCTTTGTAATCTTTTGCATTAAAGTTGATCACAGGGGATACAAATTTTCTAATGGTGTAGTTTGATTGGCTTTGTCTTTTTCTTGGTTTCAGAATCATCTTTTCCGCATTTTGACTCATCTTTGGTCGACTGTCTGCCAACATACCAACAAGTATATTTTCTGGATGCCCATATAAATAATGATTTTGAAGACATTCATAGAGAAAAGTCTTTAAATCATTTGGTCACTCAATTTTATGTAATGTTGCCACAGGATTTTTGACTCGTCCTTGGTAGTTCCATTGCATTTAATGTGAAACCACATGGGAGTGTAAACTTTAAAGACAAATTCTGTAAATGTCTAAGAGCAGGTGATGAATTTGATGTTGCTACAGACAGTCGAAGGATCGAAGAATACACCATGCAAGAGTCAGTCATGGAGCATGATGAAAGGGCCCAGGAAAAGACATGGTGAGATCATTTAGACACCACTGTTTGCAGCCTGGCACATTTTTTAGAGGTAAGTCTGGTCTTTGCTGAGAAAATCAACAAAACATCAGAATTAACAGCTTCAATTTTTTCGAACTGGACGGTGGGTTGATCTTGGCAGGTAGACAAGCTCTTTCCTACACCGCCATGAAATCCCTTCGCGCCAGATGTTTTGCCGTAAGATTTCTCTAAAATGTATCTTAGGGGCATTTCGTTGGAATGCAATTGACACGCAATCCAATGGAGAGGATGCTGGATATATTCTTCTAAACACCAGATGATGCCGGTGTGCTTCCCCATGTTCTTCCTCTCACCGTCGGATCCTACGCACAACAATTCCATCAAATATACACATTCTTCACAGAGCAAGTTCCACATAATGGCAGTTGCATTTTGCGCATTGGCTGTAATGGGTGTACTGTGGGTGAGGTAGAATGAAACTGGTTCCTCTATGAGAGAAATGTCTCTTCTTGACAAGTGGAGCAGGCGGTGATGCACGGGCAATGGGAGCACTAGGGTGATGTACGAAGAGTCCTACCAGAGCAGGATATAAGCAATGCACACTCTAGGGTTATTAATGTATTTTCATCTACCCTTTCATGTTGAGTGTTGGATAGTTGATTGGTCGATAAACTAAAAGCTGCATTTTACTTCCTTTCCTACTACCTTATCGTTCTTGGTAAATTAAAGTCAGTGGGGTCGACTTATTAAGGCAGGTTATTGCCTACCAAACAACCGTAACATTTCTGTCTATTTGGAGTTTTTTTAAAGAAATATTAAACCATTTTTCCTGATTCAAACACACTCTCTTGCTAATATTAAGCAACATACAAGCAATATATGTAATTATTTGCCATAAAATCCTTCCGATAACACCTAGAAACTATCAGGAAAATTTGCAAATTATTCACTTTTTTCATAAAAAATTAAAATTTTGACTAACAAGTGCAGCCTGAATATATAATCCGATCAAGTTAGAACTATTTATGGGTTATAAGGACCATCAACCAAGAACTTTAAGCACTGGCCACAGATTGATTTAGAAAAGAAGGGTTTTTCGATCCTCCCTAGAGTCCAGTCAAGGCTCTTCAGATCCCTATTACAGGCTTTGTGATCCCAAATTTGATAAATGCGAACTTATAGAAGACACAGAAATGAATCATTTTTTCCATTACATTTTCTAGCCACAAAACTTCTCGCTATTCTGTATGTAGTGATATAAAAAAAGTTCTCCAGTCATTCATCAAACTATAGCAGTTTATAAAATATTAATTTTAAAGCTTTTATTTATGTAATTCCTTTCTCACCAATAGATTAACTTTATCATTTGAAAGGTGTTTATTCCAAATGAGCACACACTACAGATTCCAGGCTTCACTTGGTGGAAGTTGTCAGTATCCATACTTAAAGAATGCAAATGGTGTACGTTGATCAGACTGGACGGACCTTCGCAGTGTGGGCCAAGGAACACGCAAGGTGTTTTAGGAATAATGAATCCTACTCCATCTTCGCCAAATACATTCAAGATGACAACCACACCAGCCATCATTTTCCTGAAATCCTGCATACCCTTCCCAAAGGATTGAAGGTACCCACTCGAGATCAAATCGAGATAAGACTTATTAAGCAAACCCTAACACACTCCTCTGACACCTCATTACTAAACCCAACCCTCAACACACCCCATTACTAAAATTCCTGATGAGTACCTCTGTTTCAAGATTGCATAGACTCCTAAATAATGTATTTAAGCCATTGCAAGCCCAAAAATGTTAACAGGGAACTAATGGCAATAAGTAATATAGTTGCCATAAATTGGATAAATCCTTGAAGTAGTCACAGAATATTGAGGAAAAAAAATTGATGATAAAAGGATTTCCTACTCACAGCCTATAAATGAAATAGAATGACTACTAAATTATAACTGAGAATTCAACTACCCCTCAAGAAGGAAGGGTCAGATGCCAAGTGTTCGGGCTGACCTGTCTCCTACGAGGGTGCATCAGATAATGTCACCCTGCATTATAAATTAATCGAAATGTTAGTCAGTATGCCCAGAAATTTTTATTCAGCCACTGTTCATTACACGTTTTTTTTGTACTTCCAACTCCTACCCCATTATTACTTGTGAATACTAGTTTTTCGGAAAAAATTCCTGATGTATTGTCTCAATAGGATCTTTATTTCCTCCTGCATTTGCATGAACATTTCTAAGCAATTGGGGAAAGATGAAAGTAATTTGAAACAACTGTTGTGGCGACATTTTGTTCAACATCTCCTACACTGAGTATGACAGGATGTTCCCACCCTAACATAAATAATGACTCACCCCTATGAATGATCCACATTTACTAGTCAACCTTAAGTTCATCGTTGGTAACAAAATATCAGTCCATCTAAATTATCGAATGGAAAGACCAATACTGCCTTTTACAGGATTTGCTCCATTGAATTCTTTTAATATTTATGAGGAAAGTTTCAGCTTCTCTGGCAAAACAGTCACAAAGCTAGTTACACAAAACTCTAGGTATTACTCGATTAACCCAATCCTTGAGAAACTCAGACTCTGAATTGAAATGTGATTATATATTTTAAAAAGTTGAAATTAGGATAGAGCTAGAAAACGCTGATTACAACTACTCTTACCTAATGCCCCTGGTGACCGTGCTCAATATTATTCCAAGAAACCATTTGGATCTTCTCCGTTTGGCAGACCAGGGAAGAGGCAAAGGATCTCTCTCTAAGGGAGGCTCGCTACACTCCCGGAAACATTTCCGGCTCACCCGGAATACCTTCCAATGAGGGTCAAAAGAAGTTGCTCAGTAGATCTAATAGAGATTTGCTGAGAAATATTTAGAAAAATTAACTGGAGGGAAAAAACCAGCACAACTAGAGTGCATTTTTTGCTGAAAACCTCAAAGGTGAAAATTATTTTATTTTAATTGAGTTTTGAAGTTATTAATTTTAACAACAAATATCCTCAATAACTTGTGTACATTTTTTTTGTGTTTCCTACAAAGAAAAGATGGAGTACTGAATTAAGATGATTACCAGAATGGAACTCATAATGCTGTTTTTAGAATGAATTATGGACATTTTAATTTTGTTAAAAAAAGTTTGTAGTTTGGATATGATAAACGATGCAAAATGTCTGTGCCAACTGAGCCATTTCCAATGCAGATCCTTACCCAGATATATCTGATATATTATATTTTACATGGCCTATAGCGTGAATTTCTCCTCATTTTTATTAAGGCTTTCTTGATATAATTGAGTCAACAATGTTTAAATACTTGTCTGAATACAACATGTATTGTCCATTTTTACACCAAACGTCATTTCTGATAACATGTGCTTCCTCCCACTTCAGCCTTTCCCTACGGACATTAATCAAGCATCACTTAGGCAATGATAGTCTATTCTCCAACTAACTCGATTCCACTTTACTGAGGGGCCCAAGCGACCCAAGGTTTCCTTAATTACACCAGTTACTTTGGCTATACCAAGGCAAATACTCAAACTGTTGACTTGAAGGAGCATACCGGAATTTTGCGCTCTTGCCTAAGTTAGCTAATGCAAATGAAAGATCCCACTATATGATGAAGAACTGCAGTGTACAACAGTGCAGATATTGTGAAACTAAGAGAAACAAAGTCATGGGTTGCATGATAAAAGGGCATTTCAGTTAGGAAGATGGACATGCTTACCTTTGTTGGAGGAAGCTCATGGTTTGTCCACCCCCATAGGCCAGGCCTGCAATGTTTATATTTCATCTCTAGCGGGCCCTGGCCTTGGGTGGTAGGGGCGTGTGGAGTCCATCCCCGGCTGCTTCTCCATGGATACAGGGTTTCGGGAGGCAGAAGTCACCTTGAACGAGGCTCCGTAACTTCGCCCCCTCGAACCACCAATCCAATTTACACTTATTATTCCCCTGAATATTAGTCCAGTGGGTTGGGGTGGAAAAAATGAGAGCCAATGGGTGACATCAGACTCCACTTCTCATTCTCCTACTCCCTTGCACCATCCCCACGGCCCCCAGAAGCCTTCTCTGAGGTCATCCAGAAGTCCTCAGATGAAGGTAAGACCAGCCTGATCACTCCCCATTCCTCATTTTTGAACATCCACATGGAGATAATGAGGAGGTCGGGTTGGTCTACCTGAATAGCTTTTTTTTCAAGGATTTCTGTACCTCCTTAGAGGTGCCCGGTGACCTTTGTGCTGGGACCCCATCCTTTCCAGGGATCTATAGCAACAGAGGAGAAAAAGACTGTTAGAAGTGATATATTACAGTGCCCATTGTCCTTTCATTGTCCTTGTCACCTATTATACTGATACTACATAGCCTCTTATTTTTTTGCATCGGAATTAAGGGTAGTAACTATTTAAAATAGTAACTCTCTGAATAAATAATCATGCCCTCATTAAACACCTGAAAACTGACTTGTCTTCATAAAAAGCAGATGCAGTACATTAATATTTATTTCGCAGCATAGAAAGTCACTAGAAATTCAATAACTACAATAAATCACCTGGTCCTAGTCAAATAACACCGTTTATGAAAATAATATCTGAAAATCTGTTGAAGGCATTGGGTGCCTTACGAATCGAAAACAAGAATGATACACCTATCTTTTTGAGAGGTGATATGGAAGATACCAGTAATGTTAGACCTATCTCCCTCACGCCGATGTCAAGCAAGACATAGGTACATATAATCCATATGTATTTAATCTTTGAATTCTTAGATGCTAGAAAAGTCACACCCAGATAAAAAGAGCACCTGAAAAATTCTCATTCATGAGAGCTCTGTTCTTCACATAAATTATGGAATGCAAAGGACGTCTGGAGCTCACAATGGAAAGGTTTATATTGCTGTGAATATTGTAAGGAAAATGGTCTACAAGTCGAAATATAATAAGATAATGTTTCTAACCTTAAGGGGTCCCATGTAGTGCATTTATTCTAGGGAGTTGTCTCTGGAGAAGGAAGAGTAGCCAGGTGTTATGGTCCTGAAAAAAAATTCCTTTTTTCATTGTAGATGCAGAAATATCTTTTCTGATAAAAATATCAGAGATGAGGATGATTTCATTCTTCTTGAACTTTTCGTTCCAAAGTTATGAATTTTGAATACACAATTTCCCCGTAGCTCATTTAGTATTTTTAGATTGGTAATAATAAGAGTAAATAGGGAAAACTTAATTAAAATAACTATCAGAATAGAACTTACGATACAGTTTTCCGAGTGATTTATGGACATTTTGATCCATAGCTCATTTCGTTAAATGAAGAATGTCATTGTTACGAAAGGCATATTGACTTTTCTTACTGTATTGTTTCCAGCCAAGTTCCTTCCTCAGAAATGTCTGATACATTAATATTTTCATAGGCCTTAAGGTAATTATTGTTCTCAATTTTGCAAAGGCTTTCAAGATGTCATTGGGGCAGTAATGACTACATTTTTATACTTGTCTGAATCTGTCATGCGTGTTGACTTTTAACACCAAAAGTTATTTTTGATATCATGTGCCTCATTCATACTCTGCATTTCCAACCGATATCAGTCATCCATCACCTAAGCGATGATGGTCCATTCTCTGAGTAACTTTTTTCCAATCTACTGAAAGCTACACAAGGTTTCATTAATAACATGGTTTACTTTGGCTTTACCAAATCAAGAAGCTGAACCATTGACTTCAAGAAGCATACTGGAATTACGCAGTCTTGTGTAAGTTAACCAATGCTATTGAAAGATCCAACTAATTGACGTACAGCATCAGTCTGGTTATGGAGGAGGAAAGAGGAACAAGGTTATGGGACGCATGGAAAGAGGAAATTTCAGATAGGAAGAGGGAATGCTTACTTTCGCTGGAGGTAGCTCATTGCTTCTCCATCCCCACAGGCTGGCCATTCAATGCCAATGATTCATATCTGGCGGGCCCGGTCCTTGGGGGAGAGCAATTGAGGTGTTTTGGGCTCAATGGTCCTTCCTTTGAGATCCCTCGTACCATCCCCAGGGCCCTCAAAGGACTCTTTAGAAAGAATCCAGAGGTCCTTGGGTGATGGCATGGCCAGCCCAACATCTCCCCATTCCTCCACTTTGAACATCTATGTGGAGTTAATGAGGAGGTCGAGTTGGTCTTCCTGAATGGCGTTTCTCAAGGTTTTCCTGGAGCTCAATGGAGGTGCCGATGGACTTTAAGCAGGAACTCCATCCTTTTCAGGGATCTAAAGCAATGAAGGAGAAGGAAGACTGTCAGAAGTGATCGATTACATTGCCCGTTTTCCTTCCAAGGTCTTAGTCACGAACGATACTGATACTATATGGACCCTCAGTTTTTTGCTACTAAATTAATTTGTTGGGTAACTTGATACGTGACACAGTCACTTATTAAGACAGTAGTATACAGAGCTTTATTTTTAATTTCCCCATTTCATTCAAAGTATAGTAATATGTTAAATAACTACTTACACTAATTGGAGTACTAATAATTGTACATTCCATGCTAGGATTTCAGAGAAATCCTCGTGGATTTCTGTAATAACTCATATTCTGATTCTTACATGGAAAGGACCAAAATGTAATGCAATTTGCATTTCAATAGCAATGCAAAATAATATCATCTATAATATGAACTTACTCTATATATGCTATCGAAATAACTCTAGCATCGAAATATAACTGTCTGAAACTTTATATTATTTTCCTTGTTTTGTTAAGGTGTGCTATAAATCTTGATGTTCGAGAGAAGGGACGCTATAACATATTTTGGTGACGAAATTCAGCCAGATGCAGACGTGTTTTACTTCTTACGATAATCTTTATTCAACATTTTGATGAATGTCCAGTAGATGGTCTTGAGAATCCCAAGATGGGCATTGTGATACAACATTGGAAGAATGACAAATTATAGAAGACACAGAAATGCACCATCTAAATCTTCACTGTATCACTTGTCTAAGACCTTGGAGTTCATTAACTGTTGTCTGAATAGGAAGGTTTTCAGGTCCTCCTTGATATCTGCTCGTCCTTTTACAGCGTTCGGTTCTAGGCCAATTTTGGTGGCATGATAGTCCGTTCGTCCAGTACAGGTGGTACTGGGCAGGGAAAACTCAATGGCGCATTTCAAAATATCGAGACTGGGCACTCCTGCCTAGTGGGCCGATCTCACAACTTAACTCGTCCAGGACGCGTCCGCCCGGGCTTATATACGCGTTGGTGATTATCCGTGCACACACGGCGAGCGGGAGCTCGTGCGGGATCTGGACCTCCGCCGAGGTGAGACTGGGGAGCCGGACGTCGCTCTGCGCGATTGAGCTCGCGTTCGGTTCTCGGCCAATTTTGGTGGTATGATAGTCCGCCCGTCCAGTACGCGTGGTACCGGGCCGGGAAAACTCAATGGCGCACTCAAAATATCAAGACTGGGCACTCGTGCCTAGAGGGCCGATCTCACAACTCAACTCGTCCAGGACGTGACCGCTCGTGCTTATATGCCCTCTGCGGGCTAATATGGCCGCCTTAGGTACAAAAGTTACATAAAACACAAGGTATTACTCGATGAACTCATTCCTTGAGAAAATCAGACTTTGAATCGGTATGTTGAAATGTAGAGCAAGGTTAAAATTAGGAGAGAGCTAGATTACTAGACGCTGATTGTAACTACTCTTAACTAGTGCCCCTGGTGACCGTGCTAGATGTTATTGCCGTGCACCTTTTGGATCTTCTCCGTCGGGCAGACCAAGGAAGAGGCCATCCCCTGTCTCTAAATTCCTGGTTACTCGATACATAAGCCCGTACGAGTTAATGTTTGAATGCATGAACGCGTGAATTAACGTAAAAATTCACTGTGTAACCACACCATTTTGGACGAATGCATGGACGCATGAACAGGAAAATAGAACGTTTTCTATTTGGTGCATGCATTCGTACATGAACTTATACATGAACACGAACAAGTTAATGAATCGAGTAACCAGGCCTTAAGGGCAGACGCGCTACACTCCCGGGCACCTTTTCCACCTCCTCTGGAATGGCTTCCAATGAGGGTGGAAAGAAGTTGCGGGTATTACGTATATTTGGTTCTCTACCCCGTATAATGCAAACAAATTATATGAATAAATTATACAGTGAAAAGAAAATGGGGAAGAAATAAAATATTCAAAGCTGCAGATTACAAAACTTTGTTATCACGTAATGTAACTAGGCGAAAGAAACTCCTTCGGTGAGTCACGAGTATATAAAAAACAGAAGTATAAGGATGAAAATATCCGGTAAATAAGGAAAAATGGATGACAGGCAGACCGAAGAGACTAAAATACATGAGACATGTGGTTAATGCAAGGTTGACCGCTGATGAGGCCCCATGATTCTCCCTACAGTAAGATTCTCCGCCGTCCGTTCACCTCACTTCACTCCCTCTACTCTACCTTTTAACTACCCCGCGCAGAAGTATGCCAGAATCTTTTGCTTTTGCTATAAGTACGACTAAATGTGAGGAATATGCGCGTATATCTGCCGTGTATATACAAGCAAACAAAAATTTTATAAATACAATTCTCTTATAGCCAGCAACAGAATGTTGCGATGATGGGTATACAGATCCCGGAAACCGCGAAAATGGTTTAAGATGCAGAACGGGGTTTTGTCACACCGGATGGGTAATGGTCACGTAAAATAGTCCAAATAAATGATTTTTTCCACTGATCTTCTAGTTAAAAACAGGAGTAATCGACAAGATCACTTACCGATTACGCACCATTTACCAATTACGCCGATAGTAACCATTTTCTAATTGTGACGATCATTTTTGGAGTTCAGTACTAGAAAAACTAAAATTCGAAAATAACTGCGATAACCAGTAAAATATATTGAAATGTGACCACTACCAGTACTACGATGACTTATAATATGCTTTAACTATGATAGGGCTTGAAAATATTGGTGAGTTTTTTTAAGACCGCGGTGGAATTCTGTTAGAAATAAAGTAGGAGTTTTTATGTCACTATTTTTTCGTGCTCCCAGTAACATTTTAAATAACACTAACATGAATAAGGTTTTAATGGATGAAAGAAAATTTGGTATCACTTACATCATAAACACCCCATTTTCGTTGATTTCTGTCCAAGGCTCCTCTTACGTTAATCTAATGTACCACTCGTGAAAAATTCAGTGGAAGATGCACAATGATTTTGTCCCATAGCAACGGTTACTGTCGACCATTAACATTACTAATTAAAACGGTTACCATTTACTAATTGTAACGATCGTTTTTGGAGTTCAGAACTAGTAAAAATTCGAAAAAAACTGTGATTACTAGTAAAATTAAGTAAAATATAAATCACTACCTACTTATACTACGAATACTTATAATACGCTTTAGTGGTCAAGTTACTTTGATTCATGTAACATACATTATTCATTTTTTCAGAACTACGCGGAAAATTGATTACGATTAGTTTTTTTTCTTTAGTTTATTGGCATGGATTAAAATTTCTCAGGACTGCTGAACTATGAAAGGGCTTGAAATTTAAGTGAGTTTTTTTTAAGAACGCGGTGGAATTCTATTAGTAACAAAATAAGAGTTTTAATATCACTATTTTTTCGTACTCCTTATAAAATTTTAGAAAATAACACTGTCATGGAAAGGTTTTCCTTGATAAAAGAAAATTTGGAAGCACTTACATCATAAAAAACCCATTTCCGTTGATTTCTTTCCAATGTTCCTCTTACTCGTGAAAAATTCACTAAAGGATGCACAATGATCGGGTTCCATAGCAACGGTTACTGTCGAGCCATGAGAGGGGCTTTTTGTCATTGTTGTGGTTGTAGTTATAATTAATATGCGGGAATATTAAATGTCATTTGATTTCGCTGCTTCTTGATAGGAATATTGGCTCGCAAATTCACTTTCTATATTTTAATCATGCATTTCAAACAGCTTCATGTTTTAGTGGGATTTATGCGACGTAGAACTCCTGCTCGTTTTTCTTTGGTTTCAGCAGAGCACCACATGTCGTTGCAGTTTTGATGCCATTTATTCGAAAACAAGATGCTTGCTAATAACGAATAAGAACTTTTCGTAGTAATGGAGAGGGTATTGTTCGGTTTATTAGGAAAAAAATAACATTGTAATCTAGTTCGACCCTGATATTTTCTATTTGAACTTTCGTTCATTCTTGAGGCCACTGGACATTCCATCCTTTCCCTACTAGTACCTTGACGTGGTGGAAGGGCACACGCGTTCCAATGACCCCTAGAGAAAGACTGGCGGGAGCAATAAATGATGCTCCCGGCAAGGCCATCCATGCCAGATAGGTCGAAAGGAAGGAGACAGGCGAAAGGTAGTCCCGCTATGGTGTCAGGTGAAAAACCCTGTTGGGAAGTGGGAGTGGGAGTCCCCTCCCAACTATTATACTATCCTATACAACTATTATACTACCCAGAAAAATTAATGTCAATCAAAGAGAAATGAATACCGGCATCTACAGGACACCGCCCAATGGAGAGGGTGTCGGGCCCGGTCATCGGGAGAGGCAAGGTCGTCATCTCACGAAATTCTTGCTCAACAGAGTCATCACAGGATATAAGGACCAAAAAAGATTAGAAGAAGAGGAAGAAAAGGGTAGTTCAGATAAAAATAGGGACTAGGAACGTTAGGACAATGATGAGGTCAGGGAAGCTGGAAAATATTCAACGGGAAATGGATAGAGGAAACCAAGATGCCTTGGGGCTGTGCGAGGTGAGATGGAAGGACTCCGGAAACTACTAGAGTGATAGATACAGGGTGATCTATAGTGGTGGGATTAAGAGTCACCGTGGGGTAGCCATAGTATTGAACGCAAAATTGGGGACGAGAGTACGGGGACGGTACCAAAGATTAAGGACAAGAGAGGTAGAATATTAATCGAGTAGGAAGATATTCAAGAAAGATGGCGAGCATATGTCGAGGAGCTATATGAACTAAGATAGAAGACCAACTAATTTAGATGTGGAGGATGAGGGAAGACTAGATGAAGATAACTTCGGGTCAATGATTCTCGACAGTGAAATAGAGAAAGCATTGACAGAGATGGAGGCAAGAAAATCTGTAGGAGTAGATAACATACCTTCGGAGCAGGTAAAGTGTTTATGAAATTTCGGTAGGCAAGCTTTTTTCGAACTTATACCCAAGGTTCTACAAGGAAGGAGTATGGCCAGAGGACTTCGTGAAAAGAGCATTGATTCCTACCCCGAAAAAGAATGCATCAGAATGCGAGGACTATAGAACAATTGGTTTGATCTCACACGCAGCCTAAGTTTTACATCGAGTAATCAATAGAAGGTTGGATAGTAAGACCAATGACTACTTGGGCGATGACCAGTTTGGGTTCCGGAAGAGAAGGCCAACAACAGGAACGATTGCAGTGATGAGAACACTTGAGTGTAGAGAGAAACATTGAGTATAACCAGGATGTTTTCGCATGCCTTATTGATTTGAAAGGATTTTCACAGAGTTAATTGGGATAAGCTTACGGAGATACTCAGGACAATGGGAATAGATTGGCGAGACAGGAGACTAACCCGAAACTGATATATGACGCAAATGGTGCAGGTGAGGGAGGCTGATTCTGAATCAGGATGGGCAACTATAGGTCGCTGGGTAAGGATAGGGTGCCCGTTGTCGCCATTGCCGTTCAACATTTATGCTACAGAAATGGTAAGACAGGCGTGGGAAGAACTTAAGGTTGGAATGAAAGTGGGAGGGCATCTGATAAAACCGGGTAGATTCGCGGACGATCAGGTTACAGGAAAGGAACACAGGAAAGTTAGTGGATCTTCGAAGGCCACTTGACATCTTCATTGACACTTGACATTGACACTCTTCGATACAAAAACAGGAAAGTTAGTGGATCTTCGAAGGGACTGCAAGCTTTGGAAGATGCTTTAGAAATGCATTTCGGTATATTCGGAATGAAGATAAATCATACGAAAATATAATGATATTCTCTAGGACAAAGAAATCGAGGCTTGTGATTAAAGTTGGAGGACACAAACTTGTGCAAGTAGAAGAATTTAATTACTTAGGTAGAACGCTAGAGGAGACGGATATAGTAGCAAAGACACACGGAACAGAATAGTGCTAGCTAAAGAGGCCTTCAGCAATATAAGGGAGCTGATGTCGGGGAAACTGGGTAAGTATGTGTAGAAAAGTACCAGTACTCAGTAGTACCTAAGTAATTAGCGTAGCGTTTTTGTCAACCGCGGCCCTTTAGTATCTGCCGTTTGTTTTTTGAGGACCAGCCTTCTCAACCGCGGGGGTTTCCCTCGTTAACCGCGGTCTACGATTTGCCCAACGCGACTGTCCGCGACACAGCACACATTCACATGGTATTCAAATTTTTACCAGGCTTTTCCGATCGCAGAATGTACTTTAATTTTGCATTGTTGTCTTCTGTGGCTATTTAAAACTATTTTCCTTCAAAATCTAAGTCTTTACAAAAAACTCAACAATTTCAAGCCATGATTCCCACGCTGCGGAAATATAACACGCTTTTAAGTTTTTCATATGAAGCGAGAATTTACCCATAAACACTATTGCATAAATACAGTTTTTTTCCGGGGCTTAAGCAATGGTATCCACGATTATACATGATGGAATTTCCTTTTACTGTTTCAAAACCGCACCCCCATCGAACACGTCCCTTGTGCCAAATGTTGCCATATGGTAATGTGCCATTACATTATTAACGTTCATATACGTCGTATCATATTGTATTATAGTAGAATTTGTGACAGGACTCGTTTTTTAATTTAGAGTTCAGTTTTATAATATCATGCTACGTAATAATAGATACTTGAAAGCGAATTTCATCGAAATACATGATAAACAAATGGATAAATTTAGAAGTTGAGATTCGCATCGACTGCTAATTCAACGATGCGACTTTGTCATATTTGCCTCACCGAAAGGCCTATTATCCCAACTGCGCTATTTACTTTTGTATCTCCAGAGGGAAAAACTTAACTCAGGCTCAGGCTAACTCGATGGAAACTTGAGTGTGCGTACTTAAGTCCCAGTTATTTCTGAACGACGTCTTTTCTTTTAACATGAGATGTGATAGAGTCGAAGCGTAAATCAAGTGAGGAGAAATGCAGTTTCGTAAATCGGGCGAGACATGTAATGACACTGCATAAAAAATTGGAAGTGCTCGACTCGTGGAGAATCATGCGCTTCTGTTGCCAGATCGCTGGGAGTGAACGAATCCACTATTAGAACAATTAAAAAATGTGAGTCGTCAATCCGATCTAGTGCTGAAAGTGGAACTAGTCCAAGTGTAAAAGTGTCTTACATGCCGCGTGATTGTAATGTGGAAAAAACAGAAAAAGCATTGAATATTTGGATTGAGTCTCGGACACAAAACAGAGTGCCATTAAGCACACTAATAATCCGTGAAAAAGCCATGCAATTTCATAAATATTTCGTGTCATCTGGAGAACGCAGTGGTAACAGAATTTACTGCAAGTAAAGGTTGGTTCGAGAATTCTCAGATGGAATATAATCTCCATAATGTAAATATATTTCTGGTGAAGTTGCCTAGGCGGACCACATTGCTGCAAATTAGTATCCTGATAATTTTAGGAAGCTCATTGATTACTCAAGGGAACAAGTCTTCAATGCCGATGAAACGTGACTTTTTTGGAAGAGAATGCCTTCACGGACTTTCATCTCGAAGTCCGAAAACCCTGCTCCAGGATTCAAGGTCAGAAAAGACCGCATTACCCTTCTTTTATGATCTAATGCAGCTGGCGATTTTTGGGTGAAACCTATGCTGATTTATAGAACCCACGCTGTCAGGAGGTAGAAATGATACCCTGATCGCTGCGACCACTTCTCGCAGAACCCACGAGCTGTCAGGGAAAATTAAAAATTACCTGAATGAGTTTTAGCGGTCCAACCGATAGACGTGGGTAAGTCGCCATATTTTCATGGACTGGTTTCAGAACTTTTTGTTGCCGAAGTCGAAAGTACTTAGTCTAAAAAAAATGACTTTCAAAGTGCTTCTCGTTTTGGACAATGCTCCAGATCATCCTCGGGAACTCAAATCTGCTCATCCAAACGTAGAAGTTTTATTCCTCCCGCCAAACACGACATCCCTCTCCAGCCTCTAGATCAGGGTATAATTTCTACCTTCAAAAGTTATTATATCCGGCGAAACTTCTCTTTCTTAGCAGAAATGATGGAGAAAAATATTTTTCTCTCTGTATTAGATCGCTGGAAAAATTTCAGCAATGCGGAGTGCATAAATATACAGAATCACTTGAAGAGATGAGGCCATCAACAATGAATTCATGCTGGCCGAATCTCTGGTCGGAGGCTGGCAATGATTTTCAAGGATTTCCCCAAATTGACTGAGAAGTTAATCACATTGTTTCCATTGCACGGAAACTAAAAGGGAAAGGGTTAGAAGACATGCAACCGACGGATATTGAAGAAATTTTAGGCTCACATGAAGAGTTAAGTAAGGAGGAACTGGAGAAACTTCTCGTAGCAGACAATGAAGAGTTAGAGGCAGAAGAAGAGGAGGAAGAAGAGCCTCCGACAGAAATAACATTGTAAAATGTCAAAAAATGCTTGATATGGCTACGGAATTATCAAATTTTTCTTTGACATTGATCCCCAAATGGATCGCAGTTCTTTTCAAGAGGCTTAGATGAATTGCTGCTTCTTATAAAGAACTACGAAGTAATCTAAGGAAAAAAATGAGCCAGCCGACCATCTTGTCATTCTTCTGCAAAACAGTAAACGCTGAAATGAAAAGTACGGAAGGACTTTCGTCAACGGAAACCTTGGATACCCCAGTGATCCTGATACTGTTACTAACTCAACAGACGCAGATCATTAATAATCAAAGCAAATCCAAAAAAGTAAAATGATATTTTCTTCATTAATTCCTTATTTACGAATTCCCCCCATTTTAGAAATATTATAAGGTTATAATATAAAATGTAGATGTCTTTATGTCGGGAAATTGCTTAGATCCTTCGCCCGGTATAATTTACGATACAGGACAGCGATGGATGAACTCCTTTTAGTGCAAAAGTTTAGTACTCTATTTGATCTGCTCATCATTTTCGAAGCAGTTATCGACGCTATCGGGATACCGTAAGAGAGATCGCGTCAAAAAGTGGGGCGAAACATGTCTACGTAAATGTGTACGTGCATTATTATAGTGAAAATAAAGTTATGCTAAATTTTACACACTGTATGGCTGCTCATGAAACAACCACTGATTCCCCATATACGTAATGGTTTGCCAACCGCGGGGTTTCTAAAAAACCTAACCCCCGCGGTTGACGAGGGGTACCTGTATGGTAAATTACACTGATAAACAAGCAGTAGATATCTGGCATTGGATTCATATTTTCTACAGTAGTTTTTCATGCTGATTTCAAATCTGAAAACCGTTTGTCTCTATCACGTCAGGTTTTGAAGATTTCATTAAATAATTATTTTGCATGGAACACCGATCGTCAAAAATTATTCTCCGCATCCTTTTTCATCGTTTCTCATGGTACGCTGAAGCTTTTGTCATCGTTTTGGAAAAGAGATATTTTATGTTAAAGTGTCCTGTCTAGAACTCCAGTGAACCGTCCTTTGCAAAGGATTTATGTTTACGCCGAAATAATTTCGAAATCGAATCTCTTTTCAGTAAGCCCTAACATAACGCTTCTTGAAATGTGTTTTGGGGTGTTTTTATGAAAAGGTTTTCAGAATCCCAAGATGGGCATTGTGATCCAACATTGGCAGTATGAAAAATTATAGATGACACAGAAATGCGTCATCTAAATCTTCACTGTATGACTTGTCTAAGACCTTGGACTGTTGTCTGAATGTCTAACTGATGTCTGAATAGGAAGGTTTTCAGGTCCTCCTTGATATCCTCTCGTCCTTATTTGCAGTCCACCTTAACATTTTGATGCATGTCCAGTCGAGGGTCTAAAGAATCCCTCTAGATCAAGATTTGGCAGTATGACAAATTATGGAAGACACAGAAATACATCATCTAAATCTTCTCCGAATCACTTGTCGAAGCCCTTAGAGTTCATTAATTGCAGTCTCAACAGGAAGGTTTTCAGGTCCTCCTTTGAATCTTCTCGTCCTTCTTCGCAATCCACCTTAACATTTTGATGCGTGTCCAGTCAAGGCTTTTCAGAACCCCAACACGGGCGTTGTGATGCAAAATTTGACGAATGATAAAATTGCAGAAGACACAGAAATGAATCATTTTTTCTATTTCATTCGCTAGTCACAAACCTTCTCGCTATTCTGTAAATAGTGATATAAAAAGAGCTCCCATTTCATTCATCAAACTATAGCAGTTATTAAAATATTATATTTAATACTGTTATTAATGTAATTCTATTATCGCACATGGATTAACTTCATTATTCAAATGGTGTTTATTCCTAATGAGCACACACTACAGATTCAGGCTTCACTTCTTGGAAGTTGTTAGTATCCATACTTAAAGAATACAAATTTATATTAAGGAATACAAATGGCGGATGTTGCTCAGACTGGACGGAACTTCGCGGTGCGCGCCAAGGAATTTTTTTTTCCCCCCGAAATCCTGCATACCCTTCCTAAAGGATTGAAGATTGACGCTCCCGAAGAAATCGAGATAATAAGGCATTTAGCGAACCCCAACACACCCCTTTGACACCCTTTTACTAAACCCACCCCATTACTAAAATTCCTGATAGGTACCTCTGTTTGAAAATTGTATAGACTCCCAAATTATAAATTTAAGCCATTAAAAGCCCAAAAATGTTAACAGGGAACTAATGATAATCAGTAATAAAGCTGCCAACAATTGGTAAAATCCTTGAAGTAGTCACAGAATATTGAGGAAAAAAAATATTTTATAATAAAACGATTTCCTACTCACAGCCTATAAAAGAAATAGAATGACTATTAAATTATAATTGAGATTTCAACTTACCTTCAAGGAGGATGGGCCAGAGCTTGAGGTGCCAGATGTTCGGGCTGATCTGTCGGTGGAGATGGTCTGCCATGAGGGAGGACCAGATGGTGTGGTCATGCATTATAAATGAATAGAACTGTTAGTCAGTATGTCTAGAATTTTTTTCCGCTACTTTTCATTTCAGGGTATCATTTGTGCCACCAACTGCTACCCCATTATTACTAGTAAATAGAAGTATTCCTAAAAAAAATCCAAAAGTATCATCTCAATAGGATCTTTATTTCCTCCTGGATTTGGGTGGACGTTTATTAGCATTTAGGGAAAGGTGAAAATAATTTGAAACAACTGTTGTGGGGTAATTTCGTTAAAAATCTGCTATACTGAGCCTGACAGGATGTCATATATATAATGACTCACTAAACCTAACATAAATAACGACTCACCACTGTGAATGAGCCACGTTTACTAGTCACCCTTAAGTTTATCTCTGGTAACAACTTAACACTTCAATTAGATTATCGATTGGAAAGACCAATACTGACTTCTACAGCATCTGCTACATTGCATTCTATGACTCTCTCGGGAGAAGAGTCTTTGAATGCAATTTGCACTTCTAGTATTACAAGACCTTGCTCGTGTGCTTTTTAATATTAAGAGAAACGTTTCTGCTTCTCTGACAAAACAGTCACAAACCAAGTTGCTCAAAACACTAGGTAATACTCGATGAACTTATTCCTTGAGAAAATCAGACTTTGAATCGAAACGCGATTAAATGTAGAGCGAGGTTTAAATAAGGAGAGAGCTAGATTACTAGACGCTGATTATAAGTAATCTTACCTAATGCCTCTGGTGACCGTGCTGGATGTAATTGCCGTGCACCTTTTGGATCTTCTCATCCCCTCTCTCTAAAGCCCTGGTTACATGATACATTAACCCGTACGAGTTAATGTTTGAATGCAAGAACGCGTGGATGAACGCGAAAATTCACCGTGTAACCACATTAACTTGTACGAATGCATGAACTGTTGAACAGGAAAATAGAACGTGTTCTATTTGGTTCATGCATTCGTACATGAACTTATACATGAACATGTACGGGTTAATGCATCGTGTAACCAGGCCTTAAGGGCAGGTGCGCTACACTCCTAGGCACCTCTTCCGGAATGGCTTCCAATGAGTGTCGAAAGAAGTTGCGGGGACAGTACCGCGGCCCCAAACCACCCGAAACCACTCCCTTTTCTCCCCGGTTTACGTACAAGGAAGGCCGGGAGCAATCACGGGGTATATTTTTTTATAGTAGGGGCTTACTCCTCAAGGAGATGGGGGACCAATCTCCTCCAGCCTCACTGGATGATGTATTTCTTCCTCTTACGTCCCTCCGGTTGCTTCTTCACACAAGCTGAGAAATCGAAGGAGAATTGTTGCTTTAAGCGATATATATAAATGTTCATACAGAAAGGTAGAAAGAAAGTGGAGAGAAACACATAAAATTTACAAACACAATGGTGGTGTGAAGATGAAATGATGGCCGATTCCAAGCAGAAAAAATTCGACTGGACCGGGAATCGAACCACGGACCTTTGGATTTCGCGTCCAATGCTCAGACCACCAAGCTACCCAGTCTACTAAGAAACCACTGGAATCGGCGGGGGGTTTATATGAACAAACACTCCCCAAGGCATGACCCACGAGACCGGCCAATAGATGGCGCCAGGGCTGCATTTCACCCACCGTCAGAGAGAGAATGACACACACAGAAGGCGAAATGAAAGAACAACTCAAGCACACAGACAGTGGTGAAAGATAAAGAACAGGCGTTTCGGGGTACGCTAACCCAAGTAGGAAATGAGCCGTTCAGGCCATACAATCGTACGTTCATTCACTCAGACCGCTCAGCGGCAAATACTCACATAAATGTTCATACAGAAAGGTAGAAAGAAAGTGGAGAGAAACACATAAAATTTACAAACACAATGGTGGTGTGAAGATGAAATGATGGCCGATTCCAAGCAGAAAAACTTCGACTGGACCGGGAATCGAACCACGGACCTTTGGATTTCGCCTGGCCTGGCCTGTATGGCCTGAACGGCTCATTTCCTACTTGGGTTAGCGTACCCCGAAACGCCTGTTCTATATCTTTCACCACTGCCTGTGTGCTTGAGTTATTCTTTCATTTCGCCTTCTGTGTGTGTCATTCTCTCTCTGACGGTGGGTGAAATGCAGCCCTGGCGCCATCTATTGGCCGGTCTCGTGGGTCATGCCTTGGGGAGTGTTTGTTCATATAAACCCCCCGCCGATTCCAGTGGTTTCTTAGTAGACTGGGTAGCTTGGTGGTCTGAGCATTGGACGCGAAATCCAAAGGTCCGTGGTTCGATTCCCGGTCCAGTCGAAGTTTTTCTGCTTGGAATCGGCCATCATTTCATCTTCACACCACCATTGTGTTTGTAAATTTTATGTGTTTCTCTCCACTTTCTTTCTACCTTTCTGTATGAACATTTATGTGAGTATTTGCCGCTGAGCGGTCTGAGTGAATGAACGTACGATTATATATATATATATATATAATAACGTACGATTATATATATATATATAATCGTACGAATACGTTATATATATATATATAATAATATTGTGTAGTTATATATATATATAATAATATATATAATAATTATATATATATATATAATTATATAATTATATATATATTATAATTATTATTATAATTATTATAATTATTATATTATAATTATTAATTATATATATATATATATATATATAATTACACAATGATCATACTTCCAGAAGTGACTATTGTTTACCGTTTGGTCTATTTATTTCCAGTATCATGAAAAACCTAGATTGTAACAATATCTCATATGACGCCACATTTTCTTATTAGGACTTACTGTTCTCTTCCGCCTTCAGTTCTCTCGGAAATTCATTTTCAACTCATGCTTTTGATCTACACCGGTTTTTTTTTCTCCCCATTGCAGAATATTTTTGGATCACATTATCCTTTCTGTTATTATATTAACAAGTAGTAATTCTCTCATTTAACCTTGAAATTATCGCCGTGGTCTGATAAAGCACGTGTTTTAACCGGTATTGGCGAGAACACGCTGCGTATATTTGGTCCTCTACCCCGTATAATGATAACAAATTATATGAATAAATTATACAGTAAAGTGAAAAATGGAAGAAAAAAATATTCAAATTTGCGGTTTACAAAACTTCGTTATCAAACATTGTAACTAGGCGTAAGAAACATCTTCGGAGGGTCACGTGTAAATAAAAAACCGAGAAGTATTAGGATGAAAATATCCGATAACTAAGGAAAAACGGATGACAGGCAGACCGAAGAGACTACAACAGATGAGACATGTGGTTAATTCAAGGTTGACCGCTGCTAAGGCCCCCTGAACTTCTCCAAAGTAAGATTAATTTGGGTACAATGACTTACACCGGCATTACTAATGGGGAGACGTTCTGGAAGACAGGCTCGACCCGCTGTCCCAGTCGCAAAAGAACCTGTCGCTGCGTCGTGAACGAATTTGGGACATGGACCTCAGAACTTTTAAAACCCTGCCTGGCAGAGGAAGAAGGTTGTAAATTGTGGAGCGTCGGTGAGGGAACCTTTTCTGGTTGCTGCTAACCTTAGCGCCTGGTAAATTCCATGAGTAACACCTAAGTGGCGCCCTGTTTGCTGCATTTTATTCGTACTATCACTCCTTTCACGTGACAAGGAAATCCACGGGTAAAGCATAGCATTTGCTTTTGCTATAACTACGACTAAATGTGAGGAAACTGCCCGTATATTTGCCGTGTATATACAAGCAAACAAAAATTTAATAATTACATATCTTAATTTTTTAATATTCATATTATAGCAAGCAACACAATGTTGCGATGATGGGTATACAGATCCCGGAAACCGTGAACATGGTTTAAGTTGGAAAAAGGGGTTTTGTCACACTAGATGGGTAATGGTCACATAAAATAGTCAAAAGAAATGATTTTTTCCACTGCTCTCGTAGTTAAAAACAGGTTTATCGACAAGATCTCTTACCGATTACGCACCATTTGCCAATTACGCCGATAGTAACCATTTACTAATTGTGACGATCATTTTTGGAGTTCAGTACTAGAAAAACTAAAATTCGAAAATAACTGCGATAACCAGTAAAATATATTAAAATGTGACCACTACCAGTACTACGATGACTTATAATATGCTTTAACTATGATAGGGCTTGAAAATATTGGTGAGTTTTTTTTAAGACCGCGGTGGAATTCTGTTAGAAATAAAGTAGGAGTTTTTATGTGACTATTTTTTCGTGCTCCCAGTAAAATTTTAAATAACACTAACATGAATAAGGTTTTAATGGATAAATAAAAATTTGGTATCACTTACATCATAAACAACCCATTTTCGTTGATTTCTGTCCAAGGTTCCTCTAACGTTCCTCTAATGTACCACTCGTGAAAAATTCACTAGAAGATGCAAAATGATCGTGTCCCATAGCAACGGTTACTGTCGAGCCATGAGATGGGCGTATTGTCATTGTTGTGGTTGTAGTTATAATTTTTATGCCGGAATATTTTATGACATTTGATTTCGCTGCTTCTAGACAGGAATATTGGTTCGCAAATTCACTCTCTTGATTTTAATCATGCACTTAAAAAAGCTTCAAGATTTAGTGGGATTTATACGACGTCAAACTCCTGCTCGTTTTTCTATGGTTGGGCGACGCAATAGTGGGGGAAGGGAGAGACGGGCATGAAGTGGGAGGGCTTGTATTAGGCACGAGAAATGATCGCGGAGAGAAGGCAGTGGAATTTTGTAGAAATAAATTAGTAGTTACAAACTCTAGGTTTGTACACCATCATAGGAGGAGGTACACATGGAAAATTCCGGGAGACATTGGGAGATACCAAATTGACTACATCATGGTAAGGCAAAGATTTAGGAACAGTGTGAAGGACTCGCGGAGCTATCCGGGGGCTGATGCATACTCGGATCATAATTTAGTATTGATGAATTGTGAGGTTATATTCAAAATGTTAAATAAAAGTAGGAGGATGAAGAGGTGGTGCTTGGAAGCTTTGAAAAGGGAAAAAATGAGGGAGTAGCAAAGGATAGGCTCTTCGGGTCACCCCGCGGGTTAAAAACCTATCCCCCGGTCTGAAGCTCTCGCTTATCACCGGGACGGGTACGTAGTGGGAAATAGGGTAAAGGAATGGGAAGATTTAGCGAAATACAGCCACTAATGGGCCGACACCGTGAGGCGGATTGCCCTCAAAAGGACGACAACGGGCCCTGCCTCCCCCTAGTCCTCGTAACTGTTGGGTTACCCCAACAACGTTAGACGAGTCACTGCCAGTCTCGCTTGCGCGAAGACTTCCCACACATCTGTTGGTTGAGAGCCAGCGAAGCCCATGGCCCAAATTATTGGGATTAGGGTGTCCGCTTACTCCCTTTTTGGGTAAATGTCGTGGATAAATACCAAAGCATAGTGGAAAGGTACGTAGACGAGGCCAAGGAAAAGCGAACACTTGGGATAAAATGGGAGAATATAAAAATAGGCATTGTAAGAGCAAGCCGAGGAAAACCATAGGAGTAGAGGAGATAAATAGGGTAAAGAACCAGTGGGTTACGGAAGAAATGATTAGGAAAATGGAGAAAAGAATTGGAAAAACGTAAACACCGACATAGGTAAGGCGAAATACAAAAAGCTTAATAATCAACTACGGCGAATAAAAATCGAGCGACGGAAAATTGGTGGAAAAGATAATGCGAGGAAATAAAGAAACTGCAAAGGGTAGGGGAAGTGGGTGCGTTATACGATAGGGTAAATTTGCTATCGGGAGGTAAGTGAGGGCAAACGGTACCAAGATTACGGACAAGAAAGGTAGAATATTAATCGAGAAGGAAGATATTCACGAAAGATGGCGTGCATATGACAGTGATAGTAGACCAAAAAATCTAGATGTAGAGCATGAGGAAACACTAGATTAAGATTACCTCGGGCCAATGATACTCAACAGTGAAATAGAAAAAGCATTGAAAGAGATGAGGCAAGAAAAGCTACAGGAGTAGATGACATACCTTCGAAGCAGCTAAAATGTTTACGAAATAAAGGTATGCAAGCTTTTTTCGAACTTAGAGGAAGTCTTTAGAACTTAATCTACGAGGAAGGAGTGTGGCCAGAGGACTTCGTGAAAACAGAATTGATTCCTACCCCGAAAAAGAATGCATCAGAATGCGAGGACTATAGAACAATTGGTTTGATCTCACACGCAGCCTAAGTTTTACATCGAGTAATCAATAGAAGGTTGGATAGTAAGACCATTGAC
This sequence comes from Ceriagrion tenellum, assembly GCA_963169105.1. Taxonomy (NCBI): domain Eukaryota; kingdom Metazoa; phylum Arthropoda; class Insecta; order Odonata; family Coenagrionidae; genus Ceriagrion; species Ceriagrion tenellum. Next base: position 37,252,835 of record OY720642.1, on the reverse strand, counting down.
TACTTGGGCGATGACCAGTTTGGGTTCCGGAAGAGAAGGCCAACAACAGGAACGATTGCAGTGATGAGAACACTTGAGTGTAGAGAGAAACATTGAGTATAACCAGGATGTTTTCGCATGCTTTATTGATTTGAAAGGATTTTCACAGAGTTAATTGGGATAAGCTTACGGAGATACTCAGGACAATGGGAATAGATTGGCGAGACAGGAGACTAACCCGAAACTGATATATGACGCAAATGGTGCAGGTGAGGGAGGCTGATTCTGAATCAGGATGGGCAACTATAGGTCGCTGGGTAAGGATAGGGTGCCCGTTGTCGCCATTGCCGTTCAACATTTATGCTACAGAAATGTTAAGACAGGCGTGGGAAGAACTTAAGGTTGGAATGAAAGTGGAAGGGCACCTGATAAAACCGGGTAGATTCGCGGACGATCAGGCATTGGTTAGTGGATCTTCGAAGAGACTGCAAGCTTTGGAAGATGGTTTAGAAATGCATTTCGGGATATTCGGAATGAAGATAAATCATACGAAAACAAAAGTAATGATATTCTCCAGGACAAAGAATTCGAGGCTTGTGATTAAATTTAGAGGACACAAACTCGAGCTAGTAGAACAACCTAATTACTTAGGTAGCACGCTCGAGGAAAAAGGGCATAGTAGCATAGTCAAAATGATTAAAAGAATAGAACTCAGAATGCTGTTTTTAGAATGTATAATGGATCTTTTGATTTGGTTAAAATAAGATTAACCTTCATAATAAATGCATGCCGTCTGTCTTTACGTTGCCAATTCCAACCAAGAGCTTTTATCAGAAATGTCTGATACATAAATGTTTTTATTGGCCTCCAAGGCGCATTTTATCCTCATTTTTACTAAGGCTTTCAATACATCATTGGGGCAAAAATGATTCCATCTTTATACTTATCTGAATCTATCATGCGTCGTTGACTTTTAATAATAAAAGTCATTTCTGCAAATCATGTGCTTCATTCAGACTACCTACGTCTTTCGTAACGGATATTGGTCAAATACCAGTTAAGCGATGATATTTCATTTTCCAAGTAACCCGATTCCACTCTATTGACTCGAGGTTTCATTAATACCCTAAATTACTTTGGTTTTGCCAAGTCAAGGAGCCAAGCCGTCGTTTCCAAGAAGCGTTCCGAAATTCAGGCCATTTTGTTGAGCTAAGCCAATGCAAATGAAACACTAAATTATTGAGAAATATAGTGCGCAACAGTGCGGATATCATGAAGCTACGAGTAACAGTGTTATGGGTTACATGGAAAAAGCGGTTTTTCAGTCAGGAGGAGGGGCGTGCTTACCTTTGATGAAGGGCTATATCGTGGCATCCACCCTCATAGGCCGGGTCTGCAATGCCTAGGTTAATCTCTTGGGGGTCCGGGCCTTGGGCCTATCTTCTGCAGCTCATCCCTGGGCACAGCGGTTAGGGAGGCTGAAACCGCCTCGAGCTAGAGGTCTTGGTGGGGGTCCATCCCCCACTGCTACTCCTCCAGCATGGGGGATCGGGTGGGCGAAATCACCAAAAGACTCAGGAGACTTTTCCCCCAAACCGCCACCCCGACCAGCTCTTCTTAGGGCCCTCGGAGGCCTTCCTCGGAGGGCTTCCCGAGGTCCCCTAGGTGACTGTGTGAACAGCTCGACCTCTCGCCGCCTCCTCTTTGAACATTCATGATGGGATAATAGATAGGTCGGGCTGATCTTCCCGAGGTTTACCGGATTGTCTCGGCGGCGCCCGCTGGGCTCTGGGCTGGGACCCCATCCTTTCCAGGGATCCTTAGAAAAAGAAGAGGAGAACTGCTGTCAGAAGTGATCGATTACCGTTCCGGTTTTCCTTCCATTGTCGTAGTCACGTATGATACTGATACTATATAGCCCCACAGTTTTTGCTTCGGAATTAATTAGTTGCTCATCTGGTAAATTGACTCAATCGTTTGATAAGACAGCAGTTTACGGAGTTATTTTTAATTTTTCCCAATTTTGATTCAAAGGATTGTAATTATGTTAAAAATATACTATCACAAATGGAAGTACTATCACAAATTATATATTTTTGCCATGAAATTGAGCCGCATACAGAAGCGTGTTACCTCTGCCTACACTCTTTACTTCATTCAAAGTACTTGGCAAAGTAATAAAATATTATCAGCGCGTTAAATCTCTGCGAATCACTTACGTGGTCGGGAGTTGGATGCGTCAAAAGGCCAATACGACCGCATTACATACGTGTAATCATGTAAATAACATGAAAAATTGAATCCCGGTACTTCGGTGTGGAGTTAGGAACCCTCTAGAAGACATCATCAGGGTGTCCAGCGGCTGCGACTTTTCAAATTCCCGGACAATTCCCTGACTTTTCACTGACAATTTTCTATTTTTCCATACTAAAAATAGCATCTTGCTGCTATTAAAAATCGCACTTTTGTAAAATGTTTTGCTTTTTTTGAGCCTAATTGGGGAAGTTTTTCCTGTTTTCTATGTCTGTCGTGTGTACATGGAAGATAAAACTTATTTTGAAATAAAATCTTTATTTCATTTTTAAAACTTGATTTATTAAATTATCATTTCGTAACAATTTGTGACGACTAGCATTTCAGTCTCATCAATGATCAAAGAAATTTAAAAAAAAACTGAGCAGCTGACTGATCGCGCTTCTCGCGACTCTCGAGAGTCGCAATTAGACTGTCGTCATTCGTTTATTTTGCAAACTAGCTAAGTTAAAATATGTGCACCATAACTTCAACGATTTGCCTATGAAACGACGTAAGCTTCGTTCCTTAATATTGTCAATGGAGCTTGTGGCGATTATTTGAAAAGAAAAACTTCCCTTCCTATTAAAGCTAGTATAAAAATTATTTTTTACAAGATGCATAAAAATACCATCAACCAAGATATCTAAACTGTATTATTATAACTTACAAAATAAAATAGTTATTTCAATTTTTTAATGCGAAAAAATAATACTTCAACTAAAGCGCGTTTATATGCATGTGTGTATTAAAAATTCTTAATTTTTACGACAGATTACTATTATTTAAGGTTGTTGCTATGCGTTAAGCTTATATGCCAATCCCTACAAGATTTCTCAAAACTTTTTCGCAGCTGTCAAAGCGTCTCGTGGGATAAACAATTACATTATCTTAAAAACAAATTTATATTTTCATTTGATTTTTTCAGGGTATATTTAATATGTCAAGAGCCACATGCTTCATTAATATACAACCTTTAATTGTATTTTTTATCAAATTATTATTAATAGAAATTTCTTTAATTTTAGTTGATTTTTTTAACCATTAATATACAACCTTTAATTTTATTTTTTATCAAATTATTATTAATTGAAATTTCTTTCATTTTCGTTGATTTTTTTAACATCACGCAGTAACAATTTGTTCGATTTGATTGTATGACACCTCATTTTAGAAATCTTTTTAAAAGCTACAACTTTTATTGGAACTTTCTTTTCGTAAAATCAATATTTTTCCAGATAACTGTAAAAACACTGATTTTTCTAAATTTCCGACATATTCCCCCTTCTAAATGTACCGGAATATTTGGTCCAATTTTATATATTCCTCACCCTAAAAAAGAAACCTAACCGTTTTTCCATGCGCCAAACTGCTATTAATTTTGTGCCCAATCGACCTTTTTTTTGCTAGATTGACTGGACTAATGGGGAAGAAAGCCGTGACACTTTTTCCGCATTTCCTCAATATTTTCTGAAAATAATTGCGTCATTTGGGTCCCGAGCATCAATCTTGTGATGTCTCCTTGTTAGCGAAAAGTACGAGATGATAATTTAGTCATATGATGTAAATGACAACTTAATCTACTGACCTGTGTATCTTGTAAAGCCTTCACGGCAGCACAAGCTTCAGCCTGCACAGGCCTGGAGCGCGGCGATTATATTTACAAACAAGCACAGCGACAGCGAAAGCAGATGTTCACATTAAAGAGAAAGGGACGTATTACGCATTGAACGACACTCTCATACTAAATTTTGAGTGCCTGTAGACACCGAGTTTGTCGTAAGCGATACAATGTATTAGCAGACGGGCGACTTCTCCGCTAGCCCAATGTGTATGAGTTTCGCAGCAGAACGACAGGTGAGATGATACTAAACTACATTGCGTTACATAGTATACATGCAGGTCGCTGAATTGTACACATAAATGATTTATTTGGGAATTATTTTAGGAAGTACTGTCAAGGAAATGTTAAAAAACTATTGCTTTCTACTGAGTCAAAAGAGTGTTATAATCCACAATTGTAAAGGCCGTTTTACACGATGCAAGTTTTTGTACAAACGAATGAATCCCAAATTGTATACTTGTCTGAATGGAATTAGAGCAGGTTCTACTTCCTGTTCAGTCATTCAGACATTCGTACAAGCGTTCACACAATTTGCCGCTTTACACGGTACAATTTTCCTCGTGCATGCGTTCGCGCAGTAGTTTGTGCAAGCAAATGTACCGTGTAACACGGCCTTAACAAAGGCAAACATTTTCTATGCCTGACGCGGGAAAAAATATTTAATAGTATTTTCCCCGGCGAATCATTCTGCGTCTTAGAAGTCGAAGTTATACCCGCGGCTCATAAAACGCAGGCTGACTTTAGAGCACATTTTGGAGTAAAAAACAGTGTGTCTTGTAGACTGGGAAATACCGTAGTTTTCGAACAGCCGATTTCAAAATGCCCTGACTTTGGAAGAAATTCCCTGAAATTTCCCTGACCTGTCCAATTCCCTTACATTTCCCGGTTTTCCAGCTTTTCCCTGACGCTGGACACCCTGATCATTAAGCAAGTAAGCGCATTATTCAGTTCGAGGTGTGGCATAGCAAATCTACCGTTACTTAACGGGACAACATTGTCCTAAATATGGTAATTCCCTTTTAATGATCGTAGTATTACTGTTCAAAGACCTAAGTAAATCTAATATTAAGCACACCACAAACTATTCTCAATGGGTAAATGAACAATATTAGGTAAACTTATTACATGTCAGCGTATAAAATATCATATTATTATTAGCGCTCTTGCTAGCCATGAAATACTTACGAGATTGGGAGTTAGTGCGTCAAAATGCCACGGAGGCCGCCTTGCGAAATAGTAATGCTGTAAATGATATGAACATTGAAGTTCCGTAACTTTATTGAGTTATAAGGGCAAAACCTGAGTTCATCGCGATGCAAGTAACCTCATTAGTAAGTTCGGAGTTTGGCACACATCTAGTGTTATTTGCAGCGGGGACATAGTCGAATATAAGTATTTATCTGAATACTGGCATAAGGGGTTCAGTTCATAGACGATCGTAAACTGGTCATTTAGTACATCACGACATTAAGTACAGACGACGGTATCGGCATAGAAAAATTAATGGTTTACTCTCAGCCTGCCGGGCAGTCGTGTATCAGCAACGGAGATGTTGCAGGGACAAGGACAAGGGAGCCAAACAGCGACAACTGTGCAGTGCCTTATTGACTGACATTCTCAAACGATTCCGTATCCTCGAGGACGTTCTAACAATATTTTATTGAATTTCCATTTTCACTATTTCTGATCTGTAAAAAAATCGTAATACGATCTCGCCAATCATCTTCATATAACGTTTTTGCTGTCGTAAAAATATATTCACCTATTTTGAGACTTACCATATCATTCTTGCTTTTAATTAAACCTGCCAATAATTTATCACAGCTCAAGTTCATTCAAGAGGTATTCTGTAGAGAGCTGTAATGTGCTCGAAAATATTTTACTAACAACGATACCTACTCTGGAGCGGTAACAGGTCAAATCCCTATGGTTATTTTCTATGACTAACAAAGGCATAGGTCATGAATCGAGCAGTCATTACCGGAAATAATCGTTTATGTCTTTGTTGAAAACAAAAAAGGAGAATGATTGAATACAGGATAGAAAATTTCGCCCAAGAACAGTGTATAACTTCGCTTTCTACATCTAACGTATATTCATAAATAGGTGTCAAAAGATCAGCAAAACAACGGCTCTCGCGAACAGAATACGCCACAGAGGATATATGTTTCACTTAGCCTAGGCATTCCAGTGTTAGAACCCCTGAAAAAATTCAAATTCCCCTCAAGAATATTTTAGTCTCCTTCTATGTTTCAAATGTATTTTCATTAATGCTTCATCTCCATTTTACTTTAAATAGCTTTCATTTATTGAGGATTATGAAAACATCTTCCATAACTTTGGTTTTGATTTCGTACTGTATCTGTGGCTATTTGGAAGGAATTTTGGTCTTACGTGAGGGAGGTTTAAGTCGAGAAATTTACGGCAACGACACTAATAATTATCCGAGGAGAAAGAGCTAGCGACGAATTAGAAAAAGCGAGCATCCTTGGCATCTTTTTCAAAAGTCTATACTACATTCCCTCAGAAAAACACCACAATACTGACTAGCCAACATAAAATCAGATACAATCAATTAGTATTTCTTATAGTGGCAAAGAAAGTCACCGGTATCCTATTAACTACAATAAATCACCTCGTCCTGGTCTGTTTTCCACGTGTGTTAACAAAGAATTTGTCAGAAATAGCACCGTTAATGACAATAATATTTGAAAAATCTCAAGCGAAACATCGAGTCCTTAGGTTAAGGAAGATCCCTATTATGTTAGACCCATGGCTCTACTCAGCAGTAATAGTAGTACCATGGTAGACCTGTCTCCCCCACATCTTTCTCGTGCAAGATACAGGTATAGGAACATACAATCGTCAGTAAAAATATCGGGTATTTGGATAGTCAAAACATGTAAATTCAAAAATTGTATGGATTCCTATTGTATTCCTTCTTGGTATTTAACGCGGTAAAACTAATTGTGACCGGGTTTTGAACTTTTACCCTACCCAAAACCCTAATCACTAACCTTTTCCATTTGATTCAGAGCCCATCCTTCTTTTTACCAGCGGCCGTTTCCACGGAATTAAGCGCATTGCGCGAGCGCCCGGGGATATGTCCGGCAAACTAAACCTTCCTTATAATTATAAATGAAAGGCGTAGTAATTTGATATATTAATGCTTGTATTTGGAAGAGTCATACCAAACTAAAGAGAGCTCCTGAAAAATGCTCATTAATGCGAGCACCGTTTTTTACATAAATAATTGAACGCAAAGGACGACCGCAGCTCTCAATGGGAAGGATCATATTGCTACTTATATTGTTAGGAAAATTGTCATCAAATCGAAAAATAAAAATAAAATGTATCAAACCTAAAGGGGTCCCATGTAGTCCATTAGTTCTCGGGAGTTCACAGGAAGAGAAGGGGTAGCCAGGTGTTATAGTCCTGAAAAAAATCGCTTATTTTATTGTAGATGCAGAAATAAATTTTCTGATAAAAATCTCAGGAAGAAAACGATTTTATACTTCATGAGTTCTAAGTTATAAATTTTAACAAATGATTTCTCCTAACTTATTTCGTATTTTTAGACCAGTACCCATGAGAGTAGAGAGGAAAAACTGAATTATTATGATTGACAGAAAAGTACTCAGAATGCAGTTTCCAGAATGAATCATGGGCATTTTGATTTTTGTTAAATTAGGATTGGAATTGATAAGAAAATCAGGATGACTGTCCATTCTACCCCATTGCCAGCCAAGATCCTTTCCCAGAAGTGTCTGATATATTAATTTTTTCATGGCATTTAGCACGCAAATTGTCCTCAATTTTACAAAGGCGTTCCAGACATGATTGAGGCAACAACGATTACATTTTTGTAATTCACTGAATCTGTCATGCGTCGTTGACTTTTAATACTGAAAGTTATTTATGATATAATGTGCATGAATCGTGTCCGCCTTTTGCTACTGATATTAGTCGACCATCACTTAGGATTTGATAGTTAATTTTCCGAGTAACTCGATTTCACTCTACTGACTCGAGGTTTAAATAATACCATGACTTACTTCGGTTAAACCAAGTCAAGGAGCCTAACCATAGACTTCAAGAAGCGTCCCGTAATTAAAGCCATTTTGTCTAGCTAATCCAATGCAAATGAAAGATCACACTCAATGATGGAGAAATGCAATGTGCAACAGTGCGGAGATCGTGAAGCTAACTAAGAGTAACAGAGTTACGGGTCGTGTGAGCAAAGGACATTTCACATAGGAAGAGGGAAGCTTACCTTTAGTGGGGCGAGCTCATGACTTTTCCACCCCCATAGAGCGTGCCTGAAAAGCCTGAACGTGCCTGAAAAGCCTAGGTTTCGTCCTTAGCGAGCCTGGGACTTGGAGGGGTCCATCCCCAGCTGATCCCCTGTAGACACACACATAGGGGTTCGGGATGCTGAAGTCACCTCGAGTGAGGCACAGAAGACTTCTCCCCCGAAGTTCAACCATGACCAGCTATTCTTCTTCCCTTGGATCTAGGATCTGGCGAATTCCGGCTCCACTTCTCATTCTCCTACTCCCTGGCACCATGGCCTTCTCAGAGATCATCCGGAGGTACTCAAGTGATTGTATGACCAGCCCGATCTCTTCCCGTTCCTTTTCTTTGATCATCTTAGCGGAGATAATGAGGAGGTCGGGCTGGTCTTCCTGATTTTCTCGATGTTTCCTGTCCCTACTTGGCGTGCCCGCTGGCCTTCGTGCTGGGACCCCATCCTTTCCAGGAATCTATAGCAATAGAGGAGGAGAAGGACTGTCAGATGTGATCGATTACATTGCCCATTTTTCTTCCATTGTCCTAGTCACGTGTTATACTGAAACTACCTGGCCCCTCAGTTTTTTAACGGAATTAACTTGGTAGGCATCTGGTAAATTGTCACAGTCAATTACTAAGACGCCATTATACGGACCTTAGTATTAATATACACCATTTTATTCAAAGGATAGTAATCATATTTGATAATTACTCGTACAAATGGAAGGAGTGCTTTTTAAAATTTACAGACTATGTTGTCCGAGGTATCCTCTAAAATTTCATTTCATTCCGCCAGAGATAGCAGCCAATTCTCCGCCCAATTAGCTGCTTTCCCATCCTCTACTTCCCCACCCCTACTTCCCCTTCTCTACACCCTGACAATGTATATAAGTGGCTCGTGGTGTTATATTGTCCCCTTGATAATGACTTAACTTGAGTCGAAACCTAGGTCAGAATTATAAAAACCATTGTAGAATATTACTGAGGGAGTTAAATTACAAACCATCACCTTACGAGTCAATCTAGCTATTTCCGTCTGTCTCTTCGCACAATAACAGCCGTAAAATTGAGATATCAGGCTGAAATTTGGGTCATAAGCCTCTAGGAGTCCACAGACGGAACAGTTCTCAAATGGGTTGGATGGGACCAAAACCACACCTTTTTTAAAAATAAAATTGATAGTGGTTTAGGGTATTTAAGCTTCGACAAGACCGAAGATAATTTCTTTACTAGCTTTACTTCAAAATAGCTTTCGGTGAAGTCTCGCAAACGTAATTGGAAGATAACCAGAAAGTTTATGGAATAAATCGCTATATAATACGTTGGGTAAAAGATTTCCTATATCCCCGCGAACAGGGGTTGATTCTAGATGGCGTATTAGGCGCGCCAGGAAGGGTAGGGTTCGGGGGATTTATACACCCACTTGTAAATGTAGATTTGCGTTGAGAGTGGGTGGGGATAGAGCATCATCATGTCTGTCTCCTTTAGGCAGAATTAGAATGGAATGTCTCGTTCAGGGGCGAGCACCCCCTCCTCCCCCCTTCATCCCAGCCACAACCATGACAAGAAGTTTAAAGCTACATGTTGCTGCTACATTAATCCGAAAATTTCAGATATAATTATTTCTTACAAACGAATGTCGCATCGGGCGAAATCAGCAAAGGAATCGGATCACTCCTTGTGGGAAGAAGAGCCTTTGATGGACAAGCAGCCAAACACACACGTCCAAGTGGTGCCCGATGGAAACGGAATCATTTTGGGCCTTCCGTGAACAATGGGGGTCGCTGAGCTCCGACGATCCAATCGACCCTTCTGGCTGGGGACAAGCGGTGGAAAGTCGTTTCTTTCGCTGTTTGCTTAAGGGAGGCACGATGATTACCGGCGAACGTGCTTGGGATCAAACTTCGGCAAGGGAGGCTCGGAGTTGATTTTATCAAAGAAGCAGAATTCGGGTTTCTGAGGCCGAGAGAAAAATGCAGATTTCTTGGTTTATTACGCGGTCAACCTAACAGTGACCCGGTTTTGTACTTTTACCCTGCTCAAAACCCCACTCCCTACCTTTTCCTAGTGATTCTGAGCCCATCCTTCTTGCCAATGGCTGTTCCCACGGGATTAAACGCAATGCGTGGGCGTCCGGGGATCTGTCCGGAAAACTAATCCTTCCGAATTATAATAAAATTTAGTCGCAGTAATTTCGTACACAAATTCTCGTACTTGGAAAAGTCGTACCCAACTAAAAAGAGCTGATGAAAAATGCTCATTAATGTGAGCACCGTTCTTTACATAAATTATTGAAAGCAAATGACGATCGGAGCTCACAAAGGAAAGTATCATATTTCTACTTATATTATTAAGAAAAGTATCATTAAATCGACAAGAAATAAGATAATGTTTCAAACCTGAATGGGTCCCATGCAGTCCATTTGTTCTGGGAAGTTGGACGGGGAGGAGTAACCAGGTATTATGTTCCTGAAAAAATGGCTTATTTTATTGCGGATGCAGATATAAATTTTATCTTAAAAACCTCAGAGAAAAAATGATCTCATTCTTCTGGAGTTCTTAAGTTATAAATATTAACAAACAATTTCCCCCTAATCCCCCTACAGTAAGAATTTTTAGACCAGTTACCATTAGAGTAAAGACGAAAAACTAAATTATTATGATTGACTGCAAAGTACCTACTCAGAATGCAGTTCTCAGAATAAATCATGGGCGTTTTGATTTTGCTAAAATAGGATTGGAATTGATAAGAAAATCATGATGTCCTACCATACTATGCCATTGCCAGCCAAGATCCTTCCTCAGAAATGTCTGATACATTAATTATTTCATGGCCTTTATCTCACAAATTTTCCTCATTTTTATAAAGGCTTTCAAGATATAATAGGGCAACAATGATTACATCTTTATAATTGATTGAATCTGTCATGCGCCATTGGATTTTAATATTTAAAGTCATTTCCGATATAATGTGCTTATTTCAGACTTTTTCATTCGCTATAGATAGTAGTCAACCATTACTTTGGCGAGGATAATTCTTTCTCCGAGTAAGTCAATTCCATTCTATTTAAAGTGTCCAAAGGTTTCGTTAATAACACGGCTTACTTGGGCTTTACCAAGTCCCTAATCGTAGACTTGAAGAAGAGTACTGGAATTTAGGCGATCTTGTCTAAGTTAGTCAAAGCAAATGAAAGATCCCACTAACCGATGGAGAAATGCAGTGTACAACAGTGCACATATCGTGAAGCTGAGAGGAACAGACTTTTGAGTAGCAAGAACTAAGGTCATTTCAATTAGGAAGAGGGACAAACTTACCTTTCGTAGAGGGAGCTCATGGCATCCAACCCCTTAGGCCGGGCTTGCAATGCCTAGGTTTCATATCTGGCGGGCCCGGGCTTTAGGGGGCCCATTCCCAGCTGCTCCTCCGTGTACACCGGGGTTCGGGAGGCTGAAGTCACCTCGAGCGAGGCTCAGGAGACTTTCCCCCGAACCTCAACCCCGACCAGCTCCTCTTCTGCCCATGTTTCTTCGTTCAGTGGGTCGAGGTTGCTCGCGGAGACCCTCTGTGTGAATTCCATTTCTCCATTCTCCTCCTCCCTGGCACCATCCCCAGGGTCCTCGAAAGCCTCCTCGGAGGGCATCCCGAGGTCCCCAGATGACGGTGTGACCAGCCCGATCTCTTCCCGCCTCTTTTTTTAACATCCATGTGGAGAGAATGGGTAGGTCGGGCTAGTCTTCCCGAATAGCTCTTCTCGAGGTTTCCTGGACCTCCTGGGCGGTGCCCTCCGACTCCGGGGCCTTTGTCCTTTCCATTGACCTATAGCAATGAAGGAGGAGAAATACTGTCAGAAGTTATCGATTACATTGCCCATTTTCCTTCCAATGACTTAAGTCTCGTATTAGAATGATACTATATGGCCCCGCAGTTTTTTTTACTTAGGAATTAATTTTGTGATCATCTGGTTGATTGACAAAGTCATTTGTTAAAACACAAGTTTACGGAGCTTTATTTTAATTTCCCCATATTTTAGTCAAAGGATAGTATGTATGTTAAATAATGCCTCTCCTAATTGGGAAGTTTTTATCACACATTACGGACCTGGGGGTTTGGTTATTCGAGGAAATCCTCTTGAAATTTTTTTGATTCGTCTTTCTTCCTCAGCAGTATGACCGGAGATGACCAGAGGCTATTGGACTAACCAATCAACCTTCTGTTGTTAATTTCCCGCCTCAATTCATCTCACTGATAGTAAATTTTTGACTTTGAAGAAGTAATTTATTCACACAAATTTATGAAGTATGCATGCCTTCCCCGACAATGAACTATCTTCCTTCCTGTTTATTTACATCGTCTCCAAGGGAAACTTTTAAAAAAGCAAAGTATGTTGAGGAAAATGAATGTAAAGCTCTATTTCGGCATTTTTTGTAATATCCTGTAATTTGGAAAATAATTCTTTGTATTTTACATTTTCTATCAGGAACTTCGATCCAACTATATTCACTCTGTCTACGTCATCCTTCCATGCTGTCTGGAATGAGGATGGAATAATAGATGCAATTAAGATAATACAATTCAATAATTGCTGAACAGCATTTTAAAAATAATACGTGTACATTAGTCAACACAACATAGGATTAGTGAAATCAGTTTGATAGAAGTTTCTGGTAGTAAATGCAAAAAACAAATAATTATTTCCCAAATGACAGGATATTATAAAAATACTGAAATTAAGCTTTACGATCATTTTTCTCAATGTATTTTGATTTTTTTAAAGTTTCTCTTTTGTATAAATATTGAACGCCCCATGGAGACGATTAATAAACAGGAAGGAAGAACGATCATTGTCGGGGAAGGCATACATACTTCTTCAATTCGTTCGTGGGAATATATTATTGCTTCTTCTAAGTCAAAAACTTACTTCCAGTGTTATTAACCCGCTCGCACGTATTATTTTGGAGCTTGACCAGGCATCGCTAATCAACAAAGAGTTGTTTACAAGCGAGAATGCGGGGCAGACGGTCCTCTACCAATATGTGGGGCATACGGTCCACATTAGAATTAATCGTTATGGTCGTCTAAGCCACTAAGACACCCAACAGGGCGCTCAGAGGGGGTGGCTAACTCAGACCCATCTTCTTACCTCTGAGTGGTGCTATGTTGTGATTTTTTTTACGGTCGCTCCGCTCGGCAAACCTGGGAAGAGGGCCTCCTTGGAATGAACCTCCTAGCACTTCCAGGGAAACCGGGCGGATCCACTCTTTAGGGACTAGTTGGTAGGCTAGGGAGGGCCCGGGTAAGGCCAGCTGTGCCCGCACCGCTAGTCGGTCGGATCGGTTGGCTGCCCATCAGGGCTCCTCATCAGTGTTCCTCCCTCCCCCATAGGGAAGAGTAGACAAGGCACCTCTCACTATTTCATTCAGTAATACATCTCCGCGATCCGAGAACCTGGGACTCCGGTAATGATAGACAGCCCCTGCCGACAAACATTGAAGACGTATTATATACGGACGATAGCAACAATCCAAGGGTGCGGAAAAAACAGGAAAACTGGACATCTAATGATCAGAACGATCATCACACCTAAGATGGAATCATTACAATAGCAGTCGAAGGCAAGAGCCAGGAAAGAATTAGAACGAACTTGAGTTGCTTACGGACGTATCTCACGCCATGGAGACTGTGAAATTAGGTCAACACGTCAATGGCGGCAAAAACTCGACCATCGTTTCTTGTGGTGATTAACGCGAGAATTAGTATCTCGCCGGCTCATCAATGGTCGGGAAGATCAGCGAGCCCTGGAGGATCTTCATTGGGCATGGCACCGTGCTTCGTGTTTGGTGCAGAAATGTTCCATCCAAGACGAAAACACTCCTGTGAAGAGAAGTGACCATTCAGCCTGTGCAGAACATCCGCTCTGCTATAACGATTTTCATCTCCAGCCAAGTGCTTGCAGGACGACCAAGGTGAGATTAGAAAGTCACTACTTAGGGGTGAAGGGTCGATGAATAAAATAGAGAAGTCTTTCAGCAAGGTAAAAAGCTCTATTTCAACCTTTAGTGACAAGATAAAGAAAGTGACTGGCATTTTTGCCAACTACAAAAACGCGAGTAGGAAACAAACAATATCACAGTAAAAAGGAGCAAGAAACTAAGAGAATTGTGTTCAAGATGAAGCCATTTCCGCCCACCAAAGCCATATGGCTACACCACGGAGTAGGCTATCCTGGTAGGTAGTATATCCTACTCCGTGGGCTACACCCTGACACGCCAGAGTATGACGCTCTTTAGGAGGAACCATGAACTTTATCGCAATAAACTTGACAACACTGCATCGTTCAAGGTGACCACCAAAATTTTTTATGAGTACTTCTGGAGATCATATGAGTAATATACCAAAAATTCATCAAAATAGCAAACAAAATTTTTTTTCTGGACGGAAATGGGTAGAGGTGGTTCCATTCCAAATAGTTGAGTTACTTAGAGCCATTATCCACCAGAGAGGCTTGGCAAAAGGAGTTCAAGTGGATCATTCAGACGTTGACTATGTATACAGGGTAGAACTTTGGAGTAACTCTGGTTGGCCTCTTATTTTACATCATTTATGCGGCAAGGTAGATTTAGCAAGTTCTTAAGCTGAAAAAGAGTAAATTTAAACCAAATCATGCAAGATGTTGGGTTTCACAACTTAAAAGTGACCATTATTTCTATGTTGTCCTTTAATTTAATCGCAATATTATCAATTTTTGTTCTGAACACTGTTGGTGTTAGAGGTATTGACCAGTAAGGAGGAAAAGAACACCACTTTTTAGAAAAATAGCCCCACTTTTTACCAAAAAATAACCTCAACTTCCATTGTTTCCACTAAGAAGCTTTTATCATTACTGGAATCTCTATCCTGAATTGATGAAGGGGCTATAGTGTGTGTTAGTGATCCTGAGGGATATGCTAGCAGGAGCTTAAGCTCCAGGTAAGCCAAGTGAAGCCTGACAGGTCAATGGTACTGGGCCACACTAAGAAATATACCGTTCCTCCAGGTAGGGGGTTGGGCATAGGGCTAATAACCCTATTCCGTAATAAAATAAAACATCATGAACATACAACAAAAACCTCAAATAATGGATGGAACTAATAGAAAACAACCTCAGAATAACAATATACAGGTTGCAACATGGAATGTTCAGACTTAATTAAGGCCTGGTAAAATAAACAAACCAACAATTGTTGGTTAAATAAGATAGCAAAATTCAGGTAGGAAATCATGCATGTTTACTTTGCAAATAAACATTGTTTATGGACCAACCAAATGCAAGAAAGACAAAGATTAAAAAATATTAGACCTTGGCCCAACCATTGGTCACCTGGTGCAGACACATTGACCACAGAGAGGTTGGTTGAAAATGTCCTGAGCATTTGAGTGACGAATATTAAGAAAGATCTATGGAACATTTAAGGAAAAGATTGAATGGAGAATAAGATATATTGCCAAGGCAGATCGTTTACTGGGGCCAGTGTGTCCATTCTGGTTCTTATAAGCAGTCACTAAATGCACATAGAGATGATATTAGTGACTCTAGCAATGAATTTGATTCTGGGTCTGGGTTAGCAGATTATCTGTTAGGAAGTGGTCACTAGTGGTAGCTACAGAAAAACAGCAAAATTGTTTTCTGGTTCATTTGCCATTGCATAGGTAACTCATAGCTAGTGAATTGCTGATTGCTAAGAATAACCATTAAACATTTGAGAGTGAAAACACTTCATTTTGGATATTTTTTATTAAATATCCAAATTATGACTTTTACTTTGTGGTATCTAGGTAAAGTTATTTGATTGCATTTGTTTTTCAGTTTGCATATGTTGAAATAATATTCTATGCAAATGGAATTACATTCATGGGATCATGAAGATGATCTTAGTTTGAATGTAGAGTGGATAGATATAAGTGGATATACTTCAAGATAATTAATCTAATTACCTGCATTATATCTTATAAGGGGCTTCACCATATCAAGTGTCCATGTCTGTATTCTACATTCGTCCTTTTTCACTTTTATATCCGTCTCAGCTGTTCTCACCCAGAGATCGCATTGGAGGACTATTTTTCCCACCAGAATATTTTAATGGAAGGAATCATATCATGATGTAGTTTGAATAAAAGTATGCATCTTATAGGGAGGTAAATGTGGTATTTTCCAATTGCCATTCACATCACAATACTCCAGCTGATTCTGTTAACTTCACTTTCACTTGAGGCTGTTGCTATTGATAGAAAACTGATCTTCTTGATCAGCACCATCAGAACCTTGAGCTAAGACTGCTTCATGATTAGCATAGGCAATGATGCTATGGAGAAATACAGTCACTTTGAGCTGAAATACTAACAAAGGCAAGGATAAATGGTTTTTAGTAACCTATACAGTGGTACTAATATGCCAGAAGTGCAAACCTTGTAGCTGCATAAACCAAAATGGAAGTGATATGAAGTGTAATTAATATTAAAAGAATTTTCCAGAGTATCCTAAAGAAAGAACTTTTATAAATGGTATAGATAATATTCAAAAGTTTTAATGCCATTGCAGTTATAGGAGCCAACATATCAGCTTCACCAATTTGCCTACAAAGGCGAGAGTCCTGTTGTATTGAATCATAAAAAAAAATGTTTTTAAAGCTTCACTTTCTTAGAAAAATTCTACTGATTTCTGCTATCTCATATTTCTTGTTATTTAAACAGCCTGTTACTAAGATGAAAAATTGACATAGGTCCTAGTTTACTCCAAAAAATATTTAAATACATATTTGGAATCTGTGGACATTATGTGTAAGCTTTCTGACACAGCAAAAGTAAAATTCCATGGGAGCATGAGGGTTAAATGCATTATGAAGCTCATAGTGTAATTGTAGAATGGAATTGCTATTCTCTCCTCCTTGTGTTACATGGATGAGCAATCATGAAGTCAAGCTATCTTATCTAATATAACTTTGGCTGACAATTTTCATTTTGGATATACTAACCATGAAAACACATTCAAGTTGTTTTTTACCTTATATATTGTGATAATGGTAGATTTAACATCATCACCCATGATAATAATTGTACAACTTGAGAACAGGAGCTGTTTTTGTTATACACAAGTAATGATATTGAAAAATTGCTGAATACAGTTTCTCTGCTATGTACATGATTATAACACTCATAATAAAATAGTAGTACTTCTAAATTAGCTCATGGAAAATGATTTAGTACTCTCCCGGCAAATAGTATGAGTGATCTTCTCTCGAGATTCACACCGGGTTAAATGTTTGGCTGCTGCCAACGTTTTGACGGATAATTCTTCCATCATCATCAGGGTAATGATGCCTGGACCACCTGAGTTTTCTCTTGCATAGGGTCTCGGACAGTTGTGTCTGACTGGACATTGTTGTATGTTCTTTCCGTTAATATTTTTGAAAGTAATGGTTTCCACTCTTGATTTATAGAGTACCTCGAGTCCCAATTTAAGTTGTTGGGCTGAGGATGTATTTCTATGGCTTCCTATTATAGCCTTTCCCAATAACCATTGGCCTTGCATAGGAGTTTCTATCTAATTCCTACATATTACCCAGCGAGCTGCCACATGGGCGTGTGACAGGGGTGTTAGGTCAACAGCCGTGTAAAGATGTAAGGTTTTCGGAGGTGAAAAGGTGATAAGTATTATGGCAGTGTAAGTACTTTGAGGAGCTCAGTTTTTATAGTGGTTGCTTATTGTGCACAGTAAGAATAAGTTTTTGTACCTATTTGCTCGGCAGTGTATCTCTCTTATTTTATCTCTCCTGTCAGACCTATGGATATAGTGAGGTGTCATGATAATATTCTCTTTGTTGCTCTGAAAAAAAACCAGTTCTGAATTTCTCAAGCAACCTAAGCCTAGCGTGTAGCCTCCAAGTCTGTAGGGGCTTCCACCTTAATCCCACTCAAAATTGTTATATACTATATGTTCACTCATAGCAGTTTTAAACAAAGCGTGCTGCTTTTCTTTGTATTATATTATTTTTTTAGTTAAATATTTATGACCAGGATACCAAATGCTCATGGAATATTCAAGGAGTGGGTTAATTGGAGTGAAGTAGCATCTCTCCATGACTTTTTCATCCAAGGACCTTCCTATTCGACACTTAACAAAACCTAGTATATTTAATGCTGTGATGCATATGTTTTGTGTGTGTGTCCCCCACGAGTATCACATCACTAAAGGAGATGAGATAGTCCTCCTTTAGGCTATGCTGTGCCACAGTGAATTTTTCAGGATGGTACGGCCTTATGCATCTCCTGTGTTCTTTCAATCACATTTCAATTGTGCGGCCTGTTTCACCAATGTATATTTTTCCACATTGGTATGGAATTTGGTATACTCTCAGTGCCTCAAGTCCCAATTTATCTTTTACTTGGCAGAGATGAGCTCATAATTTTTTTGGTGGCTTTTGAATAACCTGGATGTTATGATTATTCAGAACCCTTGATATTTTCCCTGCAACAGTAGAAATGTAGGGAATATAGCCTTTAGCTATGGGTTTTTCTATGGAAGAATGTGATATTTCTCAAGAATGACGGACACTTTTTTCAAGAGCAAGAAAATATCTCTCTCCAAATATCCATTCTGGTAGAAAGTTGTCAGTAGATTCTCCAATTCAGATGGGAGCCTTTCCTTATCAACGATGGATTTTGCATGATGAATGAGGGCTGAAATTATCGCTCCCTGTTGGGATGGGTGGTGGTGGCTTTGACCATTCAATTTTAAGTCAGTGTGCATAGGTTTTCCATACACACATTGCCCCACAGTATTGTCTTACTTTCTGTGGACTAAAATGGCAAGGAAGGGTAAGCTGTTGTTTTTCTCTGCCTCTATTGTGATTTGGATACTCTGATGCTGGTTGTTCATTAGTTTAAGGAAGTCTACTAAGGTGGTGGATCCATTAGGCCAAACAATTAATGTGCCATCCACATTGCGATAAAAGTGCTTCAGCTGCAGTGTGGCTGACGAAAGGGCTTTTTGTTCAAAATTTTCCATGTAGAAATTATCAGTGGCAGGTGAGAGCAGTGACCCCATTGCAACACCATAAATTTGCTCATAAAATTTTTCGCTTTGGACAAAATTCATGGAAGTTAGTACATGATGGAATAAACTAACAGTCTTCTTGTCAAAGTAAGCTTCCAGAAGCTGAAGGATTTCCTTCAATGGAACGTTGGCAGCAGCCAAACATTTGACCCTGTGTGAATCCCGAGAGAATTTTACTCATAGTTAATGGAAGTTTACAACCATAGAAGTGTAAATCAATATCTTGATGAGAATTGAGTTTTATTGAGCATCATTCTGCTAGGACATACTTTCCATTTTCCCTAAACAAATAAATGTCAAGAAATGAAAAAACATACATTGCTGTATCTTATGCCAATGAACTAATATTGTATCCATTTTTTCAACCTGCTTGAAGTCTTGTGATCATTAATATATTACATTCAATGTCATTTTATTGCCTAACCAAAATGCTAAATTGGTGCATTTCATCAACTAGTCTGTTTTCCATTCATGAGTGAAATGTGGAATAAAAGTATCAATTACAAGAAATACCATTAATACCACTATCAACCCTTCCTGATGTAGACATACATGATTACCCATGAAAATGGTAATAGAACTTTAGTTATGAGGCGACCGCTATAAGGATAACTTCCAAGAGTAGTGCCACCTTCTTTCTCCATGTATAGTCAAAAAAACTACAGTTTTAAATGTCCCATTAAAACAATACCTGGCATACCTTAACTCAAGGGCTCTTGAGAAAAGTGATATTTGTAACCTGGGAAAATCCACCAGGGAAGAGGGAGCAAAGCAAAAAATAATGTAGAGATAAAGAGTAGATGTCCAAATATGGTATGTGTGTTCTTGTTAGAGATGTGTAAATTACCGTAATTTCCAGTTGAGGTGAATTACTGTGGTAAATTGTGGTAATTTTTAGTTTTCTGCGATTAACAGCTATCAGAGGATTAAATAGGAAAGCCGATAGCAAAAGCAAGGGGTAAAAGACAGTTAAACCATTGTGATTGCTAGGTAAATGCATTAGAAATAAAGAAAATTTAAAAACAAACACAGAAGCCCACATGCAATTTGGAGTTCTATTTTTGACATGAGATATTTTCATTCAAACCATTGAAAATGATACCCCTACAATTATTCCATAAGTAATAATATTACACAAATGAGTTGGATATGCCGATATTAATAATTAAGATTGTATCAAATGTTTATAGACTTGATTTAGAATAATATGTTTGTAATATATCAGTTTAAAAATATCTTAGACAGAAGAGAATATTACAGACAATTATGGTAATTTATCCGGAGCTGCGGGTAAATTGCATAAAGTACCAGGGTAATATTCTAAAATTACCATGGTAATTTTCAGATAGACCCATCTCCAGTTTTTGTGGGGTACGACAAGGGAGATGGCTTCTGAATTTGAGCTTAAGATCATGGATTTTGAAAT
Organism: Ceriagrion tenellum; assembly: GCA_963169105.1. Classification (NCBI taxonomy): domain Eukaryota; kingdom Metazoa; phylum Arthropoda; class Insecta; order Odonata; family Coenagrionidae; genus Ceriagrion; species Ceriagrion tenellum. Next base: position 37,232,134 of record OY720642.1, on the reverse strand, counting down.
GTGTGTCAAATAAGAGTGCTACTGGGCACAATATCATCCCTGAATAACTGTGAACAAATAAATATGTATTGCTCAAATTTCCTCACACTATGTCAACTCATGACAGAATTCAAGAGGCGATTTGTAAACTTTCATTCATCTAAATAGAGGGGAAGGGGCAATACACCATGATCCAATGCAGAGACGGCTTGGCATGTGCATGTGACCAAGATTGCGTCCCTTGTATTTATAAGAATCTACATTCAGAATTAGGTAAAATATCATAGAAACTACATTCTCTTGAAGAATGACATCTAGCTATCGGAGGTTGTCAATAATCTCACTGTAATAATTGGAGTAGAACACTTATGCAAAATACTGGTGAACAGTCAAAATTGATGGATTCAACCAATTCTCTCCTGGAGTTCTTGATGGAACGGATCCAACTGCAACTTATATCAGTAGGAAAAATGTCATATAATCAAAAAATAATAAGGAAATACTTACAAACTTTGGGGGGCCCATGTAGTCCACTGGGGGTTGGGAGTTGTCACAAGAGGAGTAGCCAGGTACATATTATGGTCCTGAAACAAATTAAATTTGAAAGTAATGAGTGACAATAGAGTAAAGACGGACAACTGAATTTAAATGATAAGAACTCAGAATGCAGTTTTCGGTAGGAAAACTGTAATTGAATTGAAAAGTTGAAAGAAAACGCTTCAAAACATTGGGGGGCCCATCTAGGCCATTGGGGATAGGGAGTCGTCATAGGTGTAGCCAGGTGATACAGTCGTTCAAAACATAAAATGTATTGTGATGGATGCTGATAAAAATTATTTCATCAAAGATAGAATACTGACTCTTCCACGTATTTATATTAAATATAATTATGTTTATTAAAAATAACCCTCATTTATACACACCCTATCTGAGTTGTCACAAATACCAAACCAGACATCCTAATAGTTTTAATAGTATATTCCACAAAAAATCATTTTATGAAAAAAGTGTATTGTATACTGGAATTCAATATTTTAATAAGGTACCCGATTCAATCGAAACAATAAACGATGATAAAAAATTCTATTCTTTGGTAAAACAAGTTCTATGTAAAAAAGCATTCTACTCATTAAATGAATTTGTAAAAGACAAAAGTACTTTCACATTATTGGCATTTTTGCTAGCCTCAGTATTCTAATCCACCTATATGGATATCTATGTCAAATTTTATGTGTAACACCAATAATCTATTTTGTACTTGCTTGCTTGCTTGCTCTATCTGACTTGCCTTGTAAAATTGATGGTTAATAAAATTATTATTATTATTATTAACTTTTTTCTATAAAACTCAGAGATGAGAATGATTTTAATTCTATTTGAGTTCTAAAGTTGTAAATTTTAACAAGCAATCTCAGCCTCAAAATAATTTTATATTTTTTATTGGTATCCATTAGAGTACTCATGGACAACTGAAATTAAATGATTAGCAAAAAAGAGCTCAAACTGCAGTTTTTAGGATGAGTCACGGATATTTTATTTTGTTAAATGACGGTTGACATGGATAAGAAATACATAGTGCCTCTCCATGCTGTGCCATTTTTAGCAAAAATTCTAACTCAGAAATGTCTGATACATTAATTTTCATCCCTGACCTGCAGTTGAATTTTCTTCTCGTTTTTATAAAGGCGATTACGACGTAAACGAGAAGGCAACGTTCTGTATACTTGCATGAATCCGTCATATCATAGAGTTTTAATGCTGAAAGTTGTTTTTGATACCATGTACTTCCTTCAGATTTTAACCTTTATTATGGATATTTATCAACCATCACTTAGATGATGATAGTTAGTTTGTCATGTGACTTGATTCCACCCACAACAGTGAAAACTACCATAATCTCTTCTGAAAGAGACCTAAAGTTTCATTATTCAATGGCTCACTTTGGTAATCCCAAGTCAAGGACCCTAAACTTTGACCAGAGGAAATCTGGAATTTTGGAGATGTTTTCTAACTAAGCCAATGTACTATCACTTTCAAAAGTCAGTTCACATGACAGGCGTGAACTTCGCGTATTGCTTATGCGTTCCATTCTACCGAGAGTCAATTTGACTTGATTGGCTTGTGCAACTGGTGCAACTTGACTAATTTGCCCACGCCGAGAGACCCAAGCATGATTTCCGAAGTAGAAAGCCCTCGTGAACCCACTCCCACAGCCAAAACAGTCCACCTTCAAAGAAAGCCGAGAACTATTTCAGGTTTAGCTGGGAGTTCTGTATTATGCGAGGAAGATGGCGAAACATTTTCTGAGTCATCCTAAGGTCACCGGAAAGCCGAGTCCAGCACAAATGAGACATAGAATTTCCAGCACATTGGGAAAATAGCATTCTAATATTTTTGAACTCATTATCCTCTGGTGAAAAAAATGTAAATAACGACGCCAATGTAAATATTATTATCCTTAGCCTTGATATTAGTGCGGTTACCTTCCGTATTCGGTTTCACCTATTTGGACGACAAAGAATATCAAGTCATTTTTCAATAGTAGTAAGTGAAATTTCAGTAAATCCTTCAAAAAGAGATTTGTTGGGCTACAAGTAGTACCAACACTTTGAAAATCACCTCTGACTCCCATCCTTGAAATAGGAAAATAAGATAAATTTTGATTTTTTTTATCAGGCAATAATGCTGGTAAGGCAATAATTTTAGAAGAGAAATCAGAATTGCCTCTCAGATAATTATTATTTTTCAGATAAATATAGAAAATCTTCTTTAGAATGAACACAACAAGCTGAAGAGGAAAGATTTCTAAGAGCTATGGAGTGAAATTTTGTTGCTGAAGCTGTGGGACCAGAAGTGAAAGAAAAAATTATGTCTTTCATCTCCTTTGGTGGCATTTCTTTTTTCAGGGTGCATAGCAAGCAAGGATATTTGTCTCGCGAAAAAACACCAGTTTCTTCTTCCCTTATTCATTGGTATTTCGCACATTGTGTACGGACAAATGATCACTCGATATACTTTTTTTTTTTAAATTGCAAAAAATGGTATTCAGCTGGCAAACTTCTAGCTGTTGATGTGCAGCTCATTGTTTTAAGATAGAATTGAAAATTTTGACAGTTGATTCCCTCAACATCTCAAGGTATTTGTTACTTGTAGCTGAAAAAATATTTTTTGTTCATGATTTAGTGGTGTACTTAGAAATACATACATTATTTCCCAAGAGCTACATCAGATGAAGTTGTAAAGATACTATCTGAGCCACTTCGCGGTTCGAAAAGGCATATTACGATGATAAAACCTAAAATGCAAACTGACTACCATTGGTGCATTACAAAAAAGTGCAAAGTGCGAAATCCTTGAATACCTCCCAAAGCTTCTCAAATGTCATAGTCATGATAATGATGGCTGTGGTATAATGTCAAACAAATCGCATATCTCAACAACATAAACTTCACCAATGTTTATTGGAGATATAAGAGAATACGCACAAAGCATTTCGTCGAAATCCATGATGGTTCAGCAAGGCGCTTCTATGAAATAAAGACCACTTGAGATGGAATGACAAGATTGGAGCATATGAAGAAATATTTCGAAGTTAAGTATAAACGTGCTTGTTTATTTGCAATGAAAATCGTTATGAAAGAATCAAGATTTGTTAATGTGAGGGATACATGAAAAATTTTGCAGTAGTGTTCTTGTTTACATTTAAAATAAAATACGCATTCATCAGAAAACATCTTTAATATTTTGTAATATCACAATTTTTTCTATAACAGGCTGTAATCGTTATTGCATTGATTCAAATAACTTTTCTAGTACTCGGGGACGTCTGCCTATAGGATTGAACACACCCTACATATGAGTCTCTAATGCCTCGGAGCTCTTATTTCCATTGTAGTTCCATTCGTTGGTAATTATTCCCCAGACATTCTCGATTGGGTTAAGGTCCGGTGAGTTGGAAGGCCAGGGTAAAACGCTAAGGCAAGGATAATCTTAAAAAAATTGCATACTGACATTAGCTAGATGCATCGGACAATTGTCCTGAACAAAAACTACCTCATCCTCAGGAACGGCTTTTTCCGCGTAAGGCAATAACTGAGTTCTTAAAACATTAACATAATCCTCGGCGTTCATCCTAGCTGTGGTTTTAACGAGCAGTCCTGGTCCAGCCGCAAAAATTGCCCTCCAGAAACTCAGGCTGATGTGACCAGGATTTTTAGCTCTAATTAGATTCTCTTGGTTATATCAATTAATAAAAAGGGTAAGGGGTTCTGCCGAATCATCTTCCTCATGTTCTCATCTTGCTACCTGTTGGTGCATCTCGTACGTCCGCTTTTCCTATTAGCCTAATGAATCGTCACCATCAAGATTCCTTTTCAGCCACTTGTAGATGGTTTTTTGGTCTACGTTTAATTTTGCTGCTATTTGCTGCGAATTTTTCTCACAGTCAAAATATAAGGAAATAATTTGTCCCCTTTGGGCTACACTTGAATGTGCATTGCCACGCCGCGGCATGCCGATCCATTGCCTCGGTATTTTGGAGGACGCACCAGACTACTTCTCAGAGAGAAAATCACCGAACTGGGAACTTTTTCTTTGCCTCGTGGCCTTCCCTCGGGAGGCGGGGAAGATAGCTGGGCATTTAAAGATAGTGTAAGAATGCCATGGGAAGGCCTTAGTGAATAGTGAGAATAAGTTAAACTGGCCCTTTGAAGTCATAGAGGGCATAGGCAATACCCAAAGTTTGAGCCCCGCGGAAAACATAGTTGCTCGCACTGGTTGTGGGGTCCGACTTTTGAAAGTGATAGTACATGAAAGATCCCACTATGATGGAAATATGTGGTGTAGGCTGGTTCTGCGATGCCTAGGTTTCATCTCCTGTAGGCCCAGGCCTTGGATATTGTCCATTCCCCCCTTCTCCTCCTCAGGCATGGGGAATGGGAAGGCTGAAGTCATACCTAGCAGGGCTCAAGGGACTTCTCCCCAACCCACCACCCCCACCAGCTCTTCTTCTTCACCTGAATCTTTGTCTAGCAGGTCAGGGTTGCCCGTGAAGAGCCATTGGGGAATTTTGAACTCCTCTGATCCTTCCTCTAGCTCCCTAGCACCAAGCCCATGGCCCGTACATGCCTCCTCTGAGGACACCCAGTGGTCCTCAGGAGGAGGCGTGACTGGCCCAACCAATCCCCATTCCCCTTCTTAGAACAGCCATGCTGGGATCATGGACTGGTCTGGTTGTCTAACAAAGCCAATGCAAACAAAATATCCTGCAATATGCTGGAGATAGGTCTGTAATACGTGTTGACAAGGCCCAGGCCTTAGTGGAGGTCCATCCCTTGCTGCTCTTCTGGCATTGGACCAGACAAGTAACCATTATATTGTCAGTAACATTTACAAGGTCTGTTCAAATTGTTACTGAAATTGGATTCTCGGAAATGAGCTCTTTAAAGGAGCAGCGTTATTCTGTGAAATTCTGCGTGAAAATCTGCAAATCCATCATGGAAACTTTTGAGTTGATTACAAAGGCTTATGGTGAGGATTCTATGAAACGTACCACGTGTTATGAGTGATTTGCCCAGTTCAAAAAGGGGCGGCAATCAGTGAAAGACAACGAGCGTTCCGGATGACCATCAACGTCGACTGATGACCCCCACATCGAGAAAGTGAATGATCTCATTGGTGCAAATTGACCTTTGACTGTCAGGGAACTTGCAGAAGAGTGTGACAGCTCGATTAGTTCGTGCTATGAGATCCTAGCTGTAAAATTGAGGATGCATCGAGTCACCACCAAATTTGTGTCTTGCCTGATGACAGCAAACCAGAAACAACATCAAGTTCAAGTCTGTCAGGAACTTTTTAATCAAGCTGAAGAGGATGAAGCTTTCTTATCCAGGATCATAACAGGTGATAATTCATGGGTTCATGGATATGACATCGAAGCAAAAGTGCAATCTTCACAATGGACTGGTGAAACATTCCCCCGCCCCAAAAAAGCTTGACAAGCACTTGTCAAGCTTTTTTGGGGCAGTTCGCTCAAATGTCAAGGTGATGTTGACTGTTTTCTTTTGATGCAAAGGAGTTGTGCATCACGAATACCCATCTAAAGGCCAGACAGTAAACACGGAGTAAACACAGACAACTGGGGGATATGAAACGCCTAAGAGTGAGAATCAGGCGAACACGGCCCGAACTTTGGAGGAGCGGTGAGTGGTTTTTTCAGCAAGACAATGCGCCAGCTCATGCATCTCTCAGAGCTTGTGAGTTTTTCGCTGAAAACAAGACTGCTGTGCTTCCCCACCCACCCTACTCACCAGACCTGGCCCCAAGTGACTTTTTCCTGCTCCCTATACTGAAAACCCTGCTCAAAGGAAAAAGATTTGCCACCATTCCAGAGATAGAGAATAATTCGGCGGAGGAGCTTATGAGCATTCTGTAAGAAGTGTACGAGGACTATTTAAAAAGTGGAAACATAATTGGGTAAGTGTATACGCTCGGGAGGAGACTACTTTGAAGGGGAGCCTGACCAATAATTTTTTAGTGAAGTATTTTTTTGTAATAAATAAAGTTCGGGAACTTTTTGAACAGACCTTGTATAGCAACAAGAAATATATTATTTTGCATCATGAGAAAATTTTTTCCATTGTAGTGGAATTCTTATGAAATATTATATCTGCCATTAGATTATGCGTTAAAATCCAATCAGATTGCAGATAATCCAACTCGATTTGATGTAATTTTTTCATTCCTATCTATTCCACAGAAACACTTATAACAAACTTGTTTCATGCAAATATCTACATGAAATAAAATCGTTCCAACATCGTTGATACTGTTTTGTTTCATTGGGATAACTTTCATGGGATCAAAACTTTTAATGTTGCTGTATCTGAGACGTCTACCGCACCACAAATGCTAGCATATAAAGAGCGATTGTCATACATTTGGATAAGCAGTGTTTGGTGCAATTTATTACAATGGATACTGACCATTTGCCGAATTTTACTCTCCTAGAATAGCAAAGTACTATGCAAGCCACCACCATGGCACTGTGATACTCCACATCAGGCATACAAAACTCGCTCTAGTTCAAATCAGAACCTTGCAAGTTCCCAAGCTGGCAGGTACTGACAAATAAGCATTCAGGAGATCAATACGCTGCTAAACCAGAAACAAGGAAATAGCTGGTTATACAAACATGCTTAGATGCAGTACACTTGTTAAGAAACATATGATAAATAATAATTCAAGATACTAAATCATGCAGAAAACAAAAGCATTCCAGTCATTTCAAATTGTGTTAGTTCTATGTACGATGGACAATAATTAAAAACCCAAAGTTCTACTCTACCTGGTGAGTGTTTGATAGAACTTATGTATCCAACTATTATGGTCAATTGTAGTTTGCAGAAAAAAATAGATTTTAAGTCTATTGGTTTCTTAGTCTATTTCCTTTATCTTATGGCTGTGAGGAGAAAAATGCAGCCTTGAATTGGATGAATGAAAGAAAAACTGATAAATGTAAAAAAGTACAAAGGAGTAAGAAAGAAAGCTTACAAAATACCAAAAAAGAAACTTATGCTGAAAAGAAATATGGAGAATATTGAAGAACTGCATGAACAAAATAATAGCTTGTGCAAAAATTTCAGCATAGCATTCTCATGACTCTTACCCTTTGAAGTAACTCATGGTATTAAAGTCACACACTGCCAGGATCTGACTTCCTCATTGCTTGGCTCGCAAATCACTTGGCCGTGGTTGTTCCAGTGGATCATTTTTATACCCTGAATGCCAGTAAGGCCCCCTATAACTTTGGTGTGAATTGCGAACTAGCAATACTGGGATATCTTGGCCAATTGCCATGGGCAACAGTACTTCAATTCTCTTCCCCTGGGTTTTGTGTTCAGATCTGCACGGTGGGAAACGGACCTCTCTCGCTTGGTGAGCGGCGTCGACTTTACTACAAGGCTCCCAGCATTTCCTTGGCAGCAAAAAGGACCTCACTGTTTTTCTCATCAAATGTACTTTGTACAAGAATTCTCCATACTTGCCCAGTGGTATTTCGCTCTAGGGCATGCTGTCATTTATTATTTAATGCAATATATGCTCCATAGTGGGAGGAGTTATCCATTTCAAAGGCTGTGTTAGTCTTTATTTAATTTTTGTCGACCCTGTCTTGCCTCAGTCTAGTCAGTTCAATTCAGTACTACGAATTCAGTTTCGTGCATTGCAAGCTTAACCTTTACCTTCCTGAGTTTTTCCGTAGTCGTAAGCCTTGCTGGCCGGGGTTTTTTAAATTACCAGTGTTTTTTAAATGTCCACCAATGTGCCAAACGAACACACTCGGCAGTCTAGAGACACAATTTTTGTGCCGGAGAGACACGCTCGGAAGAAATAAAGGTTAAAGAGTGCTCCTGTGCATAGTATCTTCTTTGAATAATCGCAAACATATGGATATTAGTCAATATTTCTCACATTATGACAACTCAAATCAGAATTCAGGAAGCAATGTGTAGGCTTACATTCATCCTAAGGTAGGGGAAGGGGTGATGCACAATGAGCTCATACAAGGAAGGGAATGGTGCAGGTAGAGATGGGCCATTCTGAAAAATACCGTGGTAATTCTCATAAACTACTGTGGTACTTTATGTACTTTTACCGCAGTTACTTTCTTTTTTCACAGTTTCCTGGTTACCTCCAGTGACACAGCTCCAATTTACATATCTATACTGAATTTACTGCAGCCCCTGAAAATTACCATAATTTTCAGTAATATTCACTTCCGTCTCAGATATTTTTCATTCCGATATATTCCAAATGTATTATTTTAAGCCAAGTCAATATATATTTCATACCTTCTTAGTTATAAATCAAGACATGTAAAACTCATTTGTGGAATATTTTTACCAGTGAAATATGTACATGTATAACTTTATCAGTTTGAACGCAAATTTCTCATACCAGTAAAAGAATGCTAAATTGCATTTGGGCTGCCATGTTTCTCTTGAAGTTCTCTCTGTTTCTAATACATTAATGTAGCAATAATAATGGTTTAGATGCTATTATCCCCTTGCACTTGCTATTGGCTTTCATATTAAGTTCTCTATTAGCTATAAATTGCAGAAAATTAAATATTACCAGAAAATCATTGTATTTTTTTTAAATTACCAGAATTTACCATGGCTATTTACCTCAAATGAAAATTATGGTAATTTACCCATCTCTAGGTGCAGGTAATAATGCAGTGGTGATTGGAGATTATATATTGGCATAAGAGCTTGACTGAGATTACATCACTCGTACTTACTGGAATCAGCATTGAGAATAAATTAAAATATAATGAATATATGAGTAAAATATAATCTCTTATGAATATTTGCAGTAGCTCACTTCTGTGGAGCACTCAAAAATAGTCAAAATTTCCACATTCAACCACTTCTCCTTCGTAGCTCTCGATGGAATATTACTATTTAGCAATTAGCTATAGCTATTGCATTTAGTTAAAGCCATTTGTTCTTTCCCGAAGAACTTCTGGAATACTTGTTAAGTTACGTGGTTACAAATATTTAAGCAGCTTGGTTTTATAGAGCATGTAAAATAGTTTAAATTTATTGTATAACAGCGGTTAAAAAACCATTTTCGTAAGTGTGACTAGTGCAAGACAAGTACAATTTTTGGATTTATTGTTAACTTATAGTTAACTTTTAAGTTATAAACAATAGTGTGGCTGGTCAGTAGGTGCCATTACCCATCCGTGGTGAGGGGTCGACGTTGAGGCTCAGATTCCAAGTTTGGGTCCAGCTAAATGAGGGTTGACCCTTCCATGGGGCTTTGAGAGTAGGTAAAATTTTCTGCAGCCCCAGCAAAGGGATTTAAGCCACTATTTATAAGTAGTATTAGGAAAATTGTAACCAAATAGAAAATTAATAAGAGTATGCTTCAAACCTTTAGGGGTCCCATAACTTTCATTGGTGTCAGGGAATCATGGAAGGATTGGCCAGGAGTTGTGTGGGAATGGCAAAAAAATAATATAAATTGATTAATCAATCTTTGATTCATTATAAAAAAAGTCGATTAATCATTTAATTAACTGTTTACTTACAATAAACTTATTATCATATGAGTAAATGATTAATTGAAAGATAAAAATCGATTATTTCCACCGAATGATTAAGTGTTGCCATCTCTAGTGTTGTGGTCCTGCAAAATTGCTTCTTTCATTATGAATGCTGAAATAAATATATTGATAAAAATGTCAGAGTTGAAAATGTTTAATTCTTTTTGAGTTTTAAAGTTATAAATTATAACAAAACAATTTCCCACTTAATTCATTTAGTATTTTAAATTGGTATTCATTGTTCTTGATTTCTAACACTATAAATTTTAAGAACAAGTCCCCCCAATTCATTTAGTATTTTTTAATTTGTATCCATAAAAGTGAATAGGAAAAGCTGAATTAAAATGATCAACAGAATAGAACTCAGGATGCAGTTCTTAGTCTGAATGGACATTTTCAGTTTGTTAAATAAAGATTAGCAAAGATAAGAAATGCATAATGTCTGTCCTTACTGTGCCATTTCCAGCAAAGATCTTTTGTCAGAAATGACTGATATATTAAATTTGCTTCTTCACTGTTTTGTTTGTTTTCCCTGTTGACGGTGAATGTATTTTGATGAGATAACACTTCAGACACCCACTATGTTCTCAACAGATCAGTCGGTTTTAGGCCTATCTGCCTCAGGACTGATAATTAAGAATGAACACTGAGAATGGTTATCATGCTATCATGGTAATGAGTGACAATGTTACAAAGTTATTTCAAAGGGAAACTGAATTGGTGACTATTAATGACTTCTCATTTTAAGTCTTTGCTACTAATTACAATGATTGGCTTTGGCAAGCACACACATCAAGCTTCTACTCAGATTAATAAAAGAAGATTGAGAAAGATTATTGGTTTTGGTGAATCGTTGGTACAGTGAAAGAATTGTCTGAAAAGTTTCTTCTTTCATTTGCATTGGCTTAGACAGCAAAGCCAAAATTCCAGTAGGCTTCCTCATGGTGAAGCAGAAGGTCCTAGACTTGGGACAACCTAAGTAGGCCATGGAATTAATGAAACATAGGATGTTTTTCAAAAGAGATGATGCTATTATTCACTACTGTGCATGGAATCAAGTTACTCAACAAACGAACAATCATCACATAAGTGATGGTTGATTTAATATGCATCGCAAAAGGCAGAATTTGGAGGGAGAACATGATATCAGAAATAACATTGAGTTCTAAAATTTAATGAGGCATGCCAGATTCATGCAAGTATAAAGATTTAGTCATTTCTGTCTCAATTAAGTTCCACTAAATTTCTTCACTAGAGGTGCTTTTGGTGATATTTGTTTCAATTTTGGAGGGTCTTGCAACTATTCCAAATACCTGTCCCATATCAGCTACTGCTAATAGGTAGGAAGTGTGCTGATAACTAATTTTAGGAGGATAGTAAGGTAAATAATAATATACGATCTTGTCCTTTCTCGGTGAATTATATGAATAAATAATTCTTGGGCTTCTAGCCGAGTAAGAATTTTTGTGGCTGACGTTTCGATGGATAACACTTCCATCGTCCTCAGAGCGGTAATGAAATGCAGGCCTTCCTATCTGCTTTAATATAGCTGCTTAATCCGGGGGGCATTGTTGTCTCCTTCTTTCCGTTATTTTTTGAAATAACGGTCTCCATTCCCTGCTTAGTATGTACCCAGAGTCGCGATTTAAGTTGTTCTTCTCCAGCCTGATCTCAATGGCTTCTTTAAGGAGACGATCTCAATACATATGGGTCTTAGAGACCACTTGAGCTTCATCAAAGGAGATGATATGATCTTCCGATAAGCTATGTTCAGCCAGGGCAGATTTCTCCGGGTGGAACAGCCTAATACACCTCCTGTGCTCTTTTATTCGGGTCTCTATCGTGCGCCCGGTCTCTCCAATATATACTTTCCCGCATTGACATGGGATACGGTAAACTCCAGGTGTTCTGAGTCCCAATTCGTCCTTCACATGCACTAAATCCCCATGCAGTTTTTTCGGTGGTTTGTGGATTGTTTCTATATTCCGCTTGGCCAGAATCCTAGAGATTTTCCCGGCGACGGTTGAAACATAAGGCAGACAAGCTCTTGCAACAGGTTTCTTCTCCCTTGGAGACACATCAGGATCGACAAAACTTTCAACGCGGCTCTCCTTGTGCTCGGCACTAGCTCTATTCAGGGCCAGCGAAATCTCTCTCTCCGTATACCCATTTCTGCGGAATGTTTCCCGTAGGTGTTCTATTTCTTGTGGGAGGCTTTCCTTGTCTGCTATAATGTTTGCACGGTGCAGGAGGGTAGAGATAACAGCTCTTTTTTGAGATGGATGGTGGAGACTTAGGCCATTTACGTAAAGGAACGGAAAGGAGACAACAATGCCCCCTGGATTAAGCGGCTATATAAAAGCAGGAAGGAAGGCCTGCATTTCATTACTGCTCTGAGGACGATGGAAGTGTTATCCATCGAAACGTCAGCCACAAAAATTCTTGCTCGGCTAGAAGCCCGAGAATTATTTATTTAAATAAAAATAGTTTCTGGATGTGGCAATAGCGAACATGATTACAAAGAAGTTGGAGAAACGGACAAAATATCATGACCTGCTTTTTGAGCTTCGGCAGATGTACCACTGAAATTCTGCTAAACTAGTTGTCCTAATCAGAAATATGCTCTGTGGAGTTGAGGGCTTGCTGCTGGAGAGAATTAAGTGTATTCTGTCCTGTATGGGACAGGCAGAATCACTTGCAGCTCGCATTCAGAAGGCCATCATCCTGGAGTCACTTGTATTTGGGTAAGTGTGGATGGAGCATGAGCAGTTTATGATAGCGATAGCCTGGCTCTTTTCTAGTTCTACAAAGAAACATCTATTCATTCCCTGAACATTGTAAGATGGTGTTAACTATTTGAAAGGCCAGAAGATTAGTTACAGGTTTCACAGATCTGGATATTGATGACTGTGAAAAAGAACTAGCATCTCTTACATATGTACATAAAGCACCAAAGAAGATGAAGATTAGCATCATTTCTGACTGAAATCATTACCGATAAATAAAATACACATATTTTGTAACACTACAGACAAAAGCAAGCAAAAATTTGAAATAATTGCAAGTAATAAGAAGCAACGGATGATTAGCTTAGGAGTAAATAATTCATAGTAATTTCAACCAGAATTGAATTCAGCATGAATATTTTATGAAAATACTGCATGGTTAAAAGCTGCTCTGATATTATTTCAAAAATTTTTAATATGATTTCAACTTTTGCATATTGATGCAGTTGCATAAAATCTTCAAGCAATGAGCCACAGTAGCACAGGAGGAATTGGTAGTCCTTGCGTAAGGTGTTGTTAAGTGAGCATCAATTCTAGAAAGAATTTACTTGATCACTGCAGGTTGGGTGAATTAGTATCCTCTATTGAACTCTTCACCCAAGTAATAATTCAGTGGATTTTATGGTTCCCTAAGGCATTTATTCTGCAGCCTTTCATCATACAGTGGTGTATCATTGTCGTCAAACACATATCCCGATAAATCAGATGGAAGTTCCATTGCACTAAAATCTCAAAGAAATCCAGGTAATAATGGTCTAGTTGTGTATTCTATGCCTTTTACACTGTCAAAATTGTACCTTTTGAACATTGACACACATATGTCATAAGCAACAACAGAACTACCGACATGCAACAATGAACAACTCGAATTAATTACGGTTGAAAGCTTAATTCACAAATCAATGATTATACCACCAAATAATTACTGTTTAGTTGACTATGAATACTAAAATAGAAAACAATGATTACTTCAACACAGTGAATACAAATTAATGAGAGATTGAAGAACCTCTGATACAAGAATCAATGATTGATGAGCCATTAATTCTTAAACAACTATGAATAGGAAATAATAATAAGGTAATATATATCCTAGATTGGAAATCTGTAATTATTGAGGACTATCCTCATCATAAACATCTTAGTATGAACTAGCCTAAGGAATAAAAAACAACTACATACCCTAGCAATCATCTCTAGCTTGAAACCCTAGAAATGGTCATTTTGTCCAGGAATACTTTTTCACCCTAATCAATGTTGTGATTCCTTTATCCATAATGCACTCCTGGCCCCATAATCTTGAGATGTCACTCTTAGCAGTAAAATTTTGACTGATATGAACACTGTTTTTGCATGGTGCATTCCCTCTATGTAAATACAAATGCATAAATTATGAATCTTTCTTGAGAAGAATTAATACTAATAAGATGTGTATAATAATAATAACCTGAGAAAGTACAAGTAAAGGTTTTAATTTATAACAGCATATCAAAAAATAATATAAATGGGTACCAATGACTTACTTTTATAAACAAAGACCTGATTTTTTTCCCTGTCTTGTAATTCTTCTTCTAGTGATCAACTCACTGATTGGTTTGCTTCAGAGTTGTCTGTTAATAACCAGAGGGGGACCTAGGGTCCTCTTCCTCCTCTTGCTCCTACCATTCAAACACTTGATGTTCCTCCCTGGAACCATACTCTGGGCCCTCACTGTGCAGTAGGGAGGGCATCCAGACATACTCCGACTGTGGCATAACCAGCCCATATTCTCACACTCTCTGTAGATCTACTTATAGCAATATTGGATTGATGGGGAGGAGGTTGGACTGATCTTCCCAAGTGGATGTTCATTCTTTGAAAGCCTTAACTTCCTAAGTGGTGCCCTACTTATCAGAGACCACAAGGCAGGGACCCTCTTTTTTTCTCTTTCGCAGCAACAATAATATCTCAGGAGGAGAAATAATATTAGAAATGATCAGGAGCCATATGGTATATATCCATTTTCCTCCCGGGAGGAGCATGGCCATTGCTGGGGTCGCCCACAAGATTTATTTCCCACCATTCTTTCTGTGTTTAACCAACGAATTTCTCACATGGGCACCTGGCTATTTAACACAATATTACTGGGATATGAATTTTCATTATTTCAAATTTACCTTTTACATTTGAAGGATGGTAATGAAGTAAAATATTTCCTCTACACATTGCGCATATGGCCAAAGTAGCTTATACATAATTAGGTTATTTGGTGCTCTACCAATGCATTGGTTCAGAATCAATATTGGAAACAAAACTATGGTACCTTCGGATATTTATCTTTAATGACCACCGTTGTATCATTCACTTCCACAGCTCCCACTTTCATCTCGGGGTCCTCCATAAACAAAAAAAAAACCTTGAGACTAATATTCGGCAGGTTTTTTTTTCTGTCGACTAATTTTCTTGCTCAGTTTGTTCTTTTCGTACCCATTCCTTAAAATCAAATAAACTGCCACGAAGAAAGACGCGATGTACTTGGTTTGCACCCATACTGTTTGAACCGACCGCGCAGAACTTGTCAACTGTTTCGAGAAATACCGCCAACGCCAACTGCTCGATCTTTTCGGCAACATCAGTGCGTGGTGGGGGTGGTGGGATATGAATTTCTCGGTGGCTAAACATGTGTTTTTGATATTTCTTTCGTTTTTATACGTATTAATAGCATCATGAAATTAATTTTTGGCCCTACTTATTGATGGTGGTGTCCTCGCTCTGTGGCGCCTTGTGTCGCACTCTCGTGGGCACAGCCACAAACAGGCATTTTAGGCGAAACGCCCGAATAAGCTGGACGAGTTGATTAGATGAAGAAACTGCAGCCAACTGCCTAGGGAAATGGATTCTGTGGACTTCCCATTGACGGTGTATCCTGGTGTATCCCGCTAGCTGCTTGGTAATCAGAAAGTCGTGAGTGACAATTTTTATTTTAAATCCATAATGCATCTAATAAACGTAAGACTGAGATTTGGATGTGACTCAAGTTCCTTCCGTGAATACCGTCCCCTAATATCAATTCATTTTTCCGGAGCCTCTTCTCGTCATTTCGATGAAAATGATTGTTGTGTTTTTACTCGGGAGTAAAATAGACTCAAGGCATTAAGTGTGCAGTTAGCCTTGCCAGCTACTTCTATCTGGCGCTGTACTGCATCCCGCGTGTCTGGTACGGGGTGTGATAGGTAAAAGTTCATAATGGAGTCAGTATACTGATGACGAAGGTGTTTCATGCATGTGTTATTGTCATGTTTGGAAGTTAAGTTGGGAATTTTGTATTAGTAACCTAGGAAGGTGAACCCGTCGGTTCGAACATATCTCCCCCAATTTATTTTGGTGGTCGTATAGTGTGTCATTGCAGCTTGCTTGCAGTTAAATACCTTCTCTTGAGCATCGATATCCTGGGCTCTTTTATCATTACGTCTGCGAGTACAGATTTCATCGTCAGCTTGTTCGTGTTCGAAGGAACATTCGTCAGAATACTTTTAGTTATGTTCTTGTTTTTAAGCGTTACTGCATCTTTATAACCTGTAATCTTTCCATTACCAATATAATGTGCAGTTTAAACAAATCTGTGCGTTATAAATTCGAAATGACGTCACTTAACTTTGTTACAGTCATATTAAATTGCCTTTGGCCTGTCAAATGGACCCAAATATGTAGAATATAACTCGCGCGCTCGCTTAAAAATGGTTTGGAGGTGTAATTGGCTGGTGAATGCTTAATAAGCGATCGTAAGTTGGTGTGGTAGCTTGAGTGCTGTCTTCCCATGGCGAGAACCCGTGTTTGAACGGTGGCAGTGGCGGTTTGTTTGGGCTTTGGGGGGGTCTATTCTATTTTTCGAAGTTCTGGAGTTTTCGGGTGAAATGAAAGTTCAGTAAGCTCAACAGTTGCCTCCCTCCGATACTTCGTAATTTGAAGACTCCGAGGACAGTTGCCTCATGGTACACATGCACGGCTAATCGGAAAAGTGTCTAGCCAATTACGAGCGCGTCTTCTGTCAGCGCATAAATCCTGTGCACTCCAGTTAGGGAACAAATTAAAAAATAACCAGTGCACCTACTGGTAAAATAATCATATAATAATTTTTCATATTTAATTTTACGTTAGATAGTGGATAACTTTAAAAATGCATTTTTAATATTTTTTACTACGTGTACCGGTTTTTGACCATTCGAGCAAATCTCCGACTTTGATAATTCGTTACTCGAACACAAGTATTTTTATGGCATCCGTATTTCACTCAAAGTTAGATGAATATGTTTGCTATACATGTTGTAAGTTTCAGCGTTGTATCTTTTACAGGGAAAAGGCTGTCATTAGTGTTGTAAAATGATTGCGTCGTACCCAGCCCCCGGCAACTCCCTATCCTTGCCGTGTTGGCTCCGCTCTCCCTTATTGTCCGATTAGTTCCTGCTTTGGTAGTTGGCGCTACTTGTGCAGTCGCCCGACAAAAGCCCGATGACATCCCAGAAAGTAAGCTACAGTTGGTGATTCATAATGTCTTCAAAATTAGCGTTGTAATTCCTCTGAGGGTGGATTATTCGCGAGTTTGCACAGAAATCATTTGTTTACTACTTCTTGGATATTTTCAAAGTTCTAGAAGGGAATAGAAAAGTTCGTACAAAGCCTTAGACATGGAGTATATGTAACCATGTTCAACTGATTACGCAAAGCGAGAAACCGCGCTTAGACAAACTTTTTCATTGACCGTGACAATATTTATAATAAAAGTCCATCATGATTTGCATTAATTGATAGGGTATAAAATCACAAACTTAGAGAGATTTTTAACATTTTTAATGTATCCACAAAAATTTTGGCGAGCACAAAAATTTAAGCGAGTACACAAATTTTGTTGAACAGAAAAATATAGGGTACAAGAAATTTTGACTTTTTCACGAACAAAATTGACATCAGGTAACGAGAATTTTGTATTTTAATGATGAAAAATTCTTCGTGCTGAAGTTCAGGATCATAAAAATTTTTGTAGATCTTCATTCACTGAAATAAAGAGTGAAGCGTTAGAAAAACCATTATAATCAATTTTATGCATAGATTCTGTAGATCATATGATCAGAATTTTTTTTAATTTTGGAATTGTGTTTCCACAGGGGTTGGAATATTAAAAATTACCATAAAATAATGGCGATCACTCAGCCATCGTAAGGAAAAGTTAAAAAAGAGATTAGTGACTCCTGTTTAATCTATTTTCAAATAGCTAATGCATGAAAATTTGTTATCGTTAACTAACATTTTATTTCAATATATTTTAGGGATATACAATAAAAAAACAATTATTTTAAGTTGTATCTATATGTTTTGATTTGAATGGAATTTAAAATTGTGAAAAATTATGACAATACTATCCAGAAAAAGCTTAAATCATTTCATGTTGGAATATAGGAAATTGATACGGTTATCTTAATTAAAAATTGATAAAATTGACTTATCTTTCAAGGAAAATCACTAAACAATATGTTCACATGAAAAATCTAACAATATCTCACTCATACAAATCCAATACCATTCTCTGGGCAATAGAAAACCAGGGAAGGTCATAATTGGAGTAGTTACCTCTAGACAATACATTTTTCGGCATTCTCTCTGGTTCTAATTGTCTGTTGATGCCATCGATTATATTTGCTAGCAATAACCGACAGATTATGAAACACATTCTTGTATATTTTTGTGGAAATAGTTATCAAAAAGTCTTTTTGTTTAAAAAAGATTGCTTTTTCCTATCTTTCGGAACGAGATAATACAACATGCCTGAATCTGGCAGGGACCAGGTTGTGTCGTTATTGATGTAGATACCTCAATATTAAATGTTTTGGCATTTACTCCTTTTCTAGTCCCCCATTGATGCCATCATTAATATTTGCTTGAATAATCGCAACATTATTTACACAAATCCTTATGTTATTTGCGCTCCTTATCTTATATTTGATGAGACTGCCTTTTCTCATATTTCAGATCAAGATCACACAGCACGTATAACAATGCTAATATAAGAATATTCAATTTTTTGTGCTAAAATCCTAATTCAATGATACTATTTAAATGACTTCTTTAATGATCAAGAGATAAAAATGGGTGGAATAAATCTTCAAATGTAGCAGGTTCCTTCACAGAGGTTGAAGTATTTTGACAATAATTAACGGCGTTTAAAGTCGAGAGTGAACGACTCAAACTCAATACTTACCAGGCAATTTATCCAAACAGCCAAGGCGGTATAATCATCTCCTCCTCCACACGCTGGCACGACTTCACCTCTTCAATTTCCTCTTCCGTGCAAACCGAAACGATGACCGGTGAGGATGGGTTTTTCAGTTTGGGGATGGGTGGGGCTGGTTGAAGAAGGGACGGGAGGGAAATGGCGAGGTGGAGTGCGGTCGGGCGAGGAAGATCATGGAGTCGTCGGAGGGAAGGGGAGCGGCAGGGAGTGGTGGGTACAGACGAGGAATTTACCAATTTTGGGGATGAATGAAGGGCAGTGGTGGCTGTTGACTTCAGGGGATGAGGGGTCGGGGCAGGAGTCGAAACGCTTGAAATACGTGAACTACGAATTTTGACGTCTTCTCCTGTTTTGTCCAAATAATCATCGTCCCCTTTATTCTTTTTTAGACAACAACCTGCAATGAGAGGAGATCAAATAATTCGTTATTTTCTTGCTTCCTTGAATTTCCTTGACCTTATTCGGCACCATGATGCTCAACATTTTAATGTTATTCTGCCGCACAAAATGCTTTAATAACACATCAACACAGTAGACAGATGATTCTTATGTGCAACATGCCTTACATTTATTTAAGTGAACTTAATTTTATACATATAAATATTTGAGACGATACTTACACAAACCACCCATATCCGGATGTATTTTCTTTTTTCTTGAAGTTTCAGCTTATTCAAATTATTCTTCTCTGGGCTCACTTCCTTTGTTAACACCTCAAAAACACAAGGCGCGTCTCACCTTAAGAGTTCTCTTGGCCTTCCTTTTATATCACCACAATAACACAATGCACGTCTCACCTTAAGCGTTTCCAGCAAGGAAATGAGTTTGTCCTTGACAACGAATGAAATATATCCCTATAGCTATGACGACATTGTTGTCCAATCAAGCCATTCAATTTAATGGTGAGAAAACAGTTTGACATCCATGTGGGATGACTTTTTCAAACTTTAAATCGTAAATTGTCCAAATTTAAGAAAATTAGGCCTTTTTAAACAATGACTGTATTCTTTAGCATCTTTATTCCAAGAGTAATTCGCCGTGATTTTAGTTATCATGACTAGGGTTACAATGTTTCTTTCAAGATACGCTTCAAATTAGGTTTTCATATTCGCCTTCCAATTTTTCAAGGAAGCTGAGGACTAGATTACCTTTTCGTTTCATGTTCAAAACTCTTCTCTTTAAGTCGTCTCAATCGTTTAAGGACGCGAGAGATAAAAAAGTGGGAGCAATGAAACGACACACAGTGTTTACTGTGAATCTTGTCAGTGCATGCGGCAAAAGATTATGTTTTAATGTTTGAATAATATCCTGTTTTCCTAAGTTGTACATTGACGAGGCATCTTTTTTCAATATCGAGAAGTTTGTCTACATTGTTTTGTTGAATGTATATAGCAGATTTTTAATTATTAACAAATTGCTATGCCCTCATTGATATTATTTATATAGGTATATTATAATCCTCTCTTTGTCTTTGAGAGATCTACATTTGTCGGTGACTATACATTAATAAATATCAATTACTAGAGCCATCTTAATGACTAGCGTTTGTACATTTCTCGTTATCTATAGAAATTTGCAAAAAAATTGCAATCAACGGAGCTGGTTATGTAATCATTAACCCTTTCGCTGCGGTCAAACTGCAGAGACGTTCCAGCCCCTGTGCGGCGAAAACATGAACGTTAACCTACTTCGGCACAGAAAGTACGCCTCTTGTTGCACCTGCAACACAATAGTCACTCAATCTCCCGGGATGGGATTAGTGCAATGTATTACAATGAACTTGGTGAATGGCATTCGCAGAAAAAGAGAAAGTTCAGAGGCGTGAGTAGGAACAATCACTTGCCAACGGAACGTAGGAGCTACGTTCACAGCAGTCAACCGGGCGAACGTAGTTACTACGTTCACAGCAGCGTAAGGGTTAACACACGCAAATAAATCAAAACTGCTTGTTCTCCAAGTGGACCTAGTTTGATACTATTTGATATTTTTAATGATAATTAGAGTCATAAAATAATACTCATGACACATAAAAAGCGCCAAAAAACCCTGTAGCCATAGGAAATCGTATACACGTCAAATAATGTAATTCAAATGCATTTGCTGGGAGGGGTAGAGGCCTTCTCTCAGGGACTGTATAATAATTTATTTTCAGTTTCACATTATATTACAAGTGAGGTAATTGTTCATTTTTTTATTTTTATTGTGAGATTTATTGGTGTTTCCAGGGGTCACAAGAAAAACTCATGTGCCAAAAACTTATACATTCAGGAAAAAATCTATTGTAATGATGTTAAACAAAAGAAATTGCTCCACAACTCTCACCTCTCAAATCTTTCATTACGATCCTTTAAATTCTCTTTCTCTTTCAAACTCTTAAAACAGGAAATCTTTTTACTCACTACTCTACCTGATTATGCTTTAATACATCAAAAAGTAGATTACAATCGATCTTTTATTTTTTAAGATCTTTTTATCCATCCAGCGATTGCAGGATAATGAAACACAAATAGGGAACTGAGACCAAGTATAGAATAGCGGACCCCGTAAAATTATTTATGCAATAATTAATCATTAATTCCTTAAAGATTCTATTAAACAATTGGCATGTAACACCCGGGTGTAAGAGCAGCCAATCAATGGTGTTCTTTTTTCTCTGACAACCAAATGGAGTGCACAATGAGCACCACTACCACTATAGGTGTAATATGTGTCTCATTCAATGGGTGACGCGAATGCAGAATATTCCGGAGACGCGGATGACATACCGTAATTCTTTGAATCTTTCGTCTCGATATCCCCTGTAAACAATCAAGGGAGATACATGAGGCACCGTTCTATTCATCAGCTGGGCTATCTAAAAACGTTGGCACAATAATTAATTTAAAGCGAAATCGTATCACATTAACATGTACCCACCTCTAATCCAAGGCATATATTGACAGTTAAGATTTTTTGATGTAGTTGACCAAACAAGTGCGGAGTTGGTGATGAATCTCCAGTGGAATAATTCAAAATTTCTGGACTGGCGAAACAGAGGGAACGAAACAAGTTTTTGAAACATGCCATTCCGGGTAAACAGAGCAGAATCTATTTCCAAAACTTGTTTCCTCAAAAAATCGCAGTAGTTTCACCGAAGCTTGAATATTTTTATGCTGAATCAACGCTCATGGTTTTACGTTTGGCTGTTTCAATTCCCCTTGTTAATTTTAGCGGTATCTGAGAAATGAATCCCTATATGTTCTACTGGGTCAAGTGTTTAATGCTTAATGCTTACAACCAGAAATTTAAACTCTGAATATTTGTCTGCACGGATTAATATCTCGCTACTATCATGTTCTTCCACCACTAAGATTAAATTTTTCAGTACGTACTCGGAAGTGAGTTTTTGGTTACGGGAAAAATTAAAACTGTTACTACTATTACACGAGGATACTGTACTGCCCACTTATTCTCGGGGTTGACGGGAACTACTGAGAGAAGGGATGAACTCACGCTTTGACCTGAATTGGTCCGAATTGACCCTCCATGGGTCCGGTGATCCCTGACTCGAGGACGTACTTCGGCAGACCGCATGACGTCAACCCATAAAGTGAGTCAGAGAAACACCTAATCCTAAAATTTTGGGCAATGGGCTCTCTCGATTCGCAAAGTGCGGTAGGTTTTTGCGAAAGCAAAACCGACGGCTACTCGTCTCTGTTGTTTGGGGAACCAAACTAATACGAGCACTTCGGGGAGGTGGAGGCCCAATTGAGGTCCTTTTGACCTCAATCCGCCTCATTGGTGTCGGCCTCGAAGGGGCTGTGGTTTTGCTAACCTTCCCTTCCCATCCTTTCCTCCCACCTCTTCCCAGCCTCGGTTATAAGTGGAAGCTTGCAAACCGGCGGCGGAAGTTGTAATCCTACTAATACTATTTTTACATATTGCAATGTGGATGATATTAGAAAAGACTGTATTTCAGGATTCGCCTTATGGAATGGTTTGCAGCCAATGCAGGGTTAGTTCCTCCTTTGTGTTTTGTTTGTTAATGGATGTACTGACCTGAGGTGTAACAGCAGATGTCAATCAGGTTTCTGGGTAGGGCAAGTAATTATTGTAGCATTTAAACGTTGCTAGCAATAGCGTGGTGGCCTGAGAATACACCTTAACATTGTGTTGGTGAAGAATATGGTATGCCTAAATAGCCGTAAAAGATGGCTGAGCGCAGTTACGATTCAATTTATACGCAATTCCAGATAGGAAGGTTTTTCTCCTCTTGTTCCTTGGTCTTTCTGCTGAAATTCGTTATCAGGTCCCCGAAACTTGAGAGCTTTTAGCATTCCCAGCAGGTTTCTCATTTTATCAGTCGATGCTCCTTTAGGGCAGCAAATGTTGCTTTTAGTGGCGTATTTTTCATATTTAGTGTCGTTGCATTTGTTTAAAAACTTTAACTTTGCTCTACACATTGTAAATTCCCTTAACGTCGCGAAATGAGGAAAGTTGGTAATCCGAAACAACTTTATGCCGGGCGAATGAATGGTTAGCGCTCGACGGCCGACATGAGAACTAATCGGACAGTAAGGGAACCTGCTTCTAGCTGCAGATGCCGAGGGCTGGTCGTACCATTTCGTTCTTAGTCGCGTTGCAATTCTCATGCCTTGAACATTATCGATATTTAATTGTCCAGTATAAGCACGTTTTATTTAAATCGATCACCCTGGCCCGTCACCGCCTGAAGTTTCTCAGTAGGATACAGAGCTTTATCATAATACAAAACTTTATCACCGCTCGGATCTTTCTTCCTCGACACAAAGCGTGAATACATACAATTGCTGTATTTTCCAATAACTTCCAAGAGCAGCAACCAAGAATGAAATCGTGCGACGCCCCAGTTTTGAAATGCAATCATTTTACAAAATTAATGACACCCTTTTTCCTGTAATAGATACATACAGCATGTATAACACACATAATTATCTTACGTTGAGTTAAATGCGGTTGTCTTTATAGTACTTGTCTTTGAGTTACTAATTATCAAAGTCGAAGCTATGCTCGAACACTGTCAAAAACTGGCACTTTTTACATTACCCCCAAAAATATTAAAAAGCATTTTGAAAATTTGAGTTTACCATTAAATAACGCAGAAGTATATAAGAAAAAATATTATGTGATTAGTTATTCTGTAGATCTCATTATTTTCCTATTTGTTCACAAACTTGAGTACGCATAATTTCTGTGCCAACAGTAGGCCTCCATACACCTGAGCGCCCGCAGTGGCGGCGCCCTCCGGTGGCCGGTGCTGTGCACACATCTAATTGTAAGCGGGTGCGGAATCACTATAATGTTGTAGCGTAAGCGACAAGCCGACGAAACTTGACAATAAGTGAATTTTACTGTTAACAACGTATGAATATCAAGACTTTGATGAGGTAGCAATTTCATCAAGGTTGTGTTTTCCTCTACGTTTTCATTGTTTTTAGCATAATTCGATTTTATGAAGTACCAAGAGATGACAAAATGGTCCATTTCTGTCAAGACTTGTAATTTTATCAATTCAATCAATCAATATAGAGACTTATTTTAAAGAATGATAAAAATATATGAACGCCTTTCATTGGTAATAGGTCAGCACATAAGTTTGTGAGTGATGGTATGAAGAAAGTGTCATGATGAGGCGAACGTCTTACCAATTAATGTAATGCTTATAGGTATGTTTTATCAAAAGTCAGAGAAAATCTCCTCGTTTTTCTCTATAAGCTGGCCCCTATTTACCTCTAGTATTTCCTAATCTCCGCAAACATCTCATTTACTCCCTTTTTCAGCATTTCATTAATTATTCTAAGCAAAATTCTTGCCACATGAGAAATTAAATCTATTGTACCAAACTTTACACCTTAAGGCGTCACTTTGTGGAAGTATTTTATATTTGAATCCAAATTAAAAACAATCCTTGTACTTTTACACGACTTTATTAACATACTAAGCATTTTGTAGATTGCTGCATCTTCAGGTACAATAGTTTATATTTTATTTATTTTTGTTATGATAATAACCACCACAAAGAAGCGGGAGGGGTTGTAGAACAAACTAATTTCGGGTGGAAAGGCACAGGGACATAGGTTAGGGGCTTGTGAGAAGGGAATTTTTTTCGGAAAAGAGTGGGGAAGGGTACGGAAAAGTAACTCGTTGTAAAGGTTGCTTGACACTCTGATGATTTCCTTGCTCCATTTTTGCTCCATTGCATCCATATTTAAACCTTTTGGTACGGCATGTAGAATTTCGGTATAAAATCACTTATGTGATTATTAACCTACCATTGCTTTGCAAATTGTGAGTTGATATCCATATTTAAGTAACTTCGTGAGTGTTCTTTGATCTATGTCTTAAAATTCCATCCTATTTGACCAATGTAAGCTTTATTACAACTATTACATTTAACTTTGTAAATACCCGACCTGGATAATATATCCACTTTGTCTTTACCGTTTACTACAATTGTAAACGGTAAAGACAAAGTATCGGTAAAGTAGTTAAGGTAAAATATGTAAATTGTAAATATAAACCTGAAACCTTAGGCTGGAAAAATTGCATAATATGCTCAGGCTAAAAGATCATAGGCTTTCCCGGCGTATAATATTAGTAAAGTCTTCTCGGGTTTGGCACCGGGTAAGGCTATTAACCCTTTCGCTGCGGCCGTATTTCGGAAACTTGCCTCTTCCTGTGTGGCCGAAAAGTGAAGGGTCATCAAATATTTTTTTCGCCTATGTCTAAGGGAGGTTGACGACGAGTTTTCAGATTCATAAATAACAAGACTATGCTTTTTATTTAATTCTTTTACTGTCATCTAGATATTTTAACATTTAAAATATTTTTAGAGTATGATAATCTATAAAGCAACCATCAAAACATAACGCTTTGTCGCAATCACGGCACCAAAATCGCGTGTCTTTTCTGACACCCTTTCTACGTGTTGTATGTTTGCACACAAAACATGGTCTTTGTGCATGCTTTCTATTTTCAGTTTCCGGAATTTTTTCACAAAAATGCCTTGCTGTCAGCCTGTCATCAATATTTTCGATGCAGTTCAAACTTGCTCGGCCTCTTGACTTAGATTTTGGCTTAGCGCCGTATTTTCCTAATAACTGCCGCAGAACAATAGTTATAAATTTTCTCATTGGGATTTTTTTTCCAGTGTTTACCTTGTACAAATAATATGCATTTAACATACTAATATCTACAAGATGAAAAAACAATTTTTTATACCATTTCAAAGTCTTTCTGACACATTCCACGGAACCCACCATCATATCAGATTTATCCACTAACCTCATATTTGTTATATAGTCAACAACGGCATCAGGTTTCAGTATTTTCTCATTTGTTTTGAAACATCTTTTGCCACTATCTACCAATTTTCCCTCGTGTATTGTGGACAAAACACAAACATCCCTTTTATCGTGCCACTTCATTGCTAAAACACTACCATTGCATTTCTTCTCGAATTCAGCCTTTGACATCTTTTGGGTAAATATTGGCATATTTTTTCTATTTGCCCTCACTGTACCACAAGAACTAGTTCCTCTTTCAAAAAGGAAATGACAAAGTTTTGGACTGGTATAATAATTGTCCGTATACAAAACATGTCCTTTTGTGAAATATTTTTCCATCAAAGTTTTGATGACCTCACCAGACACTCCCAATTCACTGTCTCGTTTTATCTTAGTTTTCATTCCGGTGTAAACAATCATATCTAAAACAATTCCTGTCTTACAGTCACACAGAACAAATATTTTTATTCCGAATCGATGTCTTTTTGAAGGAATGTACTGTTTGAACCCTAATCGCCCTTTGAATAGCACCAGAGATTCGTCAATAACTAACTTGCGAAATGGCCTAAAAACATGACTAAATTTAGTGTTTATATAGGATAAAACATGGTTGATTTTCCAGAGTGGATCATTCACATCAGGCATACTGTTATCTGCAAAATGCAGGCAACGTGAAATCAAGAGAAAACGATCACGCGACATATATTTTCCAAAAATAGATGTTCTAATTAGAGGATCTTTGGCCCAATAATCCTGAATAGAATGTTTTCTTATGTGTGGCATAAGCAAACACATTGACAAAAAAACATACAATTCCTCAATATTTACATTCTCCCAAGCATGAAGTCGAGATTTTGGCGAAAGCACTGAATCATTCATGATAACACTGCTATACCTGTTTGTCTCTTTGACAATATGAGCCATCAAACATGTATCAAAAAAAAAGTTCAAAAAAATCACACTCGCTACTGTTCTTATCAATCCCGCTATTTTTCTGAATGCCAGCTGTGGAGTCATCAAACTCAAAAATCTGCGGGGTGAAACCACGGGTGCTGCACCAAAGGTTCGATGTTGTTGAGCCAACTTCCACAAGAGTTGGGATAAGGCCACAATCCGAATCACTTTCCGTGTCATCACTTTCTTCAGATGAACTAGTAAATTTATCAGCAAAATTTTCATTTTCACTATCTGATGCAAATAACATATCGAGAACATCTTCTTCTTGAAAAAGCCTTCTCCTCTTGCTGTCACGAGACATACTTCCACTCGCCATTATGACCCTTTACTGACTGATCACAAAAGGGAGAACCTAAAATTCTTAGGCCGAGTTATCGCTTGGAAAATCCAGTTACGAACACCTGTTTATCATTAGCAACTAAAATCCTTGGAAAGGGCTTGAAATACCCTTAGCCTGAGGATAATGCAATTCTTGGAACGGGCTCGAAATACCATTAGCTTAAGGAGAATGCAATCCCAGGAAAAAGAGATAGTCTGGAAACGTGGAGAGGGATGACCACGGCAAACGTAGGAGCTACGTTTGCCGCAGTCTACTGGGTGAACGTAGCAGATACGTTCATAGCAGCGAAAGGGTTAAAGGCCAACATTTCGACGAGAAACTCTCTTATCGTCATCAGGGCTAAGACTAATATATTCAGGCTGTTTGCGTTTGAAGAGTTTATATAAAAAAGAGGCAAGCATTTATTCCCTCCTTGTTTTGAATTTAAGCTATTCTAATCTAGTAAAACAAGGTGATATATATATAAATTAATAATTGCCATTGAATCATGGTATTAATCTCTTCAGTTGGGTCATGATAAACAAGACAATCACTTTTGCCAAGTTAATGGAATAGTTTTGCCTTGCGTCGATTTCAGTTGCAACTACCTCTGGGCCGAAGATGGCGTCAGTAAATACACTTTAATTCTTTTGCGGCGTTGGTATAGCAGATCCTTGCTCAATATTAGATGGTTTCACCACCTGATGGTCTTTCGGACCTAGTTGTGACTTTGGATTTTTGTTCACTGGTGGCTTCTTAAATCCGGTTTTGAAATTCTCCGGTTTACCCCTGTAATTAGGGTTGATTCCGGCAATCTCAACTGGTGTCATTACCTTTCCCTTATCAGCCTTTGTAAACTTAAATTCTCTGATTATATTTCCTACAAAAGGACCAGTATCTCAAACTGGGGTTTATTTTTAATAAGTACAGAGAATGTTTTTAATATGGATTCAAATTATTATACTATATGTACTCCTCACTTTATGATGCTTTCCTCATCTTTGGAGTTTTACGCCGTTATTCATAGTCCTCAATAATTACAGATTTGTTTCAATCAATGATTATATCTGTAATTATTTACTGTTTTCTATTCATTGTCGTAAAAGAATCAGTGATTCATCAATCGTTGATTCTTGAATCAGAGATTCATCAATTCATTCATAGTCCAGCAAACTAATTATTTGTCCAAATAATCATCGATTCGTGAATTAAGCTCTCGACCATAATTAATTAGATTTTTTCTTTGTTGGACGTCGGTAGTTCTGTGGTTGTTTACGACATATTCGTGTCTTTACGTTCCAACTGTACAATTTTATTTGGTGCTAAAGGCATAGAATACTCAATATGACTGTCTTGAATTGATTAGGATGATTGATTACCTTGAATTGATTAGGATTTCCGTACAACGGAAATTCTTTCGGATATATTAGCGTATGTGATTTCCGATGACGACGTACCAGCGTATCACTTAAGGCTGCAAAAAACACGCATTAGGGATCCAACAAATCCACTGAATTATTACGATAAATAAACTACTACATACCCTGACTCGCCGATTTGAATGCCGTATTTTCTATGTCGTGCACGAGGTCAAAGGCTAGGTCACCTTGAACTTCGTCAAACTTATCCTAGTTGTATTGTAATTAATCAGTTTATAATCAGCAATATCCGCCCTTGGTGTAAAAAAGCTGGGAAAATTTACCCTCGCTAGGTTGGTCTGGAGCCTCACATCGCCCGTCTCATTTGCCCTCAAAGCCACTTTGCTTATCACGATAATTATCGCATGTCACTGGTAGTGGATCAGCTGGTGTAGTGGTTATTTTTTCCTTCTTCATATTCACCGCCAGAAAGACATTTTTCCTCCGAGTTACATATCATATCATAGGACTTCACCTCACTTTTTTTCTTGTGATACTTTCCACAAAATTCGTACTCCAGTTTGAATCTTTAATGGCAAATGGCCTCACTGGGGTCTGATGATTGACTGCTTATGATATACATCAATCTCTGTTTAAAATCCGTAATCTAACTTGCTGTAACAATAGACGTGAGAGTTGACAGACGAAGAGTTTAATAGAGGATACCGATTCTCAAACCCCGTAGTGATCGAGCATATTCTTCTTAGAACTGATGTTCATATATCAACACTTTCCGCGAGGACTGACAGTTCCTCTTGTGCTACTGTGGCTCATTCCTTTGAGATTTTACGCTTAGGCATCAATATTGAATCGTTGAAATCATTTTAAAAATTAAAAAAAATATATCAGTGGTTTTTAATCACACTATTTTACAAAATCTCCATGCTGAATTTTATAATGGCCGAAATTGCCATGAATGTTTTACTCTATCATCAACTGCTACTATTTACTTATTTCAAATTTACTTTATCGGTAATGATCAGTTATAAATACTGCTACTGCTACTCTTCATCTTCTTTGGTGTTTTACGTACATATGTGGGGATTGCTAGTTCTGTTTCGTAGCCAACGGTGTCCAGAACTGTGAAACCTATAAGTAATCTTCTGGCCGTCCAAATAGTTGACACCATCAGACCACTTGCATCTTACAATGTTCAGGCGATGAATAGGTGTCTCTTTGTGAGGATAGAAAAAAAGAGGAGACCACAATCATGCTTGGACAATTCCTGACGTTAAACAGTACACGCTACATCATCAGCACTTGCCGGAATACAAGATTACTGTTTGTTGATTTTCCATAGTAACGCCTTCATTAACGTCGAATAATCATAAGAAATAATTCTAATGTAGGCACGGCTAATTCATTTTATCGAAAAAACATTGCCAATCCATTTTTTATTTCCTTTTTCAATATGCAATTAATAAAATTATATACTCAACTTTAATAAAAATTTTACGATACCCACAAAATGTTTTGCATCTTCAATTTCTCATACCACCCAAAAATAAACATACATCCAATCTGTAATTCACCAATTACAGATTGGATTGTTAAGTTTTGCATTAAGGTTTAGGGAAAACTTAGTAAATGTCATCTCTGCCATCAATTTTATTAACTAATGGGATTATGAGATAGATCATCGATAGTGGAAGGGTTGCATAGTTTTAAATGAGTGTTCATAAAACATTAGTTATCCATGGGAGAGTGTGTATCTCAAAGTATGTGTGAAGGATTTAGTTGTGTAGTATTTGATGTATGCATGGGGATGGTTTAAGGAGATTGTGTCATATACATACCATGAAATGCATAACTTCCTCTGATAGGTTTGTCACATACTACACCAAAATACATTGTCATGATTAGCCTAATTTCCATAATATTTTTTATTTAAGTCTTTTTATCATTTTCTAAGTTTTAGACTAAAAATACTACTACTGTCTTGAATGCTCTGACATCATAGCTTTAAGCTGGCTTGGAAAAGGAATTCCACTGTAAATATTCAGATTCTCTCTACTGATCATCCCTTCAATTACCTCTGCTGAAATAATATTTACTATATATATCTTAAACGCTTTCATAAAAGTGTATGCTTGAAGAATGACAAGTTGCTGCATGGGGGTGTTTTTATGCCACTCTATATCAAATTCCCACAAGTATTATTCAACAATTACAATATATGCTAGTGCTACCGCCTGGCCTCAATTGTTAGCTGAAATTCTTGCTTCCTGATTTTCAATAAATCAGACCACTCTCCCTGAAACTCTCAAAAAATTATGCTCACAGTTTAGCATGACGTTGCTACTCAGTATGTTTTTAACTCATTTTTTCTGATTCTTAAGGATTTAAATAGGTTGATGAGTGTAGTGGATGTACATATATCTATGGAAGTATACAGAGTGAAAATAACAAATACCATTCGCAGTTGGACCCATTCTTCAGTAAATTAGCCACTGTATGGATTTATACTAGTTGTCTTTCAAGACGGTAACGTTGTTTTCTTTGCTGTGATTTTTGAACCTGGGACAAATATTTGTGGCGTTGTAACACACGTTTAATGTCCATCGAGATATTTCTCACTTCTACACCAAAAAAGCCCTCACTCCTAATTTTTTCTTGTCTTGTGTTTCCCGGCCATCTCCTTCGCAGTTCCCCATTGTTAGGACTGTTTATTTTGGTAATATAACTTATCACTTCAATATTTCATTAAACCATATTTATTTTCTGGGCCTCAGGACAGTCGTCTTGTTACATTTGCCCCATTGAAAAAGAAACTGAAACAATATGAAAGTTTTCTTTTTTCAAAGCCTTCGAAAGTTAATTTAGACTATGCGGTTGTCCCAACGCCTTCAGTTTGACTAACCGGTAACATTATTACCATTAACCAGTATAACACATCATTATCATAATAAATAAATGAAACTAACATAATTATAACAAATGAACATTATTTCAATTTTTCTACTTTAGATGTCACCAGTATCATCACTCATACCTCACAATCAGTCATTCATACTATCAACTCCTCCTTCATGTTTGTCGTTCACTTTTTATCCAGCACTTTTTTTTTGTCATGTTTCACTTTCACTCCACTCCCACCTAATCACCGGTTCACCTTGTTCAATAGTTCCACTTATGCTTCCTTCTTAGTCGTCTCTTTTCCATGTAGTGGGTTTAATTGTCGACATTTTGCCGTTGTTCATTTCAAATCTGCGTGAAACATGTCGCATTTACTCTACTCATTTGACATCTTCATCTTCATGACAAAGCTCACTCTTCACCCAACCCCTGTCGACTCGAGATACTTCTCGGGTTCCCCTTGCATGACTGATTCTTCATCTTGCCCTCTTTCTTGCATAATATGATCATATCGCCCCAGCAATATTAAAAAATCTGGTTACGTCGCAACATTGTATGATATCATGCCCCTGCTCACCTCTGGTCCAAAGTGCTGTCTTTGACAGTACATTATTTCGTCGTGTCCCATCAGTGCCCTCAACTCCTTTGCTTGGCTTATCCTTGATGTAGCATATTCCACTCTATTTTGCCTCCCAGCCTGGTTATATGTTCCCATATCCATCATTCTTCTAATGTCTATTTGTTGTTCACAGCCCCAGTATTGGTTTTGGAACATCTCATACAGGGCCGCCCACAGTGGGGATGTAATGCGCATGTTGCGCCATAGAAAAAAATTTTGGGGGGGATTTGTAAAATGCATAAAGAATTTCACTAAATATAAATATTTTTACCCATTTACAGTAATTCATATATAGGTATCGAAAGGTTATAACAATAAATGAATGTTAAGCATTAAGTGTGAAATAGTAAAACATCGTTCAGTTATACAGAATCATTCAGCCAGCCGAAAGCTTCTTTTATTTTGGTCGCAATTCTCTACACTCTTCCTTGGTTTCCACACTGTGCCGTCGTCGAGGCAACCATAAGATTCCTGAACAAAACCCAGTAGCATAACTGACTCAGCATCCCTCCAGTCTTATTCCCGCCCCCTCCTCCCAATATCTGCCGAAAACTCACATCACAGTACAGTCAAAAGGCCTTGACTTACGGATCGTGCATACACTGCACGTTACCTTTTACGGTGATTTTTTTTACCCCCACTACCCCTTAGTTGACAGCCATAGCATTTGTTTCAACACCTCGTACCCTCCTCCCCTTTAATAAGTAACTTTCTCTCTACATAGGAAACTTTCAATTCAAAAAGATTTTCTTGTTTTTTAGTAAGAATATTTTTTAGGGATAGGTTGAAATTAGAAAAGTAGCAGAGCTAGATATAATGGAATAACGCTATTCTCAGTTTTTTTAATTGAGAAACTAGATTAGTTTATCATAAGTATTTAATAATATTGACTTCCAGAGCTCCCCGCCTCTACCCCTTTCCCTTCATGAACGCACCTGCATTCCGAGGAGAAGGAAAAGGTTACAATATATATGTACACACATTTTAAATAAGATCAGAGGTGAAATAAACGAAAATGAGATCAGAAGTGTACTTTCAAATCCATGATTCCCAAAGTCTTCAGCCGCAGGATTGGTTTCCAGAAAGTTCTCTGAATATTGTCAAACAAATGACTTACTTTTACCATGAAGGTTTACTCAATGTTGTTAAAGATATGGATAGTACCCTAAGGCCGATTCTCTTCAGTGACTTGTGTATAACGGAGTCGATGGTGAAGAACTTTGTGAAGGAGTCAATGTATTTATTCCACTTTACAAAGCTACCCGAGCATTGATTTATCAGATTTGCTGAGCTTGAATGACAAGAGTCTGAGCCAAAATAATGATGAAAGCGACACCCAAGATCCTTGTGACGACAAGCCTTATGGTCCAAGTACAGATCCTAACATAGCAGACCAAAGATTTCTGGATCAATAGGTCAAGAAAGGATTCATTAGGCTTTAAAGGTGTTTATTCAATTTTTCTGGATTTCCTTACCTAACGATGTTATACCAGATACTTCTGGCATTGCCAGCAACAAGTTGCTCAGTAGAGGGGGTTAGGAGCTGATTAAGAATAGTGAAAAATAGGCTGAGAAGCAGCATGGGAGATGTCTGGCTCTCTCACATGCTCGTCTTTCTTCCGAAAAAGACATTTTAAAATCCATTCATAATACTGAAGTTATAGTAAAATTTGCTTTGTCAAGTGAGCAAAGAAAAAACTGCTACTGTAAAAAAGACATCAAGGGTAGGGTAATCAAAATGGTACTGATTTTATCTTTTTTTTAAAATTATTATTTGAATTTTCTGCCAGTATAATTTATAAGTCAGAGCTATGAATAATGATGTAAATGGGTTCCATTTAATTAAAGACAAATCTTAATTTAAAATTATTGATTAATGTAACATCCTTATTTTTTGCACATTTCACTGGTACAGCTCTCGCAAAAGTTTATGGTGTTTGGATGCGCAGAAGAAGATGTGAAGGATGGGTAAAGTTTGGTGGAAGGGGTAGGGAAAAGGGACGTTGGGGAAAGCAAAGACATGGCATTTGTGCCATGCATGAGTGCATTTCAAAATATGGAATTTGTATGACGTGGACAACACAAATGCCACACATCTGAACGCCACAAGCTTTCACGAGAGCTGTGTACAGCTGTAAGGTGTGGTATAAAGTATCATAATAGTGTCTGCAGTAAGTTGACCGCCAATTTTGTTAGATACAGGATCCAGCTGTGTAGTTTTAGAGTGCAATATTCAATATATTTCCCATATTTTACCTTAATTCGTAATATGAAAGAGGGCTTCAGTTACTTTAATAAAATACAAGAACTAAACGATTCTCATTTTTACACTTTATTCCTTTTTTAAGCATGATATCGTAATAAATAAACTCTCACATCCTTATGGTTTTTTGTAGCATTGTGTTAAATTTTAATTAGTTCCTATATTTGAGCACAATTGTTTGCTTAAGATTTTACTTTATATTTTTTGGAGTTAGTTTTTGAGGGTTTGGTCATAAATCATTGTAGCCAAACCATCAAAACTAGCTCTAAAAATATGGATATCTCATTGGTCGACAACGTGTATGATGATTTAAGATTTTATTGCCAGAAAAGTGTTAAAAACGATATTGTGAAGCTAATAATTAAAATAACTTCCAGAATCCTCCATCTCCCTCAGCATTATTCCATATTACCTTGGACAGGCTATCAAATTATAACCTGGTAAGTAGCTACATACCGGTGGAGGGGGGGAATGCGCCATCAGCATTGGAGGGATGAGCACCCCTGATCTCTTGGAATGTGTGGAAGCTTGTATGTAGATGCTCTGTCACCACGAACCATTCTTTGGCTTGCCCTTTCATCCCTTGTCTGACTATTTTCATCATGTGTGCTCCGGATAGTTGGTACATCTCCATAAATTCTTTTAGTTGCTGGGCGTACCGCATTGGTCTCGAGCTCCTCCGTCCATCGAAATTGAGCACCTTCAATTGGACCATGGATGTTGGTGTTCCCATTGATCCTCTATTTTCTTGATTTAACCTTTGTGTCATTTCTTTCAGCGTCTTCTCCGGGATGCAATGTTCAATTTTTTATCCATCCTCGCTAATTTTGGACGACAGCTGTCTCACTATCTCTCCATTCTCATCATTCTGGCCGTGGATTCGGTGCATCATGCCTCTATTCACATTGTCATTCTCCTTCACTTCCTTTCTCAATGTCTCGGTCTCCTCCCGAACTTGTTTCTTCCCTTTTTCAGCTTCTATCTTATGGGCTTCAAGGTCCTTTCTCCACTCTCCCCTCATGCTATCGGCATTTTCCATTATACGTACTATCATCTCTTTTTCTTCTGTTCTTCCCTCATCTTTCTTAGCATTGCTTCTATCCCATTCCCTTGTGCTGCATCCTTTTGAATCTCATATTCATAATTCTGTACGTCTCTCCCTTCTCCCTCTAATATTGCCTTTAGCCTCTCCTGTAATTAAACTTTTGCCCCTTGCATCGCTATCCCACTATCATTTAATTGTTCTTGTAATTCCACCTTCTTCGGTTCTAACAATTTTGTCACTATCTTTGCCATTTTGGAACCTCCCGATTTTTATTATGTAACACTAATCTCAGGTAATCCCATGGTCTAACTTTTATTGAGTAGTCATGCCTAACATTTTGTGGTGCCAAAACACCGGGTATTCACCGGGGTATTTCTCACTTTTACACCAAAAAAGCCCTCACTCCTAATGGTTTCTAGTCTTGTTTTTCCTGGCCGTCTCCTTTGCTTCCCATTCCCATTGTTGGGATTGTTTATTTTGGTGACATAACTTATCACTTCGATATTTCATTAAACTATATTTATTTTCTGGGCCTCAGGACAGTCGTCCTGTTACAGCATAATGAGTATGTTGGCAAAACTTAAGTTCTTACAGATATTTTCTGGTTTTTGCTTTGGTATTTATGAAAAGTATTAATATAAAATGCAAAGTTTCTCCATCAATGTGTCGCTTCGCAAACTTTCTTCCCACAGGGCAATCAATGAGTTCATCTTATTTGCTTGTTGTATTCTTTTCTTTGGGATGGTGAAAATAGAAATATGTACATGTCGTACTAACGGGGCTAATGCCAAACGAAAGCAAATACAATGTATATATTTTCTTATTCTTTCATGCTAATATTTTTTAACCTTCTATTTCATGGCATTTTAGTCAAAAAGTTGCGAAAATTGCTCAAAATTACTCCTTTTTGGTGAGCCCGTTGAGGTAGATAGTGCTTGCTTGCTATGATCGCTGATAATAAAAGATGTTGCCAGTCCGCAGTCTTCGTTGACCCTCATTTTTCTGTAGTGCTTGCGGGCTAACGCACTAACTTTGGAATTTTTCTGTTTTCCATCAATAGCGTATTAGAAATCAGCATGCACTTACCTTTTTAATTTGTGTTCCTCTTACATAGTTAGTTTTTATATTTAATTGAATAATCATCCGCATTCCTGATGGAATCTAGGGTAAAATCGAGTCCAATCCATAGCACTAAGCAACCAATGTATATTTGATGAGTTACTTGCCTTAAATTTCAAACATATGGTTGATACTTTTGCTTTACATCTGCTAATTCGTCCATTCCATTGTGCTCTCCATAGGAAAGTAAGGAAAGAGCAGGGTTAAACAATATGGTTGTTATTTAGGATTGTTCGGCTTTAGTTGGATGACGTAGTGCCCCCTCCGTATAACTCAACGGCTGAACTGATCTCCATGATGACGGACAGTATTGTTGAAGTCGAACATCATGTGAATGAATATAGTTATTCATGACCCAATGAATGGGAAATTTTAACAGATTTTATCATGGGGAAGAATTTATTTGAATAAAACGTTTCTTAGGTGAATTATAGAATTCAGTTGAATGAAAGATTATTAAAAAATCATATAGACGGTGGTATTATGTAGGCTTAGACTTCTCCTCATTTGTAATTACTGATGACTGGGGATTGTACAATGTAGACTTGAAATTATGATTCATTCTGCAAAACTTTATTATAGGAAATACGTGTCATCAGGTTTCAATACTCAGTCTCGATACGCAGTTTCGATACAAAACCTGCCTCGGAGGCCACTGCACTTAACCTGTTATCTATGTAAGTGGCTGATTTTTTTCCTAAAAGGCATGAATCTCCCCTTAATTTTTGTGGTGTAAATTTACCCTCCCTTCTGGGGTCACCTCATCCCACAGCCATTATCTAATGGGGCCTGTGGGGGATGCTTAATACAGGCTTAATGCTGTGTGTAAAGGTCCGTGAAAATTAGACATATGTGAACCGAACAGAAGGTTCAATTTTCATTTTTCAAGAAAATTGCATATTTTGCGCATTTTGTTTGACTATTTTTTAACATAATGATACCTATCTTTCTTTTCTTTCAGTCTAATTCCTTCACGCTTGATGGTGGGGACGGTGCTTTTGTTTGGTGTTGGTCTATTAAGTACGCCCAGTATTTTTATTTTCACCATGCCAAAGATAAAATACTGCAAGCAGATAAAATGAACTCATTAAATCTATTTCCTTATGGGAAGATAAATGTGGAGAAATACACTGTCTGAGAAACTTTGCCATTTATATTTATGATTTTGATGGATACCAACTTGAATAACTGAAATGTCCAAGAGGAACCTAAGTTTCCCCAACATGCTCGTTATGCCACAAATTTTATGGTCTGAGGGTTGAAAATTGTTGGGAAGAAATGCTGGTATCCTCGACAACAATAGGATAAATCCATGTCACCACTAAATACTGAAGACTGGGTCCAACTTCGAATGGTATGTTCAAGTTTCACTCCGTTTATTTCCAAGGAAAACAATACTACAGTACTTATTGTCAGTTGAAACTATCACAGGAACTGCCTATGTTCTTGCTCTTACCCAACAACCTATTTAGAATATGGGTGGCCCTAGCTGAAGTCATGATCATTCATCTTGCCATTCAGGCTCTTACGGTCAATGCTTACGTCTTTCCAATATATCAAGTTAGTATTTCATGGGTAGGGTGATGTCAGTCACTTATCCCAAAATTTTAATGCAAAACATTAATGCCCTCTATGATGAAAAACTATGATTTTATTTATATTTTAATGTTTTATTAAATGTAACAATAAAATAAATTACTATTACATATTCAGACAGACTTTCTAAACTCAAACAGAATTTAGTTAGCATTTAATAGAGATCATAGTTGAGAACATTACTGTTAATGTCTCTCTTCTTATAATTCATAATATCACTTGCCAGCCTTTTCATATTGTTGATTGTGAATCATTTCTAATACCTTTTAAATTTGGACATGATCTCTTCTACTTTGAACTCTCTAAACACTTCTGACTATTGATTTTTTAATAGCTTAAAAAAATATGAATTGCTTGAGTATGTCCTAAAAAACTTGAGGTTTCTGAAGTTTATTGCTGAATTATTAAAGATGTGCTAAATTTTAACTATGAGTTATCAGTTGTGTGGTACAAAAAAAGCTCTTGGACTTTTAATATAAATTATTTTTACCCTACCATTTTTCTTTAAATTTGTTTTATTCCCATTACCATATAGTTTGCATGGCTTTAGGCTTTCTATAGTTTGCATGTCTTAATTCTAATGTTAAAGCTTATTTTTACTCAATGAAAATGTTCACCTTTGGAATTCACAATTAGACATGAGTCCCAAAATGTGCTTGTCTTTAGATATTTTGTTGTTGCAGGAAGTATACCTAAAGATAATTTTCATTTTTAACACTTTCGCTGCTAATCCCGTCATTTGACGTGTTTCCTTAGCTGCTGAGAAACCTATTCCAACCAACTTACAATTAAAAAAGGTAGAAGAATCAAGCTTTAAGGCAATATAAACAGCATTTTCTAAGTAATACAGTTATTTTTCTTTGATAGCATGAATAAAGCTTAAAATACGCAGCATTCTACCTATCCGGCAGCAAGAAGTGCCCAGCAGCGAGAGTGTTAAAAGCAAATTCTATCTAGTCTGCTATCTATTATGATAGAAAAATAACCAGTGTACCAGCAGGATCACTGCTATATTAAAATCAGTGTACTTTCATTACTGATCTGACACAAATCAAAGGTCCATGTGTTCTTCTAGTTTCCTGTCCATGTAGTATCATCGGAACCTATTCAAGTTTAATATAGTAGTTGCAAATCAATAATTATGGTAGCCAAACTAGCACCTGTAATTTTGATTTGGGAGTGTTTGATATATTAAGTGAGAATTTAAAATGATGAAGCAATGCAATACTATGACAGGCAAAGATTCCTGGAAAAATTCAAATCATAAATGTTTTAGGTTGTCATAGAAATATCATTTGGGCTCCACACTACATCTCTATAGAGCTTCCAGGAGCTACAAATTGGAAGTGAGACACTGTCAAGCATATCAGACAGTAATTCTTTCTTCCCACTCACCATTAATGACAGAAAGAAAAACAGTATGAGGCACTATTGTTCTTTTCAAATATGTTTGGGTTAGAGATGCAGGACCTAAATTAAGTTTGGTGGTCAGGGAAGGTTGCTTATATTGGTACATAGCCAACTGGAATTGAATTGGTGTGGTCTAGCGCCTCTGAAATTAAGACCCGTAATGAGAGTCTCACCTCACAAGGGAGCCTTGGCTGAGGTTGAGGCAAGATGTGAGGAGAGATTTCATATCGAGAGATGAAGGATATATCTGTAGGTGTGAGGGAGCCTTCAACCTCAGTTTATTTATGCTTAGAGTGCTTACTGCCGATGATGTTACAGAATTGCCATGGTTATGCGATAAACATATGTGCAGAAGTGGCGGGAGGTCCTATTTGTAAACATTGGTGTACATGCAAATAACCGTGTGTGAAAGAGATTGGCAGGCATATTTCATGGTGAAATTTTCTTGAAAATGATCTAAACATGCCAGAAAATGAAGGAATTGATACTGTTACTGCTCTACCAGAAGTAAGGAGTTGAATTAAGTCTGGGGTAGTAAATACCCACCATTAGAAGGTAGTGCAAGCATTTTTATATCTTCTCCAAGTTTCGTACCTTTGCACCTACTCGTGAGGCATGTTGTAGCTAATCGAAGAAGCACAGTTTAGACGCATTTACAAATCATAAATGCTTAGAGAAATTACAAGCATGGTTAAAATAATAAAATTTGTACACATTTTCCAATTCATAGATCGCTTTTGGTGGAAATTGAGGGAGGAAAAGAAAATTACTGATACGAGGAGGAAGAGAGCACAGATGTACAGAAATTGTGAACTAGTGAAAGCAGGAAAATTGGTGGACCTTGGAATTTTCTCATAGTAAAAAGCACATTTTTCAAGAACCCTCTCATTATTATATGAATCCACGTTTTAATGCCTGACAAGATGTAAGTTGAAGCCTAAAGATATAAAATGGACATATTTCAGTGACATACAATGACATTGTAACTCAAATTGAGGGAAAATTCTGGTTGATTTTCAATATTGGAACAGTGCATAATTCTTATTGGTGAAGGTCTAGTGAATACACTATGAAAATATAACGTGCACTTTGGTGTTAACATAGTAAAAAATAAGATAATTTAACGTGAATTTACAAAATTTCTCTCTTAACATTCCCATTTTTTAATAATTCTCTCGTCAAATCCAAGAGTTTGTAATTGTTGTGGTCTAGCTTCTAAAGTGAAAGTATTTTCAACACTCCTGGTCCTTTCTTTAATCCTCGTTGGCTTTTTTAGAACTGACCTGTCACAAATGGATAGTTTGATGAATGATTTAAGGGTAAGCATATTTAATTTTTAATCTTATAAACAGATACATAGTAAGCATCAATAAATTAACTTGATTTTCGACCCATTCTAAAAACTCATAACATGTTCACATAATTTTTAGTGCACGTCACTCTTATCATTCAGCATACAGCTTATAATGAATCTAGCATAAGTCTTATAATGAATCGATATTTCATTACTCATTTCACAATTTCAATTCGGCTTTATATTATAATGTACCACCTCTATTATTGAAAAGGTCGCATGACCTGAGGCATTATCATGTAACCTTATCAATTGAAAAATAATGAAATTTGTCATCAACTATCTAAGGCTAATTTCAAAAGAAAACATGTTTCCACTCATTTTGGTTAAATATTGAATAACCATACACAAAATATTATTTTAACCTATGCTGTCACAACCGTCATTGCATGTCTGTTGCAGAATCATTGCTTAACCCTTTCTCAACTGCAGTTTTTCCCTGTTCTGACGCTCTAAGCTAAATATGGTGAACTTGTATTATTTGATAAAAACTACAAGAATATAAATAAATAAATTCACGTGAATCATTTATTGAATTGTCCAAGTAATGATTTCAAAGTTCAGAATCTCTGCCAAGGTGGTATAAAATAGAGACTAAAGAAACAGATAAGTTCACTCAAACAATGACATTCAAACTGAAACAGTCGTGTATATCAAGTAATACAAATAATACTGCCTGTGTGAATCAGATTGTTTACTCTCTCTCAGCGATT
Source organism: Ceriagrion tenellum (assembly GCA_963169105.1). NCBI lineage: Eukaryota > Metazoa > Arthropoda > Insecta > Odonata > Coenagrionidae > Ceriagrion > Ceriagrion tenellum. The sequence continues at coordinate 37,190,020 of OY720642.1, read as the reverse complement.
GAGTTATAAGTAGCAAATTAAAATTAATTGCCAGTGAGGTGATATAATTACTCCCAAGCAACTGTTAAATTGTGTGTATTCACTGTAGCGTCCACAATCTTCACTTCACTTCAATAATATCACTTCATCACTCAATTTATTCCAAGGTACCTATCAACCAAATGTCCCTAGTTTGTGGAAAAAACACTAATTAGCCACTCGTTCGGTGATCACGGTCCCTGAAAAACAAAAGAAAAATTAAATACCTTAACTTAAATAATTTTTCAAGTATATTTCAAATTTGATTAGAAGTTATATTTCAAATTGGTTTGATTTCCATGCATCTTAAATAAATTCAAGTCTTATAATAATTATAAATATGTCTTAAAAATCAGGACGAAAGCTTCACACAACAACATATCGTCAGTGACAGTGGCAATGATCTAGAAAATCACCTTGTCTGTATCAACTTCATTGAGGTAACGTAAATTTAATGGTTGAGATTTATATTAGCCTAGATTTTCAAATGCTGTCTAAAACTGGACATTAATTTCACAATACATGCAATGCGGAGCTCGGAGAAGCGAGATGAATCGGAAAATGAATCGCGCGGGGGAATCCATCGGTAGGAAAAGCTTTCCTGGCAGACCAAGAGAGGGCTAAATGCTTTCAAAGATCTTATGATTGAATTTTTTAACTTTTCATCCTTATAAGCAATTGGAACCAATTACGAATAACCTTGTTTTAAGGGAAATATAGTAAGACTCTTCAATTTTCGACCTGACTGGTGTAATTGGTCAAATAAGAAATTTATTGACTTCAAAACTAGGCAAGATCTCGAAACTAAGTTTGTCGGAAAATGTGATGGGTTTCTTGAAGAGTAACATGTGAATCATATACTGTTTATTCCGGATCAGTGACAATTTGTCTCTGCTTCTCTTTTGGAACGCTGAAATGTAATTGGATGGATCTTGCTGACTTACTTGCAAGCGGGAATCACCACTACATCTTCCGATACCCGGAGGAAATGGGAATTTCTCCGCAATGCCACGGAGATGTAATTAGGACGGTGGTGATACCAACTCCCGTCCATTCAGGCACAGCGTGTGACAAGGCAATCCCCACTGTCCAGACACTTCATCGGGCTTAAAAGACGAGGACACCAAAAACCGGGCAAGCATAACGAAGCCGTGCGACCCTCAGTCGGCGGCTTCATGATCAACAATCTGAAAAACTGGTAGATAGTATTTGTTTTGACTCTCGTCGTGAGTAGTATCAATTTCAGAGAGATTTATTTGTTATTCTTTCAGTGAACCTCTCACTGAGCACCACGATCTACTCAGGAAGCGGTGCCGGGATAAGGAACAAATTTAATAATTTATTCTTTTTCATTTCCTCGACGAACGGCAGCCCTTTGCAGCACGGAACACACCAGGTTCCCGACTTTGCATGGGAAGAATTAATCCGAAGATAGTGCTAGTGCAGTGAGTGTGTGCGTAGAAGAGCTAGTGATTTGGCTTTTGTTTTTCCTTGTGCATAATTTAATGATAGGAGTTGTAAATAGTTGGATAAATTTAGTCTTTGCTATTTATGTAATTAAATTTTATCACGCTGGCAATAGTAAAATGTTTTTGACATCATTTCTCAAACGGATACCTTTATAATTCTTCTGTTTTTAAAATATAAGTTGGCGTAAAATTTAGGACAATGATAATGATGATAATTTTCTTGTGATATTTTTTACTTTACGTCAGAGAAAATTAGTTTTTGCTGTTTATATAAGTGAGTGTTGGGCCATTTTAATAGTGATATTGTGTGTGTGATTTTATTATTCTTCTAAATTAACCAAAAGACACTTTATTTCAGGGATTTTTAAACCCGCCGCCCCTGAGTGCTGTGCACGGGAGGTATGGGCGTGGTTAAAGCTTGGCGAGACCAGCAAATGAAATGTATATTGTAATCTTGTAAATAAATGTATTAGACTTACTGAATAATAGTAGGTGCAAAATAGTCGTCGAGGCAACGCAGCTGGGAGAAATGGCGGATGTGGCCTGGATCAAGGAATGTTAATATGGTTAGCTACTAAATAAAATGACTTAATTTCACCATGGGCAAATGAAGTAACCGATTAGAGGTTCAAATAAAGTACAAAACTAAAGGGGAGGTTTGAGTTCACTGATATATCTATAAAGCATATTAAAAGCGAAAAGGTAAGTTAGTAATCGATATGTACCAATGTGGTGGCAGTTTAGACATCAGGGATGTTGTCTATATTACTTATTATGTGCAATGGTGTTTATTCAGCATATTGAAGACCTCTACAATGTATGTCGTTGCTGAGACGCGAGTGTGTGACGTCACGGAGTGGACAGTGTCTTACCTTGCATGGCGCGCGCATGTTTGCTTTGTACCGAGCGTTGACGGTGCGACGTAGACAGCAGACAGCTCATTGAATCGTATTAAACAGAGTGGAATAAGGATTGCAAGGAAAAGTGGAAGCGATGAAAAATTTTTACTTATCTGCTGTATATAGTCTTTGATGTCCAGCAACACGTTAATATGTTGTACGCATTCCTTTCACTCAGCCGTTTTGCGAAACTGCCGGTTGACTGATTTTGTTTTTGTGAATTTAGAAGAAGTTTATTTCTTTTTTTTTTCGAATTACTTGTTGAATTATACAGAATTTATTCAAACTTAAGTGAAGTTGTTATAATTTATCGAATTCCCGCATTAAAAATATCGCGGACCCCATAATTATGCTGGTTACTACCACAGCACCCGTAGTCTGGCAAAATCCCTAATCCGCCATCGCTCGAGTCCCGACTGTGCTGGATTAAAGGTGCTCAACTGTAGAATGACAATTTTCTGTACTCCTCTCTACGGAGCTCTCTTGTAGCAACGAATTGCTCAGGTATGCCTTTTGCCTGTATTGGAACCCCTCTCAGCAGGACACCGTGCCCTTCTCCCAGGCACTTGGCTCGACCCCCCCCCCCCCAACCCTTAGAAGCCCCTCTCTCAGCTGGAGGCCACTGTAATTTTGTTGCATTAACGTTGTTTTTTAAAAAATTATTCTTTGCTGTATACTTCGAAAACTCATACCTTTAAATGAATTTCTAATGTTATTCTGAGCGTTTTACAATTTTAAACAAAATTCTAACGTTAATATTAACAAATTTAGAGCTCAAACTATTGAGAGTTCCACACAAGAGCTCCGTTACTATCAATGCTAGAATTTCATTCGAAATTTGCTAAGACTCAACAAAGAACAAATAATTCACTTCCTAAAGTTAAAAATTTTGTGGAGTGAAAAATTGCCTTGAAAAACCATTGCAAATACAATAAATTAACTGCAGATTCATGCAGCAAGGAGGGCTACTAATGATGCAGAGGGTCGAGCTCACTTGCAGAGGAAAGGGTCTGGGCTGTCCCTAAGCTGGGTCGCAAGGGTTTACTGCATACCTAGGATTATTGCTCCCATATTGGTCACTTCCCATTGCTCGCGTCGGCTCTATCCAATGTTAGGTATTTTGCGTTGCTTTTTCTCCGTCGGACATAGCCGACATTCGTTCGTTTGCGTAGGAAAATTCATGTTGGCTATACCCAACACTGGGCACGAGAGGGTTAATTGCAGAGTTTCAAATTAGAGTTGCTGAGTCTTGTGCCAATATCTATGTATATATATGCTGAACTGCAAATTTTCAATCAAATTACACTGGGATTTCATTATCTGTGCACTTGTCACTCTTCACCCATGGAACTCCTGGAGGTGTAATCAACTGAAGACTCTTGTATCTTTGCTATTTTATGACAAAAGTCTTGCAGAATTAAGTCACTCCTGTTTTATGCTTTACAATAGAAAGACAATGAATAGAACACCAATAGAAAGATTGTTTCATCAATTCTCTTGCCTTTTGAAGGACTGTTTCAGAATGCAATAGCACAGAGTGGAAATGCACTTGCTCCATGGGCACTGGCTAGGGATGCTCCTGGCCATGCAAAAACTCTGGCAGAATACTTGAACTGTCCTACAGACCAAGGAAGCCAAGTTATGGTTGACTGCCTTAGAAGTAAAGATGCAGCTGAGATCGCAAGTCAATTTGAGAAGTTTCTTGTAAGTATAGTGTGTGACCCTGATATGCTAGTCTGTGGATTAATTAGGTGATAGCATCTCCAATTGGGTTGGTATTTTCTTTGTGAATAATCTGATGAACTGCTCATAGGTTCAACCCTGGATCAGTTCTTCTATCTCTAACAAACACCTTTGTCCATCATAAGAAGACCAATGAAGGGTGGAGTAGCATAGTGCAAAAAATCAAGTCTTGAAATGTTTCTACCCCAAATTGATGCCAAATGACTAGAAAACTGTTTTTGCAAGATATTAGCTCAGCATATAAGCAATGGGCTCTGCCCCTTTATTTTTTTTAATTCTGCATGAACTCCCTTCAAGCCCATGTCAAAAGCCATATGAATTATGGCTAAAACTTACCTAAAACCTTTGCCCCTGTTATTATGACTGTCTTCCCTTCATGCCCATCCTACTATGGAGCGCAGACAACTGCAACATCATTTCTTAGTAAAAAATGAGATATAGAATTAAAAGTTGTACTTTGATTTCTGAGCAACAATCTGTAATCCCGATCTTATATTTGTTTCAAATGGCATTACTTTATGAGGCATGACTATTTCAAGGAACTTCACTCCATGGGCATAGCCAGGAGTAGACAGGGAGGGATAGCTGCTCCACTGAAGGAGACGTTTTATTCCAAATCTGCTAAATGGAGCCTGACAGCATGATTTCCTTCCCCTTTCACATAAATCTACAGCTATGAATGGGTTCCTGCCTCAACATTATTTATGCCTCATGCCATTTGAGATATATATAAAATTTGACATTGTTGCCTGAGGTGAGCTATTGGCTTGCCAAATGAAAGAAAATATTTGAATCAAAATTAATTTTATCCACCAAGAAGTACCAATATTTCTTACCGTTGAGATTCTTTTGAATAAATAATTATTACGAGTCTTTGTTCTTACATTTTATTTTCATTTTGGAATAAATGGACTGTTGATCCTTTGTTGGTATTTTGCCCAACCCTGGAGATGGAAGGAAATGATGAAAAGCCATTTATCAGTGAACATCCATATCATCTGATGAAAAGTGGAAAATTCAATTCTGTGCAATTGATTGCTGGAATAACAAGTGAGGATGGTGCCATGCGAACAGCTGGTGAGTCAAAAGACTTGAACATTAGAAGTAATCATCTTCATATTCATATATGCTTATTTAACCCTTTGAATGAGGCACGGCATATCACGTCATGGTTGTCTTTACACTGGTGCTGATATGGTGCTGGACGTGATATCACATCACGGGTAGCGTGAGTGTTCCAGCTTTTTCCAGGGAAATTTCACAAGGTCCCCTAGTGAAAGCTGGAACACTCACGCTGGAACACCGTGATGTGATATCACGTCCAGCACCAGCGTAAAGACAACCATCCCGGTCAAGGCGGATGATTTTTTCTCTGTGGAAATTCGTACATGTGTGTATTGCGGATGACTCCGTAAAAGTGGAACTCCGTGGCTAGTCCCGGATAGCTTGAAATTTGGAACACTCAGGTTACCCGTGATGTGATATCACGTCCAGCACCATATCAGCGCCAGCGCAAAGACAACCATGACGTGATATCACGTCATGCCGCAATCAAAGGGTTAACAGGACTAGGTATTTTTGTGGGATTCATTTTCTTTTAAACTTAAACATCACGTTACAACTTTATCATTTCATAATTATTATTAAATTTATAGTGTTTTACATGAGTGTTCTTGGGAGTAAATACCACAAATTCAGGAGCATCTGTAGCAGTCAGTATTTCAATACTTCACTCACACATTCACTTTGTTTACCAATTGAACTAAAATCGATCTGACCAGTTCAGCGCGGTATGATAATGCAATGGGCTAGTGGGATTGATATGAAAAGCAGGCTAACTTAGTATTAACTAACTCAATGCGAAATCGGTATTTCAATTGATTTTGCATTGGTAAACCAGGCGATCCGAGTCCACTGGCTTAGAATGTTCAGATCAGTCAGAGTTCATATTGATTTGAGTTCGATTGGTAAACGTAGCGATTGACCTCGGTTTTCTCTCCATTTAAAAGAGGCTGTCCTTGAGTGAATAACTTCAAGCAGACCAGTAACTACAGATGAGTGTAACTATCTTTTAAGTCCACTCCAAGAGAACTGCCCTGGTAAAAATATTTCATCTGTAACTGTTTCAGAATACTAATATCTAATTGGAAGTAATATTTATTGGATTGAACTGATCTGGGTTTTAAAAATATTCCGAGATGTTTCACCCCCAGACCACTAAAAAATCACTTCCAGATCTGATATTAGTCTTTAATGGATGTTACAGACCAGTTTAAGAGTAGTTTCAGACCAAATATTTTTGCCTAGGTGGCACTTTAGAGTTTCAGAGATTATATACTAGCAGGGCACAGTCAAAATGAATATATTTTTGTAGAATAAAACAGTCAATCAAAATGAGCTAATTGTAAGGGTTATTTTCTGAAGTTGACTGGATAATTATGCCACACTCATGAACACTTATTCTCCCCTTTAGTGATGCAACCATACTGATGACTGTGATGATCTTGTTCATGATGTGCACATCATAATTTAAGTTCCAGCTGCTTATTTGTTTGGAACTTTCATAGGCTGAGAGGTTGATTTTTTTGAGGGAATTACTTTTAACTCTTTGAATAAGCCTCCCTTTCTTCTCTCCATATTCACTGATTAATCATATTTGAATATTTGCTGAGGTTTGTGGGGCAGTAGTTATCCATCTGAGCTTAGAGATGGGCCATTCTGAAAATACCATGGTAATTTTCATTCATTACCATGATATGTTACGTAATTTACAGCAGCCCCTGAAAATTGCCTTCATTTTTAGTGATAATCACTTCGGTGTTGGGTATTTTTCAGTCCAATACATTACAAACAATATTTAAAGCCAAGCCAGCATATATTTCATACATTCTTAGTTATAAATTAAGGCACATTAAACTCATTTGTGGAATAATTGTAATAGTGGAATATTTGTGGGGATATCATTTTCAATGGTTTGTACGAAAATTTCTCATAGCAACAGAAGAATGCTAAATTGTGTATGAGTTACCGTATTTCTTTTGAAGTTCTATCTGTTTCTAATGTATTAATGTGGCAGTAGTAATGGTTTAGATGATGTTAACGCCTAGCAAATGCTATTGGCTTTCCCTTCAAGTCCTCTATTGGCTACCAATTCCACAAAATTAAAAATTACTGGAAAATTATGATAAATGTTCGAAAATTACTGTAAGTTACCATGTTGATTTACCTCTAATAAAAATTATGGTAATTGACCCATCTCTTTGTGCTGAATTCTCTAGCAAACCATTTTCTACAAATTTGAGGATATTGGGACTAGGCATGATATCCCTTCAAAGAGTTGCCCTCAAGAATTTTCTAGCTTTTCAGTATGTTCACAGATCATTCTCTGCTATTAAGCCTTTTGGCTGTTTTAGATGTTTTTCCTAACTGTAATATAATGTTCAAAAAGTATTTTACTCTTAAATTTAAAAATTATAAGCTTAATTTGTTAGTTTTTATTATTTTTACTAGTAATCTTATCATATCACACACAATACATTTCCTACTCATAGAGCTTGAATTCCTACAAAGACATTAGCTTTCCCTTGGTAGTAAAAAGGTTAATTGGGAAAAACCAATCCTAATCGAGTTGTTTTTTCCAAGTAGGGTAACTAATGCTGTAAAAAATTTCAAATTACAAGATAACTAGAAATGGAGAAATGAGTCCTTAAGTTGTATCCAAAGTTTATGCTCCTACCCTAAATTATAATATTTAAAGTTTTTATAATAACATTGAATGTGAAGTAGAATGTAACATCAGGATGAAATTTTGTATGCATTCTTTCTTAAATTTGAAATAATTCTCATACTTTGTTATAGGAATTTTAATCAATGAAAAGACTGCAAAAGAAATAAATGAAGAGTTTATAGAGAAAGTTGGTCCTATATCATTGAGACTGGAAGAAACAGCAATGGACCCCAAGGAAGTTGCCAGGAAAGTTCATCAGTTCTATTTTGGGGAAAGAGATATTGATGTTCATACTTACAAAGAGTTGACAGATGTGAGTGCCATGATACATTTAATTATATTTCAAGCCTTTATTTTGTGTGATCATGCACTTAAGCAACTGGTTTTAACTCTAGTCCTTCTTGCCTTTTTTTTCCTCAATACTACTTTTGTAATTGTAGAATCTTTACTGTTAAAGTCCATAGAAATTTTCATTTTTTTGTTATTTTGCTTATAACTTGTCAGAACTGAAATAGCAATCTTCCTAATCTATGTCACCTTGATGAGAAATAGAATCAGTAATGTTAGTGTTTTTTTTAGAAAATATAAGACTTATAAATCATTTGTTCAGTAAATAAATTTTTTATTAATTTAGGTTTATAAATGCTTCATACCATACATAAAAATATTATAAATCTATAGGAATTCTTTTCTTCATTTTCAGCTTTATACTAATCGAATTTTGAAAATTGAATGGATTGATAATGTCACTGGAACTGATGACAAGTGTCCCCAACATGCCCTTCACAGCCTATTACTACGAGTTTTCTCACCGAGGGAAACATTCCTTTCTTGATATTAGGCCTATGAAGAATGAAACTACAGGCAATTTGATTGATTGGGGTAAGTTAATGTTTTTTTAGAATATGTCCAATCACTGTAGAATTTTCTACAATGTGATACCTCATTAAACTTGCATGCGTCTCTTTTAATAGTGAACATAAATTTCTATTAAGGACAGTTATCTTATCTTGACAGTCCAGTGGTCACAAGCCACATGTGGCTCTTTGGCCCCTTGTGTGGCTCTTCCACAAAATATCATGCACAGGTGCGCAAGTACATGTAAACTAAAACTTTTATACTCTACATTTACTTAAAGTTTATTAAGTTTATTTTAGAGTGCATTGTGGAGTGGAAGAAAATGTAGTGTCGAAGATTGAGAAAGGTATGTTGAGATGGTTTGGACGTATAAAGAGGATGAATGAAACAAGATAGACTAAACAAGTGTACAAGATGAATGTCGATGGAAAAGTTGGAAGGGGTCGACCTCAATCAGAATATTTATTATCGGTCAGAATCGGTTATTAGCAAATATGTGGAATAACAAAGTAATTTCATTTACAACGACTACAATAATCCAGGAATCTATTTTGATTCTATAGTTCTTTTCAAATGATCTGGCATGTGAGAATTTGGCCATTCTTATCAGGGCTTGTTCACTCTTGTTTGAGGGGGAAAATTTGTGGAATGGGTGAGGTGGGCAATGGGCTTATTAAAGTACTGTGGAGCTTTACCCCTGGTGGTGTTGAAAACCAATCCCTGATTTAAATATTACCACACTTAAAGATAGTTGTTATTATCATTTATTAATTATATAATATTCCACACCAAGCATCAGGTTTTATTGCCATTTAAATAAATTTTCAATTTTTGTAAGGCATGGATCATTTCTTCTTTTTTAGGAGTAGTTCACTGTGATGAACTGCCATACTTGTTTCCTTTTGGAGATGTTGTCCGAGCCCCCTTGGAAGGTCATGACGTCCACGTATCAAAAATTCTGATAAAATTGTGGACTGATTTTGCTCGAGAAGGGTAAGTAAATTTTTTTACTCACTTGAACTGACAGTGGTTTGGAATTCACAGGGGAAAAATCATTTGCCTGGACTCAGAATCAAACCCAGATCCCTTAACTTTGTGCCGAGTGCTCTAACCAATAAAGTTACCCAGGCATCCTCTTCCACTATGAATCTTATGGGGGCTCTAAGGAGCAAGTTGTCCTCACGGGTATTGTGCAAGTAATGCCAGAGGTACCCATATGTGATTGCTAAGTGTTACAGTGGATGGGGTAATACCCAACTTTAAACAGTTTACTTTTGACATTTTCAAAGAACTATGGAACTAGCCGTGCAGTAACTTTGAGTCACCCGCTAGTGATCACACAATTGTGTGAAATTTATAGTGGAAAAATTATTCACCTGGACTGGAAATGGAACCCAGATCAGTAATTGAGGGTTCTGGGTTAGTTCCGTAGAACTTTGAAAATGTCAAAAGTAAACAACTTTGTGTTTAAAGTTGGGCTTTACCATGTAGACTGTAGTGGTTAGCGCTTGCATATGGGTACTTCTGCCATTACTTACATGGTACTTGTGAGGACAACTTACCCCTTAAACCCCTATAAGGTTCACAGTGGAAGAGAACTCCTGGGTAGTTCAATTGGTTAGAGCACTCAGCGTGAAATCGAGGTAAAGTAGACGGATTAATATCGTAAAGCAAGGGTCTACTGTATATGGGTTCGATTCCCAGACCATTCGAATGATTTTACCACTATGAATTTCACACAATTGACTGATCACTAGCAGGTGACTCGATTAAAGTTACTGTGAGGCTAGTTCCATATTTCTTTGAAAACACTTGAACTTATTTTTTAAATAACGAAAAATGTGTTCAAGTGTTTCCTGTCTTTGATACAAATCCTAATTTTTATTGCATGAAATATTAAGCCTAATTTAATTGATATTAGTAAAATTCCTAATATTTGTTAAACATCTGCTTATGAATTCAGAAATCCAACTCCAGTCCAAGATGACTTAATTCCTGTGAAGTGGGAACCTGTGAAGCCTAACAGCATTCCTGGTCTCCAGATAGGGTCAAAAGGGCTGCAAATGTTTCCCTTATCTAAGGAATACATAACGCGATACAAATTCTGGGAATCACTAAATTTGAAGGAGAATAAACTCTATGTTCCAGAAAAGATAAGAGATGAATTTTGAGGCTGCTGTATCTAAAAGGGTGCTTGAATGTGAAGTGACTGAATACTGTGATAATTAAATACTTTTGTAGGTATTGTAAATATTTATAATTTTTGATTCTGTTCCTTAGCCTGTTAAAAGTGCAATTTTAATGTACAAAGATATGTAAAATGCATCTCAGGTGCACCTAATAAATATTTATGAAAGAATAACTCTCCTAGATTTTACTTTCCATTCTGCCTTTTTCTCCAGTGAGCTCTCCAACCATCCTTCAACATGATAATTTTACTGATTTCATTTAACATAATGAAAAGGCATTAACCTTTACTTACAAGAAAGATGAATTATTAGTTTTTGAATGATTTAAAATAACTGAGTTCTCAATAAGCTTCACGTGAAAATGTCAGAATGTAATCATCAAGTGTGTTGCTTGTCAGTAGTATAACTTAGTAAGAAGCTTATATTGCCAAAACATTATTCCTATTGCAGTATATCTCAGTATTCCTGTACAGGCTGTTTTTTTGTATATTTCAGTTCCAAGATAAACCTATATTTAACTTTACTGTACCTACTCCCCCTTCTTCTAATTACATTGGTGACAGCTTGAGCAGGAAAATAATTTGCCGAGCATCAGTACTACTTCCTAGAATAATGTGTAATTTTCTTAAGCCCTTTTATGCCGAATGCTGCACATAGATGCCAAAGGTTTCCCATGCCAATGAATTAATGCTGACCATGTGCAACATGGATTTTCCCTCACAAAAGAAATGCCTACCATACGTGTTGCAGGGTGAAGAAGACACTGCTGCTGTAACAAAGCATATGCAGTAGCTTAAGACCCAGCTTAGCAAGACTAGGCACTTTCCTTGGCAACTCAGCTCAACCCTTTGTCTTATTAACTATCCTCTTCTTTTGGTATACTTCTGCTATTTGCAGTGTTTTTACTAAACAAATATTTGTTGCATTCTTTAAAAATGTAAAATATGAAATTTTTCTATCTTTGCATAGTACTTAAAAGTAAATTTTACATGAAATTCTAGTGTTGATAGTTCCAAGTATGGAACTTGAGAGATAAGAGCACTTTGCTTAAAAAAAATAGTGTAAATGAGATTTTTGTCCAGGAGATGAGAATAGATAGGCATGTAAATGTTTATTTTCAGGACATAACAGACTGGTTTTGGATCCAGAAGGTGATTCTCAGATTGACCCTAACTGGGTGATTTTCAACGAGGGAGCACAGATTTTGCAAGCTCAAAACAATGACCCAGGCTTGGCAGTTGGTGAGCATTATTTTTGTAGAATAAATTACCTGATAGTGATTTTTGTCAAATGTTTTTCTACTCACAGTATTTATTGTCATTTTTGAAAACACTATAATTTATATTCTAGGTTATGACTCATTTGGGGGAGTTGATTTTGAGGTAATTTGCTTCGTAGAAAGTGAACTGGATGATGATTATGTTGGCTTCATATTCAGGTGAATATACGTTTTAAAATATCGATCAGTTATCCATTTCTAAAGAGTTAACAAGGATGTAGATATCCATTCATTATTAACGTAAAGTAAATAGACAGTTTATTTGTTATGAATTACATAAATTACTCACTTTAGGGAAGGGATTTTTTTTTAACTGCTTTCCCCAAAAGTGTGACTCAAACTTAATAAAATCACATATCATTCACATTTGAGCTAAAAGCAGTGACAGCACATTATAAGCAATAATTCTCTCTATTGTTGTTCTTGTGGATGGGGTGCATTCATTACTTCAATGTCATTTCTACCATATTCTTTGAGTAATATTCAATTAAAAGGATTTTTTTGTAGCTATCAAGACAATCAAGAGTTTTACACAGTCATGTGAAAGAAAGAAATGCAGACCTAATGGCAATCAACACCATTTAGAACAGTCGCTGAACCTGGAATACAGTTGAAACTTGTTAAGTCTTCATCAGGACCTGGGCAAATGCTTTGTAATGCTTTGTGGCACATTGGAGACACAGGAGAGCAGGTACCAACCTTACCTTTATAAGTGGGAGGAATATGTGCAGATTTTTGGCTGCTCTTGAGAATAATGATATCTAGAGATTGTTCATTCTCCGATGTTAATTGACTTCAGCTGTCATTTGTACAAAACTTAGCCTCCTTTCTCTTCTCCTTTATTTGTCCCTAATGGATGAAAAACTTGATTTGTTATCCCCAGTAGATGGCATACTTAAAGAGTCACAGGAAATACTGGTGTCATTCTAGCAAATAGCCATCCTGAGTGTTTGCTCGAAGTGGTGCCAATATGTAATTAATAAAACTTTATGTAAATAATAGCCATTTGCATTGAATATTTAATGAGAACAGAGCCAGTTTCCTATGCCTATCACTAATAATTAAGATCTTTTCACAGTTAAACTTGATAGTTTCAGGGTAACTTGGTGAAAGGTGACTTTACCCCGGCCCCAGTGGCAGCAGGGTAATGTCCTCACCAGCTAAACTGAGGGTTGCAGGTTCAAGTCTCACCTGGGTGGGATTTTCACCACCCAGGGCATGGATGTATGTCAAGTTCTGTTGATTCGGTCCCTGGAAAACCTGATGACAATCATGATTCCAGGGTCATACGGCCCAACAGAATCATCTTGCAAGCAAAAAAAAAGATATTATTACTGAGTCAATGATAACTTTTCAATTTTTACTATAGTTTTATTTGTAGATCACTCATTTACTCACCTAGGTTTAATTTAATGCTTCTTACCTAGAGATGGGTAATTGCATAATTGTTATTTGTGGTAGATTACGTTAATTTGCAAAATTTACCATAAGTTACCAGTAGTTTTAAAGTTTTAGTATTTAATATGAATGGAGGATTTAAGGAGCAAGCCAATAACAGTAGTTTGATAATTATGACATTCAAACCATCATTATTGATACATTAATGCATAAGAAATTTTTTTTTAAATCAAACGAATTTGGCAGCACATACAATGTAGCTTTCTTTTGCTATGGCATATGGATTTTCATTCAAGTGATAAGCTTCATCATCAGGTGATTATATAGGTATCTAATTCCCTATTATACTACCAGTAAAGGGAAAGGGGGCGGGGAACTTTGTGGGAGAGGAAAAATTTGGGGGAATGGGAAGGTTATAAAATGGCTGATAGGAAAGGGGAATAGGAAGGAAGTAAACATATTCTGGATTGTGTTGAAGTATGAGATAATCTGCAGTCTGTAAAAGTTACAACGTTAATGAATTATATAAGGTATTTAAAAAAATAAGATTCCATTTATATTTGATTCATCTTCTTAATTAGAGTTCTTGATATGCAAGTGATGATGATGATGATTCGATTGCGGTGAAGTTCCCCCGAAGAGGACCTGAGGCACCTAGGCCTATTGGTCCTTAGTGCTGACAACCTTATTTGTATCACCCAAAGAGACTGATGGCCTTGCTGAAGGTCAGTATGTCCTCTATGGGGATACCCCTAACTTCAGCTGGTTCCAGAAAGGGAGATCCAAGGTGCCTAATTCTAGTCCTTTTCAGGGCCGCACAGTCACAGAATGTGAGATGTTGTCTCATCCTCTTCTTTGCACCATCTGCATCTGGCAGAGCCCACAACTTCAAAAGATGGAGGTGGCTCATGACCTGATAGTCCAGTTAGGTGTCCCACTATCGTGCGTCATTGACTTCTGTTTAGCCAAACGAGTCTTCTTGCAAGTCCCATTTTGGGTCCTTCAATCAGGAGCTTGGCTTGTCTGAGCCCCTGTGTGTTCTGCAAGATCTCAGAATGACTGGCAAGGCCCCACCTCTTGATCTCTGTTGTCCCTGTTGAGGGTGCAATTGGGATGTAAGGCTCAGGTCCCATCGGTGTGTGGTTTGAGACTTCTTTAGTGAGTTGATCCGCTATCTCATTTCCGGCTATACCCATTTGTCCGGGGAACCAGAAGAGTTCTACCTTGCCAAGACTGTTCAGTGAATTGAGCATGTTGGGACATTCAAGAAGTAGTCTTGACTTGCATCATGGTGACGCCAGGGCGTTTAGGGCAGCTTGGCTGTCGGAACATATGTGAATTGGTCTGCCTATGAGACCTGTTTCCTTGACAGCATGAGCACAGGTCAGCAGAGCGTAGACCTCTGCCTGAAAAACAGTTGTGTATGCTTCCAATGAGATGGCTAGCCTTGTGTGTGGGCGCCGGTAATAAATGCCAGCCCCTGCTTTTCCTTTCTTCCTGGAGCTGTCGATAAACCATAATTGGGCCCCAATATGGAGGTCTTTGTCCCCTTCCTTTGCCCACCACTACCTTTCTGGGAAGTAAATTTTGAAAAGTGGGCATGATTCGTTGAGTGAAACTTTTGTTGTGTCTGAGCCCATTTCAAAGATAAGGCTCTACTCCCTGAGCTCCAGCCAAACTTTCCTGTGTCCGGATAGGTTTCCTCTGTCGTTCCACTGCCCCAGTCTCTTGAGACGATATGCTGCTGCACTTGCCGGGGTCTCAACTTCCATGCTCAGTAGAACAAGACCCAGTAGGGTTTCCAGAGCCAATGTGGGGGTAGTTTTCATTGCCCCCGTGATGTCTATTCTCTGCAGGTGGAGAAGTTTTTTCTTGGCATTGATTTGCCTTGTTTTCCTCCACCAGACCGTTGAGCAGTTTAGAAAGCTGGGTTTCACAACTGCAGTTTAGATCCAACTGATCGCCTTTGGTTGAAGTCCCCAGGTTTTGCCTAGAGCTCTCCTTCATGTCCATAGGGAGGCACATGCTTCATTGGTTTTCACCTCAAGGTGTTCTCCCCAGTTGAGTTAGGAGTCCAGGAGGACTCCCACATACTTAACTGTTGTTGAAAGCTGCAGGAACCTTCCTTGATATGCAAGTACTTCCTATTTAGCCATTTTAAGGAACGACGACTTTTTCCATCCTTGTTTCAGGTTAACACGTTCACTTTGGAGTGGCCCACCGGTGGGTCATGCAACGCTGCCATTAAATTCATTGAATTATCCTAACTTGCTTGGAGTATTGTGAGAGTAGGACTCGAGGAGGATTGTGATTCACTGGTGGACCATGCCGCACTGTGAGGGGTAGGGGTGCCCTGCAGTGAATGTGTTAAACTGCTATGCAAGGATCCACTTAAAAAGGGATGGTCAGCAAAGGTGGCATACAAGTGGATTCTGCTGCATCGACTGTAATCTGGTCTCTTAAGACTGTGCATCTTTTATGGACCTAAAATGATACCTGATTCTGGTAACATACATGATAGCACACCCAAAGGAGGACTGTTAGGAGTATTGTTTCTCACAGGAGATTATTATCACATCGGACTTGTTGTACTGATGTAATGGTAAGTAATATTTTGTTTAGAAGGTTGAACTGCATTATCGTACAATAATTATTTTTTCTATCTTCAGTATCCACAGGAAGCTTGTTTAATGTTGACCTCCTATAACAATTAAAATTATTTTTAAAATACTAAGTAAGCATTTTACTTTCAAAATTCAAGTAATGAGGTCACAATAAAAAACCATTGACTAACACATGAAACATATAAAATTCCTTATCTAATGCAGCCATCAGGGGTATGTATGGCGCAAGTTGCGCCATAGAAAAAAATGTTGGGGGGGAATAAAAACTTTTGGGGGATTTTTAAAATTCAGAAAGATATTCACTAAATGTAAATGTTTTTACCCGTTTAAAGTAATTTATATACGTATCTTACAGTTACAGAGAATCATTCAGCCAGTGGAAAGCTTCTTTTACTTTGGTCGCATCTCTCTATACTCTTCCTTGGCTGCCGCACTGTGCCATCATCGAGGCTACCATTAGATCCCCGAATGCAACCCAGCATAACTGACTCAGCATCCCTCCAGTCTTATTCCTCCCAAATGCTGCCAATGGGCTACATCACCGTAGAGGCAAAAGACTTACGGATCATGTATACTATGCACGTTACCTTTTTCGGTGATTTATTACCCCCACTTCCCCTTAGTCGACAACCGTAGCATTTGCCTCAACCCATCGTACCCTCCACCCCTTCGATAAGTAACTTTGTCTCCACATATGAAATTGACGCCTGATGGTCCAAGTATAGATCCTAGTAGAGTAGAACAAAGGAGCCCCCCCTCCCCCCCTGGCCTACTGTAGAAACAGACACAATTGGCAGAAAAGACAACATTTTTATGTTCTGTCTGTTTTCTTGAGTTCCTCTTTTTGGTTGTTTTTTTAAACAATTCTGGTTATTGTTCTTAACACAAGTATGCATGAATGTGTCTTGCTAGAAAAGAAACAATATTTTAAATACAAGCATTTTATTTGAATTATAAATACTAATTGTAATCATTTTGCTATTTGGGATTTTTTTTCTATATCTCTCAGAAGGCATGCTAATAATTTCAGAAAATTTCGATAAAATAGGTACTTGTTTAAATATATTTTGTAAACCTGCCATATAAACTAGTACCTATGTCATGTTAATTTTGGATATTCCAAACAAAATGCTGTTTAAATAGCAATAATATTTTTTAATGAAGTTTAAATAAATACACTTTTTGCATGTGTATACATTGGTTCCTTTAGCGTATAAGGGTTAAGTACTTTCATACAGTGAAGCCTAAAACAACTAAGTTCATCTTTTTATGCATATTTCAATTATAATGTATCAGCTACTGATCCAACATTATCCTTTGGAATTAGTTGTGAGCTCACTCCAAATTATACTTGCAGATGATGTTCCGGTTGAGGTTTATCGAGAGCTACCTCCACATCTTCAGAAAATGTAGAAGTTGACCAATGGAATCCACCTGATTTGAGAAGTAATTCTAATCTCTAAGAATTTCTAATCTTTCAAATCTGGGTGCTTCATAACAAACCAAAAGAGCACAGGGAATTGAACATCCTTCCTGGGAATTATGCAATTTTACCCTTGATAAAAATGTAAAAGTAGCCTCTATTTTTTTTAAACCTTTAGAAATTTATTTTCATAGTTTAAAAGCACTTTCAACCAGCATTTCTGAATAAATTACAGAAGGACTGACTTGTGTGTGTGTAAATTTGATTATCAATGTTTTGTTCATTTGAAAGTGCCTTAGATTAATTAATAGCAGAATCGTTAAGCTAATCAAACTTGAACAGCGTCTTTAAATATGAGATTGTTGAAATATCTTGGACATTCCTTTAACCCATTTTATAGAAAATTGATAATGGTTGACAATCTCCTTGAAAATTTGCTAAGGTAATGATGAACTACTCCAGTATTCGTGAATTTGAAATGGTAGTGGTCGATGCTAAAAACTTTTGTATGTATGTACTTGCATTTTGTTGTAAAATCATGATGTTGTTAATAAAATAAATTTATACTTTCTTAATCCTCTTATAATTTATTTAGCCATTTATAGATGCGCTGAGTGTTTTTTCTGATGGTAATAAATTAATTCAAGGTAATGATTAAGTATATAAGAAAGTTCACCCCCCCCCCTCCTTTCATGCAGTATGAACCATATTAGCATCAAGGTTGGTGAATAGTTGCATGGTTTATATATAGTTGGATCGTATGATTTTTTAAAGGTAACATTCAAATGTTGGTATTAAAAATAGCAAGAAACATGTAAACACATATATAAGCTTTGGTCTCAAGTACATAAAATCTGATGCTGATTGACTGTATGCTGATTCAAAAATGTGATTTATGAAGCATCTCTCTTTGAGTCATAATGAATGGGCTTATCTCATTAAGTCCTGACACCAGCCTCATAAAGCATTCACTGTTCACATCATACCAGCAGATTCCAGGTATTTTATCTAATCACTAAGCTGATGGCATGATTCTTCCATATTCGCCACCTATTCAGTGTCCCTCTCAGCCACCATGAGTTCATCAAAAAAGTCAGAATTTTAAAATAAGTAGCTCAAAGCAAAGGATAACATAATAGATGAATTAATCAGGAAAAAGGACAAGCAAACAGCACTCGACATTAAGCTGCTATGGTGACATTTCCTCTTGCAAACTCATACAGTTGTGATCCCCGAGATACTTAAATTTTATCAGCAAAAAAATTTCCTGTATATTTTAAGATAAATACCACATGTCTTTTAACTTCTGCTCCACTTGAAAACTCTGTGTTACATGTGAAGACCCTTAATAAACCCATAGAAGAAAAGTGGCAATTATGCATTAAGGTGTGGTGACTCAAGGTGCACATGTGGAGCAAACCAGTCGTAATTTCAATATTCGAGTGAAAGAACACCAAGATTAACAACTGCAAAACCAAAAACAATTTTGCTAAGTAGGTATCTTTTAATCAATGACCACTGTAATACTATAGAAAACATCTGATAGTGTAGTGTTACATCCTACATTGTATAATGTGGTAGCAAATTTCAATCTCTTCCTTATTTTCAGTTAGAAAACCTGGCAACCCTGTAAGTTGCCTAATGATGACGCTAGAACATTGAAGAACAGGTTGTGTGTTTTAATTAATTTTTGGTTATGTTCAGGTTAACTATTTAATACTTCTCATACAAGGTTAGGGGATATAACTTTGGATATGCACTTAGAATTTGTCAATGCAACAATGCTTTTAAAATGTAGAAGAGTAAACCACTCTTACCTGAAAAAGGTATTACATTAATATCGATTATGTTCCAGTATCAGGGTATTAATCAAAAACATCATAAAGGTCATTCACACTGCCAATCATTTCATATCCATATATACTTATAGGTTGAAACATTATTATGATAATAATTATTAAATAAGTTATTGCAAATTTAGTTCATCTACCTCCGCTCAGCTGTAGATTGCTGTGTCGTCTAATGCTTTATGCAACATGATAATAATAATTTGCTCTGGTGACAAAATCAAAAGTTTTTTTTCTATGTAATAATAATCAATTATTCTAGACGCTTATAGTAACTGATTTATCTATATCGTTTTTTCGCACAGCTGAATATCCATAATCTGGCTTAGAGGTACATACACTAGAAATCAGAATTAGAGAAATAGTTTGTTTACAGAATTACAGAAGTAGTTTTTTATTAATGTCAAGAATATGAGCCATCAATATTTATCATATGTAATCGAAAAAGGTAGTGGATTCTGTTTGTCCAAATAGGGTACGCAACTAAAGAATGGTTAGGAACTGCTGCACTATAGGACAAAATCATGAATTTGAAATACTTAGAAGTTTTTTAGTGCCGGAGTGGTGCAGAAAATATTTGAGCTTATTATGATAAAAAAAAAGTCAGATTTTCATAGCTGTTTCATTAAGATATTTTAATTGAGCATTTTATCAACGAATTTTATGGATAAAAGCTTCCAACCAATGTCTTATAAAGCTTGAGCTTCCATCTCATTTCCTATTCGAATGTTGGAGGCGGTAGCAATTAAATTTCGATGCGCATTTGTTTTTAAGATGCTCATTTGTTACAGGAACTCGTGGTAAATTGGAAACTTGAAAGTCGTGAGTGAATTGTGACAATGGAGATTATTGTTTTTCGTCAATGTCATGAGTTATTTAAACCTGATATTGCTTGTGCAGCTAATCGCATAATCTATGGAATCACACCGTAATCTCAATGTTCATCCCTTTTTGGAACGAAGTCGTGATAGGAGAGCGTCGCAAATTCTTGGTAAGAGTATGCATAAGTCTCACTTTCGTGCAACCTTTGTTTATTAAGAATGCATGTCTTATTAATTGCCTGTAATTGGTTCTAGAACGTATGAGTATTATCCGTTAAATTACCCTGGCACCTTTTTGAAATTCGTAAACCGTCCGAAACACCTCCAGTTCTTAAGACAAATCTCACAGTGTACGTACAGTGTTCATAATCCCATCCGGTACAGTTGTCACCGAACCCCAACAGTCTCATTCAATCAGCCTTTCCTATTCCACCACATCGCTGCACCCTCCGTGTTTCCAGGATATGACAAAATACCTTTCTTCTGGAATGAGTGAATGAGATGACCCTTTAATTGTTCTAAGATTTATGAATAAAACCAGAAACAAGTGAGCATTTCATCGGGTTTAGTCGTTCTAGTGCCAAAGAGTAATGAGCAAAAGAGGAACCAATCAATTAATTGTAAGTGTTGGCTCGATACCATTTCGTTGCGGTGGAGATTTTCGTGTTTCGAAAACTTAGGAAATGCTGATCAGCGATAACTAAAAACAACACAGAACTTTAAGTGATTATATTGTGGCATTGTGTAATTTTTTTTGTCTCGATTGCTTCAACTTAATTTGAGTAGTTGGAAGAGGGGAAGTAGTAATTATTTACGTTTATAGCAGCGTATTTGGTTTCCTGTTTGGAACACATTTACTGGAGTCTTCAGAGAGTGGCAATAGCCCATCAAAAACCCACTCAAAAGCCTTATTTTTCACATTTCCTGCTTAAGATTAATTTTTCTCGTATAATTTAGGCATACAGGCAATGACTGCTCCAAATGGTGACTTGGAGAAGCCACTGTTTTCAGTGATAACAGCATTGAAAGAAATCCCAATCCCTACTTCTATAATATGTGACCATCTCCTTTTACTTCTCTGAGCACTTATGGGGATTGACTAATTACAATGAAAGCCCTCGCAAAAATGAATGAGGTAGGGAAAAATGATGGGTAAAGCATTTGAGGCTTATGTATTCTTCTGTTCCAGGACTAAACACGTTGTGTATGAATGGAGGGACTAACTGTGGCTGCCATCTGAGAAAATTGGAACCTTGAACTTCCCATCGACGATGCGTGTCACCTGCTGCTAATAAACCAGTGATATCATGTACATCATATGATACAGAATACAAATACAGAACCATCAGTGATAAATGCATGGTGAGTGGCGAAACCTATTTTAAAATGATTGAGTATAATTTTGGGCAATGTCAGATAGTGTTGAATCTGACTCATCTGATTCCTTTCACATACAGATGGTCATCGTTACTCCAGCTCGAATCTTTATTCACATCTAAATGATTCATTTAATGGTTGTTCATCCTAAGATTGGTTGACTACAGCCCTCCACCCTTCCCTGTCTAAGCTAGTTCTCTCAACTCCTGATATCTCTTCCTATCTACATTCTTCTTTATTTGGTCTGTGAACTTTTTCCTGGGTGTTCCTCTGGGGACTTTTCCATCTATTTTACCTTCAATTATGTTCTTCACAAACCCATTGTGTCTTAGGGTGTGTTCAATCCATCTTGTTCTTCTTTTCTCTATGGTGTTTCTTCTGGTTCTTTCCTCTTCTACTCTTCTGTACACTTCATCATTTCTTATTTTGTCTTTCCATTGTATCTTCAGTATCCTCCTCCAGCGCCAGGTTTTGTAGGCTTCTAGTCTTTTCTGGTCAGCTTTCCCAATGGTCCATGCTTCTGATCCTTAGTCAAAATAGTTCATAGTCTAAATGAATGTACTAGCTTAATCCAGAATAAAATATTGTCTAGACTTCAAAAGCTGTCATCCTGCATATAGATGCTCCCAGCATGTGGCTGCAAATTCGTTGGATAGTGAGTTCATAGACAAAATCCATTTTTAAGATTGCTATATTGATGACGAGTCATTCATGCATCTGTTATTGTCATTTATAGAACTATATGGGAGTGTAAATTAAAACGTTATGACTCTGATATTACGTATTTTGGTCAAAGTGGCCGAAAATTTAGGAATAGAGTTGCAGAACATAAAAGAAATATTTATAAACAATGACAAAAAAATCTTTTTTTGCCAAACATTTGAATAGTTTTAATCGTTTTAGCCATTTTGACATGGATGTTTTTCATTTTAATGTCAAAGGACCAAAACTGGAGATTTCTACGAGAAGTATGAAATTGTGAATGGCCCGGATAATGTTTGTAATGATGTAGTTTTTATGACTCAATAACCTCTTTTCAATTTAAGTCTCCCTACACATCCTGTGATCCGCCTATCTGGGTTTTGTTTTTTGACCTTCTACTCCACCTATTCTTTTCTTTTTTTCTGGTTCTCCTCACTATTGTTTATATTAAAAATCAGGTTAAGGGTGAAAGATTAAACTCCACAATTCGTGATTGACTCCACTTTTATTTTATAAGTATGAACATCACGACATCACAACCTCCACCGTACTGACAATCCATGTGCTCTGACATGAGCTCAAAAGCGCGAAAAAGAAACAAAAGACATGCGTAAATTTAAAAAAAATCTAGAAATGCTCTCTAGCCAAATGAACATGATACTTTGACACTCCCCCTCATTTCAAGATTTTTTTTTACAAAAAAAACAATACTAAATCCTACTCCTTTGGCACTTGAGTCAACACATTACAAAAACTTCTGTGTTATCAGCAAAATCTTAACCAGTAAATCAACCACAACTAGACAAAAAACCAATTAATTCATTGATACATTTATGATAAACCTAACATGTTACAAAACCTTTGCGTGCTATCGGCCGACAGAGACTTTGTTAATAAGTCAGCAGCATTATTGTTTGAGGTGATATACCTGAATTTGACAAGTTGGTTTCTTACAGATTCCTGAAGGACATAGGATTCATCAGCACAATGTCTAGTCCTATCAGACACACTTTCTCCCTTTGAGATTTCAATAGCACCTTGATTGTCGGCAAATATCACACACAGCTTAGAAATACACTTGGTTTGGTAAATATCTAAAAAAAAAACATTCAACCATTTGATTTCACTCAATACATCTACCATTGCTAAAACTTCGGATTCATTATTGTGCAAAGAAAGTCTCTTTTGAGTTACACTTTTCCATATGACAGCAGCTCCTGCCATAGTAATAACATAGCCGGTAACAGACTTTCCATCACTCTTATTCTTAGCCCAACTAGCATCCACATACACTTCAACTGATTTATTACCATTTGAATAGCATATAGACAAGTCCTTGGTCTGTTTTAAATATCTCAAGAGATGCTTCACCTCTTTCCAGTCAGCTAGGGTATGTCTCTCATTTTTCTGGCTTAGTTTACATACAGAAAACATAATATCAGGACGAGTAATGTTAGCAATATAGCGTAAGATACCCACAGCACTTCTATAGCACGTAACATCACAAGTTTGAGTATCACATACCTTTGGTTCAATTGAGTCTTTTGTCGGGACAGACAAAGGGGTTCTCAGTCCCTTGCAATCAGACATGCCATATTCTGACAACACAAATTCAATATAACCTGTTTGATTCATTTTGACATTTCCTTGACAGTCTTGAACAAGTTTTACAGACAAGAAATTGGATGGAAAACCTAAGTCCCTTATATTCAATTTTGTCGACAGGTTCTTGATAAATGATTCCACTAAGTCTGATTGACCCCAGATTCCCAAATCATCTACATATATGGTAACAAACAACTTCTTATTTGGGTTAACATAAAGGCACTGATCACTTATAGATCTACACATTCTCAAACCAGACAATATTTTGTGTAAATGATCATTCCAATCTCTCCCCACTTGCTTTAACCCATACATGCTTTTGTTAAGTTTACATACATGCTTAGGATACTTTTCACTAACAAACCCTTCAGGTTGCTTAATATACAAGTCTTCTTTAATTTCACTGTTAAGGTAGGCTGATTTGACATCTAAGTGATGACAGCTCCAATCGTTATTAATGGCTAGAGCCATCATGAGACGAATGACTTTTCGCTTCACAACTGGACTAAATGATTCACTGTCATCCATTCCCTTAACTTGATTAAATCCCTGAGCCACAAGGCGGGCTTTAAATTTGACAATATCTCCATCTTGATCCCTTTTAACTTTAAAGTCCCATTTGGTGCCAATTAATTTACATTTTTCATGTTTCTTAACTAGATCCCACGTTTTATTTCCCTTTAAGGAAGACATTTCCTCTTCCATTGCTTTAATCCATTCGTTTCTGTGCATACTCTTTAACGCCTCCTCTACAGTCTTTGGTTCAATTGTCTCACATTTACTGCTATAAACAGCTGTGTGACAACAAGGACAGACTTCTTTAAGCTTTCTGATCCTTTCAGATCTGCGCAATACAGGTGATGCAATTACTTCATCATCAGAAACATCATATACGATACCTGCTCCCCCTTGACTCTGAACCTCAGTCAAACTTTCATCTAAAGGCACCACATTAATACTACTGTCATTATGCACATTCCCACCATCAATGTCATTATACTCATTATCAGAATCATTGCTAGTTGTCTCAGAATCATAATTGTCACTACTCTCAACATCTGACACATTTATTGCAAAAGGTGACTCTAAGACACTAACATCTGAATTAACTTTCATCTTATCCTTCATTGGAAAAACTTTCTCCTCAAATTTTACATCTCTGGAGTACACCACACAGTTATCAGTCGTGTTCCACAACCGATAGCCTCTCTTATCTCTGGGATAACCAAGCATGACACATCTGTCAGCCCTAGGCTCCATCTTTCTACCTTTCTCGGTTTCCTTGAACACCCATGCTTCACAGCCAAACACTCTCATCCTCTGTATCTCTTTTTCACTCAATCCCTTCTTAAACCACAGCTCATAAGGTGTCTTGCCGTTTAAAGCTGAAGATACACACCTGTTTTTAATGAAACAAGCAGTGTCTATGGCTTCCCCCCAAAAATTGGCAGACATACCAGCTTGAATAAGCATACATCTAGCAAGAGTTAATAACTGTTGATTGAGTCTTTCTGCTACTCCCATCTGTTGTGTGCACCTGCCATAGAAAATCTATGAAGTATCCCTTCCTCCTTGATCAAAGATTTAAATTTCTCATTTTTGTACTCTGTCCCATTATCTGACTGAAAGGACTTAATCTTTTGACCCAACAACTTTTCAACTCTATTTTTATACTCTAGAAAACTGTTATACACATCACTTTTCCTTTTCAAAATACAAACTTCACTATACCTTGAACAATCATCAGTAAAAGTACAAAAATAATTCCCACTGCCTTTACTCTCAGGCTTCACATAACACACAACAGAATAAACTAATTCAAGTAACCCTGATGACTTCTCCTCTCTGTCAGGGTATGGAAGTCTTTTTGCCTTACCCTGATGGCATACATCACAGTCCACAACATCTCCTCTAGGGATGAACTCACAGCCGGGGATGTTGCTTGCATGCCCAAAGCATTGATGCCAGGTGTCTCGGGTCACCGCCTTGAGGACTGTCACCTCTTCTGTCCATGGGTTGATTGCTGGTGGTTGGTGAGATGAATAACTAGGATCACTGCACTCAGCTTTGCTCATCTCGTACCAGTCACAGTGCAAGGCATACATGTCATCCTCCACAATTCGGGCACACAACACTTCCTTATCGCCATCCAGTTTATCATATCCCTTAAATAGCCCATTATCAATGTTGAAACTAAAGCCTGATTTCTCAAGTTGTCTCACTGACAGGAGGTTATCACTCACGTCAGGTACCCACAAAACATGTTTCAATCCAAGCATCCATCCACCACACTCGTCAGAAACTTTCATTGTAACAGTCGCATAGCCTTTTACTGCACATGGTTCCTCCTTCTTAGCTACCTTCACACTCCCCCCTACGTAATTACAAAAATTGTCCAACAGATCACGTTGAGGGGTCATATGAGCATTACACCCGCTGTCCAAAAACCAACGGTTAGGGTCGCTACATTCATATTTCTCAATATTGTTCAAAACCCCCTCCTTTGATTTCCCCACACAGGCTCTATATTTAACTCTCACCATACCACAACCAAGATTTTTCACAGTCTCTACTGCTTCTAGATCTTGCTCAACATTGTCTTCTCTCTCCACTTTCGCTTCCTTGCTCCTGAAATGTCTCTGCACTTGCCCTTCGAGCTTGGACCCACTCCGTCCTCTTTGGAAACTGGACCTCTTCCCCTTCGGACACACAATGCTAGTATGGCCTTCCTCTCCACACGAGTAGCATATTACTGTCCCTCTTGCTTTCACCTCCACAGTCTTGGGACAGTCCCGGACTTTATGACCAAGTCGATTGCACAAAAGACAAGAAACACCGGTTTGGTCTCCAACTTTCCTCACTGTATTCCTTGAAAGTAACCCCCTCAAATCCTCTTCACGTCTTGTTCTCTCGACATTTTCTCTCTGATGTCTCTGCTCCTCAATCAGCAATTTATTCTTGACGTTCTCAGTGTTCATATTCTCTTGATTTAGCTCCATGACATGAATGATAGACTTGTACCGTTCCTCCCTTAAGCCTCTCAGCAAAAAACCGGCCACAAAGCTATCATCCAGCCGAGTACCTTGTTGACTAATCAGGTCACACAAATTCTCCACCTTGGCAATGTAGTCCATCATTGACTCAGTCGGTGATTTAGACAGAGTGCACAGTTGTTCTAAGGAATTGATGAACTGAACTGGGCTCTTCTTGCAATGGATATTTCTAAGTCTCTCCCAAGCAGCCTTCGCACTCGTGCATTTACTGACATCGTTAACATAGCAGTCACTAACATATTGGATTAAATATGCCAGCACATCGTTGTTTCTATTCCTCTGTTTTATCGAAAGCTGTTCCCAATCGAGATTGTCATAACCCGGTTCAATGCATTCCCACAATTTTCTTTTAGTGAGAAACGCCTTCATCCTGGTACTCCATTGCACCCAGTTTTTAGTGGTTAGTCTCTCCATTCCATCCGCCATGAGGTCTCATTCAAAAACCGCACTCACGAAAAAACTCACGAATAATATACGATCACTCCACGTTCGCGAATGTCTGGGCCCATAACCTATTAAAAATCAGGTTAAGGGTGAAAGATTAAACTCCACAATTCGTGATTGACTCCACTTTTATTTTATAAGTATGAACATCACGACATCACAACCTCCACCGTACTGACAATCCATGTGCTCTGACATGAGCTCAAAAGCGCGAAAAAGAAACAAAAGACATGCGTAAATTTAAAAAAAATCTAGAAATGCTCTCTAGCCAAATGAACATGATACTTTGACAGTTTACTTGTTATTACGTAGCTTTGAACCCCCCCACCTCTGTATGCCCCCTCCCTTACCCACTCCTCTGTCATACCCTAACCCCCACCCCTCCTACCCTTGTTCTGCTAAGGGGTATATATAGAATTGGAATGTTAAGAATTGTACCTTGATAATGACAAAGTGTCAAAACCAAGGCTGGTTTTCGTTAAAACAGTGTGGAAATTACTAACTAATTAGTTTACTGTTACTAATATGGATGCACAATATTTCCACAAAGTTATGCCTGAAACTCTTATAAGATATGAGTGATTTTCCATGCTTCTGTTGTCATGCATTGTGAGTGGGAAATGAAGGAATATTAATCAGCCGTTTAGGTAATCGAATTGCCTTAAATTATTTGGGTGATGTTCAAATATGCTTATTAAGCAAACGACTAGTTTAATCTTGTCTTTTTTTCAATCCAGGTTTATTGTATCATCTTGAAGTTTCCATCTTGTTTTCTTTGTTATTGTCTATGTTAGGAGGAATTTTGGTCCATTTATCATCAATACATCTGTTATATTTTTTAATATCACTCGTTACAGTTTTTGTATCTCAGTAATACTTCCACTCCGTGCTTGCTGAGCATGTTAAATTTGCTAAATTAATTATTGAGATTGTTCAAGACTCACTTGTCACTTGCATATTGACCTGTGTAATGAACTCAGTTTTTTAAATTTATTTTTTGGTCTGGAAGAGGGCTTATGAGTTTGTTCAAAGGTGTGTTTACACGCCTTTTATTTATTTTTCAATTTTCAAATTATCTAGGTGGACAAACGACACTATGTGATTAATTCAGATACATGTGATGCAATAAAAAATATTTATGCCAAAATTAATGACCGCAGAACAGAATTTTTCGTATGCCATCACATGTACCTGGATTGATCTCAGAGTGTTGTTTGCCGACCTAGATAATTTGTGCATTGAAAAATAAATATAAGGCGTGTCAATATACCTTTAATAAAACTCAGAAGCCCCTTGTCTAATGTTATAAACCTTGTTAAATTTGTGTTTTAGCCACGTCACCACCGTTACCAACATTGCATGTAAGTAAATTTGTTTATATTTTATGCATATTATGTCAACCCCCCTGCCCTGTACAAAATATAGTACATATAAGCAGTTATCATGTCACTGCATTGATGACAAAAGCAAGACAACCTTATTATCTTTAGATTTTTACAACAAAAGCGTAGTTTTCTATTGGAAACCAAAAATGCTGTTTCCAACTACCCTGTCTTTTGACTTGGTGATAAACAAAGGTAATACCTTGCCCTTGTTTTTCTAATGTTCCCACTGCTGGTAGATAGAATCTTAGAAGTTCAAGTGCTAATGGAGAGGACAAAAACAAGGTTTTCAAAGGTGGCATTTCTTCCATCAATTGCTGAACCACTCTTTTCACTATGAAATCAGGCTTGTAATTACCTTCATATGGACTGTAATTTTGCATAATAATCCAACATAGACTTTCATATTACTGGTGTAAAATGTTTGCACATCATTGCAGGCCAATATTTTTATCCCATATCTTGCGGACTTGTTATATACGTAATCATGAAAACTGCATCTTCCATGGAATTGTGGGAGTATCTCCTCTACTGTAACTACCTCACTCAAGCTGTAATTTTTCTGACATTTAAAATTTCAGCAAAAATAGCCGTAACTGGAGAAAATTTGTTTATTCTCCTGAGTTTACTTCTATCGTGAATGTTGTCAAATCTCAACATCCGTAGCAAAGATTTGAACCTGGTTATGCTCATGACATGGATCTAGTATTCAGTCCCTGTTTCTTCTGCTTTCCAGGGATCAAAAACATTTTTATGACCCAATTTTGGCAGCACAGCTAGATAAAGTAATCCAAATAACACCATCAATTTCTTTAGCATTCCAATCATGCTGAATACTACTCTGCACCATTTTTATTTTTATATTTGTGAAAGATACAATATCCAGTGAAAGAAAATCAGAGAAAAATAGTTGCCCAGAACCCAAAATGTTCATAATGCTGTTCCTTACCAACTGGCCCAGGAGAATATTTCAGCTTACTGTATTTTTCAACCTGAGATTTTTTGATGGTTTTACAGCAGACCACTCCGTCATCAGTTTTTTTCAATAAATGGTCTCATTGTTTCCAAATGCTCTTACTCTTTTTTATCGTCGTGATCAGAGTGATATGTTATAGTGTTACATTCCTCCTCATCATTCTCACTCAAATCTACATTATCGTCTTCACTCACACTTTCTAGGATTTTTAGTATTTGCTGTCTTTCCTGCTCACTCATAGTCGAAAAAGGCCACCTTGGATTTTCATTTCGAAACCGAAATAAGATACACTATAGCAAGTCCATGAACTCTCTTGAAGAAAAAAAGGACTTTAGTTATTCAAATCACAAATTATACCAATATAAATCACTAATAAGTACTCAAAGAGGTAATTATTGGCGAGTGTGCCGGCAGAGAACAAAACAAAGAAATTTCCAAAGCGAACAAGCATATTCTTTCCTCCACAGCATTTTTAACTGAGTTGTAAAGGAAACTGCATCCAAGAGCCGAAAATTGCAAAATGTTGAGAACAATACAAAGTAGCAAAGAAATTATCTAAATGGTGCAATGCCAGCAAGCCAAGTATCCAAACTCCTTAATGTCCATGTTATACGAGTTTCTGTTAAGTGGGGTGTACCTGCGTGTCAAAATCTGTGTCTTGATTCAACTTCTAATTTTTGAAAAATTGTGTTCCTTTTTATGATGCATCCATAAAGGAAGAACATATGTATTTCCATTCTGAGAACTTAAAATTTTCCCACTAACTAAATGCATTTATTCTAATATTTTTCCCCTTTCATGGCTGGTGGGATGACTTATATTTAAAAAAAGACTGCCCTTCAAGGTGCTTATCGTTATTAGATTCATAGTAATTGGGTATTTTGCCTTCCAGAAAAATGTTGCTGAAGTGACCACTGGAATTTTATGCCCACCTATCATACAAGGGATATATTGAAAATATCATGTTCAACATTGAAAATCTACGCAATGGTTTGATTTCCATGCATCTTAAACAAATTCAAGTGATACCATTTGTAAAATTCCATACAGTTTAATGTAATTAGGATAAATTGTCAACAAATAATGTGTGTGATGATGCCATGGCTGGGAAAATCAGCAGAACATATATGATAAAGTTGTCAAAAATTTTCTGAAGCCTGTTTCACATTTAATGAATATCAATGTATATTAAAATAAAATTTGTATTGTGAATATCTGTTAAACAAGTTTTCCATTTGTATTTTACTCCCTCCAATTACTGGTCCGTCCAAAAATCTACAAGTTAGTTAACTACGTTTGGCTATAATATAGGTCGAAAAGTATCCTTAAGTCATAACTCATTTGCCAAAATAATTTGAAGTTAGGATGTTGCAAAATTTTGTTTTTTCATCACTGTAAAAGTGTAACTTTTGAATTTTTTTAAATTTTCAAGATCAAATATCTCTGGTGGGCAGTTTTAGGAGAATTTAAAAGTGAACAAATTGAAGAGCTCTGAAATATGTATCTAAGGTGAGTAGTTTGAATTGGTGGCATGTAGGTAATAAGTTACAGCCTTGTAAAATGTGCAAAAATGTTCTATGAACTTAAAATCAACCATAGAAATTTGTGCACCTTTTACATGGCTGTAACTTATTACCTACATGTCACTAATTAAAACTATTTACTATAGATACGTACTTCAGAGCTCTTAGTTTTGTAAACTTTAAAATTTTTTAGGAACTGCCCACCAGAGTTACGTTAGGGAAAATTATGAAAAATTTAATCACAAGGATTTGAATGTTTGATTTTCACAAACAAAAGTTTCAAAAAGGACCTGGGATCTCCCCTGTTCCCTGGTCTGGGTAACGCACCACCAGGGAACCCCCTCCCTCCAAAACCCGGCCGCGTGAGGTATATATACCAAACCGCCGGTTCTCCGCGTGAACGGAGTCTCCCCCACAATCCCAGGCCCTCCCGGCTATACAACCGGTACCCATGGCTCACAGCTTGGGTCGGCCGGACGCGCCCAGTTTCTTGCACGGGAATCGAACCCGCGCATACTGGTTCCAACCACAACGGCCGGCAGCCCAGAGCGTTACCCACTAGGCCACCACGCGTCGATTGCTAATTGGGGAAAATTCTGTATTTAAAGTTTAAATTAGATGATTTCAAATAAATGCCAGGGACTAAGGGCCAAAAATTTGAGATTTTATGGTGTATTTACCCGAATGGAGTAAATGCATTTTTTTTCGGGGATCTTCACCGCCAAGAGGAGAGCACGGGAATTGAACTCACGCAATCCAGCTAGCAGCCCAACACCTTACCCCTAGGCCACTGCGCTTCGTATAGGAGTAAGGAGAAACTTTGTATTTGAAGTTCATATGAGAAGTCTTGAAAGTAAGCAAGCCAGACCAGAAATATTCGAAAGCTCCAAAAAGTATTTGGGAACTACATTGAGTTGTTCTTCGAATGCGAGCATTTTTTTCCCTCGATCTCCATTTTGTATTTATAACTGCATCCAACTGCGACCACTTATACGATAGCTTGGACTTGAAATTTTTTCTCGGCGATATACTTACGATTCGGCGCTTTTTGGCGGAACTTCCTTTAAAGGTGAACCAGGCAATTTACATGGTGCATTTTGATGGGTATTTAAGGGATGATGACAGATTTCGTAATTTTAAGCCACTTTATTTTAATATGACTCGTTTTTACATGCTTAAGAGCTATGAATGTAAATACTGCCTACATTTATTATTCGAAATTACGGCATTTTTTTAAAATAATAAAGTTAAAACTGATCTATATGCATTAATATCTTTAGACTATTAATAATTAGGTATTAAAAAAGAGGAGTATAACACTTGATCACACTTCTTTCAAGTCAGCTGCTCTGGAGAGTATGTGACGATCGATGAAAACACTGCCCTAGGAGATCGCAGGACTCAGAGCATCACTAGTAACGACCGCGCAGGTGCAGAACTCCTAAGTGACGACCCGAG
Source organism: Ceriagrion tenellum (assembly GCA_963169105.1). Classification (NCBI taxonomy): domain Eukaryota; kingdom Metazoa; phylum Arthropoda; class Insecta; order Odonata; family Coenagrionidae; genus Ceriagrion; species Ceriagrion tenellum. The sequence continues at coordinate 37,157,205 of OY720642.1, read as the reverse complement.
AGGACACTACCAAGACGACAGTGTTCGATGACCTGCATGAAAAGAAATTATGAATACCAGGGAAGTTATTTCGAAACATCTCTAGCCCAATTATCAAATATTCGTGACTTTTCCCATGCATGTAGTCACTTATAGCTACCGGCTGCAATGTATATGCATGCCTTCTTGGCTTCCATAAACCAGAAATTTTATCTTGACATGGATAGATAGATATTCATTTCTCAATTTTAGGTATACAAACATGAATTTGAAAAAAAACAATGAGCTTTAGGTAGCTTCAAGGACTTCCTTTGGGAAGCTACCATCATGACTTGTGTGCACAAATGCAAGGAAAGACACATTGCAAGTGTGCATGATATACAGTACAACTAATCAAATTTAGATGATCATGCCAGATTCAAGAATTAAACAATGAATAACCTTAAAATTTCAAAAATAAAATAATAACAAATAAAATTAATCGGGGGAAATAGTATCAATGAATCCGAGGTATCAATATAACTATATTTTTGAATTAGTGGTACATATTCATCATCCAAATTCATTGCAAAGTAGGGTTAATAATTGATGTGACAGCTGTAATTGACGCTGCTCAAGGGAGAATAGGATGGTAAATACTAGAGAAAGGACTAAGCATTGGAATCCGCCTTGTGGTGTAAGTAAATTTTTCTCTTCGTGGCTACCCTTTTGTCAGTACATGAAATTTAGCACTTACTGCTTTGTTGTGACTGATTCGTTTACTATTACAACATTAAGGACGCTTTCAGGTATGTTTGTCGCCAAAAGATCTGGAATGTCCTTTCCTCTCGTCGGTGTTGTTACTAATTGATGGAAAAAGTTAGATGTAAAGGTTAAGAGAAGAGTGTCGCACAATCCCTTATCTTTTCCGCCATTCTTGAAACTATGTGTCTTCCAGTCTCTCGAGGGAACATTGAACTAACACCGATAGTAATATTCCGTTCGTTATTTTCATTTATCAAACGCTTCAATTGTCTTTCTAACTGCTAGACTGTGTTTATACTTCCGGTGGCCTATGATACGCGCATATATAAATTCTTTATGACGAGCACCTAATGAAACACCACACCCTTTCTACGGCATTGTCTGGAAATATCTAGGCTCTGCTAACGATCTCGTATTTAGCAGCAATAAAAACCCCTCCTCTTGTTCCCGATACTCGGTCTCTTCTGCGTATTACGTATGATTTTGGAAAGATCTCGTCATCCGCAATTTCACTCGACAACCAACTTTTTATTCCTATCATCACATCAGTGTCCGTGCTTGAAATGAGATGGTGAAAATCAGCGACTTTGTTTTCTTTATACTACGGCAATTGACGACTATGGAAATTGATTCCTACGGAAACAACTCCCCTAGCTTAGAGTAGCTTAGGATATTAATCGCAGTCGACTTTGATGCACCTAAGCCGCTGCTATTTCGTTCGGGTAATAAGCTAGTCTGATTTTTAAAAGAGCTCCCATTACTACCATTACTTAGGGAGACTCCTTTATTCAATAACCCACAATGTGATCTACTTCCTTTCATACTCTCTACCCTAAAAAAACCTGCAGCGTTCAAATATGCTACTCGCTACCCAACTAGCTGCCTCGGCCGTGTAATGGTCCCCGGAACGATTCGGAGGGTTCCGACACATCTACATCTACTTATTGCCCTGCAAGCCACGACAGTGGTATTTGGCAGGGGGTGACTTATCTCCAACATGAACTACAGTGAAGAAATTAACTTTCACCTACAAACACCCCACTATCGGTATACTACAAATGCTACAGAAACTATTAAAATGATCCATAATGTAACTATGAAAACGGTACATGATTCATTCAGGGAACATGCAAAACATGGTATTAGCACTACTCGGTAGATTTAAAAACATGCATTAGGGTGCAAATGAATTAATCAGCTACACTATCTGTCAACTAACCTACTTCAAAGTCTTAACGCAGCCATTATGATCTCTTATCGATCGCGGGAATAGCAACATTTTAAACCTTTGTTCTACAATCTATTTCCCTTATTTTATTCTCACGATCTGATCTACCGTCGTATGTTGGAGATCGTTGGATATTGAAAACTTCGTCTGAAAATGAGTCGGTTTTAAATTTACATAAAAGATTGGGTCTACTTTTCAATCGACGGTCTGCGAGCGATTCCCAACACGATCGGAATGCCGGCCGAAAGTCAACGAAGGCGGCTCCGATGTCCGTGCAGAAGCGACGCAGTCTCTGGTTCATGCCTTCCACTCGGCTCCAAACCAGGGGTCCACGATCGATCCACGGGACAAGACTACAGATTGCGAGCGTCATATTAACCCCTCGTCACCACTGACCCGCCTCACAACGGAGTCCTGTTCTCTGAAGGAACGCAAGATCTCCTCGAATCCACGGTTCATGGCGTTTTTGACGCCAACATGGGCCACAACTTACAATCTAGAGCACTACGTATCCCGAACCGTCGCGTCGCTCCAACTGCCTGCGTCACCTGCGGAACACCGCCGCTTGGAATGCACCATGACTTTACGCGGTGGCTTCATCTACATCTACGAAATACCGTTCAAGCCACCGCTAGGGTGTGTGGCACGGGGTGAATCCATACCAGGTATGCAGCACTCATCCCAGTTTAAATCTGAACCTCGCACGTTCCCCTAGATGCCAGGCGCTGGCCAATAGCAGTCAGGAAGACAATACGCAGTCAGACCAGAAACTAGAAGAGTGATTCGTAGAAGAACATGCTACCATGCAGTATACTACTCAGTATACAACTACTGGTCAGTATCTTAAACGAAAACAGATTAATAACTCTACAAGGTACTAAACCGTGCAAGAGTATATCATGCCGGAGTTCTCATGCGAGGTTAGAATCTAATAGTCATGTTAAGATATTTATCATTGCTGAAAAAACCTATTTAACCTAGTCTGTATCCTAGAACTGATCGATCGCAACTATTATGGTCCCTTATTGTACGTGGAAAAAATGACATTTAAAATCTCTTTGGTTCTGCGGTCTATTTCCTTAATCTTATTCCTGTGATCGTTTCTACCGTAATATTTTGGCTATAACAAAATATGTTGAGCGTCCGGCAAAAAATAGTCTACATCAAAATTTCGTAAAAGATTTAATCTCTATTTTTCCCTTCGATCGGATGGAGGTTCCTTGCTTCACACCCTCACGGCTTGCCCTTTCCTGCAGAGGGATCATCACACGGCGGACGTTGCTGCTACCTGTCACCACAACACCCTTTCCCACACTGACGACTCTACCTAGGTTCTGATCTCGGAGAGGGAGTACGTCTGATACCTCGGAGCTCCCATCTGACTGCGACTTTCATCTTTTGGAAACGAGAATGGAAGATGCCGAAGCATTTCCCGAACCACATTTTAGAGTGACCTTACCTCTACTCCTCCGAGGCACGACCCTCCAAACCTCAGGCTTACGGAGTGTCAATGCCCCTTCATCGGTAGAAGGACCTCCAGGCAAACTCTCCATCTTCCAGCCACTGTTTGCTATAAAGCCAACCAGCGCAGCTCGTAGGGCCCGGCAAACTTTAGACGAGCCACCCAATTTCCAATCCACCTTAGGGACGCGTACCACTCTTTTGACCTTGGAGTGGAGTTCCATAAAGATTCTCTCCTACTCGGCGATGAGGGCTCTGAGAGCCGCACACTCGCCGGCGTTTATGATCATCGCAACGGGTCACCTATTCGAAGGCATTCTAACACTACTCGCAATGAATCACCCAATAGAAAGCTAAACTACAGAAAGGTGGCTATACTATGAATAACTCAGCGATCTTAAACTCGGCAAATATGAACTAGTCCTATCTTAAAAGAGTAAACTGATGGAATAAAGAATCCAAGATTAATGATGGCTTATTATATCGGTTATATAAGTTTACCGAACTCTAGCTTTAACAATCTAGAGTCTAGATTGTCTAGACTAACGCTTACTGTGATCTAGTTGCTACAACGAAAATTCGAAATATTTAAGGAGTTATTACAACTATGAATAGTTAACATATTTTATTTAGTTTAAAAATAATTTATAGTAAAAACACTGACCTCACACCAGGCGAAGTGCTAACAAAAAACAAGATTAGTAAAAACACAAACTCTCTATTACGAAGAGAAGTATAACCAAAACAGTCTACTTATCACTCCACAGAACAAGGAGCTAAGGCAGGGGAAAGCAGGAACACAGCACTGTTAGAAAAATGGGTCTGCTTTGCTGAGGAGATAAACCGGTTACAGACAGAAGTCTGGCAGGCACGTCCGCTCGCTCCTAAGGTCAGGATAAGAAATGAAATATTGTCAAATTTGTTATGTCTTCCAGTATCTTCTACATCTGAAGTACGAATTACCAAGCAACCCATCACTAGTGTGTGTCGCGGGGCGATTCCATACCAGCCAAACTGCCCTTGTCCCAGTTCAAATCAGTCCCTCGATCGCTCCTCCGGTCGCTTGGCTCTAGTTAAAAGCACAACAGAGAATAACGCGCTGTTCAACTAGACGCTATGAGACCCCCAAGCAGGCGATTACGCTGACATGCTCGCCTAGACTCGCTAAGATACAACTATCACTGGTTATTATTATAATTGCTTTTAATATAAATATATACTATAAGATACTAAATGCCAAAAATTTCAATGGAGAAGAGTTATAAATAATCGAGTTATAAAAACAAGTAAAATACATACATAATTGACAATTAAAGACAGGGGCTCCGTGGTATTGATCCATCTAATTATGTTCCATTGGAGATAATGACTTTAAATCAATATGTTCATTAATTTCATTTATCTTGTGTTTTGATCATGTCTAACGCAGTGAGGTTAAGAAAACATGTTGAACGTCCGGCATAAAATCGTCTGCTTCGAAGTTTAGCAAGAGATTTAACCTGTATTTTGCCCTTTGATCAATTAAAGAATCCAAAGCTAATTCCTTGAAAAATTCTGAATCACTGCTAAGTTTATTAAAGCAAGTTTACAGATCTTTCTGCTCCCCGCTGCTGTCTCACAGTTGAGACTAGATAAGACTTCTAGATAAGAAATTCGTAGGGGTCCCATATGCTAGCGGCATATTCCAAAGCGAGGTCTTACGGGAATAAGGTCATTAAATTACTTTCCTTTAGCGATTACCATTTGAATTCTCACCCGGAATGGCTGATATTTCGCTCGCAGTTGATTATTTCCTTCGCATTTACAACATTGTCGTCTTCAAACTCTATTCTTAATAGAGCGGGTAATTCAAGTAAGTTGCGAGCCAAGGAAGAAAACCCAGGGCGATGGTCACAATTTTGGGTATTTTTTTAAGTTATCCTAGGCAATACGAATGATATGCGAATTACACAATAGGCTATGTTAATCCCTGATCTTACTCAAATGATTATTGCTAGTATTCTTTATCCCCAGCCTGCAATGCTTCCTAGAGGCGGCATCAGGTATCCTGATATATTTTAACGAAAATTCGTTCCTTTGACACAATCACTCATGAATATATCTCCCTCGTACTAAAAAATTACCCCAATCTCCAACCACATGATATCTCTATCAACCATGAGCACATATCTACCCTCAAGTGGCACGGAAAACAGATTAGTATCTAAGTAAATTTGTACCCTTGACTTTGGCGTAGTCCAAGAGGTTCCCCAAGGGCTTCAAGCGTAAGGAAGTGCACAAATGACCACCACATCTTGTCGAGAATTACTATCTGTCTATCTGTTGCCCGAGGGCCCAATAATATCACACTCAATACTCCACGTCACGTGCAATGAATAGGAATGCTCGGATATTACAACCAAGTTGAAAGCCCAATTCAGTTAAAAAATTATTCCCCTGAGACCGGAATATTTCATTCAGTATTCGCAAAGTGCATTTGTTGATAGTGCATGACTATGAATCGGTGCTGTCATCTTCAAGATAGAAGCGGCTCCCGTATGACTAGCTCGTCCTGTATATAGTTTCATAAGGGAATTTATGTCTTTTAAATAGCCCCTTTATAAGCGAAAAAAAAGCGTCAAGCATTTTTTTGGGACAATAAGGAATATCAATTAGTATGCCAGTTTGGAAATGTCACTATTATTGAACTGTTAACCAATTAAATATTTTTTTATATACATTGTTCTCCAAGAACTAATTATACTAACGTAGGCTATTTCTATGATAAGAACATATTTTCAGCAGTTAGCAGGACTATGCGGTAATTTTACCGTGGCAGAAGAATCTATATTCTTCTCTTGTGAAAATGTGGCACCTTGAGGAAGATGAGAATTACAACAAAAACACCTCAAAATTTTCATCACAATATACATTGAACTACACGGCACTACAGAAAATCGAAGATTTTCACCTTGTAGAAGCATTCACGCTCTTTACATGTTCATGTTCCAACAGAAATATGGAGAGGATTTTCAACATGTTTTAAGCGACTTCGTATAACAATTATGCTTATATGAGTCATAATCAAAACAATTATTTCTCTTATTAAGAACCAGGAATACTTGATTGCAAGAAAGAGCGGTATACCGCCTAACGATGTTTCCCCTTGCATTACTCTCTTTCTCGTTTTGCGTGCTTTCAAAAACATCAAAATATATTTCCTTGTAACGTAAAATATCCATAACGTTTATAATTATTGAAAGTTACGACTGACAATCAGGGAAAATTGGCTTATTACAATACTTGATAGAAAGAGATTAATTGCTATTAATTGACCGTTCGTAGGAATTAAAAAAATATTAAAACTTCAGAACAATGAACATTTATTTCATCGAGTATAATATCGCAGGATTTACAGGTATAATGTATTTTACATGCAGATAACAAATGTATCCATCTGAACCAACTGCATTAGCCAAGGGAAAATCATCAGTAATAAAAAAAATTTGATATTTTGATTTTCACATCAATGACATCTGACAAAGTGTCAGCAAGCTTTGACTTGGTGTCAGCGTAGTCAAAAATAAAATTTTGCGATGACCTTCCCCTGTTCCACCCCCTCGCCACGATAAGGCCGCAGTTTGGATTTGAGGGGGACATGCGCTACAACTACGTCCAAATATGTGTCAGTTGAAAATACTGTATCTACAGGAATGATTAGCAGAAGAGGGAGCAAAATTAATACCTCTAACAAACCCAAAGATTACTTTGCAATAGAAAACTATTATACCTACACAAAAAAATCATTGCTAACTATTGAACAACTTCATTCACACTTCACATTCACTCAATCGTACCGGTCGCGTTACCTAATATTTCACCTTCAAAAACTCGTTAATATTCTACTAAGAAGTACCTAAAGCTATGAAGAACTAAACGTTCGTGCAGCTGAGTCTAAATTGTGTCGTGCGTGATACCTGGCCTTTTGATTCATCCACTCTTTCCTACCAACAATTCCATGATCTTAGAATGCCTACCCAGTGCACTAGTGTCCAGTTATCTCGCAGAATTTGTACCTGCGTATTTTCGACCTACCTGACCTGCCACACTGCCTACAGTTCAAGTACACAGTACAAATGTTACATGATAAAAACCCTTTACAAAATAATATACAAATTACTCTGGTTCAAAATAGTTCATTCATCACACACGAAGCACACGGTGAACTTCTTCAGCCCTCTACACAGTTGGCAGCTGCATCTCTTCATTTCCTCCTCTTCCCGGCTGTGCGTGAATCCTGTAGTCGGTCCATAGTGTTCATCGAACCTAAAATTCACAACGTACACACAGTTAATTCTAGAACATATACGGGTGTGCACAATCCACTTCATGAAAGGTAACTGCGTATAGAAATGAAAGAGTTGTTTGATGCACATCTGCATTTCTTCATTCGTTAATGAAATATTAATTTTAATGTTAACAATTTATTAATTTTGATAAATATTTGTTAGTTTGTTCGAATGGCTCATTGCACAATGAAGAACTCTTTAACAAGTTATCAACAAATAAAAATAATGAGAAAGAAAATGAATGTAGGATTGATATGACAACTCATGTGAGTGCAAATGTATTTTTTGAGCTCATAATTATGAGAGAGCATTTTGCAAATTCCACAGGAGTAAATTAGGTCCTTAAAATATCTACCGTGACATTTAGGTTCCAATTAAAGCATCAAAAAATAACACAAAAACAATTATATTTACAAAAGTGCACATGAATTTAAGAAATAAATGACGATAGTAGGGTATTGTTTAATATAATTTCTATGCAATTTTTATAGTGATTTTCAAAATTTTGGGAGCAATACATTTTAAAGTTTTTATAGCTTTCGGGACTCAGAAATTGAAAATATCCCAAAGCACTTTTCATCGTGAATAAATGGTACTGAAGTAATACGGGAAATAACTCGCATGGTGATAGAGGGGAAGCATAAAGAGAAGACTCACCGAATCCTTGCCAGTAAAATGTGAGGCCAGTCAATGGACGGCATACTTTCATCGAGCTCTTCCACTTCAGTGATGTAGCCATCCAAGTGCATGATGAAGCGCTGTTGATTCTTCAACTGAAGTCTTCGTGCCGATGTTGCCGTGCTGGCTTCCTACGGTTGTGAGCCTGTTTAGAGAGCGGGTTAATTAACAAAATGACATCCCCCAAAATAATGTGGACACGCATGCTCTTATAATGCAGCCAAACTTGCAAAATGTTGTGTTATACAGGACAATAGAGACGTGACACTAAGTGAAAGTGGAACTATTCTCTCCGAGTGACACGGCTCCACCCCTTTACGTAGCCAATAAATTTACAAGCATGCGAACCCACTCAGTCATATCAACTAAAGACTAAGCACGACGCACAACGCATATCATTACTCGACTATTTAATAATTTCATGGCCCTAATGACCCAAAGCTAAACGAACTATCCGGTAATCTAAGTTGGTCCTCTTCGATGAAGTCTTCCCTCTTCTGTTCGTGTTCTCCAACGTTGACAATAGACTGTAAATAGAGTCAATAGAGGAATAAAACAAGCACAAAAAAATAAAATAAAGACGCATAGCCTTAGTCTACGGACACTTATTTACGGCTATGATAGCCCAAAACTAATCACTCACTAATCCTCCTACGCACTGAGATTAATTTTCGAAGGCGTCAAATGGCTTCATCTTCTCATTCGCTGATGGTTCTGCAGTTTATCTCCCTGGGTAGAGAACGGGTCATTTTTACAAACAATAGCATTTATTATACTAATTATTCGCTAATATTTGCTAGAAAGAAGCACCATGTCATGGCTTTCATCCCACCTAGCAACATTTTTCTCTGTACTTCGAGTGCATGGAATTATTTGTTTACGTAAACACCTGTGCCATGGACTTTTTATCACCATATTGTTTGCATTTATGCAACGATTTGTCGTGAATTCTTATTCACACCACATCAATCGATGTGCACATCGAATTAACTCAGTGAGCTCACTTAAAATACCATGATGGAGTTATATCAACTCTCATCAGCATTGGTCAGACCATTTTTTTGGCGTTTACACCCAGTATAGATCTATTGGAAATATCAGTATTATTGTACACCTTATTTATCACCATGGCCATGGGTTTACCTGTCTATATGTACAGTCATACCAGCATATGGAACACCCAACACACAGCAAGTAACTTCACATTAAAAAGCAATGATATAAGCGTAATTTTAGTAGTCATTGCACTACCTTCAACTGATACGTTTACCCACATCCCTTCGTCCACGACTGGATAGTGCGTTCATGCATTTTCAAAAATATTCACAGGAATAATCCGTTCATTCTTTCCTTTTGAAATGTTGTGTTCGTGATCCCGTTTTACTTGATTATTTGATGGTTAATCGAAGAATTCCCGGTCACATACGGCTTCAACTCCATCTTGTGATATTCATACTGCAATGGACAAAGCGTGAAAAAGTCATAAATATAAACCTGTCTTCAACTTTCTCCTAATTTTACATAAGGTATTATAAACCATGTGTACATATGTAACGATCCGAAATATATTAAAATTGCACAATCTTGCTTAAAGGAAATATATCAAATAAAATCGAAAAAAAAATAAAATCAGCTGGGAAAAATTATATAATTGCATTTCATAAAATATGAATGAAATATGTATCAGACGATTTATCTGGTAGATGAAGTTATCCAATAGAGTAACGATATGATTTAGGCCGTGAATTTGATTTTTCAAAAATTTGCAATGTTTTCACATCCAAAATTTTCAGTTGTGCTACTGAAGATGAATTTGCAATGGCGTTTTTAACTTTTGTATTAATTTATCTGGTGAAATCTTTCTGTTCAGGGTCCTAAATGATCGCGACATATTCGAGGTGTGCGCTAACCAGAAGGAAGTAGCGTCTCTCGTTTACATTTTCATCCGAAGACCTTCCTATTACACGCTTAGCAAAACCTAGTTTCTTTAATGGTGTCCCGCATATGTTTTGTATGTGTGTTCCCCTCAATATACCTGAATTTAAGGTAAATTTAAGATATTTAACTTTACCGGGAGATTTTATGTTTACTCCACCTACAGTGTTGTCACGGCATTTGTGTGATGACTTTCGCAAGGAGTGTACTGTTGAGCATTTACTAAGATTTAATTCCAGCACCCACTCCTAGCAACACGAATTAGCGTTCTTCATGTCCGATGACAGTACTTCTAGTCCGCATCTTCACTTATTTCACGGCAGATGACCGTATTGTCAGCAAATTATCTTACTTTACCGCTACCTCGAAAACAGTCATTACTATAAATAATGAATAAAAGAGGTCCAATCACGCTTCCTTGAGGAGTACGATGTGAGACTCCAAACATATCAGAGGTAATACCATTAATAACTACTTTGTTTTTTTTCGATCACTGAGAAAGTCCCTCATCCAAGTCACTATTTTATTCACAAAGGAAATGGTTCCAGGCTTGACTTTGTGGAAGTAATTCATAGTAACTTAAATAAAACTTTGTATACTCCACTATAGGTTTTATAACACGACCCGGGTTTCGACACTTCGTGTCATCTTCCGGTGAAGCTGACACGAAGTGTCGAAACCGGGATCGTGTTATAAAACCTATAGTGGAGTATACGAAGTTTTATTTAAGTTACCACTATTTTATTATTAACTCCGCATGATTTCAATTTATTTAAGTGGTTTTTCTGTGAGGAACTTTTTTGAATGCTTTCTTGAAATCAAAGAATATCGTATCGATACGCTTTTTCGATTCACCTGATTTTAGGATGTCACGATGGAAGATCGCAAATGTGATACTGAAAATAATCGGAGGAAATCACACGGCATCAGTTCAAAATTGGATAAATTTCTTTGCTAGAAGTCGGAGAACGGAAAAATCGAACCGATATTGAGCGAACATTGGAATATAAATCATTTTATCCATATATTTTGTTGGTACTAGCGACATTTATTTCAATTCTGTTTCAGTCCATACATATACGCCAGATGAATTTGACAAGGAATGTCGATGATGACTCGGGTTTTTTTATGGTTTACGTAGTAAGGAAAGCAATTAAAAAAGGAGATATTGATTCACGAATGACGGTTAAAATTCAGTAGAAATCGCGAGAATCCATATACTCTTCCATCAAAACGAGGATGCAACAAATTGCGTCGGACATTAATGACCAATTACATAAAATTTTGAAGAATCAAATGCACACAAATCTTTCGTGGCGGTATTCTCACCTCCCAACCGAGTTGACTTCTCGGTGCGAGGGACGGAAGAAATGGCTATTTATCGGAGAGGCTGGGGATCAACGCAACCTCAATGGCTTTGACGCCACTGACCTATTTTGTTTGAATATTCTAAAAAGAAACAGTAAAGATTTTGAATTACTGCGAAAAATTCACTCTCCCATTTTTCCTTAAAAAGCGACATACTCTAAAGGTTGGCTATTGTTTTCTGTTGTCAAAGCAGAAGCACGTTCAATTGTTTGTGTCGCTTCACCATCGTCAAGTTCTTTGTAATGTTACATCTATTTATACGTCGCCTTTAGAAATGATTCGTAAAGGTCTGTATATGAAATCTGAAAGTAGCTACTTGAATGGAAGAATTAAATTCATTGAACGCAAGACAAAATACAAGGATGTGGACACGTTAAAATTTCTCGTTGACTCATGATTGGAAGAAAAAAGATTTACCACAATGAATATGCTATAGAAGCGTCTAAGTCAATTATCCCCGACCTATTTCTGATAAAAGTAGGGAGAGTCAAGCCATCGAAGAATATCCTTCGTGAGTATAACAATTCATGTGTGATGCCCTATTATAAGGAATTGTACGCACATATTTTCCCTTTCCGCGTCTCTTTATGTGTGAATCCAGCTTTGCTGCCCGTTCCGCCGGCCTTGGCTTCTTCTCCTGGGCCTACTCGCGATTGCCTGGACGCTTTGCCATCCATTTGAACCCAGCTATAGAACTCTAATTGATGTGAACAAGTCGAAGAAGCATTCCTCTCCGAATTTGGGCAGCGATGTCATATAATTTTCTTCGGAAATAGGGAAGAGCTAACAGCAGGACTGTTCCACGGTAGGATCACTTTCAAATTTCTATCGCCTGCGATCCCGGTTATATGACGCCCGACTGTCATAATTTCTCGTACCGCATCGGAATGACTAATTCTACCTCGTCGAAGTTTATTTTTATCTCAAAACATGAGATGTCAACTACAGGATCGCCCTTCTTTTATTCAATTACTCGTCAACACCCTAGAGGTTATTGGAACATCTGTAACACCGGAAATATTGTTATATATATCCCGTACAACTTAACGTCCGACATAGCAACATAAAAGTTATCAATAATGTGTTTAGTTTGGGAAGAATCCTCACCAGGCGTATAGCACTCGTTCCATTTGAAAACCACGTACGCTTGGTTCAAACCAAATGCAGAGCGGAGAAGAATGCGCGAGTAGAGCAGAAACTAGGATTGTGCTACGTAGGCGAACATGCTAATATCCAGTGCTCCTGTTAAGAACAACCATTGGATATTTCCCATATATGCATACATCAACGAGATTCGTAAAATTAACCGTTGATTCAAGATCGGAAGCGGGTTGGTATTTCGTCGAGTCGGACCGTTTCAAATGTTAACACCGTAAAGGTTATTGGAATATCTGTAACACCGGAAATATTGTTATATTTACTCCGTATGACTGTACGTCCTACGTCTCCGTAGCAATATATAAATAACCAAGAGTGTGTTTGGCTCGGGACGATTCCTCACCAGGCGTACGGCTCTTGTTCCATTTGAAAACCATGCACGCTTGGTTCAGACCAAATTCAGAGCAGAGAAGAATGCTAGAGCAGAGAAGAATGCTAGAGCAGACCAGAAACTAGGATTAGGCTTACTTGTAACATCCGGTGCTCCTGTTAAGAACAACCATTGGATATTTTTTCCATAAAATTATATGCATACTCCAACAAAAGTCGTAAAATTAACCATTGATTCAAGATCGGAAGCGGGTCGGTACTTCGTCGTGTCGGACCGTTTCAAATGTTAGAAAAAAATCTGTCTATTATATACCCTCGAAGACTAGCTAGCGCAACAGTTATCTAACACCTTCTTACAGATATACTCGCGCAAAAAAACTATCTCAACAGTGTAGAGCGGCAAAGTAACTGCAAAGCCTAATCGAGGCAAACCTTGTAGTAATAATGAAAAAAATAAGTAACTATATTAACTCACCCTGTCCAGACAGTTGACCATGCAAACATTTCTAGAAGTCTCCAGCTGATTGACGATCGCAGACATGTACTCACTGCTGTTAACTTTCGTAACTTAATTGGCACGTTTGTCTCCCTTCATTTGATCACATAGCTGTCAAGAGATAATCCATTATTAGCGAAACTATATCTAGGAGTACTCTGCTAACTATCAATCCGAATAAATTGACAGGTCTACTCCCCGTGAATCGCCATAAACAGGACACGTGAATTTTTCATTTCTCAGAGCAAGGTATAAGTCAAGGTTTCCATGACGACAAACAGGTTTGCGACTGTCAACATCGCTCGAAAGGAATGAATGGCCCATCGGTTCCCAAGATTCGCCTGCAAATACAGAATGCGGAGAAGACGGAACAAAGGAAGCATTTGCAATCCACTCTCGTGGAAAAGCCGCATTAATCTTAGATAGGGACACTTTAAATTATATTAATTTCAGAGAGTTTATAATGAATCCAATGATTAAATCACTCACCGCTTGAAAATAGTGCGAAGATCTCTCTTCACGGCTTAACGCGAATACCAAATATTCCAAGCGACTCGCCATCCTACTATATGTGCATCCAGTCCTCCGTTCATCGTATTAATAAATCCAATGAGCAGAAGCTCCCCTTTATATATGGTTTGCCACCTAGGAGGGAGAGTCGTGAAGGGGTGGGGACAGGAAGAGGGTGGGTTCATGGAAGGTATTCCGGAGGGAGGGGGAGAGATATAAGGAAGGAAAGAGAAGGCGGCGAGATTCGACCAAGACCAAGAAGGGGGTGGGGTTATTTCGTACGTATTTCTTAGGTTTCCCTCGGGAGAGACGCAATTTAGACGTCACAGCCACGAAATTTGCAAATAGGACCATTCAAAAGTTGATATTAGTCGGGGGCTGATACGTCGCATCCATGGATTCTCCGAGGTTAAACCTTGTGGAGTATTTCCTGGATAGGGCCCCAGAGGAGGAGGGTAGGACACCATGGCAGACCTTATGGAGGACAGAATGCCACCCCTTAAGACTCGAATGGAACAAGAGGGGCGTTTGATAGAGGCGTGCGAAGAAGAAGCTAAGGCTTTCCCTGCGTATGATGTCGTTAAACGTTACTCGGGCTTTCCGCCGGGTCAAACTCTCCATCTTGGCCTGATGACGATGGACGTTCATCGAAACGCCGGCCAAGATGGAGAGTTTGACCCGGTGGAAAGTCCGAGTAACCTTTAACGAGGAGTGCGAAAGTTTCATTCCAGATCGTTACCGTCTCAGGAGCCCCACCTTGGGCATTCGTCACTCCTGGGGGTCACCGCTCTAGGGACTCGTCTCTCGAGGTGTAACACGGTGTTGCTCACGTTGCTATCTGAGTTGTATTTTTTAACATACATTGTTTCTAGTTGCCACGAGTTCCCGTTGCTAAGGCTGGTGAGGTAAGTATTCACTGCTAATAATGGTAGGATGCTCGCCGTTAAGACATGCGAGAGTCCTATTGTTGCTATACTTCGAGGCATCCTCATATGATAACCTCTAGGATTCATATTGTTAAATGTGTTGCTATGCTTAAAGACAAAAGGAAGGATGAATCATAGCCATCAAAATCTACGTCCGAAATGAATTTTTACTAAGGCTGCGACCTAACTTTCCTTAGGTGTAGAAAGACTAATAGTATTGATATTTATTATTGTATTCCTTCATACAGTCATTTATACATGGGTCAAAACTTTCAGGTATTTACCCCCTCCACTCTGCTTTTGAGGATTAACCTAAACTGGGTGCAAAGGAGTTTAATTTAGCCTAATTTCATTCCCGGTAGTAAAGTTTCGTCCAGAGACAAATCTAAACCCAGTTTCGAATTTAATTTCGTCCCCGAACGAAATTTAACTCCCAAATCCTATTTTAGTTTCGCTCCTGGTCAAAACCATATGTATTGAATTTCGTTTCGATCGCCATCCCCGGTAACACCCACGGCGACGGCTAATCAGAATGCTCGGAAATGCGAGAGACCCAATGTGGGCTGGGGATGCAATCTATGCGCGTTGAGTGCACTTGCAAGGAGCTCATGCGTCTCTTCTGCCCTTACTGACGTACGATGGTCAGTACGACGATAAGTTGAATTCTTAATGGAAATTCACGCCCGTATCATTATAATCCATAGACGCTGTCAATTTACAGTGGTATCGCGAGCAGAGTGTGAACAAGATGAATGACGATAGTGAAAAAAAGCCAATAAAGTGAAGCAGATGATGTTACTTAAGGTAGTTTGAGCGAAATATCATTTTACCTTAAATCAATTAATTTCGTCTCATTTCAAAAGAAAAATCTTACCCTTCCATTGAAATAAAAAATTCAACCCCTTACCACATTACTTTCCGAGATGTTAACCAAAAAATGCCAGCCCTTTTATATGGGAAATGGTACGTGTATGCACTCCAGAGAGACCTTATATTAAAAATGAGGTATTTCCTACACTTAAACCTCGTCAAAAAATCAAGAGTGTAGTTTGTGTTTTCTCGACTGTTTTTTAAAAGTAGTTCTGTTGTCACCTCAGTAAATTCATCATCCCGATAAACAATAAACCTTCCGTTTTGATGGAGTTTCATAAGTACCGAGTGAAAAAAATGAGTCAACTTACTTATTTAGATATTTTCAATTGATTACTTAAAATTTCTCTCATGTAAAACTATTTTATTGCACCATTAATAATGCAATATTTACTTCGTGTCTCTCACAGTTGGGGAAATTAAAACGCATATATCGAATATTGTCTCTACTATAATTAGGGATAAATGCGATAAAATAAGAGAGATAATCTGCCGAACAGATAGGTACAAGAGCTCGTTCTTTCCGCGAAGAATAAGCGGCCACAATAAAAATTGAGCTCCACTGAATACACTCCTATAATACATGTCACCATTTCATCTCCAAAGAACGGACACATTTACACGGCTGGAGACCTAACACCCCCGGCCACACGCCCATGTGGCGGCTCGTGGGGTATTATGTAGATTTAGATGTAGGGAACAATCTCGCTCGCACAACCCTAAATGGATGAGCATAGAAATTTGCCATTACCTTAAATAAATCATTTAGAAAGCCCCAAAACGCGACAGGAATATAGTATTTCTTATTCAGTTCGCTCGCTCATTATTTGTCCTTCGCCTTGCTCTGGTGAGGGGGGGGGAAGGTGACGCTGACCTCCGTTTACACAACAATCCTACGTTCGGCGGCCCGTATGATGGTAGTATGAACGTGGCATTACCTGGGGTGCGTTCCGATATTGGCTGTTAGTGACTGCAAAAAGAAGCTCCTTATAAATATGACCTTTGGAAAAAGGGGACCCATTTTATTCTGCTCCTGAAAATCACCCGGATAGTCAAGACAAACGCAATGGCCGAATGCAACACTCCAAATAATTTTAAATCTGCTGGGTTAAAAGTAATTGTAATAGAGGGACGCACGATTTAATTTTCGTAGAGCATACGACTTAGGTCCATTTTGGAATTATTAAAAATATTTCATGCGGTCTGCACATGAGTTTCTGCGTACTTATGGATACAGGAATACCTTTTCTGGGACGAGGAAAATAGAAATTTAAACTTGTACAAAAAAATTTCTTTGGTACACAACATTTTATCACCATTTACCTCGTGCCAATTTTTTCGCGAATTATCTGCTTCGTTCATCATTCACTCTAAAATGTTTTCTTTTTCCCACAAGACGTTATTGTAAACCTCCAACATAGACCTTAAAAACTTGCTTGAGCGATCAAACGAAGGAAATTTGCGGCGAAGTAAGCGACAGCGAAAACGATGCTAATCAAATCCAAAATATTTTCAGATGGCTCTTCTTGGAAGCTTTTACAGTCATCGTGAATCGGGTCGGGAGGGTTGAGACTCACGCACTCCCGTGCAGTTCAAGTGAGTATCGCGCCACTTTCGCCTTATTTTAACGAAGCCATTCATTTAGCAGTCGAATGCATCCCGTGGTAAGGTGGGTCGGGTGTCAGGCGTCATCGGATCGGTAATTGCACGCCTCTATTGAATATTACTTGGAGGCTGCTACTTCACATCCATGGATTCTCCAAAGTTTCGACCGTGTCGAATCCTTCCTGAGAGAGGCCCCAGAGGAGGGTAGGGCACCACGGCTGACCTCGTGGAGGAAAGAATCCCCCTTGCTACCCCTGTTGAGTCGAATGGAGCAAGAGGAGCGTTAGGGGGTGGGAAGTGAATTCCCCAAACCATCGGCGGATTCAGTTATGCCTCATTCAGACTCCCGTCGTGCAGACCAAAGAACTTACAATTATAGTGTGGACGAGGCAGAGCGCTACCCTCACCCCCCTCACCAGGGCATCGCAACGAACAAGTGAACAACAGGAAAGCGAAATCAGGAATATTGAATAAGTAAAATAGAAACTAAAACAGAAAGCCCCAAAGCACCTTTACAAACTCTAAAAGTCAAGAAATATTTAGAAAAATAAAGATCATTAAAGCTCAGAATAAAAAAAAAGAAATATATAATAGAAAATTGATAAAACTATAAACTCAATTAAAATAAAACAGAGAAAGTCCCCAAAAGCCGTAAACAATTGGCACCCTTCGTCAACAAACACCAAACTTACTGTGTTGGTGTGCTGGGAAACCACAGCAGCGACCAACCACAGCCTTTCAACCAAGAATACCCCCCTGGTGATGGTTTACGGGAATGTTACTTCCTCGCCAGGGACCAAACACAGACTCACGCACACAACCCTAATAGGATCCTTTGCAAGGGCTAATGGGACCCCGCTAAGGATGTTTGGGTTATAGCCTGGGATCCTTTACAGGGCTAATAAGACCCCGCTAAGGATGCCCGGTTATTTACGCAAGCACACTCACAAGCGCATAAAATCACTCACACACACAAATGTGCCCAACTTCTGGGAGAATCAGCTCAAAAAGAGCGTGGTCAAATCTACACAACAGGACGAGGGTGGGGGTCGAAACTCAAGTATAGACTCAAGACTAACAATAAGTAAAGTAAACGATAAACGTAAACGCTTTCTAAACAAGAAAACAGACCAAAGTAGAAGTAAAAGAAAGAAACTTATAAAGGATTAACAATGGTTATAGTAGTTTTTAAAAACATTGGTCTGGTGAACCAAAATTGATAACAAATTCTCCAAAAACACCCCCCCTCCTTTCTACCCCTACTCATCAAAGAGAAATAAAACTATTCATCTCTAGTCTCCTGAAGTTTTGAATATTTTGTATAATAATTAAACTACTCTCTGATGACATTAGACAATTAATAGTTTTATTTCTAAATAATGCCAACAGAATCATTTTTACTGTAATAAAACCCCTAAATTAATAGGAGTGACTCTGTATTTTCGCTTGGTCGATGCGAAGAGATTTTTTGTTCGTGGAACTGCTGGAAATGAAACTAAAAGCGCAACTATACGTATCATAGAGTTCCCTATAAGTCACCTCGAGGGGGTGTGGCAGAGGGTGAGGAGCAACTGTGGCTTTTAGGATTTCGAAATGTTATTTCCAAGCAAATAACACATTTCAATGCTTATTCGTTGAAGTAAAACCATCTGCTTCACCTTAATGAGCGTCTTTTTTCTCATAATCGTTATCAATTATTCCGGTTTCTGTTCGAGGTAGCAGCGCTACCACTGTGAAGTGACAACGTTAGGAACCATGAATTACCATTATACGGATATGCATTCACATTAAAAATGCAGCCCAACGTCGTACGGATTATCGTATGTACGATATTAGTGTGAACAGTTGGTCGGTTGGAACAAGATTTTTCCCTAGCAAAGAGTAGATGCCATTTTAGAGTTTTTTTCTTCAGAAGCTGTAAGGAGCACTGATTAAATATTGAATTACTTATGACGGAAAATTTTAGCTTTTTTCTATCTGAAATTCTCTGTATTTAATATATACTCTCTATCTTTAAGTCGACTCCGATTTTACACTTTACGGTGAAAATGTCATCTCAGCAGAAGATTTTTAAAAATAGCATTCCATAAACCCCATTGCCATTGGTTATTAATTAATTTTTTAAAACAATTAAGAGAACTTAAAACTACTCAATGCGAAATTGAAGGAAGCCAGGCGTATTAATTTCTCATTTTTTTAATAGTCTCTACGGAAGCGCGTATTATATGCCATGGAAAACGAATTTTTGTTCTTGGCAAATACCTATCTCGGAAATTAGCCCGGCAAGTGGCTAATACTTTGGTACTTCTGGAAATATGGGATATTTTTTCTTTAAAATTAGACCAAGTTCATTCAATTCTAGTCGAATTATATCTATACTTCTTCACATATCCCAGCGAGTGACCCCTTCCGTGCGTGACAGGTGTTGAGTTTTCACCGATGCGTATTGATTTATTTCTCGGAGGAAAAATGCACCGTGACTCCTCGGTAGCTTATTTGGCTGAGACAATCGGCCCGATAACGAGACTTCAGGGTTCGAATCCCGGTCGATGAGGAGAGATTTTTCGTTTGTGGAATTGCACGAAATGAAACTTAAACGTAGCTAAACGTTGTACAGAGGATCCAATAAGTCACACTGAGAGCATGGGGCAGGAGGTGAGTCCTAACCTACATGAACTACATGATATCCTTCAGTAGTTCATGGAAACTCAACCGTTGAAGAATTGAATAGTTTCAGGCGAAGCATGATGGAACTCCTTCATGATGGTTCAGAAAGGAAAAGCAATAGCAGGTTCCACAATTATTTACTAAGGCGAGCGGTTTCGATACAAGCCTCATTATCAGGCCTGTATAATAAATAATTGTGGAACATGTTATTGCTTCTCCTTTCTGAACCACCAACAATTGAAGTACTAGTGAAAACTTTTTAACACCTGTCATGAGGTGGTTTACAAAATATGTCGAATAAACTCCTGAAAATATGTTGAATTCCGTAATGGTCTGGTTATGGCTATTATCTGGAGCAGCATAACGCTATCAGTAGCATTGGTATATCTGCGCTATGCTTATATCTAAAATGTTCTCTCTCGGGAACTCGAAAACTACAAAACTAAATGGGAAGTGGAAAACGAATGCATACGATCAGAAATGAAATATTAAGGGAATGAAGAGTCAATGATCTATCAAAGACTGCCCAGCAAAACCGGTTACAATTTTTATGGACTTGACTATTTCGCGGGTGATCTTGGAATGAATTAAGGAGTTGAAGGAAGCCGAGGGAGGCGTAAAACATGGCGCAAGGACTGTTTATTAAAGAAAATAGCAAAGTTATAAAGGAGTATGAGTTCATGAAAAGGAGCGGTAGACACTTAGCATAAACAGCAACCACAAATGAAAATGCGAAAATTTGAGTAAGAGGTAGAAGGAAATGTTTAACGCCCACTTTGAAATTTATGGTTGAAGGCGTGACTTTGTGGAAGGTTACCGCAGACATGACGAAAAAGAAAAATCTCTTAGTAAATTCCACACGTAAAATTTTATTACCGACCAAGGTTTTGATTACCTTGCAACCATTTTCAAAGGTTTAAATAAATTATTTTAAAAAATACAACGGATGGAAAACTGTCATTGAGCTTTTTTCTACTCTACCTAGGAAAATGAAATAATTTCTCGCTTTGTACATTGCACACTTTTTTCTTTTTACCGACCATGGTTTCGACATACGATGTAATTTTTAAGATACATGTCTCTTATTTTGTTATCCTTAAATACTCAAACCGGGAGGAGGGAGGGAGTGAAATAGAGGGAGGGGAATAGTGGGGAAATAATGAGAAATCATTCGCGACACATGAAGTAATGAGAAATTATTTCACATATCGCGTTTACACAAAGTTAAGCCTGAAACCGTAACTTCTACTCTATCTAGGCTTTAGATGGACCTTGTCATTTTTTCTCAACAATTTTATTATTCGTAAATCCACTAAGATCGAGTAAATTCTTCAGAATATTCGCGGTATTTATATTGAAAAAGCTTGATCTACATATATAGAAATCGTGCAAACATTTTGCCGAAAAAGTAATATCCCAACAACTTGATTAGCAAAAATCCAGGCTTGATTTTGAATGCGTCCCTAAAGAATTTCACGAAAGAAGTAATCCTGATATCCTAGAGAAATTTATGAAAAATCCCGATTCTAGGCCGCTAAGGGGACTCCCGATCGACCATCCCCGTCACCCGCCACTGATATGTGTCAAGGGTTTCTGTCTCCCTCTCCTTGACAACACCTTAACTCAACTGATTGGTCCCTCTCTCCTCCCTCACCCTCAATTTTCTTGAAGATTAACATTTGATAATATTTGTCCTCCATTGCTTCGTCGGAATCATGTTCAGCTTGGAATTCCTCTTCGCTCACTTCGAAATCCCCGTCACTAACTTCCAAAACCCTGTGACTTCGAGCGTCTGCGCATCGCCTACTTTTTCCACTGAGAAAGCGAGGAAGTGACCAAGCATATATCGTGCGGAGTCACTAACTTAGACATGGTGCATATAAACAAATCCTCTAATGAAAAAGAAGCTCAGGGTAACTTGCACACACTTTAGAGATTTCTAATAATATTGTTCCAAAAGCCAAATCCAAAATGCTCACATTGCATACGCACCAGGGATGAGTGTAAACTTATCGCTAAATAAAAACAATATCGTTAGTAATTTTCATTTGAAACACAATTCTCTTCCACAGAGCCATATTTCACGTTTCTAGCGCAAAATTTTCGAGCTGAGCGTGCTAGAAGATTCCATTGCATTATATATGTACATTAGTTGTTGTAGAATTATTTCGTGAAATTGCAGTTATTACATTTACAATGGAAATTTTCAGTGTCAACTCTCGATTTGATATACATCAGATCAATTTCATAAAAGGCAAAGCGTGGCTACTTGACAATATTCAGACACTAATCTACATCTACATACTACCTTGCGAGTCGCCTCATGGGCGTGATCGCTTTTTGTACGCGGAAAGAACGAGTTGTTGTAGCTATCTGCTCAGCAATGTTTCTCCCTTATTTTATCGCTTCCGTCAGACCCAGAGATGTAGTGAGGCGTCATGACAATATTCTCTGGGTCGCTCTGAAAAATATCAGTTCTGAATTTCTCAAGCAAGCTAAGCATAGCGTGTATGCTCCGAGTCTCTAGAGGCTCCCACCTTAATCCCTCTAAAAGTTGTCGAATACTATATGTTCGATCGTAGCAGTTTTTTTACGAGGCGTGCGGCTTTTTATTGTTTTTATTAATATTTTTGTTAAATCTTTATGACCAGGGTCGCAGATGCTAGCGACGTATTCGAGGTGTGGTCTAACCAGAGCTAAGTAGCATCTCTCTTTGAATTTTTCATCCGAGGACCTTCTTGTTATACGCTTAACAAAACTTAGTTTCTATCATACTGAGCCGCATATGTTTTTTATTCCCCACGATGTGTCAGAAGTTAAGGTAATTTCAAGATATTTAACTGTATCTAAAGATTTTGTTTTTCTCCACTCACTGTGTATGATGCTGATAAACTTGATCTTGACACAGCCGAGCTGTCGTCATGATCATCTTTTGAAAACATGGGATTGGAAATGGTTGAAATTACTCGAGGCAAATAACACTCTGCGGTAAATGTTTGAAGCAAGCCATAGGATATCAAAATGAACCAACCAAATCAATAGAAAACTCCTAAATGAGGACAAAGATGAAACTACAACCGATTTGAGTAATGAGATTCAACTGACTTATCAGAAGCGAAAAAATCTGGATCTTCCTCAATGTCATCCACTTCACCTTCAGATCCTGAATCAAACAAAGGCTCTTCCAAGGCCTCCAAAGTATCACATTCATCAAGAGGTTTTGCCATACTCTTTCATCAAAAGGTCACACAGTGATTTACCGCTTGCTTACGCAACTGCAAAACCGCCAAAACTGAGGACAATTGGACCTCCACATTGTTGTGACGAAAGAGTTCATTTATGAGCTACAAGCGGCAGCACCGTCCAACGAAAGAAAGGGTAAGTGTCCGATGTAACGGCCAATGAGCCTAAGCTCGAGTATAATGCGGCGGCAAATATGTACGGGCGCAAACACAGGAGCCCGAGGTCGGGCTTGGGCCGGTGACTGAAAGTATGTTTCCCGAGACGTACTTAAGCATTGGCTTCAAAATGATAAGTTTGGAATATACTAAGATATTTTTTCGTCATGTCTGTGACAATTTTCCACAAAGTAACGCCTGCAACCATTAATTTTATTCATCCACAACCTTGGATTGAGGGTTATATTACTTGGCCAATTTAGTAATTAGGATCGCAGTCCTACGCTTTGAAAAAACAAACAGCTTTCCCATTTTTTGCATTCATGCATAATAATTTTGAATTATTCGGAAAACTTCTGCCGGCAAGCTTATTCAAAAAAGAAAATGATACATGAAACATTCACATGTACGTTATCCGTTATGTCTAGTCATGAAATTTCAGAGATATATCTTCAGGGGCATAAATCCATTAATATTTGGTCAGTGAGTTTATGTTTGTATAACATAGTTAGAGACAAGGCGTTCATTTTTAAAAACGATGAAATTAACCCTTGTTACAATACCAGCGCATCATTACAGGTGGTAAACTTGATAAGAATTTTAATTACCTGCTCAGTTGAAGGCTCCTAATTGAATGTAATTCAATACTGCAGATCAGAAAACATTCATGCACATTAATTTGTGTAGTCTGAGCTAGTGATTTAATTTTCATGTCAATAGTTTGACGTTACTCTTCTTGAATTCAGAGTCTGTGACAGTTTTGCCTCTCTAAATATTCTCGTGACTATAGTACTTGGAAATCTGCAATTTATTGCGGATCCAAAACTTGTGGAATATGGAAATCAATCAGCCTTCCTAAATTTCTAAGCACGATAGTGATTATTCGAAATCAATTATTCAAATAGATTGATGGCATCAATTAGCATCATTCGAGTTTTTGAGTCTCTTCAATCTTTATTCATTCAAGTCTTTCGATTCACGTGAGTCTCGTGATTCATCTAATCAATCTGACTTACGAGTCATAATGAATCAAATGATTGAATCAGTTGATTGAATCTTTTAAGTAACTCGAATCAAAATGATTGAATCACTAAAATGATCGACTTAGCCCATCTCTAATTGGTAGTAACAGGTAATTAGGGGTACCAGGATGCTTTGAGCCTTGATAGAGAAGCGAATTTTGCGGTTCAGGCGCCTAGATCTACGTGACCCTCAAAACACGTTCGGTATTCGTTTTTAGCAGCCTGCTTTTCGTAATTACATATTAGTTCATATAGTTTTGAAAATAGCATATTTTTTCCGCATGGAAATCAATTTCTCGTAGATCAAGGGCAATAAAGAGCTCCTAATATTTCTTAAAAACCAATGCGAAAGCTTCACACAACAACATATCGTCATTGACAGTAACAATGATCTAGGAAATCACCTTGTCTGCATCAACTTCGTTGTTGAGGCAACTTAATGGATGAGATCTAAGTTAGCATAGATTTTCGAATGGCGACTAAAACTGGACATTATTTTCACAATACATGCAACGTGGAGCTCGGAGAGGCGAGATGAATCGGAAAACGAATCGCGCGGTCGAATGAAGGGAACCCAACGGTAGGAAAAGCTTTCATGGCAGACCAAGAGAGGGCTAAATGTTTTTAAAGATCTTAGGATTGAATTTTTTACTTTTAGCCCTAATATAAGCAATTAGAACAATTACGAATAACCTTGTTTTAAGGGAAATATAGTAAGACTCTTCAAATTTCGACCTGACTGCTCTAATTGGTCAAATAAAAAATTTATTGACTTCAAAACTAAGCAAGTTCTCGAAACTCAGCTTGTCGGAAAATGTAATGGCTTTCTCCAAGCAATGTTAAGTATCATCGAAAGCTAAGGAGCTCTAACGGTTGTTTTTCTTTTGGTTCGCTCGAATGTTACCGGTTGGATCCCGGCGGCAAGTTTTTAAGCGAGACGCACCACCACTTTTCCGTTCCACGGAGGAAATGGGAATTTCTCCTAGCGCCATGGAATTCCTCACGGATGTTTTAAGAGGAGCTGGTGATGCCATCATCCTATCCGTCAGAAGCGGCGTGCGTCAAGGCAATCACGACGGTCCAGACGCTTCAGAGGACGAAAGGGCAGCTTCCGGAAGAAGACGAGGATACCAAAAACCGGGCAAGTATAACGAAGCCGTGCGACCCTCCGTCGGCGGCATCGTGATCAACACTGACTGAAAAACCGCAAGATTGCATTTTTTTCTACTCTCTTCGAGACTAATAGGAATTTGTATTCCAGATTTATTGATCTTTTCATATTTTTAAGATTTATTTATGCTATTCTTTCAGTATACGGGGTCGCCTCTCACTAAGCGCCACAATATACTCTGGAAAAGGTTCCGGGAAAGGGTGAGCGCCGCCGGGATAAGGAATATATTAAATTTTTTATTCTTCATTTCCTCTACAAACGGCAACCCTTTACAGCACGGGACACACCGGGTTCGCGGCTTTGCATGGGAAGAAGCAATCCAAAGATGGTTTTAGTGCAGTGAAGTTGGGCGTAGAAGGGTTAGTGTTATAGCTTTTATTTTTTCTTGTGTGTGATTCCATGATAGGAGTTGTAAATTAACATAAATTTAGTTTTTGCTATTAATACAAGTAAATTTTAACCCTCTGATTATAAATATATCCGTTTGAGAAGTGATGTAAAATGTAATACCAATGGATGGAAAAAATATAAACAACGAAACATTATGAAGGCATGCAATAATCGATGATTTCGGCCAAGGCCTCATCATCACCATACTTGGGATGAATCAAACCGCATCCTCTTCTCCGAGGGATGCCTCTTCACTCACGAAAGCATCAGTACTTTATCGCCGCCGGTGGATTATCACTTCTGCCCTTTACTACATATCGAGAAGTTAACTTTTAGCTGTATTTATTTCAAGTACCGCGACTAAAATTAATCAATTCACATTTTGGGCAGCTTGAAATTATAAACTTGCTTTTTTGTAATTCATCAATACTTACGAATGTTGCTTCCTAAGTATATAGAATTAAATAAAAACATACTGCGTTTACTGAACTTCGATAGAGCCATCTGTTGGTTCACCAGCAAAGAATCTCGAACCGTTGGTACCCTTACAACCGCGCCATTTGTCTATTTTTCAAATGTGCACATCACAAAATTTGAATCTCTCAGATAGCGACAAATATTCCCGATGAATTAACTTCCTGACCCACTGTTCAACGATGACCCGACTGATTTTACAGTATTAACTATTCAATGTACCATATAGAGCTTGGGATTATAGAATTCTCTCCATTGACGATCTTATAGATTACAACCTCACAATTACCCTTTTGCGCCGCGCGTCGAAGGTCTCAGGTTAAAAATTCTTAGGTCTATTGTAGCCCAAGGTAAAATTTGGATAAAGACTTAGACCCTATTCTGAGATCAAAAGTTAAAATTTCTCTAATTGTTTTCATTTAATAATACATACGACGCTTTACAAGCAAAATTTCATACCAAGACACAATTGAAAGAGTAAAATTAAATGTCAGATATGACACACTCGATGGCACAGAATGCATAATGCCAACACTACGTCTTGACGAAGAGGAAAGCTGTACTGTTACTTTGGACTAACAATTACGCCAACGAAGGCCAGGCATATACAAGTTTCTACTATATACCAGAAAAACTGCACTCACCATTCGCCTTGACACTGCATTCCTAGTGGCCTATCCCCTGCGCACCTGTCTTTCCCACCTCGCACAAGCCTTTCCCCCAAACACCCTTGAGGTGGCTTGGAGAGTAATTCGTTGATGAAAATCTGGAACAGAGATATGATAGAACTAACCAGAATCACTTAAACGGAAATTGATGACACTGCCGTGAAAACGACTCCAGGGAGCTTACATTGACACGTCGTAATAATGCGAAGAACATTGGCCATAAAATCGCCCCTAGTTCACAATTGCTGCAGCAATTTTCATCAACTGTGCGTTCATACCTATTCTGATGTTAATAAGAAGTTTTACACCCGTCACTTTGCCAAGAGCACCTCCCGGTCTAATGCAGGCTGTGATATGGTCAAGCCTCCCCGTTATACCTCAGGGGAATATCACCGCCTCTTTAAGAAACATCGCATACCTGCTACACC
Organism: Ceriagrion tenellum; assembly: GCA_963169105.1. Taxonomy (NCBI): domain Eukaryota; kingdom Metazoa; phylum Arthropoda; class Insecta; order Odonata; family Coenagrionidae; genus Ceriagrion; species Ceriagrion tenellum. Next base: position 37,129,371 of record OY720642.1, on the reverse strand, counting down.
TTCAAGTAGAGTTTGCGCGGTTAATTTCTACGTACCTGCACACTATGGAGCCTCCGTAAGTTTATATATTCAACCTAGGGTTATGTTTCGAAAACTAGACTTCACCATCAATTTTTCCTTATTTCACCAGCCAAAGTCATTCTGTCAACTTTTGAGCGGTTTTCACTAGTTTTCTTTATTGACGAAGCTTATTGAAACTAATAAAAAGTTATTTATAAATCCTATATTAGCTCAAATAACGCCCTAGTTCAGTCTTTCATACGATTCAGCCCTCTCTTGGCCAAAATTTGAATCTCAACATAGGGTACTCTTCAACCGCGCGATTCATTTTCCGATTTGATTCCGCTAAACCAGCAATGGTGATTTTCAAGATTATTTTGACCATAATTCTCGGCATCTCGTTCCATGAAGGCTCGTCATAGATTTTGGAGAATCTTGTGATAAATTGGTAACTCATTATATAAGAGACGGATATCCATGCGAAAGATTCAACACAAATCATAATCTGAAAAATTACGCCGCAAGGGAGAAAGGTGTCAAAATCCTACGAGCGTGTTATGAGGGTCACGTCTATTAAGGCGCACCACCTAAGACGGATCCCTAAGATTAAGACGCACAGATGGTATGATAAAAATATATAAAATTATTTTTAGTGGAAAATTTTTAAATATAGTATCAAGAGTGAAGTTATATCTAATTATATTCATTGAGTCTTTTTGCTAAAAATGAAATAAGTAGGGCGCCCATGATTAAAACTTCAAAATTTTTGCAACGCGGGATTTTGATTGAAAAATAAAAAAAAATCAGGGATAATATTGAGGGTCACGTCAACTTAGGTGTTGACCAGCGGGGCCAAATCCCAAAGTTGTGGCTAAAAATCAAAAAAAGAAATTTTTTGTCGGGATATTTTGAGTGGCTGGTTTGGTAGACCTAAAGAGGATATGAGAAAATATGTTACACAGGCCGATAAGTTTACTCCAGCATTCAAAATTCAATGTTAAAATAGAAGGTTATAACATGAAAAGTGACTGACTCTTTCGCCAAAAACAAGGCCGATTTCAAATCAACGTCACTATGCACTGAGGGTAATAATTCAAATTTTGTCAAGTTGAATCACTTCATAAATGTATAAAAAGATCTAACATTTATTTATTTAAGTAATTAAATCAAATACTTCTCCAGCTGTTAAACTTTACGAAATAAAAATTAAGTCATTATTTTTACATTTTTGTTAATTTATGGAATTCCTTTCGGGAAATGCTGCGTCGTGTTGATCATTTTGTCTCGACATTTCACTCCTCCCGAAAGACATTCCATTAATTGATAAAAGAAGCTGCGAAAATCTTCAAGCAAAAATTTGTTAATTTCAAAATTGCATAGATTTGCGCTCTCACATGGAGATCACTATGCTCATTATAGTTCAACAGATTCACTATAAAAATATCTGCTGCCTGTAGCTGCTCATGGAGTCTTCACAAACACAAATGTATCACTACAGTAGCCACGCATAACCGGCTGAAATTAGGCATCTTGGCCGAAATTCGTATCTCCAATAATTTATCATGTATCAATTCCAAAACTTGTTTTTAAACTCCCAAATCAGGTTTATAGATATTTATCGTATTTATGAATTCGGAGGGAAAAGGATCTCTGCTAAAATTAATGGAATGCATTTTAATATATCATGATAGGGCTCCTAAAGATACGTGACCCACAAAACACGAGTCTGGTTTTAACGCCTTCTTCGCTAACATCACCATATGTCAGATCATGTTGTGAGGAGAAAGTGTTCTTTCTCATAGATATCCATCTCTCCTACACTATCGGTTACAATATCATAATCCAGAACGATACTTCAAGGAGAAAACTTGGTAGCCTGGAGGGGTGGCTATCTAACCTCCCCTCTCAGGGAAGAAATTTTTCAAAAGTAGCTGTCGCTCATTTTTTCAGCCATGAAAATCTGTAAAATATCAAAACTTTGAGTTTATTAACTTTTCCCTCCAAAATTCCATCTTTCAGTCACAAATTTAAGACATTGAATGACAGACAAGGGTAAACAATATCAGGAGAGCCATTAGTTAATAATCCACCCAGTGGTCCTACTACTCTATATCACTAGTGTATGTTAATTATGGGTTTGGATCGTCACAGTAATTATCTGGCATCATAGTAAAAACTTTGAATGCTAACCAGATTTGTGCTTTTAGCACTTTTAGAAACAAGTTCACAGTACTAAAAATTCACTTTTTCTTAATTTAATGATTCCAACTCTTATTTATTATCATCAAAAGGAGTTGCTACATGTTTTTAAATCTACCTGAATCATATTATATACTATTTGTACATTTTCTGTACTCTTATGTACCACCAAAGTGTACTTACCACTCATTCATGGTTGTATAGATTCGTTTACCATCCAACAACCTTCTGCAGTGTATTGTAAGTTCACACATTTGCATTTATTTAGGTTTTTGTTATGTCCAATTCACTACTTTAATTTTGTTTTTGCTATGCCTTTGTTCATTTTACTATCTGCTCCACATAAACATACCAAAAACATCATATTTCATATACTTAAAAACACCATTTTACCTACCGTTACTGAAATTTGTTTGACTCTTCGTTTCCAGATCCAACTATTAGCGTTTCCACTACAACTATTATCATCACTACACCACTGTTTTCAAATGGTTTTGACCACTACATCCCAACCATATTTATGAGTCTTTATTGGCAAAGATTGGTATTCAAAATGAGAAGATCTTTTGAAAGGTCATAAATGACCTTAAACTCAGCATCAAATTTATTCCATGAAAACAATTTAATACATATCTAATGGAGAACCAACATTTTATTTTGTCACAAAATACAAGTTTTCCAAAATTGTTTCAATCATTCTGGCATCTTCCCTTGGCACCCGTGGACACCATTCGTGTCCTCCAATGGAAGATTTATTTGATGGACACTTCAATCTCCACATCAGGGCTGACATCACTCCACAAGAATCCTGGAGGTGACCATCTGTCTCCCAAAACAACTTCTGTGATGTCATACTCTTTCAGAACACTTGTGCTCGCATCCTCACTGAAAACATATTTTTTAGGAAGAAGAAATTCACAAAAATCCAAAAAGAAACAGCAATTCATCATGGGGTTACAGGGTGGTAAAAAAACAAGTATATAAATTTAAGAATTCCATTACCAAACCATTGGTCTTTTTGATTAACAAAACACTTAGATGTGGCATCTTCCCAAAGTCATTAAAAATTAGTAAAACCATCCCTATTTATAAAAATAAGGGTGACAATAAAGACATTGAAAACTATAGGCCAATTGCTCTTTTGTCACAATTTTCTAATTTATTTGAATTAATCTACCATAAGAGGATAACCACATTCTTGGAAAAGTTCAACATTATTAGTCATTCACAAAGGGGCAACTGCAGGGGAAGATCAACAGAAGGTGCACTTTTGAAAGCCATGAATTTCATATCCAATTCTCTGGATGAAGGTGATACTGTCCTTGCCTTATTTTTTGACTTTTCCTGTGCTTTTGACATGGTTGACCATTCTCTGTTACTATCCAAATGCAACAAAGTAGGCATAAGAGGAGTTGCTTGGGACTGGTTACATTTGTGGCGATATGCCACTAAACCTGCCGCTTGAACATTCTCTTCTGCTCTGGAGTGGCAGTCTAGATGCTTCCTCACCTATATAGAAGTTGTGTCTCCTGCCACTGAAATTCATTCTGATGGCATTATGTACAAGGAACGCAATAAATATCTATACTCTAAGCACAAACTACTTCTCTTCATTCCACGCTACTTACGCTACAGTGGTGTTGCTGCAGAGCTGCTAGCTGAAGTTCCACGAGTTGCACTTGAAATTTGGTGAGTTGCTCCGCGTCTTCCATGCAATGTGCAGAGAAGCCCATATAGTGTGGGGCTCGATGATGTCTGTTGAAGCCTGGAAGCCAATGAAGAAGGTTGTTGATGTTATCAGTCATCAGGGGTCACCAATGTAGCGTAGGCAGTGCGGAATGAAGAGAAGTAGTTTCTGCTTAGAGTAGAGACATTTATTGTGTTCCTCGTACAGAATGCCATCAGAATGAATTTCAGTGGCAGGAGATGCAGCTTTTATATAGGTGAAGAAGTGTCTAGATTGCCACCCCAGAACAGAAGAGAGTCTATAAGTTACCAAGAAAACCAGAAAAATAACATGAACAGAAAAATATTCGTCGGCACTGAGGCTCGAACATTGACCGCCCACTGGCGAGGCGAACGTGGATCTACTGGGCCATTGCGGCAGGTGTAGTGGCATATCACCACACATTCATATTTGAGTGAGAGATTACAAAGAGTGAAAATCAATATAAATAATAAAAAAAATATATGTTGAGCCCCCTCAACATCTCCAATGGTGTTCCATTTTAGGACCGATCTTATTTCTTTTATTTATAAATGATATACCATTTATTACAGCCAGTAACAATGTGCATTTTGTGGTATTTGCTGATGACGCAAATTTTATTGTCTCTGGGAGTGATGTAAAATCCCTTCTAGCAGAAACTCAGATGGTGTTATCCCAGGTTTGGGATTGGTGTAATAATAATTCACTTCAGTTAAATTGTGAAAAGACTCAAGTTCTTCCATTTAGTCAGAGTCTTTTATATAATGAGGGAAGTTTGACAATGAATAACCAGCCTATTATATTTGCCAGAGATGCCAATTTCTTGGGACTACATGTGCAGCATACTGGCAGCTGGACTATTCATGTATCCAAGCTGTGCCAACCAATGTTCTGTGTAATATAGTATCCGGTTTCTTCGCAGTAGTGTCTCCATAGACATACTGAAAACCATTTATTTTTCTAATTTCCAGACCCGTGTGAACGATGGTATTGTTTTTTGGGGCTCCTCAGAGTGCATGTAACGTAAGGTGTTTCTGTGGCAGAAAAAAATTGTTAGACGTATACTAGGGGAGACTTATCTGACTCCTTGTCACCCATTATTTAACAAACAAAATGTGTTAACTGTTCCAGGTTTGTATATTTATTGCATAGCTGTCCTGGTTAGAAATAACCTGAACAAATATTGCTTCAACAAAGATATGCATTCGCATATACAAAGATATGAATTAGTCACCATATCCATTTACATCACCACCAAAGGAAAATATCCTGTAAAAGCCCCTTAGCAATAGGTGCCAAAATATACAATGCGTTACCCAGCCATGTGAAAGCTTCCAACTCCTTATCTATTATAAATGTTGCAGAGTGTCCCCATGCACTCTGTTTCACATACACATAAAAAATCCGTTCGTCTCACTTTCATTTCATTCAACAACTCATGCTCCTTTCCATATACTCCTCTCACATCCCAAGTACCGATAGTCTAGGTCATATTGCTAAGTCCGTACCTTGATGGGCCAACTTCACTTATTCAGCTTCCACTGCCCATCATGGCTTCGGCCATCTGAGCCTACTCTGTGACTGTTATGTTGTATATTAGTTGTAAAGATCATTGATGAATACAAAAAATTCAGCAGTGTCCCTGCACCTTGGTCCATAAGGCCTGCAATGAATAAAGTCACAGGATGAATGTCAAATTAAGAATTAATCACTGGAAATTAACTTCAGATTAGCTAAATGTACTTGTTTCAAATGAAACATACCAAGTCCAACAAAGACATCCATATGTGAAGCTAATGGATGCCTAAAAGCTTTAGCTGCCACATAAGTGCTCATTTTCTCCCTCCATTTAGGTTTAAAACAGGCAGCAGTAATTTTAGGAAAGGCAACAACATAGCCACTGTATTTTCTGCTGAGTTTACAGCCTCTTGAATATGTGCCCATTTTCCAATTGCAGTCACTTTCTTTCCGCCAATAACCATCTTACCAAAGAAATGGGATAGACAAAGGTTACATCATCAGGCAACACAGAGAAATAAAAATATGTACATCAATATCAGAGACCAGGAAATTCTACTAGGGTCTTACCTTTCCTTCGATACAATATTTTAAGAACATGTTTCTTGAGAATTTCATGAGATGAGGCGGGTCATTCAAACTTTTGAAACGTAATTAGTAAGTGAAAACTTTTACAATGCCAATGCTGAAACAAATATAATACATACTACATTTAACATAATAGTAACTTAATTATGTAAGAGGCCTTTCGAAGCTGAGGCATGAGTGTTATACATAAAAATGGCAATGAACCCATTAATATTTTTTTGAAAGCTGAGATGGAAAAGTATATATGTATACAGTTATCTTAAATGGATTGTATTCATTTCATTGTAGCATGGCTCTCATCTATGACAACAGCTGTTCATTTAACCGCATCTTAGCCTAGCAATGGCAACCATTTCCTTCATAAATTTTCCTCACAGTCATCAAGTAACCTTAGGGAAAGGAAAATTTCAATTGCCAAAGTAATAAGTAAGTGAATGCATTTACTATTCAGCCATTTCATTCAACAATGTTATCTTTCCTTTTACTGCAGTACAAATTCTATTTTGAAGTCACACTAATGATATATTCCCTTCTTAACTGTGAGGAATTCCCTCTCCAGTTAATTAACCCATTCGCGTAAAGAGCCGGTGAATCGCCGGGCTGTCTTTCTTTGCTTTAAGGTAAGGAGCCGGCGAGCCGCCGGTCACGTTAGAAACGTATTTATTCCTAATTTGTTTATAACTAATGTGTAACTAATAAATGTGAACAATTACACCATTTTTAATCCTTTTAAAAATACGAGTTATATAATTCAACCACTGAAGGAATTTTATTCTGAAAGGTGCTCTTCAGCCTGAGATAAAAAATGAAATGCAAATTTTGAGAAAATTAAATAGGAACTTAGGGCCAGAAATTGCTAGGAAAATTAAGAGGCAAATGGGTTAATAATTTTAAGAGTTAAAATGGATATAATGTACATTCATTTTAAAATAATTGGTATAAAATTCCATTTTAGCTTGCCTAATGAAGGGTTGTATGACCCCATATTTTTCAGAGCAGAGGTATTTGCTCCCAATGTCGTAGACTGTGGCTGCTACCTTCAGCCCACCATCTCTTAGAGCTAGAACAACCTTGACTATCAGTTAAGAAAGAATTGGGGCAAGTGTAATTCCAATGCTGAAGTAATATGCAATTGGTTGCTTCCATTTCTGACGTAGCCCACGAACCATGAAAACCAGAACCTCTGAGGCAACTGCATCCTTCCTAACTCTACTGCCATAATCTTGAAAGCCTTAAATGAGCATTAACCAGGTGAGATTTATACATCATCTCACCAAAGAGAAGAGCACAAAGTTTGTCTTTTTCCTCCATTCTTCTGACTTGTTGTCGAAGATATTGAAAGAGGAATGGATTAGGTACTTCCAGGAAGAAAAGGAATACAATGAAGTAGTGTTTTCAATGTAGTTATTGAAGACACTTTCAAAATTGATGCCAGGTAATGGTAGGCTCTTGGACTTCTTCCCTAAAATGATAAGAAAAGCAACTTTTCCTGCGTGGTCCACTCTCTGGCATTCTGATGCACATTATAGTTCCTCAAAAGAGAGGAAATTATTTTCTTTGACCCAACAGGATTGTTTGAAAATAATAATTTTTCAATGATATCAGATTCCCTTTTTCAAATCAGTGAAATATTTTTCAGAGATTCCTGCTTTTGCTTCATGTATGAAACCCTTTTCGAGTAATGCCGAGGTAGAGGTATTTCTTCCTAGGTGAGGCCTCAAATAGTTTCCGGCAGCAGAAATTCTTTGGAAGAGCAGTAGTTTTTCTTTTCTTAGGGGTAGATGCATATTGCACCGGAGGAGTTGATTCTCCTTTTCCACTTAAAGAGCGAGGAATAGAGTGAGAGGTCACTGGAAGGATGATATCAGATGGGAGGCTTGAGGACATGAATGGAGAATTGGGTGTCTCAATGAAGGAGTCAGGTTGAGGTCCTGTGATACTGGGCATTGGAATTAGAGAATGATCTTCTGGCTTGAAAACTGAGGGGGTAATAATGATAACTTGTCTTTAATTTCGAATGAATTTAGGACTGTACAGTCCTCTCTTACAATCAACTCATTTTAACACACACAAACATCCATGTCCTGGTCAGTGGATAATCTACCCAGGCAGGATTCGAACCCACGACCCTCGAGTTAGCAGGCGAGGTCTTTACCCTTTACTTTCTTTAGCGAGGGTAAAGGCAGAATTAGAGGTACATAATGGAGAAGAAGTTAAGGTAGGAGTCTGAGGGTACACTGGTGAAAGAATGATAGGGGGGGTGGAGAGGTAGGTGTACTTGGTACAGAAATATGATACTTACAGAAGATGATGAAGAATTAATCAAAGGAGCAAAAGCCATTGGATCACTCGATATTACTGTAGAAATGGATGGCATAGCTCCAATATGCAGTCTTTTTTTGATAGGGCAGACATACTACTCGCGAGTGAAATGATTTTAACAAAGGTATGCTAATTGTAATAATTTATGCAATGGTCTATTCATTAAATGAGGGTTATTAGCTCTTTTTATCCAGTCCAAACACCAGAAATGGGCGTAAATACAACATAAAAAGCTGCTCATTAGGGTATTGTTCATGTTAGTACCATCAACAAAGAACCATAAGATATCCAGTTTTCTAACATAACATCATATTCCATAGCACTGGACAAATTCACATGCCTCTCTTCTGAAGTACTAATGTAGTTCTCAAGCATCAAAGAGATAGTGACCTAAACCTTAACTTTGCAGTGGTCAAAGATGTAAAAGTTGCTATAAGAAAGGTTTTGTTAAGCAAGATATTTATAAAAACCTTTTAAACACAATACATATATCACAGTCAACACAGATGTAAAAATGCTAATGTTCTGAATCCAAGTACAGTAGTTCATCAAATATTAAGGATGAGTCGAATCCAAATGTCGATTCTTGATTCCACTGATTCTCAGGATTAGAATCAGTATCGAGAATCTGATAGAAGCGGTATTGAGATCGGATGGAATCGGAATCGCCTTAAGTGGGTTCTTTTGATAGGGCAGACATTATCAGAATTATTCCTAAGTCGATTCTAATTCCATCCAAGAAAGAGCCTAAAGTCGATTCCGATTCCATCAATTCCAGATAGATAGATATTCAAATCAAATTTCATTTATCACATAATATTTGTCCCAGTAATTTTTGGTGTAGGCTATCAATTTGTACTTTTTATGTACTACCTCAATAAGCTGAGGATATATTTGCTATTTGTTAATAAATATATTTCTTGAGTGACTTAATTCTCTTTGTTATTTTATTCCAGCCAATACTTGAATTTAAGTAATAGTCGTACGCTAATGTTATGTCAATAACCCCCCTGTTATTATGAATAAGAATCAATAGAATCGGAATCGAAAAAAAGTGGAATCGACTCATCCCTATCAAATATGAATGAATATAGAATAGGAACTCATAGTGTCAATAATATACGTATTATACATTGCTCAATTCATCAATTTCTACCACAGAGAACCTTATTTTCACAATAATTAAATGCCTACGAGATACTTATATTTTGTGAGCTAGTCCGTGTGTAGAGACCTGTGAACGAGTAATTACCACAATACAAAGTTCTTACAGAACCACTTTTTAAGAACCTTACCATAGTATCATGTACCAGTATTCAAAAGTGTTACGTAAGTAGAAAGAATTGTACATGTTGAGTCACTTCATTCAACTATAATAGTAAAAAGCACAAATGCACGAACATTAACTACCTCACAGATATTTCTATTGCCATTGAGTGCTTTTAAAGATAATTTTATCACTAACACATGAAATAATCATCTTGATATACAGATGTAAGTTTACCATGGGTAAAGCATACTGCCAATTTAGCAGTGAGGTAATGGGGAAAACACAGACAGCAATAGTAATAGACTGCTGCCAAACGATAATGCTATAAGCACATATTCATCATAAATGAAATGGCTAAACTGATGGTATAGGGATACAGTAACATGCGACAAATTACTGAAACCTGAGTATAAAAATAGTTGCCAATTGGAAAGGTTTAACTCAAGCAATTTAATGTTAAAATTATTATTGAATGACTCATGCAGTATGCCTGAAACCATCAGTTAACCCCAACAAAATAAGCACCGGATCAGTTGACTATAACAACTCAACTTGCCGATATTTGAAGTCAAGGCAACAACTGAATGGTTCACATGTAATAGACTGACTTATTTGAGGTCTCAATATGCAATTATAAATGTCATGATTGTAAGTTTAGTGTGTTTAAATTATGCATTCGGTGAAACTGATTGGGATAAAAGGCAAATACATTGATTACCCACTACACATGTTACAATTCATGATGAGAATTGTAAGGCAATTACAAAAGAGTACTCACAGTAATTCATTCCCCGGGAATGAACGTAATTTCACAGCACCTTTGGGTGTACATCTCTTATTAAGCACGTAACACTTCTTTATGGAAGTCATTTTGAATTTCAAGCTAATCCACAGCTGCAGGCCAGCTATTGTGCATTCTGATACCTAATTGGCTGGAGATGACATCACGCGATTGTCATGCCAAACCGGTGCAGCAGTACTGGACACAACTACAGTCCCCCTTTGCCCTCAGTTGGATTACTGTGGTACATACCATGATGAAATACTTGTACATCCATAATATAATCATGTTTATCTGGCAATTGTTCATTTCATTTAATTCTCCTAATCTTTTCTCCAGCTAAAATTGATGGCTGTTGGTCATGTGCAAATAAGCATCATCATCAATGCAACTCATGAATTATTCCGAGGTAAATATATTATACAGAAGAAAAAACTCAGATAATACAAAACAGCCATGAAAGTGATATATGCTTGCTTACTTGGGTCACACAAACACCTAGAAGTGATTCAAAGGACTAAATTTAATGAAAAATGGTATTAATGTAATTGAAAAGCCTTCAGCAGGAAAACATTGTGCAGGAAAAAGGATAAAATTTTGTAAACATGAATGTGCTGAGAGTGCGAGCAAAAGAGGTAACAGGTTGGGAGGGAGGGAGTGTGGAGTGGGGATAAGCAAGATGAGGATGGTTGGAGGATGATGCACAACTGATTGTTGGATAATCCAACGGTCAGATAATCGAACATTGGATAATCAGCACTCTACTGTATCCTGCAAAGTGAAATGGAACATTTTCGGTCACATCAATTTCAATATAACATGACTTGTAAAAAAACAAATACCCCAACTGAAATCTACAGCTATACCTCTTGTATATCCCTTCAAAATTTGATCAGTATTTAAAAGCAATACTTTTATAACTGAAAATAATGGTCTTGTTAATGTTTATTGATGAACACTGTTAAAGTAAGGTACTTATCAGGTCAAACTTTATCTCCAACACAAGTTCAGGGATGCTTGCTTGCTACCTCCGCAGTAGCATATGATACTGCTCCAGAAAGTGTGCCAACAAGGAAGATTGCTGTCATACTTGCTAAGCTACTTGATTTAATCATGATTGATCCAGTAGTACTTGCTCCTGAATAGATCTTGCATAGGTGGTGACGCTGTTGACCAATCATATTAGTAACTTTAGCTAGCACAGCCATTGTGAGATCTGCACCTTCTTTTAAATCAACACCTATACCACCTGCTTTAATTGAAGAGGTTAGGGAAAAAGAGTGGCAAGCAACATTTGATTAATTTGGAGGTAGAACAGGGCAAAAGTTTGCTCGAATCATGAAATCGTACTATAAATGGGAATAATATGTATTTATAGATTTCAAAGATACATTCATTGATAGCACCCAGCACATTGACATGACTTTTTCTGGGCATTATAGCAATTAACATCTGGCACTGACAGCTAGGCGTCACCAAAAACATTGCTTAAAAATAAGTAATTAAAGAACAATAGAAATTCAGTGACGTGAATGAAAATAGTGTTTCCTCGCAAGTGTAAGTTCACTGAGCGCGTGAAGCCTTCCAATGCGGCAGAAATCATATAAGATATACATACAAATCAAGAACATACTGTCATGAGAGGTCTTCCGTTTAATAGTATATCGTGTACTACTAGTCAATTTGTACACAAGTTTGTTACGCTGTACAAGGAACTAGAGACGTTGAAAACGTGGAATTCATTAAGAGAATGCCATGATTGCTACGATGGCTTCCAGGGTGTTGGTAGTGGATGCCAACATTGTTTACGCTATAGTGATCACTATTTAGTGGATGAAATCATCCACATACCCTGACATACCCACATGGCACTAACATTATAATTTGATAGTGAAGGAAAATAACTTAGCTGACAACTCTCAAATGGAACAAATTATCTCTTCTATGATTGTGTTCACTCCATGCGAAGATTTCGATCTCCTGGGAATTCACGCCCCGTGGATTCATCTTTCACACAGAAGCTAATCCGGCATTTGTCGCTGTAAATCTTCACGTAATCACTTCAAGCTTCACAAAATAAGAATTTGTTCAAATTATATTTTCCCTGTCCCTCCACACACGTGGTCGCTCGGCGATTCATATCAACACATAACAAGTCGTTGTTTATTTAAGTGTATTTAAGCGCGCCTCGATGCGGCAGTGGTGTGGAACTAGAGATAAAGCGCTGACTTGAACTGATTTGAACGCAGCCCAGTGTAGACCAGCGTAGTTGCTGATATTTTTAAAGCTCTAAATTACTCCGTAATGAAAATCTGCTGCGTCACGTTACATTCCTAAAATTATCAGTGGCATCATTCACCACAAAAAACTCATATGTACATTACATTCATGCGGAGTTAAGGAAAAAATAGTGATAAGGGACTTTCTCAGTGATCGAAAACAAAAAGTATTTATTAATGGTTTTAGCTCTGATATAGCCGAAGTCACTTCCGGTGTTCCTTAAGGAAGCGTGATAGGCCCCCATTTATTCATATTTTATATTAATGACCTAAGTTCTCGAGTTAGCACTAAATTAAGATTAAGACGATAAAGTTATCTTCCATGGAATAAGAGAAGACGCAGACTTTGAGGTTCTGTCATCTGACCTTAACAACGTTCATTAATGGTGGTGCCTGAAGTGTGGGCGAGAATTAAATCTTAGTAAGTGCACCACAGTTCACTTCCCGCGAAAGTCACCACACAAATGCCATACCTATACTGTGGGTGGAGTAAATATAAAGTCTTCAGGTACAGTAAAATGTCTTGGAATTACTGTAACTTCTGACATATCGTTGGGAACACACATACAAAACATAAGCGGCACAGCACCAAAGAAATTATAATTATATACCGTCAAAGGGTCTGAAGTCGGACAGGGGGTGTGGAGTCGGACACTGAGCAGCCCTGTCATAACAATGTTGTGACATTCTTACTGTTCGTGCCATACAAACCCATTATATCGGATTGCATAGCATATATTTCATTATTTTTAGGCACATCCGACACTGTCTGTCTCCATTTCATTGGACTTAAGTAGAAACAAAGTATATTACCTACATTTTCGTAAAAAAATATTCACTGTCTAACTTTGAGTTACAACTCCCGTCAATGTTATCACTATGAATCGAAAGATGGATAACTCCTGACATGGAGTTGTACCAAACAATTGCATGTTAGTTAAAATGTACGCAAATCTAAGGACTGAATACAAAGTTAGTATCTCTTCATTCCGTCTTGAGTCGGACAGTGTACCCACATTTCTCCACCTGAAGTCGGACAGAGCGACGCTGGTTGGAGTGAGTTAATATCATACTGCCGCTGTTCACATTCATGTTTGTCATGCTTCGCTGCGGAGGTGGTGGGGTCCGGAGTTGACAATGGCCAGTTACCGTGACATTGAAAGGGCACTCAAAGAAGTCAGGATGAAGAAACTCTGCATTAGAGCTGCCTCCAAGAAATACTTGATCCCAAAATCAACTCTTTCTGACCACTTTCGAGGGAAGCATTTTGGGAAACATGGTGCACAGCCAGTGTTCAATGAATAGGAGGAGGCAATTATCAGCACAAATCTGATTAAGGTTTTGGAATGGGGTTTCCCATTTACGAAGTTTGACCTGCGAATTTTGACCAAACAATTGCTAGAAAAATCTGGACATTCAGAGCCACGATTTAGGAACAATTTGCCTGGAGAAGATTGGGTATATTCATTTTAAAGAGGACTTAATAGCTTACAATGTCTATTAAAAAGTGTAAAATATATCAATAAAAAATGGCACTCTTAATTCATCATGTTGGATTTTTCTTCAATATTGAAGCAGTCCCTGAATTATCTGTACAATATAAAACCCAATAACCTGCCAACTTACCTTTTTCCTTCATTTTATCACCTTCTTATATAAAGTCATGTGTCCGAATCCGGACAGCGGTGCATAGGATAGCAAATTCTGTGAAAAACAAACGACTGTCCAACTCAATACTGGATTAACAGTTGGAGTGGGACATGTGTATTTACTTATTTTATGGACTGAAAAATGATCTCATTGTTGGAAGCTGTGTCTATGTATAAGATAACATGTGTTAATTACCACGTCATAATATTTTTTGTAAAAGTCTGATGAAGAAGCTCCTGACATAAGAATTACCAATAAAAGTGTCCGACTTCAGACCATTTGACAGTATATAATTTTATAATAATAATAATAAATAATAATTTTATAATAATAATAATATTAATAAATAATATATTATATAATAATAATCCTGCAGGATTTGTTGAGCGTATAATGAGAAGATCCTTGGATGAAAAAGTATAAGAAAGAAGGTACTTCAGTCTGGTTATGTCACATGGTGAATTCGACACGAGCATTTGGGATCCTGGTCATATAGATTTAACCAAAAAAAATTGATACAAAAAAAAGCAGCAGAGCTCATTAAAAACTGCTACAAGTGAACATATAGTGTCTCGCAACTTTTAGAGGGATTAAGGGAAAATGGGAGCCCCTTGAGACCCAAGAGGCTACTTGGTAGGCTTAGGCTGCATGAGAAATTCAGAACCGGTGTGCTTCAGAGCGACTCAGAGTATATTATCATGATGCCTCACTACATCTGACAGAAGTGATAAAACAGAAAGATACATTGCAGATAGGTACAAAAACTTGTTTTCACTATGCACAATAAGTAACAATAATAAAAATTAAGGCCACTCAATTCACTCCCATAATACACGTCACCATTTCACCTCCCAAAACCTTTCCCTTATATCTTTACATGCCTGGTGTCCTAATACCCCATGTCACATGCCCATGCAGTGGCTCGCAAGGTAGCATGTAGATGTAGATTCGTTGGTACATTAAAATGTACAGTATAAAGTGGCTTTTTTCAATATCTATTTCAATGCTACCTAAGGAAGAAATGCTGAGTTCAACCTGATGGAGAACCCAAACAGTCATCTCGTAAAGTACACATACACTAGGAAAGCATCAGAGCGTTTTTCTATTTTCTCCTCTTTGGAGTTCTCTTGGTTACTGTCAATGACCTCTTGAGAACAAATACTCTCATGTGGTAAGCAAGTCATTCCTTTCCATTCTGAGTGGTTTGCTATTTTTCCCTTCCTCTGCATCTCATGAACTACTGCTGCTTATTTTGCCTAATAATCATCACTCATCATATCCCTTCGAGGCAAGCTCACCAAATAAGGGCTGAGAATGACTTGAGAATTTGCTCCGATAAAGTCCCTGGTGATAACATGGCGACATAAAAATCCTCATGGTTTTTGAGTCCTTATAAACTTTTATATGCCCATAGGCATATTGCGATAGGTATAATGAAACTTTTCTTCATCTCTTGAGTATGTGGGTGAGATATCTGTGAAATGAATGCATATAGTGAAAATATAAATAAACTTCTAACAATAAAAAGATGCCCCGAGGCAAAAAGGTTCGCCCTTTGCCCAACAAAGCACGTTGAGTGGTTTTGGGATGATTAGGAAGATGAGGATTAAATACAAAAGGGAGGTTTCAGCCAACTTAGAAAAAAAACACTAAACAGGGCCATTAAATTTCAGTATGGAGAGGATTAAGCAGTCCCTGCAGGTTTTAGTAATATAGAAATAGATAGCCTTCTATTTACATATTCTTCCCTCCAGCCAAATGTCACTTCCATGTAGCATTTCCCTCCTTATCAAACTTTTGACTTTATTACCATATTGTCCTCCTTATCAAACTTTTGACGAAATTACTATATTGTCATTGCAAAGAGTTCCCCCCCATCAGTTCAGTCCCATAAATGTATGACTTTTTTCTTCTCTCTTCTTTGAAAGTTCTTTGTTAATACAAATCTATTTTCATCCAAAATACTATCCAGATAACTTACTTGTTTCACCAACATTTTTTTCGGATCTTGAACTGGTGCAGTCATCTAATGTCTCAAAAAGTGTATGTCTACAGGGTTATAATGAATCAATACAAGATTTTTCAATATACTTTTATATGCCAGCTTACAAAAACTATTACATGCATTTCCAGGAAATGCTTGTTACATTTCACTCAAACTAAACAACATGGCAGATTGATCAAAACTATTTTAATAAATACTTTGGCATATGCTCAGATGACGCATCGCATAGCAATCTAGTTTCTTGTAAAAATATTTAAATGTTTTCTTTTAATTTTACAAAGATAAACCCTACTAATAAAAAAGCTACCCATGCCTTAAAAATTTTTGACTTCACAATGCAAACATACTTCTGTAAGTTTGCAAAATGCTGTCAAGAATTCATTGAAAATGATTTCATTAAAAATAAAAATTGCAAAATTTGAACCCTAGAACACACTTTAGTCATTTACATAGGGAAAAGTTTATAGGACATGCAGGCACTTACGTGTTTTTAAACACATCCTCACGACTTGTGAATCATTTGAAATTCACGTAAATTAGTAGCCCATTTGAGAAATGGTTAGCAGTCCAACCAACTGCCTATTCACGTTGTTTCTCCCCCAGAATTCTGACATTTCCTTCAAGCACTCACTAACAATTTGCATAGGTTAACATCGACAAAGGTATTAATTATTTTACATGGTTGATCCAAAGTTGATCAGCATTCAAACTTTGACTAAGGAATTGATAGTTCATCATATCAGAGTTGTCCATTTACATTGTTGACATTACAAATTTTTTCCACAACTTCACCGAATCAATGTCCCATTAAAACCCACCAGGCATCAACAACAACATTAATGAAGATTAGATGATTTTTGACTCAGCTACCAGATCACTTTCATTTCATTAATTATTCTTCACCAGCAATGTTGTACACAGTTTTTAATAACTCACTTATTTTCTTTAAATATACGAGGGAAAGCTTAAAATAGCCTTCTTTTTGGCAAAAAAAAAGGATTGGTCCACGGAGTCAGTCACTCGTATATGATCCAATTTCTAAAATATATTTGTGACAACTGTTGCACCGACAAAAAAGTTGTCCTTGGCGCTGCTTCTCAACGCCCACTTTGAACCTATGAGTACACGTCAAAACCAGTCACTTGTGCATTTGCTTCTGGTTCACCCTTCTCTTCTTTTGTTACATTGTAGCCAATTTCATTGTATCTAACTGGATATGTCAGCTGGTTTCCCTTATCCCAGGTGTAGAGTTCCTGAATAAAATGGAATATATGCTTTAATAATATAACAAAATACCAAGAGGAAACTAATGAATATTTATTCTTTTGGGGGAAAATAGTCATTCATCAGAATGAATAGCCACAAATCATATTGGTCAGTGGTTGCCAAGAAATACAAGGGGCCCCAAGTATAAATTTGGTGGTAACAAATGGTTATGGATTATTACCATCATTGGCCATTGATGCAGGGTAACTATCTTTAGAATATTCTAAGGGAAGGAGGAAAGTACATGACTTTTGTGGAAAAAAATTAAACACAAAGCTAATCCTTTATTAAAAAAGAAAACACCAAAGAAGATACATTATGACCAAAAAAAGGACAATTTAAAGCATATTTACAAATGTAAAGAATGTAAATGGAAGCAGGAGAAGTTGGTCCGATCAAGTATACATCAAGGGCAAGAACTCAAGAAGACATGAGAGCAAGGGAAAGCTCTCACAGGATGACCAAGGGTGGCCATTTGGATAAGTCTAACAAAGGGACAGTTTGTGAGTGGTGCTGTTTATTCCATGAATCAAAAATATGTCCAGCCTATGGGAAAACCTGCTCCGACTACCCGGCAACTTCTTGCAGGTTGAATGATTTTTTCTACTTAGGGTCGAATAGTGCATGCTTGAACATAAGACTGACGATAAACGCTGAGGGTATAATGAGTTCAAGTCGAGAGGTTCAGAAGATTATGTTGTGAGAATAGGCGATGTATTTCAAGGATTTTATATTGTTAGAGTTGTGATTATGGTGTTTTGGTTAGAATTAATATAATTTCTTTGAAATGGCTTGACAAGATCTTTAATCTCGGTGGAGCACTGTGACTTAATTTTTTATTGGTGGAAGTATGACATGTTTGTTATAGTGGAATATTGTGTTACTATTGACTTTATTGTCATGGTGTTGTTGTTTTCTTAATGCCGGTTTTTGGTTGTTGCAGCTGATACAGATATGTACATGTAATTTAAGAGGAATTAAATCTTAAGAAGCACTGGAAAGTGTTATCAATAAATGAGAATCATAACAAAGACATTTGTGTCTGTCTTTCAATAGTTCTGTATCACTACTCAATCATGCATGCTAGTCAATCTGCATGGCATATGTTTGAAATTGCACTGAAATAACAGCATACTTTTTATAGTTTTAATGTTAAACCAATTTATCACTGAAATTGATTTAAAAATTAAATTTTAACTTGTTAAACCTAATAGTCCCCAGCTCTCAACAGGACTGTTGATAATGCTCAGCATTTAGCGTACAACTTTTGATCAATTCAGTGTGTGTATATGACTCTAGTCTATATTTTCCTATGCTGCCCTCAATCACTTAACCTTTATCTTCTGAGTGTGTCTATCCGGCACAAAAATTGTGTCCCTAGACTGCTGAGCATGTTCGTTTGGCACATTGATGGACATTTAAAAAACCATGGTAATTTAAAAAACCCCGGCCAGCAAGGCTTATGACTACGGAAAAACTCAGGAAGACAAAGGTTAATAGTCCTGCTAAATGTTAATCAAACAGCTACAGAAGAGGTTGCACAGTAACTTTAACTGTGTCAACTGCTGGTGGTCACTCAATTATAAGAAATTTACCATGGAAAAATCATTCCCCTGGACTAGGATATGAACCCAGATTCCTCCATTTGAAACTCACAGAGGATGAGGACACTTGGGTAGCTTAATTGGTTTGGACAGTAATTGCAAAATTGAGGGGTCTGGGTTGGAATCACAGTCCAGGCTAATAATTTTTCGACTGTGAATTTTGCAACATTCTGATTAATATTGTATGCATTTAACAATACCTTTTTCACTCTCCATAACTCTAGTCATTGATTTACCTTTTTCCAGGAAACCAACGTATATCTACCTGTTACCTCCTCTTTAACAAATAAATTGAATTTATAAGAATTGAAAATTTACTTACTTGTGAGTTCTAGAGTGTGTATGGGTGGGAAACACCTTCAATGTATTAAAGTTAGTGTTACCAGAGTTTTCCACCCTTGATTAGATAAGTGCCTTGACGAAGCCTATACCAGCTACTTTTTTGTATTGGTTTTTTGGCTAATAAAACTATTATTATTATTAAGTAAACATTTGAATTAATAAATGCATTTTTTGATGAAAATGATTCAATGAAATGTAATTGAGTCTTTTTTGTTATTCAGGATATGAAAGAAAATATCACAGTACCTAAAAAATCAGGGTATTTACACAACTTTTTAAAATGTAATCAATGAAATATTTTAGGACCGAAAATCACGAAAAATCCCGTTTGAAGGGGATGGATGGTAGGAAACCCTAATAAATGGCCATGGCCATGAATATACAAGGAAAAAGTACTATAAAGAACTGCCAGTTATTTTAGACATCTAATATTTACTATTAAGCATTTTTATTAGTTACTACTTCCAGTGCTGTAGTGTTGGGAACTTCTTAATAGTTGACTGTTACTATCTGATAGATTACTGAATAAAACTATCAAATTCTTAGAAGTGAGCTATTAAAAAATACTGTGAAACCTGTATTAAGTGACCACCAATGGTTCTGCTGAATAAATGGTCATTAAGAGGGGTGATCATTCGACAGGGGTTCAGTTTCTAGGAGTACATATTATGCAAATAAACAGGCGGCTGATATGAAAAAAAATGGAAAACTCTTGAGGTGACGGTTTTGTTAAAACCTATGCATATGATGTTTTGTTCCCATACAGTGAAACCTGAATTAAGCAACCAATGATGGCTCCACAGAGAAATGGTCTTTGAGAGGGGGTGGTCGCTTGATAGGAGTGGTCATGAAGAGAGGTTTCACTGTACTATCATTAGTTTTTTCCCTAAGGGTGGGTATTGCAGCCATGTATGGCTACACAAACTAAATGGTCTTGGCTGTAGTGGACACTAATAGATACTTATGACCACTCATGACCATTAGAATACCAAATGTCCACCAGTGGTCATTTTCACGAGGGCTTTGAGTACTATGCCCCATTCATTGGTAGTTCCAACTTCCTTTTCTACCAGGGTAATGGCTGGAGAGTAGTCAATCTGCTTTTTTAATAGTACATATGTATTAATTTCAATAATGTACAGAATTTCTTGGCAAATTGAATTCACAGGCTCAATTAATGCACTGTGATATTTTGAGGTACTATTTTGAGGAACATATAAAATCCACATCCATTTGTGTTTAAATTTTATAGGAATAAAACGGGATTGTTAACTCTCTACTTACTACTGCCATCTCTCTATTATCACCAGACTGCATTGCCATATTAAGCTAAAGATGCACTCTCCATCATTCATTTGCCTACAGGGTTCCATTATGCTACTGATGACATTCATAATGCTATTTTTTTCATATTGTTAACAGTAACAGAGGCTGATACTAATTTTTTTCTTCAAAATTAAACTCAGAAAGTTGGTCTTGCATTCAATTAGCCAGTGATGGGTATGGATTTGATAATTCAGTTATTATTGGAGGGAACAATCAACATATCACGAGTAGTTTCTCGTTCGTCAGACATATAAGTTACCAATACAGTCACCTATACAGTCACCTATACAGAAATGAGCAAAGAAGAATAAATGTTGTGCAGGGGTAAAAAATGCCACCTCCATACCTTGTTTTTGGAATTATAACCTATCATTGTAGTTCTTCTGAAAGGATTAGTAAAAGGCAGGTTCACATCCAGCAACATGTTTTTGTAGAGGTCAAGAGCAAATCTGAAAAATAAAATAAGAAAACATTGAGATACCTGAATTTTTAGGAAACTGATAACTTCACTAGAAAAATTGAAATAAGCAATAGTAGATGGAATATTTCACATGATCAAGATAAGTTTTGGAAAGTGAATACAGTTGGCCCTCAGTAATCTGGGGGGTTTTCTTGATTTAGCAAAGTTTGAGTCATTCAGGGATTTCTCGAAAGAAAATTTATGAAATGTTTCTTGGAGAGTCAATGACCACTTGAAATCTTTTTTCATGGGGTAGGAGGTTCTCCTGAGATAAAATGTGGCCTTAATATGACAACTATGCATGATAGATATACATCTCCCCATATTTCATGTGAACAAAGCTTAAATGAAATTTTCAATCATTCTGTGAATAAACTATAGCTGTATGAAAACAGTTGTCAAATATACAGTTAATCTCCCCGAACTGATAGTATTAAAACTAAATTCATCAGAATTACTTTGATTATCTACATATATTTTTCAAAGTTAATACGCTGAGGTACTGCAAAATTGGATACAAGGTTTTCTACAGAAGATCTTAAGAGGAAGCTTTGCTTGCAAACAAATTCAAATTTAAGCTGTAGCTGATTTTCCTCAACAAACTACATTCTTATTAAAGAATACAAGTCTCGCATAGCTGTCACTGCAACTTATCCTTCCCGGTGTCTTGTGCATGATGGTGTATGCAGACTTTTACCAAAGCAAAAAATTAATGAATGGGAAAATGAATTTCTCAAAGTACAATTTCAGTTCAGAACTTTCAGTTAATATGCTGAGAACATAGAAATTAGTAGTGGAGTTATTACAGTGCTAATAGGATATTCCTGAAAAATGCAAAATGGAAATAAATAATAAGGAGAATTGTCATCTAAGATTGTCGATATTGTTGAAAATATGAGTAACAATATTAAACTCTTCAAGGGAATTGATATGCTGAGAAGATATTACCAATGAAAAATACAAATAATGGAAAGTAATTCTTCCTTGTGTTTCAATCGCTATGATGGCTAAATTAAATTTGCATAATATGCTGCCCAAAATTCTTTCTCTTGACTTATATAATGTGATAGAAAGCCAATCTGAGAAGTGAATCAATCTCATAATTTTCATTTAGGAAGTCAACAAGCACTTAATTTAGCTCATAAACTCATTTCCATAGTTGAACAAACAACTGGTTACCCCATCCCATCAGTTTGCATCAGTTTTTCAAAGGTATGATTGGAGCACTTATTATGCTTGCAGCATGGTCGCATCAAGAGCACATAGACAAACTCCAAATTGAAAAACAGAGCAACTAGGGACATGGAAATATGACTGCTGAGAGAAACACAACACATTCTAGGCTTCACTGCCACATATGATAATGCTATCTACTCTCTTCTCTGAACTACAGTCAAACTCATCATCATTTATCAAGAAAATTAAATATTTCCATGAATAGGGGAGATTGACAAAGAAATTTCTGAGTTCATTACCTTATTTTTGTGTTGGTTTCAGTGACACTGTCCACTGCATAGAGGACACCACAGACCACAAACATTTCACCTACTTTATGGTGGTCTATGCTAATGTTCCACATGTATTCTGGCTTCAGAGTCACAGAGTCCAGTTTCATGACGACTGTATTGTTCAAAGGTGGCAGTCCATATATCACCCACAAGCCATTCTCATCCGTTGAGAAGTCAAGGTAATTGTAGTCAGTGGTATAGAGATAGTTTTCTCCTCCACCAGAGTGAGGAGCACCAGGCGCCTCATTTCCAACATAGGATTCTGTGGTCAGATCAAATCGGATGACTTTTGACTGGTTCAGCTGGTTGTAATAGAATGATCCATTGTACACCACATGAGAGTTACCCTATGGTAAGAAAATTAAAAATGAATTATTTGGGATATGAGGAAGTATATATGTTCAAACATTCTTTAAACTTATAATGTCTTCAAAATAAAGTAAGCAGTAATGTAGCCAGTGGGGATCTAGAACCCACACAAAATTTTGAATCTATTCAAAGAAAGGGTTCTGAAGGAGAATTATATTTGATGTTTTCAGTATTGAGGTAGTTTGAGCGAAATATCATTTTACCTAGAAATCAACGAATTTTGTCTTATTTCACAGAAAAAATATCTCACCCTTCCAATGACACCAAAAATTCAACCCCTAACCAAATTATTTTCGGAGATGTTTGCCAAAAAATACCAGCCCCTTTACATGGGAAATGGTACGTGTATGCACTCCAGAGAGACATAATTTACAAAATCAGGATTTTCTAACACTTAGATGTCATAAAAAAACTAACAGTGTGTAATTTGTATGTTTTCTCAACTATTTTTGAAAATTAATCATATTGACACCGCAGTAAATTCTTCAGGATATCAAAAAGCCTTCCATTTTGAAGGAGTTTCAAATGCACCATGCAAAAAAATGAGTCAAGTTAATTAATTATTTAGATATTTTCATTTAATTACTTACCATTTCTGTCATATAAAACTATATTATTGCGCCATTAATAATGCAATACTTAATCCATGTGTCCTACAGCTGGTGAAATTAAAGCATATGATTCGAATACAGTGTCTATTATGATTAGGGAACTATCTCACTCAGACTGCCTTAACCACGAATGTCATTTATTCTGGCAAAAATTTTCAATGGATATGTTTGTAATTTTCTATGATAAAAAAATAAGGGCATTTTTTCCTTTCAGGAATTTACACAACAAAAATATTTAAAAATCAAGGATTAAACAGCAGTACAATGACACTCTTGCTTGCATAAACACAAAATTTTGCTCATGGCTTAAAAAAATGTTCTTCCTCTCCCAGTTGAATGATGAAGCATATGAAATTTTAAAAATATGAAGACAGTCTCAGAATTTGCAAAATTTCCTTGATTGATTATTTAATTTTGAATTAAAATGATAATATGTTACACTGACCTTGAAGCCAGGTGTCAAAGTGTAGAATTTAGTAGGTATATCCCTGCGGAACATGGTTTTGTTGGCATACTCATAGAGACGGTGGTTGTCCCCTTCTTTGGTCACCCAAAATTTGTCCGCATCTCCATTTCTTGGTAATGGGTCTCTCATCCATCCTCCATAAGTGGCATCTGTGTACCGCAAATAAACAGGCTTTCCAACAGCATAAAGGACACAGTCTGCAAAAATGGATAATATTCAGATATAATGTTAGCATTGATTAGGGGCATAATATTGGAGAGGTATAAATTAGTTGGAATAATTTGATTCATAGGGACCAAAATTGAAAGTAGAATATTTGATGAAGAGGGATCCAAATCTCAGCATGCACATTTCCTGTACATGGACTCAGATATCAATACATTAATTAGCCTAATGGAGACTGAAATTTCCATTTTCAAACTTTGTTCTGGGAAATCTACTCCTTACACATGTAATATGGTTTACATTCTGCAGGCAAATGTAGTTTTGATCCTTCAAGTAAAAAAAAATCTTTTATAAATATCTGTATACACAAGTATAAAAAATTTCAACAACCATTCTCCAAGAAATAACCTTGAAGCTTTTCTCATAGTCACTGAAGGCGATTGCAGTGCCATTTCTATGGAATTACCTCATTATTTACTTTAATTATCTCAGTAAAGGTCTAAAACTTCACCCTCTCCCTCAATATTTGAGTTTTCAATGAGTGTTTTTGGTTTTGTTTTATGTATAACTAATCGTTTGAGTAGAGTGCCCACTATCAGATACTCTTCTCTCTTTCTACTGTTCCCTTCATCATGCAAGGCCTTACTGACCCTCTCCAAACCATAAGTTAACTCACCCTGTTGGCCCTACCCACCCTTACCTGAGGGTAATATATTTATATATTGACACATCTCCATAGAATATAAACTGAAGGTGACGTTGAACGTTGAAACTCAGGTTGTTCTTAAGAAATTTATGAATGATCACAAAGTTAGAAGTTTTCTTTATAATGTTAACAGATTACAGACAGTTATTCCTGAAAACATAAAAAAATAGTCCTAGTTTCATTTACTTCATAAACTCAATTCCTAATATTTAATTTGATTCGAGCATTGAGTTTTACGGAAAAGTGAAGAAATGGATCATTTAAATTATATCTTCTTTTTTGAGTGGTAATTCTTTCAACATATAATTTTTGTGCAATACTCGCCATAATTCCTTTGAATGGGTGGCTGACAAGAATTCAAATGAAGGAAACTGTTGATCCTTTGCGCATTGTGCTTTTTGTTGAAGTTAATTACGATGCCATTTACTTCAATAAAATTACGATCGACTAAAGTATTTCTAATTTCTACGATCGACTAAAGTGGGTATTTTTCGGTTGATAAATGGGCTGGAAGCTATTTACATGATTACATTTTTTCATTTTTATGCTACCTTCCTCCTTTTTCTCACTATCCGCTAAGTCTCACAGTGACCACCACTAATACCAGCCTCCTAATGCTTTTGCCTATGCCATATGCAGGGACAAACAATTACACAGCCATAGAGTAAAGATTACCGCGGTTAACAGTCGGAAAATTCCTTGCTGGGCTAGCAGCCTCTTACCTAGCGTCCGGTTGGGTAGTCCGGGGAAGGTCTCGTTTCCAAACGGTCTGATCTCCATGCGTCCAAGCAGGTCAAAGAGCGAGATGCCACCCTCGCGACACTTGACCTCCTTGGCGGACGTGCAGTTGCTGACACAGGGCGGCGGGGGCGGGCACAGGTCCTCCAGGGTCACCTGATCCGGGGGCTGCTCGCCGTACACCACGACGCCTTGCCCACCGCCGGTGATGGACGTGTGCATCGGGGGCGGCGTCGCTAGGTTCGGGTCGACCTCTGTGGGGGAAGAGAGATAAAATTAATAAAAACACATAGTTTTGCATAAAATATTCTTTAACTGAAGATTATATGATAAAAAAGAGACATAATTATCGAAAAAGAAACTGGGAATGACAAACAATTCACGAGTATAGAACGTCGAAATTGATAACAAGCAATTGTGGGTGAAGAATTCAAAGTACACGCAAAGCATCATCATATCAACGTGCACGAGGAGAAAGGTCACACATTACATGTCGTATTACACGGCAAAGCACAAAATCTACCTATAGGAAATAAAGCTTAAGAACAATTTTTAGCAATCATGAGATTTCTGTATTCATTACAGAAATTTCTACAAAAAATAAAGGAATTAATTTAGTCTCATAATCACTTTCAATAGTTTTAATATCATCAATATGGTACCACATCAATTATGGAGCCAAGTTGCTCAGCGAGCATGATG
The DNA here is from genome assembly GCA_963169105.1 of Ceriagrion tenellum. Classification (NCBI taxonomy): domain Eukaryota; kingdom Metazoa; phylum Arthropoda; class Insecta; order Odonata; family Coenagrionidae; genus Ceriagrion; species Ceriagrion tenellum. The sequence continues at coordinate 37,102,788 of OY720642.1, read as the reverse complement.
TCCATCATGTATGCTAGGCAGCGTACAGGTGCCTACACGATACCATTAAATTATCACGCTAGCAAGCATGCTCGAATTTGCACTGAAGATCAACTACCGCATGATACGGGCTTGAAAGTAAATAGCTTTGCTCAAAAAACTTTAATAAGCACACTATTTTAGTTTTATAAGTTTGGCTACGTAAAAAACTAAACTGAACGCAGTTTTTAAAAATGTTATTAGTGTAGCTATCATCATAAAGTAATTCAGAGGGACACGAGAACGGCAAAGATGCTGATATTCACTGATACGGAAATCACATGAAACGCGGTTTGAGTAAACTTCCAGGAAAAATATGCAATGCCTTCCTATAGTAGGACGAAGTCGTGTTGTATAGGTTGATTAATGATAGCAATAACCAGCAAGTTATTTTACACCTCGTAAGAATGATGCATAAGGTACGATGAAGGCAATCGAGGTAAATGTACAAGAGCAGGATATTTAAGATGCTGCTGCATCATTAAAAGGGCTCAGTTCTATTAAGTTAGTTCGGAAACTTATACACTCATTTAGTCAATGTGTAGAGTTTTCCCACAAGCCGGCTCCGTTTAATTTCTTTGCGGAAAGGAGCGCGTGGAGAAAGTGTAGAAAATACGAGGAAAACGTGGGATTTAATCCAGCTTAGTGGGAAGACGGGGTAGGCGAAACGCCCAATGGGGCTGAAAGCTTGAGCTCCCAATCCCAGTCTTAGCAAAACCACCAGCAATTTTTATACATATCCGTGTTGGTACTTCACACATAATTTCCCTATTATAAATAAATCTTCCAAATATATCATAGGAATAATTGAGTGACATTAACGGATGGTCTCTGGGGCGGAGGGGAACAGTGCTCGACTGTAGAATAATTTACGAACATTAACAAAAAGGGGTAATGCTGAAACTACAACAACTAAAATCTACAACAATAAACTGTGGTTGACACTGATGCGCGTACATTACAACGGTCAATAACATTAACACTAAGTGTTTTCTACCACAAGCATGTTTCGCCATTTAAATGAATATTTTTTACTTCAAGTGGAGCACGACACATAATAGCTTGAATACAATGTTACATAATAATCACTCAAAAGTTACAGAGCAAGACTATATTTTATTCATCGCTTCTAAACAATATGAAAAAATGCACGGAAGAGATGCAATATCGCAATTTGATGATCTTAAATGACTAAATCAGAGACTGTTTGCCATTTTCAATAGTCTAATTTGACCGGTATGAAATCCTGTAAAAGTTCTCGTCTACAAGAACACATTATCCTAGGATAAGGTGTAATTTGCGAGGCAGATAAGTACCATACATCTATTTCCATGATTGCTGATGGTGTGTGAAGGAGAAATTCTTGTTTAACTACCTGTTCTAACAGTCAAGAATATAGAAATAACTGGACTATGAATTCGAATTCTTAGAATAATATTAACATAGTTTCGCACTATCTTGCAGAATTGCTATTTTTAAAATATATAATTTACTGCATTTGAATCTAATATTTCCAAACGGATGGCATGGTTAATTTGCATGAAACTAATTTCATGAAACCTTCCAATTCTAAGGTTGACAACAGCCCTCCATTCTTTCTAATCTAATGTTATTTAAACCTTTCTAATCTAATATTAGTTCCCTTACGTCCTGTAGGCTCTTCTTATACCGTTTCTTCTTTATTTCACCTATGTATTTATCCCTTATTCCTCTGGGGACATTTCCCTCTATTTATCTTCAATTTTTTTCTTAACAAACCAATTGAAATTTTATTGGCATTTTATAGTCAATTTTAAGAGATTAATATCAATTTTGGGTCAAACAATTTTTATATTTATAAATAGGTTTCTCACCGTTCAGTATTTCAAACAAATACTCAACAACATCTTTATAAATAATTAAAAATAGGAAGTTTCTGAAGTAGAAAATAAGACGCGAGGAACCTGAGCAATTAAGGCTCGGAAAAAAATTAAAAGCTTTCCTCTATACTATTATGAAGTTTAGAGGTTGTTAATAAGGGTGACTCAAATAAAATTAGTAAATGGTGCATTTTCCGAAAAATGATTCAAATTTACCCGTGCAGGATTTTTGCGAGAAACAAATAACTCTCCTATTGAACACCAGCAAAAATTTGGACTACGTATGTTTCATTGGAATTCACTGTGCATCACGGCGGTAGCAGACATTGAGTATCCTCTAATGTAGACAACACACATACCACAATATAATCACATGTTGCCTATGTTGCAGGATTAAGCGCTATAAAGAAACCAGTAATGTGCAGTTGCATAGTTATAGGGACCACCTGTTGTCAACCTCAGAATTGGAAGATTTCATGAAATTAGTTTCGTACAAATTAACCAATAGGGAGGGGAGGTGTAACCCTCCCCTCACGTGAGGCAACACAGAATTGTAAAATATTTTTCTCTCAATCTTTCGTACGTTATCTCATATTTTGGAAGCATGAGCACACATTATATTTTCCAGCAACAATGTATTTTTAGGAAATTTCAGTCACTCGCGGGAATATTGAGTGCGATGCATGTAAGGTTCTTGTTGCAGCTTTCAGGAAATGTTTGGATTTGGCTATCAAGAGGCGGGGAGAATAATATCAATGCTGCTCACAGCGATAGTTATGAGTATTATTGCGCATATCTTACGCATGCATTAAAGACCCTAAGTTGAAATGAAAGGTGACGCGAGCCTAAAAATCAGCTAGAAAGAGTAACTGTAAACTACTAACACCAGAATTTTAAAAATATTTTGAAACTTCTCCCTTAAGTCCATTTCTATCAACCATATTATGAGCATTCACTTTTTATGTTTCATAGCGGCGGATAGAGTCTTTATCTTTCAATAAAATATAGACTCATTTTTGAAGGCGTAGTTGTTTATAATAAATTGTAAATATCATTCGTAAATATCAATTGTAAATATCATTATCACACTTATGTGGTCTCACAGGCTCAGCTTTCTTCTCCACAACAAACTATTTCCATAGTTCTAATTTGTGTACCACACCTTTATTGCGTATTATATAGGCACACAAAGAGTAATACCATATCTTAAAATACACTCAATCAGAGCAAATTTATCATTTTTTAATGTTAAAGGAGCAGAATATCATAAATTATTCACTTTCTAACTCATTTTCCTTAACTTAAAACATATCTCATCATTGTTTCCTCACAAATTAATTAAATTCACTCTAATACCCAAAAATATTTTATACATAATCAATGATGACTGCAATCAACCATCACCAGTAACCTGTAGAGAGCAGAATAAAAATTTGAAAATGAAGTAAATAGTAGGTACTGTAATTAGCAATTTCATATTAAGTTCTTATAAAAATTAAAATATAGATGGATTCACAAGAATAATCTCAAAAATTAAACATCATTAACTAATCAGAAGGAAGTTTATTGCCGCACGTACCTAACTCACTTGCTTCATGACATTCAATATCCTCGTATTTTTTTCATTTTCATGAGAGACAAGAAATAAGAATACCCAAATGCTGAAGCGGTACAAAACACCGTACCCATTAATTTATAGCGAACTAAGTCGTGGGGGCATTCGAAAAAAAAGGAATAAGAAAACACGGAGAAGGAATTGCGGGCAAATACCTTAAGCGTTCGTTGATTTATGGCACAGTTGCAACGATATTTTACCTTAATACCACTTGAGATGACGATAAATTCACCAGTTTAAGATCCTTTTGCGTTTAATCCCAAGATTCGTGGGGTCGTATCTTGAAAACTCCATGAAAGAATAATATTGCTGCTATTCTTAAGAGGAGCGCAGTAATTTTTGGATGGATTAAAAAAACAACGTTTTAACGATACCTTAAAATGATGAATGAATGAAAACGTAGCGGTTCAAGTTTCCTATCGCTTTAATTATATCAGGGCTCATATTTTTAACCAGCAAGCAGTATGATGTCCCGTATCTCAGTTACCGCAAGGCTATGATTAATTTTTAGAAATTCATTTTACGTCGGTTTCAGTTTTAACGAAGCCCGTAAAGAGATGATAGATGGAACTACGTCGAGTAACCGGATTCGAGGTTGTAAAAAAATTCCTTTCAATCCCATTTGTCATAAAAAAATCTTCGTTTTTAAAGGTCGATTAAACAACCACAGTTATCTCCAATAAACTCGTAGCCGGGGACACTAGCCGACAAATGCCCGTGAAGAGATAAGAAAAAGGTTGTTTTAGTGGACATAGTAATGTTACTAAGTCAAAAATAAACACAGCCCCTTCTCACATATCTCATCAAGCGTCTTTCGTTTAGTTTACCAAGTACCCGACATATTTTCTCAGTTTGTTCTTGTAATTAGATTACTGATGTCCATTTGTGCGGCGGATTTGCATCGCAAAATACTCGAGTGTAGCTACTGAATGTTTGAACAAGGGTTCTCGGGTGTACCACCGGATCTAATGCTACATCATTACTGTCGTTTAGAAAAACATCTCTCTCTTCCTCCTTAGGGCCTCTAAAATCCTGAGCACGGCACTAATTCAAGGTAAAACTCCCCGTGACCAGAACGAGTCCATTCTAAGCATAGCCACAGTCTGGTAAAATACAGTCGTGCCAACCACTGTTATTTTCCCTTTGCTAAGTTGCAGCGGACTTTAGAAGCGTCTCTATCCACCATCAAGTAAAACTAACCCGCTCATGTGGTCTAAGTAAATATATTAATGCATCGGATTTATAAATATATCTGTCAGAGATTATTCATCTTAACTGAGTATAAACTACACTGCTTCAAAAAATCTAATCATGGGTACCTATACTTTGAGATGTTCGGCTGTAAATTATCTTTCTTCAAGATATTAGTATTTTCCTTCAGATGTTCTCAGTACAGGTTATAATTTTACATAGCAACGCAATATTTACCTCCATAAACTCTCATCTCATACGAAACGGAGGTAAAACGATGCTTCATAGGATTCATGTAAAGATTGTTTAGTTTTAGTTTTTTTTAGTAACTACATATTTCAAATAAGCTTTCAGTTGCTCGCCACCGCATGGCTCTACTGAGCTGTGAGCGGGTAGTTTTCTTTAACTGCTGTCACGACTGTGTATCACTAGACTAGCGTAATGTCGTACAGTTCCACTATGTTTTAATGCTGTCTACCGGAGTCGATATCTATAGCGTCATTTTCAAGACAAACAGAAGGAAAACAATAAATGCAAACCTTTTATACTAACTCAAGGAAGAGGGGGTAAGGGAAGGAGAAACGTGGTAGGGGAGGGAATGAGTAATGAATGTTAACGGGTTTATAGAAGGACAATGAGGGAAGCGGAAGGAAAGTCAGATGATGATGATGACATCAACAAGGGTAGGGAGGGTTGGTAAGAAAGAAGTCAGATTCAAAACAAAATTAGAGAACATATACACTCCATCATATCATTTACAACAGTTAAGTCGGGTGAATGAGAAAGTTTAGTGATTTCTAGAAATTGTAAAACATCCAGTTAAAAACGTTTTACAAATACATGTAAAAACTAATATATTTAAAATCATACTTGTGTCTCATTTCTATGAGGTGATTTGCGAAATGCGATTTGAAGTCTTTGAGTGTAGCACTCCTTTTATTTTCTTCAAATCGAGCTCTAAATTTTCGGCCCGTTTGCATATATATCGTTTTGATAATGAGTTATTCCTTCTCGTTGCTCCAAAACGTAACGCCAAAACGTAATTGATTTGATCGGCACAACGTCGTTTGGATGACACCAGTAGCAGCCGACTCGAGAATAAGCATATAGGGATAGTGGATCAAAGCTCAGATATTTAAGTTTTTAGCAACAACAACATGGAGTCGTGAAGACATTTGCATCATTGTGTAAATGATATACACTATATTTGATCGGTTATGCCTAAAAATGGGCAATGCGAGAATATAATCTTGTATGCAGCGGAAATTGTCCCAGCCAAAATTCTGGTACACACGAAAGTTGAAACTCAAGCCATTTACCAACTTAAGGCAGCCTTGTCTTCGGCAAGCCTGGACTCCAAAAAACTTAACTAAAGAGTCTTTCCTCGTATTGTTATTGTATTCAAATACAAAACAAGTATCAAATGCACAATGCACTCTGCATCACTTGATGTAATTTAAACTACGTCAAAGCCTTTAACTTATATGATGTGCAACGTAACTTGTAAAAGAGGTACCATTATCTTGAGAGTGATCATGGAGTCGTTCTTTGAAAAGTCGGCCGGAATGGAGCATCTCATGCGCTGGAAGACCAGAGAAGCATTCGGAAGGTACGCCGGGGAAACATTAAATTCTTTACGAGCAGTTTATTATGCAGAAGGGCATGATAGAATTAATAACCGTAATACGGCCATTGACACTTCGATAAGCAATAACTGTTCCCTTTTTTCGACCTAAAGCCGGCAAAATGGCCATTGTTTCGATGTAATTGAATCATTTCTTGCCGCGTTGATTTATTTTTGTTCGGTTAGAACATCAGATAACAACTACCATAGGGAAATTCAATGTCAAAATGACCAAAAAAGTCCGAATATGCCTTTCACCCTTCCGATTTCGACCGAAGTTTCAGAACGTATCCTGTATTACAACATTGTTGACCATGCCTAATGTTTTTGCAAAACATGCATCTGTTGCCTAGTCATAGGAACATGAAAAATTGTGCTATTCCTAAACTTATATTTGGTTTGTCTTCGATATTTTTGGGTATAAAGTATTTTCATCAAAGCACAAGCGCTCATCCGAAAGAAAAAGTAACGCCCTCTTAAGAGGCCCTGTAACAAATGCGTAAGAAAACATTTTAGGACCCCTGACTCGGAGACAACAGCACCGTTGCGATTCTGTACTTACTAATTCATGGATTATTGCTCCAAATCAGCCTCCTGAATGTAAATGGTAGTGTTAGATGGCACGTAGATATAAAAAAATCGACCTTCAGGCCAAGATTTCTGCGAAACTTGGACGTAAAAAGCCACTATGAGGACACAGAAAGTTATTTTCTTCCTTTAAAAAATTACCATCACAATGTTAGAATACTGCGTAGTCAAGATATTTAACATCCAAATATGAAAAAAATGAGGAAAATCGAGAGGAGTACGTATTTTGAGAAAAAACCTTTTGTAGTTTTCAAAATAAAAATTCGTGTACAAAAATGCATAATCTCGAATTAAGAACGTGACGTTGTAATGCGCCGTTGCTTTTTTTCTTCTATTAGAATTTGTGCTTTGACTTGAGTATTTTATTCCAGGAAATATTAAAGAAAAACCAAACAAAAGTTTACAAAGAACTCAATTTTTCATATCCCCGCAACTAGGCAACGGATAGATACTTAGCAAAACAATTGGACATGGTCAAAAATATAGTAAAACGGAATACGCCCAGCAAATTCTGGCGAAATCAGAGAGATCAACGGCAGCTCGTTGTTTGAATTGACTTGGGAGTACCCTAAAGAGAACTAATGTGACCTTTCTCGAATCACTAAATTCGGACATCAGTTTAATGGTAGCATCCTAAATATACATTATTTGAACTGGTGATTACTTTTTTTCACCAGGAATAAACAAGACACGACTGCACCCTCCTCCTTCACTTAGGGTAATAAAAATACCCAATCTATTCGAAATAGCTGTTTAAATTACTCTGGATGTTCAAAGATGTTGAAAAAAATGTTTATTCAATCAGTTATAAAATCAAAACTTTAGAGCTGAATAAAACTTGAAACTCTAAAATTCAAGTAACATTAGTCACAACACAGGGAAACAATGAAGGAAGTACATTTTTAGGGATAAAAAACAACTTGAGATGCATGATTATAATATAAAGGACAGTTGAGGACTTGAGAGATCTAATAGCAGCAGAAATGAACTCTATGCTGAGTGCTCATTAACCCCTTAACAAATCTCGGTTGGAAGACAACAAAAATACACGTTACTGACTGGTATTCAAACAAATTTTTTAAAGCCACCCATCTTTGAACGCGGAAAAATGTGGAAAAAATTAGGTGAAGCTCATGAGACTCGGCCAAAATGTTTGGAAATCCCATTAGAAGCCCATGGCGTATCTCATGAAAGGAACTCTCAAATTTCCAGACGCCCCATTCAGAAATTTCCACTTCCATTATTTCGAAGGCGTTAAAAAATATCATAAAGCCGCCTGTAATCTCAATATGCTTATATAGGCGATTTTTTCCCAAAGGATAGGGTTTTGAAAAGGTGCGTTAAAACTTTTTCTGATCTACCTCTTTGATCTTCGTCATGTTCGAGGAACTTCCGTGTTGGTGGAGGCTCACTCTTTAAAGCATCCAATTTCTCATTTAGGTGATTGGAAGAAGCTAGAGAAGTAACATGTCAAAGCTTTAAACGAGGCAAAAGCGTGATTTTCTTCGAGCACAAATAAGGGTAAAACTCCATTTCCCATATTATAAGTAGGCTTTACATGTTTCCTCAGTGAAAGATTCTGAAAAGATATTTTCAAGGAACAGAATAATCTCTCAACATCCCTTAGTTCATTAGCCGAATTCGTTCGCGCGTTATATTTTTGATTCATGTTTGGCACGTTTCATCAAGAATAAAAAAACAAGGGAAAATTGACAAGAGTAGTCATTACTAAGGAATATAAGTTCGTTCACAAAATAGGAGGTCACGAAAAAAATATCATGAGCAGGACTCCATTGAGTATGTTGTTGGCTTTCATCCGAAAATAAAAAAAATACAGACAGACATACATTTAATGCGCTCCAAAGTGAACTAAATATTTGCCTTCATTGCTACTGTGATGAAAATTCGTCAACATTGTAAATGTTAAATACATACTATTTTTGTCAAGATATTAAACAGTGTAATCTCCAACTGTATAAAACTCAATGTCGGAGTTAAATAGATTTATCTCTCAAACTTAATCCGCCCTCATGATGCGAGATTTATTTTTCACGGGTCACTTTTCAGCATTTTTCCTTCCTTTATACTTGAAACAACATACGGTTAGAATTCCTTGAAATATGATCACATTCCTTCATACTACATTTCCATATCATCTCAAACGCATATTAAAATCCAAATGATTTATCATAAGAACATAAATATTGAAACTAAAAATTTTATGCGGTGCAAGGAACCTTCATGGACATGATACTTTGACTTTGGATAATTTACTTTGGTAGAGTTGATCGGGTAATTTAGTATCACATTTTAATTTTGTACGATATGGGATGAATCATTGTAAAAATTCTCAAACAGTGGGACTCATGGAGTACTCCATCGGGCAAAATCAGACAAATAGGGGCATGATTTTCATAACAGGCAATATTCTGTTTCATTCATTAAAACCTAGCACATTCTTAAGGTAGCCATTCCTTATCTGACAAGCAGATGAAAGTTAATAGATTTGCTTCTTTGATTCCAAGTATCCCAATTTAGAGCTTTTGTTTCACTTATTTGGAAGTAATATATTTCATAGCAAGCAAATTGAAAGGCGAAGACAAAATAGGGAAACATTTAGGATAATCCTACTTCTCTCATATAGGGACCGAGTTTCAGCGATAATTTTTCACAAATAAAAAAAACTCGACGTGCTTTAATGCTTTTATAGAAAAATTAGCAGGAAAATTAATTTTCTAGCGAAAGATTATTGAAAAACGCCCAAAATTGTCGAATTAAACAAATAAATTTGGAGAAAATTACGACTGTGACCCTTTCATCATATGATGAATTTTCTCTAAATTGCACCCGAAAATGATTATGAATATAATTTCCATCTTTACAAAGAATTCATCAAACACTAAAGGCAATGAAATCGATTATTATCATCCTGTTACATAAGGTAAGATTTATAGTGACGAATGATAATTCCACCTCTAAATTACATACGTTTTTTTCCATGAAACATCTTAAAACTAGATTTGAGTCACTGCAGAGCAGAAATAAAAGCCAACGAAGGGCTCGAGTCATGTTTTTCATTGATTTTTCCTTCGAGGTTCACTAATTATTGCACAATGGTGGAGCCCTCACTATTTGAACATAGTCAAAGATCACTGATAAAATCCAGATATTTTCAGGTATTACATTAGACTTCTACCCTTAAAAGCTCAGCGCAAACCGCGTGCTGTTTATCCACTCTTTTCGTAATGGCGCTTATTAGAACAAAAAGAGGTATTACTTGATACATTAACAAAATACCGTTATAGTTTTTCCATATTTTCGTATGGAAAAAATATCTTATAAGGGAAAAACATTTCATTCGATGTTAGCCGATGATATTTGGGTAAGTTATTTTAAGGACGCGACTGATAAATGTGGTCATTTGCATCACTGAAGAGAGGGGGTGCGTTGGCTAGGAAGGAAATATTTTTTAGACTGGAGGTCAGGTGGGGGAAATCCGTTATCATCTATCAACATATGAGAAATTTGAACGACAGGCCGCAAGGGGATCACAATTTAGCATCCCCATCAGGCGGACAAAGTACTGCAATTAGAAACTTCCTCATACACCACGTTAATAATGATGAAGACACCACAGTAAAATTTTCATCTCCTTTGATATTCAAACTCGAGCCCTTGGGATGAGAAGCCAGCTATCCTGACACCAATCCCAAACAATTCCGGCAAAAGGAGAGGAAACGTTTTTTATCTAAACGTAGATATTCCTTTTCTTCGTAATAAAACAGTCATTTAAGAAAAAAGTTAATAAATTTGAGTTTCGTATGCTGTGAGAGGGTTCTAGTCGTTTTTTCCTATAGCTTCGCATAATACTAACAAAGACTGACGTATTTCACTCCTTGGAGTTTGGTCCAAGCCATGGTTAGATGATTCATCGCATCCCAAACCATTTTTACGATAACTATTTATTTCTCTCGTTTAAGTGCTAATAATTCAGTTACCTCAATCTCTTCCTACATGCACGCAATGTAACAGTCACAAAGATATCCCGAAGGGCGAAAAGAAATCCGATGACCGTATCTTTTTTCTTCGGGCCACTTATTATTGCAAATGGCATTGCTCCGTACCTGGTGCAAAAAGGGAACACCGAAGTGGATTCCGTGAAATCGGTTCCAGGTTGTGGATTTTTATCGGCCCTTTCACGAAAATTTCATCGCTTTTTCTTCCCTCCACACGGAATTTTACCTGCTGTTAAAACAGAACATCACTCGACCCTTCCTTCCCGGAAACAAAAAGAGAGAAAAACAGTGCAATTCGTTTCTTCGGTTAGACACCAGGATCTCCAGTATCCGTTCGCCTGTCCCGCACCCCGAGATATTTTAGGAGAATACATATCGAGCGGCTTCTGAGTCTTTGTTAGATTGAGTAAACAGCGAGTTTTTTTTCCTTTTTTTAAGGACGGTATCCTTCTACCCCTGCCATTCTCCGTTAGGGTGGTTCAAAGGATAAAATGTAGGTATAGAGCGGTCTATAATAAATTTTGGAATGGAAACAAAAAATTCCACTCATTTGGTCATACAATCATTGATGAAAATATTAAGTTTTTCAATACTTATGGCCGGTTGCAAGAACGTGTAGTTATGGAATCAATAATAATGAGATCAATGAAGTTATAGATCTCATAAAAATATTCGGGTTGCAGGAACACATCTACTAGTTACATAACTTATCTACCATTAGTAAATGGCTACGAATATTTTATCTAATCTTCTACTGCTGAATAATTTTCTGAAAGTTTAGCCTATGAATAATTCCTAAAGCACATAATAATTAATCAGTAAGAGTAAACGAACTGGTCATTTGTCTCAAAACAACTTTTTTATCTAGTAATTATACCTCCAAGCGATTCATTGCGCATTCGCCATATTGGCTACTTATGGATCTCATGACTCTATGCCATAAGTAATGAAGCCAATAAATTTATCGCATAAATTTATCAATTGTTTTTTAACCAATAAATTTATCGAATGTTTCCACAACACTTATGGAATGGTTACCATGGATTATGGGTCCCATAATTTCACAGAATACATATGTGTCGTTCCTGCTACTGGCCATTACTCGAATAAAGCAACTGGCCTCTCATCACTACGATTACTGTGAATTGATACTCGAAATGGGAATTCCAAGGTTTTCTACATTTTTCTGCAAATAAAGTAATTGCTGAAAAAATATTTCTATACTTTTGACTTAATTCATGTTACTTACATTTTATTTTGATATCTAAGTAAGTGTTTGTGATTTTATTTGATTTTTTTACTCCTCATAGCTTTGTTGATTGGTCGTGAGGTTGTTGACACAGTAAAGAAGACTGGATTGTTGAGAGAGATTGGAGATAAAAAGATGGCGGTGATGGGAGTGCTCCCCAAAAACTTAACTTTGTGACCAATACATTATAAATGACTAGAAAATACTTGTTTATTAGAGCTTACCTGAAGTTATTATTTCCTAATGCTAAATTTTTTTGACTCCTCATTTAGTTTTCATAGAGAAAAAAATTATCTTGGCCTAGAGAAAAGTGTACATCATACCATGTTAATCACTAAACGAAATTACATAGATATTTCAGACGTCTATAAAATCGCACTCCGGCATTTAGAGTACCACATCACAACCAGTTTCGATAAATTTGTACTCCTTTGTAATTAATTTGTACTACTTAGTTAGGTACGGTTTCCTAAACAGTATGAATTACACTTAAATTCCCACTTCCAGTTTCAATAATAAGGTGAAACGCAAATTTCTTCTGACGTCACTCTCCTTTTAGCTCGCTTTGCTTCTCAAAATCTAAACCATCGGCTCTGATCATTTTCACCCTATTTCAAAAAAGAATAGCTCATTTCTCAATAGAATTATATCTCCTTTTCTTGTATTATCCTTTACAAGAATAGTGGATTTATTTACTGAAAACAGAAAATATATTAAACTTTATCTTTCGCAGCTTTTCCCAGATAAAGGTGTTATACTTTACAGGGATTTACGTTATGTCAATTCAGGATATCCTTGAAGACATTTCGAAAGCATTTCAGCATTCAGTTTCAGGTCAATTCTTAAGATCCTAGGTCAAAAATACGTACATTTTTACAGGGATTCACCTGAAAATGAACGCCGCAATGCAGTCAAAACGCCATCAAGGAAATCCTGACTTAACGTAGCTTAATTTCATGAGTAACCATGAATTTTAATGGTATTCTGCTCCTTCATTGCTATTTAATTACTATAATATCAATTTCAAAGCATCAGTATGGGGCATAGCATACCATGCATCAAGAAATTCGTTGAATTTTAAAACTGGTGATGTATGTCCAAGTAATAATAACCAGCAATACGGTTTCGGGAAAAGTAACTATGTGACGTAATACATATATGTATACGTAATACAGATTTAAAAGCTACAATTTCCTCCAAAATGCGTAAACTATGAATAAACTTGTCAGTTTTCAAGTATTAAGAATCAGGCAGCCAGACATGATTGTTCAGAAATCAAGAAAAGACTGGATTTCTACAGGAATGCGACGGATTCTTTCTTGCATTCAACCCATATGATTCTCAATTTTATTTGAGGGTACGTATGTCATTCTCAGTGAAAGAGTTGAAGGTCAAAAGTTTCAGCCCACGTGATCTCGTCTGTGAAGATATTTCCTTAAACTCTACGACCTACTTCCATCTCCTACGCATTACATTCATTTTCCCCGACAGTCAATTCTTTCCTCGCCCACAAGAAGCTGAGGCCTCTTCCTTTACATCTCCTTCCGAGCTGCCTTCCTCAACTCAATCCAATGCTATCGAAAATGAAGGCTTCCCAATTTCATCTTGAGTTCCGACTCAAGCAATCGAATTAAAATTTTTTGCGAGGTGTAGGTGACCTGGAATAAAATGTCTATGTGTTACACCAACTGCTTCCGCAGATGACGAGCTCCGATTTCATTGTCTTCCCGACCAAAATGAAAGACGATTAGTTCCAGTTGATGAAGTGCTGAGCAGCTAAGGTCACGTTTTTTATGCAACAATGTGTACGTTTTTGTGACATTTCTCCGGTTCCTCCGAACCTTCTTTCAAGTGAAAATATAAATTATGCCAGCGAATACGAAATAAGATATCGTTTATATGTCAATCGGTTGATGCTAATTAGTTTTTCAAGTGTATTGAATTCTACCGTTAGAATGAGAGCATCGGGAATAAAAAGTAGTTGAGTTTATAGAGTAAATTAAATTATCGGCTAATTTTTTAATCAAGAGCCGGCAAAATGGCTAAAATAATAAAATATTCCTTTCTGTGCTCTTCTCATCACTCAATTTACACTTACACACATCCATCCTTATCGCATTCCAAAGGTCATCTCGTATAGCCCAACCAGTCCCTTTCCACATTCACTGGGCTCCGGATCTCATATCCGCCGAGAAGGTAATCTCGGGCACCCGTCGCAATGGGTCATTCGGATTTCCTCTCAAACGGCTCCATAAATTGAAGAGTCTCGAAGTGACCAATGGATCCTCGAGATAAATCTCAGATTGATCTCTATTTTTGAAAGCCCTGCTCTCTTCTGTAGAGACAAAAGCACCTCAGAATGATAGTACAATTTCAAATTCAGAATCTAAATGAATTTTCGATTACATATGAAGTGAATTCAGAAATGCAATCGCAGATCTTTCTTACGCGTTGTTGCCATTTAATATAAAAAACATGAACGTCCAGCGTTGTGAACTACTTGCAGCCACAGTTCCTGCAACTCGCGAATATGCAAAAACATTGATTTTTTAAGTACAGGTGTAGTTTGAAGAATGCTAATCACACTTTCCTTGCTCGTCAAAGGCGTTAAAATTGCGATAATGTCGCAAACAAGCTAATATGAACAATTTCAATCCATTTGATGATTTATTTGACGTCCTCTCATTTTTTTCCTCAGCCTCTTTCAAAAGTACAAATCCTCAGTCCCAGTGCATCGTTTACGATGCACATCTGGCATTAGTGAATTCATGATTCTTGGGCTTTATTTTTACAATATTTGTGCAGTTTTAATTGTATTTTCAATACATACAATACCTATCTTGAAGAATATATTTTAATCAGTGATAAAGCTTGACACAATCATCGTGGAAGACAGAAGAAAATGCAAACAGCATCATCATACACCATGGGCTGAAACTGAAGGAAAAGGCTCACAAGAGGCATAAACTTGCACCATACTATGCACAAATAGAGGCATCATTAATATAGTACCATGAAAATGCGCAAAATTAAACCAAAAACTGCTCTACCCTCACTCAAAGAAGGTGTTTTCGTCATTTATTCATTGGTTTTTAAATTCTAAGATTGGTCGACTCGCCCTCCATCCTTCCCTAATTAATGCAAGGTCTCTCACCTCCTGGTATCTCATTCTATGTACTTTCCTCTTTATTTGGTCCATGACCTTATTCCTGGGTCTTCCTCTGGGGACTTTCCTCTATATTTTACCTTCAATTATGTTCTTCACAAACCCATTGTGTCTCAGGTTGTATCCAATCCACCTGGCTCTTCTTTTCTGTCTGGTGTTCCATATGATCCTTTCCTCTTCTACTCTTCTGTACTCTTAATCATTTCTAATTTTATCCGCCCATTTTACCTTCAATATCATCATTCAGTACCAGGTTTCGAAAGCCTCTAGGTTGTTCTGGTTTGCTTTGCCAAGAGTCCATGCTTCCGATCTATAGAGTTTCACTCCCAACACGAATGTTTTCGTACTATCTATACCTCCTTACTCCGAAGATTTGTTCACATATTTACTCGCGCATGCAAATAGTTTGTAAAGATAGGAAGTTTTTACTGGGTCCAAGGAATAGCGGTGGTACATCTATTAGAGTACAATTCTCAGCGTCTTTTTAGGTCAGTCTCTGTGCTGATCGGGTCAGTCTCGGCGGATTTAGTTCAGACAAGGTTACTTTTTGGCATGGTAGACTTTTCGTTTACCGCTCAAGCTCGCACAACGACCGGATATCAATCGTATCTTCACTTAGGCCGAATATTATAAGAAAATCACAGGTTCAACCAAAACTATATCAATTTGGCAGATACATTTTCTAAACAAAAAAATTAATGTGTCAGGGTAAAAGGACACTAGCCTCTATAAAAAAGAAATTAGTGTGCCGTCCTTTCTTCTGAGCTGTAAGTTACCTACCTAGAAATTAACTTGATGTAAATTATGGACCCGAAAATACAATTTTGGAGCATGGTTTTTAAGAAAAAATTAAACGGTAATAGGTATATCTTTAAATGCGATATATTTCATCACCTGGACAATCTGAATTGATAGAAGGTATTCACTGTGGAACTAATGTCGCTAACTTGAGATAGAGGTTTTAACTTAAGAACCTAATATGTAGCACTATTTAGACTACATATTTCTGTTTACCGATTATATCCTACAGAACTCAATATACTTTTTCAGAGTGAATTTATTCTCCATGAGGAACATGGAATATTTGAAAAAGACTTTCTGCCTACTGCGTTTAGAGTTCTTCTGTAAGCACAACAATGACGAAAATATTCCAAGAATATTTTTAAAATTTCCTGAGATATTTCCATTATTTTTTTACTCCAGTTCTTTATATTTGATACAACGTTTGAGGACTTAGTACTTACCAAACAGCGTAAAAACTCCTTTAGTAAGTCCCAGTTCGTTTTTCGATATGCAATGGTATCGGCCGAGGTCCGCGGGGCTCACCCTGGTGATATTCAACTGCATTTTGACCTGAAAAATACAGTGGTATTTCAATTAATGTTCCACATTAAAATGCTTGGGTCAATCAAGTAATTTTCAAACTTGATGCAGAGGGAAGCATGAGCATTTGAGGGAAGACCAAATTTCCAACAATACTTCAAATTCATCTGCAAAGGAGCTAAAATAATGAAAGAGTTTCAGGTGTAACTTTGTGGAAATATTGTACATACATTTTGATAAAAATAAAATAACTCGAAAGTAATATCTCAAGAACCTTGATAATGACATAATTTGTCGAAACCATGGTCGGTTTTTATTAAAAAAGTGTGGAAATTACTATCGAGTTATTTCATTTTTACCAATATGGAGCTAAGGTAATTTTAAAATTCACAAATATACAGGAATGTGAAGATTTTTAGATAAACACATTTTTCTGCTACTGTAACATACTTTGATGAAGTTTCTTCGGAACTGTTAAGATGTACAAGAGATAAAGTTCTATATTTTCCAACTCGTAATTCTCCTTCTTAGTTAAATGGTCTCTAACTTAGGAATTGGAACCACAGTCGGGATAGGGATTTTAAGACAAAATAAATCTAAGAAATATTCGAAGGATAATTTCATTTCACTGTAAAATTTTGTCACAGGTATATTGAGGGCTCAGTACTAAATGAGTCAAATCCATTTTTCGTGTCTTCATTGATGATTTAAAATAGGATGGCGATGGTCGCTTGTTTTCTGGGCAAGGAAAAACCAAATTCTAAGTTAGAATGTTTGCCGCTATGTGGCACAAGTTTTCGACAAGGCTGACAACGAATACAACTGATTCAAGGGGAGAACAGACGGAACATAAAAAGCGTTTTCCGCAAACTCAATTCGATGGACTTGGCACTCTTTAGCCCAATCGGTCCTATATGAATATTATACCGTCACATGTAGGGGTAAAGGAACCTAAATTGGTGATACACCCATGTTGGTGATATATTTTGTTTCTTCTCTCACCATCAAAGGAGTGACGTAAATAACTTCCGGCTCAGATCATAGATGGCACAACCTATCTATTTTCTCCTACTATACGTGAGAACACCAAGTTCTTCAGTCCATGGACTCTAGCAGAAGGGAAAGCAATTCCTGTCCAAGAGAAGGGAGTAATTTTCATTATTTGTGAGTACCTTCACTCTTTATTTTATTTAAAAAGTACAGAACAATTTAAAAGGTAAAGCTGGCATTCATTATACTCAAAGACCTTTGTGAACGGTATGATAAGAAATTTTTCTAGTTGACTTCATTCCCACGCTTTGTGAAGTCTTAGCAATCTGATAACGAATTAGGGTTTCTCGAGCACCTTGATGATGTGACCAATCAGGCATGATTTCAAAAAATTTAAACACACATTTTTAGCTAATATTTTTGATTCTCAGTGCTTATAAATGATAGACCACACTCATAATTCTGTTTTTTTATTGAAAATATTGTCATACAGCCTATCACCCAATTAGGTGTACCACCAAAGTAGGTACATCACCAAATTAGGTGCTCCGAATTCGGTGAATCACCAAATAAATTATTAGAGGTAATTTTTAATTTCTTAAGGAGCATTTCAAGGGCTATATGCTTTAATCCTTTAACTATATGCATGTAGTTCATTATGATGAAGAAACTTCACCTTCACATTGTTTCGCTTTGACTAATACACCGTGCATATTTAGAACGAAAACAAGGAATAGCAGAAATTATGCGATTGCCCAATGTCATAATTATCGAATACACCAGTCTACCAATACCTTGCAAGCTTTCGCAACAGCTGGAGCTGCTAGGATATCGGATAAACCCAAGTTGGATCCACTGTACTATTTGTTTCCTATAAAGTAAGTTGCAGAGAATGGCTGAATTTTGGATTTCTTATTTTCAGTTTGGCAATATGAACAACAAACCTAACAGTCCAATCCCAGTGGAGGGAAATAAAACCTACCGTCTATATAGTAATAGTGATATGCTCGAGGCCGCAAAAATGGCACAAGAAGACAATCTTACGATATACAAGGCAACCAAGTAAAAAGCAGTGCCTTGGAGCTCATTAAAGAGATTTTTAACTGTAAATGAAAATGCCTGTTCAGCTAATGTATTTAAAAAATTGGGCCGCCCATTTGCCTTAGAATCTGAAATGGAACATAAAGTGTTAAATTATATCATCCAAATGCAAGAACTAGGATTTGGACTAGCTGTGAGAAAAGTAAGGGCAATTGCTTATCAGGTGGCAGAAGCATGTGGTCGTGAACAGTTTTTTAACAGACAAAAAAAGTGTGCAAGCAAGAAATGGTGGATGAATTTTAAACAACGCTACGGATTGACCTTGCGTACTCCAGAGAATCTGTCAGCTTACAGAGCTTCCTTGGCTAATCCTTTGATGGTAAATGATTACTTTGACAAGCTTTGTGAGGCTATCAATAAATTGGGTTTTCCAACTCTTAAAAAGCTTGAGGACCATGTATGGAACGTGGATGAAACTGGCTTGATGTATGTCGTCAAGCCCAACCAGGTTGTGGCTGAAATAGGGAAAAAGTTTATATATAGACGAACCTATGGAGAACGAGGGGAAACTATGACTTTAGTTGGCTGTTTTTGTGCCAATGGCACCTGGATACCCCCTTTGTTACCCGCGGATACACCTTTTCATAGTTTTTAAAGGTTCTCGCTGGAATGACGACTACAAGAGGGACTGTCTACCAAACACTCAAGTTCATCTCTCAGAAAGGGGTTGGATTACGAAGAAACTATTTCTTAAGTGGTTTCAGTTTTTCATTAAATCCAACAGCACAAGACCCGTGCTATTGCTAATGGATTTGCATGGGGCACACATTACTCCACAAATTATTGAACTTGCTCGTCAAAATGAGATTCACATATTGACATTTCCTTCTCATAATACCCACATACTCCAGCCCCTTGATGTTGGTGTTTACAAGGCACTTAAGGGAGCTTGGCGCCAAGAACTCAACGATTATATGGCGACACACCCAACAGAGAAGCCTAGCAAGCGAAATTTTCATTTTGTTTTTAAGATGCCATTGGTGAAAGCAATGTCAGAAAAAAATATGAAAAATGCTTTCAAGTCCTGTGGAATCATACCACTGGACCGAAGTGTCATTTCCAGAGAGAAACTGGCTCCATCCAAGCTGACTGAGCATCTAGATTCACAGGCAGACGCTTCTCCAGTTGATAACCAGTTTATAGGCTTAACCTCCTAAATAAATTTCAGGAAAATCATTTTACTGACGACGTAAAAAATATACTATTAACCCCTTCGTACTACGGCAGATTAGATCGCGCCAATAAAATTAGAGAGCTAGATTGTAGAACCGATAGGTATAAAATGTCATTTTTTTCTTTTACCATTCGGGACCATAACAGCTGTGATCGACGTCATGAATAGTTCGAGTATTGACAATAGGCAGGCAGTTAATCTTTCTCATTATATTCTCCTCTTTCTTATTTATGCATGATGTAAATAATGATGTTCTTATTTATGCATGATGTTTTGAATCTGTAGTAGTAGTCTTTGTATCCCTTGCATGTTAGAACGATTGGAGATAGAATGTTTCTTGGGTATTAGATTTGTAATTGGCGCTTTGCATGTGTGGTACGCGGGTTTTAATGTAATGTCGGTGTTCTACCATATCATTCATGCATGCCTGGTGCGAAAGCACCCCCTGCCACACACCCTTTGGGTGGCTTGCAGGGTATGACGTAGATGTAGATGTAGATAAGCCACCAGCAAGGTGGACACCCGAGCCCCCGAGCCTGAGCAAGGTGGACCCGAGCAAGAGTGGAGCACCCGAGCAAGGTCCTTCACCCGAGCAAGGTGGACAAATCGACGCATCTCCAGTTGATAATATACTGAAAACTCCGTCTGTTAATGTGATCGGAAAACCAAAAAGAGTGGAGGCTATCAATTCAAAGGCTCAAGAGCTGACAGAGAGGCAACCAACAGCAACTTCAGTGGGTAAACTTGGTTCGACCAACCGCAAAAGAAGTGAAGTTTTCCTGATACAGCTGGACCTTCAGGAATGTCAAAACGACGGAAAGCAAAAACAATCAAGGAACTTGATAATGATGAATGTAGTACCTGCAATGGGCTATTTTTTTGGACAACAAAGAAAAAAATGGCAAAAAATGGGTGCATTGCTCATTCTGTTTAACTCCCTACCATGAAATTTGCTAAAGGGAACTTGTAATAGGGCATGTGTTCATGTGTGATCTTTGCAGTACCTCTGATAAATAGGCTTAAAGATAAAATAAGCATTAAGAATTTCCGTTTTTTCCTACATTTTCAATATTGAAAGTTTGTATGCAACATTTTTTATGCTTCATTCAAAGAATTACTTTTTTCATTGTCATTTAAAATTATACTTATAATGTATGTGACTTTAACAAAAAGGACCGTTTATTTTCCTCCATAGTTTGTTAATATTATAAAAAAAGTGAGAATATATTATTTATTTCATACATTTTTGTCTTGTAAAAATTATCACCAAATAAAGGTACCCATATCACCAAATTAGGTTCCATGTCACCAAATTAGGTAGTATTGTAATGGGAGTATTAATAAACCCATAACTCCTTTTACTTGCGCCACAAGAAAATAATTGTTCATTAAACATTAACACCATGACCAAAAATAAAATTCATAGGTATTAATCACTAGAATTATGATTCAGAGCCAGATTATTCGTAAAAATATGGACTTTATCACCAAATTAGGTCCCTTTACCTATAATGTGACATTGAAAAGTGAGTTAACATGGATATGTCCAACAAAACAAATCTTCAAAACATCGCAATGGTATTTAAACCCACCTTGTATCGGTCGTATTCCTCGTTCTTAATGCGGAACTTGTCCCCGGCGTCCACGATTCGTCCGTCCGCCCTCTCCCAGTACTTGACGGCCTCCGGGAAAGCCTCCACTTCACACTCGAGCACGGCCCAAGACCCGTTGGCCGCGCCCACCATCTGGTTGTGTATCCTGATGAGCGGCGGAACTGAAAGAGACGAGGAGAACGAGCACATTTCAAAACCATTGAAAAGAGTCTTATTACAACACCAGAGCAACCAGTGATTGCATTAGAGTATTGTTTTAGTCCAATAATTGCAACAAGTAGCATTTGCCATTTTGTATTTATACCATAAAAACGTGGAGTTGTTAATTATAATCTGACATGTGACAAAAGTTAGTGGTGCTCAAAAATAGCCAATATAAGGTATGAATGTGAAGGTATTCAGGCGTCGTACGGCGAAGAAAAAGGTACAATATTTTTTTAAATGCAATTTCTACGTTCATGGTGTGAATGTAAATAACAGTCAAAGGCATTTGTTATCCCACTGTATTTTATATATATATCGTGTATTATAACCTGCAAAGTTAAAAGACAGCAATTGATAAAATTACACATTCTGATTTTAGAGTTGGTTTTGTTATTTTCAACCTTGAAGATTTCAGAATATTAAACAAAAAACCGTATCTCTGGCGGTTTGCCTGATATTACGTTCTACTTTCACCGTATCTGCAGCGTAAATGTCAGTTTTATAGGTCAGAATACACGAACTACAAGTCTATCTCCTAGAGATTCTCATTACTTTTGTTCCCTTACGATTTATCTTCATTCCGTATTTCCCGCACTGACAATCAAAGCATTAACTAAAGCTCGTAATCTCTTTAAAGATGAACGAGATGAAGAATGATGAATACTTAAGCATGCAATAACTCAGAAGCAATGATACAGTTACTGTCTTTTAGCTGATCAGGGCAGCATTATCATGAGTGTCTGTCGGTTTTTAGTGGTTTGTTTTGGTGGCCCTGTTCTCAATTGTACGTCACTATTCCTCGTGATAGCCCAGATGATTAATTACCGAGACCTGGGTGAAGCAACTTGATTCAAATATTTAACCATAACCCTCTACAATAAGCGATTGCAATGGAGTTGTCAGCGGTTGACAACAACATGAGATATTGTGCCATTAGAAATGCGATGTGCATATTCAAAAGCAAAAGTTAATAAAATCAACAGTCGACGAGCTTGCTTCGAGGCAATTATCCTTAGTAATTGGAATTAGTTACCTTGTAGTTATTTACAATTCATTTTCCTTGTAATTTTTTAAACTGCTATTTTGTCTGGTTTTAACGTTTACGCGTCATTTTCCAGAGGCTTATAAACCAAATAGCAGTCAGGATCATTAAACGGGGGACGACTGGACGACGAGTTGGCGGAATAGTAAGGAGGGGAGGATTAACGGACGATTACGGAATATGAGAGGGGCCAACCGCAGAGTCAAATAAAAAAGGTTGGTGACGGGGAGGAATTGGCAACAAATTAAGGAAATGTTCCAATTTCAAAATTTTCTATCCTTCTTCTTCCGTTAGCAGCCCTGGGGCTGGTTTGCAGCAACTCACCATTCTTCTTTATTCTCCGCCATTCTCTTCAGTTCGTAATATGAAGTTGTGTTAGTGTCTGTCATTATCTGTGTTATGTATGCAAGAGGTGGTTTCCTCTAGTGTTTCTCCCTTCTATCATCCCTTTGATGACTCTTGCTAGCGGGCCATTATGTCTGAGAGTGTGTCCTATTATATTTGCTCTTCTTGTTTTTATGCTCCTCATAAAGCTTCTGCTTTATTCTGCTCTTCTGAATACTTCTTCATTTGTTACATGGACTACCCAACTGATCTTAAGCATTCTTCTCCAGCACCAAGCCTCAAAAGCCATCAACTTCTTCTCTTCTGCCTTCCCTATTGTCCATGTTTCCCTGCCATACAAAGCCACACTCCACACATACGTCTTCAATAGCCTTTTCCTTATGTTTAGGTCTATATTTCTGGTTGTAAACAGATTCTTCTTTCTGTAAAAGGCGTTCTTTGCCTGAATAATTCTACTCCGTATTTCTCCTTTGCTGGTTCCATCGTGCGTTATCAGGCTTCCCAGGTACTTATATTCCTTAACATGTTGTATTTTTTCATTCCCTTTATATGTATATTACGGGTGCTCTTCTATGATCTTCCTGGTTCCGGCTACATAAGTGTATTTTCGTTTCCTTTATATTCACCTTCTTGCTAAATTCGTTTTTCATGACGTTATTTATTACTTGAAGTATATTTTGTAGGTCGTCTTCATTTTCTGTTGTTATAGCGATGTCATCTGCGAATCTTAGCATTTAAATTTTCTATTAAATATAGAAAATTACATGTTTCACAATTAAGTTTAAAATAAGACGAATGCTTATTATCAGTAAGGCGCGGGAAAAATATAGTATCACTGTCAACATGAAGCAATTATTTCTATACGTTTTGTAATTCTCATGTTAAGTTTTCCATGGGTTTGTTCGACATTAGAACAGTTTCTAATTCTAATTGCCGTAAATTAAAAAGAATATATGCCAATTTTATCCATATCATGTGGATAATTTTTGGAATAACGAAATAAATTTACCAAACGTCACAAAATTCTCAAAAAATTAAGTTTACATTATCGTTGGGATGAATTCAGCTCAGTTTAAATGATAACTGACACACCAACCCACTTTGGCCCACTCCATGGAATGAAAGATGGGAGAGAGGTTCGTAAATCACGAAAGAAATTGTATTCTTATTCATCTTTCAAATATATATTTAAATCTTCACGGCCGTGGTGAAACGATATGGGTCTAACAGTGTTCAGTTCCTCGTCAAACTCTTCTTGAGGAGTACATACATATGCTAAGCGATTAATCTGTTCATGTATTCTATCCATCCTACCCTACCCTATGAAATGCTAAATAGTAGGGAGTAAATAGTATTATCCTATCTATCCATAGTTCGGACCAAACTCTGAGGAGTGAAATACGCCAGTCTTTGATACTCTTTCGGAAGCCATAGAAAGACACGAGGAAACCCCTTCACAGCACACGAGACTCAAATTTATTAAACTTTTTGTAAAAGGACTGTTTTACTAGGAGGAAAGGGATTACCAACTTTAAGATAAAAAAGTGTTTTCTCTTCTTTTGCCGGAAAAATAATCAGAGCTAATGAATGCTGCCTTTACTGCGCATCAAAATATTTATTGTCATAGAGGTGCGTATTGAGGTGATGAGAATCGGTGTAACTTCTACACCCATTCTAACCCTCTTCTACTGGTATTGATAAGAAAGGAAAGTCCCTAATAGGCATTTCCTACGGTCACCAAGTATTAGTCATCCCCGACTAATATACTGTGACACATGAGCATCCCTTCTTTGATACTCAGATTCTTTTAAAATAACTTCATTTATTATAATTTGCGATAACTTATCTCACACAATAATTGAGCTGCATTTTTGGTTTTTATTCCAGCTCTTAGGACATGCCATTAAAGACAAGGCTACGATCTACGCTCGAAGCAAGAGTATGAAAGTACGATATTAAAATTGCACGTGAGGGAATAGTAAACAGTAGAGGAGAAAGTCTTGTCATTCGCATGAAACTCGCTCTGGTCCGCAGACATGGAGATGCAATCATTGCCGTGACTTTTTACCGCGTTGGGCTTTTTTTTCAAGCGAGAGTGACAAAAAGAGAGGAAACGAGACGGTAATTTAGGACGAATGGAGCGTTTTGACAAGGAAAAAAACCCACGGAAATAAATTAGGTCTACTGCGCTAGCTGCGAGATGAAAGTTCCGACCTCCCACCAATATTTTCGTTGCACGGCGTACACAGTCATTCTTCTGTTTTTTCCCTCTCCGCCCCCTCTCTTCCTGCGCTCCCCTGGCGGCAGAGTAGGCAGTTAGGCCCTCCGCGAGAACGACCGGTCGGGGACTTGACTCGTCCGCAACCTTAATAATTCAAACCCCTCCTTCGCCATATTGCGCTCCCAAGTCGACGATTATTCTCGGGCGCTCGACACGCGAAGGGAAAGGGGGTTTATGGAATCCTTCCGAGTGAAGAGGAGACGGAAAGCAAGAAATATGAAGAAGAAAGGAGAGAATAAAAGCCTGCTCTTTTTAAACCCACGTAACCCCTATTTGGCTCAATCGATGGGGAATGATTACATGGTTCCCAACTCCTTGGTGAATATGCCAAGAAACTCCAGCTGCTCAAGGAAAGTCATTGTTCCAACAAAAGTCAAACGGTTATGGCTAGAGATCAACTACACCAAAAACGGTAAACCCATATTCCGTACACTCGGGATAGGATTCTAAGGCAACATGCGTGTGATTTTTAACTCTTCCTGTCGATGGTCTCATGGTTGACCGATGTATGTGCCAGGGAGTCAAAATTTCTTTCATTTTATCGGTAATTTATATCTTTAATTCAAATTTACGAGTCTGATACTCTTATATTGCATTCAAACGAATTCGTCAATGGGAAACCACATTATTTCCTCAAATAGAAAAAAGCGGAAACAATATTTTTTCTCGTTGATATTTCGCTATCTAATACTTGTTTGGTTAACGAGGAAGGTATGTTAAGGATAGCATGACTAGCAAAATTGCTCACGAGAGCAAAATCTTCACAGAGGGGAGAAATCATCCTTATATTACTGGTCTCGAACTCAGATCCCTTGCTATCGAACTAAGCGCTTTCGCTTGTTAAGCTACGGTGTATTTTAGAGAGCTTCACATAATACAGATATTACCTCACTTCCGTACGAAAAATACAGGGCGAGGATACAATCGAATCAGCCAGATTGTGACACCGTCCACAGACAGAAAAATACAGACTTTAGCACCAAGGAGTTCGATTTTTTTTAATTAAAAAAAATCGCGAGTAAGTAGCGCGATCATCTTTTATAGCGTCACCCTGCAACGATGCACTCAAAACAGATCGGAAGGAGAGTTAATACACACTAAAATATAAGGAAACTTAAATGTGCTCATTAACGATGGATGGTTTTGCGTAAATTTTTAGAAAAGGTATAGAACTTGGACAGTGTAAAGTTTTATAATACTCCTTTTATAATAATGCCTTTACAATTCTATTACTGTTTTATTACATACTCCGTGTTTTGAATAAACTATTCTGTGCAAATATTTCAATCAATTGTTCGAGTGATCCTAATGAATTGATGTCCTACAATCTGCGCTAACTTCAACTCATCAAATAGATAGCTCCCATGAAAGAAGCGGAGCGAAGACGAACTGAAGAAGGCAAAGAGTTTTCCAAGGATATTGCTTTAAAGGAATTGTGAGAAAGTTATGGTGAGAAAGTGCTTCATGAATTTCTTCTTTGTTGCTACTCTATTCAGGCCTGCCATAAACAGCATTCTTAGCGCTACACAATAACGACAGCACACAGGCCGAAAACTTCCCTCCGAACTTGCAGCGCAACAATCACCACCATCTCTTGGGGAGACGATAAAGCTTGCATATTAGCGCCGCGTCGTAGCGTCAATTTGAACTCCTTGTAGCGGACAAAAAACATCAGACCCCTCGTTTCCCACCGGTCCCGCCAGCCGAGACTCTCCGAAGGGGGAGACTTAAAATGACAATTTCTTACGGACATGGCAAGGGTGCAGGGTTCACGCTACGTTCGTTTTTTGGGTCCTGTGCAGAGTTCCTAGCTCGAGAAAGTAAAGGTGATGGGGGAAGATAAGGTGGAAATACTTCTGGGTAATTCTCCTTCGGATAAGGGGAAGAGGGAATTCTTTCGAGCGATAGAGGATCAGAGGGCTGGCTGTGAGCGGGAGGTGCCCCTTATGGCCGTTTTTCGCGAGGAACTTCATTGCACAATCTGATGTATGTTCGGATGTTCATTGGAAATGGAGACGAGAAAAGCGGTGAACTGCAGAAATGCATGCGCAAATTCATAGACGACAGATGGAAAACAGCCCCTGCTCAAATTCTGAGCCCGCGTTCTCGCAAGTTTAGTACACCAAACAGTGCAATTAAGTGCCTCGTGTATACAGCTTTTAAACAGGAAGTGAAGTGAATGCAGTTGAGTGGGGAGGACGATCAAAGAGAGAATAGGAAACGGGTAGGAAGGAGTGGTAACGCGCCCCCCTTAAAATCCAAGTGGTCGCGCGCTCGACTTTCACCTTTGTCATGGGCGATCTTATATTACCTTTAAGGCCTAGGGTCATTCATTGGATGAGAAACCTTATCCTAAAAAGGAATCACACGAGTCATAAATTAAAAGAGAATTGAGGAAATAGTAGCTAGATCAATAATCACTACATAACAGAGAATGAACTAGAAGGACTTATTTTCATTTTACATTTTAAGTTTATTACGACCAAGGTACCAATGAATAATGTCATCTTCAGCAAGAAATTCAGCTATTTTCTATCCAAATTCCCCAATATGACATAAACCGAGATAACTTTACGCAAAAATAAAACGATTTAAAATTCTCTTTTCATTAAATTATAAACAAGAAAAACTTTTCGACATTTTCCATGTCTTCATTCGTACAAGCTCTCCATTTGAATTAATGTAGATCTTCTCAGACGTATCACCTTTACCTTTAGAGAAATATGTAAAGATAATTAGGGATTAATCAGATCATTGTCTATCGTGGCTCTTTAACATCACGAGTCACAATTTTAAGTATCGAAAGATCTGGAAGTCGTATTTTCAATGCTCCAAACCCAAAAGATTAAATAATGCACGCGGAGTCCTCTGCCAGACTTTGTTTAACAATCCAATAAAGATCGCGCATGTCGTATTGTAGGGTCGGGTTACTTCCTTAGAAACAATGTGGGAGCGTGACTGGGACTAATTAATTTTTATTATTAGATTTTTCCTCCACGGTGACTGAAGTCATTTAAGAGATAAAACAGGGATCCGTGGTGTGTTATCCGAGAAATATAACGTTCGAAAGAAGACCATGGATTAAAACGATATAGTAAGTCAAAGTAGGAATAAATAGGGAACCTGGAGGAACAACAATTTGAAGGCGAACACGAGCCCGTAACGAAAATATGTCACATCCAGGAAAGAGTTGGCTGCAGCTTACTGCAGCTTTAAACACACAATCTGCAGAGAAATCCCCAAAACGTTCTCCCTCGTGCAAAGACTTGGAAGTGCAGGTAGGAATTAACAAAAGAAACGTGGAGGAAGCGAAGGCAACCAGACTTGTTTAACGACGCCTCCGAGCGTCGAAACATGGATAAGTTGTATTAAAACTCTCTCTCACTCTGTCTCTCTCAAAACCGTTGGGAAAGCAGCAGACGGAGGGGAATTCATTCTTTGGTCTGGGTGCAGATGGTGCCGCAGAGGAGTGGACGCGCCGTCGTCTCTCTCGATCCGGGAGTGCGGCAGCGGAGCGGGAAACCAGACGGAAAGAGAGAATTACGTCCCTTACGGGTGTGGAGAGAGTCCGCAGTGAGAGGACACAATACATACTACCCGGGAATGAGAGACGATCCTTTGCGGTGAGACGTTGCACATGAAGCCGGAGAAGAGGGACGAGGAAAAGCGGTTTGACAAATATCGGTCCTCGAGTACCGCAGGGTAGTATTTTGGACCCCAGGATTAGATATACGCATTTACCAACGAAAGAGGAGCACATTGCATCTTATTGAAAATTATTTTGGTGTCAAAATGTCACTCTTAAGCATTTAAGAGATGAATAATAATTAATAAGTACTATAATTTGAAAAACCCTATATTGGATCCATAAGTGTATTCATGGGTGCAAAGGCAAAATTACTTACATGTTATCTCATTCATACTGACGTAAATAATAGAAAAATGCGTCTGTGTACCATGTGAATTTCAAATTTCTACCATCACTTGCTACTTTTGCTGCAATTCACACTTGGAATTTAAGGGTGTTCACAGCGAGTATTATCGAAACGTGGTTAAAATTATCCTCTCATAATTCAAATGCCATATCTATCCAAAAATTTATAATGGAAGCTAACACTCCTATAAAATTGAATAATATTGAGAAGTAGGTAAGATTTCATTGTATTTTTCCAGTTACTAGCAAATAAATGCAAAAATTGAAGAGAAAATGTGTGAGTCCAATAGAAATGATGCTGCAATCAACTCATATGGCCCGAATAGTGTTTGTATTAAGAACGAGATCGTCGACTAATCGACATATTTTGCGTATTTATATGATATGCTAATTACTCAAGCTTGGAATCAGTGAAAGCAACGTTTTTAAAATACCAAAGGCAAAAAGTTATGATCCAATTTTCGTTCGACTCTCGCAGTCGCGGCGTAACTTATATGGCAAAATAATTGAAACTAATTGTGGCATTACATTTTAGTTGTTCCCCACGCAAATAATAATGAAAATTTACAATAAAATAAGCTCGGAGACGCGAAATTCTTTGTATAAAGAAGCTTTACATACGAAGAACCTGTATTACCTAACACGATTCGCAGAGATGCCTTGGAAGTATTAGGAATTAAAAAATCTAGATTAGATTGAGGTCAATTTTTTTTAGCGCTTTCATAAAACATTAGATGTATTATATTTACCACTCTCTTCTTTCAATCGGATGAGCGAAAAATGCACGGGGTAGAGATTAATATCACTTCAACTACAAAATAAGTCTCTGAAAAAAACAGAACTGAATTAGTCATAATAAGGAGTTACACATTAAAATTCACCAGCAAACAGTCCAATAGGAACCACAAACACATAGGACCGCACAATTTCAGACCACATACGACTCAATATAAATCTTTATGAGGAATTACAGGGAAAATGGATCACACGGTAGTTAACTGAGATGTTACACAAATTTTCATCGAAAGGTGCGGAGAGGCTATTGAGAATCTCAATCCGGGAGTGAGAGGGTATCCTTTGCGGCGATACCGGGGGCATCGTTCTCTAACACCGCAGCAGGGGATTTCAGAGCAGTGAGCTTTAAATACACATTCACAGTAGGAATGCATGAATTAAACTGAATGAAGGAGAATGACAACACTTTAATTTTGACATTACATACTTCAGCGACGGAAGGGCACGCGCTTAACAAGGTTCAATTCATATCCTTAAAATACGTAATGAGTTCTAATACATAAGGATTGAAAACAAAGAAAAACTAAACGCACTAATTTTCGATTCCATTTGGAAGTGGTCAGTAAATTTCAGATAAATTTAACCCGAAACAAATTGCCCTAAAAGCCCTAAAAGAAAATGGCTCAAAACCGTAACGGTCACAAAGAGACTGTCATTTGGAAGAAATGGGTGATGAATGAAATCAATTAACATTAAAAAATTATCAATTGAAAGTGTTTATTAGGATATATGATGCAAGATATCATCACACTATACCAGAGAAAACATCCAGTTTTGTAATAGAGAAAACATCGTCTTTTTTAACCTTGTAGTTATTATTGTGGTCATTGTAGGTACTAAGCTAATATTCAAAGAGCCAAACAACAGGTAATGCACATACATTCTGTTAAATTATTCTGAATGTCAGGTATTTTCGCATCATAAAATCTACGAATTGATGTCAGTATTCGATTTTGAGAGTTTTTATATGTTTTTCAAGTCAGGAATAGCTCCATACGGTCAAACCATATCTTGCCAACCATTCAACCAAAACATATTTGACTGGAAATAAAGAAATCCAGCCGTAATATCCTTGAGGCGATATTAAAATGACCACGATGCTATATTTAGTTCTATATCGAGTAATTTAATTACTGCACGTCTTAAAGTGAGTGAAAGAGAGGGAAAGAATGATCATTAAGAACATCTGGGAGGCGGATGAGGAGGAAGTCAGAAGGAAGATGAGGAGGAAGTCGGCGGGAAGTGGGGTCACGCCTTCCAGGGTTTTGGATTTCAGTGTGAAGGGGTAGGGGAAGCTGCTGCGGGGAGGAGGGGATGTGGAGAGCTCAGTGACGCTTGTTTGCTCAATTGTTTTAGTAATTTTGAGCAAAGCGGAAGAGTAATATGGGGCGGAAAGAATATAAATCCGTATCTCGTCATAAAAACTACGATATTGTATTATATTAAATAATAAAAAACATTAACAGCTGTATGAAATGATAAGAAATGATATCTTAGGATACCGCAGTAATGTTAATTGTAGCTCAATTATATCTATACTTAGAGAGAAATGGGATCTACGACCTTGAAGTATTGGTATTAGGGTACGTAAAATTACATCCGATGTACTTGCCTTTAGAAATTGAAATCTTTCACTATATAGTGTCTACAATTTTTATAAAATCAACGCGTAGTCTTACATAGTAACTTTATGAGTCACTGAAATATTATACTTACACAAAACTCGACCAGAGGTATAAGACTGTTTGAATAATTTTCATGACTATGACTATGGGGTCCACGTACGAATTTATTTTAAAAATCAAGAAATCACTGCCAAAGTTCTTTTAATTTTGATTCATTTCATTGGGGCTTGCACGTAATTTTGAAATTCGGAACAAATTCAATTTCCTATAGATAGACTATTTTTTTTAGCGTTGCAGACATTCGAACGGTAATACTAGTCCGCATCAATTTTATACAATGGAGTATTAATGTTACATAAAAATATCATTTTGTGCGTTAAACATACTTTTTCTTTTGTTTCTCTTTTAGTTTGTCCTCTGTCATGTCAAATTATATTTAATAATCCTTTAACTTATCGTGAAACAAGTAGGCCTATGAGTGACATTAATTACATTATTATAAGATGCATTCAAGACACTTCAAGTAGTAATTTATGTAATTACGTCTTAGAACTAAAGCATGAAATTTTGAAAATTAACATATTTCTAATGAAGTTTTCCTATTTTTACTAGTAATACATAAAATACCCAGATAAGTCGCTATGCATATCCTAATTATAATATTTTTAGGCAGCAAGTCAAATTTACAGTTGTGTATAGATGAAAAACTATGTTTATCATATCGTAGCCAGAATATTTTCCAAATATTACATCTTTATTTACATTTCGTTAAAATAACAGGAGAGATGCCATAGAAAAAAGATTTGAATGGCCTACTAGGTTGTTGAGGGCTTGAAGAATGCAGCACTAAAAACACACGGCTACTTAAATAGTTTATTGACATCAACAGATTTAAATTTATTGACATCAACAGATTTTGCTTCTGATGAAAAGTTCATATTGTCCGCATTACGTGTGCTTAAAAAATACATTTAAAGGCACAATGGCCGAGTATTATGCCTAGGATGTGATAACGGTCCAATTTATCCGGGTGAAAAAACTATTAACTGAATGACCTTCGCGAAAGAAATTTAATTTACGAGAATGAGTCTAATTTCTCAAGATACGTAAGAATTAACCTGCCTATCATTCCCGATCTCACATTTTATCGAGTTAAATTACTGTATTACTTTAAGGTACTGGAGATAGGAGAAAGAAGAAAATAATAAAAGTCTGAGAGGTGGATTGAGGGGGTTCAGAAGGAAGTGGCGTCACATCCTCTAGGGTTTCAGGGTGTGAGGTAGAGATGGCGACCGTTGTCACGGAGGGGAGGAAGGGGAAGGGGAACGCGTGTTTGTTCATTTGTTGGAGTGGGGGTGGGGAGGGAGGGGGATTGGGAGAGGGGTGGGAGGGCTGGAGGGGAAGAGATTGGCCTCAGAGTGTCTGCACAGCGTGCAAGAAGTTGCGGGAAACAGTCTTTGGATAAACCCTTGTCTGCGGTGCGGGAGGGAAGTCTGTGTGTGAGCAAAAGTGTGGAAAGACCGGAGAGAGGGGACGAGGAAATTGATGACGAGGGTGCGAAGAGAAAGAGAGATAAAGGAGATGGGAGAAGGAGCCAAGGGACGACCAAAAGAAAACGACGGCGAGGAAGGCCCTTCTTTCAGGGGTGGCAGCACTACATAAAGTGAAAGGGACCCCTCCCCCCCATCTTCCGCGTCCCATTTTCCGCACCACACAGCTCATCTAATCTCATTTTCTCCTTCTAATATTTATTTAGCTCCACAGCTCTCTGGGTTTTACTCGTGTTGGCTTGTGATTTTTTCGGAGACGTCGCAGAGCCGGAGAAATGCGGAAGTTAATTGGGTTACGGTCATGATAAATACGTGTTATACAGCTCAGAGTGCCCAAATTCAATTAGAAGTTGAGTGGTCTCGAAGAAAAAAGGACAAATGATAAATAAAGTCAATGTAATTAATGTATTTCATGTTACACGGTTAGGAAACATTTGACTTGAAACCTGAGGGTCCGTTCGGAAAATAGGTTAATGGAAAGTGCATTTCATACGGTAACTGCACTTAAAACAGACCTCTGAGAGGTCTAAATGACTTATAACTTAGAGTTTACGCTGTGAAAATGTAAAACACTGATATACTTGACACGAAAAATCTATGCCCAGTTCATCTTGGATTGACCCAGTATAATCGATGCTGAGGAGTCGACCAACGGAAACTACGTATTTGGAGATGTACCCTCTCATGCAGCCAATGAATTCGATTCGACAAATAAGTGGCATACAGCAAGAGGTGACCAAGGTAAATAAGAATTTGTGAGGATGAGAGGGGTGGGCGAAAAATCTACTGCGCATGGAAAATATATTCCTTAAATAACTGATGACTTATTAAATGAAATACACCTTGTTATGACTCCACACTTTATTTGAAGCAACACGACCTAGGTTTCAGCATATCATGCCATCATCAGGTGACTAAATGATTTATAATTTAAGGTGACGTTTTAAAAAGGTAAAAGACTGATGTACTTGGCACGAAAAATCTATGTTCAGTTCCTCTTGGATTGACCCAGTTTAATCGATGCATAGGAGTCAATCAACGGAAACCACTTATTTTGAGATGTGCCCTCTGGAAATTTCCTTCATTGTACCCTTAGTAAGGAGATTAATTTGAGGTAAGCGTGATTAGAATATATTTCAACCATCCTGGATAGGAAAATTTAATTGTAAATCTTAGATACCCTTAGGCAAAGATTTAAATGATATACCTTATGCAGCCAATGGCGATACGACAAATATATGCCATACAGCAAGTGTGGACCAAAGTAAATAAGAATTTGTGAGGATAAGAGAGGCGGACGAGAAATCTACTTCGCACGGAAAATATATTCCTTAAATAACTGATGATGTACCTGAAATTTGAGAATATTGGAAGAGATACTGATTTCACACGACTAAATCATTAATGTATGACTCATTTCTTATACGCCCGCGATTTAAAAGAGTATTGCGAAGCACACCTGATCTTGGTACTCGCCACGAAAGAAATATAAAACTACTTTCAAAACACAAAATACTTTCTTGCTTAAAATGTAAATTAAAGGTTCATCTAAAATATTATTCTGGACAATACATATAAACAAACCATCATAAAAAATAGCGGTACTGACAGCTGCTTTCAGACTCAAATTTTAAGCAGAGCACATTTTAATTTTCAATAGGACTCACATATTTGGCATTTTTAAACTTGAATTGTCACAGCAGGTGTTACGATATATGTATATATATATATATATATATATATATATATATATATATATATATATATATATATATATATATATATATATATATATATATACTCTGATTGGAGAAGACTATAGATACGATTGACGAGGGAGGAAGAGTTACAAAGGTAGAGGTAAAATTGGCCAATATCACCAGTTAAATTAGACTTCACTATTGAAATATTATAATACCATGAAAACCTATTTGAGCTTTCAGGAAAATGACGAACGACTACATATAGACTTAGGACGAACCTAAACCTGCATTTAGATCACGTTTACGACGGTAAAAATTGTCACCCCATGGTTTAAAAACGAAAATTATTCCTGTCTCAAGTGTAGCAGAAATATTGTAAAACTTGGCTTTCGAGCAATGTTTCCACCAAATTTAGGTACAATATTGGGAGGGATTGGTATTGAATTCCATTTGAGGCTACATTTAGATACTTGTTAAGGACCAATCGCTGATGGAGAAATGGCTAGACCAGTATCGACAACTCATTAAAAGAGATATATGAAAAATTGCAGTTTTACTTTCGTCAGAAGTAATTGCACCTACAGATATTGTTCAATTAACCTTCAATACAACAATGTTCGCACATTTTTCAAGGAATTGACCATAATTCGAGTAAGCAATGGATTTTTAGCAACGCCGATAGTAAGATTTAAGTGAAAGAGAATATTTCTTCTCAATTGCTACATGCAACACTCTCTCGTTTGTGATAACTATTCAACGCGTTTAACTGCGAAAACTTGATGATGAAGCTTATTTGGGATCGAGATATTCACAGGTTTCATAAAAGAAGACGTGAAATATTTTTGCGGCTCTTGAAGGGCTCGTAATAAGGCGCTTTAAGGAGACCGATGTACAAAATGGGCGTAGCGGTGATGGTGGCCTAATGGGCGTCATGGTCGTAGCTGATGGGAAAAGGCGTGCAAACTTTAACAGGTTGGTAAAAACCCCCGACCCACCACGCAGAAGTTTTATTTTATTTCTAGATGGATAAATTTATTGTATCACATTAATAGCTTGCCAAATTAACTGCTCCGTTAAAAAAAATGCTTCAATTTTCTAAGACATGATAAACCATTAGCAAAGAGGTAGAGGCGTTCATTGAAGGAACTGCCATAGATCATTTTTAAATATTATAAAATTTTAAGCATTAACATCAGACAGTGGTGGCTTTTAGCAAGTAAAAATAAATTTCGCAAGCTTGGCCTAATTTGCAAGTAAACAGGGAAAAACGTTTTACCTGCTAAATCTAGGAACGCGAATTAGGGTCCCACATGGTTGAGTTTTCATCACTCACGGCATGGTCGTGAGTACTAATTCTGAATTACTTATTGACTTCCCAGGTGGAAAGGCTGGAAAGGGTGGAAAGGTTTCCCAGGCCTCAGGATTGATTTTCGATGGTTTTGAGAAATAAATAAAATCCTTCTACATCTATATACTACCCTGAGAGGGTGCTAGGACACCAGCCGTGTAAAGATGTAAGGGACAAGGTTTTGGGAGGTGAAATGGTGACCCGTATTATGGAAGTGTATTTAGTGGAGCTCAATTTTTATTGTGATCGTTGAGTTTGCGCGAAGAGAACGAGTTCTTATACCTATCTGTTCGGATACCTATATGTATCTCTAATTTTATTGCTTCTGTCAGACCTAGAGATTTAGTGAGGCGTCATGATAATATTGTCTGTGTCGCTCAGAAACACACCTGTTTTGAATTGTTCAAGCAAGCTAAGCCTAGAATGTAGCCTACAAGTCTATAGGGGCTCCCACCTTAATCCCTCTTAAAGTTGGGAAACACTATGTTCGCTCGTAGCAGTATTTAACGAATCGTGCAGTTTTTATTTGTATTTATTAATATTTTGGTTAAATATTTATGACCAGGGTCCAAATTGCCCTTCAGATTATCAGGAAGAATATTACGAATAAAATGCTGTTATCATATGCCATACTGCCTGAACGGTGACTTTCTAAGAATTTACTTTCGACCACTTAAAAAAATATATTAAAATATACACCCTAGGACCCACGATTATCGCTTCAGCTATCTTCTGAGGTTCAAGTAGATAAGCAAATCCTTTTTCAGGTTTCCCGAATGGCAAAAAATCGCGAGAATATCCATCAGTTTTCATCCCATTACCTTAAGTTGTGATATATCGTGGGAAACACACATACAAAACATATGCGGCGCAGCATTAAAGAAATTAGGTTTTGTTAAGCGTTTAATAGACCTCGGGAGGTAACTCAGATGAAAAATTCAAAGAGAGATGCTATTTCGCTCTGGTTAGGCCACACCTCGAATATGACGCGAGGATTTGGGACCCTGATTTTTAATATTTAGTCAAACAAATTAATAAAACACAAATAAAAGCAGCAGGCTTCGTTAAAAACTGCTACGAGCGAACATACAGTGTTTCCTAACTTTTAGAGGGATTAAGGTGGGAGACCCTTGAGACTCGGAGGCTACACGCTAGGCTTAAGTAGCTTGAGAAATTCAGAGCTGGTGTTTCAGAGCGACACATAGAATATTATGATGACGCATCACTACATCTCTAGATCTGACAGAAGCGATGAAATAAGAGATGCCTATACATTGACGAACCGATAGGTACAATAACTCTTTCTTTCCGCACATAAAAAGCGATCACAATAAAAACTGAGTGTCACTAAATACACTCCCACAATACATGTCACCATTTCATCTCCCAAAACCTTACATCTTTACACGGATGGTGACCTAACACCCCCTGCCATACGCCGATGCGGCGGCTGACAGGGTAGTAAGTAGATCCCTCTTCTCCATGAGTGGTCAGAATGGCAAAGAGGAGGCAAGGTGTGAAAAGAAGGCGCGAGGGGAGGACGAAGGTCCCGTCATTCAAGAAAGGGGCGCCATTTCCGCAGCCCTTTGCGCGCCGTATTATTCCTCGCTCCTCCCAGCGCTTAAAGGTAGGAACAATTAAGGACGGCGAGGAATAAAATGAATGGGGCCGAAGGAGATGGAGGGAGAGGGCGGCGGGCAAGACGTTGTGTGGCCTTTTGGGCGGGCGCGCGGATTGCTCGTCGCTTTCCTGAGGAAGAGGCGCGAAACAAATTGCCAAGCCGCCACCCACATGGCGCCCGAAATCCCCCCTCCGCCCTCCTCACATCACACAAAAGACGCCCCCCTTCTTTTCTTCATCGTTGCCGTCCCAAGAACAGTTAATCTCAGCGTGAGGCTCCCAAGAATGGACTCATTCAAGATGGGGCGAATGAAAGGGATAATTTCACCCCACGCTAGTTCACTCAGACAAAACATATTCAGCATAAGCTATAGGTGGACACTTTTCCTTCATGCGTGTTATAGTTGCATCCTAAAACTTTCCATCAAAATGGATTCAACGGAGAAATATGATTTCCTGACAGCAGGAAGAATATGGTGCAGTAAGGTTTGAAAAACAAGGTTGCCTTCTCTGTATGGGGTTGTATACTCTCAAAACTTATCAGATTACTTTGCAACAAAACGAACAATACTAAGGTAGCACGGACGATAAGCAACGGTAACACAATTGAGAAAAGATTCAAGTTGAAAGCTGAAACAACAAAATTTTAGCCCTGATGAGTACCAATAATGGGTATAAGATTCGATGGTCGAGAACATTTGTGCCATCTTAGGGGGAGTTAGTATGTTAAAGATGCCACAAGGATAAATATATACTTATTTAACATTCAGGCGGTCCATGAATCACTTATTTAACTAATAATTGCCACAGTAAGAGTCTACAAAACTGCAGCGCCTCGAATATATCTGAACTTCGCCATCACCCTAATGTTGATTATAGAGTATTTTTCTCGTAATTATCGCATACAAATTGAGATTATTAGCAGCACACTTCGTTTTTCTCGCTAATAATGTTGCCATATTGTAAAATTCAATTAAATATTTATGTAAAATTGGCAAAAGTCGTCAGCTAAATTCAAGCCAACGAAAGGAATGTCGAAATCTAAAATTAATACGTGTATATAAATGTTTGAATAAATGAGATTCAAGAAGTTTAAATTTGAAACTTATAAACTTTTATTGTAACAAAATATTGTACTGAGTGATTTATCGGGGTAGGGCTTGTTTAACAATAACCCAGTCTAAGCCGCTAGCAACAGGGGACCAGCACAGAAACTTTAATTCGCGAAGGTAATACAATGCGAAGGAACGTCGCGAAACTCTTTAGAAAATTCTACATGCGAGGCAAAGGCGTTACACAACTAATAGAAGTACTTGGTTTGGAAGCCGTTAGACTCTCGGAGACTACACGCTAGGCTTAGGGTACTTGGTCAGGCGAATTTCAATAGGACGCAAAGGACATAATATTGATCTCCCTCTATATCTCGAAAACTGATATAAAAGATAAAATATGAGAGATTCATTCATGCGTACATAAATTGTATGACCTACTGATTGACAACTGAGATGCATATAAATTATTTCTTTCCACCCACCATTAGTGATTACAACAAAAACAGCGTGATACTATCGTGGATAAGACATATCGTTTAGGTGGTTTCACTCTAAAAGAATAGATGTAATTTCGTTGAAATTTCAAATACACGTAAGGAAAAAATGTCCACAACCTGAAACGGACTACAAAATATTATTCCGCGCTATTTTTATCGCAAATTTAAATTACACAGCGTTAAATGCAAGAATGAAAAAAAACTTGGGGAAAATACTATTGTTCTATCTAAGAAGTGCCATTTCCACGGAGATATGATGAAAGGCGGGTTTACACCATGCATGTACCAGCGCCAGAAGATGCGCAAACACATTTACAACTGAAATGGTATCGTTTAAACGCGTAAAATTGCTCCAATATGAGAATTCATGGCCATGAAATTGCACGTTTTTATTTGGAGCGCGGGTGCATGCATCGTGTAAAAACGCCTAATGGGAAGCAAACACTGAAGGAAAATAGCTTATAAATGAAATAGATGCATCTGACCCTTAAATTTTTTGAGTTACTAGCTAACTACTGCGATAATTGATATTAAGTAGTGGTATTCCAAAGGAAAAGTGCTTATTATGGCTACAAATAAGTGTTCATTTCAAGTATATACATGAAAATTTCTGGATATCTTCTACACTAACTTTGTTTACCAATAACTGACGCCAGTTTTTAGCAAAAGGTAAAAGGATAAAGTTATTTCATTCATATTTTAAAAATTTATAGGAAAAAATGTACTCAATTTGAAAGGAAAAATGATGAAAGACGGGAAATTAAATGAGATGCGAAAGCCACATTTTTTTGACATAAATCAACCTTATTAAATTAATAATTGGCACAATAAGTATCCAAGTCTAACAAAACCGCAGTGCATCGAAAATATTTGAATTTCTCCATCACCCTCATTTTAAGAAAAGCAGGATTTTATACAGCAATTTGACAAAAATTTGTAATTTAGAACCTCTTTAGACTTACGTCATCGGAACCTTTTAAAATACACTTCAACTCTGCCAATTCCACACTCTTTTCCCATATTTCCTCTCTTTTTCATGGGCTGGTGTCCTCATATCCCCAGCCACGCGTTTCTTCGGGGGCTCGAAGGGTATTATGTAGATATAAGATTCTAATGTGCCATCTCTATTTCTTCCGATTCCTTCTAGGACGTCTCGGATGTCCTCTCATTCTCTACAGATAGTCCCATCACCACCATCTGTGCCTCCTTACTCTATCACCCCTTCCCAAATCTCCTCCTCACTTTTCCGGCACTCAAAAGCATCACATTTCACATCCACCTAATAACGCCCGAGTATAACGGCGCTATCCCACATCTCCAATCCTTTAGCGATAAAAATGAACCTTTTTATGGTAAAGAGTGTTCTCTACGTTGGTTGAGATTGTAAGATCTGTGATTTCGTTTTATACATTTTTTGTAATGTGCGCGCGTCACTGTTTCTTCCCTTTTTTTTTACGGGTTACGAAAGTGCACGCCAGATGTGCACCGCGTTTCGTTTTTACGGGCAGAGGGCGATGCGAGAAGGGAATGAAAATCTCGGCGGGTTTATAAGACGTTCTATTTCACGGCCCGTGAGGTTTAATGGGTGCGTTTGTGAGGAGAGAGTGAGGCGGTTTCGCTTAAGGGAAAAGAAGAAATGGAAACGGGCGTGTAGTATCTGCTCCTGTTTATTTTAATGGCGATTCCTTCATTTTACGGATACGAAACCAATTGAGTAGGACAAGGTAGGGAAAATGTGTTAAAGCTGTTTCGGCTGGCTAATAAGGAGGGAATTATGGTAATTGATTTAGTACCAAGTGCTATTTAAAAAAATATCAATTAAAGTATATATATGTGAATAGTCACAGGAAAAAATGTTCCTCAGCCGGTAATTGAACGACGGAGTTTCACTTTCTGTGATTTAGGCCTTTGGATTGCAAGTTAATTTAATTCCTGAGTAAAGGAAGTGGTTTTGCTACATAATTTAATATCTGGAGCCCAGCGTAACGAAGTGGCCATCGAATTGGACCGGAAAATCCCTGAGCTTATAGTTACTAAACCATTTATGGGGAATAAGGCTGGAAAAAATGTGTCACAGCCATTTTGGCATATTATTATGGGTGGAGATACGCTGGATTTTTCAACCCAATTAAATCAATTTTAATTGAGAATTGATAATAGTATACATATGCATGAAGTGACTCGAGAAAAAAATAATTCTCCTCGACCAGGAATTGAACCATTGAATTCTATTCCCAGGGATTTTGACCACTCGGTTACCAGGAAAATTATAGCCCGGGTAGTGTAGTGGTTCTGCCAGATAATTAACTTACTGAAAGCCTGGATAGCGTAGTGATCTTTGCATTGGCCCGAAAAGCCAACGATCCGCGGCTCGATGCGAGACTGAGGTGTGATTATTACCGGACTGGATTTTCATGACGCTTAAATATTAAGGCATTAAAAATAAGTGTTTGTTTTGTGCCATGCTGTGAAAAATTGGTCCATTAGTAATTATTTTTAAAAGTTAAAGTCATTGAAAATACCAAGCACTCTTAAAGTTCTATACGAAGTCCATTAAGGAAACTATTAGGGGGCTTTTTTTTGCTATCCGAACGATTCTGGCAGCCCGAATTCCCATGTAATTCCGATAATACTCTCTTGACTTGTCATCAGGTTACTCAGAGGACTTAAATAAAAAATAATAAACTTGTTAGGAACATCCATACCATGGGAGGAGAAAAACCAACCCAGGCGGGAGACTCGGTCCCATAACTTAGGAGGATCACACGGGTCCGATCAATTCGAGTATAAGTAAGCATCATAATTCTAAAGAGAATTGCTCTACTGATATTAAATAGTTCAAAAATTACAATTTAAAAGCATAGTATATAATCCACTTTTATGTCGTGATGTTATCAACCGTGAAATTATACGTTCGGCATTAAACAACTTACCACACCATTCTGACGGACGATATTATCATTCACATAGATATTGCAAGTGTCAGCTCAACAGGAAATAAAAGAAGACATTCTCCGTCATATTCCATTGATATCTCCACCTTGTAAAAAAACATAGGGAGTAGCAACGTGATATGGAGGAGCATTAAGTTGGATATGATAAAGACACTGATAAAAAATGACCAAGTACTCACAGTGGACCTCCACGTTGAAAGTCATGTTTGCCTGTGGCGGGACCCCGTTGTTGGCAATGCATTGGTACGTGCCCATGTGCGTCCTGTGGATTCTGGTCACGTTGAGGGAGTGACCCGAGACAGAGATCGCTGCAAGAGAGACGGAGAGAAGATCGTTACTCAGGACCAATCCTCATAGGCCAAGAGTGGGTAACCCTTTGCACGTAAGCCAAACTAGGTACTCCGAAGACTCGTTTCCGGCACTCGAAACAAGTCTTGCCAAATTTATTTCCAATATTTAGTCGATACCTTCCAGCGTCGGGGATAGGCGCGTGCAACCAAGCCTACTTCTCCAAAAAGTCAGCTTCT
The DNA here is from genome assembly GCA_963169105.1 of Ceriagrion tenellum. Taxonomy (NCBI): domain Eukaryota; kingdom Metazoa; phylum Arthropoda; class Insecta; order Odonata; family Coenagrionidae; genus Ceriagrion; species Ceriagrion tenellum. Next base: position 37,059,784 of record OY720642.1, on the reverse strand, counting down.
CATGGGGCTATAAAAGCGGTTGCACGCACCGATAGCGGTAAGTTCGATTGTCTTTATCTCGATTTTGTTCATTCAGTCAACTTTAAATAATCATTTACTTACACTTTTTGCATAATCACTTATGAATCAAATATCAAGATATCAAATCATAAGTCCTTGAAACATTTTGGCAGACAAGTGGTGGAATTTCGCCGGAGATTTAGCTGATTTCTGCACGCACTCTCAAAATGGTTGCCGACCCCTCTTCTAGGCAATTGCAGGGACCAAGAAAACTGCCCAAAAGCCATTGGTCAGATGGTCTATAAGCTACAAAATATTTTCCATACATCGAGCATTCAATTTCATACCACAAATTACAGTCCACCACTCAAGACACTCATCACAGCTTCAGTGAATTTTTTCAACTATTACAAAAATCCCTCTCATATTTATCCCTTTCATAAGAATAACTAGTCTTAGTGCACAAATGCACAAATAAAGCGATACGTTATGAAATTAGATGCTAATTATGAATACTAGAATGAGGTATGAATAAAGATCAGAAGAATGCAATGCATCATAAATTGACAAGAACACTTGATAAAAACTTTAAATCTTATATTAACGCAATTCAGATACGCCAGTCCGCTCCCACAGTATAAGTGCGCCTAAGATATCTTTTTGTGCTTAATATTGTAAGACATGCAAATGGTTAAGATCACGCCTTAATTTCCGCGGAGATTATTACTAGTACTAGCACAGTTGCAAGTTTTACAGAATCTAGGGAATGGATCATTTACAATCGTATGACGCAGGTTCATGCATTGAATAGAGCTCTTTAAATTGGCACTCGGTTTTCCCGCGAATCAAGGGCGTTAATCTAGGAATGGATGTAGTGAGCTTTGGTTAACACTTCGACAAGGCATGAGCGGTGAGCAGAGCTCTGCATTGAGCCGAGAAGAAATCCATCTATGGTACAGTCTTAACCCCTCTCTGTGCCCCAAAACACATCGGCCGACGTACAAATTTCAGAGATTTTCAGAGAAATTAAAACATTCCCTGAGATTTCCCTGTTTTTTCGGGACAAAACTTTTTCCGAGTTTTCCCGGATTTTTAGGTTTTACAGATGACTGGACACTCTATTTTCAAAAAAATACGCCCATCAAGTATTTAAATCGTGCCCTGCCCATCTGCAGCTAGAACTTCAAAGGGCTTTAAGGTATTTCTGATGTGATAGTGGAGGAGAATGTAGAAAGTGATGTGGACTGAAAGGAAGATCAACGACGAAGTACTTGGTATGGCAGATGAGGAGAGGAAACTCCTGGAGTAGGTAGTGAGGAATAAATTCGGTGGTTGAAGCAGTTAATGAGAAGCGAAAGGATGCTGTGACACATGGGAGGATGCTGGGTAAGTTGGGAGGAGAAAGGATATGATTGGGCCTTATGGAAGAGATCAAGAAAAGTAAAAACGTGTGTATAGCTGAAGAAAGAAATCATTCAGGGGGACAGGAGTCTCTTTATGTAAACCTCTAGGAAATTTTTATTCTCTTCCACCTTAACCCTCTATCTAAGGAATTATGAAACATCAGTATGAAAAAAATACTGCTACTATATTAGTCTTTTTAAAGATGCTATTTCAGTATTTAGAAAAATTGCAATTTATTTGATAATAACATTTATTTTTAAATGTGACGTATTTGTGTTATATACATTTAATTTAATATAATACTTTACATAATAATATTTAAAAAAGGCAAACTTCAAATTTGCCTTCATAACGTGCCTTTTTTAAACTTTTCCAAGTTTTTCTTCAAATTACAACTGAAACTATTTATTTCAGAGCTCCACCAGGCACGCCATCGTCAGTGAATAGCAATACACATTCATCTATTCAAATTGTTTCACAAACCGCCGAAAGAGATGCAACTTTCCACAAACTTAATCCGAAGCGTTACAATGGATTCTGTCTAGCGCAGTAACTAAATGGAAAAATCTCTTAGAAAGCAGATATTTCAATGCTTTTGAAACTTAACATATTTGACTCGCTCGTCCATAGAGGGTTAACCTATTTTAACCGGTTGTCCAATGGTTAAAGTAGATATGCAAGTAGATGGAAAACGATCGGTAGAGCACCAGTTGGGAATGAAGTATACTAAGGGGCCAGCGTTTAATCTTTTACCTAAACTCAGCAGCTGGTTTTAACTTTAAAGAGCAAGAAAAACCAAAATGTACACGATGATGAATGATAGAATAAGGGAGATTGTCCAGGAGTAACCGCTTCAGGAGAGGATGGAGACATCTAGGCTGAAATGGTTTGGGAATACATAGAAGACGAAAACTGACAGAATGCCGAGGAAGATAAACAAAATGGGTATTCAAGGGAACCGGCCTCGAGGAAGACCACGGGATAAATGGTTGAAAGGTGTGGGAGAGAGCGTAGAGAAACGGGAGGAGGATTGGGGAACAGTGAGAGATGAGGGGTGGTGGAAAGATAGAAAAAGCCGAATATACGTCTGAGTGATGTTTCCCACTAACACCTTGGAATTTATTTTGCTACCTTACACAAGCATTATCTGGTTTATGACTCAATGCTAACAGCTAGTGGAACAAAAGGATCAATTTTACGCAGATATAGAAACTGAAATTCAGAAAAAAAACTCCAACAATAATTTGAGGGTCAATTTATTACAGTTAATTTGTCTATGCTGCTGTATGAAAACAACATTGGGAATGCTGGTGTAGAATAACTGGATTCAGAAAAATATTTGGGAATTAAGCTTTGGGAATAGAGCATTCCAGGAAATAAAATTGGAATTAATATTTCCGGGAAAAATTCTTTCGGGGAATTTAATCTTCGGGAAAACGGATTGAGGAAAATGGCCGTGAATCAGATTTGAATAATGTTTACATCAGATTTAATTTTCGATAGCCATAATTCACCAGTTTCGCTGTCTTTAAAATCCATTGGACAGAAGGAAAGAAAAGTTTACGAACGATTTATCGGGGATATAGCATCGCAAAATTAATTTTGCTGCAAGAGAGTTCGAGAAGTACCCCGCAGTTGGGGAAATTTTATGTGGATTTGGTGAGAAGAACGCCATTTCAATTTTCAAGAAGCTTATGATAAGACTCCCATTACGGGAGACTTAAATGGTAGCTGAAGGAGATGTCGTGCTCAGGAAGAATGATGCAAAGAAGAGGAAGAACTCAGGGGAATGATCTTGCCATTGACGCAGCCCGTATGATACGCCGGGTGACTTCCAGAGAGCTTCGGCGAAAAAAATAACACGTTTTGCTCGTCGGAAAAACAGGGGTAATACGGAAATTAGGCAGAAGAGACTGAAATTAGGCAAATTGAACGGAACTGGTAAAAGTGGGAGGATTAAGTAATTGCAACATTTCTCTCAATCCACACCAACGTGACGGTTACGGACAATTTCTTCCTGTTTAAGAAGGGCGAGATGGGAGACAGATAGAGTATCTTCCTTAGGATGAAAATGACCAACCATTTGGAAGGAAAACGAGATTAGGAGGAAGAGATATACACGAGAAATGGGTAAGAGATGAGAGAAAAAGTGTTTTCCACCAGAGGAAGGGATTTTGGGGAAGGAGGGGGAAAGGGCGAGAGTTCTCCCTGATAGTAAAAGGGTTCGGGAAGGGATTAAGAGGAATCGAAGGAATGAAAATCTAGCCCTTAAGGAGGAAGGGGATAAGTCCGAGGAAATCTCTCAAAATGAGGCCCTTAAAATGGCGCAGGGACGAGCCTGAAGTGAGAGCAGAGAGAGAGATGGAGGAGGGAGTCCCACAGGGGTGGGTCTTGAGGCCTGATAGGATGATGGGTCACACGGGGATACGGAAAAGGGATATTCGCCGCTTGATTGATTAACTAATTTATCAGAGGGTGAGGGTACAGGGATGAGATTGAAACCAGCGCGGTATGAGGAGTGCAGCTCTGGGGATGGAAGGGAATGAGACGGTCGTGGCGATGGGAAACCATTTACGATTTCAATTCGAAAACTTTGATAACGGGTCGCGAAAACCTCCTCTTCCAGCACGTCGTCGCAATTACCTCCATCGTGCGTAAAAAATGACCTCGTTCATATTAAATTTTGAAGATTAATTGGGAATAATCGCGTCGTAGTACAGCAATTGAAGATAGTAAAGTGATACATCACTACGCTCATATTCCAGCGAATACTGACTCATTGCTAAGAAAATTTTCTTACAAATAAATAAATACCAGTCACTCGTTTCGCCATTTTTTGAAGTGAATTCCAAACAATATAAGCAGTTTCCCGTGGAATTTGGCACGGCTGTACGCTCCAGAGATGGATTAAAATATGAGAAAGTTCAAATGCGTCATATTGTTTTGCAAACTTTGTATGCTTTATCCATTATTTAAGAGTTAACTCATTTATCACCATGATGTTATTCTAAAATCGCAAAGATAGCCATCGGTAGAGTAGACCCTAACAGCGTACCTCCGGAAGCCAAAATTTTAAGTTAAAGCTTAAAGTATGTATTTAATAGTTAGTAACTGAGAAGACCACTCATAAATAAGTTTTGGCGCCATAAAATCACTATAATAACTTAAATATTGTTCTTATAACTGCTTAAACTTAATAAAAGCTAACAGGTCTCTGTGTAGACTCAAAAAAGTGTAGCTCAAACTCCTTAAAAAGAGACAAGCATTTATAATAAATTTTTCTCGAACTCTCAATACTCATTTTCTTTCATGTGAGTTCAGACATTTATTTCTTCAATGAAAGCAAAGTACTTTGGTAAACAGCAGCGGAGCTAGCCCCTAGAAGTTGCAATATTTGCCGCCTAGCAAAAAAAGAAGCGGGGAGATATTAAAATTTCCAGTGTAATAAGTGAGGATCGCGTTCTTCTGACTTTTAAAGGAAGAAAATATTCAGTTTGAATCTTCAAAAGCTACGACGCCGCTAATATAGAAAAAATATCCAGTTCCAGACTTCCTGAACTATGAATATTTATCTTCTTTCATCGCATTTCCAGTTCAAGTCTCCCTTACTTTGCAATTAGATCCTCAACTGACTTTTTCCTCTCTTTTTGATAAAAATATTTTTCTGCCCTTTTCTTTTTGACATTCTCCTTGTAAGTCTTCGTATTTTACGCTCCCATTGCTGTTAAAATCCCATTTTATTCAGTTTGTATTGTTTTGGCCCCCGTTTAGATATACCATTTACTGCACTCTTTCCTTGATGAAATGGCACAAAGCAAACAAATTAATCAGTACAGGAACCACATGAGGAACATTTTGCTTATGGTAATGCAACTAAATTGAGTCTATCAAACATTCTAAACGATAAAAATCTCCCCCTACAAATATATTATTATTTTTTAACAATGAATTATATCTATTTTTGCAGTGATCGTGTATGAAACCATCCAGAAGATTGGAATTATCACCTCTGTGTAATAGAAGAGCCGCAGTGATTTATTTAATATTGAGGTTAAAAATGTTAAAATCATGTTTTCGTCTCTAAAAGAAAGAAAAAACATTCCAAATTCACATCGAAAAATCTATTAAGCATTTTTGTACATGGAGAGGTTAACTGGATCCCAAGATTATACTCGGTTTCATTAATACGAAAATGTATTAATATTATCATTCAACATCACTTACTGTTAATCCTAAGTGCTATCCCCAGGGATTTGGGTTAATGCGATAGAAACCTCCCATCTTGATAACCCGGGTACTAATTCCGGCTGGACTTTCCGCTCTTTTTTCGGAGGCTGTAAGAATATCACTTCAAGAGCTACATTACGTCCGTTGAGTAGGACAATAAACTGTTTACCCCTTGATTTCTTCCGTAAAGAGGTGATGCCGACGACACAGGATTTATTGATATCCTCTCTCTATTTCTAAATATATACCTACAAACAACAACTTCCTCCCGTGTCTTTGGTACAAAGTCGTTGGCAGTATATTCTGATGGCTAAGGCTATGAAGTAAGTACACCCGATTCCTGTTCCTTTCTCTTTATTTTCCCTTAAATCAAAGAGACAAACCCATCACGACGTTTCCTTTCAGGGTAAGCAAAGTGAAGTGTTTAATTAGTGACGTTAGGTCCACGGCACTGTCTCTTTTTAAATGAAGCCCTATGTACTGCCCTATCCTTGCATACCCCCTTGTCTTAAAACAAATGCATTGCTTCATCAACGATCTTCTTCTCTTAAGACTTTTTCTTCTTCAAAGTCTCTAGCTCCAGAATAATTAATAATTTTTGGTCTGCCAATTCTTCTCGCACTTTTCACCCAGGTTGAGTGATAAATCGACTTTACATCGGGCGGGTTGCCCACTCCATATGCTACCATATAAACTGACGTTTTCTTGTACCTCTCTGTGCTTCTTTTTCCTTTTCGTAGACATCTCATATAAAAAAGTGCCTCCAACTCAACTTCTTTCCTTTGAGTCTCCCCATATTAATCCAGAATGCGTCTCCAACGCCAGTTTTAGAAGTTCTGAATACATTTCTGGTCGTAAGAGGATTGAAACAAACGATTAATCTATTGAGTCAGAATTCAAGACTATACAATCTCTGTTGAGATGAAACAACGATTTCCAGGCAATTACAGCTACCGTGGAATATCGGGCAATTTTCGTCATAAAACGGGAATTGAAACCATTGAAACGAGATTGGAATGCGAGCGAACGCGGAAAAATGAAGGAAAGAAATCATTAAGTGGATTAAGAACAAGCTCAAGCAGGAATGGAATCTCTTACGGCACGGAAGATGGGAGAGAAAAATTAAATCCAGGCAACTCGATGAGCAAAGATTTGCATCTCACTCAGAGTGTTATTGACAACGCAATTACGATTTCAAAAAAATCTTGGAAATTTTTCCGCATTTTTGGTTTTTTCCTTTCAAGAGCTCGCGCGTATGTGAGAGAAGGATCCAAAATGCTTGCTAATCCCAAAATTGAAGAAGGAATTATGGGCGAAACAAGCGGAGGACTTAGCAACTAAGGTGCTCTAAGCCGGGTACCAAATGTTCGAACGCGTGATACGCTCAGCTGAGAGTCGGTGACCCTCGATTTCTTTCAAAATCCTAAAGGGAGCATTTTTAAAGCATTTGAGGATTTGAAGGGGTTTATTAAGCGATAAAAAATCTCATTCGCTCGCTTCAATTAATTTACATCAACGTCAATCCGAGCTATCTTAACGTATGTACCTTTTTCCTGAAATCATATTTAACAATTATTATTTATATATCGTTTACTTTTGAATTAAGTCGTATTTCCTTTAAATAAATGAGTCACAGACTTGAATGGCTAAGAAAAATGGTTGAATTTTCCAGTAAGGCTTGGAAAAATATCATTTCTAAGGATATAGAAGGCTGCGTTACGACGGCCTCTAGTCTTTCTTCTCTAGCTTCTTCTCTGAACATCTCTGGTTAGCTTTTCCAATGGTTCATGCTTCTGATCCATATAGTGCCACACTCCACACGAAGGTTTTCACATACTGTTTCCTGGTTTGTAGTCCAATCTTCTTTGAGCACAATATTTGTCTTTTTCCCAATAACGCCTTCAGAGCTTGAGCTATTCTCCACTTGATGTCCAGGATGGAAGAAGTACAACTGGCTTCTAGTCCTCAGCGCACCATCAATTAGTTACTCGCCTTACAAACTGGGAAATTCCCTTGGAAACAGATCGGACTGAGCGTGATGTGCGATAATTAGCAAAAGAACTTCGATAATTGTACCCGAGGTCACTGTTTTTGAGTTTTTTAAAGAAATACATCAAATTAGGACAATGCAAGGTATGTCATTTCTGTTTAGTTAAATTTATAAATACGAATTTTGAACGAATTTCATATCTATGAAGAAAACATTCGTTCGTGAGTATTGTGAATCTAATGAATAGCACTTACCGACAGGTTACAAAAATTTTCGCCGGGACACGTGATTCTATTGACCATGGTTCGTGTGATAATGTGTTCCGATCTGCCTTAACCCCCTCGGTCCTGGTGTATTGTGTACAAAACATAGAATTTTGAATTTTTTCCTGCTCATCACCGCAAAATATTGGCAACACTTTTCTACTAAACAACTAAGTTCCGCGCTTACTGATAAGTGGCAACATCATTAAGAACCTTGATTCACAGAGATATTAACTCTGCAAACATGGCTTACAACGCAAAATGTAATTATGAAGAATTTTCCAAAAATAATGCAGGATATGTCTCGGGACTGAGGAGGTTAACTAAAAAACCTTGAATAGAACTCTAGCAGGTCAATTGTTTCGTTGAAAATAGCAGTTTTAAATTGTAGATCGGTTTGAGGGCAGTTATTTCTTCGCTTATAGATCAGCAAAATGAAAAAAAATCATGCAGTTTTGTCCAACGAGATAATAAACCATCAGCGTTAAGTTCTTACAGAATGTGGACATTATGTCGGAAAAGGCGATTTTAGGCCCCTGTAGCTAGGAGACAAACATCTTGTATTCACTATTTGGGCGATGGAGCAGTTCCTGTAACACTTCCTTAAATATATTTATTCGGGTTACGTTTCTTGCAGGCAATTTGCCTGGTGGAGAGAGAAAATACGAGAGAAATAGAATTTCAAATAAATTTTGTTGACTAAAAACCATCTATAAACTCTCGAACATCTATTATATCATCCTTATATTTATAAATTTTGAATTTTAAATGAGAGGGTTGAATTACTCTCTTTAAGTCATCTTCAGGTAACGGACGGTTCCAAAATGGAAAGACACTTGTACTTAATGATGACGAGGAGTTGAATGGAGTTGTGTTTTGGGTATAAAATTTCATGGATAAGTGCAAAAATGTATAATTAAATGATGAAAAACTTCCACTATATCAAGCCTGAATATTTTGTACTGAAATTTAATAATTTTTTAAACTATATGGCATAATTCATAGCTAAAATGATTGTTCTTTTGGAATTACCCAGCGTCATATTAAAAAAGAACGTTTCTCCTCCTTTGCCAAAGACCTCTTCAAGGTTAAAAATCGTATATTTCAAAGATAATGGAGTATGGAAAAAGCGTGGAAAGTAACAAGCTCCGTATTGTTATTTTATCACTAATGGGCATGGAAAAAAGGACTTGTTGTATCTATCAAATCAGTAGCGTCTCTACCTGTATTTTGTCGTCTCCATCAGAGCTGGAGATTTAGCGCGGGGTCAAATAATATCCTTCATGTCTTACAGAGACTCTCCTGATCTGAACTTTTTAAGTCATCTAAGCTTAACGTCTCTAACGGCTCCCAGGATAGTCCTTCCGTTAGATGTGATACACTCTCTGTTCGTACGTAGTAGTTATTTTTTACGCATCTGGCGGCTTTAATTTGTATTTGTTCCAGAACTCCTCATCATTTTCCCAAATTCATTAATCATTTTCCCCATCATCACCTTTTAATCATGATTTCCCATACGTTACGCAGCATCTTTCCTCATCGACATCTCATAACGGCCTCCTTTCTTTTTGCATTTAATCCAGGAATTCCTAATCTGTTTTATCACTTCATCCTCGTTTAAATCAACTTCTAAATCGAAAACAGGCTGAAAGAGAAAAAAAACAAGAACGCCACGTTTGGATCAGGGAGATGCCCGAAAATGCATCTCATTCGATGATTTCGATTCTGGTCACGGTTTAGTCAAAAATATCAAAGAAAGTACGAAGTCCGAAAGAGTTTTTTTTATTACGAGGAGATGATGAAATGTTTTCACGCATGGGATTTTTCAAAGGTCTCCGCCGCTTCACGTTAAATCTGGAAATTAAATGCGGAGAGGAAATTAAAAGCTTGAGTCGTTAATTGAAAAGGAAATCTTGCAGAGAAAAATTTATATGAATGACAAAAGAACATGCATCACACTCTAGCAAACTTTCCTTTATAACTATCCTAGCGATTTTTTTAATTCTATAAAATTCACGTCTATAACGGCGCCCAGGATAGTCCTTACATTAGATATGATACACTCTCTGTTCGTTTATGCCTTTTTTTACGAATCTGGCGGCCGTAATTTGTATTTTTTCGCAAGCTCCTCATCATTCAACATACCAAGAAGTGTAAATCATGATATTCGACAGTGCTGCATTGAAAATATTCTGTTCCAAAATACTACAACAACCACGGTAAGAGTTTACTAATGTACATTGTTTCTATGATTTTCAATAAATTACCACAGTTAATACGAGATACTAACAAAATGCATTTTAATGAAAGAAGTGTTTAAACATCTGTTTAAACTGATTTAATAGCAATGCAGTTCAGTTTATATGGTAGGTATTTTTAATTACTTACCATTTTAGGTTTTTTATCTATTCTTTAAATTTTCTCTGACTGATCAATGGTGTGCATTTATTAATTTAAAAAACTTTTGTACTTATTCTAAGGTAATTATGATTCGATAGAAATGTCCAAATTGTGTTTTTATCTATCAACTTCATCAGAACTTATATTGTATTGAATTAAATTTATGATAAATATTGTATTGACTTGTAAAAATATGGCATTGAATTGTGAAATGAATTAATCTAAAAAAATTCTTCCTTAATTCAGAGGACGATCGTAGGTGTTTTGGTGAGACACATGTTTTCCTATCTTTTTGGTGAAAATTACAGGCGAGATGTATATCTTTCAAACACGTTGGGACCTTCAATTCCACCATCGAACAACGGGACTGCTATTCCATTTCACAATCACCATGGCAATTAGCGAGGCACGGAGAGGAATATTATGAACGCTATTCAAACAGCGGAAACAAATTTGTCACTACTCTCTCTATACACAGAAGAAGCTCTTTGAAGGAATTGACCTATTTACATCATCACCGAGAAATCTAAATTAAGTCTATAAAGTTTCAATTCTACAATTGAAATTCAAAGAGCCGTGACGGACTAGAAATAAAATCGTTCGCAATCGACCAAAACTATTCCCTGATTCACAAAACATAATTCAGCTCCGTCCTAGAGTTTAAGTCTTTCTCAAAGTATAGCACTTGAAAGAATGGATAAAATTTTAAATATTTTTTAAGCGTTTAAGTATGAGAATCGATAAAATGACGTTTGATGGATTGGACTGTATGCTTTGATATCTATAAAAATTATTGCCATTTAAAGAAAACATAACCAGACAGCATTTGCTATAAGCAATCTTTCACTAGCATTTAATCATAAAAATTGTAATATTTTAAGTTTTAATACCTTCTTTATGCTTTTTCCTGTTCCCGCCTTTCTGCTTCGGTTACTTTGGTATACAGTTGCACTTAATGCAAGAGGATTTGCATATTTTTTCCTTCACTCTTTTCTTACCCAAACACTTTACTTTGACTATAACCTTCATGACAGTAACTTTTCATTCACAGTAGCTGTTATCAGTTCCTTTCTTTTAGCCAACGCTTTTAAATGTAAAGCAATGTAAGAATGTTAACTTAGAGATAGTAAATTACGGTCGCACATACTGCCGTTTGTAAATAAGTTCAAATACTGGAAAACTCCATTTGTTGCCTTATGAGGAAATTCCTTGAATGAGCAAATTCCAGCTCTTCTACAAAGGCATATTTCGCATTGAGGAGTAAATAATTGAAAGACTTATTTTATCACAAAAACAACTTTTTTATCTGACAAAATCTAGAAATTTTGATTCCATATCAATATTTCTATCCATGATATTTCAATACTTTGAACTTCCGTTTGTATACGGAGTTAAAGCGTTAATTGCTTGTGAATAGCCAACTTAAAGTCTCGCGTTTTTTCATGATTGGATCACTTAAAGGCATAACATAAAAAATGAACATGAACCATCTTCTACGCAGCCTAGCTTATCTACGTAGCGTGACAACTTTGACTACAATGCCAGTGTCTAACTTCAAATTCTTATCTAACGTCCTTGCCAACACTTATTTCCAACATTTAATAATAACCGACCTCCTTTTGTCGTCACCTCTAAACTCAATTTCCTACACAATGATACCCAGACCCGCAAATTGCTCTAATTTACCTTCTTCATTCCCGCAACTGTAATGTGTATCCAAGCCTAATTTTCCCTTAAGAATATCATTTCATAACTTATTCAAAGGTAAAAATACTTACCGCTCACTGCAAAGATTTATATTCCTAGGTCAACTGGCAAACGAATACTAAACGATTCAAAAATCAATTACCTTTCACAAGTGCAACCTTGCTTCAAGCTACTCCAAGCCTACTTGAACAATTTTCTCGTTATGAGTTAGGAAGCATGGAACTGGTTAGAAATAAAAATAATCATAAATATTAAGTGAAAAAGTGAGATTCTTAATTAGTTTCAACCATCGATCAAATAGGAAACCAAAACGATTTTTAGGATTTTTTTATTCCTTCTCCTTCTTCGAAGAAAAAACTTCCAGGCTCTCCAGAAGAAGATAAAAAAGAGGTGGGATGTGGAAACATGGATGAAAAGATTGATAAAGATGGAGAGAGAGAAAGTGGAGAATATATAATCAAATAATAGAACAAAGAAAGAACGGAAATGATGAAAAATCTATTTTACGTGGTCCACAGAAGGCCAACATCGAAGCAAGAAGGAGACATTCGACAGCTTCAGTTACAGCTGTAGGAAAACATAAAATTAATTTACATATGTCTGTTGTGAGAAGCGAGAAGTAACTTGACACCCATAAACCACCCAGAAAATCAGACCTAACGAACTAGGGACTTTGTAATATAGTCAATATCAATTATAATGGAACCCGAATGGAGAACTGCAATTATAAAAAAGCAGCATACTGCAACATATCTTCCCTACCCGCTCCGGAGTGTTCAGCTCCATTCGACCCGGTATATTCCCACCCCCTTTTGACTCTCTATTGACGGTGGCCAGAATGGGAACTGTCCGAATCATTAAACGCCCGCAAACATGGTCGCGATCACTCTCTGGAGCAGAGTGAGCGGAAGATTAAGAACTTTTTTTGCAATATTTTTTCTTTCCTGGCGATAGATCCTGGTTCACTCCACCATATAATGACGCACGAGAGAATTGTGGGTGAAAAAGGGGTAGATACTCATTTCCCGCCTAGCAATCCCGACGATAATTCATGAGGTTCTAAAACCCAGCCGCCGAGGAGAAAAAAATCCTTCTTTTTACCCTTCCCTATTTTTTTAATACATACACAAAAAATAAGATTTTTCCCCTTCGTACCTCTCTCATCTACGTTTCTTTCCCACTTTCTACTCCATCCCAAAATAATCTTCACTGCGGGAGAGCGTCGGATCCCTTCATGGTCGTTTTGCCACGACGACACGACCCATTAACTGAGGAAACGTTTTCGACAGGGTACCAGAGGGAAAGAAAGGAAAGGGAGAAGATTTTAAAGAGACAGAATACGAAATTCGAGGAAAATAACAATGGAAAATAGTGAGAGAAATGAGAAAACATCGCAGATGTAATACGTAATCACGTGAAGAAACTGAACGGGATAAATTATACTGACGTACATATTTATAGCTCTTCCTTTAGAAAACGCTCCATCACATAACTAATAGTAAAAATCAATGAAAATAAGCTTAGATATGACCTGTTTTTTTGACCACGATTAATGTATACAAGTACATCGTTTTGGAATGCTTTTCAAAGTTTCAATATAACGACTCAAGTATCCATAACCGTTTCGTCATTTTCACTGGCGTCCTTTGAGTATTGAATTATTCTGAGCGCATTAAAACAGTTAAAAAATCAGCATACAAGGCCATACAGTTTTTTATGTTGTTTTGTTCTGACATATTACTTTTCCCATTGTTATGTATATTAATTAAATCATTCAAAAATAAATTATTTGTAGATTCCCTTAAACAGAATGCATTTAAAATGAGGATTATCTCTGGGAAAGGGAACACAGACCCTTTTCCTTTATGACGTAGTTTTTATTTTCTCTCTCAAAGACATTTAAATAGACATGTAGAATTTAATAAATGACCTAGGGGGCTATGCCTACACACTGCAGATAATGCGCTTGCTCCCATGTCGCTCACGGTTTAGAAGCAAAAAGGTATACTGTCACAGTAAAAAAACAGCATTTAAATTTAAAATCAAACTTCATTCAAAACATTTTCAGCAATGCAATTTACATTATCGGAACTTTTTACTGCTGTACCTTTGATGTACAACTTGATAGGGCTTCATACAGCTGCCCTCGAATAAACGAAGATGTGTATATACAAACATAAATAAATTCTTAAGGTGATGAAACCATGAGAAATAAAACAGTAAAACTTATTAGGAAAGCAAAAATTTACTATTTTAGTAACAAGATATCAAAAATACAAGATAATAGGACACTTTGGAATGAAATTAATAGGGTGACAGGTAGGAGTAAAGACAGATGTAATGATGACATAATATTTAGCCATTTAGATAATACTTTTAATGAGCATGAAATATGTAATAACTTTTTGAATCAATTTTTAATAAGAGATAAAGATACTATTTGTAATTGTGAAGAGAAATTTTATATTATGATTATTATGACATTAATTTCAATTATAATGGCATTAATTTCAATAACTCATGCAGTATTTTTATACCAGAACCCACAGAAGATAGTATTAAAAAAATTGTAAAAGAGCTTAATAATAAGAGACCTGGTCAAGAAATAATCAGAATCAGAGATATCAAGGCAAACCCTATACTTCTTCCTGTTATAACTACTCTTGTAAAAAGAAGCATAAGTCAAGGAGTAGTGCCCGAGGGGCTCAAAATTGCATTAGTTAGACCTATCTATAAAGGAGGCTCCTACAAAGATTTTGCAAACTACAGACATATCTCTTTGCTACCAGCTATCAATAAAATTATGGAGAAATATATGGCACAGTATCTAACAAATTTCTTAAGAAAACATAAAATAATCTCAGACTACCAATATGGATTTGTGGAAGGTAGAGGTGCTAAAGATGCACTTGAAAACTTTGCCGACATAATAAATACCAACCTTGATAAGAACAATAAAGTAGTTGTCACTTATGTGGATTATAAAAAAGCTTTTGACTCAGTCAACTTGCCCACATTGCTATATATATTGCAGGATATTGGCATTAGAGGGTGTGAACTGAAATGGTTTAGAAGCTATCTACTGCAGAGGAGTATCAAAGTGAAATTTAAAAAATGTATTGGAAACCAAGGCGGTGTTCAATATGGTGTACCCCAGGGGTCTATTTTGGGGCCAATTTTGTTTCTTGTGTATATTAATAGTATATTTAAATGCATTGTAAATTGCGATATTTTACTATATTCTGATGATGTTGTAATGATATCTGCTCATAGAGATTTAAATACTGCCATTGCCTACATGCAAAATGATGTCAATAATTTAACAAAATGGTCACACGACCATGATCTCTCAATTAATATGAAGAAGTCCAAAGTCATGTCTATCGCCAATAATGCAGATAAAGTACAACGGATTCACATAACAATCCATGACTATGAATGCCTGCATAAAAACATAAACAAACTCTTGTGCAAATGCAGTAGTATAGAACAAGTGTCACAATATAGATATCTGGGTATCATAGTTGATCAAACATTCAAATTTAGGGAACACTGTGATAAGATATGTAGTAAATTACGAAAGGTTAGTTATCAAATGTATCACGTTAGAGATTTATTACCTGTCAAAGTTAAAAAGATGATGTACTTTGCAATAGCTGAATCCATTCTGAGATATGGCATTACTGTTTGGGGTAAAACTAGTAAAACACACAAAATGAAACTATGTAGCATACAAAACCGGATTGTCAAAATGATTACATACAACAAAAAAGTGATAATAAAGTGTCATCGAAACCAGATTCTTATGATACAAACAATGCATACAAAATACTGAAAATACTACCGCTTGAAAAGCTTTTGACATACATTTTAGTTTTAGATAATTATTTCTCTAGTAAATATAAGAAATTGAAACAAAATGAACATAAAATGGGGAAACGGAATGTGGACCACTATGAAGTCCCTAAGTATTTTAATCAATGTGGTGCAAACAGAATGGTGGTAAGTGTACCTAGATTGTTTAACCGGTTACCAAGGGACATGCATGGATTAAATACGTATACAGAGGTTAAACGGAAACTTTGGGAGTATTTGTTGGAGGACTGATATCTAGGGAGGTTGAGAGACTGATTGTGTGGCCACATATTTATACCGCTCGGTGCGAATATGGCAATGTGAGCGTTTTTATTGTTTTATTTGTTTTATTTTAATTTTTTACATTGACATTAGAGAGTACCTTCTGATGAGCCTGTTGTGGCTCAGAGGGTCTCCTAAGGTTTAAAAATATTAATAAAACTATCCACTTAGCTTGAGGTTTTCTTCTATTTTCATGTGTTTTAATGCAAAGGAGTATATGTCATATAGAGTGAAGTGTATTACATCTTTTGTACAATGGATAGTCCGTATGTCTTTACTGTCTTTTTATTTATTTTATTTTGTGACCAATGTACTTCAATATGAGATTAATAAAGAATTATTATTATTATAAAAAAAATTTATCCATTAATTTCTAAGAACTTTAAGAAGTTCTTAGAAAAAGATGTGGAATGCTGAGTGGATGATAGTAAAAAAAGCGCAGACTTTTGTATAGTTTTGGAATATACTTAAACGGTTCTCGAAATTTCGAATTCAAAACGAAATTGGAACGAAAATGAAAATAAGAACGTAGATTTAGTTTTAATTTTGTAGACAAAAACTCCTTCAATTTCGTACGGCCGTGATTTCTATTTAAAATTTGCAAAACAAACCAAAACTAAAAAGCTATTTGAAACCTACGTTTTATATCGTTTACGATCGTTTTGGTCGATCTGAATGGTCGGGAGTTAAATCTTAGAGACTTTTTGGTGAGCCAACCATCATAGCATTTCTCTGAAGTGGAAAAATTTTAAAGTTGCTTAACTTCTGGATGTTAAAAAAAACAGAGTCGCAGAAATAGATTATTTGAAATTGTGGCAAATTTCGTTTTCTTTTTTTTAACCGGGGGAATATTTTTTTAAATACTAGTTAATCGTTTCTACACATTTTAGTTCCGGGGGACCGAGCTTGACTATACACTATGCGTGGTATATGTATCAGTTGTTTTCAAAAGCAAATGAAAATTTATACTTCTACAGGCAATTTTTAAACCTTTTAGTATTTTTTACAGCTATAAATAACTATTATTAATGGCTCAATTGTATTTACTCAATAATAATCACAAGTTAAAGAATGTTCAATTATTTGTTAATGTTGGGTGAACTAATAAACATACAGCCATGTCGTTTCGGTGGTATAACACGTAGGATCTTAAGATATAAAATGAATGAATCTCTACGGCCCTTTTATTTCTGCAAAAAAGAGATTCCTTGCGAAATGGGGCCTATACCAATCGATTCCTAATACCGCAAAATCCTTAACTGCTACCATTCAGGTTGATGGCACTACCATTTTCGATAAAATCAACGCATAGTACATACGCACAGGCAATTATTGCTCGCTTCGTATAAAGGGGATTTGTTTTTACAGTCATTTATTGGAGTTTGTCGTACAGGAACTGTAATTCATTACCTTGATTCCATTATTGTTCTATTTGTTATTTATTATTATGCTCTAATTCAACTTCACCGAAGTATCTGTGGATATTGGGAATATTTAACGCTTTGTATTTAACTTAGCAGGACCATACTGGATAAATTAATTCATAATGACCAAAAAAGAAGTATTGTAATAACTTTGTAAATTGTTATCTTCTTTGTTACCCATTACATCTTCAATTAATAATCAATAAGTAAATTGTAATCTTATTTATTACCCCTTACATCTTCAATTATATTATTCGAATATTATCACATACTGTTTCCTGGTTTCTTTGAGCACAGCAGTTGTCTTATTAGAGTAAGTGGATCCCTTCACCTATCTCGGAAGTACCATCACGTGGGATGGAAGAAGTACAACGGGAAATTACATCATGTAAACTATATGTCGTAAAATAAAATTATTTTTATCATTATTATTGAAAATAAAACCACTTTCCGAAAACTTAAAGATTGTAAGTTTGGCACAAAGATGTAACTCAATTTACAACGGAATATTATGAAAATAATTCACACATATCTTTTCTTCTCAAGATATAATTATACTAAAACATATACCCCGCATAAGACTCAGCCTTTAGGCTATACGAAGTCACACAAGCTATGTTGCTGTAGGTGTAAACTATACATTCAATGCAATGGTGGGATATTTTCTTTTTCAGTGCATTTTAAATAAAGGCGTCTGTCTAACTAAAAAATTTACGAAAGAAACTTATGGTTTTATGGCGAGTATCGCTCATTCATATATAAGGTAGAACTCTGAGGATGATGGTGTCGAGAATTAGGTACTCACTCTTCCACGCTCCCAGCGGGATGATGGAGCCGTCTTCCTTCCTCCATTCCACATCGGGCCTCGGCGTGCCGGAAGCCGCGCACCGCAGCCTCACGTTGTCGCCCTCCCGCACCACGATAGGGCGTGCAGAGTGACGCGTGGGACCCGGACCCTGCAGACCTGAAACGGCAGCACAAACAAGGGATATTTATAGTCTAGTTATATATAATAGTCTCAACAAAAATAAAATGTTAGCACATGAAAATTATACACAACATGTTATTAGCTTAAAACCGCGGTGAATAAAGTCGAAATGCGGTATTTCAATTGAAATGGCGCTGTAGTCGGCTAAGGATATGGGTGGCAAAAAGTGCTCATTAATAGTACCGTTGAGGTAGATGGAGAGGGCATTACGTAATAAAACTGTTTCCTGATAACCGATTTAACAACCATTTCGTTATCCCTAGTATTTACTCACCTTGATTCGAATAGCAATGGAAAGGACGGGTTAGCAGATCGTCATTGTTCGTTCAATTCTAAGATTGCTTGACTGCAGCCCTCCACCCTTTCCTAGTGCTAGCATCCTTACCTCCTGGTATCTTTTCCTACGTTTTCTCCTCTTTATTTGGTACTTGAACTTAATCGTGGGTCTACCTCTGGGGAATTTTCCCCTATTTTGCCTTCAATTATGTTCTTCACTAACCCATTGTGTCTCAGGATGTGTCCAATCCATCTGGTTCTTCTTCTCCGTATATTGTTCCATATGATCCTTTCCTCCTCTACTCTTCTGTACACTTCATCATTTCTTATTTTGTCCGTCCATTTTATCTTCACCATCCTCCTCCAGCACTAGCTTTCGAAGGCTTCTAGTTTTTTTCTGTTGAACTTTTCCAATAGTCCATGCTTCCGATTCATAGAGTACACCGCTCCAAACGAATATTATCACATACTGTTTCCTGGTTTCTTTGAGCACAACAGTTGTCTTATTAGAGCAAGTGGATCCCTTCACCTATCTCGGAAGTACCATCACGTGGGATGGAAGAAGTACAACGGATATTAATTGGAGAAGAACCCAGGCTAAGAAGGCGTTCATGAGAAAAAGAGTAGTGGATAGGACTACAAACCAGGAAGCAGGACGAGAAAACGTTCGTGAGAAGCGTAGCACTCTATGGATCAGAAGCATGGACCATTGGAAAATCTGACCATAAAAGACTAGAATTCCTCGAAACATCCTAAATACTCCTAAGTACGTGAGCATCTAGACAAAGTCAACATCTTCTGCCGGAAAGTTCGAGAAAGAAAACTAAATTATCTGTACCAATCAATAAAAGTTCAAAACCATAGGTTCGACTTTGCCATTTTTAGGAAGCAGTGCTACTCGGACGCCATCATCCACGAGCACTCCAGACATCATTTCCACCAGAAAACGGCAGCTCTCAACTCCATGATCCATCGATTAGGTATGCCACATCCCTATGTCAGAAGCCAACAAATTGAAGGAACTTGGCACCTTAAAGGACATTTCTGCCAACAATGGTTACTCAGAAAGTTTAGTGGACACCCTTTACCGGAGAAAAAGAACCCAGATAGCACGGAGAGAAACATACAGCGCTCAGACCACACCGGATGATTCGCCAAAATGGTGCAGAATTCCTTTCCTCGGGAAATTGTCCCTAAAAGTTCAGCGACTACTTCCCAAAGAAAAAATAAGGGCAGCATTCTATTATAAGAGAACGCTCGGAAGTATCCTCGATCGCCTAAGGACAAAGAAAAGGCTGAACAGCAGAGCAGAGTATACCTTTTGAAGTGTTCTGAATGTGACGCTATTTACATTGGGCAAACAGGGAGGAGCTTTTCCACCAGAGTAGCAGAACACCGGATATGTCATCTCCACGGAAAGGAAAATTCCCAATTCGCCAAGCATCTACTCAACATGGGACACAACAGTGACTTCATTCCTACGATATTACATGTAGAGAAGAAAGGACGCAGATTAGACGCCCTGGAGTAGATGGAAATCTTAAGCCACACTGATTCACACCTCGTCAACGACCACCTCTATCCCTCTCGCTCCCCCCTCCTCCACTTTCCTTCTTGCTCATCCAACCCTTCCCCCTCCCCGACCGGAGTGACGCATACCCGAGCACCGAGCCCAACCGCCACCTAACCCTTACCTCCCCTTAACCTCCCCTTGAGCACCTGAACTCTCCCAGTCCTCAACACCCTCCCACCACCTCCCCCACCACTTGACTATATATACTGCTCATTTTTTGAAAATGTTTTACCTTGATAATGTTACTCTGTAACGAAACCATGGTCGGTAACAATAAAACCTCATGTGGAAACAGCCAAGTTGTAATTTCTTCAGACGCTCCTACTATGAAGGATTTCCACGAAGTCACGCCCGCTACCATTGTTTAGATTTCGTATATAATAAATTCAGTGTTTTTCACACCTGTTGTGTTTCAACGGGTACCTTTCGCTAGTAATATTATAAATGTTTAAGTTTGTATGTTTGCTACTCAATCAGGCAAAAACTACGGGATCGATTGAGCTGAAATTTGGCATGTAGATAGAAAATATTCTGGGTAATATAGGCTATATTAAAAAAGCCCTCAGGATCCCCTAAGCCCCCCCAAAGGCCCTTCTGGTGGTCCATGGTAATCATTGGGTTCGGTGCAGTGGTTTAATTTTTTGCTTTTTTAAAGTACTTTCACTCAAGATAGAGGGCTGAAATTTTTTTATCGGATGGCTGAATGAATGAAAATTCTAAATCTTCAATCAATTTTCTATTACGTTTCGTATTCGTGTGAAAGTAATGTTTTTAGCTGAAAAATCTCACATTTTCTCTGAAATCAACAATATCATATTTCCTTGGCAACCAAAGATTTGATCTTCAAAAGATATTTACGCCTCTAGCATGTAAATAACATGTTTTCCTGCAGGCACATGATATCACGTTGAAAGTAAATCTGTATCAGAATGCCCCAGAGTCCCAAGGGCCCCATGATGGATTGCTTAGGTGGGCAATCGATAAATTCAATGCATATTTACATGCTTATATTATGCATCCTTACAATGCTGTATCGGTAAATGCAGTTTCTAAAACGCGGTTATTGGCTATATTAAAAAATCCTCAGCGCTCCTGAAGGCCCCTAAAAGGCCCTGTTGGTCCATGCTAATCATTGGGTTCGGTGCAGTGGTTTTATTATTTTCTTTTTAAAAGTACTTTCACTCAAGTCAGAAGGTTGGCATTTTTTTATCGGGTGGCTGACTAAATGAAGTCTCTAATTCTTCCAATCGATTTTCTTTTACGTTTCGTATTCGTGAGAAAGTCATGTTTTTTTTCTCACGGCTGGATTGTACCCCTACTTTCCAATCCTGTTTGCAGATACTCATCGCCCATATCAAAAATGAATATCGCAACTGAAATAAGTCATTGAATGCAAATATATGAATGTACACAAGGGTAGCGATTAAGTTCATTCACTCAGACGATGACTCAAGGAAGACCGCTCAGTATTCTTCGGGTTTTGTGGCTTTCGTACATAATAAATTCAGTTTATCACACCCGTTGAGTTTCAACGGGTACCTTTCGCTAGTGAGTAATATAAATCATTGCACCTTTACGCGCATTTGCTCATTCATTGGAGCTTTAAGGATGATTACAAGAAACAGTTTCAATTTTTTGAGAATCCATGCATTAGACTTCTCAAGAAATATCTCTTAATGTGGTATTCTGGTATACACTTCGACTAACAGCCAGAAATGAACTCTGCCCAAGCTCAGAAAGACTCGTCAAGCAAGAAAAGACAGATGCGTCTCGCTCCCCTGCCGGCTATTAAAATCTACTTCAAAACTTCTCACCGGTACGCAATAAGCAATTACGTTGTGGCATTCAGCATGACGGCAGTAATTACTGCCTCTCATTGGCATGGAAAAATGAAATTCTATAAATGCAGTTTATTTCCCGAATTTCAAGCCCATTATGTGAATATGTTCGCAAAATAATTTTGACTTCGCTAGAAAATAGATTGGTTACCATCTTACTCAAAAGGTTTAGTCCGAATGTTTACAAACAATTTAAAAGTTATTCCCCCGCTTTCTGCTGCAGGTTATTTTATATTTATTAAAATTTAACTTAAGGCCCATTTTCTATTCTGCCGATCTTCGATGCACACGTCCTAAATCGTCATTCGAGCATTTTTATCCCTTAAAATATGATGTTTGCATATTTGAAATTAGGCGTTAAACTAATCGGGCTGGCTAACGTCGCCCTGATTGCCTATCAGAAATCGCCGAATAAATTCACATTTATGTACTCCCTTGCATTAGAGTCACGGATATCAACAGGAAGAGAGCGGACAGAATGCACACTATGGATTTTTTTGTCGACACGAGTCTTTTCTAAAGGTGGCAAACGATGCTTTCTTTCCCCTAAGCGATCATTTGTCTGAAACAGACGCATGTGGGGTCATTACTTGACGCCCAAGTAGCTAGCAACCTCCGTTTACTTCAAATCCAGGGAAGACAAAATGGAAGGGAATTTATCTTCTTTCTACGTTCGCGGAATCGGCTGTTTCTCGAGAAAATCTTTGCTAGATTTGGAGGGAATATATCATCGGTTGCCAGACTCAGAGACAGTCTAGAAAGAAGACTAATGCCCGCATCTTGATTTTGGAAAATGACTGATATGGTTCTCGAGAATGAACGTATGATTTTTTTGTCCTTTTACCAATTTACGCTTTTCGTTTGTAGTATTAGTGGTAGTGATTTGTGGAAATGATCAACATCTGAGGTCATTCGCGCCAGTGACGCGTAAATGAGTAGGTAGGTATTGGTAGAGATGCCTGTCGGCCAGGATAGATATCGGGCGTTGGGGATAGTCTGCTCACAAAAAATGGCAAAAAGGTCCCTGCATTTTCATTTACTATAAAGGCTATCAAAAATAAAAGAAAATTGAATGTTAGTGTAGAAGCTCATAAACGGAGGTGACCGTAAAACTGAGGTCATTTGCGCCAGTAAAGTTACTGTAAGTTGGTATGCGGAGTTGGGAGTAAAGGGAGCTTTCCATAAACTCTAAGAGCTGATCACTGCGCAAAACTACCGCGGAATAGATTCCCATTTGATTTTAACAGTGCACACTATGAAAATACACTTCACAACAGATGGAGAGTAGAGATCAAATGCGTTGAACAATAAAAGAACGTGGATAATCGCAACCGTCATTGTTTTCTTTTTAGTTAATCTTCAGTAAAGTAAGCATGGATGATGCAAATTTCCTCACTACTTTGTGACAAAAAGCATACGTTTCCAGATACCAACTATGAATGATACTTGAAACTTTAAAGGCAAATTTTCTTTCACAACACTTCTTGGCGCAGACATGCGGTGCAAGTGGAGGAGCTTATAAATGATAAGATTGACATAGTCAGTCCACAAAATCGCCAATTTTATAATTTACAATATTAAGTAAATTCAGCAAAGTAAAATAATACAAAATAATAAGCAATAAGTAAATTTTATCATTACAATGCTGAGTAATTCCACTAATCACTCCTGAGACAACGGATTTTATCAAGTAGGAGATGTAGAATAGGAGGGGGATGACGGGAAAAGACGGAGGGAAATAGAAGGAGGCGAGAGAAAGGTTGGGGGATTAAACTTCTACATGAAAGAGGTACGAGGTAAATGCTTTGAACTTCAACTTTAGGACTCATTGAGAGACAAATCGAAACGGGACGGTAGATAGCAGGGGCTATACCACTTCTCGAGACGGGCGTGTTGCCCGCAGTCTGGAAAGGTTTCTGACATGCTCTCCTCACTAAACAACCATTCTACTCTCGTTTCTCTGGGTTTGGAAAGTTCCGTAGCCCACGTCCCAAAACGCCCTTTGCGCATCGTTAGGAGGTTTGAGAACAGCTACAAGGTCAGGTATGAATAAAATACGGACCTAGTGTTTAAAAATTTGAAAGGCAAAATTTGAATCTTGATTCGCGAAAATCTATGATGATATCGTACCATGATTTTACATTGAGAAAAGGCATTATGTTTTAATTAGGGGCGGAAGTTATTAGAATTATAACTTGTTTATAATGCGGTTAAAATGGCCGCAGTTACTTGGCCAAATCTTAAGCACCAAACCAACGACTACTAATCAAACCTAGGACTTCGGGATCCAAGCCACCGATTCTAACCAATACATGTGTCATTCACTCCCTGGAATGGGAGTCCCATGGAATAAGTGGCATCCAAACTAATCACTAACGCGACACTCCATTAATATGACACGAGTGACCGCCGTCAACGTTTCTTCTTCCCTTGAAGCCCCAAGTGGCCCGGTTCATCCCGACGACGGCGAATATCTCGTGCGTGACGTGCTCCTGATTTCTAGCGGGCCAAATGGGACCAACAGGAAATTGGCTGTCGGAATGTGAGAAGACGGGTGAGAGTGGAAGAAACGCGTGCCCACGAGAAAAAAGTGAACAGATTTCAGAATGTCATCGGTCTTTCAGTACGTAATACTAATGCGTTGATACATTTTCAATCTTTAGATAAAGTTTCGTATTAGCTGATGGGTGTATTTCTGAATAATGAATCTCAGGCGTAATTTTCAATCGCTCCAAAATACTTAATATTTGAGGAAAACTTCAAAGAGAATACTCAATTCTAAAACTTTATTCGATCTTTAAAATTATCCTTTTAAAGATTAAGAATGACATTGATATTTTTTTCGTCCTCTACCACGACTTATGTCTTATGCACTTTAAAACCTACCAGTTTCATCGAAGACGATTCAGTATGTATCCCGAAAATAATTTTAGATTGTAATACAAAACTCATCCTGAGCAATATATGTGGCATAACAGGAAAACTATAAAAATAATGATGGACATAAATGGGCTAACTAGCACCATCACCTCTAACCTTAATGGTTATAGTAAATTATTATTGTTGGAACAGCGAGTGTCAAAATAATAATTAATTAAATAATTTTTTTTAAACAACCACGTTTTTAAAACGTACTAAAAAGTATAAAATAATTTCTCCGAGCCCCTTACAGATTTATTACCCCGTACAGATTCCTAACCCCATTCGGATTGTCCTGAAAATTTGTGATTGTGATTTTAATAGCTATGAGAATAATTGTAAGATGTAAACCAAAAGTGTGGGGCGCATGAAATGTTCACCTGAGTCACTAAAAATTTTATTGTACGGCAAATGACATGATTTGTTTTGAGAGTTTTCTCTACGACAGCTACTTCCTACACTTCTTACTATTATCTATTGCATACGTCCCATGTTTTTCGTTTTAAATCTTACAATTATTTTCATAGCTATTAAAATTCACATTCACAAATTTTCAGGACAACCTGCATGGGGTTAGAAATCTAAATGGGGCTCGGAGAAATTATTTATACTTCTTCGTCCGTTTTTATCACGTGGTTCTTTAAAAAGATTTATTTAAATAATTATTTTCTGCGTTTTAGTCTTGTGGTCATATCTGAAATGGAAAATTGTTATACCAATCTACCGATAATATTGCACAGTTTAGCGGATAATACGAATGAATTTGTCAATAGTATCGCATTCGATGACACAGGCTTTTCCATTTTGTGCTCCGCTTTTTCCCCTCGTACTAACATTTTGTGCCCCTCCTTTTCCCCTGATGCTTTATACTTATACTTTACTTTTATCATTGTTTTAGGATTATAATATAAAAATTATTCATTGTTATATTATATACATATGATTATTGCATATTATTGAACTGACATCCAGTTATGAGCCATGTTTAAAGTTTCAAGTCTCTAGCTCATTGAAAAGTTAATTTCAAATCAATTAAAAATTTGTACCGAACAGACAAACAGAAAAGAAATCGAGATAATAAAAACGCGGTAAAAAAAGTTACAGGACATATATGAATATGTATATCTGTCTACATAATGTGTACTACGGTGGTGATATTTCTTGGGCGTAATTAAGATACAAATTTCTTTCTTGGAATTTATTGTTGAAATTTTAGATAGAAACCTTAATACAAGGACAAAGACCAGGACATTTTCATTTCTACTTCTATTTCTCCAGAGGGTATAGTGGTACATAGTTTTTTATATCCACCAAATACCTTGTAATTGAATGCCAAAGGGAGTAAATGATTTTGAATTAAATAAAGCGTAACCGTAGTTACCAATAAAGGGTTCTACCCCAGCTGGCAACTTTTCCCCCAGATGAGTTTCAAATATAAAAAAGTGAGAATCGATCCATCCCAAAATTCCTAAACAAAGGGAGAAACCTTCGGAAATCTTTCCGGAGTAGCACATATCTGGATGTAATAGAGTGCCAGCAAAAGAGGTGCCATGGCGTTTTAAAGGTCGATGACGGACTGAGAGCACAAGAAAAACTCACGGAGTGGCGGAAGGGGATGAAGGAGGAAAATGGGGCGAGGGGAGGCGAAAGGAGGAGAGGCATGAGAGAGATCGAAAATTTGTCATCCATGGGACGAAACTCCCCTTCATCCAACTCTCCACGGGGACGTCAGTCAAACGTCTCGGAAGGAAATGAAAATGAAAAGAAAAACGTAAAGATAGGATTAGGGAGGATAGGGGGAAGGGAAGGGAAGAGATATAAAAAAAATTAAGTGCGAGGCATGGGGTGTCTTCCTCATGCGATCCGCCATCCACGGAATAGGGAGGTGGGTAGGACGTGTAATGTCCCAACTCCGTTGATCAGAAGAACGAACCGGGAGACGGTAAATTAAGGGTTCTGGAGGGGAATGGAGTGTGGGGAATTCTTTCGGCTAAAGGCGTTGATTTACGACCGGGAGAGACGCTCTCTCTCGCTCCCACCGATAGATGGCTGCCTGGAGCCTCCAGGACCCTTCAGCTCTTCTCCCACTCACTACACTTCTTATCTTCCCTTTCCACCATCTCCTCCCACTTCACTCCTTTCAAGTCTCCAAGGAAACCAGTGAAGGTGAATGAGGTACTAATTCGTATCATACAGTGCGATGTGGTACGGCTAATGAGTTGTAGAGTGACTTAAACTATTTGCGTTCGCGGGTCACTGAATACAATCTGAAAATTAATATTCGTCAAGCAGTGACAGCAAGGATATCGTTGAGGGAGGGGGATTCCATGCTGTGGATAAGAGGGCGTAAGGGGTGTCTCATGTATAAGAGTTTGGTTAGCAACATACTATTTTTTTAGCTCGTAGGCTTCCGCGGATGCAGTGTTGACTGTTCCTTATTTTTTCGGGATTCATTCCGCGATGTATGTTTTTTTAAACAACAATATTTCGCTGGTCCTCCTGCCAGCTTCATCAGGTTAACTGAACTGCTTTATTTGTTTGGGAGTCCAGACTTATATATAAAGACGAGCGAGACAAATAAAGCAGTTCAGTTAACCTGATGAAGCTGACAGGAGGACCAGCGAAATATTGTTGTTTAAAAAAACATACATCGCGGAATGAATCCCGAAAAAATAAGGAACAGTCAATACTATTTTTTTGTTTTAACTTTATTAATTCAATTAATTGTACTGTTGTCACGATCTGAATTAAAGAGTGTAATTTCTCAAACTTAAATAAATATCCAATTGGGAATTATTCATGATAAATCCACCCGCGTTAAGTAAGAAGTTATAAAACAAGGAGAGGGGTAAAAATTTTAAAATTCCATTTCGGCAGCAAGATTTCCCCCTGTACATTTCATGATTTTCTTCACGTACAAGATTTTCCCTCTGCAGACTTTTGGACAAATAAATAAATCCCGGTTCTTTTATTTTTGACAATTATAACCATATAAATATAATACTGCCGACACTGAATAACTACCAAATTAAATGAGCCTTGGTTATAACCAAATATAACTTTCTCCTATAACGCCTTTTTAAAAAATAAATCCACTACTTCAGCGGAGGGAAGGACGGAGGGGACTCCCCCTAGCTACATCAGTAAGTAACGGACTTTTCCGTTTTTCGGTATTTCCTGACTTAGAATCCTTAAGAAAACCAACGTTTCTTCATCTGTGCTGGAGATCATCTCTAAGCTGATGAATTGCGTTCTCGGAAATGTATTCTCAAGTAGGTGAGATGGAAGGGGTTTGGAGTCGGTGTAGAACGTTAAGGATATTATTTTTTCTTCTCTAAAGTAATGACAACCACAATTCCCTAATATTTGGTCTTCTGTGTCCATAGCAGTAATTTTATGTTTTGTTTTAATTTCCTTAGTCTCTCCATAGATTAATGTATTTATTATTAGATGTAGGATTCTTGACGCCTATATCTTGGTCTAGGGGGCATATTTGGCAATTACTGTCATCGGCTGGCGGCCAAGTCGAAATACGGCTCTTGTGCTGCTTGATATTTGTCTCAACTGTCCATTCGTTCCTCTTTTGTGTACTCTATTAAACGCGGAAGAAATGTTGGAATTTTACTATCCTGGCACTGCACAGTGGGCTGGAATCGAAAAAAGCTGGCTAAAATTCCACAGGTGCTTATTTTCAATCAGGAATTTGAAACTGTCTGCTCTCCTCAACATGATTGCTTCATGTGTCGACACATTTAATTTTCCTTAATTTCTACGTATTAACTATTAGTAGCTGCTCAAAATTCAATACTTGTCAGATAACGTATCTCTCGAGACAGCCGTTGCATAAGAGTATCGTAGAAATGTGGCAAGAAAAGTTAGGGGCATTACGTGCAATGAAATCCACCTTAATGCCACTAAATACACTCCTATAATACATGTCACCATTTCATCTCCCAAAAACGTACATCTTTTACGTGGCTGGTGAGCTAACACCCCCTGCCACACACTCATGCGGCGGCTCGCAGGGTATTATGTAGATGTAGACGAATGCCAGCCAAAAAGTCTAGCAGCTACCCATTTGCGATACGTATTGGTTTCCGCATCATGCCTTAGTTGTAGTATGTTTGCTGGCCCTATTTAATAAATACATATTTACAAGTCACCAATGCAACCACTACAAGTCAGTGTCGTATTAACTCATTAGCCTCGTCCGTTCAGTGTCCAGCTCCCGGCAGGCAGAGACAACTAGGCCCGTCCATCAAAAATTCGATTTCGGGACGCTTAAGAGTCTCTTAAGATTCCAATTTTAAAAGCTTTGAATAATATTGTATATGAATAACTCAGTGTATGTCTGATTGTGACTCTATTTTTCTGCGTGAATTTAGAAAATAGATTTTAATAAGTCCGTAATTGTGCTTTGCTGAAAATACATATATTGAGTAAATAATATATGAATTATATTTTTTTTAGAACTATACGTTGAATACGTATTAAGTGGATGAAATAAAGTTGTTCTCCATCTGTCGATTTTAGGCGATTATGCAATACTTTCAACTCGGAGGTTTCAAGAGAAAATTAAAGTCGTATGTCTTTCACAAAAATTGACGAACTTTTTGCACTAGCTAATAATTAACACGTAAAAACTAAGGAAATCATGTACGCAGCAATCAATTGGAAGTGATCATGTAAAGTTTTAACAGAATAAAAAAGTACATTTAGACACAGCAGCAATGTGAGGAAACTAATGAGGAAAGAATTTTAAAAAATATGGTCAATTAATATCGACATCGACACTGACGAATGTGGTCAAGATGAGCTGGAAAGAAGGTAACTTTCATGTTTTAGATGATTAGAGCTTCAACTTCTTCTTTCTTCATGTTTTAGGCTTTAGACCTGTGAAAACCTTCTTTTAGCCCTGGTCCGTCCATCTCTTGCGAGGACGTCCCTGAGAACTTGCCTCTCACTTTATATTTCCATGTTAGTTTTTATATTTTCTCTTCATGCATTCTTTCAAGCTTTATCTGTTTCTGTAATCTCGTATCGTTTTACTGATACTTGTCAATACGAGTTATCTCCTTATATCTGAATTTCGCCTTCCATTTGTTCGTGCATAGCCGCCTTTTTTTCTTAAGAATTTGATCTCTGATGTTTGTAATCTTAAGGCATTTACTTCTCTGAGTGACCAGTTCTCGTGGTCATATCTTGCATACGGAATTGCCATGGTTTTTATTAATTTATTGAGGTGCCTTTCCTTAATTTGTTTTTCAAAGTTTATTCTTTGACTTTCACATAGAAATAAATCGCTTCTAGGATTATTTTCGCTGTGAATAAAATAGCCGCATCAAACTACATAGTTAATAACTATAACCAATATAAAAATTGTTTATCAATTTAATGATTATTTTTATTGTGACGATTATTTACTTATGAATTTATAACTAGTGACAATAATCATCGGTGTAAGCTTATAATCCAAGATACTCGTTGAGTCTACAGGAAGGAGCATAATTTGCCAATTGATTCGATATCTCTCCGTGTCTCCGAGTATTTCCAGTAGTGAGTGCACATGGAAAATCCTGGGAGACAAAGACTCACCACAATTTTGCCGCACGCAAGTTGTATCTAAAAGCTAAAATCCCCCATGACGTATCATTGCCTCGCTTGATGTGAGATACGATAAGCATGATAAGTGCGTCCGTTACAGCATAATTTCACGCCTCTCTATCCAATCATATAAATGTCCCTCTGCGGCTTAAATTGAAGGAAGATCAGTAGTGATTCACTGGCAGTTTTGATGAGTGAGCAAATTGAGACAATTATGGAAATTGCGACGCAATTTCATTGCATCAGTCTCACTTGCGATTACCATTATCCATGGCCCATCAAACAACGCCCAGCTGATCAGCTGGTTCCAACTGAGACATAAATGGCGACAAATAATCGCTACGCTTCCATTTCTGCTGTTATAAATGACAGGATTTATTGCAATCAATGTGTCTAAACACTAGGGGTATTGAAAATGCCAAACGCTCGTTTAGCCGGGAGTTGGATCAAATATCACTCTAAGATTTCAAATCTTTCCCACTAACTCCACTTTACATAATTACTGCGTGTATATTTTATCGATGAGAACGTGGGGAAGTTAAAAAATAAGTTCATTGAAATATAATATTATAGTATTTACCAAGCAGTTTCTGTATGTGTGTATGCATGTATGTGTCCACCTGCCTCCTTTCTCTGGCATAAAATAATTGATGGTTCGCATATTTCTCCCTTTGGCGTTTGCATAATATTTAGATTATTGATATTGAGACTGTTTTTCATTTACCTCGCTGATTTGATATTTTTCTTTGTTTACTTGAAAGTTGTTTGTTTGCTTTCTTTTTTTTGTAAGACTTAGTATTTTGTTTTGCATTCTATTCCTCATAAAGGCATGTAAACTGATTTAATGTTTTAAGGGACTTCGTCTCAGGACAATAAAATTGTTTTCTGTTCTATTCTATGTCTATTTGGATTTTTTTCTCGAAAATGGGTCTAACGATTTGATAAAGTGTGGGGATAAATTACAATCTGACGAGAAAATTGGATTGGGAAAGGTCTTATACTACGGATAATTCATTTTTTACTTAAAAATATACTTTAAAAATATTTTTACATGAGCCTTATGGGTGAACAAGAGGGAAATGTATCAAAAAATTGAAGTAGAGAAAAACAAGAAAAGTAAAAAAAAAGATGTAACAGGATACATAGAGCAATACAAGTTGTTGATTGCAGATTGGAAAGTTACACAGAGAAACATTTGAACAGGTTGGAATTTACTAACATCAGTCCTTATGCACGTCATGTTGAGGAAATTTCCAGAATCAATAGGCAAAGCGGCTTAAGTTCTTTCACCACCAAAAAATCCTCGCCAGACAATAAACGTAGCATAAAAAGAAGTACTAAATAATTCAACTCAAGTAATAATGCAACACAAGAGAATGACGGCAATGAAAAAGACATTAAAAATATAAATGTTCCTGATAAGTCAGAACATTTCAATATTCAATTCAATTAAAATTTCTCGTCTTTAGCTATATTTGTTAGTTGATAACACAGCATTTATGGTTATTTTTTTGTTCAGGACATTTTGTTGTCAAGCGTAGCTCAATAAATTGTAATACAATTAACAAATATTAAAACTGGTTCACAGGATAGTTAAAAACAATAGAAGCATATGATTTATGTAAAAATCGAGGCATAAGAAAAAACTAGAAAATATTCTATAATTGTTCAGCAGATGGAGTATTAAATAAAAAAATAAAATAAAAAAGGACACATTGTCACCAGAACCATATTGATTACCAATTGATGGGCGTGAAGGCATATTATTTTCTACGAAGGGCAAATATTTCTTAACTAAATTTCTCAAGATAATAAAAGCAACTCAATACCACCATGACGTTCCACCATATCTCGCCAGATATTGTTCAGTATATTTCACAGCTCGGTACAGTACAAACCAAGTGTTTAGGCCTTCAATGATTAAAAAGTAAATATCGAAAGAGCTGCTCGTTTCTTATGACTTTCAAACTTACATCCCCCGAAGTATCTCTAAGAGCGTTCACAATTAAAGATACTAAGGCGTCAATGAAAATATTATATTTCCGGAAAACTGCTGGGTTTTTAAAATAAAATGAAAAACAAGGACTAGGGCAAAGAGTGCCACCATATTTGTATTACGCCGGATTATTGGTAGAGATTGAGAAGCTTTTCAGAAGAAGGACAGCTCTTTCTCTTTTCTTTCTCAATTCCTGGAAAATCTTTTTAAATTAATGCAAAGTACTTGATCGCCATCGAGTCTCTAACAAGCTCTTAAAACGCACAGCCTCTCCATACGTCATCCATCCACGTGTTCCAGTTACTTATTCTTCCTTTTCCGTATGCCCGCCGTCATCTTCCTCCATGTTCAACTTTCTTGTTTGTCTTCCTAACTACCCAACTCACCTCCGTTCATTCTTCTTTTTACCAACAATTTATGGTATTTAAAAAGGATTGTTCGTTTTTTGCTCCTCTTTTTTCTGCATAGTTTGCTAGCTGTTTGTTCAGAAAGCCAGAGGAGACGCTGGCAATCACTTCTTCGGTTTTTAGCTGGCTCGACCGGAAGACACGCTCTCATTCCGTAGCAGCCGAAGGAAGCGTTTGTTCCTCTCTCAGAGATCTCTCTGTTGCCACGGCCCTTCGTTACCTGCTAACAACGCACGAAAAGCCTAATACTTTAGTGATAACTTGTCATGTATATTTAGATAAAATTTTGTTTTAAGTAAATGTGAGGGAACAAATATTCATTTTTAAGAAATTGAGAAGTAAAATTTGCTCCGTTTCCAATAACTTAGGCCATCAGAGGTTGGAATTAGAGCAAGCTTTAAATATAAGAACAGTCCACGTAAACAAATTCACTCCATACACTTCTTCGCAACCGGATTGTACTGAAATTCCCTCTACACAATTTCTTAGTTTCAGACCTTAAAAGCGCTAAGGTACACAGCATGCATACCCGCATCATAAATTCCCTAGACTTCGTATGTAATTCATTGGCCTGGCCGACTCTGAATCAGATGCCCCACCCATTACGGTCATTTTCTTTCAAATAGCTACCTAGATACGTAAGCGGTTCCACCTGCTCTATTGTATTCTCTCCCACTCTTATTGTCAACCCTATCTCCTCCCAGAAAACCTCATTACCTTTGCATTTTTATGATTTATCCTGCCCTCTTATCTTTCACGCTGTACTCAAACACACTCGTCGTTGAGCAATGAATATATTAGAATGAAGATGGCTAAGTGCTTGATTAGTATGGTGCAAAAGCAAGTAAGAAAATTAAAAGTAGACTGCTAAGTGAACTGAGCAAATATCTGGAAGCTAGAATGCACTCAGCAATTTGTACCGTATAGGAGTGAAGTGTAATGGAAGCCAAGTTGAGGCAAAATTACCTCGAGGACTAAAAAAAGGAGATCGGGTGAGTGAGATGTGAAAGGCTTCAAAGTAGTAAGGTAAAAGTTCACTCTCCTTATTGACTTTGTTCACTTAGATTAGTTCCTCCAGAGTTTTGCAGAGGTTTCAATATAAAACCCTGCAACCCAAGTGCAGAATGCGAATGATGATGACTTAAAAAATTGAATGAATTTGTGAGTGAGCACCAGAAAGATTGTGGAGAAAATTGAGAACCAGACAAAGTTTTTGATAAGAAAAAACAAGCAAAAACCGTGATAAAGTTAACTGAGCATCTACATACCTGAATGATCCTTCTTTATTGGTTATGACTAAAATGAAAGAATTTATCCAAAGAAATGGAACTTTAGACAATTAACGCCACTGACCTGAACTTTTTCTCCAACGATAAAGAAATATGTCTGAAAAATCTCCCCCGAAATAAAATATTCTCCGTTTGCTATTATAATTTCGGTCAATTGGGGTTGCAATTAGAGCGAGCTTTCTCACATTTGACGCTACAAAGAAATAATTATCTTACTTTATTTGAGTTACCTTAATATTTTGACGCATTGTGAGAAATGCCACCATTGAGGGTTAGACATTGTTGTGGCGGCAAAAGCGAATTCGAAACTGTCGTTTGTATATGCTAGTGTTTATCAGGATAGAGTGCATACGTCACCATTACTCCATTCTCTAGGGATAGGAATTATCAACTGAGAGATTTCAGCTTAATCTTGAAAACGAGCTACTGTTTTAAAATTTAATCCATAATGCCATACCCTTGTAAACCTGATTGGCTTTGCTTACATTGCTTCACACTCCTTTGTATATGTATATCCCTTCCTCCAACACTTTTCACTCTACCACCATGTATCTCTATTCTAATTCAACTATAATCCATCCTCTCGATATGGCCAAGCCACAAAACTTACTCCTATCATACAAGTCCTTTACTGGAGCATTCAAACCACATTAATTCATCACCCATTCCATTCTATACGTTTCACCTTTGTCCTATACGTTCTCCTTTTGCCGAAAATACTTTTAAGGTCCCACATGTTTAAGGAATATCTCCCTCTCTTATGCTTACCCTGACATTTCCAGGGATCTCTGCCGTCAAATAAAGTCGTGAGAAGGATAGTTTAATACAATGCGATTTTCGCACAAACAGACACCCATTTCTAAATATGCTCTACGTACTTGGGAAAACCATTCAGTTATTCGTAACTTAAGGAAATATCGTTTTTGACGTGCAATAATAATAAATACAACGATTGAAATCAAAGTCACTTAACTAATTTGAAAACCTCAGTTATTTCCTTTGAGACGTTGTAACTGCAGAAAGAAACTAGAAATGGAAATAATTTTGGACTTATGGTAAAAAATTGGGCATTGTTATAGTTATTGGCCTCCTTCAACAGTCATTGGATAGGCAATTGATAGCTTGTGGCCAAGTTGTTTAATCTTTTTCAAAAGTAACAAATCATTTTTGCTTTCACAAATTAATCCAACTATCGCCATATTTCTACAATCAATTCTTAATTGCAAGCATGATCAGTACATTAATCTCTTTATCACCTTGATCATCTAACTTTTCTTTAGATTGTTTTCTCTTACTTTGCTTCTTCATGTATATCAGTTGGAAATTTTGTTGTATTTCAGAGTAACTCTCATTCCTTCATTCTGCAATGCAATGCTTTTCATTTCCTTCCCCTTCTTTTTCCACCGACTCTTCCTGCTAATCCTACTGCGCACAATTCCTCTCACACCCACAATCATTCACTCTCACGACCGATATATTCGTCTCGCTCTCTCTGTTTCGAAGATAGCACACCCTCTATCACGCATCCATACAGCACTCTACCATATGGTCAAACAATATCTTCACTTTCACTTCCATTTTTTTACGCGCACCTCTCTTTCTCGTAATTTACTATCAATCCAGATCCGTAGTAGGCATCTCCTTCTAGTGGTTTGTTTGACATTTGATAATCCTCAACATCTGTGTATCCACTCTCTCAATCTCTCATCAAACGTAATGAAATAAATCATGCTTTAAAAATCGCCCCAATGCTATGTAAAGCGATATGGATTTTTTAAACGTTTATTCCATGTGCTTGAAATAAGCAATCCTTTTCTCATGCCCACACTAATTTCTCATGCACACACACTTTCTCAATTAATATTCACTCTATATTAACCAATAGTTGTAACTACTCTTTCCGTAAATCCCATTATTCACCACCCCAGTCATTTATGTTGCGCAGTACAATTCTTCTCTGACCGGGGTAAATCTAATTCAGTACTCCTCTCAGTTTACCCCAAAGCTGGTCTTTTACACAGTTACTTTCTCCGTCCATTGGTTTCTCTGCATGCCACAATAACAACTCTTCAAATACCAGTGCAGAATAAAACAGAGATATAGTTTTCCAGTCTGCACTATCCCCAAAACGGAGAAAATTGGACTCATGCTGGTGTACAGTGATCAAAAGTAACCACTAGGTCCTCTTCGGATAGAGAAAACAAATACAAAATCAAAAGGATAAAGAAAATAATTATATGAATATTCTTAAGCCAAGAGAGGCCAATAAAATTCAAATACATAGAGGCACAGGAACTGCGGCTACGAATGAAATCGGAAGAGACACATCAATTCCTCAAGTGTACAGGATAAGATTCAGACCAAAAAGCTGCTTCAAGAGATACTTTGGATGGATAAAATGCGGTCCAACCGTAAAATAACTCAAGTATCAATGCATTTACATCCGGGCAACTTTCAGAAAAATATGTGGTCTCATTGATATGAAAAACACAATAACACGTTTCTAAGCTTATGTTTTTCCCAATTTGATCAGTACCTACATTTATATTCAAATTACCTGTAATTTTCACCCTTAACGAATTCCATTTTTGCAAAAACTATTTTCAAGACGTATATTCTCCGAGGGGTTCATTTGTGTAAAACTTAAGGCTCCTTCATCTTTTTTTTGTTTTTCGTATATTATATAAGTAGTAAAAATTCACAATACGATAACACGGTACAAAGTACGCTGCTGCTGGCTACCATAGCTAGAGAACGATCATTAAAAATATTATCGTCGAATAATGTTTATATTTTGACTTTAAATTTTGTTTTCCAGTAGCTGAGGTATGACATTGAGAAAGCCGTGTTATTTTTAATAATACCTTACAGTAAGCAGGCTTACTCTATGATAATACATACGAATTATAATAACTCATAACTTGTGATTCCACATATCTTTATTAGGAACGACCCATGGTTCGACGTTCAACGTCATCCTCAAGTGACGTTGAACGTCGGTACTCGGGTCGTTCCAAATCAAGATATGTAAAATCACAAAGTTATGAGTTATCATTATTAACATTAAGACGTTTGAATCTCTAAAAATAGCATGGTATAACTTTGAATTAAAGAATTATAACCTAATTAAAGAATGAGTCAGCTTTAATAGATACGTCTCATTGCGCAAATGCATTCATGTGGTGAGATGGAATTGGTGAAATTTGCTTACTCAATTTCCAAGTCTAATATTAGGGAAGAATATGTGGAATTGTTTCTATATTTTTGCGGTAATTGCTTTAATTATTTTATCGTTTATTTACGAAGACATGGAGATGATTACTTTCTTGTTTTCGTATCATAATTTTGATCTTAGGTAATACAATACGTGCATGTAAGCAAATTTTTGTCAATTATGGCCCAAAACCAATATTAACTTGCAAACTTTCATTTTTTAACAACCATTTTGGTGTTCGTAAGGTGTTATGGGCGTTGAGCAATTCCCAATTCTTTATAATGGAGAGTAAAACTTCCATCAGTTCTAAAAACCTTGGAGTGACTAACCTTGAACTTTTGAGTTTCTTAGGTGACATTTTTCAAGATTTTTTAATAAAGCTGTCAAACAATTTAATGAGTCAATGAAAAATTTCAAATGGTTTAGTGTCTGAACCATCAGTTTATGTAGCTGAAATTTTCATTTCAATTTACCCTAGATCCTGACAGATAGCTGGTCGAGGATTAGTCCTCACCGTTTCTGTGTTCGTTCTTACATCATGGTTGGTTGCTCTGTATCTCTAGTCAATTCCAAAAATTGGCAATCAATAACTCGCGATCAAGGGCGAATAATAGAGAAACAACAAAAGACTTTTAACTGGCTAACGAGAGTGGTTTTTTAAGGAAGGTACGAGGTAGTGAACTGGTGGAAGTTTTTCGTCTTTTGAATCTTGTTACACGGTTGCCGGCTGGATCCAACGTCGTTCTGCCCAGAATCATAAACTGAAAAGTTAGTCTGCGCGCCTGCATCCACTCCCTTTTCCCCACTCAAAACCCTTCCGTTCGCTCCCCTCTTCTTTCAAACTCGTTCAGACTCAGCGCTTGAGTGTGACACTCACATTTCGGTGGAAAACTTTTCACTTCCCAGTTCATCTGATTCCCAAGGTGTGACGGACGATTCCTCTTTTAAGTGTACTCCTTTCTAGTTTTCTTTTGGGATGATGGGA
Source organism: Ceriagrion tenellum (assembly GCA_963169105.1). Classification (NCBI taxonomy): domain Eukaryota; kingdom Metazoa; phylum Arthropoda; class Insecta; order Odonata; family Coenagrionidae; genus Ceriagrion; species Ceriagrion tenellum. The sequence continues at coordinate 37,021,143 of OY720642.1, read as the reverse complement.
CGAAGGTATTTCTTTTCCTCTCCTCTTGTTCTGGCACTGTATCATTAAGTAGATTCCGCTGCAACTGTGCGAGTCCAAACGAACACTGAATTCCCTATTTTCGTATGTGTTTCGTAGTTTCAGGCGTAACCTCGTGGAATTTGTTAACAATATAATGATAGATAAATATTTCTCGGGTTTGGCACCGGGTAAGGCTGTTTAAGGCCAACTCATAACTTTGATGTTACTTCGCCCGTATTTTATTACATCCCGACTTCTAATCAGAATTATGAAACTGAAAATAATTATATACACGCTATAAGCAATAAATATTTGAATTATTATTCCCTAAAAGAAGCATTAAACTGGAAAAGTTGAATGAACTTATCACTTTTAATAACTTTGCATCAAAAGATTCCATTAGCTAAGGACACGAAAAACATGTAAGATTCAAAGCACTGAATCGTTTGAAATTTTTAATTTAATCATTAAACTGTTCAACTGCTTCATTCAAGAATCTGGAAAAATGTCACCTAATTAACCCATACATTGAAAGTTAGCCATTCCAGGTTTTTTCAGAAGGGATGGAAGTTTTACCTCTCCGCTATAAATTTTGCGAATTTACTTACTATTTAAAAAGCAATTACCGAATGCATAAACTATGGACAGAATTAATAGAACAAGTAGAGAACACATATTCGCAAATATTTGGACATAAGCAAACAATAAAAAGTGATGAAACATCAATAATGGGAATATTATCTAGAAAATTTTGTTATACATTACCGATTTGCATTCGCATTTCGGCACTTGAGAGTTTTACATTATTTGGTTCATACTTTTGCTAAACTATTGTTCACCATGTAGATATCCATATAGTTTTACTAAACTTACGAAGTAATGCGTCAATTCGACGGACATGTAACTTCCGAACGTCGACATTTCGTTATCCGATAGAACAGGGCTAAAAAAGTATAAAAATATACTTTTTCGACGCAGACATTTGTTTTCCAAATAGCCGTACGCTTTTCTCCACAAATTAAATAAGCCAGAAAAGCATCAAGACACAGCATGTAGTCCAATAAATTGAAAAAAGCAAGAAAAATTGAAAAAAATATCACCAATAAAACTTAAACCACTCAAAAAACAAAAAAATACTTATTTTTCAACACTGATGTTCAACTTCTCAAGCTTTAAGTTTAATCTTTCACTCAAACATCAAATTTCACCTCTTCAAAATCTTCCCACACCAGAGTGCCCATTGTGAGCCCAACTCGACGGCACAGTTTCAATTAAAGTCCCTCAGACGTGCCAGACGTGGGAAATTTAAAGGGTATCACGAATCTTCACAGCAAGAGGCTCGTCCTCGACGTGAGCTTGTTTACACATGCGCGAGGTGTCTCTAGTGTTAGTGTGGTTCTGGAAGGAAACGAAGAGTGAAATGAGGAAGTGAGTATTGTTGGTTGTGATGTTCGGATAGCCAGCGTTAGCGCGATTTGTGAATAAATGATGGCGAGACCGCGAGAAGGCATCCATGTGCGGCGCGCGGCCATGGAAACGAGCAAGTATATATTTACGCACTCACTCACAAACACAAAGAAAAAAGAGAAAATGCAAACACTAAAAGACACATATTTACACGCCCTCATGATGAGTAGCACGATCTATCCCACGTGCTCGGTCGCTAGCTCTCATTTTCTGGAAAGACATCGTTTCATTCGGGCGGTACTCTTACGATATTGATCCATCCTTCGAGGTAATTGGAGCGAAAATTTCTTTAGGCATCATATAGGCAATTTTTGACATTTTTAAAATTATTAACGAATCAGTTTTGAGAAGCACGAAATATAAATAACAATATTAATGGCATACAATATTATTTTTCACGACTGAACTACAAATAAAAAAAATATTTTTTGTTTCAACTTGATGATCCATAACTAAGCAATATACTTCATATTTTTCAATAAGATAATATTCGGACGACGCATTTTGTCCTTTTACGGCTCGCCAAGTACATAAAATTCAGTACTTGACGTATGTCGACATGAAGTATTCTGCTTAATTATCGGATACGTATACCCAAAACTTATATAAGAAGTGCCGCCTGCATTAGCCAAGTTTTAGCTTTGCTTATTAGTTTTACGTTGAAAATACCAAGTTCTTTTAATAATTTACCAAATGTTTTACGGAAGGTAGTTAATTTATTTAAAAAAATAATTTAAAATACAGGAAATGCAAATCTTTATAGACATGGCGTTGACTGTGAATGAGAACCTCGATCCATAGAGTGCTACAACTCTTTATCGTGTAGAGCTACGCTCCATACGAATGTTTTCACGTAGTATTTCCTGGTTTGTAGTCCTTTCTTCTTTGAGCACAGCAGATGTCTTTTTCCCATGAACATCTTCTTATCTTGGGCTATTCTCCGCTTGATTGTCGTTATACTTCTCCCGTCCCACGTGATGGTACTTCTGAGATAGGTGAAGGAATCCACTTGCGCTATTTTCTCTCCTGTCGGGTGACTTCTACACTCAGCTTCTCTCTTCCGCATTCTAGGATTTTGGTCTTCGCCTTATTTCTTTTCATGTCGTATTATTTGAGAACTTGGTCCATTACGTTTTGACCAAGTTCCTTTGAAGATCATCGCGATTTCCTGCTATAACTGCGATATCATCTGTAAAAGCGGAGCAGCTTTATTTCTTCACCGTTTATCTTTATTACGTTTAATCCACTTTCACTGATATTTAATTATAATTTGAAATAAAAGACCATTTTTTAATGGGGGGCCAAATTTTTTAACTCATGTACCAATTAAGGTATTTCTATGACTACTACACCTTCAAATCTTTCGCCACCACAGATCACTCCCGTTTCCTTGGTTCTTCAATATCTACCGAGTGGGAGGATAAAAAAAGGCACTGACAGGAATGAAAAAACATGGTCCGTATAGAATTACGTTGAAGATGAAGTGTAGAATATAAAATTCATTATAAACGATTTAAACAAACAATCGTCGTACTTATGAGCCGACTTTAAACATAATCAATTCTTTCAATATTTTTCAAATTCATATGCACTAATAAATGCGTTCAAGTTGATTGAAGCAACAATAATTGAAAAGAAGTTGAAAGACATAATAATTTGGGAGGATAATATGAGAATAAAATATATCCGATGAAAATCACAACCAAAGGCAATGGTTTATACTCTTTTATTATCTTCTAAAGTCATCAAAATTAGGTATGTCCTATACCATGCTAAAATTTGTATACCCGCGATGCAAATATTCCGGAAATCCTCATAACTTGCTCTAGTAGCCAATACCCACGACAGAATAAAAATCATTTCGAGTTTCGGTTAACTAAATTCACCCAACAAGAAATCTGGTGCACAGTTTATTAGTTATGACGTCACCAATGACGTAGTGTATCACTATGGATAGCCATTGACGAATGATTGAAGAGCATGGAAAACAGCACACTAAATGCGGAAAAACGGCAGACTAGGCAGCCTAACATAGGCAAATAGTTGACTAATCATCGACTTGGGAAAGTACATACATTCGAAAGGGAAAACCTTGGGAAACAAAATATATAATTTACTCAGCAAAGTATGAATCACTAGGAATACTGTCACGGTGGAAAAATTTACAAGAACTACATCGGATGAATATAAAAAATGGACGAAAGTTTTGATAGAGATTAGTTTTTGCCAATTCATTCATGCCATAACGTTTTTTTGTTTGAAACCTATTACATATATTGCTGAGGATGGCCATAAAATTGTGACACAATGAAAAATATACTCTGAAAATTCCACATAAAATTTATTTCCAAGACCGGTTTCGTAACAGAGTTCTATCTTCAGGCTAGAATAAATTTTATGTGAAATTCGTTAGGTATATTTTATCTTTGTGTCGGGATGGAAAAATTCTATTGAGTAGTTTCACAGATGACGTCTTACTGACCATGAAATCACGAGTATTAATTCGATAAATAAAAAAACATTCCGTTTATTGATATTCCAAGTCATTTTCAAGAAAATAGGTAGACGTAAGAGTAAAATTTGGGCATAAGGACTGGTAGAGGAAAAGTAATGGTTACCCTCGTATGTTATATACATAAGCACATAAGCATAATTTTTACGCTGCCGAGAATTTCTTTTAAAGATTAATTATATTTATTGTTCCTTGTTTATATTTTCTTTGCATTATGCATGATATTTTCACCGTTTTTTACTTAATTGACAGCAAAAATAAAGCAATAAGAAGTAGGAAGGCGGCTAGTATCTTGCTGCAAATTTTAAAACAATACTAAATATTTTCTGAGAACACACCGTTAACGATACATGATCCATAGGGCACTCGGCAGGGGATTTTGAAAACAATTGAGAAGTTTGTTCGGGTATGACCTGATTGAAATATCTTGATTCATACGCCAAGGCCTTGAATAAAACATTGCCCACGGGAGCCCATATCTAGTAGAGAAACCGGTCCATTTAGGATTGGGTGGCCAATTAACAAAATAAAGAATATTTAGCATTCATTTGGTTAATGAGATTTACCTGTAGGATAACAAAGGATTTCCGGGAAAAACGGAAAAAGAGACATCGCCCATGGGAACACAGGGACCCAAAATCCATTCCTAGCAGAGAAGCCCGTCCATTAATAAAAAATCAATAAAAAATCACGAAAAAAAAAATAAATAATCAATAAAAAATAGTCAGCATTCCTTGCGTTAATGACCTTTACTTGTACGGCAACAAAGGATTTTCGGGAAAAACAGGAAAAGAGACATTTCCCACGGGAACACAGAGATGTAAACCATGCAACAGAACGAAAATGTACCAACAAAATTCGTGTACGTACGGGAGGAAAGACTAAGACTTATTGCTGGACATAAAAGAGTATAATTTCTTAGCATAGCTACATCCAACTAGCTAACTGTACAGAGTATAGTTTGCACTGCTGACATCGATGAGTTATGTATTTCACAAAAGGGAGTACAGCCACCTAGGAGTTAAATTGTAAACTTGATATTCTTTATGGTAACTAGCACTATTAACCCTTCTAGTTCAATTAAAACTAGCTGTTTGAATAGAACACTCAACACGAAACAGATATCAGGCCTCGTCTCTTAAGCATTTCTAAACATATGTTTTTCTTTAAGCAATAGTCGTCACTGTGCTTCTAATATCTCATAAACCACAGAAATTACATCGATAAATATGCTTGAAAAGCTATGGTCATATTGAAAAAGTACATACATACTACGAATAGTAACGTCACAAATATATAAGTAATCACCTTGCCTGAAAAGAAATTTACAAGCTAATTCATCAATTCTTTTACAGAAGAGATGATATAAAATGGCATAAAAATTAATTTTGGGATAAAGTAAACTGATTAAAATAGTTATGGAATGAAGAAAATATAGGCTCTAAATAGCGGCCGTTGCAAATATATGTAACCCTTTTGATGCATAGGATTGTAAAATATCGATTTACAATTTATAATTTATGTAGTTCTATAAAACAAGACGCTAATTTGGAATCTTCAGAGCAACTCTATTTTCCCCTGTAATATAGATAGTGTTTAACAGAAATTCCATGGGTTACATTAACTTCAAAACTAAAAGACATATTATAAACAACAGACGAATTTAACGGTTGCAAATGGTTTAGATAGTAAAATATTCATGATATTGACTGATGACTCTAGTAAGATAAAGCTATTCTTCATTACAGCCTTTAAGACATTAGTCCAAGGGCAGTATAACTTTTACTCCATCCAAATCCAAAGAACGAAATATATCTAAATGAAGATAGCTCCAGAATTAATTTTTTTTTATCATTTCCTCTTAAAACGCCGAATGCAACTGACTTGTGTTACACATGTTAATACACAGAAACCAAAACCATCCATTCATCGTATATTTAGGAAAAAAATGACTTGAGTAGTGGGTCAACTCTTACGAAAAGCCAAGCAAACTTCGCAATCTTTGGCACCACTACCACTGAAAGCGTACGTTCTAAATTCAACCCCTCGGGTAAATACTCTGCGGTGGGGTGAAAGGGCATCTGGTAGATGACCGAGAATGTTTTGAAGAAGAATGGCTTTAAGGCTTCCAAAATTCTGGCAAGTTTACTTTCCATAGGTGCGGAACCGGTTGCAAGGGTCGACTGAGGAATCAAATTCCTGCGATGACCTAGTCTATCCCTCTCAAATTCCCCACGGGGAGAGCTTTACCCGGCCCCAAGCTTTGGGTCCAAGAAGGCCCGGGATCTCAGCAAGGCTCACCCGACGCATGCCTCCCGGGTCTCGGGTATGACGGCGCTGTGTTCTCCGCCAGACCCATCTCTTTCAAGATCCCAGAAACCACGGATCTTTCAAAAACTTCCGGAGAACTCCTGTTTTGTTTTGACTTACTCTTCCTAGCCTCAAACACCTTCTCATGCCATCAACGACTTCCCAATTCAAAAAAAATCACTTCATCTTGGAGAACACATGCTTTGATATTGGCTGAAACTATTTTTTTTCTAAACCCTTTTGCTCCTCCGACATTTTCCTCTCTAAATGTTAAAAATTTCGCTCCCAGTTTTATAAAACAATTTTTTGAAATATTTCTTGTATATTTATCGTTTCACCTGGTACTTGAGTCTAAAATTATGATTCTTTAAATGTTTACGTTAAAATTATGTTGAAATACAATGAAAGAAATGAACACGAGAAAATCACAATCCCTTTATATAAGATACAATTTAAACAATTTAGCTTTTATTAAGACCTGGATATCTGCAATTTGAGTGCTTAAGGAGACCTGAAGAACTCGGCATATAGATTCCTAGAGTGCCAAATTTAAGAAAAAATGAAAATTCATATAAATTAAAATTTTACATTATAAGCAATTAAAATTTAAATTATTACATATAGTATTATTATAAACAGGCAATGATTGCATGTATTTAAAATTTATCTTGGAGACGGTCTAACAATTTCGATTAGACGACATATCATGAGTGTTTTTTTGGCTCAAGAAACTCCAGCTCTGATTTACGGAAAAAATTTGCTAAGGGAACGAAAAATCACTTACAGTATGGAAGCTTGTAGGGAATAATAATTATACTATTAAAAACCCATTAATATGATATAATACCGGAGACAACGAGACTCGGACTAAATTGAGAACGAAAGAGAGTTGAGTGATAGGTGGATTTGTGACTGCGGTATTTTATGACACGGTCGAAAAATTAAATTGCTCACCTCGTCAGAATTTATTCATCAATCCTTCAAAGAAAATTTACAATTCAAAGGTCGCGAAATCCTTCGTGTTATTTTGTTGTGGAAAATAAAAATATTTAATTTTTTATTTAACAAATAATGTTTTATAGTTTTTCCAACCTATGTAGGCATTTTTGTTGAACCGAGAACATGTGAATCATAGTTTCTTAATCCTAAAATGATATAAGCATCAAGAAGACTGCATTAGCGCTTTGCTCTGTACCCTGACCCTACTAGCCAAAAGTTCGTGGCCACAGTAGCTAGCGCCCCATCCATCTGCTTCGATGATTACAACAATTAGAATCTCTTCCAATCTCGTCCTCACTCGCCATTTCAAAGGTTCCTGTTCCCACTACTCCCTCTCCCGAGCCTATATTGTGTCTCAATGGAAAATAGAGCAATCAACATAATACTTTTAACAAAGAGCTTTCTTGAAAACGTAGCGTAGCAGTTACTGAGAATAGTTTCCTCCTGCATGTGAATTTGACGTGATACGTATTTAAACTCGGGGAGTAGATGTGGTTTAAGGGCGATGCAAACGTTTGATTTGCCCGGTTGGATCCTTATATTTATTTTTATAATAATCCTCCCAAAGCAAGAGTTTTCTTAAAATAAAGCTACAACAATGACTTTTGTGTCAATGCTTACTTCAATGCCAATAGAGAGATAATTTATTCATCCCAGGACATGAAGGAAAATAGAATCCAATAGTCCAAAAAGAAATTTCAACGTGACTAAGACAATACTATATTCATTTTAACCTACCATAATGATAAATGAAAAATCGCTGAAATGAATTTGGTAGTGATAACACTGCGGTCAATGAGGCCTAAGATTAAACAATAATTTTGTATAAAACGCGGAATCCTAAATATTTGTTTATCACCCGGAAATTGTCATGACCACCTAAACTAACCAAGAACCAGTGAATGAGGAAGGTAGAAAGAGTAAATTTATTGGCAATGTCAAGTAAAATTTTTTTTCATAAAAACTAAAATAGCTGCCAATTATGGCATTAATTCCCTTGCCATCCATCCCAAGCGTAATTAATTCCAGTACACTTGTTTTGTTGCAATTGGTTATTAAAAGAAATCGTAGAACTAATGAGTGGGCTGCCAAGTGGTTACGACGGTTTGTTGATATTTAGGGGATATCATGGAGAGGCGAGAGGGACCATTAAACCGTACATCCTCAAAATCGTAAACCTTAAACATCACATTTTGTCTTTGCTTTATCAGGAAGATATATGCCGACTTATTTCAAGGAAAGAGACAGGCTAAGGTAATGGTCTCAGAATAACAGAACACTTTCTGTAAGCCGCAACGACAAAGAGTTACAAAACTGGTTCTTATGGGAGTTGAACTTCATAATAAAAGTTACATTCAGAAAACAATGCCATACTATTGAAGCTGCGAGCCTTTTTCGTGAGATGTAATAGCTATTGAAATGAACGAAAATAGAATTGAATCGTCAAAAACGACATTTTAATGTGAAAAAGACAGTACTAGAATTATTTAAACCTACTCTAATGATGTAATGAAAAATACCTCGAATGAATTTGGTACAATCAGTTCCGTTGAAATTCACCCCAAGCTAATAGGACGTAAATAATTAGGTGGTGATAACACTGCGGTCGGAGAGGCCTAAGATTAATCAGTAATTTCGAGTAAAATTGAAACAATATGGCGCACATGAGACCGCAAGAGGACATCGTACATTATGCAGCGCTTCCCACAGTGCGTTGGTTTCCTCGAAACGGATCGGATGATGGTGAATGTCGGATAGCCCCCACGCAACGACGATAAAATGCCAGCGGCGCAGAGTGAGAGGGAGAAAGATACATGAAGAGAGAGAGAGGAGAGGGAAAGTGGAGAGGAATCATTTATTTTTGAAAACCCCGCTGGCACCGTTCCAACCTCGCGGTCAAATGGACGCTACGTTCATGTAAAAAATTCTCACGCAGCGTGGGCCCGAGTAAGCAACAGAGAGTTGCGTATTTGATTCCCAATCCCGCCTATTGTGTCTACCTGGCGAGCCACACGGACAACAGCCGATGATTTGCATGCAAATATTCCAGAAGGAAAAAAATCATCCCTAACTGGACCGGGGCTCAACTTCGGATCCCTCCACATGGTGGAATATTTGTTAGCCAGTTAAGTGACCAAGGTTGTCACTTAACTACCATAGGTCTAACGTCTAGGTACTCCTCTCCCCCGAGTATTTTTTGGGCTTCAAAGGAAGTAGATGTTTACAACTGCCGTACATTCAGTTCCCAAGAATAACTAAAACAAATAGCCTTAAAATTAGCCGATGTTCTAACAAAATTAACTTTGTGGAATATTTACATTTTATAAAAATAATATTAATATTCACTCAAATTACTCCACATTTAATCATTTTATCTAGGTAAAAAAGCGTGAAAAATTGCAAGAAACGATTCGTAGCTGTTACATTTCTCCAATAAAAACCAATAGTTGTCATTAGTGATCCATCTGAACTGCCTTAATTGTATAAACTAACGTTTCCCAAGCAATTTTGAGCCATGGATCCACTAACCTCTACCCAATGCCTCCCAAATGTCAGCTATGAAATCTAAGACTACATGACCAAAGCAGGATTTTTATAAAAATAAAGCTACAACAAAAACTTTTGATTAATACTTTTTTAATGGCCAACAGAGAGATAGTTAAGTCATCCTAGGACATGATTGTCTGGTACCATTCGGACAGGTCCCTACCTCCAGCACCCTCACGTTCTCTTCCCTTGTTTTCTTTTACATCCCCTAGATAAAAGCACCACCCCCACGGGAAGGTTGAGCCCTCATTTAGAACCACTTGAATATAATACTCATACGACAACTATAATGATAAGAGGCGATCGATACACTACCGCTACAAAAAACACAAAGAAAAGTGCCCGTTAAAGGCTAGATACGGCTTGAACAAAGATTCTAGACAGAAATCCAAGTTCCACTCAGCGTGCAGCAACAAGGACATATAGCAAGGGGTTTCAGGACACCAGACGGAGAAATGAAAGAATAGGAGAACGAAATTAAACAAAGGAATGGTGAACGATTTGCTAACGGAGTGAGTCCGCGTCTTCCTTTTTTTTGTTGCAGTCACAAATGGTGTAAAGGAAGAATTTAGAATTCATTTGTTCGACAGTGTATCTCTTTCATTAAGTCGCTTCCGTCAGTTATAAAGATATCGCACGGGAGATATAACAGAGTAATATTTCTCTGTATACCTCGAAACATCGTAGGCTGAATATTTCTACTTAGCCTAGCATGCAGTCTCTGTGTCGACAACGGCTTTCCACCAAGTTCTTCCATTACCTGTTTCACACTATCTATTTGCTTGCGGCAGTTTTCAACGAAAGGAGCGCTTTCCTCTGTATTTCGATTATTTCACATACCCAACCTCTCTGTGCAAGATACCAAGGGTTTTTGGAGAAGGTACTCCTCACTGGGGTACCACTAGAGTACTAAGAAAAACTAAATAAATAAAAACACAGTTTTATGTCTCACGGTAAAAAAGTCTCAGTAAACACAAGGCTTTATCGATAGACAATTGTGAGGTGAAATATTCGAGATGTGAAATACCGTCTCGATGAAAGTTGATATGTTTGCGAAATGATTTCTTCCTTTCGACTCTTCTGGTTGGAGTATTTCCTCAGCATGTGAGAGAGAAGCGGCAGACTCTTTTTGTAGGGGCATTTGGGAAACGGATTTCTCCGGAGGAAGACGGGCGGAGATATATACGTGAACACACGTGGGACAGGACATGAGACAAGATATGCAAAAAGAAACGGACAATGTCTCCGGGGTAAAAGGATCTTCCGTGGGCTGGCGCCAGATGGTGATGCTGATAGGGCAGGGAGGGGTTGAGCGGTCGAAGATAAAAGCGGAGAAAATAAAAAAATGAAATGGTGAAGAGGAAGAAATGAAGATAAAGGGAACGGATGTGCAATCAAAAGGAGGAGACGATAGAGAGGAAATGAAGCAGGAAGAGAACAAGATAAAGAAGGAAATGACTAAAGGGATGTGACTCAGTCTTCAGCTTGCAAGAGAATACGTGCGTTGAATCCCTTTGTCACTACATTCCTCGAATTCTTATACGACGGTTTTTTTAAAGAAAAGCGGCAATACATGCAAAGAATACAACGGCTCATAATTTAGTTTAAAATCCAATCGCAATGAGAGTGAAAGTAGAAATATCATTGAAAACCAATCATAAATGGCTTAACGATGACAAGATTAAAACCTCATGATAGCATGCTTAGAAATATTTTCAAAATTGTGATAAAGGCACAATGGTATCACCGGTTGCGTCACAAAAACAAAAAATCCAGGAAATGGAGCTGTAGCAAAGTTCTGAGAAGTTTTTTATCTCTGAAACAGTTATTGCCATTCAAATAATGAGAAAAATAGATGCATCCACGCTCTTCACGTAGTTAATAGTAGAAAAATTGAATTAGTAAGGAAAACTTCACAGTTGTTTGCTAGCTTATGAAATCCTATTTCAACTTGATTGAATTAATTTTTCTATATAAAACCATTTGGTTGCATCTTGTAAAATTTTCCATGTTGTGGAACGTCCATAAATTCATGTAATTAGTATATTTTCAAAATATTATTACTCATTTTTATGATAATTAACGTCCTTTTAGAATGTTAAAGCCATTTCCATGAAGCTTACCAATCTTGCAATGGCACATATACTAACTAGCAGAAATCACACTCTGGATGATAAACATCAGTTCGAATAAATTATAGAAAATTTATCACATTACTCTACGTCATCGAGTTGAGTAAATCACTCCGGCACTAGTTAAATGCATGTATTCTTCATGGGTATACATACACATTGCTCAATATACTCAAAACAACATAGAAAAAAGAATAAACTCTAAAGTTTCACATCAAATAAGAGTGAAAGTGATTTTAGCTGAATGATTTTGACATACTTCGATTAGTTAGCCAGTGCTGTTCAAAGTGGGCGCCATGACTTCACAGCGGAACAGGTTGTAGTATGAGAGCAGCGTTAAAAAAATATTTTGAATCCGTAAACGTTAGATTTAGTATGTTTGAAATGGGTGTTTCAAGTATTAAACTTGTGAAATTATTCTAAAAGTTTAACTTTTTTTAAAAGTGGATATTTATTTGCATGAAATCTAAGTTTTTCAGTTGATGTTAGCGAAATGGTGCTGCATACAATTTCACGTATCCATAAGGTGCTGTCATGAGGCAAAGTTTGGAATTTGCTGGCTCGGACAATGGAATAAGGAGACTCGATGAAGATAATGGCAGTATGAACAGATAATAATGCTAGCTGTTCACAAAATTTTCGCTCCTCATATAATTTAGCTTTTCCATGAAATTTCCACTCTGATAATCACAGCTTACGTGAGGGGAGAACACGAGGCAACTACGAAACAGAAAGGGGTAGCAGCGAGATGTGCGTGAAAAAAAGAAGAGCAAAAAGGACGGGGAAGGTTGACAATTTATGAAAACTGAGAACAAGGGGAAGGAAATTGGGCGAGTAATAATGGAGGGGACGCAGGAAGAAGAACCGGAGCGAAACGAGAAAAGTTGGGGAGTCAAGAAAAAAAATCAGGCGGTAGAAGTTTGGGAAGAAACACTTTCAAGTAGAGAGAACGAGTGGATAAGAGAACACTGAGAAAAATGCGCGAATGAGAAAATGGAGGAAATTAGAAGGGAGATACAGGAAGACACGAAATGTAATGGAAGAATTACAACAGAAAGGGAAAGCAAAGAGAGAAACAGTTGGATGTGACATAGATTCAGGTAATCAGAGAAATAACTTAGTCCAATTGTCACTAGTTTTGCATTAGATTGGTAGTTAGTGGTATTTTTACTAGATCGAAATGCATTAAATATACATTTTACACATAAACTTTAATTTTATCGTGACCTAATAAGTAACGAGCATTAAAATTTGATGCTATAATATGTTTTCTGGAGAATTTTAATAAGTATATCGTTTACGTTGGCGCAATCTTTCTTTTGGAATTGTCTTTTTCACTGAGTTTTAGACAAAAGAGTAGAAAATTTTAATAGATATTTTTAACTAACTCTTTACATTTTAAGGATTCTGGAATAATTCAAATCAAATACCGACTTTAAAGAAGTAAAAACTAGGATTCCTACTTCTATCTCTCATTCCTGAGTCACAAGTATTAACAGCAATCCCTTGGTCGGAGCGTAGTAGAAATACCCCAAAAAAATGACAAAATATCAGTATTATATTTGTTACGATAATGCTGTGCTATTAATTTTTGAAAGCAAATGGATTAAAACGAATACTCACTAGTTTTTATCGTCAAATAAAAGTTTTCCCTGAAAAGTAGTTATTATTGTCTAGTAACACCTCGGCTCAAAACGAGTATTTTGCGCCTTTTACGTGAGAAGTCGCTAAATTTGGCAACAATGCCGCTATTTTGTCAACACTGATCATAAAACGTTTTGCATTTTAATTACTAAATACAAGATGTCAAAATATTTGTCTTGGGCAAAAGTTCCAACTTATTTGTACATACGTATCGTGTGCAGCGTGCATTTCCAAGGGGAATGGCGGTAATTAAGAGAACTAGGTGAATTGACCAGGGTTGTCTTAAGTTTAAAGTATAAAGTCCACCACATGTGGAGGGACGAAGTTTAGGTGAAGCCATTTCCGCCTAATTGAGACACCCTAGAATACTTGGATTGCTGTACGAGTTCGTGAGATGAAGCGGATATTCTAGCGACGAGTACTTGTTTCCTGCTTTAAAGTGAAATATTTGTATTTTTTTCAATTTGAAAGACGATAACTGTAGCATACAAATTCAAAAGCAGGCTATAAACTTTTCAATGCACCCACATTAATATTTTACCATGAGATGGGTGGTAGAGATGAAGTTATATTCGATCATCAGATTCACCGGTATTATCCCAATTTCTTAGTAATTCAAAACGTTATGTACAGCAAACGTTCAGATAAATGACTAAATGCCCACACTCCTTAATATAAAGTACAGGCAGTGATGCTTCAGGTACTCAAATAAACACATTGGCACAGATCAACTGGGGTAACTCAATATGTTGCTACATCATGGTTGGTGGGACTTGTTCGTCGTTGATGGCCCAGTAAAGCCAAAGTATTCCGAGCTTCGACAACGGACATATACCGCGAGCGTAGAGTGTCGCGATACTTTATGAAGCGGCTGTGCATGGGAATCCGCATGCCATGTATCGGAGACCATCTGAATCATTACACTTAGTAACTGAATCATACGTACGTACTAGACGCCTTTAATGCAGTAGATATAAAATTCTTGAGAGGGTAACATTTTAGGTTGGAGATTTAAGAAATTCTGATAGTTTTTTTCTTCTTCCAAAATCTGAATCCGAAGCGTGATTTTGTCCATGCCTCATCCTCCATCATTCCCCGCTTTTACTCTCGCTCTCTCCTCAACATATCCTCCGCGTCGTTTCCGTCAATCGTTTCCTCTCCCACATCCCTCCCTACGAGTCTTACCCTCCCAAATAGAAACCCTTCACCCTTGAATATTCTTTCCACATCCAAAACCCTTCCGACGATTCCCGACCACCGTCGCATGCGTTGGCGCTCCCAACCCCCACAATCTTTCTCCTGCAATCCCCAAGACGTCCTCCCTTCCCAGGGTGGGGACCCCTTTCGCTCCTGCTTGAGAAAAAGACCTCTTTGTCCTCGACCTCCCTCCAACCCCCTCGCACGAATACTCTTCCGCGAGCTATCACCTTCCCTTAGTGGTCTTCCCAGCGCTGTCAACGTTGTAAAGTAGCCTCCTGTCTGCATTGCAATATCGAAGCCATCCGTTGATTTAGGTGCAAAGTTCAATCACCTTCTTAAACAATATATCACAACGCATAAGATCGACAATCTGTCTTTGGTGATTTTCCCCACTTAAGGACTTTGTCGCCTCTAGGTCGTTTATTTTCTTTAGTTCACAAAAATGAGTCCTCGGCTTCAGTGGTTGATTATTCTTTTCAATGCATACAAGTAAATATGTAAAGTTATATTGTGGAGTATTATTCGGCAAATGAATGGCCATTTCTCTCAAGAGAGAAACCTGTCAACTAATAGGCTCACGTAACGGTATCGTTTAAGATGTCATATCTCAGGCAATAAATTTTCTATTTTATTGTCGTAAAAATTTGTTCCTACTTCTCGGATGGAAGAAGAAGGTTATTAGAGAAGAACAATTTTTGACGGTTGCGAACATCACCAAGATATTTGGACTTAATTACCAAACATTTTGATTGAAAAAGATCGATACAAGTCTTATTGTTAGTGAAGACAATTTTTACTTCATTCATTCGTACAAGTCTCTGATTTTAACACTCCCGCTCTAGTTTCTTTCTTTTCACGTCGTGGCACTTGCGTATAAATCACAAGTGAAATCTAATGAGTGATACACGCTTGTGGATTGGATATTTGGGGAGGCGACCGACGGCTAAGGTCATTTACGCCATAGGAGATAGCCAGGGGAGGAAGGGTGGATAGATACCCGGCGTCGGAATTAGCCTACTTTTTACGAGAGGCGCCAAGGGGACTACGGCTTAACGTCTCATCCGATAGACGGAGTACTTTACTTGAAATACCCACCACAAGACACTCAAGTAGGTATCGGGTTCCTCTGAAAAACATCCGCCTCTGCAGGGATTTGAACCCTGGCCGCCTGCGTGGTAGGCGAGTACTCTAGCCGCCAAACCAATCCGATCCCCACATGGTTGTGAATAAGGCAGCACTTCATCAGAGCTTATAATATAGTATTCAAATCTATGTATTGGGGACTCAGTGATGCATAATATGAGGGAAATAAAAACTTTGGTCATTACAAATATTTCATTTGAAAACTTTTAGTTCCACGCGAGAGGAAATTAAATTAGGTGAGCTAACATGGTGTTAAAGGACTAGCATCAGATGGGGAAGGATGGAGGGCTGAATTCAACCAATCTTAGGATTAAACGACCAAAGAATGAATGATGACTGAAGCAAGTCTCGGTTTAAGTTAGCATCGGCACTAGCAGTTTACCATGACCAGTTCGAAAACATTTTAGACTTGAAGAATTATGTTGAATATAAGATTGTTCTTTCTCGGCAAATTATATTGTTAAATAATTCTCGGGATTCAAGCCGAGTAAGAATTTTGGCTGCTTACGTTTCAATGGAACTCTTCCATCGTCCTCAGAGCAATAAGAATTGCAGGACTTTCTTCCTGCGGTTATATATCCGTCTGATCCGGTGGGCATTGTTGTTCTCTTTTTTCCGTTAACACCTGGAGTTTACCGTATCCCATGTCAGTTCGGAAAAGTATATATTGGAGAGACAGAAATCACGATAGAGATCCGAATAAAAGAGCACAGGAGTTGTATTAGGCTATTCCATCCGGAGAATTCTGCCTTGGCTGAACATAGCCTATCGGAAGATCACATCATCTCCTTCGATGAGGCTCAAGTGGTATCCAAAGCAAATGGGTATTGAGATCGTCTCCTTAAAGAAGCCATTGGATTCAGGAGAATAACAACTTGAATCGGGACTCTGGGTACATCCTCAGCAGGGAATGGAAACCGTTAATTAAAACAATAAAAGGAAAAAAGGAGATAACAATGCCCATAGGCTTAGACGGATATATATGCGCAGGAAAAAAGGCCTGCAATTCTTATTTTTCTGAGGACGATGGAAGAGTTTTCCATTGAAACGTTAACAGCCAAAATTCTTACTCGGCTTGAATCCCGAGAATTATTTATAAATTATCTTGAATGCTTCCGATGGTTGGAGATATTGCTGTGACATACGACCCGCGGGACGTAAATTGCCCACCACTGGTTTAGTGGGAGCGGAGACGTTCGTGGGAAGGAGGATGGAGTGGAGAGTTGTTACAAGCCGATGAGCGATGATAACAATAACTGGTGTTATCCTTCCCTCCCTTCAACTCCCATTGGATGAAGGATTTCCGCAAACTTGCATCTGAGACTGAAGGCCTCCGCGTTAAGGGGGCGAGATGTCCGCCATTGTGGGTTGGCCATTGATCTCGAGTGCCCGTCTGTAACGTAATACTCGTCTCGCGTGATGCACAGCGTAATGTACTAGGTCTCTCACTTGGTCTGGAGAGGGATGCCGCCTCTTATACAAAGAGAGTGAGTGGTGTATCCCCTTTCCCGAAGCACCGTATCCTAAGCGCCATCTTTTAACTCGTGCCCTCTCATCACCTCTCAACTCCCTCTGAGAGTGCAGTCGGAAACTACTCGGACATGCTTGCGGCAAGCAACTAAGAGGTACGTATGTCTCTTTCAGTCCATTCAAAAATAAAATATTCTAGAGCAAGTTCACCTAGAAAGGGAGCAAATATATGGTATAATAGTGGGTTTTGCAGTTGAAACTAGAGGTGAAATGACAAAAAAAGGTTGTATGAGACATCCAGTTATTGCTGAATGGATGAGAGAAGATGAATGTCGTGGTAACACTGAGGGGAGAGAAATTAGAGCAAGTGGACTTCTTCACCTATCTAGGAGGCACCATCGTGTTAGCACCAAGCAACGGAAATCAAGGGCAGAATTGCCCCAGCTAAGAAACTATTCATGATCAAAAGGCTACTATGGTGTCCAAAAACGGTATGACTACTAACCAGGAAACAAAGGGTTAAAACATGCATGTAGTAGGTGACATATTTGGATCGGAAGCATGGACTATTGGTAAAGCATACAAAAACAAATTAGGAAAACGTTCAAAACTCGTTGCTGGAGGAGGATGCAGAATATGAAATATACATAAAAAATGAAGGAGTATGGTAGTAGTAGAAGACGAGTAGATTAGTGAATAACAATTTGAAGTATTATAGAGATAAAAAGATCCAAATGGATTAGGCTCACTCAAAGACAAAATTGGTTCGTGAGGAATTTTGTAGAAGGAAAATATGAGGGAAAAGACAGAAGAGAAAGACCAAAGGGAAATGACATAGAGCAATTAAAAATGAAAGTGTAAAAGAAGAACTACTACCACATTAGATATGGGAGGTTGGACGGCCACAGTCAACCAATCTTAGGATTGAAAAATCAATGTTGATAATGAACAAGAACGTGGTCCAAACATAAACCCAAATCCCTTAAACTTCAAAGGTCCTGGGTTTCACCATCAATGCTATATAATTATTCTCTAGGTTGTATTGTGTATGAGTCATTACAGTACTTACGCATAGCACGTCAGGGCATCTTGTAGTATCAGATGTTAACTCGCCTGGGAAGGCTAGCAAGCGAAGAAAAAAAAACTAAATATTGGTAAAATTTTATTCCCTCAAAAATGACATTCAGAGCATATCGTCACAAGATATCGCAAGAATATCTGGGTGATACAGGTTATAAAATTTGAACCCCAAACTTTTTCTACAGCTTATGAACGGAGTGACATCAAAGTGAAGTCATTTTAATCAGATATGTCGAGAAAAAACTGTCACTTTCCACGCCCGATTAAGGAGTACAACTGAAACAGCGTTGTATTGACCTCCTCCAAGCAAAGGGTTATGATGAAGTGAAATACTTTATACGGTTCTGCAATATTTCATAAGTTTAACGATTCCATTGTAATCAATCTTTTTCTCGCGATGCTTATAAGCAGTGAAACGCATCGTACTAATGTAATATTGTAGAAAAGAACAAAGTATTTTACTTCATTATGTGTACGATGGATTAGTGGATATAGAATGTGTTGGGAAGAACTGAAATGTTGACGAGGGTTGTACCCAGGAAGTTTAAGGAGTAAGCACGGAGCATAAATTTTCAGCGATAAAGGTGGAAACAGAAGGTTAAAAAGTATAAGCGAATCTCAATGACGAGAAAATATCTTCAAGCAAGAAGCACAAGCAAGAAGAAACTACTGCCAGTAACGTGTGTGTTGAAACACACTTCTTGGGTAAGGATCGTTTAAAATGATCGACTTAATTATATTGACTCAATGTTTCGAATATAAGATCGTAAGCGGAGTCTGATGGCGCTGATTATTAGCGATAGCGGTTGTCAACAGGAAAATTATATTGTATGTAAAACTTTCGAACTCGGATACTCAAGAAGGACGGTAAGAGTAGGGAGGCAAGATTGTGCGACAAGGTTTGGCATACGTGATGTCCTCGTGTGGGAAACTTGGCCACGGAAAATGTCTCCAAAAATTTAAAAAAATTCTGCTGCGTAATCTTAACGGAGGTTTTTACAGAAATTAACTTATGATGGCAATATGTTAATATATACCTTTCTTCCCACACACGAAAATTATTACGCCATTGGATGTATATTTATAGGTTTAAGAGGGTCTGGCATTTTAACTTCAGCTACCAAGTAAAATTTGCTTTCATATGACAATATTTTAGATGAAAGGAGTTGAAATAGTGGTGGTTGCTGTTTTATTGCTTTAATACTAATCATAAACTACGATTTCTGTCATTAATGGCATACTTTATCTCATTCTTACTACTTAAATCTAGAGCAATCACAAGTGATGCAAATTTTCATTGTTCCATTATATATTCTCAAACATTCTTGATCTTGAACTCTCTTTTCAGAGATGGGCCCTGAATAGGAATGTGCCAGCCCATGTTTTGTTCAACTTTTGCAAAGGAGAAGAGAATTTAACATAACCTCCGAAAGGAAAGATAAATGAAATCATTGGAATATAAATGACGCTATGGAAATAGGATGGAAAAAATAAAGCGGTGATTGGTAGAATATTTAGACCGTAGTTATGAATAAAAACTTGGGAGTTATCCGTGCAGTTCAAGAAATTTGTCCGATAACTGGGCCAAGAATGTATAATAAAAACACACGAAAAGGGTATTAAATCAGATAGCTTTACTTACAACACCCGCAGAGCGAATAAAGGAACATTCAAGTCAAAATTTGCTCATTCCTGTTCCTTCATTTAAGTTATAGTTTGAAGGGAAACTTTGTTCGGTGACTTTCTTGGAGAGTAAGGCGTGATCACGTCCTAAGTGTCCAATACCTCAGTAAGATGATGTTTGCAAGGAGTCGCGGCAGTTGGGAAGTGAAAGCACGGCCGAGTCAGACGCAGGCACGCATTTCGAAAGCGTCAGAGTCAGGAGAGGTTTTCTCTCCGAGCTTCTCTATTTGGGATCAGCTCTAGAGGGCTCTAGATAGATCATCAGAATAGAGGCAAACATCAACGAAAAACCTACCGCAGGAAATTCTAAGATCTGATGATCTGGATGATGATATTTTTTAGATTTTTATATGGAAGAAAATTTATCTATATGGATATTTCTTCGTATATTAAAGACAGCTGTCATCACCCGTAACCGCATCTAGTTTCATAGTTTATTGTTGTTTTAATGAGAATAACATTTTCCCGGAGGTGAGTTCTAGTTTTCACCCTGACTCCATCATTCTTTTCTCTCATAATAGCTCGACAAGGTATAAGGATTTTCATTTGTCTTTATAAGAATTTTCATTTCGCTCGTCGCGGGAAAAAATGGAACCCTCTTGACAACGACGCGAAATAATTGAAATGGAGAGGGATTTTTATTTTTGGGGTAATCTTTTAGTTAAGACAGACTCATATAGAAGAGTGTACAAATTTCTCTAGAATTCATCAAAAAAGTTGTGTAAAATTTACAACTTTTACCCATGTAAGCAAGCAGGTTAAGTTTTGATGCACTATCGATTCGCACCGATTGGCTGGAAGTTGTTGAAGAGTAATTCACGATTTTTTTATATTTCGTAACAGAGAAATAATACTTTGAAATTCCTCCATTTCAATAGTTGGATTTGGATTAATTTTCTTCATGAAGCATTGTAATTATCCGTTAAAATCCTTGATTCGCCATTTTCATCACAATTACATTACGTATCGAAAAAATAAACACGCCTTTCTCAAAACTCATGGACAGTTATGTTGAATTTCTGTTTTGCAAAGAAACCACGTAGCTACCGTCACAATGTTGCAATTTTGCCCAGATTTTCATATTTTTGGACATTATAATTGTTCCAGTACACCTATCTCTATGAAACATAACAGCAACTTAGCCTGATAAGTCACGTACCCTGCACGCTATGTAGCACAATTCATGACACATCGGGAGAAACGTTTATTGTCAATTTTTCATAAGGAAGTTGACTTCTATGGAAGTAGCGAATGTAGCGATATCTCGAATCGTATTACCAATTACTATAGTGCATCGTTCTGCTTACACATAACTTCAGACGTTTCCCAAACAAATGAAGGACTAAAGTAAACAATGGTTATGGTGATTGAGAAAATCGCCGAAATTCAACGCAAGCACAAAGAATTGGACTGAGCGGAATAAAGCTAAACGGAGAAGAAATAAACATGCTCCGCTTCGCAGATGATATCGCAGTCATAACTGGTAATCGCGATGATCTTCAAAGGTCAATTAACGTAGTGGACCAAGTTCTTCACGAATCCAACATGGAAACAAGTATGAAGAAGACCAAAATAGTAGTACGCGGAAGAGAGAAGATTAATGCAGAAGTCACCCTGAGATGAGAGAAATTAGAGCGAGCGGATTCCTTCACCTATCTCGGAAGCACCATCACGTGGGACGGAAGATATACATCGGATATCAAGCGGAGAATAGCCCAGGTAAGAGGGCGTTCATGGGAAAAAGAAAACTGCTGTGCTCAAAGAAGATAGGATTACAACCCAGGAAAGAGCATGTGAAAGCATTCGTGTGGAGCGTAGCAGTATATGAATCGGAAGAATGAACCATTAGAAAAGCTGACCAGAGAGCACAAGAAGCCTTCGAAACCTGGTGCCGGAGGAGGATTCTGAAGATAAAATGAACGGGCAAAATAATAAATGATGAGGTTACAGAAGAGTAGAAGAGGAAAGGACCATATGGAACACCATACAGAAAAGAAGAGCAAGATGGATTGGACAGACCCTGAGACACAATGGATTTGTGAAGAACATAATTGAAGGAAAAATAGAGGAAAGAGTCCCTAGAAGAAGACCTAGGCATAAGTTTATGGATCAAATAAAGAGGAATGCACATAGGAAGAGATACCAGGAGGAAGGGGAACTAAAATTAGATAGGGAGAGGTGGAGGGCTGCAGTCAGCCGTTCCTAGGATTAAGCGACCAATGAATGAATGATGCAGTTGAAATCGATGCAGGTCTATTTTCCTTGAAATTGCGGACCTCGGTCAATTACTGCCACTATCGACCCATACTGCCTTCAAAGTGCGTGACCTCACATCGAAGTGTCGATTGTAAGCGACTTGCAAGGCTACTATCATCTGGAAGTGAATTCCATGCTTAAACCATCCTTATTGTGAGCACAATTAAAGAAAGAGTACCGATAATAGTAAAAGTAAGTAAAGTAACGTAAATTTATTGCTTTCAACAATAATAACTTAAAATTTTTTTATAATAATGACATATTTAATTTTATAATAGACAATAATAACTTAAAACGAGTTTACACTTCATCCACATGAAAGCTAGGTTGACTCTAAGGAATACTTGTGCTGAGGCAACCCACATCAAAAACATATACATTGCCAACACAAATCACGATATAGTGTATAATAGGTAAAATAATCATATTATACATTATAAAAAAGAAATTGAATTAATAATACATCAATGATAGTGCCATCAACTTTACAAAGTAACAATAAGTTTAAGAAATGAAGAGTAGTATATAATATTCCAGAAAAATTTAACAATATCTTCGTCATCCAATATCCAAAACTTGTCCAAATGTAGAAATACCTTACAACCTTTTGTATTTTTCATACTATCAGGAAACAAAATAAACTTTTGGACCCATATAAACAAAGATTTGCATGAAAATGATTAAGTTTGGCTTGATTAATTCAACATGGCCCCTTCATAAGTGATCGTTGTCAAGTTTGTTGATTTTACAGTGAAAGCGTCGAACACGGGTATGACCATTTAGGTGGATGAAGAGGGCACTTGTTATGGTGGCTAACACGAAAAACTGTAACATGGGCGTAGGCTGTGCACCTTCAGTGTTGACCCCGATTTTCCTTTAGAACTTGCAATCTCACGCGCTAATTTGGCAATTTTACGATGTTTTCATCGATAACTTGATATAAATCAGAATGCAATAACTTCATGAATGTCCATTCCCCTAATTTAAATAATCCATTTATTCAAATTAATACTAATCCGTATTCCCGAAGAAAACAATGGAAAAATCAAGTAAAATCTATAAAAATAAGTAAAAAAATGTTCGTTTCAAGAGCTAATTGCCTTAAATTTCGATCAGATGGTGAATATTCTAGCTTTACATCCGCTAAATCGACCATTCCGTCGTGCTATCGAAATGGAAATAAGGAAAGAGAGATATGCAATATTGTGGTTACTTTTGTTGTCTGGCTACAGTTTGATGACGTTATCCTCTCTCCATCTGCCTCAATGGGTATAAAAAAACGTTTTATTCCTCTTTGATACAAATCTTACGATTTTAAATTCTAATTGTGAACAATTTACACAAAAAATTTGGCTGTGACTATTATTTACTCATAGAGTACTAAACATCGTGTTCATGCGCGAGTAAGTGTGCTGATATGTTCCAATCTGCGCGAACTTCAACACCTTGAATGGAAAGCTCCAATTCATTAGCACTGGTAACGGTCTCCAAATATAAGAGAATTGATAGTGAAAAAAAATCGACACAACAATCACAAGTAAAATTTAGATTAATAGAATTGGAGATATGGATATGTTGCCCGCCATTTTTGTGCTTGTAAAATACCTAAAATGGTGACAAATTTCTCAGTTAATTTTGTCAATAGCAACAATATCAAAATTTCAAAGTAAAAAACTTTGGTGTTCTCGAAAATTTCATTCATTAAGCCGGCCGATGTTCCCAAACTTATACTTCAAAAGCAAGACGAGAGGGATTTGGCAGGATTTGGGGAGCCTGAGTAGTGCGAGGGAGAGTGGTGGACTCTACATCAATAGTCTCTAGACGAGGACTTTCATCCCTTAAGGCAAACTGGAGGATAGAATGCAGGTTGGGATGATTTAGTCAAAGGAATGGGCTATTCCTGAGTCCTAATTGCATCAGACGACTGAAACGCCGGAGGGAAGGACGGTACAGACGAAGGAGACACTAGATTATGCAGAGGACACAGACAGGCGAGATTAGCGATTCTTTCTCAGAATCAAGACCATGTTGGCGACTTTTTCTTTTTTTTATCAGCGAAACCTTGGGAGCGGTGAAAGGAAAAACGTTTGGCTTCCCATCATACCACAAAGAAGACATTCCCTTTCCTGTTTCTAAGAGAGGATACCTTGCGAGTGACTAGTTTTCCGGTGTCTTTTTTTAACTCAAACGGATTCATTTGATTTGCACTCCGACTTTTCGAACAGATACTCTTCCACTCTGATCTACTTGAATTCGAAGAGCTCCTTTGAGAGTATTTAATCTTTCAAAGAGGGCACTCACTCGGTTTCAGACGGGTAAAATTCAGGGATTAAGAGGCGTAGGAATCCGCGAAGACGGCGAACGCCAACATTGATAGCGCTCCATAATTTCCCTGAAACTTGCTCTGATAATATGTATGATAACATGGACAAAGCTAGTAAGAATCCAAGAGGTACTGAGAAAAGTGAAGGAAGAAGGGAGCCTGTGGAAAACAATATAAATAAGACAGGACGGATGCGGCATGAGGGATTGGTGAGGGTGAATTTAGAAGGGATGATAGAAGGCAAAACGTATAGAGGAGGATCTAGGGCATTGGAAACAGATAATGGAGGACATGGACTGTAGACGGTTTACAGAACTAAAGAGGATAGAGAGAGATGGAGAGCTGTCGCAAACCAATCCTGATAGATTGACACCTACAGAAGAACTTCCAGGTGGCTGATGGGGTGATAGCGTCATTGAGTGAACATCATAATAACTTCGAGTAATGAAGATTTGGGATAGTCATGGAGTTATCTTAATCGATTATCTTCAAAAGGGAAAAACCATTACAGGAGCATACTAACCACATATTACCACATTAACAGAAAAAAATTTTTGTTCCACCTAGACAATGCGCCGTCTCACACCTCAGCGGTTGCATTGGCGAAAATCCACGAATTACGGTTTGAACTACTTGACCATCCTCCTTACTCACCAGATATAGTAGCCACAAGCGACTTTTTTCTGTTCCCTTAGCTAAAAGTTGCGCTCGGAGGACAGAGATTTTCATCAAAAGAGGAGGCCATCAACTTCGTAAACACTTTATTTTGCAGAGGAAGATGCCGAGTACTACTTGGACGGGTTAAAGAGATGGGACCATCGCTGGGAGAAGTGTGTAGACTTACAAGGAGACTATGTAGAAAAATAAAAATAAATTTGAAGAAAAAATGTCTTTTATCTTTGTTGGGTCGGAAAATTTTCAGACCACCCTCGTATGAGTTTCCTTTTATATTTTAGACATTAAATGGTACATTTTTGTAAATTTGGTTTATAAAAATGCCACTGAATGACTTTTAGAAGAAGACAAGGGCAATTTAAGTTTGATACACATTTTAAAATGTAAAGAAGAAATTAAACTCATAAGTTATGGCACCGGTGAGAATGAGCAGCAAGTTGGTGCGAGGAAGTTAGCAGAAAGACGGTGCTCTGTTAATGGGGTAGGGGTGGATATAAGGATTCACGTTTTCCTAGTTTTCCACACAAAAGATGAGGAACACATGAGATGCGGTCACCACCAGGGAGCAGAATTAGGGGCGGCATGCGTCCACGGAGGAGGACCAGGATATTTTAAGGGCCGCGTCGTGACGTGCAATTCCTATTGGACTAGAGCGACGTCCGTTGCACTGGTCACGTTTACAAGGAGGCTGGCTCCCAGACAGAGCGGACGAGGGTCGTGCTCGGGTTTTGGCGCCGTATTTAATGGAATTCTTCATGCGGATAATACGTCCTCCGTGCAGTTCTCAACTTACGACACCATCACTTGGAAAGACGGACCGGACAGACCAGAAGTTTTAAAAGGAGGAAAACTTCTTGGATATCAAGGAATGAAAACGTATCAAAGAATGACTGCCTTGCATAAAAATGAATTAAAGTTGGGAGTAAGTTGAGCAATCAATTTTTTTTAAATTTTCTAACGTTTATTGTGAAAAATTACAACTTTTTACTATTTTCACACTAATTTTATTAACCTATCCAGGTTTCAACACATAAAGTGTTGTCACCATGACATTATCAAATTCATATCACTGGGTTAATATTTGAGAAACCGTGGTTGGTCAATAAAATAAGTATGAAAATAGTGGGAAGTCATAACTTTCATCATAAAGATGTTAAGTCGAAGGCTGAACATTTTTTAATGGGAAGAGTAACTTTGCAATTCCATATACATTTATTTTACTCAAGACTAAGGTTTCGACTTAGTACGTCATCAACAACATAAATTACCCCTCTTAAACTCCTCCAATTTTCTCTCTCAACTTTCCCACCATCAAAGATTTAATTCAGAGCCGATTAACATCGATATTTAGCGTCCGATGTTCAATTGTTTTTTCACATATCGTCATACATGATTTAACACTATTGTTGATCGTTTTTTCGATTGTTTTGATTGCCTTACTCCAATATTTTGTGTGACATTGGCCAGATCTTTTTAAGCTTATGATGCACATTGCTAGGAATTTGGCAATATAGTGATAAATTGCATCATCGGATGAGTAAACTATTTATTAGTTGGCCGTAAAATCGAAAAATAAAAGTCCTACGAACCGTAAAGATCCTGATGACTATACAAATCATCGGCCTTTGTGTAAAATGGGTTATTCCTTTTGCAGAATCAGTTGGATATTAATCATTAATATGGATTTACTAATCAATTCATAAGGGCCAAATTTTAACAGTTATTACAATATCATTTCACTCATGTAGCCTCTTTAATGAATACTAACTAAAAACAGTCAAAAAAGTGCGCATCTCAATCATGGGTCAAAGGTTATTTATAAAAAGATAATAAAAACGATTGTGAAACATAAAAAATTGTCTGCATGCTAAATTAAAAACAAACCCTGAAAAGGACTTAATAAAACGCTGTTGAAACCTGCTATCTTACTTAGAATGTTAGTGTTGCTAGATCGCGTCACAGAAGGGAGAGGAACACGAATTGAGAATGGTATGGAGGGAGGCAGAAGATACAGACATAAAAGGGTATTAAGTAGAAGAGCAAATAATTTGGACACGGTAGCTTCAGAGGAATTCCATGATCGGGTATGCTGTAGTAGGTATTACTGCTGAAAACCTTCTTATAAATCTATTTTACTACCCAAGACGATACTTACAGGAAATCATTCATCAAAAGAGAATAAGACAAGGCCTCGGGCTCCTATCCGCCGGCAAGTAAAACTAACCCGCTCATAGGGCTATGACAAGAAAATGCATTGGATTTAATGAGATAACTATAAGAGATTATCATCTAAGTGGAGCGAAAACAACACTACTTGATAACAGAAATATCAGGGTACTTAGATTTTGAGTTATTCTGCTATGAGTGGTTTTATTTCTCCAAGGCATTAGTATCTACCTTCTGGCGTATACAGTACAGTATAGAACAGAAACTCTAATTTCCTGCGAAAAATCAGACCTCTAAATACTTTGGGAAAACTATTCAGTAGCAGTTTTTTCAGTAACTATTTGAAAAAAGCTTTTAATTGCGCGTCTCTGCATGGCACCACTGAGTTCCGAGCTGCAAGTTTATAGCAATCGTTGTCGCGACTGTAAATCACTAGACTCTGGCAAGGCTAGGTAACAACAGGAGAGCTCTAAATTTATTAACGTGCTTGCATGCAGTATATAGGTAGAAGTACTGATACGGATATACTGATCCACGGATACTACGAAATAACAATTCATGCGAAAAATCAAATAATATGGGGTGAGGCTCTAGTAATTACTATATGACGTTACCAAACCCAATTACTTAGGTATATCAAATAATATGGGGTGAGGCTCTAGTAATTACTATATGACGTTACCAAACCCAATTACTTAGAACTAGAGATGGGCCAAATCAATCATTTTAGTGATCTCAATCATTTTGATTTGAGTCACTTAAAAGATTCAATAAACTGATTCAATCATTTGATTCATTATGACTCCTAAGCCAGATTGATTAGAAGACTCACGAGACTGACGTGAATCGAAAGACTCGAATGAATCAAGATTGAAGAGACTCAAACACTCGAATATTGCTAATTGATGCCACTAATCCATTTGAATAATTTATTGCAAATAATGACTATCGTACTTAGAAATTTGGGAAGGCTGATTGATTTCCATATTCCACAAATTTTGAATCCGCTTTAAATTGGATATTTCCAAGTAATATGCTATAACACATAGGAAAACACTAAAGAGATGTATATTGACATAAATACAGTAAGAGTATTTCTGCTAATATCTATAATGGTAAACCCATTACATCTCAGGAAAAATTGAGGCGGAAAGTGTACAAAAAATCACTGTTTATTTTTAGATGAATATAAATGAAATAATCTAGCCACGAGAATATTAAGAGAGGTAAAATTGTCACGAAAGTGACAATTTTACCTCTCTAAATTGTTAATTCAAGAAGAATAACTTCATACAGTGTATATTGTGACTACTGTAACTACATACAGTGAAAATTGAATCACTAGCTAAGACAACACTAATTATGTGCATGAATTTTTTTCTGATCTGCTATATTGAATTCCATTAAATTAGGAGCTTTCAACTGAGCAGATAATTAAAATTCTTATCAAGTATACCAACTGAAATGATCCGCTCATGTTGATTCTCATCCGCAAGGATGAAATTTCATCCTTTTTAAAATGAGCGCCTTGTCTCAAATAATACTTAAATATATAACCTCACTGACAAAATGTTAATGGCTCTATTGTCCGTCTGAAATTTCATGACTAGGCTGAACGGATAACGTACAAGTGAAACGAATATATTTTTCCACTTAAATCACCACCAATCACACGGTAGACCAAAACACGAAATGACTGAATAATCGAATCATTTTCCCAGAATGAATCAGTAGTCATATGATTCACTTGGTGATTCAATCATTTTGAACGAATCGATCGTTAGCGACCAATCACTACTTAGAACAGCCTACCTACTTGGAGTTGTAGCTCCACTAGTTACATCTCTTAGAAATTTAATGGTTTCTCATTGGCAACGAAAAGTTTAATTTTAAAACTAATCGGTTTGTGATCTAATCTCTTCATTCTATCAATCTGACATATCACTTAATACTGATAGATACTGACATGGGGAGCCAACTGAGAACCCCTGTCATGGTTGCCGGTTGGCTCTTCGTAGTTACCAAGCGGGGAAATGCTCTGCGAAGGTCTTGATCAGCACTGAAGACGAGGTGAGAAGTAGATGAGGGTTAATTAGAGGTGGGAGGTGGAAGAACAGGCGGAGCGTATAACTCGGTGCGACAGTTGAAGACAGAGTTCCGCGGGGATGAGTAAGTGCACGAGGCGTAGTTGGTATGGCTCCCATCCTCGTTTCAGGTGAATTGGTGGCGTGAGTGGTTGTAGGAAGAGAGAGGTGATGCTGTTAACAAGTTGACGAGTGCATGCGAGCGGCAAAGAAAGTATGGCCTCAAGAAGAAAAATGATTATGGGAGATATATACTCTTTGAAAAAGTTTTAGGGCGATCAGTAATGCCGATTACCTGTACTACTGTTACCAAACTCTACGACACGTTAAAAGTCAACGGGGGAATAAATTATTTATCAAAAGGAATAGTATAAAATTCTTTCAATTTTTTGATCATAGCGTATAAGCCAAATAGTGATTTCCAAAACTAAGCACTTAGCTATACAGCAGTGAGTCATATATTGTTCACCGTCCTCTTAAAGGTCGCCCTTCAGATTAGTTCCTGCCGTTGCCACTGGTGGCGCTCTCAGCACGCATTCGATCAGGGTCGATTTATTCGATATGTTGCACCATCGATATGGGTCTTCTCATCGACACGATATCCGCCATTACTGTGCTTATTTTTCTGTGATCTCCGTAAGAGCAGTATTGCGGTCTATGTTTCCTGCGGAATAGCAGAGAGATTATCCATCGAGATGCCAACTTGTTCGGCTCCGAATTGTTCCAAAACAATGAAGAATGGAGTGAGGTTCTTTATTTTCCCCCAAGGAGCCAACTAGAAGGGCAAAATGGGTGCAGAATTGTAGACGCGATAAATGGCAGCCTTCCAATTATTCTCGTCTCTGTGAGGTGAGTAAACGATTTCAGTGTGTTTCCTTCTTGAAATTTTGATGTATATATGTTTTATAATAATTGGAATGTAATATCTTATTGGTAAACAAAGTGCGTTGGCTGAAATTGCCGGAATTGGAACTCGCTACTTGCTGGTCTGTGAAACTACATCCACCGAAGATCGTCTCCATTGATAAATTAATGGCTGTTGTAAGTTATCGTGAAAATTTGGGTTTATAGGTTTACTTCCCCAACAAGTCATGCCATACATATGACTGTAAGGTATGAATTGGCGGTGAATTAACCTAAAAGTGGTTAAATTCACGATCATTAATGTACCGTAGACTGTGTATTCATGTTCGCGAAATATTTAACAGCTGATCATTCATATTCCTTATTTTTTTGTTAAAGCATGCATCTGGTAAAGGAGTTTTGCTTATATATGCATGTATCTTAATATTGCGTATTATCTGCTTTATTTTTATCCTGCATTTCACCAGTACACTCATACGTGAATACTAGTAATTTCATTACATTACCTTGTTTATGTCAGGTATGCTCCTCGGGTTCTGATATTTCTAAATAAACCAGTAGTATGCAGTACCCACGTCAAAAGTTAGCATCGCGATGAGCAATCATTTGGCCGCATTGAACGTATTTCAAATTCCATTTATATTCGGCTTGTTTTTTGGTTTTGTATTGTTTGCTCTATTATTAGTCAGTCATTGTGTGATTTTTTGAAACTTTGCACTTGTTTTGAAACTTAAACGTAAACATATTTGTTCACTCTTGGCAATAATGTTGTTTCCTTTTCCGTGTAATATTAATCTTTAAGACTAGCATCATGATGTTATTCATTTTAGTTGGCAGACAAAAATTTTTCATTTCGACGAAGTGGGCATATACTATGCCTCGCATAGTTGAACCTCCATGAATGGTGGAGGTAAGCTTATGTTTAAACTCAATTTAGGTCGCCTAGTATTATCATTAGGAGAAACAGGTACTTAAGGAACTGTATTGATTCTGTGGGAACATTACAAGGATTAGTAATAACGCTGGAGAGGAGTAGATAGCTGATGATTATTCAATTGGAATGTTGAAATGTACCTATCACAGCCTTTAAACATTTATATTTATAGCATTAAATCAATAATTTCATGTAGTACATGATCTATCAAAGGGCATTACTTGAAAATGTCTTCATAAAACTCAGTCACATGATAAACCATATCATATGAGTCCATTGAAATATTCAAAATGGTGTATAAATTAATGTACTTTGCTAAAGGTGGTATTTCCACATTATTTTGCCCATCACCTTATACAGTTATTGACTGAACAAGCTTATTTTATATTACATTATTTATGTCTGCATAGCCCATGATACAGGAAATGCAGACTTAACTCTGGCTATGAATAGTTTATTTTGATCAAATATTAGAGATATTTACTGTTACTGGTGGCATGTATGCAATGAGTGATTGGAGTTAGAATGCATGCTTCAAGTAGGTCATCAGTGTAGGATTTAGTTGCCCCTAAACCACTTCATTGAGTGATTGTTTGTAGCATTAATTTCCCTTTCCTTCATGTTAGTCCCTGGTGTTTGGGCATAACTCCCCTGTAAACCTGGTCATCCATCTGCTTGAAGTATGTGTGATTGCATTGTTCAGTAATGTGAACCTCATTTCACAAAGCTGGTCCCTGGATTTTGCATGAACCCACACACAAACCTATTCACATACCCTTTTGTAAATGCAACAACATAAATCAATTAACTAGCTATTCCAGTTTCTTCCTCCACTTTGGTGGAAGGTAATATTCATTTCAGTTATAAGAATCATCCTTCATCTTGAATCCCTGAATTCAACCTGTTGTGCCATCACAATAGCTTCCATATTTATGTTGTTGCTTTTGAGGATACCTATCCCTTGTGAATGCAGTTCCAATGCCCACCGCTAACTGCTGCCTGGTATCAACCTGTTGTGCCATCGCAATAGCTTTCCATATAAATGCTGTTGCTTATGTGAATACTTTTCACCAGTGAATGTAGTTTCAAAGTCCACTGCTACTGTTGCATGATATTCACCTGGCAATTGCTTTTTACACTGTTTCTTCTACTCTAATGAATACCATCCATTTGTGAATGCATATCAAAATTTTTGTAAGTTGATTGCTGTGATGTGGTTAATATTGTAATTTTGTTGATAATATATTGCTTTAATTTATGACGTTATGAATATTTTATTACAGACCTGAGACTTATATTGCTCATATGTGGATGTTAAACTATTGGTTGTCAGCTCTAGCTTTTGACTTTAGTACATGATTCATTTCTGGAAAATGATTGAAATCACCCTGAGTCTAGTTACACTGTCAACGAGGAGATTAAAGAAGTGAGTTTAATTTAAATTGCTTTCATTATCATGTAATTATTACACTGGTTTTATTTTATTTATGTCAATGGACATTTTCTTACAGACCTGAGACTTGTATTGCTCATATGTGGATGTTGAACTATTGGTTGTCAGCTCTAGCTTTTGACTACAGTGTATGATTCATTTCTGTTTGGTTAGTTTACTGTCATTTTCTGGTATTCAATATCAGTGGTTAATTGTAATTAGTGACGGGATATTTTATTACAGTTTGAACCTGTTGGTGTTTTAAAGTGATGGTTATCGCATAGTGACTCTCTCATCCAGTGCTTGACATTTCAATAACATGAAAATTATATGGATGTTGTCCACCAATGTATGTATGTTAAAGGTATGTACTGCCTTTTAGTTGCAAGGAATGTAGGCAAGTTTTGGATTTATTTTGATGTTGTGTGTGTGATTTTTTTCAATTAAGTACTTATCCCACAGTTTTTCTCATTCTCAGATGATTGCCCACTTCTTTGTGATGAAGCTTGCACCATGATGGAATTGAAATTGTTACTACTGAAACCTGGACAGTGTTTTTTTTGTTGATTGAAGCTCTTTTTTCTGTTGAAATGTAATATTTTATGTTGTTTAATAAACATACATTGGAGTTTTTCCTTATGTTTGTGAAATTATTTGTTGATTAGTGCACCTGTTATACCAATTTGATTGATGATTTCAAGATCTATATTGATGTAATTCTTGTCAAACTCACTATCTTAATGGGTTTGCATGGACACCGTTAGATGTGATGAATAATTTGTTTTCCAATGATTTATTTGCTATTTGGTGTTATATTTCTACCTATTCTGAAGTTAAATCATTGAGAAAAAAATGACAATTTTGAGTAGGATTTGAAAAGTTTTTTAATGTCAGCAATTGATGGTTTCACTGTATGGAATGTTTGCCATATATAAAATTTGAGTTCATATTTTACACATGGGTCTTTAGTGAATCAATTAGTTTTGTTATTGCATTTTACTTTTCCAGGTTCTTTGCTATCAAATACTAAAATTTGTCAATTGTAAACTATGGAAACTGTTAACTGGCCTTCTCCTTGTTGTATTACCACATAATCGATACAAGTGCAATGTTGCTAATACCCCAAAGTAATTGGTTGTTTTTCTTCAAATGTTGTGTGGAATAAATGTTATATAATGGAATTATTAATCAATGACTTAGTTTGTTTATCATAACTGTACGTTATACTGCTTCTGTGATAGAAGGATTGACATCATCAGCAGCCATTGCTGCTCTTGATATGCTGTGCACTGATGCACATAGAGAAGTGGCTAGTAAGATTCAACATAGCTAGAGTCCTCAATGGTAAATTTACACAAAGGAGAGCAGTGCGACATTCAAGCATTTCATCATCGAAAGATTTATGTTGACAAAATTTTGTGCTGTAATTGACAGTCATGCTCTTAATATATCTGGATTTATATCATACAGTGGAAGTAGTTAAAAAGAAACCGTAACTCACCCCAAAAACAAAACTCCCTCCGAACAAGGACTTTTCTCTAGAAACTCAACTGTCCGCCGCCTTTTGTGGTCTTGTCAAGTGTAAAATGATGTCAAAGAATAAAGTGAGGTGATATGATTGTACAAGGTTTTTCGCAACTAATGTTTTTTTTCCGGAGTGCAGTCTTCATCCAGTTTTCAAAACTCATTTTCCTAAAAAACCTGAGTAATTGCTCTTTCCGTTATAGTGGAGAACGTTTCCTAAATATAGTTGTGATGGACTCGATGAAACATTCACATATTCTTAGCAAATTAGATCTGTATACACACGTAATTTTCTTGGATCATTTAATTGCTCTGTCTCATTGCTTTCTTAAATTTTAAGCGATGAAGATACATTTCTCGACTATACTAATTTCAGGATAGAGAAAAATCGGGTGAATGAATTAAATTATCGCACATACGGTATCCCGAAAGTAAACAATGCCATGCAGGTATTTGTTTACATTTAAAATAGCTGCCTTTATAACTCAATGTTACCTATCTCCTATAAAATTAAACCTTTATTCATAATTATATAATGCCTTGATGATTTACAGATAGTTAAAATTATCTGAAAATAATGTGAAACTGGATAATTATGTAATATCATCTGTTACGTTCCCTAGAAATGACGTTGTTTACAAATCATTATGCATACATTTCAACGACATTACCTCGCGTATCGATTTCAATATGACATCAGGCTGATACGATTTTTTACGCTGAATTAACTGATGTGGTTTTAAGAGAGCGTCAATATTCAAAATAAGCTATAATAGCAAAGGTTTCTGCTCTTTATTTACCATATTTACGTCCAAATTCTCGGCATTTTGAATAGAGTGGTCGAAAATATCGTATACTAACTTCATCGAGGGTAAAATAATCTTCCTAACTACGAGATTATTATAGCATGACATGCTCGATTTGCCTTAATATCTGTGTTTTTCCTTGTTTGTGCTATACCCCGCAGTGTAAAATAAGCACAGGCGCCGCCGACTTGCCCCATAGTGGAAATCATTGAGAGGATCTGACTCGAGAGGCGAAGAATCGAGATATCGAACGACCTTGGCATTCGATACAGAAGATTAGATGCAAACACTTTTTACGATTAGTTTTCGTTAGATACGTTTACGATTAGTTGGTTCTGATTTCAAAACATTAATATCCCTTAGAAATTCCCTTGTATTTACGCTCGATTCGTGCAAATTTTCAACTCAGGCTGTTCGATATTCTACGGAGAGAAGTGTAACCAAAATCAGACAGAGAGACAGTTTCAATCAATTGTTTTATTACAATAAGATAATTTGCCGCGAGATAAAGTTGTTAATTCTTTGTCAGTTTCCGACCTGGGGTCTATTCTATATATCCTCGGAATTTCCGAGTCTCGTCAGTGTCGAAATTTTGACGTCAGAGCCACGTAAAATTCAAAAGGTAGCATTCAAAAGGTGGGATATGTCGAGGAATTCGACGTCACATCCAAGGATTTACCGAGGTTCGACCGCGTCAATTCCTTACTGAATAAGGCCTCTGGTCAGGAGTTAACGTGATTTGATTCTTATTTCTTTGCTTTCGATTAGGTGCTTCGATACAAAGACTAACTCAGTCAAAGTCTTTGAGGATTTAATGAACGGTCTTCAGGTTAAGTCTAGACAGTAATTCTGGTACCCAATATGTGGCTCAGGCACCCTTTAGGGGCATGGGCATAATGATTTGGTGATACGCGATAGAAGTAGAATTCTGTTGGCAGGGTGAGGATCATATTCCCGCACTGCGACGGACCCAGATTTAAGAATTACCTAGGGAAACGTAAGCCAGAAAGCGTTGAGAATCACTGGAATAGACGAAAACCTGTCCAACAAGATGATCTTTTTAAACCGCGAGGTGGTGTCCAAAAACAAGATTAAGATCCACATACTGAACTTTATTCAGTCTTTTGAAACGAGAAAATTTTATCGCAGAAACTATACTCTCACTTCAAAGCGCATCAATTTTCCTTCCATCGTTTCCCTTTATTGTCATTCTATTCCATTTCTTTTACATGTCTTTTAACCTCTCTGCAAAGCTTTTTTAGGCCCAAAGGTTGTTTTAATCTCACTTTACCTCGTAAAATGGTTTAAATGGAAGAAAAATACTTCCAATTATCTTTCTCAACTCTCTGTGAAATAAAAATAGTAAAATGCACGTAAAAGGCGAGTGAGCACAAGCAAATATAAACGCAAATTTCATTTTGTTTGTCATAAATTTGGTGGCCGAAGAGAATGATCGATGTGTCAAAAATATGGAACCGCCAATAGCAGGGCGATCTAATGAGAAACGAACGAACACAAATGGAAAAGGGAGAAAGGTGGACAGAGCAAGATGGTGGATTTAATTAACCGGTGAGAGAGAATGAAGAGGGGGTAAAGGGTTCGAGTGAGAGGAAATGGGTTCATTAAAATTCTTCGAGCACTTCCAGAAGGCTTCTTCATCGGGCAAACCAAGGGCATCGGGATAATTAAACTAATGACGCGTGTAATGGGGGCGTTTATGCATACATGAATTTCAATCTCATTAATAATTGGGCAGAAGAAGTGAGGAGTTTTATGTTTTGGAAAATTGGAAAAAAGTTAATTAAGATTGAAATAAGACTGGAGTCATTATCAGATTATCCATTATATATGTTCCATAACCACTACAAGACTGAGAATTTTGCGCCAACTTGGAATCCTGATGGATGAAATTGCGACTCACCCTGGTTCTTTTGAAGATAGTATTATTTATGATGACTTTTTATTAGACCTCTTCCGCGACTGACTACTTAATAATACTTATTAAATGAGTATCATAGAATTTAAATTAGTGTATTTTTATAAAACACCATAAAATAATAAGAATTTTGAAACATTTAGTACATTAAAAACTTTATAAACTACTCTCCATTTTTATGTGCGCATATGAGCGAATAGATGGCAAACAGAAAAACATTTTTCAAGCTTTTTTGTCCACCTTTTCCAAACCTTCCAATCTCATAGGATATGCAAGATAGGTGAGAAAGACAAACAAACGAAAGTGAGATTCATCCTCTGAAAAATGAGTTACATTTATCCATGGGAATTATAAAGTACAAAGAATTAAACATACTGGTAAATATTTTCATCAGAAAACGAAACGGACTCCAACCAATGTTTTACTTCGTAGTTTCTAATACTGACAAGAAATTTGTTCCACTAAATGCCTTTGCTGTTAATGATTGATGTTCATAGTAGGGACAAAGATTTATAGATAATAACCTAGTTAACTCAAAAGCACACTGAAAATAATCACCCTTGAAAGCTTTTTAATACCTCAAGCGTATACGACAAAGAGAGTTCTGAAAGAGTTAGGTTAACGTGAAGTTCAGCGAAGCTAATCCAAGAAAATAATCACCTCTTGCTTGGCAAATCTATATAAAAGTATTTGAAAAAACGCGTTTATTCATTCGAAAATCGTCTTCCTCCTTCAATACCGACGTGAAATGGATTTCAGAAAGCTTTTTGAAAAGAATACTTGGTGAAAACAACTTGTTTCTCGGCAATACCACCAAACGACATTATGTAAAAATAATGCAGTCCACATTTCTCAAAAACAAGCTATTTGGCGAATTTTACGAGAAAAACACATTTTTTTTAAATTGAAAATGAATGATAAATATTAACGTTCATAGTCAACGTTTATTTAGAAGCAAAAATACGCCGATGGAATCATTACTCTCTCAACTCTAGAACTGATCGTAATGGACGTCGAATAGGACATACGTTCATAAAAGGGGATAACATTTATTTTACCAACAGAGCTGGAATTTTATCACGCACAACAATTTGGTCAAGCATGCAATACGGGATTGGCCAAAAAGAACCGACCCCCTCGACTAGTTAGACTATTCCTAGAAAAGAATACACTTTTTGCACGGAAATAATGATGGCAGATTATTGACCAATAATGTTTTTAATATTGAACATTTAACAGGACCTTTAATGGACTTCCTCTAATCCAGCATGCGATTGTAATTACCATTCTAATCGCTATTCTAGATTCCTTGGAAAGTAAAACCAGAATTAATAAAAATAAACAAATGAAAATAAATGAGTGGATTTGAAGGAACTTCAGTATCTGAAGTTCAGTGATGATTTAAACATACAATGCAAAAGAGTTAGAATATCCCGGAGTCGATGTGTCCTCAATATTTTTCTTCGACAGAAACAGGCGATAAAAATATGGCTTATTTCTAGTTAATAGTGTTTTTATACTAGAACTTATAAATCGGATTAAAATTACCAAAGATATAAAAATAATATGAGAAGTTTTATGGTCAACCTGAACCAAAACATTGACAAATCATTTTTTCACAAAACATTTCCCTTATATTTATACTCACTAGAATCCTAATATCAGAATCAGAATTCCTGAATATTAGTAAAAGCAGCAAATGGTAACTCGGGGTGCCCACTTATCAATATAGAGAGGACATTTTATTAAATCTGAACTTCAATACAAAGCTAGACTGGAAATTTTCACAATTTATATGTTTCATAATCGCAAGGAATGGACAAGCAAATGGAAGTGATTGACATCTCAAAGTCAAATTTTCGTAATTGATCGAACATTCTCTTACAAAAGAAATCCATGTTAGTACAAGGACCAAACGCTCAGTGTACATATTGCCCATGTCAATAATTTGCTATGTTCATGTTGCATCAAGCCCCTGAGTATGGAGTCATATTGTTCCCAAACGCTGATTAAGAGATATAGCGTTACTTCTTTTACCTGGCCAGCCAAGGAAACGAAATAAGAAAGATATTCTAAAGGTGATCAAGTAGTGAAAGTGATAGAAGAAATAAGAAAATTACTTCTGTGATAAATACAGTAAACTAAACTGCTAGAGATGGAAAATGGAGAAAATGGTGAATAAATTGTAGGCATCGTGCTATTTTTGTTGTTCCGTGGGACACGTGAGGATGAAAAAACGGGAGTAGGAAGATATGGTGACAAAGAAGTTCCATCAGTTTGTTTTTGGTCATCATGAAGTTTATCGACTTGCAAAATATGATGTATGTTCAGCACTGCATCGGTCAAAGAGAGAGCTCGATGAGGTAAAAACCTCAAAATGAAATAGGTTTTTTTGTATTTCAAAAAGTGGCGTCCTTCATTTTTACGGGGGATAGAAAAATTGGGATTTTCAGAAAGTTAATCATTCCGGAAGTTATTCTACAGAGCACGTCTAATTTAATCACTAATTTTCTATAAGGTTATTAAAACTTGTAAACAAAACTAACCTCATTTTTACGACTAGACATATCATGAAATTTACTCGCTAAATCGGTTTAAATAAATCATATACGGAATTGGAGATAGGAAAGTTAATTCATTATACATTTCCTAAATACGACGAAATTTATGCCTCTGAGGAAGTTGCATCCGTGAAGACGGGGATGCGACGATTTTTTCGCGCGCCCAACCACAAACACCGCTGGACCACTATACGCACACCGCTCCACGTAGCAGCGAGGAGCCCTCAGGGAAGAAGTGTGTGGAACCCTCCTCCTTACTTCAGACAGGGCATTAAGAGCCAAGCCCTTCCTTATTTTCCCCATCCCTTACCTTCCTCCCCTCATCCAATCTCCTTACCCCCGGCTTACCCCCATACCACTGGTCGCAAATCTCAACAGACTCCTCCGCATCTTCCTTTTCTTTTTGTACCTTAAGACTGGCCCGATACCAGCGTTTCAACGATACGACCGGATATCGATATTTTTACCATCCGATATTGCGATAAAATACCCGTTTGATACTGATTATTCTCATGTATGAAAATTACGCCAGCGGACTACCACATTGTTTCTTATTTAAATAAATAATATGCCAATGTTACGATATTTACTCAGAATAACATAATTTGATTCGATTAAATATAAAATTAGCACAACGATACGTTGCTTTCCTCTTAGAACATATGAGGTTTTATAAAGTTAGCTTTCATTTGAACACAATTCTCCAGACATCTGTCTGTCTCAGATACCCACATACCAAGCAAGCATAATTAAATCTTAGAACGCAAGAAAAATTACATCTGATTAGCAGGCAACATCACAGAATAATGACATAAAACTACTTCGATTTACATAGGAAAGGGAAGAATAGCATATTTGACCGATAGATTTGGTACCAATAAATCCTCAAAAAATAATTATTAGGTAATAGGGAGCTAGAGAGTTGTATTGTACCGCACATGGACTAAAAAGCTTAACTGAAAGATGAAAAAAGAAGAGATCCTCTTGAAAATCCACCTGGGCTGAGGTCTGACTGAAGGGATAACAATGGTCCCTCAAGGAGTCACATTTTCAAGCTACCCTTCTTAATTTGCTCACTATCCTTTCGAAAGCGCATATTTTATTTTTTACAGTTTCGAATAGGAAGTCTTGAAACTACAAGGGACACGCTGCGGACATCACTTGACTGGTGGTTCCGAAGGGGACCGCTGACCTGCACAAAGGTAAAAATTCGAAATGCCACCCCAACAGCCGATATTTCCGTAGAATCGTATTATCCGAGGGTTTACACTATTTTAGCGCGAATGGATTTATGAAGATTTTACGGGCTTCATGGCAGAAATAAATAACATTGAAATATATCCGTCATGTACTTGCGTACAATCAATGAAATATACTTAGCTTTCGGCACAGTAGAAATAAACTAAATAAATCTCCGCTGTGCATTGTGTCATGTGGTGTTATACACTAGCACATAGGGTTAATGAAAGACTGCCACACAGAAATAAATAAATAATAATAATTTCAAATGATAAGTACTAAATTGGTTGAAACTGAACCAGTTCTACTGCATGAATTAATATATCCGGCATTACGTGTCGGGTCGAATGTTCTGATGAATACTATGCCTAACTTGAAACATTAATTTCAGACTTTCCTGTTTACGAGAAATCATTTTAATATGCATCATTTCTCTTGTACAGGGATTTTATATAAAGTCTTGAATTTTAAGTTACTGACTTAGTTCCTGTTTGTATTAATCTGAATTACATATTTCATGTAATGATTGACGAAACCAATACCACTCTTTTTGGGCCCGAAGGAAAATATTTTTCATAGGCCCTTAAAAATGCATTTCAGTGCCTATTTAAATTAATACTTCGATTACTTTTAGCTACCAGTGAAATTTATATTTCATATATTCAAGTCCACCTGTGGCCATCGGGTAAAGTTTTCATATAGAATATAAAGAGCCGAGTACATTTATTGTTGTTTTGTTGCAATTTCACTGAGAAAAAGATATAAATAAGATTATTTTTAACAGATATATATTTTTATGTATGATAAATTACAAATCACGTAAATTATCGCAAAAAATAGATACAATTAAAGGAAATTTAAAAAGTTTTTTTAGGGCCTGGAGTGCTGTCGGTACTTTAAAGTACCATGGATTGTATAAACGTTTGCTGCTAAGGAGGTAACTTTTTTATATTTTAAGTGGCACACACATTTTCTGACCATTGTGAGAATAGTCAAAAAAATATTTATGTAATAATAACAATATTTGAATAAATTGGTACATAAAGGGTTAAGTAACTTAATTATCATTTTCTCAGTAAACCGTAACACTTGAAAATGTCTGTTAATTAATTTTCATTAATAAAAAGGGCATGAAATTTACCATAACCAAGAAATCATCAAGAGATTTCTTTTTCCTGAGAAATTCCATTCCTTTGCCGTCTATCTTGATGCACGTGCACGTGAATACGTACAATGATATACGTTAATATTTTTGAGTGATATAAGTAAATATATTTTGGCTTTATCCTCAAGCCAATATTCCATGCGAAAATACATGAATATATAAAATGGTACACATTGAAGCACAAGGGTGTACATTTACACCAATAGGATGAAATTGCCACGAAATGCTCATGTGATCTGACCGGAGTTTGAACCGAGATCTCCCCAAAGGCTGTAATGTATGTCAGCAAGCTACACCACCAAGCCATCCTTACACCTTGATTCAAGGTGACTATCAGCAGGGGATTATGGGATCTATGAGTCCTCAAGTCCACCGAGATCGCTTAACCACCATCGGAACTCATCTTGAGGTAGTTGGAGCAGGAATCGTGAGCCATTGAGAGAACATTTTGATAACTCTACGTAAGAAGAAAAAGAAATCATGGACCATACTTCACTCAAGTATATCTATTTATACGTTGAGGACAACCGTGGATGTTAATATATAAATGATGCCAGAATTATATTTTACAATTATAGTCTCCATTAAAGAATTGTTATGACTTGAGTTTGCAGAGCGGAAGTTAAAATTTAAGCAAATACGTGATATTTATTCAGCATGACACCTTGATATTTATTAGGAATCTTGGTAATAATATAAAATACATTTATTCGCGTTTATGAGAAAATCCTGTACATATGTCATCGAGTAATTCCAGTATATATGCCAAGTGTCATAATGCTACGTGTTAAAAAAAGCATTAAAATGCCAAGAAACTTTCTTTCTTGAAGAAACCAAAGCGGTTTCCTGCAAAATTGACTTTTTGCATGTAACCGATTTAGTTTCTTGGCATTGTAATGCTTTTTTAGCAGGTAGCATTATGGCAGTAAAAATTTTTTCGTATTAATCAATACATATTATTAATAAATAATTGTATGTTGAGTTTCACGTATATCTATACATTTACGAAAAGCGCTGCAACCACCTTGAGGTCTGGTGACGTGAAAGGCCAACGCACACGAAAGGAAAAGGGTGATCATGGTTCGATTCTTGGCCAAGTCAATGGAATTTTTCAATTGGTTTTCTGTATCGGCTGTTTCCTGTCACCTCCTAAATTACCTTCTAAACGCGAAAGCATAGTTTTCATATTATTATAATGGTTTCCATGACAACTTTAGGTAGCACACTGAATAAAAAAATACATATTTATATGTTTTTTGCTTAACTTTTGCATTCCTCACCACAAATCCAAATCATAACAATGCTTTAATTGAGACACAATTTTTTAAATATAATAAAAATATGAAGAAAAATGAATGAAATGGATATACTGGTGCAGCTTGCTAAATCTAAAACATATAGCAACAGCTGATTAACAGAGGTATCGAAAGCATCGGTATCGGACTTAATCGTATCGGGACAGCCCCACAATTTTTTCATCCCCCTTCTCCGGAGGAAATGGAACGCAGAGGAAGGAAACGTGAGATGGGGAGGGGCAGGACGCTTGGAAGGCAGGTAATATATTTCGGCGCCGCCGCAAGAGGGGAGCAGCAGCAAGAATGGGGGCAGGACGATGAGGGTGCGGGGGGAAGACTCGAGGAAATGGTTCCCTGAGCACGGAAGTAAGAGGGGCGAAGAGGGTGATTGGGGATGTTCGAGAAGAGGGAGCTCTTGAACTTAAAGACGGGCGCAATGGAAGCACTCATTCCTTTTCCACCCCCACCCCCCCCTAACGCACACATCTCTCTACGTATGTTAATTACATTAAAACATGATTCATTGTAAGAACTGAGAACAATAGTGATTTTTCGAGGTGTAGATCCCTTATAGAATAAGTTCCTAAAAAGAAAATTTCACCCATTTCCGCCCACCTTAGCCATATGGCTATACCTTGATGCGCCGGTATTAAACGTTCCCAGAAATCAGGTAGGAGGAACCGCGAACTTAATTGCATTTAACTTGTCAATACTGCATCGTTCAAGGTCACTATCATCAAAATCTA
The DNA here is from genome assembly GCA_963169105.1 of Ceriagrion tenellum. NCBI lineage: Eukaryota > Metazoa > Arthropoda > Insecta > Odonata > Coenagrionidae > Ceriagrion > Ceriagrion tenellum. The sequence goes on along the minus strand of OY720642.1, from coordinate 36,976,950 downwards.
TTTGCATGAGTACTATAAAATATATGCGTAAAATACCAAAACTTCATCAAAATTGCAAACAAAAATTTTTTTGGGAGGAAATGGGGAATTAGAACAGTATGCTGGCGAAGTATTATGAGCCATTTCCTAAGAAAATGTTAATATAATTTTTAGAAATGGTAAAAAATGGATATATCGGAATATGAAGAGCTCTTAAATCGCTCGCCGAGTAATGGAGTTGAATTGCGAAACATAATACTTGCCTCACCGCTGTTTGGATGTCAGACTATGACGGAGCAGTTCCAATAACATCACCAGGCTGGAAACCCGATAACTCTTTATGCTCAGCATTCATCGGAAAGAATTAGATCTCATATGTATCTTGGAGGATTGATTTTATCAATATATTTGTTTAGTTATCTTGTTCTACACAGTTTTACTGTGGCGTAGGAGATTTATTTATTATGTCAAGTTGAATTTTGTTGAAAATTTGTATGCATGTTACCACCTGGTATTTAGCCAATATTTTGCACTTTTACCTGAATGATAAATATTAGTATTCCGTAGATGAATAAAAGAAACAGATGGAAGTATACCACAAGGAAATGTTGGGGCTATTTAAAGGCGTAATTTGTCATATAGACTGGATCAGTGGCGCAGTTAATACCGCGGATGCAGGTACCTTTTAATGTCCTTATCACGGTACCTCCATGATTCACCCAGAAAAATGTAACATTAAAATAAGTAAAAAACTACTACATCATTCAAGAATTAAATCAATTTATTACGCACGATGGCCTTTCTCGGTGGATTATTCTTTGGAAAAAGCAACATTCACTTTGTACGTGAAAACACCAGTTCCTCTCGTTTTTCATTCGATGACTAATTGAAACTAAAATTGATAACAGTTCAAGTGCTGAAATTTCATCCCTCGACAATAAAGTGCCGCATATGAATAAATTTAATAGTGCGGATCAATAGACGAGCGCATATAAGAGATTACAAGTAACAAATGCAGATAGCCAGGAAAAAGAAAAAATGAAAGCGAATAATTTTATCAACGTTCAACAGAATGGCTACGTAATCAAAATAAGGCAGAATAAAAAGTGACTCAGTTAAGATGAGTCCATAAGACGCTTGCAATGTCTTTGAGTACCTTTCCAGGACTAAAGATACTTTCCATTTTGGAATTTATCAGATTGCCATGTAAGTATGTACTCACAAAGCCTCTTATTTTAGCGCCGCCAATACTGATCCAAAACTTCAAGAATTTTCTAGTTCATGCTTTTTCACTTGATTCCTTAATTCAAATACTTAAGTAAAAAATTTAGCATCGGGTTGATAAATTAATCAATAAACTAATAGTTAAGTATTAAAGTACTTCTACCTTTTAAATCGTTGTTCCTCCAAGGGCATTACCGTAATAAAATCAACTCTTCGTAGAGCTTACCTGCAAATAGAAAAAAATACAAAAATTTAAGGGCGTATTCTTAAATAAAATATCACTAGCTTATACTTCAGACTTTGATGTGCGACTTTAACAGGTAAATCATTTTTACCTGCGTATATTTTTATAGCCAAAAATAACTTAATACATAAGAATGTATAAATATTCATTGGTTTTGAAGAGTTGGGATTAAAATTGCATTAGAATGTGATACATTTTAAACCATTAAAATATTTTCACACACGACTATTGAAATAATCAGATTCTAAATGATTCAACATTCTCCATTATAATTGTAATAATGAGTATTTATATGACGATACGATACATGATATTCAATTGTGCACTTTCAAGATGGCTCACCACAGCAAAATGAACAATTAAAATACTCAATTTTCATCCTATTCCCCTCTTAAATGCACCGTCGGGGAAAAGAGCTGTAAAAAGAGTACAATGATTGAGAGGGTGAGTGGTAATAAAGTAAATAAGAATGCAGGAAGACCCTCTTATCTTGGTTGTTTTTTATTTCTCGTGTGCCTCTATAAATTTCGGATACACCCTTCTTAAGAAACCATTTGGGCGGAAGAGACGACGCGCGGTGCAATAAAAAAGGACTCGCAGAGTCAAGAAGTTGGGGAGAGGGTAAACGAGCTAATTTGCGTATTTTGCGACCCCTTGAAAATGAAAAAAGAGGGACACTAACGAGGAAATACAGCGAGGCGGACCGCTAAAAGATGACTGTAACGAGTTGAAAATTGACTTTTTTTTACTGCCTACGTAATTCTGTTTCGGTTATTGGGAGAGTGCTACGAATCTCATTCTTTTAACGATGATTGATGGAAAATTTTGTGGTTGGTACGAAAGATTTGGTACTTTTCTGTGGTTGTTGATTAAAAATATTCGTAGAATTGTGGAAATAATTGACAGCATTTTTATGGTCAGTAAATTGTGTTAGTATAAAACATCATAAATAAAAAGTTTATAAGACCGTGTGGCCTAATAGATAAGGCGTCGGGCGTCGGATCCAAAGATTGTAGGTTCCTGCCCCGTCACGGTCGGATTATTTTCTGCCGGCCCCAATGATGAGTGGGTAAAGTCCTCGCCTGCTGAACAGAGGGTAAGCGGGTTCGAATACCGCCTGGGTAGAATTATCACCACACAAGGTATGGGTATTTGAGTTCGTATGTTCTTGTTGTTACTCATCCAATATAAATCGGCCAAATGCACTGTATTCGGAGTAGTGAAGATAAAATAAATACATAAGTATAAAAAATTACAACTTGTGATATTTGTCTTTACAAAAAATCATCTATTTATTTAATTATCAAATTTAGAAATTTTTAGGCTTTCAAATTTAGAACTATTACATTCATAATAAAAATACAATTTTAAAAATCATTTTAGAGTTAATAAAAGTACTAAAGACGAATTTTGTGACAGGTGAGCGTAAGAAAACGGGTATGACCTGTGTATTTTCGAGCGGTGGTTGAATGTTTGCGACATCAAGCCGTCTATCCATCTGCTTTGATGACCTGAGATGAGAGAAAAAAGGGGCAGGGATAAAGAAATAGGGACAGGGATAAAGAAATAGGGGCAGGGATAAAGAAATAGGGGCACGAGATGAAAAAATGAGAAAAAAGAGAGAGGAAGACTGAGGGGCATATCCTTCTTGTGGCGGGGCTGCTCCGCCCGAGCTCACCTGCCGCATTTTTTTTGGAATTCCATCCCGAGCGAGGAAGAATCCTCTGCCGGGAAGATTGTTGAGAGAGTCTCGGGAAAAATGAGAAGGTTGGGATCCTCTTCACGGTAAAAACGGGGAGAGGCTACGGGCGGGGGAGGATTTGCGTGAGGCAGCGGGAGCGTGATGCGCTGGAGAAAAGAAATAACCTTGGAAGCGCCATGTCTAAGCGGGAGGAGAGCGCTTAGGGCTCTCAATAGGTGGTCGATATTTCTTCGATATTGTACCTGCATAGATGTCTCTCCTTCGATAGACACACATTTGAACGTTTCAGATTTTTTTGCATCTTTTTTTTGCATTTTTGCAGAGTTTGAGTACATAAATAAGTAAATGAATAAAGATCATTTATGTATTATTTCAAAAACATTTGCTGTGGATAGATGAAGAAGAGGGAACTCGCTTCTCTCGTTGTGTGTCACGCATACCTCCTCGTAGTTCCCGATAGAAACGGGATTATTTAGGCTTTCCGCGATGGACAGACGTTTTTGAAAACAAAATCCCATAAGTCTTTGGCCCCACAAAAGAAAACGGGATTTGAATAATTAAGGTAGTTAGAGCAAAATATCATTTTACCTAGAAATCAATGAATTTGGTTTCATTTTAAAGAAAAATATCTCACCCTTCTAATAACACAAAAAATTTAATTCCTTACCACATTAATTTCGGAGATATTTGCCAAAAAATTCCAGCCCTTTTACATGGGAAATAGTACGTGCATGCACTGCAGAGAGACATTATTTACAAAATGAGGAATTTCTAACACTTAGACGACGTAAAAAAACTAATTGCGTGTAGTTTGTATGTTTTCTCAACTTTTTTTGAAAATTAATCATATTGCCACCGCAGTAAATTCTTCGGGATCACAATAAACCTTCCATTTTGAAGGAGTTTCAAACGCACCGCGCAAAAAAAGTCAAGTTAAAGACTTATTTACATATTTTCATTTGATTACTTACCATTTCTGTCATAAAAAACTATATTATTGAACCATTAATAATGCAATATTTAATTTATATGTCCTACATCTAGTGAAATTAAAACGTATAATTCGAATATGGCCTCTAATATGACTAGGGAACTATCTCGCTCGGACTACCTTAAGCATAACAAGGAAATAAGAGATCTTTTCAAGGACCATGACCTAGTAGCATGCGCTAAAACGAGAATAATGAGATGGGCAGGCCACGTCATAAGAAATGAGCAGTGTACACTAGTGAAGGAGGTAAGCATGGGAAGACCAGAGGGAAGAAGACCTGGAAGACCGAGGCGAAGATGAAGGCATGGAGTGACGTCAGATATCAATCGGCTGGGGGAAACAGTGGAGGAAGCAGTAGATAGAAAGAGATGGAGATCACTTGTCGGAGAGGCCAAAACCCAGCTTGTATATAGATGGCCAGGGGATTAAGAGTAAGTAAATAACTCAATTGAAGAAGAGAAATAACCCCATGGAGACCACGCCGAAAGGGGTTGGGAGGTTTGTCAAGGATTTGCAAGAGGAGGACAACATAACTGCGAAATAAGTCCACACCGATATTTATTTTTCGATAATTATAGCGTCGAACGGTTCCAGACACATATTCGTTTGCCAACTTCAATAGCTGCAAATAGCATCGGGCTAAGTCCGCTTGGAAATCGGCCTAATTTTTTAGGCAGAAGAACCCTTAATGGACAAGTAACCATACGCACACCACGTGGTGCCCGATGGAAATGGGGTCATTCAGGCTTCCCGCGAACAACGGGTGTCGCTATGCTCCAACGATCCAACCGACCTTAATGGCTAGATGGGAGCGGCGAAAACTCCGTCGTTTGCTTAAGGGATTCATGAATGGTTGCTGGGCAACGTACGTGGGCTCAAACCTTGGCAAGGGTATCTTGGCGCTGCTTTTAACACGGAAGCAGAATCAGGGTTTCTAATGCGAAAAGTAAAAACCAGGTTTCTTAACTTATTACGCGGTCAACCTAAACGTGAACGGGTTTTGAGCCGTTATCCTACTAAAAGCCTCCCACCCAACCTAATACCCTTTGGTTCAGAACCTTCGATCGCCAATGGCCAATCTCAAGGGATTGAACACACTGCGTGAGTGCCCATGGATCTTTCCGGTGTATTAATCCTTCCTAGTAGCTTAAAAATCAATAACTGTGGTGGAAAAGAGAAATAACCGCACGGAAGTGACGCAGAAGGCAGGTGGGACCAAGAGTCCATGGCTGCCATGGAATGGGCGATATGTCTTCGACATGAGCCTGCTTCGATATTTCTCCCGCGATAGCCCAAGAAAAATTTGGCATTAAACGTTTCCTTATTTTCATGGACAGTCACTTCATAAAGTATCGCTACATAATACAAGAGCGATTCGTATAGATTGTCGAAACTCGATTATGTAGGCAATCCTAGTGACTATGAGAATTTTTGGAGACAATTGATATGCATTCTGAGTCAAATGGGAGATAACTCCGATAGTGCTCTCGACTTCGTTCACGTTAGAACTCTAACATTGAAGTAAATTCACTGTGAAAAGCAATGGTATGTGAACTCAATCGCCCCCGTCATCTTACTAGGCAGTTCTCTCAAGAAGTTGGAAGTGGAGAAAGCTCCATCGAGGGACCAGCACAGCACCAGCACCCTCTGGTGGTGCGCTCGCTCGGTGATGGGCAAGGGGGCTCGGTGCCCGAAATGTCTATTGAGTTTGTAGTTTTCTTCACCTATGGCTGAGAAGGGCAAATGGGGAGAATCAGATATTCACAAATTGGCGCTCCTTGTGGAAGACCCAGCTGTCCCGAAAGGGACGAGGATGACTCGACAATCGCCTTCATGAGAAATTATCTTTTGAGGGTTGGTGGCATTCGAGCTCTTCAAAGGGACTTAGAACTGCGTTCTACTAACAATACAGTAAGCAATACATTGCCGCAAACTAAACTGCAATATATCTGCTGATATATAATTCCAATTTACTACGGAGCAAAGGGCCTACTATTTTGATTTCACGTAAAAAAGCAGCTTGTATCAAGCCATTAGGGACGCCACAAACGTCAAAGAAAGAAAAAGTTATAAAAACTATGAAGACGGAAAAGTTAGCCATAGACGTCCAAGGTAAATATTTATGCTTACGTATTTAGTTGGTCTTGAATAGACACCTTTTCAAAGCCATTTTTCTTAAATTAGTTGAATTTTGATTTGATTGTAATTTATTTCATAAAATATTGAGTAAAAATATTTTCTTTCCTAAAAAATCCTAAAAATAATAAAGAAAATAAAAAAACCGGCCACTTAAATATGTGAATGCTTCAAAGGCTCGCTGAGTCTAGGCAATAGCAATATCCACGCTCCTTCATACATAGGTTGGAGGTCGTCTTCCCGTGTACCCGGCTCTTCTACATTTCACCCTCCAACTCACTCGCTCGCGTACTCCAATCCATATTGCTATTTCAATCTTTCCATCCTCAAGGCCGCTTCAATGTGTAAGTCTATCGAATCGTCTGAACGAGAGCTCTTCCAGAGTATGGTCCCACTTAACCGGGCGCAATACCTCACGGATATTAAAAGGTGTACCCGAAAATTCTGTCACCAGAGATGGCCCAGGATAGCCAACGAATTTCGAGCTCCGACAGCCGATCTATACAAACCGCTAGCATTGTGTGTCCTGTTGCATCATGCGATTACCTCATGGAGTGACCGTCTATCAATATATATTTAGGAGAAAATAAGTAAACCTAAGGCCAAACCATACTAGTATCATCTAGGGCTAGCAAAAGATGGTCGACATGACTTCTATATGAACCAATAGCAATATTTTTCCTTCAATATCCATTCTATAATAATCAAATTAAACGTTAGCAGATTTTTAAGGGCTCTGATAGCCCTACTGGAGAAGATAAATTACCTTACAGAGGCTACGATGTGGGAGGTAGGTCGGGGGTGTTTAGAGTGGGCAATGAATGGGCTTTATATCCTCAAAATGAGCCTGTATCGATACAAATACCAACTTTTCCTGTACATAAATATTTCCTATATGATGCTTGATTGTGATGTGAAAAGTCATCCTTTCAGGAATTATTTCCACACTGAACGAAACTGGGTAAAAAATATCACAGAGGTTTGTCAAAATATAAGAACGGTGAGCATGAAGTAAAACCACTGGAATATTTTATTTACCTTGGAAGTAAATTGTGTTCATAAGAGTATGAGAATATGGACATTTTATTATTTTTGAATTTCCCCTCCTTTATCTTTTTGGACGCTCACCTTGCCTAGTTTTTTCCCATGTCACCAGTTGGCGTAGTTATCTTTTTTTGTTAGAGTGCACTAGTTGTCAGAGCGCCCCACTTCGACTACCTTAGCCCACGTTAAATACACAGCGTAGACTAACTTCGATTCACCATCGCAGCGGATCGCGAGCCCAGAAACATCGTCGGAGGCATGAAAGTTGAGGAAAGTGAGCGCCTTCCATCATCCTGATTTACGTCCTCCTCGTATTTCCCTTTATACTTTTATTTATCGTGCCACGCACGACCCACTCCCTTAAAGTAATTCATTTTTCACATTCTCCTTCGGAAGGACTCGAAGTCAAAACAAGAGAAAGGCAAATATTGGATAGGCCACATATTATGGAGAGATTGTTTGCAGAAATCCGCCATAGAAGGAAAGATAAAAGGAAAGAGAGAAAGAGGAAGGAAGAGATTTGGTAGGATGGCAGATATGATGAGAGAAGGAACGTACAAGGCAGTGAAGATCCTCGTCCAAAATAGAAATGCCAGGAGACTGCAGTTACATTGTGGCCTGTAAATAGATAAATACACAGGAGGAAGAATGTTTCACGAAAAAGTAAAAATTGTCGTACCGCCAGTTTTCTAAAACATCGATGCAGTCATACACGTGCATTGTCCCGAGTTCATCTCTCATCCCAAGGGCCGGCAAGGGAGGAAAAGAAAGAAAAGAAGGGAAGTATTGAGAGGTGGGTATATGAAGCCGGTGAGGAGTTCATCAAGGGCTTTCCTTGGGGCCGGTGGACTTAATGAGCGGGGAGTAGTGTTGAGACAGCTGGAGGAACGGGGCGAGATGAGAATTCGGGGAAAGATTTACCAGGGCGGCGGGGATCAGGGGGGTAATGGGAGAGAGTGGAGGGAAAAAAACCCCAAGAGGTGATGGATCCGAAGAAGTAAGAGGGAAAAAAATCGGCAGGGATATTAGAAAGTGGGAGCCGCCACCAAAAAACCGGGAGAAAAGTTTTCAAGGCCTTCCTTGGGCGTGTGAGACCGGTGTGCCTCGATGGAGGTGGACGGCTCCCAATTTCGAGGGGATAATTTTGGGGTAAATTAAATAAAAATGAAAATTTCGGGGGGTGCACAGGGGGAGGTTTTGGGATCGCGGGTAACTTCCAGAAGTGACGTGTTTCACAACGCATTAATGAGAACGGGAGAGGGTCTCTTCACCTTTCAGTCGAGAAATGGGAAAATAAAATATCCTCTATTACGGGTCACTGTAAATTAAAAAACCCCGGCGGAATCTCACGCGCGGTTTATGTGGCCTTCAAATGGCTCCGTTTAAGGGTATGGCGAAGTAAGTATTCGCTCATTGCGATAATGATATTTGTGATTTGAGATGATAAAATATATTTGAGATTCAGCGGATGGAGGAACACAATTGTGAGAAATCGAATGAGTAACAATAAACAGTGAAACATGCTAGAAAAAAACTACATTTTTCAGCATTTACGAATTTAGAGTCACCTAGAGATGAATTATGAGTATGAATAGTTAAATAATAGCACGTACGCAATCTAAACTAGCTGTTATATTCCAAAACTAAAACACAAAAAGTAGATGATAAGGGCAAAACCATTAGAGCGTAATTTAGACGGATATTTTCTATACCGTCACCGATTTTCCTTTTTCACATCATACACAGTAATTAGTTGTGTCTATTCCACTCAAAAGTTAACTCAATGCGCAAACAAAGAGACCCTGCTTACACCAAAAAAGTATAATGTATAATTTGTCAAGTTACCAAATACTTTCATAGCCTGTATATTTAACAATGCTTTAGTCATCCATGGTATGATGTTCTATCGAATACATCTGAGCAATATTTGCTCTTTTAATCTATATTGACGTCGTCATGCTAGAAAAATATACAATTTTCCGTATTTGGCAAGCAGAATAAATGTATAGCTGGGTTCTAATGTTTAAGACAATTTAAGCTTTGTTGTGTATTTCATTCTCCCCATAAAGGTCGCATGGTAATCATATTTACACCAAACTGCTTCATAGTGTGCTGTGCACATAGTGCTGCTTTTCATACGTATTCCTCCAGTAAACATAAAAAAATCCTTTTTAAGTTCCTTGGATAAGGGGTAAATGCCGTTGTTTTGAGTTGCTTGGCAAGTTTTTTCTCCAATTTCCTTTAAAACCACTCTGAAAATATATCTGATGCCATTTAATAATTACTAAGCCTTTCCGAGATGACATTTAAGAAATCCATTCACATTGGTGAGCCTGCATCAAATATCATATTCTACGATTTTTCTATCACTTTTCCTGTTTTTACTCTATGTGTCTTTCATCATATGATGCATTATCACAAAGAGCTAACGTGCAATATTGAATGACAAACGACCTAAATTTCTCGCTTATCCGCTTGATCAAATTGACTGCATGTACTACAATAACCCTGGCCCACGGAAAAATATAAACATTTTTAAATAAATTAATGAAGGAATATAATTAAAAGGAAATGATTAAGAGACGCAAATCTCACCACGGAGAGATAAAATAAGAGAAAAATCATTGCTCAAGTATCTTTACCTTCCGAGCTATGGCGCTTTAGAAACAAAAGATAAAAATGTAGGCGGAGATTGGAAACAAATCCAGCAAATTTTTCGGAATGTGATCCATGCAGTCCAGTGCAAAGAGAACCAAGGACCACACCGCAAATGCCTCCAAAAAACCAACGGTTCGTGCATACCCTTGGCGCGGAAAGCGATGACTGACCCGGATCCAAAGAGTGGAAATAAAAGGTGAAAAATTTATCAGTCAGAGAGGACATAATTTCGCGGTCAACGAATTCCACGCAGAGGCATGAGATACACACTGGCGCCCCAGATAGTCGATCGCAAATGGGGCGTCAAAACCGCGAAACTGCCCGAAATAAACACGACGAGCGCACATAATCTGCAAGAGAAGTTCGACCAGCCGAATTGGCGCTGATTTGGAAAAAAAGATTTCTACCTTTAAATTTAACAGATTGCTCAACTGACCCAAGTTATATTGGAATAGAGTATTATCTAAAGCTCGTCATTCAAAGTCATATATTTAATCACTATGTGGGGAGGAAAATTAAGTTATTTATCCATTATAATGTATCATATAAACAAAATTAACACGATACGTGGACTAAACCAAATTTTCTCCTGGGAAGCATGTAGTATTAAATTTTTAATCACAATGATCTGATAATTACTATTAATATCAGAATTATCTACCAGTTTTTACTGGAAGTGAGTACAAAGCCCCTGGAATTTTTAGGGATAAAGTCTTTTCCTACAGTAAAGATATCTTTCATCACTTGAGCATATGTCCTTACTCTCTTCATCTGGTCCATAAAGCCTATTTTCTATGGCCCCTTTACCTAATAACGCGATATCACGGCATAAATCACGGAATTTATCCTTCATTGGCTGTTTGATTAACCTACTCCGCCTTCCCCTAACTTCACCATAAGTTTAGTCTCTTTACTGGCCGTACCGGCCTAGATGGCAGAGGTGTAACATTCTCGTCCGCCAAACTGAGGGTCGCGGTATCGAGTCTCCCCATGGCGAGTTTTTCTCCACCCAGATCAAAAATGTCAATGTGTGGTGTATGAGCTTAATGTAAGAAAGGACTGAACATTTTCCATTATTGCACGCAATAAGGCCGTCATTAAAATTATTGTTATAACAGGCACTTTCTAATTCGTCTCCGTTCAGTATTTGACTAGATTTCTGAACAATCTCTGACAGCACACACTTCTACATTCAAACGTCTGCTGTCTACTCTCATCCTTTTTTCTCATGAGTCCACTTTTCTGCACCACCTAGAATTAAACCTTATATTTATCTCTTTGTCATACTTTTCTTTACATTTCAAATTGAAGGGTTAACAATAAGACAAGTCTCTTGAATTTCAACTGGAAGAGCAATTGAATGAAATTGCTGCATCTGATTAAAAGATTCTTCTCCGATGTGCCACTCAAAATGCATATCCTAAGTAATAGTCAATTACCACTCAAGGGGATATTAGGGTGAAAAATACTCCAAATTATACATCGCATTAATTCAATATTATTGATAATTTAACATGAAGCCTCGTGCATGAGTTTCCTTTCAAGCAAATTTGCATATGCTGCCGTTGCCAAGCTGGTAAAAATATTCCATGGTTACCTTAAAGCAAATCTTTTCAAGCTAAAACGCAAATTTTAAGCGAAAAACGAAGTATATCCAACAATTATGTGTAAAAATTAAATACTTATTCTTTCAGTATTCCGATTTTAAAAACTTCAATCCCATATCAGTTGCAAAAAGGATTTTCAAAAAATGAAAAAAAAGATATCACTGAAGTGAATCTAATGGTTTTGTAGTAAAATTAAAGATTATTTAAAAAGAGGGCCGATATAGGGGTTGCTGGACCTCTTTTTCTACCTTATATAGTCTATAGATATTTTCGAACTGTATGGACACGTGAACCAAAAAGAAACTATCATTGTTTTTCCAAAAATTTTGTTTTAATCTGTCAAAGGGATTGGAAGTGCATAAACGTTTAAACAAAAAGAACTTCAGTTTTATAGATACACAGTCCCAACTTTGACTGCTTTATGTATTCTTACTAAAAAAAAGGCTTAGTAAAAGAACAAGAGTGTCGGAAGTCGGGATATGATTACAGAGGAAAAGCGGCCGTCATACGGGTAGCGAGGACAACGCAAATCCTGTCACATATCACATAACGAAGATGGATAAGTCACCAAGCACACACCTTCGTAGCAAGGGACGTATACATTACTAAAGACACGTTGCTACTTATTTTTTCACCCTTTATAGAACTAACTCTCGCCTCCTCGTAGGTATTCATAGCACTGGGATTGGACCGCGCTCAGAGACAGCTCAGTTGAATTAGGGATCCCCGTGGCTTATGCTAAAGTCGGTTCGTCTGACCGTCGCGCTAATTAGACGACCAAGCGGACCGTGAGGCCATGAAATTTTGAAATGGATAGGGACGGTCGTTGGAAATACTACCTGGACACTAAAACAATGCGGGGAAATACTCATCCGACTATGAATATTGTTTGGAGGTACTTAAAAGTAAAGTAGTTAATTCCCAACCCATCCCATCGGAGTTTCTAATGGAATCATGGTGGCAATCGATGATATTTCAGTCGAATGCGGTCTGCTGGCAAAAATCCTTCATCCTGCAAACAATGCCAGATTCCCAGAATTCCCAGAATCTGGCTTTGTTCACAGGATTCCCAGAATCTGGCATTGTTCATAAATATAATAATTTGCAAAAAAGTAAGAGGGTTTTACAATAAGAGGGTTTGCATTGTCTGACAATAAGAGAAGTTCGTTTCATAGGAGAAAGTACCATTAATTGTTTCCAAAGGTTAAAATGAAATGTAAGAATAAAGTTTTATTAAATATCTTGCTGATTGAAGAGAGCCTTTCACCCATCTAGCTACATCAACAAACTGAGACAAAAGAGCTAGTGAAAGGTAGGAAAAATATATGTCAAAAAGGTAAGAAAAGAGTTTGTCTCCTGTTCCTCCCGAAAAATGGAAATGAGAAATGAATGCCCACGTGAGTGCATTTATTGTCAAAGGAATTTCAGTTAGCTTGGGATAAAATGAGATTTATTTCTAAGTATCTGTAGTTGCCCACATTCTCCTGTCAAGTAGACGGGTCAGCATGTCATCCTTCAAATCAAAAGCAGCACAAAAGGCAGAAGTGAACATATATCCTCCTCCAAATGTTTGGAATGACGCAGTTTCAAGAGAATCTCAACGGATTTTGAAGCATGAGCTTTTTGCGGATGAGCTGCTGGGGAAACATATCTTCCAACTTTTAATATTTGTCAAACTTCCTGAGACATCCACAATATTACTATCAGAGCGCAGCAACTGAATTCGAAATATATAAGAAGCATCATCGGGGAAAGAAAGTCATATCGAGGGATTTTTATAAAAACCTAAAACTAATTTCATACATCGTACAAGATGTATTCATAAAATAAGAGTTAAAGGATCATTGGTGGCCGGTGCTAACCCAAATTACCATCGTTGAGGTTAAAGTTGTGAGCCATTGACATTATGTACAAATATCTTACGATATTTTTCCAACATATTTAGGATAATGTCGGCTAAATTATAAACCTAAATTTTTTAAAAGCATTTTTTGACATTTTACGAAGCTAATGGATATGCGGCTGGGCAATATAAAAAAATAATAGGCAACAGTCGTGAGGGGAGTTGCGCTAAATAGCTCTGAGGAATGGGCCATTAGAAATCTCGAACAGTGTAGAATAGATGCCTGAAAAATTTGGCCCTGGAGGTGGATGCTGAAGACGCACAAGATCAGAAACGAGGAAAAGCTCAGACAAATAGAAGAGAAGAGAATAACGCAAACACTATCAAGAAGGTGGAGTAAGGATTGTTACGCCAAACTATGAGGCACAACAGATTTATAGGGAACTAGGGAATACATTGGAGGGTAATCTATAGAGAATATTAACAACTACGAATTATTAAATTGTTTCCGAGGAAATTATCGATTTTTTAGTGGTCATGCACAAAAACGGAAGAATAGTTAAGACTGCAAGTCAGACGCTTAGTATAGGATGAAGATGTTTCAGCGGGCCTCCGCAAACATAGCGGGGCAATGTGGAGGTGGAATTACGTGATTAAAAACTGGAGGTAATAGGAAGAGGCCAATAAAGAAAGCGAAGAAAAGAGTATTAGGATGGAAAGTAAAAGGGAAAGCTCCACGAGGAGGTCTGAGAGAAGACGGACACACTTACTTAAGCGCTACCCACTGAGCCGCCTCAGACACGAGCCATGGAAAAGCGGAAACGACAAAAGTGCTTCCTATATTAACTATGTGTCCTGCAGTGTTTTTGCTACGATCACTAATAGTGTCCGGGGAGAAGAATGACTGTCATAAGATAGTATCAAGCTGTTTTCGTCACAATCAGTAATGGTGGGAGAAAAAAGGAGAATTTCTCTACAGGACAGCTCGGTAGCGTATCTCTCATTTCGTCTCTCCTATCAGTTCTAAAGGTATGGCATGGAGATACAAAGGGGAACTAAAACGAGACATGAAACATAAGAACTCAGGGTAGTCTGTGCGAATGATCATTGCACCTAAAAATAAACACATTTGGCCTCATTTCAAAGAAAAATATCTCACTCTTCGAAATATACCAAATTAGTCTCTTACCAAACTACTTTCCGGGTTTTTATACCAAAAATACCAGCCCTTATCCAAGGGAAATGGTACGTATGTGCACTTCAGAGAGACTCTAACACCTATGTCTCGCCAAAATATTAGCAGTGTGTACTTTATGTTTTATCAATAATAATTGAAAATAAATCATAAAGTCATGCAGTAATTATTTCAAAACTGGGAAAAACCATCAGTTGTGAAGGAGTTTGAAAAATACCGCGTGAAGAAAATGAGTCATGTTAAAGACTTATAAAAATTTTCACTTAATTGCTTGGAATTAAAGTCCTATAAATATATTTTATCGGACCATAAATAATGAAATATTTAGATCCTCATGCTTCCCACAGCTGCTGAAATTAAAACGTACATGTATTTCGAATACGATATTTATTATGACAAGGGAACTATCTCACTCAAACTACCTTAAAGATAGAAGGAACTCAGGTATGGTCAGGATAGAGTGGAGGCTGCAATCAGCCAACCGTATGAACGTCTGACTAGTGATTTTGTCGTAGGTTCACAAATAGAGATGGGCGCCGCGTCGCCGGCAAATTTCGCCACGCCGCCGAATCAAAACCTACGGCGCGCCGCCACATCAGCGGTGGCGGCGTGACAAACTAGAGTGGTTCTTACTTTCCAGAAACCAGAATTTCTTTTGGAACAAACCCTCATTGGTGCCACTGGGTTAGGAAATAAAATATGTAAGCATTGCCATCGGAGAGGGAGAAGACGTACCGAATCGCACTTAAAGTTATTATATGTCGCCATATTTTCCTGATTTCTGGTCATTGCTGGCGATTACGGACCACTTAAGTATTTTTAATTACTTTTCTGTAATTACAAACGTTTCATCACACATTTGACATGCTCCATGTTGAATATTTTCCATTTCTGCGGAGTAGTTTTCGAGACGACACATCGATAGCGCATGCCAATGAGGAAATGGAATCGTTCCGCAAAAGTCTACTTTCGAGTTTGACGCTCCGACTTTGAAAGCCGACACAAAAAGTTTACTATCGCCGCTTATTTCCGACTTCAGCTCAAGATCCAAATACAAAGGTAACACGCTTCTATAAAGCAAAATAAACCGAAACTATGATATGTTATGTCTTAATTAAAGTTGATCGCATTTCAATTGTATCGGGACCAAAATATTGAAGACCATTGTACACAGCACAAAAATTGTACGTGGAATAATAGTTTTATTCTAAAAAAACAATATATAGTAAATAGAAAAACATTCTGAAGAATGTTTGTGGAGGTGAAGGACCACTTCGATGAGAAAATGATAATAAAGCGAGGATTTTCGGGGTAAGAACGAGCATGAGCAAGCCAAAAAATGAAGGACTGGAAAAAGAGAAAACTTGATAAAGTAATGATAGTTGTGTAATATCGGGCCTGGCTCAGGATGGCTTAAAGGAAACGATTAATAATTATGAGAGCTAATAGAGGCACTTGTGGATCCGGATCATTTTCTTTCTCTAGGTCTGCTTAAAAGGGACCCTCGCTACCCAGACTAGTTGTTTTTTTTCCATTGACGGTGCTCTAAGTTTCAAGCACAGTCTTGTGCTCGGTCCTCGATAAATCGATGTGAGTTGTAATGCTCTCGTTGTACTAAATGCGCAATTACAAACCCTGCACTTCACTTTACCGTCCTTCAGTTTTCCAAAATATTCCTACATAGAACTCTGGCGCACCATTTTCGATATCAGATGTCACACAATGGGACAGAAAATTATATTATATTTTTTAATTTGTGACAGTTTACACAAAAATATTTATATTGATAAATTACATTATGCTCATTAAGACGTTTTAAACATAATTATGAACGTTGTGACTTTTCACATATGCACACGAATACGACTATTTGGCAGTTTACGCCGTCGGCGCCGCTGCCGCAAAATACGACGGCGTTAACACCGGCGCCGCCGCCATCGAAGTCAACCTTCTCGGCGTCCACCTCTATTCACAATATGATAACTGAACCTGTTCACAACGAGTGATTACAGAGGAGCTATATTTCCTTTTTTATACTTATAAAATTAAAAAAATCTTCCTTTAAAAATAACTAAAATTATAGATTAGTCTTTCACAAGTCATCACACTATCATAGTACAGCGCAAACGCATTGTAACTTCACGAGGACCAAAATAAAAACAACGCAATTATTGGTATTTTCGAACTGAATGGACACGTGCACAAAAAAGGAACTACTATTTTTTCTACAGAAATTTTATGTGAATCCGTCAAGAGGATTGGAAGTGCATAAACGTTTAAACAAACAGAACTTCAGTCTCATAGATTAACAGTGCCAATTTTGATAGCTTTATGCTTGCTAAAAAGGCTTGTCAAAGGAACAGGAGTTCCGGAAGTCATAATGCAATTACAGAGGTAAAGATGCCGTCATACGGGTAGCGAGGAAAACGCAAATTCTGTGATGTATCATAGTTCAACGCGAACGCTTTGTAACTTCACAAGGACAAAAACAAAAACAACGCAATTGAGAATAATGAGAAAAAGGAACTTATAGAAAGTCAATGGGTCTTTAACAGCTGGCGACCCACGTACAATCCAAATTTTTTCAACTGCTCTTTGAACGAGTCGCACGGAAACGGAAAATTAGGTTATAAACGGAAAATTGAATATGGTTATAGGAAAAATAGAAGTTTATTGACATGGAAAATGGAAAACGATAAAAAATAATTGAATGAACCTCCACAATTATTTCAAATTTTTTTCAGCGGAATCTTGTGGCTTCAGAAAATTTCATTAACGTCAACAGAAAATAATAACTAGCCTCATTATCTTGGCGGTCATCCAAAACCCATAAACTTTAACAATGGACGAGTTTAATCCAGTCCGAAGCACAATTAATTTCCGTTGAATATTGGGAAAACCTCCAAGAATATTGGTAGCGACAGGATCAAAGACCCGTTTATAATTCTCCAAAGTTGAACTTATGTGATATAACGACATTAAACGAACAAAAAAGCAGAATTTTTATTATATTTTTAATTTTTTTATAGTATTTTGGAAAACTGGTTTGGTCCCGCAAGAACCTAGGATCATTTTTTTCCAGATAACTTGGAACCTTTTTGAAAAATATAACCCTGCACGGAGCGCTCATTTAAACGAATAATTAATATTCAATATTTTAATTGAATTAAAAATTAAATTTTACTTTGTATTTAATGGCCAAGATTTTTACGCAGGACCCATTGGCACATATGAGACGTGTTCAGCCATAGCAATCAACGTAGCAGGATTGCAACTCAGAGGAAATCCATCTGACCTCTATTTGATCTGATTTCTACCTAAATTTCTCCCACACTCTCTGAATTTCTCTATGGCATTCGACCAACATTTTAGCCTCAGCAAACCGGATTGCTCTCGAAGAACGGAAATCTATTTTGAACAAATTAAAGATTATTTTTATCACCAATATTTATACCATGAGAGTGAATTGTACGTAACTAAACCATGTCATACTTTCACCACAAATAATTTATAAGTTAAACATGATAAATAGGGAAATATTAAACTAATGCGGTTAATTATCCTTGATCCTTAATTATTAATTATTATTCCTGGATTAATCCTGGAGCTTTATGCATCTCATTTGGAGCACCATAGTTTACGAGGGGCATCTGTTCAAGGTAAAATATCTAAACATACGTATGAATACCAGCTCATCCCCCAAAATTAAAAACCAAATAAAATTCATAAAAAATAAGTTTTCCCCGTTAGTTTTAATTGATTATAATATCACAAGCAGTTCGAGAATATAATTTTTAATGATGTAAATGAAAACAAATATTACGCAGCAAGAGATTATATCTTTCGAAATTAAATTAACCCTCTTTAAGGCTTCTGGAACTACCATTGTTTCAAATGATTTCCGGAGAACAGATTGAAGATTTTAGGTCCCATATATACGAAACTGTTCTTAACATATGTTAACTGGGCGTAGATGGCGCACAGATAGTTCTTCTAAGGGTATATGCGTGCCTTTTTAATTACTTTGGTAGTACTTCCACACATTCAATGTAATACCTTCAAAATATTTAATAATTATAGACTCAACATTTTAAATAATTATAATAAGTTGCATTTCTCATGTAATTCTTGGGTTTTTGCCATGTAAACATTTATTTGAATGCATAAACAGCAAACAACATGCAATTTTCATAGAACTAGGGAACTAGCAGTAATTTTAACGGACTCACCTGCTTATGTACACACAATTTTGTGAAACCCACAGTGGAAAAATCATTCGCCAGGACTGGGAATCGAACACAGACCCCTCAGTTTTGCGCCCAGTGTTCTAACCATTTAAGCCACCCGGGCGTCATCTTCAACTGTGAAGCTGAATTATTTTTGCTCACTCGATTGGCTAGATTCCTTGCAAATTTTAACATTTAGGGACCCCAAGTATTACTCAATTCAAACTAGGCTTAAAAAAGCGTCGAGGTGTCCCCATTCGGAAGATGCAAAGGGAAATGAGGAGGAGAAAGAGAGAGAGAGTGAGGGAGATGGTGCATTTGGAATCGTTCTGTCTGTTGCACAACTCGCATTTCCGCGAGCACAACGACAGTGGGAGGATCTCTTGACGGCGCTCCCGGGGGAAATCAGCAGGAGGATAAATCCCACGGCACGCAACTCCACCCACTCGCTCCGAACGTCATCCAGCCTCGCTAAATGGAGCAACGCTCGCACGGAAGAGAACTCGGAGACCGGTAAGTACATCTCCACGCCCGGGGCGAGAAAGGGATTAGGCCCCGGAATGAGAAGGACTTTCTTCCGAAGCAAAGAGAAAAAAATAAATGTGGACACATTCGGTACCGCAGCTACGGACGCAGCTATTCCAGGAGGTAGAATTAGTCCTGACTCATTCTCTCCCCATGTTTTCACCAGCAGTGAGTATGTACATTGTTTGGTCTAGGATATTGACATACTTTCGGCATTAAAAAAAAACATCCTGGGGTTGCTCCTCTCCCTCGGTTGGGACAGTATATCTTCAGTTATTTCAGAAGTGATGACAAACTTAAAAACTATAAAAAACGCTTTGCTCTAGATTCACATATTTTTCTGTTTCGAACATATGCACTACCCTCTCTGTCTATTATTTTAAAATATATTTACAGAAGATTTATTCGAATGAGAACATTGTCAATGGATCGGATTGTATTTTGGGGAGGCGACCGACACTTAAGGTCATTTGCGCCATAGGAGGAAGGGTGGATAAAAACCCGGCGTCGGCATTAGCCTGCTCTTAACGAAAAGCGCCAAGGGGACCACGATAGAACGTCTCAGCCGAAAGACGGAGTACTGTACTTGAAGTGCCGTACACAAGAAATTCAACTAGGGATGGGTTTCCTTTGAAAAGTATCCTCCTCTGCAGGGACTTGAACCCTGGCCCGTATGGTTTACTAATACTCTAGCCACCACAGCAACCCCCTTTTTATTTTGTTATTATAATTTTGAATATGAAAAATATCTAGAAAACTTATGCTGATTAACATAAATCAATTTTAGGCTATATTTGGTTGAAAATATTCATCAAATAGGAAGCAAAAAATAACTAGATGAACTACACTGTGAGAATTTCATTAAAACCATTCCGATTTCAAAATTTATGTCTTCTCCAGACGTAAGTCAGCATTTCACTAATATCATTGTCTCAGTTCATTACCTGAAATTGAAGTAAAGCGTCGAAATCCGGGTCAGTTCATGGAGTTTATCTTAATTTCCTCTGTTCTGAGAAATAGTCCTAAATAATTTCCTATATAATTGACGATTAAGATTTTTTCACTAATATGAGGCATAATTACACTCATTAATGATAGGTGAGTGGGAATCAATGGTGATAATTATCACTTCTCTGGCTATAAATCTACGGCAATAAAAAAGAAAGTGTAGTGTTATTAGTGCATTATAACGATTGAAAGTCAATAACAAAATGAAGATGTCCAGCAAGAGGGTAGGAGGAATATATGCTCATTGTGCTAATTGAAGATTAGCAGAGAGAAGCTTATTGGATTGGATTGGATTGGATTTTTGGGGAGGCGACCGACCTCTAAGGTCATTTGCGCCATAAGGGAAAGGTAAGGGAGGAAGTGTGGATAGAAACCCGGCGTCGGCATTTGCCTGCTCTTAACGAAAGGCGCCAATGGGACTACGGCTTAACGTCTCGTCCGACAGACAGAGTACTCCACTTGAAGTACCCTCCACAAGACACTCAAGTAGGGATCGGGTTCCTCTGAAAAACATCCGCCACTGCAGGGATTTGAACCCTGGCCGCCCATGTGGTAGGCGAGTACTATAACCACCACACCAACCCGATCCCCCGAGAAGAATTGAATACATTTTTAACTGTAACAGACTTCTTAAAACGATAAATGAAGTAAAATTGAATTGAACTATGATTGATGGACGAGCTACCGAGATAGAAGATAGAGTGGAATACGAAAAGACTTTTATGAGATATACAAGGATATAGACGTATTCAACATGATTGCTGACAAGAGAACAGAGTGAAGAGTTGCCCAAAATCAACCTTATAATTGATTACTCCTGCTTATGCTGATATATCTAGTGTAAAAGAGACGAATTTTGCGGTATACGTCGTCACATCCTCGTGTCAAGAAATACTAACTTAGGCGAACGCACCTGCTGACGATTTAGCCTTAACCTCGTTACATATCATACCTAATTAAGCACAAGACCAAGAGCTGGAAGATTTCACGCGATCATTGAACGTCTACCAGCTGTGAAGCGTTATTTTCATTCACATTGTAGCTCATGTCTACTCTGTTTTTATTATATTCTTTTATTATATCAACAAAAACATCACCAAGACCTATAGAAGTGGCTGATATAATGCATAAATAACAAAGAGAAGTAACAAAAAACAAATTAAAACAAAACACTAACAGATAAAGTGCCAAAGTTACACCGATTAATTCGAACTACAATGGAGTTGAAGCACGGAGATGGGGGAAAAAATCGAAGCGAGGAAATTTTTGCTGCAAGGGAATTGAAACGGAGAGTAGTCTGTAGAAAAAGGAACGCTGGGATATAAAGAGACGGAATGTCGGTACGTGAATGGGGTGAAGAATGATGAAAGGTCATTATTATATAAAGAACCATTGGAAATATTATGTAATAATTTGAAGTCAGCTATCAAGGGGCGATGATGTATGTTACAAATGCCAAGGGTTGGAAAAACTTGTTCGTGGACATAACTTCGTGTGTGTGGGGGGGACGGTGGGAAGATGACGGAAAACAGCTTGAAAGAAACAGATGAAAAGTTTCAATGTAGAGAGGCAGGCGGTGGACCAGATAGGAGAGCAATATTTTATTTTTAATCTTAATCCTATTAGGACGAGCGAGTCAAATTTGTTACGCATCAAAATCATTGTAATATCTGCTTTCTAGGAGGCTTTGCCATTTAGTTTCTAGACAGAATTGTAACGCTTTGGATTAAGTGTGTGGAAAGTTGGGTCACTTTCGGCGGATTGTCAAGAAATTTGAATAGATTATTCGCAGATGATGGCGTGCCTGGTGGAGCTCTGAAATAAATAGTTTCAGCTGTGACATGAAGAAAAAATTGGTAAAATTTAAAAAAGGTACGTTTTGAATATCACAGACATAAGGTTAAGGAAATAGACTAGAGAACCGATAGATTTAGAATTTCGTTTTTACCACGAACAATAAGGAACTATAATAGTTACGATAGATCAGTGCTATGATAGTTTGAACCTCACTAGGTAAAGTAGGTTTTGTACTTTTGCTTAATCTCTTAAAATAATTATTAACAACTCACTCTGCATGAAATTTGCCGCTTGATTTAGCTTTTGCCTCGTAGTAAGCGTAACTTGTAAAAGTAATGATAATAACCATTAGTTGTTTCTTCAATAGTGTACTGCATGGCAGCACGTTAATCTGCGTAGAACTCTTCTAGTTTCTAGCCAGACCGCACATTGTTATCCTGACTACTTTTGGCCTGAGCTTAGCGGTCGGGGAAAAGTGCGCGGTTCTGATTTAAACTGGGATGAGTTCTGCATGCATGGTGTGGTATTTCATAGATGTAGATGTTAGGAAACATTTCACCAGCGCATACCGTTCCATTGAACGTAGCTCGTGAGCGTTAAAGTGCGTTTATGTACTCAAATGTGCGCAAACGCAACGAAAAGCTTTCATTGGCTTCACGGCAATAAAATAACTAACAGTCCCTAGATGGAATTTGCGGCGCTAGTTTTAACAAATCAAAACAGCTAGGTGACTGTAAAAGCTTACATGATCAGTCCGCAGCTACCAAATTCTATTAGGAGCGCGGCCATTATGGAAAATGGATGTAACTACGTACACCAGAGGCACTAAAGTCATGGATTTGAGATGGAATAGAGAGGATGTGCAGGGTAGCGAGGAAGACGGAAGAGAGAGCTTTGGACGTAATTAGGTAATTACTATATGCATGAATTATACAGAAATCACTGAGGATAGTTTTTTGTTAATTTAAAAGAAACATTTGCGGAGTTAATAAATAATTAAATAGCCAGTTTGAATAAAAACTGTCTTTGAAAAAAAAAGTTTGAAAAAAATAGAATTATTAGACAAAGAATTTTTTCATATTTCGGAATAAAAAAAGTGTACACGTCCATTTTTGCAAATCATTGACAACAACAATACAATCTCAGACTATAATTTATCACAGATATCGATAGAAATAATCCTCAATTTCTACGTGAACTCATAAAAATTGCGGAATCAAAATTAAACGGAGCCGTAAGCATATTAGCAGCCATGATGGAATATAAATTAAGTGGGCTCTTCGTAAAAAGCATCGTAAATTTCTGATTTCCTAAAAACGGCAGGTTGTTTGCCGAGATCCATTAAAATGCAATAGCCTTGAGATTACATCCAAGGTTACAAAATCAAAAAATAAGCTGGATTCCCTCAAAAAGACTAATTTCAAAGTGGAACTCCAGGATAACGACCAATAAATGCGAACAACGGACTCTGGCTTATAAAATCCTGAATTACAAAAAAATATAATTGAAACGGCCCTTAAGTTCAATCAACCGCGAGAAAAATGTCATTTAAGGCCTATTGTTTCGAGCTAGATCATGAAGGACGATCAAGTTCATTCAGGAATGACAAAAGCGTGCTTCACCGTAAAAATTTCATTTTTTTAATTGCCAAATATCCTGATGTTCAAATTAAGCCATTTTTGAACAAAAAGATCTTGTTTGTTTTAGAACCAGGATATTGGATATCATGTTGCCTGTATGGACTTTAAAGCTGTAAACCACGTACCTTTCACGTCTAAGAATAAAAAAAACAACTAAATTTTACCAAATGGTCCAACGACCATATGTAGCCGAGAGAGCGTGACGCGGTGATTAATAGGAAATGGTTGATGTGATTGAGAGAACGACTTTTTAAAAGCTTGCAGGAGTTCCTCTCGAAAACTGTAATTGACGTCGATAACATTAATGAAGACATACCCAATACGCAGCAAATGGCAAGCAATTAATGAAGGTTTTAATGATGCATTGGCTCTTATTTAAACTTACCCAAAGTACTACTTTAAAATATTCATTATTCGTATCAAATCGTTTAAAGTTATGTGGTAAACAATCATTATTCCCTTGAGGCTGGTAGAGTGGATGATATTTACACATAAAAGTAATTCGTTCAAAATTTTGGAGTATGGAACAAAATTAATTTAAACATGCTCACTCGTCAATATAATTTTAGGAGTAGCAAATACCGTAGGCAGACCCTAATTAGGTAATTTCTAGCTGGTGTTAATTTCTATGCCTCAGCCTGTGATCACAGGGAATTTTGAAGGAAAAATGACATATCTTACTTACGCAACAGAGATTAAACCGTACCTATTCCTGCATTTGATAAGTAAGACCTCTGGCGCAGATGTGGCTTGATGGATGGAAACAAAGATAAACGAAGAAGTGGTCTACACAGCGCGGTAGGAAAGACGATACCTATGGAGATTAACCGGAGGCACAAAAGATGAAAGGAATAAGAAATAGAAGCTGAATAATACTAGGTTTTGAAGACTATTACTGAATGTAGAATGCAGTAAAAGAGGAGAAGAGTAAGGAAAACGCCTAGCATTCCAACAAATCGTTAAAAATTGTCATGGAGATGCTCCATGCCAATATAAAAATACAGCGTTCCTCCAGCCAAGCTCGAGGCTTGTTCATAGTTGTTTCCTTCTAACTCTGAAGGTAGTTTCACTATAGGAGGTGAAGCTTAAAATTTTCTTTTGTTTAAATTCCGAATATACGGAAAACTGCTATCTTTAAAAATAATTAATCCATTAGTAGAGATGATTGCCATGAGACCGAGAGAAAAATATCCACATCGACAGGAAATAAAATCCCAAACCAGTATAAATTTATAAAATGGCAATTTTCTTCGCATTTCAATTCTTAATTTTATGCAGATGCGAAATAAAATCTTTCTTTTAACTATTAACTGAGTATGCCGTATGTGCACTCTTAAACAATTTAAAGCTCAATGATTTCGTGTGTTTACAGGTATTCAGTCAAGTGTTTTTCTGTTTTTATACTAAGAATTGAATTATAAAAATATGACGCCTTTCTTTTAAATAAAGAATTACAATAAGATATCTATTGAGTTTTTCTCTTTCAATAGGTAGAAATTAAACCATTTCGTTGGCCTCAAAATTCAGGATAAGAGTACGAAAATTCCACTGAAGGAAAATTATCAGCCAAGACCGGCACCGACATTTAAAAGTTTCTTGTACTTGAGGCACTGAGCCTAAAAATAAATCTTTAATAATTACCAAGTTATATTCCACACTTTTATCTTAACTCACCACCGAAGATGGTTTCGGTACTACATACCGTTGTCAAGGTACCGAGGCATTAATGTATAAGGGACCATGATAATGGAATAAAGTACAGAAACCATGGTCGATTGTAATTAAAAATAAAAGTGTGGAGTAGAACGTGATTATGATTTAAGAATGCTTGACGCTAAAGATTTTCGCTAAGATACGCCTAATACTTATTTTCACGAGGCACAGAGCCAATAAAACACATTGAAACAATAGTTCCCGAATTCCTAACAGTTTGAAATCATAGGGAATCGACCCTAGGAAACTTACTGCGACAAATAAAGGCCAGAGAAGCATCTGTAAGTGCGCAAATACCACAAAGAGAGTTTAATCAATCAGGAATAATGTGAATATTTTTCGAGAGAAAAGAGGAAGTCTAAAAGAAATGCAAAGGTGGAAATCCAATAATACCCGCGAAAGAAACGGAAAAGTATCTCTTTTTATGGTTTCAAGTTAATAACTTCCGGCTCCAATCGAGAGCGTGAAAGAAGGAAATAAAGCAGCGAAAAATCTTCACCAGACTTCCGATTGTCTTATTTCCTTTTTCCCACTTCTTCCTCGGTTTCAGAAGATCAAACAGCGGGGACAGAGTAGCTGAAAAATGCGGCGCCGATTAATTTTCCCGCCTCTACATCAAGGGAAGAGGAAGGGAAAGGAGTAGTCTGAGATGATGATTCAAATAGATAGATTGATAGAAGAGTCGATAATGAGCTCAAGAATAGAGACGGTGATATTGGAATATTTTCACCAAGGGGGATAAAAAGTGAAAAAAGGAATGATAGTGAGACCATCTTTGCGTAGGTAAAATTTGGTGGGTTCCTAATGTGTCATTCCCACGCAGAAATTCTTATGAAAACACCCTCAAAAATACAAATCAAAGCTATTTCCAATTAAAGGATAGCTATATTCATCAATTACCGGAAAGTAAATGAATGTCATTAACTACTTCAACTACCATAGGTTAATCACCGCGTAAAATGCTTTGACTCATTTTATGCACATTCTGGCGACTGGTAGATAAACCGGCCACTGTTTGATGTGGGAAACAACCTTACTTCTTTAATTCTCCCTGAAACAATTTGAAACTATATTACTCTAAATGCAATCGATGGGTAATGCATGGAGAAAAGGGCATTTATATCCAAGGGTAAACGTAATTTTCGCCAAAACTTATTCTTAAGCAAACTCCGCTAGGGAATGCAATATTAATACAGTGCAAATACCTGCCTATAATATTTGATGAGACCTTTGAGAGAAGGGTTAATTCATTGGAAATGGTGATACCTTCGCCTCCTATGGCTGGAAAATATAGCTGCAAACCTGTACACGCATGTGTAGAAAATATATTAATATAGGTACTTCCACGGGATAATAATTTACAAAGGAAACAAATTCATTCTGAGAAATTTCACGCGGGGAAAGTTTTCGTACAAATAAGTTACAAAACATAGGAACAAAGTCAGACTTCCAACAAAGAGAGAGAGAGAGAG
Source organism: Ceriagrion tenellum (assembly GCA_963169105.1). Taxonomy (NCBI): domain Eukaryota; kingdom Metazoa; phylum Arthropoda; class Insecta; order Odonata; family Coenagrionidae; genus Ceriagrion; species Ceriagrion tenellum. The sequence goes on along the minus strand of OY720642.1, from coordinate 36,949,946 downwards.
AGAAGGGGGGAAAAAGAGAGAGAACTTATAAATGACAACTATTGGTACTACCATGGTCCCTTATTGTCCTTGGAAAATATTATGCTAAACGTGTATCGCTTATGCCATCAATTATCTTGGTCTAACAACGCATTACTGATAGAGGTGGGGCTTTCAATTGAGCAATGAAACACCGGTTGGTCATTGTGTACGGTGAGGCACAAATAAATAAATTACAAATCAACCCCGTAAGGAACTCTGATAAGGTAAGAATTATATACGAAATAATATAGGAATCATAACGGGCAGAGCTGATTAATGTCAAAGTGCCCGGGGTATAAAGACGTGGAATGAGCGACGTGCGTGCATGAAAAGGGACATGTCAGGGATTTTCCTTTGTGAGGATATCCTTTTGTCTTTTCCCCTCTTAACCCCCTCTGCTTACACGATCCTCCACCCTGTCTTCTTCCCTCTCAAAAAAGGACCCTCCCCCCGGTTAAACAAAGGAACGACTTTGGAAAAAAAATAATACGTCCCTCTGAATTTTATCTACCCTTACCTCAGCCCCTTTTGTGTCTCTATTTTCTCGCCACCCTCTGCCACCGCCCTCCTTGATGTACATCGCGTCCCTCACTGCTTTCATATCTTTCGTTTCAATCCCGCTCCCACTCGACCCAGACCCCCCGGCCAGCGATTTGACACCGGGAGAAGCACCGATGTCTTCGTCCGGGCGACCTCCCTCATTTACAGCTTACACCGTGAAAACCTCCGCGGAAAACACGCCCCTACCAATGATGGTACTGACGCAGGTGGCCATTTTTAGCGGGATTACGAACTGGTTCCGCACTGGGAAGTGACGTAATCACCGCGTTAGACACTCCGCGTATTCCAAAGTCGCAAACCTTCTTTACCAACATAAAAATGATCTATCCCTGATTCACTTCAACTTACTGGCTCGTAATCCTTCAATGTGCACGTAAAATTTTGATACACGATTGGGCTCGCGGGCCAAACCGATGGCCAAAATTCAATTTTTTTATTGCCTAATATTTTTAATTTGTTTTGTAAAATATTTTTACAAACAATAAATTTAGACTAATAACTATCGTTTATTTTGGTTATTTTCACTATGGAACATATTTTTAGTCATTAGTGGAACAAAACGCAAAGTCGTTGAAAAATCGTGAAATATTTTGAGCATCGACCATCCACTGTGACGAAATTAGTATAAAATTTCCAAAAATTTAAATATAACTGTTTATAATATAATAATGTATAAATACTATATTTTTGCCACATTTGTCGCCAAGTCACGCTGACTTCCTTTCGCACGTTATTTAATACAAGCCCAGCAACAATGTTACAAACGACCATGTAAGACTTTTGAGGACATAATAATGTACGGCTACTGAAACGTACAAGTATATAATGCCATCCTATGAGAAACCGCACACAAATGAAAAGCTGTAGGCCGCCCCTGTGGCCCACGTGCCTACTGAAGGGTCAAGGTAATGCGAGCGAGATAGTTCCCTAATCAAAATAGATACTATATTCGAGATATACGTTTTAATTTCGCCCACTGTGAGAAACAGGAAATAAAAATAGCACTATTAATAGTGCAATAAAATAGTTTAAATGACAGAAATTGTAAGTAATCAAATGAAAATGTCTAAATACGTCTTTAACTTGACTCATTTTTTCACGCGGTACGTTTGCAACTCCATAAAAAATGAAGGTTTATTCTGATCCCGAAGAATTTACTGCGGTGGTCATGTGATTAATTTTCAACAATACTACACACTGTTGATTTTTTGACGAGATTTAAGTGTAGGGAATGCCTCATTTTTAATATTAGATCTCTCTGGAATGCATAAACGTAAAATTTCCCATATAAAAGGGCTTGTATTTTTTTGGCAAATATCTGGGAAAGAAATGATGTAATTTTTTATGTCAATGGAATTGTGATATATTTATCTTTCAAATGAGGCCAAATTCATTGATTTCTAGGTTAAGTGATATTCCGATCAATCAACCTTAATATCTCGGCCTTAAATGGCCGGTTGCAAGAACCTTTAGTTATGAGATCCATGAAGTTTAAGATATCATAAAAATATTCGGGTTGCAGGAACAAATCTACTAGTTACATACGTAACATATTTTCCAATAGTCAATAGTTTCGAATATTTGATCCAATCTTCTACCGCTGAAGAAAATTTACGAAATTTTAGCGGATGAAGGATTGCTAATGCACGTGATAATTAGTCATTAGGAGTAAATAAACTGGTCATTTGTCTGAAAAAAACTATTTTAGCAAGTAATTAAGTTTCCGAGCGGTTCATTGCGCATCTGCCATGTTCGCTATTGCTGGGACTCATAACTCCAAGATATAAGTTGTGAGACCAATAAATTCAATGAATGTTTCTGCAGCACTTATTGAATGATTGCCAAGGCTGATGGGTCCCATAACTTCATAGAATACATGTATCGTTCCTGAAACTGGCCATAAATTATATTATGTACTTAAATGGGAAACTCCAATGAGTGGCGAACGGAAACAGGGTTTTTAAAACGCAGCATCGATCGGATCTAATTCAATATAATAGCGTTTGACCAGTCAACTTCAATTAAAGATTAATCCAAAATAACTTAAGAAGCAAAGGAATTATGACACATATGCTTACATTTGGTACATCTAGAGTATAATCGACAAGGAGCGTTAAAATCTTACATACGTGTTGTCTAAGGTTCCGAGTTCTATGTTTGTCCGGTTAAATAGGCCCTTGAACCCCGGGCAATTTGCATATGTTTAGGAGATTTGTTTACTCTCACTGTCAATGGTCACTGGAATGATCGTAATGTATGCATACAAGTCGAAGTTTCTTTGCCTTTATCGACCATTAGGATTCTACATCTTCAAACTGACCTGCGACCTCCTCATGGGCGTGTTGTAGGGGATGTTAGGATACTAGCAGTGTAAAGATGCCCATTAGTCCACCAGCTAGGTTAATATTTAAGGGGTAATGTTTTGGGAGGTAAAAAGGAGACTATATTACGTGAGTGTATTTTGTAGAGCTCAGTTTTTATTTTAGTCGCATATTGTGCGCGGAAAGAACTAGTAATTGTACCTATCTATTCGGCAATGTATCTCTCTTAATTTATCGCTTCAGTCAGAACTAGAGATGTAGTGAGGCGTCATGATAATATTCTCTGTGTCGCTCTGAAACAAATCAGTTCTGAATCTCTCAAGCAATCTAAGCCTAGCGTATAGCCTCCGGGTCTCTTGGGGCTCCCACCTTAATCCCTCTAAAAGCTGCGAAACACTATGTTCGCTCGTAGCAGTTTTTGACGAATAGTGCGGCTTTTATTTGTAGCTTGTTAATATTTTTGGTTGAATCTTTATGACCGGGGTCCCAAATACTCGCGGCGTATTCGAGGTGCGGCCTAACCAGAGGAAAGTAGCAGATCTCTTTTACTTTTCATCCGAGGACCTTCCTAATATACGCTTAACAAATTCTAGTTTGTTTAATGCTGTACCGCATGTTTGGTGTGTTCCCCACGATATCAAAAGTTTAGGCAATTCCAAGATATTGAACTGCATCCTAGAAGTAATTTTAACATGAATACTTTGAAATGGTTAACTTATCAAACAAAAATATATCTAAATGTGAGCATTAAAAATGTGTGGATTTAAGCAGAATTGGACAGCATTATTTTGTCAAAGAAAAAATGAATAACAATTGCCATTATAACCAAATTATAAAGTCCTTAATTCTCAATTACAATTCATATGAAAGTATCTACCGCGACTGGGAATGGCCGCATGGGTATCATAGTGTTTATCTTCATCTATATTGTCAACAGGTATATTTGACGTAATACTCCAAAGTAAGTCGCTTAGTTTCTAGATAATAATTTATGACAGAAAATTAATTTCCCAAAGCCATGGGACAAAGTTATGCCGCCAGGAAACGGCGAGTAACAATTTTAAGTTAAGATTTCGTGGTATTCACGAATGTTTTTCTTCGCAATTTTAGTTTTCAGAGAATCAGGTTTTATTCCCGACTTTTGTCCATCAGTCTTTCATTCATAATGCTACGTAATTCATAGTCATACCATCTAATCAGATATACATACAGACGAAAGAAAAAATCATTAAAGTAAGATTTGAGCCAGAGATCTCAGGTTAGCGGATCATCTTTCGCCACACAGTTTATCAAGATGTCAGAGTAATAATATCTTGAAAGAGTGTAATTTATATCATATTATAAAGCTCACTTCCTGGTCACTACTGCTACTAGGGATATTGGGATTGAAGAGACACTTCAAGTATCGGCATCCGTCCCAATTAGATAACGACAACGAAGTATCAAGTGCTTTCCTTTCGTAGGAGAAAGACGGTCACGTCAATTCTTCAACTCTATGACCTCCATTCTCATGTCCCACCTCTAGGTCTTAAAGCTGGTGATAACGACATGAAATAATAAAATGGTTTTCCAAATCAAATGGGGTCGCGAAAATCACCTTCGCCTCTGTGGCGGAAGTCTATTGAGAATGTGACGCGGGAAGAAATTGCAGCAATTTGTGTCCCCGCAATGCAAGGAGAATTTCCTTCCTCCGACCCCAAACACGCTTCGTCTGGTTAACAATAAGCCACCCGCGGATTGGCTGCAATTTTTCTCCGAGCGGAAAAATGCTACACTGGATAGAAAAATTGAAGGACACGTGAAAAAAAGACACAATTCTTCACAATGCATGAAACGCCTTGAGTTGAGGGCACTTTGGGCCACTAAAAGGGCCTAGTTTACAGTTGAAGGTTAGCGTTTACCGTATTCACGGGGAAAAGAAGTTCCTTCGGCCATATTTTACTGCAGAGGGTCGGAAATTCGTGCCATTTTGGAAGAAAAGGAATGGATATTAATAGACCAATTGGCACCAAACTTAGTGAGAACAAAGTTAGTTATTGTTCTACCAAATTTCTACTGAAAATATCCTTGAACTCTAAGGAAAAATAATCATGGAATTATAAAGCCACTAATTTAACAAATCGCGCAAGGGAGGACTCACAACGAGAAAATAGAAAGGGATGAAAACTAGGCCATTAGAGATAATAGTCAAATTTAATGAAAATCCTACTAGATAGCAACATGAGAAAGAAATTTCAAGTTTCTTGCGAGATTTAATACAGTGCAATTTCCAATAGTCGTAAATGAACCGTAGGAATACATTGTCTATCATTACTTATCAAATCGCAACATCCACAGAATGTTTAAAACTTTATCAGCAGAAAATATCTTGCTTAGGCGGCGTAAACATCAGCTATTGCAGAGAACTGGAATAATATCTAAGTGTTTTCACCGTAACCATGACTCCTAGTAGGACGCTCATTGCTGAATACTTGAAGTACTTCGTTCGTAAGATGGGACGTTTAGCTAAAGACTAGGAATTGTACTTTAAAATAAACACTGGTACAATTTCCACACTTAAATTGTCGTCACCGACCATGGTTTCAGCACATTGTGCCATCACCACCATGCCACTCTGATGACGGCGTAATGAGCTGAAACCATGGTGGTGACGATAATAAAAGTGTGGAAATTATACCAGTGTTTATTTCAAAACATGAAAATCCATAGGTCCCACAAAGTTTGTGCCAATATGCTCTCTTAGGTACTGTATTATTTAAAAAATGCAGGATAATGCCAACCCCGGGTCTCTCTCTACTCTTTATCGATTCCCAAATTAAACACTTTCCACACAGCAGCAGCAAACTGAAACACCTCCTTGGAGGTGCGAAAGATATAATTGCTGTACTAAACATGTTGGGTATATTTTAACCTCTTACTATCACCACAGATGTCTCTGCTCGTTATCTGCATTAATTAAACCGAAAATTTCACGTGCATTGTTGAAAATTTTATAGAGACTTACATGAATAGGTCTTAAAAAATACGTAAATACATTAATTTTGAAATTTATAACATTCTTAAACATCCTATATTGTGGAAATACAATTGGTGCTCCATTGGTGGAATAAATACACCATGAAAATATAATTATTACTTAATAAAAGTTTCGGGTACTCTTCTAGTGTATAAACGCATTAAGTTGGATATAAGTCACAACCTCGAGTGTATTACGAAAATTATTATCAATATGGATGTCATTGAATAAAATTTCTATTGGATGACCAAACATTTATCAGAATTTGCTCCAGTGAAAAAATGTGATCCAATTTGGAGAACATGCTACTTATTAGAGATGGGCAACATCGTTCAATACAATGACCGAGTCATGAATCGGTCGTTTAATTCAAGGAATCGATTCTTGGATCTCGTTCTCGTTCAATTTTTTTCATAATAGTGGTTCATTGAAATAAATTTAAATATCTAGGATGAATTCCTTTAATATAATCGGCTTCAATTAAATTCAATGTAGCATTTAAATTGGTACATGAACAAGTAAAAATTTCACATAAAAAAGCAGTGATTACATATACATAGTTTATACAATTTCGGAGAAAATAACAGAAATAATACATGTATATCGAATAAGAATGGCTTATACAAGAAACTCCTATTATTACAACAACAGCACATGAAAAATTAAACTCCTACGCCAGTATTGGTAGTACACATAATAAGGCCAACCCTTTGACAAGTAAAACTTTTGCAATAAACAAAAGAAATTAACATCTATTAGTACTTTCCTAATACGGTGGGAAAATAATAGACATAAATAAAAGTACTTATCGAATTAGAATGGCTTACATAAGCTACTCCGATAATTGACGGAATAACATTTGAATGAAATAAAACTCCTATGACTGCATTCGAACATATAATAAATCTTGTCCCTTAAACTAGCATAATTATGATAATAAACAGTAGATATAACATGCATTTTTTTAACCACAGGGAATATGACATCTACAGATGGGCGTTTCCAGGATTTATGTTAAGAGTCAGGGCACCCACCAATGGCAGTAAATTTACGTTAGGGGAGCAGGTTATCATCCCCTCTGGCTCCGTATGATAGATTGGCAATTAAACGACTAGTACAGAGGGGAACGGCTATTCAGACTGACTCTCCCAAACTACACCCCTGATTATGCGTTAAAATATAAGTACAACGGCTAACATAAGGCTACTCCTATGATTACAACAAAGATGTACGACAAAACTATATATTTAATGAAAAATGTGACAATTGGCTGCACTTCGGCCGATCTGCCAGTGGTAAGGCCATATGTAAATACTGCCGCTGGTCCATCAGAATCGTTGGGGGCTCGACTAGTAATCTAGGGACATCTGAAGTCAAGGCATCCCACGGTACCACTGAAAAGACATTCCGGTGCCAAGTCGTCGACTTCGTCATCCCTGACAACTGCACTAAGCCCTGGAGGAAGAAGAAGATTATAATTTGGGTGATATTCCTCCTCCACCAGAGCCCAGAGTTTCTTCACCTACCACTGACAACCAGGCCGTTTCTAACATTTTAGTAACAACAAAATCGGCAAGTCAAACTCCTACGACTGCATTCGTGGATATAATTAAGCCCGTCCCTTTAAATAAATGCAAGTTACTGGATACACAGTTGGAAAAAATGATTTCTAAGGGATTTCATCGGATTGCTGCTATCAGACAATCGGAGGAAATGAATCAAGATATCATTCAATTGTACGAATGTGGAGATAATCTTTTGGAACATTCTTTCAATGCTATTCTTTTGAAAAAAAGTTACTGCTCCGTCATTTATGGAACAAACTCAAAGACGTTAAAAAAATATTTCTGGTAAAATTTATAATTTTGATTAAATTGTTGCTTCAGTAGGTTTGCAGATAAAGGAATTATGAATTTATTTATTCAAAGGTCAAGGAAATTTTTTAGAAGTTTGCGAACAAACGCATACGGACAAGATTTTAATAGTCAAGAGTTCATTATTCCACCGCGATCACTAATTCCTTGAGTATTTATTGATGCTCGGGCCAGCGACTCCTCAAGGAATCACTGAATTCGAGTCCTCATCTGAATCTCAGTCCTAATCTGAATCCGAGTCCTCAACTGAATCTGAATCCTAATCTGAATCCGAGTCCTCAACTGAATCTGAATCCGAATCCTAATCTGAATCCGAGTCCTTAACTGAATCTGAATCCTAATCCGAATCTGACTCCTCGAGGACTCATGAGTCCTCCCTCTCCGCGGGCTCTACGAGAACACAGGTCCCCCTCCCTCAGACTTCAAATTTCAAGAGTGGGGGGACTCGTTTCTTCCTCTCGTTCACTTAATTCTCTGCTTTTCCGAGTGGTGCGCCCATTTCCATTCCCAAACTTCCAAGGGTGGGGGGACTCGTGGCCTCGCCTGTCAGTTAGTTCCCATCTTTGCCGGGTGTTGCGCTTATTTTCATTACGAGTCGTAAGGAACGACGGTTCATTGCCGCGAACGACTCCGTTCGTCAACTCACATCAAAGAGTCGTCCGAATTGATTCGTTCGTTCGCGACCGACCCATCTCTACTACTTATCCAAGATCTTAACAAAATTAATCATAGGCCGTCCTGATCGAATCGAATACCGCCTGATTATATGCTAAGAAGGGGATCTACTCCTCAACCATTGCGTCGCAAATATACTACTAAATCGAACCACTTTCATAATGGTATCAACGATTACATTTAGAGATGGATATTTTTTTCGGTGTGCCAGCTAGTATTAAAAAATACTCAAGTAGCTCTTACCAACAATATTTTCAATTTTACATATATTATTGGTCCGGGCAGGGGCGGCGTGGCCAGAGCGGGAAGGCGGGGATTCCCGCCCGGGTCAGGGTTGTGGCTCAGGCTCCGGGCCCCGGCTCCCGGGCCACGCACTAGGTTTGGGCTCGGGTCCGATCGCCAAGTTTTCTGTCAAGACTTTTATTATAGTGATATGTGCATAAGATACGTTTTAGTACATAAGACTACAGTTTAAACTTTTAATTCAAATCATGTACCTTGCTGCTACCCTGTACCTGTTTAGATTATATACAGCATATGAATACATTATTGGTCTGTTTAATTTTAACGTAAATAAAAAATGACGTTTATCCCATCGAAAGTTTTTCTGTCGTTTAAATATTACTTGCAAATCTTTTGCCCTTAACGACATGTAACGCGTTTTTCTCGCACAATTTTTTTCAGAAAAGGGGGGGGGTCACAAAAACCGGGCCCCTCTGGACGTGCAACGGCCCGGGCCCATGAGCACCCACGCCGCCCCTGGGTCCGGGAAAAGAAAACATTCTTATTTCACGATTACCATCGGTTCAAAGGATGCTCCAAAAGCTCGGAAGGCATAACGGCTCCTAGAGTACTCGTTGAGGTGAGATCAGAGGTCAATGTATTTTTAGTGATTAAGATAGTAATTTAAATTGAATAAGGGAAGAGGCGCGTTGACGGACAACATGACACGGGTAGATCTTGCTGAAGCCGGTGGCCGAGGAATACGCAGAACACTAGGTAACAATATAGGTCAGCCTACAATTCTGATTGTAGTGGAAGGATTACTCAAGACAGAAGGTAATGTGAGGAGAGGAAGTGCGAATAGTACAATGTGCAACGAGTACAGTATGGTTACGAATGGCGCACCCGGGCGGCGTCGGGAGCGAGTACAACCAGCCGCCCAGGTAGTGCTGCCTTCAACTGGCACTTTATTTTATTAGAAGGGTTTAAACACTATAACTATAACTATTATGTAAATATATGCTCATAGTACTCATTTAATAAAATAGATAAGCTGTAAAACGCTAGGGGGTAATCCCCTGTCACAGCTACTGCTTAGGTTATCGAGAAAAACTTGTATCGTTGACATCTGAGATAAATTTATAATGTTGTCATTGAAAAAGTAATTTTTATCGGAAACTAAGTGTACCTACAGTAAAATCAATTTCAAGAATTAAATACCTCATTCTTTCTGGCATCCGACAGTGAAAAATTGATCCCTATGTCGTCATTTCATGAAATTACTAAAAGCAGTAAAAGAGACCTCTACACTGATTCCAATGCATGTATAATGGGAGTAAAATAGGAGCCCATTTTGGGGGACCCGTGGCCCTGGCGGCCCTGAGAACTTTGGTTCAATGAATCTCCCAAACACCACAAAATAAAATACTTAATATCAGAATAAACAGTAATAATATAATACTTAATATCAGTTGGAACATTACGGTACGCTATAGTGTGAAATAATGACAGAGACACACAAAGTGTGTAATTGACCATTATGCATATGGAAAATTCCCGCGCTAATGGAAATTTTCCCATCACGTGAGTTAAAAAAAAATATGTCCGAAAGTTTGATTGGCCTCAAAATAAGAACGTTTGGCGATTTCATGCAAGATACACAAAAGTAAACAAAGTCACCGAGCTATTACCCATCCATTCCTATAAACTTCGATCGTATATCTGCTACTATCTCTCGGGAGGTCAGAAATATATAGGATGGAGGGCATGGGATAAAAAAGATTGACTTGTTGAATAATAACATTGATCAGTTTGAGTTGATGGTGATTTTTGGCATAAATTAACTCGAATAGTAGATGGGGCATGCGCATTTGGATAGCTGCCATTCAAAGAAATTACAGATACCAAACGTTTATTAACATCTTAGAATGACAAAATTAAATGGTTAGCGTCCCATATGAAAGAAGATTATAAGAGTATGCTATCTCATACTGACGACAGCGTCATTCCAAATGAATGGCCGCCAATAAGTGGTTTTCAATTCCGTGTCGTCACCAGAGTAAAATTAGAGTGGTCTGTGGTGAAATTCAACGAGAAATTTGCGTGATTGTTCATTTTAAACAGTTAGGAATCTAATAGGCAAAAGGCAAAGAAATAAACTGAATCCAAAAAGAATGAACATATTTGAGGAATTAAATAAGTGATACATTGAAAAAATAGTTGAATACCCTGCTGGATCAGGGTAATATATAGGCGGAATAACTAAAAAGCACTGATTTATGCATAACTAATTTAAAAATAAAAAAAATAAATGTGTTGTATATATTTCAAATGAAAACAATCAACGAAACAATGATAAGCAGGATATTATATGAACATGTAAATCATTCCTTTGTATAATATACTTCTGTTGAAGGAAGCAGAGGTGATGATACCCGTATGTTGAAAAATGTATACGCCCACAATTGATCAGTTGGTGAACTTTCAAGGGAGTTCTTTTGTCATGAATAGGCGAACAATTGAACCACTATTCTTATTCATAGAAAACAATCATACGTACATTTTATGTAAAAGATATTTGCACTTTATGGCATAAAACTAAATCTCCAGACTCACATAGTAAATGTTTTAATGTAGAGGGTATAAAAAATAGAGTTTATTACATTATTTAGATTTACGCATAGTTTAACGCTCTGAAATCTCCTCGGCATTTACTGATAATCTATGTCATAAAAGTGGTGAATAATTGAATTCGTTTCAATTTAAAACTAGGATGTGTTAAGTGGAGACCTTTTTTGGGGTAGTGTCGATTTCATATTTTTAAGAGCAATATGTATACATAACATCGGACTGGTACAGAACACTAGAACATCCGCAGGCGTCAATTTGATTCTTCCTCCCAGAAAAAGAGCGACTATTTTTTTCATTTTCACTGTCTAAGCCGTTTCGTCACGCGACTTCATCAATATTGCAGCTCCCCGGATGTTAAGTTTTTATTGTTTTGATAAAGTACAACATTTTACCACCGTAATGCACTGACTTGAAAAACAACGAAAACTTTAAACGGTAGATATGTTAAATTTTGAGTTCTATAGTGGCGAAGTTGATCCGTGTTTGTATGGCTTCACAAATATTTGCAAGCGGTGTCGTTGCAACCTTTGCCACACAACGGCAACTCAGAGTCCCCTCAAGGGCGTGTGGTTGCCCTTAACCCTTCTTCTGCCTCGATGCCAGCGCACACAGATTCAGCAGTGTTATTGGGCAAAGGGGTACTGAATGGAGAACCCAGCAATGGGTTGACCTTGGAAAAGGGTCACTCGACAGCGCAGGGAAGGGCGTTAATAGGACAGTTTTGGGACACCGCGCCGCCCACGGCGAAAAGTTCAACAGCCGTGAAGCAGAGGGCAGGGTCAGCGGCAAAGTGGACTGCGACATTTGACCCAAGTCCTGCGGCACCATCAAATCGAGGGCTAAATCCAAAGAGTACCCCATACTCCATCTACTAAGGCGCTCACGGCGACGGGTCCATGACTTTGGCTCACGAAATTTCATTATGAAAATGTGATCGATCACCTCAGAGAAAGCTGTGATAGGGAACTGGATATTCAGTGAGGTAAGGACAATAACCATTGCAGTATGCTATGGGCGGCGCACTTTGAATATAATTTTCATAATGATCTTTGGAAATATTTTCTAGACAGTGCTTAACTACTTTCTCTAAGAGCTAACCCGTATTTTTTCCTCTAGTTGCGACGTTTCCTCTCACAAGACGTTTAACGCAAACACTAATTCTAGAGCGCTTCTTTTTCTTTTTATGTGCGTCGAAATTCCAAAAATAGTAACGCTAAAACTGACACAACTGCTGTTATTAAACGCTCAATTATATTTTAATAACTTAAAGATGTCACAATTCCTAGGAATGAAAGAGTCTCAAAATAATATAGATTAATGCCCTAGTAATATATACAAAATAAGGAGTAGGCCTCGTTGGTTTGGTCACGTCAAGAAAATGGGTTTAAGTCAGATATCAATGCAAATATATGACAGTGGAGTAAATATTGTAGGAGAAAGGATTAGACCGAGGATGGATTTGGAGATACATTCTCTTCCGTGCAGGGATAATTGATGTCAAAGGAATAGGAGGATCTGTATAAAGCAAGACATGATTGTAACTGAAGCAAAAGGGGTATACAATTATAGCAAAGGTGATGGAAGATATTAAAAAAAATGCCAATTCCACAGGCCAATCACTGTGAATCAAGCTGTTAAGCTCTTTCAAGAGTGCCTATCCTGAAAGGGAACGGCGTGGTGGGTTTGCAAAAATAAAATTCAGGTGAGAAATTTCGCTCTCAATAATATCCATGAGACAGTATCAACAGTATCCAAGGGACAGACAAGAGTATCATTTAGCTAGGACAAAATAGCTTGTCGCATTGCTCAACGGTTCGTTTATTTATCAGCTCCGTATGCCTTTGAGGGCATGCACAGCACACTTTCCATATATGCGTTTACCTTTCATCTTCATACGAGGCTTAACGGATTATCCACCTTGGTTTGTCCATTGAATTTATAATCCTTCCTCAATGTCGCGCTCATATAAATACGTCGAATATGACCAAAGATCCGTGACCACTAACATTGATACCGATCAAGAACAATATCCACTTTTGCTCGACGTTTTGAGTTATGATTACAGAAGTAAAGTGGAAAACGCGATTTCGTCTAGCGGTTTCGAGGCTAATTAGGTCTCACAGTTTGGAATGAACATGAATAGCCCTTGAAATGCAATGAGGGATTTCACTGGAGCAAAATATAATGAAATGAATAAAACACTCTCTCCACCATGACGAAATGATGAAAGGTTGCGAGGAGAATCCGCCTTTATAAAAGTAAAGAGACGTGTTCATCAACAGGTCATATTTCCCACTCAACGAGCTTAACTTTCATTTCCTTGTATTCAACTCTGTGAGGAAATCAGGCATGATATGTAAAACTATGATATTCTGGATTTCGGCCTGGATCGAATTATGGGAAACTCGCCCGCCACCTTAGTGATTAATTTCTACATTCTGTGCATTTATCAGCAATTCTAGCATTCTGAATATTAAGAGTGACAGAAGCAAGCAAAGACTAGGGCGTTTTAAAACAGAGCTAAACTTCAACAACTTATGCTTACGGGTACATTAAGCGTAATATTCATGTTCCAAAAGCATTTTTGGGTCTTATAAATCTTGGTGAAATACTTTAAAAGAAATACGTATTTGTGCAGCTTTAAAGCGTTTTAAGGAAGATAGTTAACTTGTATCTTATCTCTCGATTAAGCAATCACTACTCTTAACTTTATGTAGCCTAAAATAAAAATAATTTCAGCAACAAATTTACAGGTAATCTTCCGGTCAAGGTACGTTTATCGGACGTACACTAAAATTCTGTCGCTTTTCACATGTGCGTACAACAACCAACATGTAATATTTATTCATTCATTCATCGTTTATCCATATCACCAATTCTCTTTCCTGCTGTTTCCCGCTTTCTTCACTTCTATGACAACCTTGGGCAAAACTTCACCCCTCTGAGGTAATAAAGTGTTAATATTTTTTCGTGTGAAACATCGTTTTTAAAAATTTTAGAGCGACAAATACTATCAAAGGTATATTATACAGCCAATAATATTTATCTCTTGGATTGTAACATGTAATAAATATGCCCCCGTGCAAGGAAGTTAATCGAAAAGCCACTTATGTTTACTTCGGCCAGTTCTCAGATGTTCATCGGAGCTGTCATCCAGTCGATGGCAGGGCTATATCCTTCACTTCCCTCCCTCAACTTCGGCACAGCTTTCCTGCTCCCTTACTTTCTTTCCCCGAGATGGGAGTTTGGGAGAGACACAAACAAACATAACGGTAGGGCGCTAAAAGGGAAGACGAAGAGGGAGAATGAATGGGAAGGAGAGGAGAAAGGGAAGAGAATGGAGGAAAGTTTATGAAGATTCCGCCTCTTCGTGGAAATTATCAACTCTCCTTCCCCGAGATATTTCTTGAAGTGGTTCGGGAGGAGTTGGAAGGGAAAAGTTTCAAAAGAAATATGATAGGGGTGGCAAAGTTTTGAATGATTGCTTATTAAGAGAAGAACCCACCACGACGTCTCTAAGCACAAGCAACCTCCTACCACCGCGATAGGTATTCTTACACCGAACAGCTACATCTGCAAAATGAACTGCAAACCACCTCAAGGGTGCATGGTATGGCGTGAGTCATCACCAGCGGGCACAACACAATGCGCTAAAAAGTTAATGAAACTACGAAGAAGGATTCAAAAATCTACAAATATTTACAATGAGATGAAATTCAACCAACTTTACTACAACACTTTAGGCATGTTTCAATATGGAAGAATCTCTATTAATGTACTTTGAAAAAATTTAAATGCTCAGAGATTCAAGAGTCAATACAGGAAAATGTAATTAGAGGTTTTATCAATACGCAGCAAATAAATAAACAAGTATTCATATCTACACACTACCGTGCGAGCCGCCGCATGGGCGTGTGGCAGGGGAGTATTAGCATTAGAGAGTGGGTTATTAGTTAACTAATTAGCTACATTGTGAACGAAAAATGACCGAGTAATTCCATATAAGCTCTATCATTTAATATGTGAAGCAAATTACATCAAGATACGCCTGAGACTACAGAGTATAACAAGCTACAATACCAGTCAAAAAAACCTCTACTCTCTCACGTTGTCATTCAAGACAATATGGGCATTTTCAATCCGTCCATTCTGCATTCTGTTTCTCAAATTCCCATTTCTTTATGAAATTCATTGTTTTTTCTAGTCTCATAAAATGGTTTTTCCGCTGTCAAAAAATAAATCAGTAAGGAAGTTGCATAAAAGATAAATTCGATATTTTCACTGACGGTCTGAAAGCGGTTTGCACCCCAGTTACTACAGATGGCTTGAGAGGCACAACATTATCATAACGACCTTTTGCATATCTTGCCTATCTTTGCTGCATGCATTCTACCTCGTTTTTCCATCTTATCTCAAATACTTTAGGCAGCACTATACAGAAATAGCAGAACTTGGATTCCTTGAAAGCGGAGGGAAGGAGATCACGGAGGGCCAAGTAAGCTCGGTTTTATATAACATGAGGGCGTCAATGTTACAGAACTTCTTATGGGATTCTTTACTAGCATTTGATATTTACATGTCCCGTAAAGCTCTTATTCGGAAATTTGTCATATTCCAATATAAACTAAATTATTTTATATTATAATGCACCATATTATTCGTGAATTTACACTGTTTTGAGAACCAATTAAGAATGCAACTCCAATATTTCTTTTGTTAACAAAACTGGAATACAAAGGATAAAGGTGATATTGTTTAGAATTTAAAATATATGGTTGGAAAAAAGATGCAAATGATGACGATGCAGTGGATTGAAACCTTGGTGGTAATTAAAATCTTAATTGCTAGTGAAAAATTGCAAACATTTATTCAATATTCAATTCACAACCAAATTGAAACTGATTAATTGTTCAAAGCCTCCTTAAAAACAACCATATTTTCCCAATCCATAAAACATTTTAGTTTTCATACTTCTTCTCGTATGAGTAAAATCATTTCTATTTAAAAACTCGAGAGACGCTCAGCTGAGCTCGAGTCATGCCTAACGAGGAAAATTCAAGTGGAACCAATGAAAGAGGAAGGAATAAATTCATTTCAAACCAAAAGGAAAATTTCAAACGACTCGATATTAAAATTCCGTTCCATGGAGTCGATTCAATTCATATCCCGCAAGGAGAGCATTAGGGGCAGGAGCACTGAGGCAAGGATATTCCACACAGTCATGGGACACCGAACGATGCATCACAGTCACTGCCGCGAGTAAACGCCGTCGCCTTGTGAAAAGAGCGAGGTCACATTCCCTCTCTGTAAATGTCGACGCCGCTGCCGTAACTTCAAAGGGTGAACTTCTAGCTAGCAGCACTGAGGGGGGATTCACTGTTTGCGCACTACTCCGCCGATGGCGCTATGATTAATTGGCTGTGATTATGCACCGTGAAACGTCATGCAGGTCTACTCTGATCGCTCTGTTCCGACTGTTCCAATGCGAAAGAAGCGGCTAGAGATACTGGAAAATGAAAAGAGTTTTAGTTTTTTTCATCTCTGGAAATAATTCACGTGTCTTTCCCATTTTTTCCAGCACAAAAGGCAATATAATTTCAAAACTAATACCGGGATGTCGTACGACGCGTGTCAGCTTAACATATGTTTCTTTTCGATTAATTTAAAAGTGATTGGTTTTTTCCACGAGATGTGTTACGCTTATTTTCGTACTGTTAGTGAAACTCGGGTATCATTCGTTAAAATGGGCGATTCACAGCCTCCGCTCTTTGACCTGCTTAAATAAAATTTGATTACATACCTTCTCCGCATGAAGTTCAATTTCATTGCTAAAAATAACCTCGCAAGGACGATTTACTATATCATAATATCTCACACCATGAAACTTAATATGAATCTCTCGCAGAATAGTTGAAGTCGAAAATTAATTATTTCGGTTCATTTCGGAAATCATAGCACTTCCATAAAAAGGGAACCGCTTGAATATTTTTTCTCAATCAAATTAAGGGCTGAAATTTCGACCGATGCTACACCACTCTTGTGAAAATTACGTGAGAGCTTACAACACTGCAATGTAGTCCAAGGCTGGACTTCATTGCAATGTTGTAAACTCTCACGGGCTGGGAGGATATGGGGGATTGTTTTTATACCATCAAATCTTCTCCTAAAAATATGAAGTAATCCCAATCATGGAATGTATTCTCAAGATACCCGAATTATACGACTCTCATTGTTCGATTAGCCTGGGTTCTGTGGAGCCATTCAATACTATATGACCCCCAACTTGCCAATAGGTTAAGTGATATATCATACGACGAAGGGAAAAAAACTGTGTACAAGCAAATTCTTTTGGTATTATCCAAGAATTTTCCATTTAGCATTTTTTAATTAAATAATTAAGTTTTAATATTACATCTCATCAAGATGACTCGCGTAAGGTGCGTTCAATTATAGCTATTCTATGGATAATAACTGCAATTAGCGGTTGTTAATTACGAGTTTAAAATTGGAAAAGTGATTCAATCGTAATTATTTTCTTCTTTTCAAAGTACTTTCAGTAAAGCTTAAGACAACCCTTTAGAAACATAACTCAATTCGGTCCACACGGAGATCATGTATTGCATTCAATCGCCCACGTTACACGTAATGCCACGCCGGTTGCGTAGGACAATATGGGTTATCATTTAAAGTATTTACCGGTTTAAATCTGGCCGAATGAATTATTTTATACCTGAGCAAATAATTTTAAACAAGTATTTCATCGAGCAAACTTCTCGAAGGGATCACAATCATCACCACTAACATAAAATACAAAATGCATGGAAATGACATGCCATCGGCAATGCCTTCAATTTTGAAGAACCCATGGCTGTGTGTCGACGCGCTCTTACACATTGGAGGATGATTAATCGCCGCAGACGGAAAGTAGGTTACGTCTGGGTAGGCAGATCCGCGGCAGAATCCGGGGAAGTCAAAAAATACAGCTTTAGTTTCGGCGATAAGGCACGGAGGTGGATCTCTGAATGGGACATTGATGGAGGGAGGAATTCACCAAAAAAGCACTTCTATGCGATGAGATCATTGGCGTGAGCTTCAACAAATCGTGACTTTGCTCAGAGCCCGAAAATGGCGCCTAATAAACGACGCGAGCACACGTGTCCGTGCACATTCACGCCTTTCCTGTCGGTGGCGGCCGCCGGAACTACTGGTGGCGCTACGTGCTCAACGAGGAGAGGAAGAAATTCTCTCCCCAATCCATCCCATTGAAATGCTTTCCTCGCGGTGGAGCAGCGGCTGTGCGGGAATAAAGGAAACAAACTAGGCAAAAATAAAAGAGAATCAAACTGCGAAGTGAAACGATGCAGTTTTCGAGCAGGCGAGAAGAAAATGTCCGATTGTTGCTCTGCACGTGATTTCATTGTTTTTTTTCCTGACGCTAACTTCCTCACACGTGAAAGATTCCCACCATTTGCGCCGAAATTGCCGCAGAATGAGCCATTACGCGCTACTTTCAGGTTTAATAGTGAGCTCTCTCTATGCAATGCGCCGAGCAATGACTACCGCTGTTCCGAATCACGTTTGTTTATTAGATACCTACTTATTACGGCCGCGTCGAAATTTTACCTGGTTGTACTTTTTCCTCTCTGAATCGATTCGCAAAATGACCAATAAGCACAGAGACAGACACTGAGACGGTTTCTTTGATTTTATTTTTCAACGAATAATTTTTACTCGACAATATTGCCAATTTCGTGTGAATACAGTGGAAACAAGACGCGATTTTCGTAAAAAATTGCGAAATTCTCTCCTCCAAATTTATCAACCGGGCACAAACATCAGGTACCCACTCTGCTGGAAAATTAGTTTCTCTTTTTTTTTTTAAATCACCAGTCACTTGAAAACGACTTCATTTGGTCCAAACAGTGAGTACATATGTGACTGAAGGCACATGAGAGTGCTGAAGTAGAACTATTAGGGTAATAATTGCATAATATTTACTTCGGCTCACTAAGAAAGATGAAATGTTGAAGCATTAACAAGTGACGTGAAGAGTGTACATATGAGAACAAAATGCATAGAACCTTTGTGGGTGAATCCGGATCTCACTATCAAAATTTTTAGTTCCACCTTTTTGCTCATTGATAGCACAAGATAAAAGACCTTTAACATAAAAAGATAATTATTGTAAAAAAAATTATACTAAAAATAAGTGGAATAAACCAATGTACACTTATGAACCCAAAAGATAAAAACGTCCATTAAATGCATTAACACCAGAGAAGTTATAACGAATCCATAATTCTTCCCATGAGTTAAAAGCAATCACATCTTAACGGGCCAACCTTGGCAACGTGTACAAAAAAATGTTTAATTTCCATGCATTAAAATAGTATATTCAAATTCTGATACCAATCAATAAATTAAGAAAACGTTCCATTGCTTCGGCTAACATTTAATTCACAATTCAAGCACATAATTAATGCTAAATTTCACAGCAAAGGAATACGCTGTATCAGTTTTCGAAACATTCATAAAATGATACATAGCTTTCTCTGTAAAGCGACTAACTTACTACTTTTTATCCATTATAAATCTTAAAGGCAGGTAAAGACGTAGTTTTGCATTAGTCTGTAGCATTTTTTTGAGTATGACAGGCGCAATACTAGTTTCTAATTACGGAGTATCGAGCTACCATTGATGTATTTTCGAACCTTTTAAGGAGAAAGTACTGTAAATTCTAATGCTTGTCACTAGGTAATATGTGGTTCATTCATTTGATTTAGCACAACCAACTCGATTGGAAGATATTATTCAGAGAACGAGTTTGAAAAGTAGTAAAAATTATTATTCTACTCGTAACTGATTTTATAACTCGTACTGAAATATAATCTTATGGTTGGGAAATTCACTGCAAAATAGTTTAATAGATATATTCGGCAACCAGACGGTAGGTAGCGTACTTAGTCTCAAAGCAGGCGCGGCAGAATGCTTTTAGTTTCAAAACACGTATTTTACCGAAGAAGCTAAGATAGCACTCATGATGAAAAGGCAACTAATAAGTTCAAAGACGATTGAAATACGAACGAGAAAACAGCATGCGAAAACATTTATGTGAAGCATGGCACATTATGAATTGGAAGCATAGACCGATGGAAAAGTAGACTATAAAAGAATATAAACTTTAGAAACTTGGTGTCGGTGGAGGATGCTGAATATCAAATGGATGGATAAAGTAATAAATGTAAGTAATGTAAAGTAATCTCACAGGTTCACCTTCGTCCGTTTTGGGACTCATGTTCTCCGCAAACTGAACCCTTTCCTGTGCTGGTGGACGGAAGTACTGTCGACTCTTCTCATTCCGAACTAGACAATGCTCACGGTCTGGATGGAGAAGGAATATATTTGCGCAGATAATTGGCAGAAAAACGTGTCGTTTTTGAAAAACATAGTCAGAAGAGTATTTATTATGTGTTGCTGAGCATTTTCCGCATTTAAACAATTTTACAGTAATTCTTAACACAGTTCTTAATTTTGGATGCTTCAGACAACTTGATTCAAACTAACGTTAGAGTTTCGCAAAATATTAGCAAATGATCTTTTGAATATATAGACATCGGAGCATATAAATTCCGAAAATGCAGAAAATTATTTTTTGGAAATTTTAAGCCGCTTACAGATGGCTATTGAGAGAGAAATAAAATATCACAAGAGATGAAATATTAGCATCGTAGCGGAAGTATTAAAAAGTAAGCTTTGTACTATAAAGTAATAAGACACTTGATATCATCTCTATATGACATTTTCGCAAAAAAACGAAAGCTACAACCGCAGATGCGGTTATCAAAGGTCTTTTATTGTTAAGCGTACATTCACTCTACTCCCTGTCCACTTTGGAGTGCGCAGGGTCTATAATGAACGGTAATAAGTGCGCTTTTTAAAGCGAAGAGAGTGTGCTCAAGCAATGTGTAAGCGCCCTTTATCATAGTGGCAAGCAACTCATCAATGGAGAAAGAAAGAAATCAAACTAGTGTCCTTCACAATCGAATGCCAACATATATTCCACGGATTTATTCAACAAGAATAGGCAAGTGAGTAACCAGCGAAAATAAATGAGTATCACGATGTGGGATCCATGAAGTGGGTGCCGAGGTAGAACTGAGTACGGTGACGAGTGAAAGGAAAATGATGAGCATTAGAGGGCATAAACGTAGAAAAACTTTCTCATAAGACTGAGGTTGAAACTCTTACCCATTCTATTAACAATTTCAACAGCTGATAGTTATGAATTACTCAGTGATACTCATAATGAAGATGTAATAAAGATATCAATCATTCCAAGGATAAATTATTACGCAGATATGAAGCTAAAGCATTATAATCATTTACTAACTTTGAAGCATAATTTCGCGGAGGTAATTAAAGTTTTCTTTGGTAAATTTTCCAAGGTGAGTGTTGGCAGGGACGAGCAATACTTATTTGTCAAGCCAATCAAATCAAATGCAAAGACAAGAATAAAAAAGAAAATCTAAAATAAATCTATACAATCAAAGTTGGTGGTATCCGACGTGACTTTGTAGAATTTGCAGTTCATTGTGAATGAAAAAGTACCTGGAGATGACATATGTGAATGAAAAACACCTGAAGATGACGTTAAGTCGATACCATGGTCGTACTATATAAAATTTCAGTGGGAAAACAAAGCATTACTATTTCATTTTCAATAAATCTATACAAGTTGATTATTATCGATAAGGGTACATTGAAAACTTATATTCGTCGAAGTTATGACTACTGATGATGATTTATTTTTATTTCGAAAAATTCGCACCTAGAGAAATCATTAAGGCGGAACATCATTCGAACAATAGAGAAAAAAGTGAAGTATATTTTGGTAAAAGGTAGTTTAGCACACAATATCTAAAATAGGGAAATAATATCATTCAAATAGTAATAACGTAAAAGTAAAGGAAGAATGCCATGTGGCTCTGGCGTGGATCAACCAGCGGTAATGGTGGGAATTTTGTTTGATTAGTGACAAATATGTCCCGGCGCGGCGGAGGCAAATTACAGCCATCCGGAGAGAAAATTTAACTTACGAAATATCTCTCTCCAAATAGGTGGATATGTAGAAATGAGAAAATTGATCACTTGCCAAGCAAATGAAGACACGCCGAGCTGAAAGAGAGAGGGGATTGGGAAATGGTAGGCTATTAAGCTTCAACATGTAAGCCTCCTTGACTTCACAACTCTTCCCGCTCGGCTTCTGGTAACTTAAGAAAACAAGTGATGTGGAAAATGTATAGATTTTTCAATTCAACATTGTTAATAAATACACCATATTATATTCCTCACTTATGTTAGTTTTAACAATCTTTGGCGTGAAAGTTTTCCCACAAAGTTACGCTAGAGACTTTTGTTCACTTTCAACATGGTAGGATATAAAACGTACTTAGGCATTAAAACAAACTCACGCTAATATTCATGATCTTTGCGATATCGAAATCCAGCATGGCACAGTACGAGTGGCACAGCTGAACTTACCTAAATGTTAGCCACAACCGGACGGCCCAGTCGTAAAATTGTTTCAAATTGATTAGAAATTAGAAAATTAGATCGTAACGTCACCGATTTCGAAGAGAAATACGTACTCGCAATAGCTTCCCATCTGGTTCTCCAGTACAAGTACAAATTTAGTAAAAAAGTTATGATTGTGAGGTAATTCACCAAATGCTACGAGAATTACAAACACTATCCCGCTCCGATTCTCTCGACATTGTAATGTTAGCTAGAAAAGTTCGCGATGTCACTTCCTTAATGTACAGGGAAAAAAATAAGCATGGGGTCTGAGCATTAATGTGGATTGGAAAAAGGCCTGTGGCTGCTCTTTGCTCAGATACCCTCATTTGCGTTCAAGAGAAAAATAGATAAATTAGCCCGCCGCGATTCTTTCAGCGTCGTAAAGCTAGCACAAGAGGCTCAGCCCAGGACGTCACTTGCTGAATTTGTGGGAAAAAATTAAGCACGGTAAGTACGCCGTTACGTGGATTGGAGTAAGGCCTTGGATGCTCGTTTCCCAGATACGAACACCATTTTGCGTGCAAGGGCGCTCGTACGGGGGCAATCTCACCCACTGGTGAACATAACTCCTCCATGTTTACGAGAGCAGCGAACCAATCTACGCGGAGACTCCGAGGTTCCCCTCGGACCCGTGTAAAAGGTTTCTTTTTTTGGAGAATTGCTTGGCGACGAGAGAGAATAGCGAACAGAAACGAGTGGAGCCATTCGGGGCAGAAGGAAAGGCACCCATGGCTTACAGATGAAGAGGAGGGTGAACCACCCCAAGGAGAGATCTTCTACGCGATATCCTGTAAGTCACAGTCACTCAAGCCAACAAATGGTTAAAAACCGGCGGTTTTTTTCGGAATTTTTAAAAGTCAGTAAAGGATTTTTCACTTTGTATACTCCACTTTAATTTAGTACTTGCTTTATTGAATATTCCATTGACAGTTGGTTAAGTTTTATCTGATACAAACAATAGGTTTTACTGTAGAAAAATAGTTGTTTGCGCCTTAAAACCTGACTCGTAAGACGCACTACATAGCTACTGCCCAAACATGTAGAAAACGTTCAATCCGAGAGACCGAGAATGATAGTAAAAACGCGAGGAAAAATAGTAATTGACTATTTATTCTAAATGCCATTTTTACGAAAGACAGTTTTTTAGGAGTAAGAGTACCTGGGAAATGATGAAAAGTAAAATAAATGCACATTACTGATTTCCTTTTTGACTTATTAGCTAACTAATGTGAAAAATAGTGTAAAAAAGGGGTAATTCCTTAAAAATGTCGCCAGGCGGGGTCTCTAGCTATAAAAAAGTGTTTGAAAAATATTTTCATGAAGTAATCAACATATTATGTACCTTATTTTTGGTTTTCAAAGGCTAACGCACGTCATCAGCAAAAGCAAGGTTTTTAAAACCATCTAACGAAGAAACGTTGTACTTAAGTATTTGTTTCGACTCACGCAGTCGCAGTGGACTGTATTAACAGGCTTTTGCCAAGACGGTTTCTTTTTGATGATTAAGTAAACAAGGTTATATAATATTTTTTTGTATGCATTGCATTGATTACTCCAAAGTGGCACGTATTCTGAATTCTTGTTCTCCGCCCCTTTCTTCCCAGAACAAAAAAGGTTGTTTCTACTCCTAACCCGCACGCATCTCAACACTGTACACGTGTTCTAAACGAGGTCTAGCGATGATGAGCATCCGTGGCTTCACGAGAGCATCGTGATCGGAGCCGAAAACTCTACTTACTCGACCACGCAATCCCGTAACATCTCCCCGGCTGTACTGAGTGAGAGCCGCGTCCCTGGCCCTGGTCACTGAAAACGGATAACTTTTTTTATTTCAGTTTTAATCCCACAGCACTTCGCTGAGGACTCCTTGATGTGGTTTCCTGGCTCAACTGTTTTACCTTCGTCTGACTGCGCATGTTCAGAGTTCCAGAAAACATCACGAAGCACTCGTTTTAGCTCCAACTCCACTCCCCTTCGCTCCTTTAGGTTCAGCCTGGCCTCCCGCGTTTCGACTTTTTTCTCGAGGGATGCGTAAAGAACGCAATAAAGTTACATTTCGTACGAGTAACCTGTTTTTCCACTACCTTTTGGAATTACGCCATTGCAATCAAGGTATTGGCCAGTTGAAATATTTCCCTCTTCACTCGGGATAAGTTACACGCTTCGCAAAAAAATTGATGGGAGGAAACAGAGATCGTAACGCAGCCGACGGAAGGACGAGGAGCCGATAGATATCTGGAAGGGTACACGCTGGGCTTGAATTACTTTCAAAATTCATATCAGGTGAGTTTCAAAGTGACATGATAGGATATTTTCTTGACCCTGCGATAGACCACCAGTACTGACTGAGGCGGCAAACAAGAAAGGTACACTGCTGAATTGGCGGGTACAAAACTTTCTTCTTTCCACGGTGCATTAATGGTCATGGCGAAAACAGCTTGACGATCACTTACAAAACAGCGTAGGTACAATTCACCTGTCTCTTCACCTCCTCACTTTCTCTATTTCCTCCCCTTCCATGCATGGTGTCTTAAGGGTAGTAGATAGATGCATAAATAGATGCTGGGAAGGAAGATGAACTTGTAGGACATCATTTTAATCGCTTCAAAAAATAAAGAATAACCCTATCACACCGAATCAATTAAAATGGAATTCCTTATATCCCTTAGCACTTTTTATTGTTCTATATTCAGTATCTAATTCAACAGTTTCATTAATTCAATTCGTAAACATAAGCCTTTTTGCAAGATGTCCTCTCTGCTAACAATCCCCCTCATTTTTTATATCACGACGAAAATCAATCAAAAATGATGAAAACACATTATAAAACAAACAATAATAAAAACAAAATTAAATTCAATATTAGACAAATGAATAAATAAATAAACACATAAAAGTGATTATTGGTCATCGCTGAATTATCCAGTCATACAATTTAAGCGCCATGCTTTTGTTTGTAACTATGGGCTTATGAATATTATTTATTTATCGGAACCCGTGAAAGGTATCTAATGTTTCATTCACTAACGCGATGCATTCACTTACGACTGCTAAGCATTTAGCTGGAAATCCGATTTCTAGGCAGGAAATAACTCACCCCATATCAGATACCCTTGAGCTGGCTTGTATGGTACGGTGTAGGTGCAGACATGTAACTTTTTTTTCGCCAATTTTCGGCATAAAATATTCCTAGAACCCTAGAGCATAAAAACATGCTATCATATTAAGGGTATCGATGGATGGACATTCCTTGCGGTGCCATTCCACGCCCGATTTTCTTCCCCTCCTCATCTTAATTCATCGATGGTGCAAGACCAATACTCATTTGAAGTGGTCTAGCGACATAGGAAAAAATGAAGCAAAATGAGAGCGGATCCCTACGTTTGGGAGATAGGGGTGTTTCCTTCCTCGCCGGCTTTTTGCGATCCTCGCCTGCGAGCAAAGAAGAGGGCGAAGCGTTGATTGCGCGTCAGTCTGGAAACTTTGCGGCGTTGGAAAAAAAAGGCGGTAAACTGTGTAAGTCTCTCCTCTCTTCAAACACGAGAGGCCTAAAGGATTTACTTCATCTGAGCGGAAAACCCGGATGGGATGGAGAAACTATGCCAAAAGGAAGTGTTTTTGTTACTTTCTCGAGGAAAGGAACGCCGTGCCGCTGCGACTGAAAGTAAGCATTCCTTCTGGTGATTTCGAGCTCCTCATAGGCTGTTTAAGTTAATTCAAATAAAAAATTCGAACTAATGGAATTTTTAGTCGTCGAGATATAATCGCTTGTACTTTTTGTGCTGCGAAGAAGATTTGAGCATTGGAGTCGCGGTTTTTTTCTAACAAACTGAGGTCAATTTCAACGAGTTTCCTTTAAAATATAGGTACAATTATTTTGATTAGACGATAAAGTCACAGAGCACATGCGAGAGAAAAAACCATAATAGTAATAATAATGTGAAACACAATCTGCCTTCTGCTAAGCATGTTCCGTTCCGACCCGTTGATTACTCAATAGCGGCATTGACCGAGGCATTCGGAATTTTTTAGAAAGCAAATATATTCCTAAATAAAACACAGCGTGACTATGATGTCTGATTACGATGTTTTTGAGGCTGATTAGGTAGTTTGAGCGAGATAGTCCCTAGTAATATTAGAGACCATATTCGGAAAATACTCTTTAATTACAGCAGCTGGAGGAAGTATGCATTGCATCTAGCATTATTAATGGTACAATAATATACTTGTAAATGACTGAAATTCTAAGAAATTAAAAATATCTA
Organism: Ceriagrion tenellum; assembly: GCA_963169105.1. Classification (NCBI taxonomy): domain Eukaryota; kingdom Metazoa; phylum Arthropoda; class Insecta; order Odonata; family Coenagrionidae; genus Ceriagrion; species Ceriagrion tenellum. Next base: position 36,922,783 of record OY720642.1, on the reverse strand, counting down.
CATAACTCTTTAACTTGACTCATTTTTTTCGCGCGGGACGTTTAAAATTCCTTCACAGTGAATTTGGTTTTTTGGAAATTCTGAAAAAATGACAACGTTGGCAACATATTTTTTCCAAAAATGGTTGACAGTACATACAAATCCATTCATTGTTCCATTTTAGACGAGATCCAGGTTTTAATTATTCCTCAATTTGTAAGTAAGGTCCTTATGGAGTGCACACACGAACCATTTCCCATGTAAAGGGGCTTTTTTTTCGTCAAATATCTCGGAAAGTAGTTCGGTAAGGGGTAATATTTTGTTATTCTTGGAAGGGCGATATTTTTATTTGAAATGAGACCAAATTAATTGATTTCTAGCAAAAATGAAGTATCGCTGAAAGTACCTTAAAAGATCATCGACCTGAAAATCAAGTTCAACGAAGGAAAAAGAGATACACTAATTGTTTTAATGGGTGACTAGCATGAACTGATGAAATATCAATTTGTCCTCCTAAGTTCTTCAGTTGACAAGGTAGACATAATACTATTATGTATCACTCTTAAAAATAACCATGCATGCTGATTTTCTAAATGGTGTTCCCTATCAGCCACAATAACCTTATTTTCTTCCATATCAATATTGATTTAAGTTGATTGAGATATTTATACAAATGTCCTTAGGTACTGCTTTGAAATGCATTCGCTTCAATTAATAATTGCCTGGAAATGATTTTACTAGATTGATGCCCAAGGAACATGACAACAACACTTTGAAAGCATGGAAAGTCATTACATTAAATACCGTACGGGACAACCAACTTTGCCTCTCTGCATTAATCATCATGATGGTTAATCATAATCCTTTACATTTATTACCTAGAAATATAAATTATTTTTGAATTTTGAAGAAGGTAACTCGACAAGTTAGTTACGTTGCTATTTTGTGACGTACTGATTCACGAAATTTTCGCAATAAAATATATTTGGGATTTTTTTTCAGAAATATGTTAGTCCTTGCCCCTCTTGGGTCTCTGTGGAGAATACTCAAATGGATACAGCATCTTAATTCAAGAGTTACTACCATGTAAAATGCAAAAGGGGGAATAAAAAGCGAAGCTACTTACGATAGTTTGGCTCATGTGGAATAGGAGGCTTCATATTTTCATTTAGTAAGGCTTTAAAGATATGAAAATCGTTCCACCTCACTTGAACGTACATCTTAAAAAAATGGGGCATGAAATAAATCGAATTCTATGAATAAATTATAAACTTCCCCCTTAACGATTATATATGGTGACAAACATCATTCGTCAAAAAGAGAAGACTATGCTTCGTAAGGGTTAGACTTGGGTGGTGCAGTATATTTAAGATTGTTGATTGTTTTTATGAAGTGCAACAGACTAAGGCCAATGATCGTGTTACATAAAATCTTAAACGCAATGACAGTTTTCAGTCTCATTTTCTCATCTAAATCGCTCTAATTAATTCAAAACAGTCGATACATTCTACAGCTCATGATGACTCTCCCTTGATGGATACCCGCACAAATTTCAGGATATTTGCCTTCTATTCGATAATTTCAGCTGGAAAAGGCAGGTGTACTTGATGATTCGATTTTATTAAGTTACTTCATTACACTTAACTTAAGATGAACGTGGAAGGGGCTATAAGTGTAAAGAGACTCAAAACCGTTCTTCGCTTTCCATCGAAATGCGATGCCTCCTTTAAATTCCTAGAGGGCACCAATTCACGGTTGAGTTGAGACCACCGTTTCCTTCTTACGTGACTCCCAAGCAAGAAGTTTACCGCACTCTTTTCCTCTCCTGAAGCAACATTCTACGAAAGAAGGGATCCTCAAATTGGGATGCTGACTTGCAGTGTTTTTCGGCAAAGCAACTGAGAAAACTGAGAGGTTCCGAGTTCGCGACCAGAATACAAGTCAGCGTGGTTGGAGATCTAACGAATTTCGTTCAAGGACTACGTCCGAGCGACGAACGATGAATTTGAAAATTTTGATGACATTTTTCCGATTGGTAAATAGACTAGGAAAGATAGTTCTGCTGATTGAGGTAAATTTGGCAAAATAAATGGACGAATAGAGTTAATGTATAAAATATGTATAAATATATACTTCGCTTCAAAGTGATGAATAAGTTGTTTACCAAAGAAATACTTTATACGCTTTGTTTTTCAACCAATTTACATGACTAAATTGACGGTCGGTACTCCGGTAACTAAAATTTTCATATCTACTATTAAAATTTTGTTCTCGTATTTATAATGATACGGTTATCAAGCCTTAATTCATACATTAATTCAACTAGTTAACTGCAAGTGGATGCGAGGTCAAGTGGGGCATACATAACGCCTTTATCATCAAAAGAACAAGCTAAATAATAAAAATAGGTCCGTATACATCGATATTACACTTCTCTAAAATAATCAAACCTAGGACAAATTTAATCAATCTTAAAATTTTTTTAGTACCTAGCCTAATAATTTATATCTCTTCCTAACGCATTCACAATTGATTGGAACTGACCAAAATTTCTCACCATACTGCTAGTTCTTGTAAATAAAAGATATAGTGCAATACAAAAACTTTCTACTATCCAATCGTTAGCATCATAGTTAAATTTTAAATATACATTTGTAACGATTTTACTCGCAAATCATTACTAAACTCTCCCCTTGAGAGGTTCATTCCAAGCGGCTTTACCTCGAGTAACACAGGTTATACCAAACGCTAAAACGGAATCAAATCCCATACAAGCTAAGTTTTATTAAAAGGAGTCCCAAAAATCATTTTCAGGGAAAAATATGGTCTCAATACCGCAAAGCAACAAAAATATAGAAAAAGTTGTAATAATTGGAATGCTTCGAAGGATTGTAGTCTAAATAAGGTTATTTCGATTACCTACCTTACTAAATGGATAATAGAGAATGTAGAATCTTTTACTTTTGGATAATTAATAAAATATAGATTACAAAGCCAAAATATGTGCGCAGTAAATGTCATGCATACAAATCACGCTGTTCCCTTCCGGGGTAGGCAGAGTCACTAAGTTTCAATCATAAATACATATTTCTACACCTACAGTAAATGTCAAAACGCAATAATTGCGTAATAATATTAAAATAAAAAATATCCATACGTATTAACGGTGTGTTAATCCTCAATTCCGTTACTTTTGATGAATTCCATCTGTATGTATTTGAAACGTAGGCATCACGCATTAAAGGCGTAAAATTACGAACCCTTTACCCTTTTTGAGCTAAAGGTTATTTTTACAACTTTTTCTCGCGAAAATGACAACATGCAAGAAAAAATTTTTAAATCTATATTTTTCCTACTTTCACAATTTTTTCTTTGCTTAGCTCATTAAGAAAATAAGTTCATTTTATCTTAAATTTTCATCTAAGGATTCAGAGGATGTAATCAGATTGAGTGAATTTTTTATTCAATAAATGATAGGTGAAAAAAAATAATTAAAGCCGTTGAACAGCAAAGCCTTCGAAACTCTTTCGTGATCGTTCGGTATACCTCAGGCATCTCACAAGAAGTAGTCCATGGACAACTTTTCCATTAAATTATTCATTGATCATCCTCCCATGATTTCGTGGAAAGTGCCTTCTCGTTTTTGTAAAGATATATTACCATATAATGTTACGATTTTCAGGAAATAAATTGGAATAATGTGATCCGGGTCCATAGGCTCCACTGCATGAGCAATGACATTTGCTGTTTTCATAAATATGGTCTCGAAAGTAATGGACGAAAATATAATTTATGTTGATGATGCTAGATACTGATGCATATTCGAACAATATTTTATATGCTAATTTAAGGGCCCCAAAGGCCTTAGAGGATATAGTCTGTAAATAATTCTAGCCTTGGGTCTAACGGTACGGTCCACAAAGGACCGACGAAACAAGACACGCATTCCTCACAGGTCTTGTGGGACCCATCGGATACAATGCCCCAGCTCCTCATAGTTTCGGGGAAGACTTTCCCCAAGACCCCAGGGGGGATAAAAAAACACCATCTCCTACTAAGTAAGCCCTTAGGTCTCCTTTGCAACTTCTTTGGCCCTTTGCCTCTTCAGTGGCTTTGGGGGTAGGAAGGTTCTGCCTCCTCACCACTCCTCCTTCCACTTCTGTCTACCAACGCAGCCATTCTCTGCATCTTCGAGTATTCTGTCTCGAATACCCCTGGCAACTTATGGGGGGTCATACTACACCAATAAAGGTGTTTTTAGACCATAAGACTTTACATTGTAACAGCTGCGTGCAGGTGAATAAAGTATATAGAATCACCCTGTGAAGTTTAATGAAAGTGGATTATGACATATGACAACATAGACGTAGGAAAAATGCGATTGAAAACTAATTTCCATTTCCTAACCTTATCGATAGAAGGTGCCCAATTTTTCTCAACTATCTCAATTTTTAAACGATACTTTTTCATTTGTTTTCAAAGATGCGAAATGTTCGAAATGAGACAAAGTATCAACTTTCAACATTGGTCTAGCGGATAGTAATTGCTTCGAGTCTTTTACACGGACCGCCGAGAGGAAGAAGAAACTATCCAGGTTCATAACGAGTTAGCCATTTAGACTTACAGTCCATTAGTCTTTATTAAAAAGAAACATTAGATAATTTATTTCACCTAAATACGTGATATACATCGTCATAAATTATGTTTACTTTGTACAAAATAACTCATTGATTGACACAGCATCAAGAAAATGAATCCAGTAATTCCATTTTGTGATATAAATAAGTTATATAAGAGTTTCTGAAGGCGCTTTTGTACAAATGCCATGCAGAGAAAACTCTTCATTTCCTCACCCTCCTAATCGTAACTTTTTATCAGTACTTACCTTAGCTCCTGGGGAACTACCAAGTTAAGCTTCATGTAGTGCATTGGGGCTCAATGCGAACATCAACTGATATTTACGGCACATTTTAAAGGGAAAACTAAGAAACCTGTTTCCTTGGCCACCTCTCTTAAGCGGTCACCTCGTTAAGCGGCCGATTTTCTCGGAAATGGAATGAATTTACATGCATATATACGTTTGTAACCAATTGACTTCTTTATTCTGATTATTTTTTGCTAATGGAGGAATTCCAGATATTTTACCTACTTTTCTTGATAGTTCCAAGCCGACAACAAAATATTGAGCATTTGGAGTTGATATTTTAAAATACAAAAAAGGGATGACGGACTTAAGAATGCTAGAATCAATTCAACCATCTTCGCTAAATTCAATCTGATGCATGAAAGGCTGTCATTTGTATTACATAGAGCGCACACAACATTCCAATAGAGAACCGGCCAACACTACAGAGAAGAAATGTCCAACAAATAGGATAAAGGTCACCCCTAAGAGACCTTATATATTATCTAATCCATATATTCAGAGCAGAGGTCAATTTCCATTCCTGAGGCCATCTGCGGTTTCCCAAGTAAGCTTTTGTGTATGGTAAGTCACAGGATTTTTGGGGGTGGTGTCCCTGTAATGATTTTTTAAACTGGGAGAACTATCACCTGCAGCCAAATGCTCAGACGTACCGGACTGGCATATCTCCGTAAACATGCTGTTTGTAATGCAATTTGAGCTTCATAGAATTGATAAAAATTTGGAAGCAACCAAAGAGGTGATGTGTCTTAGGACCTTGGCGTCTCCAGGTTTAACATCAAAATCAATTAATGTTAATATAGTTGAAAAAATAAGATCTAAGCTAAAAGTATCCTGAGAATTTCTAGATAACTTTCTCACTTACTTTCTTTATCTGTGGAGACTAATATTAGTCATACTAACACAGTCTAACTAGTCTAATTAGCTATAGTACCATTAGACTAACATAGTCAATACGAGGAATGTAAACTCCAAAGAATTTTCAAAACGATAATATTTTTATATTTAGATAACTTTTGTAGAATTTCAACTTATTTGATGCATTAAAATTTCCCTGGTTCTTTCTAAATACCTACTTTCAATATCTATCCAAATTTTCCTAATCCCAGTAGAATATACAACATAAATAACAAATTTTTCAGATAGTCATAGATACAAAAATAAAACTGATTATAATTTAAAGCCCAGCCCTTAAAAATCTCAGGTTCCCGCCCAAGATAAGCCCTCACCTCACATTCGTACTGCCCCCTGGGCGGCTTTTCTTGAAAGAGAGAGAAGACGGGTCCAAGAGAAGAGCTTCCTCGTATGCATAGCGAGACTGAAGACTTTCTGATGTTCTGAAATACGGGACCACAACGAGAAAAGGGACAGAGAAGGGTGAAGTGAAGGATATGGGAGCCGGGGGGTGCGTCGTCATTTAGTGAGACCCTTTATCATTCGCGGCTCTACCCCTTACCCACCAATACCATGGTAGGGGGAGGATCCCCTCGCTCGCCGTGAGAGTCTCCTTTTGGGAGGAAATATTAGTAAGTTGAAGAGTTTATCTTTACACATATTCGAGGAAAACGCTCTCAGCGGAGGATGTGGACAGATATCAATATACACAATATAATAATCACTGTGCTCCTATAGCATAAAAATAGGAGTCTTTCAATTTTTTCATTCATTGGCCATTCAATCCTAAGATTGATTGACTGCAGCCCTCCAACATTCCCTATCTAAGGGTAGTTCCCTCCTGGTATCTCTTCCTATGTACTTTCCTCTTTATTTGGTCTGTAGCTGATGGTTGGTTAGGTCAGCTAGCAATTGAAGAGACTTGTGTTAAGTTTTACTGTTGTTTATTGTTCCGATGTCGTTACAAGACTGGCTCGTACGGCCAAGGGCTTCAGTATTTTTACTGATAGCAAGCATTCTGGAATATGCTATACAATTTCAGGAAAATACCAGAACAATGTTGCATAACAGTGGAAAAAGTGAGAGAAAAAAGCATTAACAAATAGTTAACTCGGGGATTGGGAATCGAACAAGGGCCACCCACTTGACAGGCGAGCGCACTAGCCCTGAGCAACCAGATAGTGCATAGCGAGACTGAAGACTTTCTGATGTTCTGAAATACGGGACCACAACGAGAAAAGGGACAGGGAAGGGTGAAGTGAAGGATATGGGAGCCGGGGGGTGCGTCGTCATTTAGTGAGACCCTTTATTCCACGAGGAATAGGAAGGATAGGATCGGCCAGATAGGAAGCGAGAGCGCTACTTGATTCGCTGGCGCGTGGGCAGTGTGGAAGCGCATCGATAGATGGGTTTGCCACAGGTCCATGAACTTATTCCTGGGTCTTCCTCTGGGGGATTTTCCCTCTATTTTCCTGCAACTATGTTCTTCACAAGCTCATCGTGTCTCAGGGTGTGTCCAATCCAGCTTGCTCTTTTTTTCTCTGGTGTTCCATATGGACCTCTCTGCTTCTACTCTTCTGTACAATTCATTTCTTCTTCTGTCCGTCTATTTAATCTTCAGCATCCTCCTCCAACACCACGTTTTGGAAGCTTTTATTATCTTCTGGTAAGCTTTTCTAATGCATACTTCTGATCCATACAGTGCCTTTTCCATTTACTTTAATTTACACTGTTCAATGCGTTTCGACTCTCGGAACCATAATCTGGTTCCAGACTATAAGACAAAAGGAGACATCATCTTTGTGTCTCTCAAAGAAGGGGAGGGTAAAGGGAATCAAGAATAAGAAAGGGGGAAGATAGAAGGTGGAAGGTTATGACGGGAAAACCAATGAGAGGACAGGGAATATGGGGACGTGGAAGACCAGTAAGATGGAAATATCCTCCCATAATTGCTTTTTTCGTCTTCCTTGTCTCCCACGTTCCCTTATTCCTCATCCTCTCCTAGATTTTTCTGATGTTTTTGTTTTTCCGTTATAGCCTTTCTCCTTTTCCTTTATTTCTATACTCACCCCTCCCATTGAGACACATAGTTGACGTAAGTACACTGTAAATGAAAACCGGTAGAAAAATGCGATTGGATTTTTTTATTTTAACGAACTTCCACTATATTATGCCAGGATCTGGCGAAATAATATGTTCCAGGTGAATACTATATGTTAACTCTTCTTGAGTTCACGCCGTGTGAATATTTACATTTTACATAACGTTTCAATGGGTGCTCACCAATATTAAGGTTGCAAAAATTTCTGGATAAATTGAAAACCTTACATACTAGGAATTTGAGACGATCAATATATAATGTATACATATACACCATAAACAAATTTGGCAAGGAATAAGACCCGTCGAAACGCTTGAAAAATTGGAAATATCTCTGAGCAAGCTCCCGGCTATTTATTAAAAAAAATGCAAATGTTTATTTTATATATTTGTGAGACTAATACCAAATGCATACTATAAATATAAGTTATTTAGGAAAGAAATGGCAAATAATTTTCACAGTGAAAGCTATCCAGAATGTCCTATTCTCATATAACAAGGTACGCAACAGTACCTCGCTTCCCTACCTTCCTCGGGCTATCCCACCGAAAAGGTTGATGCAATTATGGATGCTCTCATTTCAGTAAAATCATTACGGAATTAATAGATTTAGAAGCCTAAAGACCGTAAAGTTTCACAATATCCCGTCATAAGCCAGTTTGTATTCATGATTTGAAACCATGACGGGAACAGGCATAGAATTTATATCTATTACTTACGTTGTGCACGGGGAAAATTTGTTCTCAAGGATTCATTGTTTATTCTATATGTGTATATCTCAACACATACATTAATAATTGCCATTCATAATTACATAAAAATTGAAAGTAACGTGTTTCACAACGGGTGCTCGGAGATTTCACGTCACATCCCAGTATCACTTCCCTGTACGTAGTTCAACATCAGAGATAAAATAGTATTAAATTTGCTGTTTTCCTCTGAAAAAACTAAAACGCTGATTCTATCATGTCACAAAAACCCAAACTTTACAAAATAAATCGTCATGTAGCGTTGCCATCCAGTGACGCCATTTCCCGAGTTGCCCGTGACGTAAGAGTTTCTACGCCGCCAAGCGAGCTTTATTTTTAAGAAGTATTATTCCTTTTATAAAGGATTGTTTACCAATAAATTTCATGTCCTGAACACATGAGATTTGTATTTCGAATAAAAATAGCTCTAAAAATAATACACGTACCTCACTTCAAGTATTTCATGAGAATGACTTAACCTATAGCGATCTAAGGTATTATTAAAGAGTATAATGTGTAGTAGTTTACTAGATCCCTGTACCCTATCTGGTACATTTTGAAACAAACACTTCATGTTATCACGGGAGAGCCAATTTAGTGAAGGCGTAACAGAATTAATGGATTTAGGAAGTCTGAAGACTGCAAAGTTTTACAATTAACCTCAAGGATTTCAAGAAACCTGGATTCCAGATGTATTTGATTTTATCCCATATACTGCTCCCACACAGAGATTACCGCATAATACTGCAGTAACCATGGAGAAGTAACTTCAAGCTGGATCGCTCATTAGGAATTCCTCGAAGATTATACAAACAGTTCCACGGATCGGAAACCGGAGCCCTCAGCCTTTTCATTAACTTAATAGTAAAATAATCTTTAGAGATTCCATTAGGTACTCTATGTCTAAAAGGTATTCGAGATTTTTTTGTTCTATAGATAGTTAAACGAATTTTCAGGACGTATTCAGAATCGTTATTTTAAAAAGATATACGGGCTTTTTCGGAATAGCTTCCTCTTTAGTGTTCACAACACTCTCTGAGGAGAATATAAAACTCTCTCAAAGCCAAATAGAAGAAGAAGTGAGTAAAAGAAGGAGAATTTCCATTATATTGGAAACCTCGTTCCTCAACACAAAAAGGTTTCGCGACCCATAGTCATGTGATAGAACCCTATGTCCATTTAATAGATGTTATTTTTACGATTTTTACGATTTTTTTGCTTGAAAAAGTAATTAATATAAAGAAAGTGTGTTAACGTTAATCACTAATAGTAGCAAAATTTTAATTAACTGACATTTTTGCCATATGTGTTTTATAGAGTTGCTTGAAGTGTGACAAAAGAATAAGCTAGGGGACTCGATTAATTTTAACAGTTATTAATCAGAATTTAAATTTTAAGAGAAAAGATTTTATATTTTTTTATTATTTTCATTGACATTTTAATGATTGAAAGCAGCCGCATCAAAGGAATTAGAATTAACAAGTGCTAGAGGAAGAAGTTTCTTTAATCAAAGAGTTAAAGAGAGATGCTCCACGGCTATCGCTAGGCCACATCTCGAAACCTCCGTAAGAATTTGAGGTTCTACAAGGAAATATTTATTGTACGATGCAAATTTAATTCATAGGAAAGCCGAACGCATAGTTAAAAACTGCTACCAGCAAAGAGAATCTGGAAAAAAAACCGATGAAAGGACGAGGAAAAGAAACTTTGGGAAACTGGGAGGGTAAACGCTAAGATTACTTGAAAGACTCAAATTAGACAATTCTCATTTCGACGTAGAGAATATTCTTGATTTTACGGCATACTTCCAGAACTGATAAAAATAACAAGTTAAAAGAGATACACCACCGTTCTGATAGGCACAAAAACGTCCTTCCTTACACTCATGATAGGACATAAGAAAAAGTCTGTAGGAAACTTGCGTAAGATACATTTTCATGCAATTCACCTTTTCCCACAACCTTGCCACCATTTATTTTAAATGCCTGGCACCGAACCAGCCCCTACCACACGATTTTAGGGAGGTTACACAATTAAATGCATTTTAATAAAAAAATAGGGAGCAATAACCATTGTAATTATCAAGATATATCTTTGAATGTACGCCGGAAAAATGTTCCGGTAGGTAGCTTTCTGTAGGCGAATATTAGCTATGGCAGAACTTCCAGTAAAAAATAATTGAGTTCGTTCCATTCAAGTATTTAAACTAATGAAAATAATAAAAAGGATAATGAATACGGTGGCGGTAAAATTTAAGCGCCACCGGAAGGTTAATGATACGAAAACAAAACATCGGCTTCCCGAAACTAGACGGCTGAGTGGTATAAAAACGCTACTTACGAGAGAAGACAGGATAGATTTTACCCGGCACAGTACACCATCGAGAAGACATGAGGAGTGAAATATTTTTCTGTAATGCTATACTGTGCCCATCTGATATCAATAAACTTAATTTGAAAAGAATAGTGCATTCCTTGATTTTGCAACCCATGAGAACGGGTTCTCCTTCAACTCAGGAATTCGCCAACCCACAACATAGGAAGGTAAAATTACCATGATCAGTACAATCCAAACAATCCTACATATCTACAAAGTACACAAAAGACAATAAAAGAAAATAACGGAAGGCTTGAAGAACGCGGCAGAGTTAGGATATTAATTTTAAAAAGTAACAAAAATTTACAACTAATGAACTGAAAAAGTCTCTTTACTAATTCCCTAATCTTTTGATACACTTTTCACTAAACGTTTTTAGCATTTGTTTGAGAAAACTACCGACGTCTCCGAGGTGGGATAGGCGCCATACAGAAGAGGATAGAAAAGTTATTTTGAAATAAAAGCTGCGCTTAGAAGAGATAAAGAGTGCCTGGAAATATATTTACCCGAATGGGACAAGGTGCTCATGGATGACCTCATAACCATGCATGCATAGTGAAACACGGGGTGCGCGGCAGCAGAGTGCGTTTGTGGCAGAAGTGCGTTTGTGGCAGAAGTGCGTTTGCTTGAAAATTACATGCTCCAAATAGGAGCACGTTATTTTAAAGGAAACTAAGAAGTAATCATTTATACACATACGAACTATGCGCCGACTGTGAACCGTTATTTCATGTAACAAGTAATTTTATGAAATAACTTTTAAGCATGCACTTAAGAGACTTCACTGAGAGTGTAAACAGACCCCTTTTCTTAGCCAGGTCTGATCCAACCAATCATCGGCCAAAGGTATTGTTTCAACCGGGAAGTTTTGTACTTCACCAGGAGGGCAAAAAATTGGAAGCTTACGAACAAAAACTGATTGTCCCTAAAAAAGATTCCAGTTTCCTTTTAAATGACATAACTTTCTTTAATCCCTGCCCATTGCTATTGGTTACCTAACCTACCTATCTATAATGACACACCGGCTTTCCTCTCAATAGTTCATCCTCAAACTTCTCCCCCTTCCCCTTCATCCCATCCTACATTTTCACTCACACCATTTATCATCAGACTTATAGGAATTTGATCAAAACAGATGCATCTCAAGCACCACATTATATCAGAACAGCCGAAACCGTAAGTATATTCTGTAATAAATTGTGGAAGTAACAATATTTGTATCATTACAAATTCGAACTTTCGCCCTATGAGACCTTCAACCTTTGAATCGATTCAATGCTTGACGCCATGCTCCCGCTCCCATGCTCTGGATCCACTTGGAATACACGTCCCCTTAATTGCATCCATACTCGAAGAAATATTCCAGAAACTAAAGGGAATATAACTGCGACTCATAGTGATGATGTACTACATTGAAACTATATTGAAATTTTTATTCAACCACAACAAACCTTTATTTCAATTTCTTCTTCTAAGGTGAATCTGTCCTCAGACAGGTTTCAATTGAACTGCTCCCTCCATGCTCGTCTATCCTCTGCTGCCTCCCTCAGCTCTACGTAACACCTTCCATTAATAATATCAGCCAATAAATTATTTCTTCATCTTCCTCTTCCTCTCTTTCCCTCGAATTTTCCATCTAATATTCTTTCCAGCAGGTAATCTTTCCTCAGGATGTGTCCCATCCAGTTGGCTTTCCTCTTTCTTACTGATCTGAAAATATTCTTTTTCTCTTTCATCCTTGCTAGCACTTCCTTGTTTCTCACTGTATCACTTCATTTTACTCTTTCCATTCTTCTCCATAACCACATCTCAATACCTTTTTGACATTTCTCCTCTTTCCTCCGAACTGTCCATGTTTCTGCTCCATAAAGCACAACACTCCAAATAAAACATTTTACACTTCCAAGTTATCTAAAGGATGGTATTTGTTCTAGCCTTTTTCCATTCATTTTCACATTTAGAACTCCTTCCTCTTTGCCTGCCTACATCACTTTAGTTTTCCCAATGTTACCCTTCGTTCCAAAATGTTTTCCTACCCTCTCAATTATATCCACTATTGGATTGAATCATTGAATTGTGAGCACTAAATAAATGGACTTTGAGTCGATTTCTTTTCATGAAGTATGACTTTCATCACCGTAAACTTTGCGCTTCTGCGTAAATTTCCACTCTGAAGAGATGCCGTTTCTGGAATACAAATTCAGAGTCTCCGAGGGCGTTCCGTTAGAGACCCGTGCCTTTTCCTATAACCCTTTCGTTCGTTACGCTCCGTTATTTCCTCAATTACGCCATCAACCTCCGAGAAGTAATAATTAGCCATTAAGGGTGTGATAGGAAGGTAGGAAGAGGAGACCAGCTGGGGGAGGGGGGGGGAAATTAACACGGCGGTTCTCTAAGCAGAGGGCATTAATTGAGAACTCCGGGAAAACTTTATTGAGAGTTCCCGCATCACAAAATCCTTCTGGCCCTCTTCTCTCTCTTTACCCTCATGATTTTGAGAATTAACGAACTGCGGGGATCAGAATTCGATTGATCGATTGATTGGGATGTATATAAAGGTCGCCATTAGTAAAGGGCATTTGGCCCCACCGGTTGGCTCTAATGAAATTAAGACCACCTCTGTTTCCCACAGCAACGGTTGGGGACACAAACCAAACGAGAGACAAGGCTTGCCAATTGGATTAGGAAAAGAATCTTCAAATAGCTGGTCACACTGTAAGAATAAGTAATATGCACCAGTTATGCAGTTTATTTAACCCTTTTACTCAATTTTGGACCATTGCACTTCAAAATATAATTTAAGCAAACATATTTAAGTTTAAGAGACATAAGCTCTGTCAATGAACATTAGTTATGACCAAAAAGACAAATTCGAAAACCAATAGGTATATGATACTTTCATACTACAATTAAGAATTTAGTCGCATTTGATATTTAATGATTCACAGTTTCCAAAGTTTTCTAAAATTTTTCTCCCACCCAGAAGAGGCGACTGGAAGCAAAAACGTATGCATAAATTCGGTACTTAAGTAGAATGAGCGAACAGCACGTGATTTGTGAAAACAACTAATAATTCAATTGTTCTGTTTTTTTATCTAAGCGTAAAGGTATGTCACGGGAATCGCAAAGGGCTCTAACAAGTCAGGAAAAACATGGAAGGTGCCACAATTGTATTTATTTGCAATTTTCGACTGGATCAATGACTAAGTACCACCCTCAGTCCAGACATATTTTTTGTCAAGCGACAATTTAAACAACAGAACCAAAAACGGAGGAGTTGGAGAAATTAAAGAAATAACTTCTAAATACTGTGGAACTGGCCACGCAGTAAAATTTACCGAGTCACCCACTAGTGATCCTGTGATATCCATGGCGAAAAACAATCATTCAACTGGACAGGATTAGAAATCAGACTTCTAAATATCCCGCCGAGAGCGATTTTCGTTTACGTACAGATTTAGGTAAAATTTTCATGCGTTTACTCATTAGTTTTGTCCATGGAAAAAAAACCATTGTACCGATTTGGTTTTTTGGCAATCCAATATTGTATTAGCACGTACTCTTATGGCACATGAGATGTATACTTCGAAGTAATGCACATTTTACAGATTTTCATCTGAAAAAGAAACAATAAATACTACATTACTATATTAAGAATATTAATGTGTCATGTTGAGTCAAAAATTCGAAAAAATCTTTAAGATAAAATTTTCGCCTGAATTTCGAATATCACGCCGAATAGAACCTACCAATATCTCTCAAAGGCGTAGCGCACCTTGATTAAGCAAAAAATGTAAATTATTAATATTTTATAATTTTTAGATTGTTGGATGTGTAGTGAGTTAAGCCGAATATAAGTATGTACTCAAATAAAATGTGGGTGCAGCATTTTTTTCGAACGCCTTGGGAAATAACTCAGTTACCGCTCCGGCCACCTAATTCTACCTGGATGGATTTCATGGAAGCTATGCGGTGTGAGATGTTGTCACAAATACCCTTATACCGTGAAGTGCTCGTTTCCATGGGCTAAGCACTACTGTCTAAGTGGCAAATCCCAGCTTAAATACAAAGAAATGTCACATACTCATCAGCCTCCTGGGTAGCTAAACTGGTTCGAGCCCTTAGCGCAGTATTGAGGGGCTGAGTTCGAATCAAAGCCCTGGAGAATGATTTATTGCTGGTGATTTTCATACAATATGTGTTATATTAGTCAAAAGTGAAAAAGACATGCAGATGCTGTTAACTCAACCGAGCGGATGTTTTGAAATACACAAATCCAGTCCTAATATGCCATTGACGAAAATACCTAAAGCTTAAGGCGGTTGGAGAGATTTTCGTATAGGTACAAATTTGCATCAAACTTTGCATTCGAGAAATTATTGGTAATAAACATGGATGGAAGTGAAAAATTGCATGATACTTATTTCGTTTCTTGGCAATTTACTTCCATTTTATCGCGTAGCCTTAAGACACTCTATATATATTTGAAAATAAGTCGTCAACAACTGTAAATATTTTCATAGAGATGAGAAATTATATTTTCCACGTTTTTACAATGGATTCAAACAAATATAAAGAAATAGTATCGAATACACGAATTCACATATATTTTTAGCTTCAATTTCGAATTTGGCGCCGTAAACTAGTCATACCAATGCTTTGGGACGAAAATAAAAAAAAATAACTCTTGCATCCTTTTTAATATTACATGGATTACTTTTTCCATATAAACAGATGTCTTTATGTTAAATTTGGTCCAATAATTTTTTTCGGCCTACTAGAGTTATTTTTATAAAGTACTCTCTCAACGACCCACGATTACCACTCCAACCACATTAAGCGAGAAGTATAAGACGCTTCACCTCAAAAGAATGTGAGAGTTTAAATAGGAGACGCGTTAACCAATCCGAACGCATATCAAAGATTCCAATTAAATTCACGGGGAATAGTCACCTGCGGCGGAAAAGTGAATCGGAAAATTACTGTACAACGAATAACTACCAACGAGACGAAAACACGAGAGTTATCTCTCTCGCGTTAAAATTCACATTTCCAACGTCTGCTCCCTTTGAGGGAAATCGTTTTAATTAAGAGAATACTCGAAAGAGAAACATCCCGGAGGCCACAGATAAGAAGAACTGAAGGGCTAAAACACACGCCCGAGTTGAAACCGAAATAGAAAGTTTCTTGGAGATTTCACCGGAGTCCTTCAGACTTGGCGGATCGCGTTGGATTAGTGAGAATCCGCGACCGCCATCGCTGCAAATTCTCTTACGCAGAAATATCTGACAAGCAGCATGGCGTGAAAAAATATGATTTTATCCATTATAACCCCGGGAAGTCAGTCTTAGACACCACTGTTTCCCTAGGCATAATAATTTTTTCCAATTTTCCTTTCAAGTAACTCCTTGTTCACTTAACTGCCCTTATAATGAACTGTAATTGGAGTAAAATACACGTGTACTTTGCTATTAATTTCTTCTATTACTTTGTTTTGATGCGTTTCGCCAAATCACGGTATTATGGGGTGCAAATCAATGTAACTTGGAACACGTATAGAGCCCTTTATGGTAAATTTTGAAGAAGGTGTCCGTTGAAGAGGAGAGAATTGAGACAATTGCTACGGGTTTAAAGAAATCCAATTTTCATAGTACTACCATTGTCAGATAGGAAATCAGCGACTATGACGTTGAGATACTATAGCAAAATCGAAAATAGTAAAATTTAACCTTTTATTAGTAATCGAATATGAAGCAGTAACATCGAAACTAATCCCATTAAATCTTATCTCAGTGGAAAGCTGCCAGCACTTTGCTTTTTGCGTAACGACATCAATACTATTTATATTTCTAAAAGTTTTTTAATTCATAGTTCTAGAAGTTTTCTTCTAACTTCTAGAAGTCCTAGAAGTTCTAGAAGTAAATTTCAATTTATAGTTCTAGAAGTCATACGTATAAATATAGTGTAAGTGATCCCTGCTTAATTATTAATTTAGCATAATTATTTGGCTAAAATTCTTACCACTTTTCGAATGGTTTGGGATTACGATGAGGTGACTGATAGACGGACTGAAATATTTATGGTCGACCTTTAATGAATTAGAAATTAATTTATACCATATTTTCGCCTTTGTTAGCGGGAAATGGGGGAGGTTGGTTTGAAGTTTATAGATAAATTGAATAAGTAGAGCTTTTTAAGAGTTGGAGGTGTGGAAACGGTAGTAGTTTTTTAGGGTTAATTTTTTGGGAAGGAGAAGGTAGCGGAGCGGGAATAACAGCTTATTGGCTTAAGATCTGTAGATATATGAGAGTAAATTTGTAGATGAGAAAATTTTCTTAGTATTCCAATCACAAATGCTAACTACTTCAACGAAGTGAAGTCTGTTACATTAAAGTTTGCATTTTATTACTCGACAGGAACGTTTCTTCAAAGACGAGAATATTTGGCCGCTACAAAAATGTTTTTTTTCTAATTTCTTATGGTTTCTCGGTAAGAGACTGACATCACGGCTAAGAGTAAACTTCTTATATTTGTAATAATATTCAAGGATTATATATAGAGATATATATAATCCTTGAAACTCAAAAATATAAGTTGGAAATTTGTCAAACAGGGAAGATTAATTATAAATCACAATTTTATTCTTGGGCCATTTTTTACTTAGGTTCATCCACGGTAATTGATTTCAAGTTTAAGCACACTTACCATTTTGTAACTCATCAGCAGTTTTCTACGATATTACTTTGGAGTTTACACCTAACATTTACGGAGTTCTTTTTAAATGCAGTGTTGAGACGGCATACAGCAAGGCACTTCCTTTCCGCTACTTCCGCCACGGATGTGGATAAGATTCAAAACCCCTCAGGCCACCTTTAACCAACGTCTTCCGAATGCCATGGAGAGAAAACACTCGAGAAGGAATGAGGGTTTTTATTTTTGAAACACGTTGAAATGCTTCCATTAAGCGAGGAATTGTTTCGATACAGGAAATCGGAAAGTGGAACAGATCGGAACTCTTCCTGCACGAAACAACTTCCAACTCAGTGCGTTGAACTTCAAGGCAGATGCTGCAGAAACACTTGCCGCGAATTCTGATTGTGAATCATATTCGGCACCAATTATTTATCAACTTTACTCTGCAAGTGAGTGTATAAACTGATGCGTAACCCGTTTTCTTACTGATATTCAATTTTGTTACGTTAACAATGATGGCATAATCAATAGGTAGTAATTTTTGAGGGCGTCATTCGTGGAAAATGTGACACTTCGTGGTGGTTCACCGTATCATTAAAACTTAGGGAACGCTATTACAAAAACAAAGGCAGATTCAAAGAAAAGCTGAATATGTAATAGTAATACTTCCTCCAGCACATTTATTCGTTGTTTAGATATTCAATCACCGCTTGCAGTCGTGTGTCTAGGATTTCAGCGGTTTCAGTATTTAAGCACTATTTGCGTGCAAAATAGAAGACAGCAGTATTTTTTCGTGCGAAGGAAACCGCTCAATTACAACCGTCACGGAACTTCTGCTCTAAAAACCCATGCTAATTAACAAAAATTTCATTTTCGAGGGGCTTATGTAACAACTGCTATAGAAGTAACTTTCATATGGAAATGCGGCTTCAAACGCATTCCAGCTTACATCAACTAGGCTCTAGATCTGTGAGCGCCTGTTTCAAAATGAACTGCCTAGTGCGTATGGTAGGAAAATATTGGAAAGTAACGGTGCTGTTGAAGAGCGAAGAGATAAGTGCGCTAATACGAACGACAACCACTCAGTCATTAACTAAATAATTGTCGCCATTACAATGGTAACACATTATTCATGTGTAATAATATGAAAAACTAGTTATAAAATATTCTTCATGTTGCACAGTGGTGCCAAATACGATTCTGGTAGTACAAAAGGCAATTTTGAAAGTGGACGTAATCGTTCAAAAACCCTTTTTATGCTAGAGAAAAGGGGATATTCAGTGAGTAAACAGATTTATTAATCCTATTTTAGCGGTACTTTCACCTATAAATCTCATGTTTAAAATTTATATTCCATATAAATCGAGCTAGTTCTTCGTGATATCAATTCCCGGGTTTGACAATTTTCATCGCCGAGTTACAGCGGCCTAATTGGTTCAGTTAAGTACGCGTTGATGTAACATTTTGCAGCATAAAGAAGTTTCTGACTCTTGTTTAATTTAATCTTGCGTCTTCTTTGAATACAATCATGAAAAATGCGGACTTAATTATATGTACGCTAAATCTATAAAGCGTAAATGCTGCTGGACCAGTAGAAAAATTCCCACATTACCCCGGCAATTTACTTCCAGCACACGCTGTTTAGAAGAGTATAGAATGATATTTGGAAGCAATTTCCGGCACATATCAGGAAATTTTTTTATTTATCGCCCTTCACTTGTATCAGCTAATACATAGTAGTGCCACTTTCGAGTCGCCACATATAGCGGGTGAGACGGCAGGGCAACACCGTCTCGAGGCTTATACGTTGTGACCTCACATCCATTGTTTGCTAAATATATATATCTTCAAAGGATACTAACTCGTAAAAATAACAAATATGAGTCACTACATAATGCAACACATCTAGTCCAATGGTAGGAATAACTAAGATTTAGTACTTACGGATTCTTCTAAAGTGATTTTGGAGGAATTTGTTCACTTTAAAAATGTACTCTTGTGCAGCCAGAATCGTAATTGGCACCACTATGCGCGTTGTAGACGGGTACGACAGAGAATTACCGTAGAGAAGATGAAGAAAGCAGTATTTAAGACGGCAAAGAACCCAACGCGGAGAATTACATGAAGGAGATGGAAAAAAATCAGAAAAAATGCAAAGAACACCGGAACAAAAAGAGAAGGTCTCGTGTCGCACCGGCTCACAGAAAGAAAAGGAATCGTCCCAGAATGATTTTTTTTACTCTTCCGGCATCGTGCTCACAGGCAGAAGAGGCGGGACAATATAAAAAAATGCCAGGACGGATGGCAGAAGACAAGAAATGGGCCTGGCGGGAGACGGGAGATTTTTTTTCTCTAGAGATAAGAAAGAAAAGCGCATAATTTTTTCGGACGGAGGAACTTCCATCATACAAGGCTGAAGAGATCGTCCGCGTGCCTTCATCAACACGGGAAAATACGTTTGTAACATTTAACCTCAGTAGTCTAGTCACGGGGTATAATCTGAGAGTCCAAACGGGTTGATTCGTACACAGAGAGCTTTACATTTGCTGTAGGCCGCTAATGACTTTGCCACACAACAGCGTTCTTGCGTCCATTTCAGACCCCTACGCAACTCCATACAGTTCGGGAGCAAAGTTGATATTCACTAAGCAACAAAAGAATGTCCATAATGGCATGAAGTTGTTGCCAAAGTCGTTTTCAGTGCAGGCATCAAACATGCATATTATAAAGTTTCTAAGAGCTCCACAATATTAAGCTTATATTTTCAGGTACCACCTTCTAATGAACTCAACAACTGTACACAAGGCATTCTGTCGTGACTGTTGTGTAGCTTGAGAATGCTTTCCAGAGGCTGGTTACCGAACGTTTTTCCTGCCCACACAAATTTATCGTAGTTCTACGCGCTTGAGTTTTTTAATATGTTCCAATGTGCGCAAACTTCATCACTTAGAAATGAAAAGCTACCTGTTACCTTTGTGTTTGGGCACGTTTCATGAAATAATTTTTGCCCACGCTAGTAACCATATAGTTTGCAAGTTCCCTCAATTCAAAGCTTACAATCACTAATGCGAACGCAGGGAATTTTCTTGGATAGTATGTGATTAAAAATAATACGAATTGAAAATAATAAAGACGGGTTGCGCGAGCTATTCATTCAGCCCTTACAAAGAACTTCGACGAATGAGTAAGAGAAGGTCGATTTAAGGAGAACTCCATGTAAGCTAGTTTTTATATGTCATGGGGGATGGAGTCATTTGCAATGCTTCTACCGTCATTTAACCGATGCGACGTGCAAATCTCAGAATTTCTACATTAATTTTCCAGATAAATTTTAAGTGACCTAAGACTGAGGCAGCCATATTATTTGCGTTAATTACTTGATTCTAACTAATTAAGTTTCAGAGAACTATAGATTATGCTTCCCTGTTGGTCATAGTGCATTACTGGATAAATAATGGCAATTTCAATGCATACAAATTTACGTTCAATATTTGTAGCATGAATTTATGATGAGGACGACTTCCGGTGCCGTAGTAAAACATTCCCGATTCAAACTCAGCCACAATATTTGGTCGCAATTAATGCCCCAAACTTTTTTTCGAGGTCAACCATGAACTCTTTGCCTTAAATTATGCTCTAAAATTGAATTCATCCAAGCTCATGATGCTATTATTCAACTTATATGCCTTATTTTTTACCACTGCACCCTTTGCAGGTATTATTTAGTTTCATTTTGCCTTTTCAATTATATAGTTGTATTTAAGACATTTTCTCTTCAAGAAGAGACTTATGGCTTGATAAATGTTTTTACAACCCAGGTCGAGGGGTAATTAATATGGTTATTTTTTATTTTCAGGGGATAATATTCTTTTCTATTTCCGGATATTACTTTGTTTAACCCCTTTTTCCCACTGAGTGAAAAAGCTCCCTGTTACGAGCTATATATTGCGTTGACGATACCTCTGAGGAAATTAAGATGCTCCAAGGAGGGGGGGTGTTTTGCATCGGGAAAGAAAGGGTTAATGAGCAACTCAAGTGTTTCAGCAGAGAGGGATTAAGATTCTGGGGGGAAGAGGAAGGCGCGGAGAAGAGAAAAATATTTTCTCAGCGGCGGATAAATCATTAAGGTAATTCCGAGACCCAACGCGTGGAGAGAAAATTAAGGCCGAAACAGAAACAACGTAAATTTTCAACTTTGCCTAAAAATGGTGCATGAAAATGTTTGAAATTATAGGTGAAAAGTATATAAATCACTATAAAAAACTGAGTTTATGATGAAATCAACAAAATACAGTGTGTTGCTGAACTCAAATCATTCAAGTTTCAACAGCTTTTATCAAAGCTACAAAGGCTTCCGTGTTGATTACATGACTCGAGGGGTCTCAGGTTCACATTTGACATTATTAAAACGTTTAATGCAATTTTTATAATATATTGCTGCCATTGATAAGGACAGCGTATTTAGCCTACTATATCGATTAACTCATGGCAATATTTTTATCTAAAACCCTGATGATGCAGAAATAAACAGCGAAAGGTTGGCAAGAGGTGATAAAGTTCACCATTTCAAGATTATCCCTCCAAAATAATTGTGCATATTAATAATATGCAATACATAATATATCGAGACCTTACATAACTGATAATAGGGGAAATATTTGGATTATTAAAGGTAGAGGGGAGAATCAAAGTAATGCAGTTAGCTCTTTAAGTGTATTTAAAGCCTCAAGTGAAGAAATTCTCACCAATGAAGCAGTTAGTACTTCTCAAGGAAAGAGGTTTTTGATGCAGTCGGTCAACAAAAGAGGCAAGAAACTAGAGCACACTCTGTTGGAGTGACTTTTATTTGCTCGCCGAAGTTCACGTTAGAGGAGGAAAAAAAGCGTGAAATCATTTAAGTCGCAGACGATAAAGCTTGGCGGTTTTGAATTTTCTGCTTCTAGGCTAAAATGACAAGATGAAAAAGGTTTTCTCACTATTGATAATCAAAGAGGCCTCGGAATTTTGGGTTATCCCGAGAGGAATTTGTTGGGGGTATTCATTCATAAAAATGGGAACAGGTAGTACCTAATAAATTATATCGTTCGAGTCTATAAATCAAGCTGAAGCCTCGCCAGTCAACCCATTTCCCTTTCCAATCTCAAAGCTAAGTCGTGCACTACTAGTTGTACTGCGAAATGTATCAGTACTTCGTATGTATATTCTTCATTCAAAAATTCAGAACAGGTATGTTTCAGAGCGACACAGAGAGTATTATCATGACACCTCACTACATTTCTAGGTCTGACAGAAGTGATAAAATTAGGGAAATACACAGTAGGGTGCGGTTTATTTTTCGAAAATCGGAAAAGCTAAAAGTTCCACCCGTCAAAACATTCAGTTTGATGAGAAAACACATACGTGAAATTTTTGTTGAGTTACGATATCGTTTACACGTGCCGCGTGGGGTCTGAAATACCCCACTCAAAAAATGGAAATATCGCATCACAATAACTGCTTTTAGAGTAAATCTATGATTTTACGGTCCTTAAGGACTAAAATTTCATTAGTTTTTACCTATCTTTAGCCGTTTAGGAGATGCAGGAGGGCGAAGCGAGCTCGAAATGCTAATTAGGGGGCGCCGCGCGGACGAGTTCACCTGTTCGTAGACCCCCCCCCTGTAAGCGGCCCACGACGACACCGCTACTGCTACGTTGTCTCGTGGTTATTGCATAGTTCTGTAGCACTCATTCACTGGTTATGACATTGAGCATGGTGTTTTAGTAATTATTTCAATTTATTACTAACTCGGTCATATAAATTTGCCAAATCTGTCATTTTCATTTAAAAGAAATCTGTATGCCTTACAAAATTAAACAGGCAAATTGAAGGACAATGCACTAATAAAAAAGAAAAATACAAGGAGTTTCAGATACCAATACTTATCTATAAGTTTCTCTAAATACACTCCCATAATACACGTCACCAATTTACCTCCCAAAACCTTATCCTCAACATCTTTACACGGCTGGTGTTCTAACACCCCCTGCCACACGCCATATGGCGGCTCGCAGGTTAGTATGTAAATGTACATATATACGAAAAAATATGCCAGTGATTAAATGTGGCATACATTCGGAGGAAACAGGCTTGAGGAAATCGGTGGGGCTGGAATGTACTTGGTCACCTATGATCTTTAAAACTATATGCGATCTTTAAAACTACCTGCTATCTTTATACTGGAAAAGCGAAAATGTAGTACAGGAAAATCATTAAACAGGAATACAAGCGCGCGGAGAAAACATTAGCATGTTTAGCTTGCCTGATGAAATGGTTGTTCTATTTTAGATGAAAGATCTGTTGAGAATTCTGAACTGCATGGATAAACCTCTAAAAAATCACTTCTTGTTAAATAATATGAAGAAAACCGAGAAAATGGTTTCTGAAAATCATCAAAACGATAGAATCATGGGCATTGTTAGACAGCAAAAAATGCCTCCCACTCAAAGTCCCACAGTCGGAAAAATTTTGTCAATTAGTGAGCAGTATCGCCAACGACGAAGAAGTAAGTAAACTTTTGTGAGCAGAATAACCCAAGCAAAGAAGGCATCATACTGGAAGATGAGTCTTCTGAATGTATGCCTGGAAGTAAGATAGCACTTTGCTAAAACATATGTATGCCCTTTTATGGCATTGAATTTTGGAAAAAACAGTTAACGTGAGGAAGAAACTGGTATCAATTAAGATGTGGTATTATTGAGGAATTCTGAAGATTAAAAGAAGATTCTGAAGATGATGGACGCAGAAAATCAACAATGAAGTCCAACGAAGAGAGATAAAAATCATAATGCAAACTTTGAGAGGGACAGGAAAAGTTGTGGGGCGTATTTTGCGACACAACTGCTAGTTGAAAAGAACATGTAGGACAAGAAGGTGGAAAGAGCAACAGAGGGACACAACGAATAAAATAAATAAGCACTACATGAGAGACGGTTAAGTGAAGAATTATGCAGACATGAAGCGGGTGGATAATAGGTAAAGAGGATTGGGGAGTTGCTGCTAACCAATCGTAGGATAATGATGGTTTTGTACATCTATTGTTAACGTAGAGATGATAAATATTTTTACAAACGCTTTTAAGGAAGTTTAGCCAAGATTGTGCGAACCATGAAAAGTACGAAATCTTATATTTTCGTTTGGTATTGCTTAATAAAACTGCTTTAAACCATTACATGCCTTAGCTGCTGTAAAAAATTAAGTAAAAATATACAGATAATTCGACGAATATGCATTTTGGTCATAAATTTTTAAAAACATCCGCCAATTGCATCGCCATTTCTACGGCACTAACGCGTAAAAACGCTGCGGAAAAAACGCATAACGACTAAATTACGTACGTAGTAACGCACTATACGATTTAGAGAAATGAAACCCAGCAATAGAAGGAGATGCCGATAGTATAAAGGACGAATAGGATTATAAATGAGGATGTGTTAATAAGAGTAGAAGAGGAAGAAACATGTGGAGCACTATAACGAACACTCAACGAATTTAAAAAAAAACGTATTTGTGATAAGCATGACAGAAGCTTAAAAAGAAATATTACAGGGAATTAAATGTGCGGACAAACTAACACAGAACACGAAAGAGAAGAGACAGAGCTGGCAACATATCGGAGTTAGCATGAGACGGGGTTGAGGGGATGGCTGAATTTGACCAACAAATCCTAGAGCTAAATAACAGATGATGTAGGCGTATGGTTTTCGCGATACAATTTTGACCGCAGATCTATTAAACGCATCAAAATACATTGGTGTACGCCAAAAAGACTGCGCAAGAAAATGTCCGGTATGAAATTTTGTTCAAAAGATTACCCGGGAGGGGTGTTGGACTGCAACAGTTAAAATACCGGTATGAACTTACATGAAAAGGTTAATGAAAATTGATAGGAAAAAAGTAAAAATTTCGTCATTCACGCATACCTTAGCCCAATTCTTACCAAAAAATATTTTTTTCATTAATTTGTTACATTTGAATAATATTAAATAAAATATCATGGAATTCATTCACCATTGAAATGTCATGCTATTCCTAGACCAAAAATCTTTCATGGTCTCGAACTTAGTCCACTGTTCTAGGGTATTGAATTTTTTAGGTAATTCTGGGACAATACTGTTCCATCCACTAAATATCAATGTCCTTTGGTTAACTGAAAGTGCCAAGACATTCGTATACGACGGTACGCTAGTATAAAGCCATATGCAGTATAATTTAGGGTTACAAAACATCATTTCCCGGACTGCATTAGCCAATTATCCTTTCGGGGGATGCATACGCATTCGGCTGAAAGATTTAAAGGATGAGAGAGGATACGTGGACTGGGTACCGACAAATGAAATAAATTAATTTTTTTCTCCTTCGCATGCAAAAAAATTTCATCTTTGCCCGCTCGTATGGGGATAGCAAATATTTTTCATTCAGTCAGTCTCGCTTCTCTCTTTCACTGCCTTTAAAACCATTATTCCTTTTCATCCGGATCTCGTTCAAAGGGGAGTGAGCACATTTTGCCGGCGTTATAAAGATCCCATATAAAATCACATCCGAGCTCACTCACCATTGGAAACCAATATGACTGCCGCTCGCCTCGGAGCCCGACGCGTATTTTCACTAATAAAGCAAAATTTTTGGCGGATAGTGGTCTGTTCATTTTCGTAATGTAAGCCCAATGGATTTCAACGGTCAGAATTTGAGTAAGAAAAATATACAAGCCAATATGGAATATTGTTTTTTCCGTCGATGAAAACTAATGAAATCGTATTGCAATATTTTTGTGACCCTGAAGGGATGTTACCTAAAAACCACTCACAATAAACTAATGCCTTTTAAATATTTAATTTTCCCAGAAAAAGACGTAGAATAAATTAAAGTACTCTCGAGTCAATTCATTCTGTATATTTATTAAGCCATGGTAAGGTCATGCTTTCCGCGGCAACTACGCAAAATTCCTTCCCATTCCATATCTATTCAATAGATCTAATTAAGGACCGTAGCAATACAGTACCCAACATATTACGTTAAGACTATTGTTATTTTAATTTCATAAAACAATTACCCAACAGTGTATTTAGGCGAAAAAACTTTAATGAGGCAATACGACACGTGTTCGGATTAAATGGAAGCAGAAAAAAAATATTTTTAGAATCTTTTTCGGCCGATGAAAATTAATGAAATCGCACTCAAAGTATTGTGGCGTGAAAGGGAAATTATCTTAAAGCCCCAAACGATAAACTATTAACCTTTTCAACAATTCCTTTTCTTAGTGAAAGAGCTCAATTTAATTAAATGTTCTCGAGTATTCTCTATCTTTTTATTTCATCATTAGAATGACGTTTAAATCAGAAAAAACCCACATAATTATGCAATTGTATAGTGATGTAGGTCTTGTATTATAAATGTGTGGGAGTGTCATGTATTCAATCACGGTGAAAATCGGCACTTCACATAAATACAAGCAGGAAACGGATAAAAATACTCTTTGGTTGAATTCCCACCCACTACCCCGGAAGTAACCTATGCTCCACCCCTAATCAATTATTTCAGCTGAATGAGTAATCCTTGCGTAAAATAATAGACTGAAAAGTTGATCAACTGATTTTTTTTACAATTATTTGCGCAACTGATTCTCACACCTTAGCTCTCGTGAAATTAACCAAGCCCCTTGGCATGGAATACTAGTTTTCTGCAAGTTATTTTCGATTTACACTGTAATTGCTCACAATTCTTTTAGATTGATGCCTTTTAATCACTTTCCGTTTCCTCCATGTGGTGGCTAGCGGGTAAAATGTAGATTTCTCAGATCATCGTTAAGCTAAGCCTAAGAGACTCCTTACACTACAACTCTTTCGAATATTGAAAGAACGAGGTTATAAAACTGTTTCTGCACTTGACATAGTTTCATAATTTCTTATCCGAACCCCTCAAAAAAACATGTTTCTCTGACCACAGGGTCAGAGCCACTCTAAGTGTAAAATAAAATTGGGTTCTCAGGTTAGACTTATTGAAATTTAGCTTTTAAAGTGGAGATTTTAGCATGGTCTCTTATGGAAATAGCTCAGATAACAGCAGAAAAACGCCAATTTGTACAAGCAAGCATACTTAATTTTTCGATTAAAATAGTTTATAAGATGTGAAAAGCCTAGGAAAATAGAATATAATATATAGGCATCTTACCACCTTTATTTTATTTGGATGTTATCAGCAAATCACAGTCTTGCTTGGAGTTAAAATTCGGTAGTTCAGAGCAAACTGCGCAGCAGTCGACGCCCAGGGATGGAAAAATATGGCCATTTAAAGTTTATTCGCATGAGTCGCAAATTCGCAAAAATCTGCATATTTTGTTCTTTAATTTAGTTCTCATTAGTTAACCCATTTCATCAGTGGAAGAGAGGCTTTTTAAACTAAATCAATTAAAGTGTGAGGCATTTAATGTCTTACAACTCACAGCCGAGACAGAGCTACTGTAAACAGCGTATTTTTGTCTCCTTGATAATAAATATTTCAGAGTAATCCTATAATCTGATTTTAAGTTGAATTTATATATAGGGTGGCTAGTGTTCACGACTAATTAGGCATCCAATCATTTTGGTTAATTCCACCCAAGTAAGCTTTTAAGACAGTTTTCCTCAGCGAATGATATTGCAAATCATCATTATAGCACTGATTTAAGAATGAATTTCAATATGGACGTCGTGTGCTCGAATCATGCGATCATTCATGGGATCATGTGACCAAAAATAGACCATGTTCCAATTTCGCTCAATTGAGCATGCGCAGGATTTGTCATGCGTGGACTCATGCAAAAAAAGCTTAATAATTCGTTCTTACCAGTGTCTTAAAACTTCCTGTCCTAAAATGAATAATTTAAGCCATCTTATGTTCATATTATTTACAACGATCACCCTCAGCGAAGTCCTTGATTATAACTGGGCTTATGAGCGAGAAAATTTGCACGCGATTTTTTTCTACTCACCAGCGTCTTATATTTACGAAAAATAACCATTTTCAAGTAAGAAAAGAAGAATACGAAAATGGCAAACAAAACGCTCAGAGAACATTGATAAGAGAAGAATGTTGAAAGAAATAAAGCCACGAGAGAGGAAGAGTAGTAAAAATGCTCAGCGCTAGGCAGCGTGAATAAGGGTGAACAATGGATATTTTTATCTCAGTTCAATCTAAACGCTGTGTCTTTCTTCTACCACCGGACTAGACGAGTTTCATCGAGATTAAACTGAATTACACTGAGAGGTAACGAAATATGAGAAATCCGTGGGGCGTACCTAAGTAGGAAGAAAATCGCGGGCGGAGCAAAATAAAGAAGATATGTTTACTCAGATAAAAGACAGAAAACACAACATTTATCGTGCAAAAACTTTTTAAACGTGACGCGGAAAAATATCATTAAGGCATGCGAAAAACACATAGAGATGCGAAGGATGCCTTGAATGATAAACAGATGCCATCCATTAAATTTAAAATGCAGAGATAACTCATAAGTTTGCTATAAAAATATACCTAATTTTTCCAGAGTAAAGCTAACTGGAGTCATACCGAGCTTAATTGACACGTATATATAAACTAAGGGGATAAAATCCGCCATTCAATAAAAACCACTTGACTTGACCGGGATTTGAACTCGGATCTCTCGATTTCCCGTCATGTGTGATAGGCAATTACACCTTCTCCGATAAATTCACCTCGAATCAAAGATGACTTGATTGCGTAACTGCCTTACATACTCGGTCGACCATTGAGGGATTTGAGGTTTGCTTCCCAGTTAAATGAAATTAATATTTCATGGCGAATTTCATCACCTTGGCGTTACCCTTACACCCTATCAAATCACCCTATCACATGACTGCGCACCAAATTAGCTTTGCATGTGCAGGGATTGAAATACCTAGTTACATGCTTAAATTACTTTAAGTGGACTTGCATTGCGACTCTCGAATAAATTGTCTGTCGATTATTGTTTACTTCACGATTTGTCATTCTGACATTTCTTCCTTGAGATTCCAATGACGTCGTGATTCAGAGTTTTTGATAATGTTGTAATGTGGTCTTAAGAACACATTTTACGTGCAAAAGTTTGTTGATAGCACAAATTGGAATAAATGCAATTTCATTTATCTATCTGTTGAGTTAATATTAACCTGTTATATTAACTCTTATATAAACACTTCGTGGCAAATAAATTATACACGAACTAATTAAACAATTTTAGAAGTTCAACATGGAGAAAATGAACAAAAAACTTGTTAGAAAATTATGCACATTTTCAAAACCATGAATAAATGCATCTACCATAGTTTCAATGTCAGGTACCAAGTGGGAAATTACATTCTCAAAATGGGCAAAAAGTTGTTTACATATAACATCACAGTCATTCATATCCGCCTCAAGTTATTTCTCTCACATTCAACGCAAGTATGCCGTTGATATACGGACAGTTTCATTAGTAAATGAATTTGAATGTATATTAAAAATGATGTGAAAACATAGAGACTCAAAATTGAATAGTGTAGATTCCATCAAGTTTTCCTCTACAATGCGAAAAATAATAAAATTTCTTACAATTTCTCTAATCGTGCGCACGGCAAATACTTCGAAATACGAATCTTTCTCGGCGTTGTAAAAGCCTATCTTTCATGGCTCCCGTCCGTTCCCAAGAAACCGTCCGCAATTGGTTAAAAAAGAAAGACGAAAATGGGACCAAACGGCATTGAGTACAAATGGTGAAGAAAGTGAAATATTGATTGATAGTTTTTCAAGAGCGTCGTCGGATAGTTGCACTGGGCAACAATTCTCGCTGTGGGAAGAAAATATTGTCTTTCACTTTAGGAAGAGAGAAACCAGTCATACATGGAAAGATCCGATTCAGAAACCAAGGGAGAAATTCCTTATTTGATTGGGAGTGATTCAGTTGTCATCAACTACTATTTTTGGAAAAGTGCCACGTTAAGTGGTTCAACCATATTTTTGGTGACAATAATAAACTACCTCAAGTAGAAAGATGTTCTTAATTATATATTGAAATAAAAATAATATGAACAAAGACGACCTTTGCCAAATGCTTAATTCTGCCACAGGCACTTATGAATGATACTTCTTACAATACCTAATAGATTCAGGTCCCGCAATAATATCTCGGGAAAGGGAATACATACGCTCACAATGATTTTTAAAACCAGGACGCATATAGGCAATAGGAAATAGAGGGATCTGGGTTCGAGTCCCGGTCAAGTCTGATGATTTTTCCTTTTATGAGTAATTATTCGTTTCCTTATATGAGTAATTATTTCCTCGTTTTTTAATGAGTAGTTATTCGTTAAGTATTGTTATCAGCAAAAAAAGTTTGGGAAATATTGAAGCCATTAACAAGTACAAACAGCTATTTTAAATAGACACGATTTACAGCTAGCGCACCGGAGATAACGCCATATTTCAGATCGTAGTGGCTATAAAAATATTCACCCTATGTCTATACATCGCAAGCATGAATATATTTTTTAAAACCACCAAATTATTATTTATAAAGTTTATAGAAAATTCGCGCCAGATAGCCACGTTAGTTGTATCGTTTCTCGTAAACACAACTGACTTTAACTTTGCTCTAGGAGAAGCCATCCACTTTCCATCTACACTCAAGCCGTCTACTCTCCTCTTTAATTTATGGGAGCTAACATTCCAGACGCACATGCCCAGCCTCCCTTTTTTCAATGCGATCCAAATCCCTACTGGGAAGCTTAAACTCGACCCCATACATCCCCGTCATGCTTCGATCAGCTTCTATTCGCGAGACAGATTTCGAAGGCGGTCTGGGAAGGCGCGGACTTGGGAAGACTCAGCACTCAGGAGGAGGCGTGGCGAGCGTTTCCATTGCGGCATTTCGGGACAGGTATGCACAATACGCGCAACCCGAGGCCTCCTCTTCCCGCCCTCGCGTCCCATATTCTTCCCGAATCTCAGACGCCATCCTTTTGTGCCGGGAGATGCAGCACTCCCGTGCCAGTCTCTTCGCATTCCCTCACCCCCATCACCTCTCTCCTGAGGACATTCTCGAATAGAGCTCTTCGGGGACATGCGTCTTCGTTGGCGACGGTACGGAAAAGCACCATGATACCGGAATTTTTTGCCAGCACTCTGGTGGCTGAGGAAATCCAAATATATGGAATGCAGCGCAAGCCACCTCCAAAGTGTATGGCACGAGGTGATTCCACACTCGGGACAAGCAACACCCGTCCCGGTTCAAAGCTCAAGTCCCACAGGCTCCTCCACCGCTTGACGAAGACCAAAAAGCAGTCGGGAGAACGAAGCGCGGTAACACGAGGATCTAGGGGGGTGCTACGTCGGCAGACTTGAAAAGCAGGAGTGGTTAAAACTATCGATACTTATTCATGGAGAAAGTCAAATCATGCTGGAAATTTCAAGTGAGTTGAGGTTTTAATAATGATACTGTGCTATCAAACAAGTTCTAAGTTTGTTCAACCTACGGAGGGGAGTGAAAATCTGTTTCAGATAACATTTTTATAAAGTTTGAAGAAGTATTCCTCCACATGAATTATATGCTTTGCACGAGTGGTTTGAACCAGTTTTTGAGGGAAATTCCGCTTAGGAACCAACAGCCAGACATGCATAGCAAAGAGCAGTCGAAAAAGGTGCGCACATATGCCCAAAAAATCCACAGGGAAAGAGGACGACTCTATAGCCCAACTAGCTCAAACACTGGGCCGGAAATAGAGGGATTCGAGTCCCGGTCAAGTCTGATGATTTTTCCTCGGTAGAATTTCGCACACATGTGCATTGTATGCGATCCCGTAAAGATAAAGTGGTTATTCCAGGCATACTGCAAATTGGCCGGCTTTTATGTTTCACTACTACATAGCAGCACATAACGTTCACATAGCACAATTTATTAATTTGATTTCATGGCTCATTTTATAAAAAGTAACATAATGACTTGAACCATCTATGAAATCAACGATACATGAGAAGAACATGTACTAGCCAGTATTGCCGTTCACTAAAACACAACTGATTATATGCCTTATAATTAAGGGTTTTCAATGTTCTCATCATCTCATCATTGGGTCTCAAAAATCACATCCTTCAGAACTCAAGCATAACAACAAACCAAGTCGAATTCAAGTAATTTAATCCAAAAGTTATAGTATTTTCACCAACACTGGCGACATTTCGGAAATTAGCAGATATTTAAACTCAAAGTAGAAGGTATCTCATAATGATACAGCTAAAAATTCAATAAATAACAGCATATTGTCATAGGAAAAAGTACATGGTGAAAATAATCTAAGTAACTGATGGTGCAAATCCAAAGGCTACTATGCAAGCAAAATACGGCTAGATTTAAAGCAAAAATCTTTACATTATCAAGCAACACATCAATTGTTAACGATACTAATGATTCCAGTGGTTAGTCACCTCTCTGCGCTACTAACGAACCAAAAAGCACGCATTTAAAATACTTCTGAGACTGAAATATAATCACGTGTACTTTCCATACAATGCGGCAACTCTATTCCACTCTGTCTACAAAAGTTTATTTAACTTATTTTTCCGACGTTTTGCGGTGACCATCTACCCGTTAAATTTTCGCTTCGACCGAAGTGAAAAAAGCGATGAATTTTTTATTTCCATATCCGTTTTTTATTTTCTTACCTTTTATTGCTTCGATCCGGCTCTCACCTAATGGTTCGCGGTTTTGTCGAGACCGGACGGTCCACGTTGAATTCTCGATGAGTGACACGCTCTCGCTAGAATGATTGATAAACAAATGAATAAATAACTCCGTCCGCGTACTCGACTGTGGAACGGCACTGTTTCCGTCGACGACTTCATTCCTGCGGAAGTGTGGTCAAACTCCGTCGGTCCCCATCTTTTATTTTTTTTTTCGTTTCCGCGGGAAAAATGGAGCAGGCGCAACCTCGAGTTCATTTGTTCAGTTTTATTGATTGTCATTCCTAAAAGAAAAAAACTACGGAAGGGAATAATAGACGGGAAAGTCTCACGAGAAAGAGGAAATGACTAAAGCATGGGGCAAACAGAGATGAGTTAGAAGCACTGGATATAGTAGGATGGAGGGAAAAATCCGACCAATCCAATGATTGAAGGTTTGATGAATTCACAGCCGTAGGGAAATGGACGAGGATTTTTCATTGTACTTGTGACCGTGAGAGATATCTAAAGCCTTCATATAGTACGTGAATAGTAAAAAACAAATATAATAAGAAAAAATTAAGTTACATAATTTTTACTGACTGAAATACACTGCAAGTTGAAGTTTCGATGAATAAATATTCACCGAAACGAATGACAAAAAGCGGTCGAATCTTACAAATATCACTTGTGATAATTTTAGGCAGAGTAAAAAATATCATCATAAAAATATTCCCATCAACCCTCCTCTGCCGGATTAGACTCCGTAAAAATTTGGTCTCGGTGACAGGGCTAAGAGATAAATTGGACTCTGCTTTTAAAATATCCCCTATACTGCTCAAACTTGCATGCCTCACTTTGCTTCATTTACCTTTGTAAGCTGCTTTATAGACACCCTACTGTACTACTACTAATTTTCCTCATCTCAAAAGTCTCGTCTATTACATTCTCCCATTAATCCCTCAACATCCCCTAACTATTTCGTCAGTCAATTATTACCCACTCTATTCACAAGGCCAAACCGAGGAAGCACACTCTTTCAAATAAGGTCATGACTGGTACATTTAACCCCGATCACTTTAAGATACATTCCCAACCCTAATAATGCTACGTTAGCGGTATGCCCCTCCCCCATTACTCTGTTTACCCCCACCCCCACTCTGACTGCATTTACCCCACTCGTGTGCTTATCTGACATATCCAGATATTGCTGCGACACAACGTCGTCGGGCGGAGAAGACTTCTCTATAGTCCCGCATTAGTTCCTGACGCCGAAGCGAGGAAAAGATGCGAAGAAGAAATGGAGGGGTTGGAAAGAAAAGACAGAGGAGAAGAGAGGGAGACAACTAGAGAGCGAGACAAGAGACAGAGGAGCTAAACTTTTTCGCGAAATAATTTAGAACGCGACGCTATTGAGCATGTGGTTTAAATCACCCATCGCCGTGACTGTAGTAGAAACTAATCTTGTGATCTCACTGAAACGAGTCGAAATGGGAGGGCATGTAGTTGTCAGTCGACCCGATTCTCCTAGCACTGGTGCCGGCAGCGATTAGAAGGGCTCCATACTTATCAAATTTCCTCCTCCGTTCGCAGGACTGTCAAAGTTCACTAGCCCACGCCCCAAAATCATCTCCCACGCAGCGCTAGGAAGTTTTGCGGAAGCTATGCACTTCGGTTTCCGCTGTCAAAGACATCGTTCTTTCCTAGATATGCTCCACATGCTACCTGGAAACGATTTTCCTACCGGCGTATGTGAGCCTTATAATCTCTTCATGTATCCTATTATCTTTAGGAAACATTCGGTCCAAGGGAATTGAAACTGTCTTCTTGCTTATTTATTTCATCATTTACTCCGTTATAAAATTTACCTCATTCTTATCACTCTCCCAATTAAAAACTATCACTCTGGTCTTTGAACAATTTACATTCGAATCTATTCTCCTTGATAATTAGAAATTTTCGGGTTCTTCCCGCGTTGCTGCATATTAGTGGACAACCATTTCGCCGGTATTCCAGTCGGCATCATAAGGTCCGAATGTAAAATTGTCAATCATTAGCAATTTCACCATTTCGCAGTTGCTGAACTCGCCTGACCAGAATTCGACCTCGAAATAACTTTTAACAAAATCAAAATCATAATCAAGGAAAATAAGCAGATCCCTCGGCTGATACAGGGGGCGACCGAAATTCCTAAGAATTCGAATAATTTTGCCAGGGCTATCTTGTCTCTACTTTTAAACTGATTTTCAATAATGCAAGGACGTCCGACTCTTCACCCAATCAGATCGCTTCGGACTATACCATAACGGATATTTAATGGACCAGAGCCCTATATATAGTGGTCAACAAACTTCTTAAACATTACCTAATTATGTCGACTGGAATGTTGGCGAAGCAGCTATCCACCAATAAGTTGCAAAACGGGAAGAATCCGAAAAGTTCAAAATTAAAAGAAATCCGCGGAAGCAAATGAAACAATTACATTCTCCTCGTTGTTTCATAGGAGTTATCCGGGAGTCCCTTATTTCCAGTGGGCTCTCAGACAGCAATCTTGCATCATCTGCGAGCAAAAGAATTCGTACATATGACACCATTATACAGTGGTTTTGCTGCCCAAGAGTGAGCTGTGCAAAGAAAATAGCAGGATTCCTTGAGGAAAGGCTTAAGACATGTGGAAAATTTGAAGGATCGTCAGGAGATCGAAATCCTACTGAACTGGGAATCCAATCTAGGCACCTCAAGTTTGCGCCATGTGTTACCACATAATTTTTAAAATTAAATAAAAATCTAAATTATTACAAAAGCAGAGAACTATTGACTCCAACGCATGAAATTCAGTCACCCAGGTGACCATCGAAGGTAAGACTTTTAAGTCTCGTAAACTCGCGCGTGTTTTCCGAGGGTTTTAAGTACGAGAGGTTATTTAGGAGATTTAAACCCTAACTGTCAATGGTCTCCTGGATAATACAAATGCATGCGTGTTTTCCGAGGGTTTTAAGTACGAGAGGTTATTTAGGAGATTTAAACCCTACCTGTCAATGGTCTCCTGGATAATACAAATGCATGCATAGGAGTGAATAGTCCTCTGCTGTCTTTGATAACTGTACTAATCTTTAATACAGAAAAATTTCGTTTAAAAATGTAATTTAAAGAAAGCTAGCGCAATATAAATAAGCTACCTTAGTCTCTTAATATATTTCGAACTATACGCACATATTTTAATGCATAAAGAAGACATATTACCTTAACATACTCCCATTCTGTGCGCATCCCATGAAAAGTCTGAATGGTTACCAAGGGATTAGACGATTAGGTCAGCGAAAAAAACATCAGCGAAGAGTAAAAAGTTCAGTGAATCCCACCGTAGTATCTGATGCCAAAACTCAAGGGAGCTCCAAATAGCACCCTACAGACATGTTATCACGGCTCATTAGCATTCTGTACAGCAATTCCTCGGTATGCGTCGTTTCGATTTACGTCTGATTCGATGTTACGTCCATGCTGACAAGAGTCATCGGAAAATTTTACCCTGTTTAATGCTAATAAAATAGACCGTTAGTGCATATGCTTGCGTTTCTTTATAACTGAGAAATAAATCATCCAATCTGACATTGATATTTTTTTCTGGATTAAGGCAAAAAAGTATTTTGAAATTAACGCCTTGATTTATCGCGGGTTTAAGTGGTCACGAATACCTGGATCAGTTTAGCATTGTTTAGATTTACGTCGCTCTTCTTCAGCACTCATCTCCGACGACTGACAGTAAAAATGTATCCTTCTGTCGTACTAATAGCGTTTGTTTTTTTTTAAAGTTTATACTAATATCCTATCTTTTTTAATAAGAAACTAAATAGTAGCACTTAATGATTGAGAGAAAACGTCGTATGCAAGCTGTTCTATACTGTAGGTACTTTTGAAATAAAATTAGAGGAATGTGTCTCAAAATAATTACACATTTTAGCGCAAGATACACATGAAACAAGAAACACACACCTATAACGAGAAACTCTCCCGATATGGGGCAGAGATTACATTTTAATCAGCTTAGTATACTTATCATGTTCGTGTCTTGTTCACGTAAGGGAACTTTGAAGAACATACTTCCAAACTAAGAAATCAGACCGCATAAAGTACCCATGCAACTATTAAATGCACTGCTATTCCTCCGCATTCTGTTGGCGCAAATGATTTTTTGATTAGCTTCAAAATGAGAAATAATGATCACGTTGGACAGTACTTTCGAATTACTTTTTCTTAAAAGTCAATTTCCTCTTAAAGTTCGCGACCACTCAACAATTGATTGGTCGGGATGGAACTCGATAATGACAGGTCGGGTAGCACAAAACGATTATTAGAGCCATCATCGCTTTCGGCCACTTTGTGTGTACTCTGCTCTTTCACCTGACCACCAAAAATCAGGGCAGTGTCAAACACTCCCTGACTTGGCTTTAAACATATAAGTATGATAAATAAGTTTCACATGGTAACCACATTTTAAAAATATGGTTACCATTCCATACTTGCCTGTTACATCAAGTGCAGTACTACATCCATTAAGAGAGACGTAAAAATGTGGAGTTCTAGTCGCCTTAAAACCCTTAAATGCGTGAATAACGCTGACCACAAGATCAAGTGACCTTTTAGTAAACTTGGTGTCCACTGACAGTTCGATTGTTTACTTAAAACAATGGTTTATTTGATGTGGACGATAGTATCAATAGGGGAGTATTAACTTCAGAATTACTAATAAGAACATATTTTACCAGTCTTTATAAAATCTGGCCTTAGAGTAGGCTAA
Source organism: Ceriagrion tenellum (assembly GCA_963169105.1). Taxonomy (NCBI): domain Eukaryota; kingdom Metazoa; phylum Arthropoda; class Insecta; order Odonata; family Coenagrionidae; genus Ceriagrion; species Ceriagrion tenellum. The sequence continues at coordinate 36,884,559 of OY720642.1, read as the reverse complement.
TGTCGACACCAAGATTTCCTCCACCCTGCATTTTCCCCTACTTTATCAGCCTATCCACTCACCCTTTATTCTGCACATGATCTCAGCTATCAATCATTTCTTCAAGTAAGCAACAAACTGAGTTCTCGGAAAACTGGGTCACCCTCGACGAATATACGAGGTGAGGAACTCTGCTGGCTACCAGAGTTTAAAAATTCATACTCGAACACATTTTCTCAGGCACATTCTCACATACGTTCAAATTACTCATAGCTGGTGTTGTTGCCATAACACGATCAGGTAAAAGTACAAATTAGCAAGAGAAAAAGACCGGTTTGAACAGTAGGTTGTTAAGTATTTAGGGATACTCAATGCAGACCTCGTAGAAACTTGCGAGCAAACGGTTACATAAAATTGGTCCGCGAGTTTTTCAGAGATGGATAAGTGTACTGTGATTTACGTGTACGACGCAAATATCCTAGTACATACGCAAAGTTATCCCAAATCCAAAAGTTTATCTCGCCGACAGTATCGGATTTGCTGCTAACCTAAGGTTCTCTGTATGCGCAGCACGCACAAAGGGTACGCCCTGTGGGACTTGACTGCTTACATGCACAATACTCACTTCGCCTTGGCTAGTATAACGCAAAGACCTTACATAACTAGGGTTCCTGGTTTTTGAGGGGTGGTACTCACGTTATGATTAACCTCCTCGGTCCTGGCGTATTGTATACAATACACAGAATTTCGATTTTTTTTTCGCTCAGCAACACAAAATATTGGCAACGCCACTAGTTCAGCGCTTTCTGATAAGTGGCAGCATCATTAAGAACCTTGATTCACAGAGATATTAACTCTACAAAAATCTCAACATAAACTCTTACAACGCAAAACGTAAGTATAAAGAATTTTCCTAAAATAATGGTGAATATGTTTCGGGACTGAGGAGGTTAAATCATTTATAAATTTTAATAAATGATTTAATTTTTTTTCAATTTTCATTAATTTATTTAAAACCCTATAATACAAACGAAATTTACTATTCGCTCAAAGGTTAACTTTAATAAAAACTATAATCTGAACTAATTGGATGGTCAAAAAATTAAGTTTAAGAGATTACTTTGAAATATGAACGAGTAATCACATCTCATTTAATGAATTGCTTCGTGAGGTTGTCATATGAAAACCACAAATGCGGATTGAATGGAAACGTAAACGTATGCCTGTGATCGCACTATTAACTACTAACTCGAAATCCATGTCGAGTAGGGGATGGACAGGTGTGACTATTAAAATACTAGATCATGCCCAATGAAGAGAACACTTATTTAACGGCATAGAACCATACTTTTAGCAGTAGAGAATCATCTCATATGGCTTCCGAGCTCTAATGTAATTTTTCGCATTGAAAATTCATTTTATCTCACTTTCCCACGATAAGAAGGAATATCATTACAAAATCGCACTTAAACCAATTGACGGTATAACCACCTTGAACAGTCTAGCAACTGCGGGGCATGGTGTCTGTGAGATAATGACGATGGTACCGTTTGGACAGCGATGACCCAGAAAATGCCTACGGGTGTTTAACCGACGTGATGTTGCACTGACGAGTGATAAGCCTATTGATGAACGGCGAGCTCCCTTCACTTTGATGCGGTCCTAGATGAGCACTGGGTATCCATCATGACGTGCATTAATATAGGTAATCGAAGGGTGACCCTGAGTGATATCTAGCCGCGTGTGACAGCGCAGCAAACAGTAGCAAGATGGATTGTAACCAAGAAAATGGTACAAGGACATTGCACGAGAAGTATCGACTTGGCATAATCAACGCCACTTACTTATTTCCCAACTGTTCCGTTCTTCGGAAATACCTAACATATTTGTTTGAGTGATATATTTCTTTAAAAACCACAGAGATTATAAACGAACTTAAATATTTTTTATTACTTCAAAGTTTACGCAGTTTAATGACATGGGAAGTAAATACACCACTGTTAATTATGCAAAAGCGTTGTTTTTAAAGCAGAAATTCTCAAATATAAACCATGAATGTACATTTTATACTTCAACTTTCTTGTATTATGTCGAACATTGAAAACATCTTTACAGCCAGAGGTAAAAGTTGATTTTTATAAAGTGTATGACGTGGATTTACACAAAAATTTTAAGTAATTGAGAAACTTAATGATCAACTCGCCGAATAATTTCGGATAGGATCTAAACGCCAACATTTCCGCTTTAAAAATGTCTTTCTACTGAAAACAGCTTACATATGTTGCTAATTATCAACATAAAGTAAATACTAACTTATGTCTTGGTATCATTATAAGTGTAAGATTTCTAATTTAAAAGAAGAAAATTCATTTCCTTGAACTTCTTGATTACAGAGTTAAATTTGAATACCCTCATCCAAGTGTTCGATAGGAAAATTATCCAGGATTCAATCAGCCACCCGCCAAAATGAGCCACAAATCATGAGCTTAGCACGACTAGATAACCACATAGGTATATTACATGGACCAAAAATTCGCCACGGCAATACTGATGTGAAGACGCAGCATGGGTGGAGAAACTGTCTCCAACGAAAGGCAAGGCAACCGTGCAGAAATTTGAGAACCAGCGCAATAACACCTCGTTTAAGGCGCTTCAAAGGCTTTAAATACAATAGCCAGACAGTCAGGCATAATTATCTCGACTTAGTGCTACTGCAGACGTAGGTATCATATGGTAATCATTCTGGTAATGATGGTGCAATAATACACCTTTATATGATTGAAATTCTTTAGCTCATTTCTTCCACGCGGCACATTTAAAACTTCAAGGAAGGTGTCTTGTGATTGTGATAAAAATACTGCGGTGATTACACAACGTTGAATGTTTTTCAGCAAGATAAGTCGACAAAAAATGACTTGCCTTTATAAATGTAACAATTTAAATGCTATAAATAAGCTTACTTTAAAAACAGAGCTACGATCTTAAATAGTCCGCGTTACTCATGATTAAATATACAGAATCAAGTTTTGTCAAAACAAACGCTTGTGATTATAAGAAAATTTTGAAAGCACCCATTTCAGCGAAAACATAGCAGCAAATAAGCAGTTGACGGGGAAAATACTAAGACTAACAGGAAAAGAACGCCGAGTAAGACGCCAAGTAAGAAAACATATGGTAAATTATTTGTCTTAAAATTTCTTCCTAGGCAAAATTACAGCCTTTAAAAAGTAGTGTAGGCTGTGGACTTTTTTAAGTTGAAAATACTGTGAGCTTTCTATTTTGGGGTTGGCAACTACCATTTCAGTACTCTTAATAGTCTTCCTTCAGTACTTTCAGTTACCTATGAGGAATCAAAACCACAAAATGCTCGCGTAATTTCCCTTTATCTTCAACCAGAAGGTCTAGCTAAACGTAATGGAATCCTAGGATTACCTTAAGTAACTCAGCCCAAACACTTGGAACGTTCTCTTCAAGGATCAAATAACAGGAATAAATGCCTATCAATTCAGCAGGATGAAAGATGGATTAGACGGCTTTCAACATTTGTTATTAAAATTTGGTCATGAAAATGGGGGATCTAGAAGTAAAAGGAATTTGGGTTAAAATGAGTTATACAACGGAGAATTTTAAACGGGTGACGGTGGATGATAGTCTATTCGTGCAACACCGCGATTGTTTGTGGGTATAAAAAAACCATCCAATAGATTAAATGGGTGATAAAATGTGTAAGGGATAAATAGGCTACGATAAATAATTAGAGGCAGTAATGTAGGTACATAACATATGGCCCACAGTTAAAATGAGAGATATGAAAATACAGGTGACTAAATTTATTAATATATTATTTAACACATATGTACTTCCACCCGGTAAATTTAACCAAATCAGGGATACAACGATTGATTCAATTTTATGAAACGCACCTTGGAGGCTTTGAAGTTACAAAATAGTGTTTCTCCACGGAATTCCCATTACCATTCCCAGGTTTCTCCTAATAAGGCATCTAGAAAACATTATTTTCAAAATAAATTTCTATACGCCTGAGACCTATCATTCGTGGGCCATTCTGTGAGGCCTAACACCTAACAAAGCGCTACCTGTTCAGCAGCTTAAACGCTGAACAAGCGCCCTGGCTCTTCCCCTCTGTAACTGGCCTTTGGCCACGACAACGAGCTCAAATAAGGAAGTTGAATGCGTGAATGCTGATAGGCGGGACTTTTACGGGTGTGATGCATCACCAACGTTGGCCGAAAGAGCCGAACACTCGAATCAATGAAAGGATTGGCCCATTCCGCAGAAATAAAAATTTTGCCTCACCCTTAGTACTGTAAACTTTGAAAGAAAACTAAATGCTCCAAATTTAAAAAAAAAGTTTTTCCTGTCGCAAAACTAAGCAAAAATGAAGGGAAAGTTTCTCAGTAATAATCATTTTTGCGGTGAGTTTGTTAACTTTCCAAACTTCAAAACAAGAATGAAGTTCCATTTTCTTCTTTCAGAATTCTTGTCACCTCGTTGTTTAACAGAAAAACGTGTCTCCTATCCCACAGGCGTCCTCCGTTCAATGCCCTGAAGACACATCCAGGATAGAAAAACGTCGTCCTTTAAAGCAACGAGGTGACCGGAATTCCCGGAGACGAAGAAGGAATCTCTTCTCACATGTTGGAGAAAACTTCGAGAGAACTAGAAAAAAGAACGCTACTTACTGGTAATGTACGGTGAAATGAGTATCTCTTGCATATGATGCAGCTATGGTAATATATATTTCATTATTTTTCCATACCCCCAGGCGATAAAACTTACTAATACTGGGATTTTAAGATTTATTCGGAAAATGTAACTAAATACTTGAGCACTTTAAGTTTAAAACCTCCCTTCAAATTCATCACTAACGTTCATGCTGAATAAAAAACAACTGGTAACCTCCCACAGATTTAATTTTAAAATCTGTGGGAGATTACCAAGTGTTTTTTATTCAGCATGAATATAGACAGCTTTCACCAAGCACAGCTTGAGATCGTTCAATTTATTCATCACCAATGTCATTACGAAAGTCATTAACTACACATATATTGTCTACCTATTGCATAGTTACGCTGGACAAGCAATCGTGGAGAAGGAAATGCCGACCCCACTATTGCGAGATGACATTTAGAGAAATAATAAGGTTAAATTCATATTGGGTCTTCTCTTCGGCAGACAGTCACGAACCTTATAATTTTCCATTCGTAACCAACTCACTTCAAGGGATTAACTACACCATGTTCGATTAACTATTTGGAATGAACATCTGAACGCTCAACGGGATAGACGCTGAACAAGCGACTTAGTTTCCCCTCTTGTCAATGATGTTTTGTCACGTTTACGACCCAAAGAATTAGAGAGAAGGGAATCAAAAGGACTGCTGACATGGAGGAGGGAATTGTATGGGCTTCTGAGTGTGAATTCCATCGTGAATGCGGCCGCTGAATGAGCCCAGCGCTGGAATCGATGGACGCAACTACAAGGCCCGCACATCTCGTTGGAATACTAAGTATGACGACGACTACTCACCTGCAATGGTTGGTGCGATGAGATACTCTTCCGTCTTTGAATTCGTGACGTTCCAGGCGATGATTCCGGGGATTCCGGGCTTCCCGTGCGTCCCCGGCTTACCGGCTCGTCCCCTCGGGCCAGGGAGTCCTGTCGAGAGAACAAAAGACGTGAGTGATTGCGTGTTTGTGCTCGTCGCGACTTCGACCAAGTCGGCGTTTCACGCTCAGTGAATAATCAACTTGATTCGACAAATAACTCCTCTAAACTCCGGCGCCAGCTGAGTTCCTGGTATGCTTCGATGGTGCTCCATTTAGAGTTGGGCTGGCGAGGAGTCTACGCGTCTCGGGGAGGAACACCCGAGGTCCAGGACCCCCGAGGGGGGGAACATGGTTTCCAGCCCCGCCCTTTTTCTCCCTCAATTTTGAATTCTACATGGAAAATTGGCACTATAAAGGAGTTTGGTTCATTTGCTTTACTCGAAACAAAAATGTTGAGTTATTTTTCATCTGGAAAAAAAGTTTCCAACAAATGTTTAAGATTTAAAAAAATATAGGTAAAATATTCTTGCAGACATTTTAAGAGCTAATAATCTTTCATGATCGCCTTGAAAAACGCAGTCATTTCGTAACCTTAGTTGTTGTACCACACAACAATTCTCCTAATTTTTAGAAGTTTAAACACCCACCTTATGCTCTACAATGTCTACCCTCGAAACGAAAGCATGGCTTTATTACTGTTATGAGGTACTAGGTACCGGCAGCCGCGGTCTTTTGTACCATAAAAGAAGAAAACCTTCTAAATACAAATGATTATAATTGCATTCCAACCAATGAAAAAAAGGGAATACCCGCATATTCCGCCATAAATTAGATAAATAAAACTTACTTCTAGGCATTTACATGAAAATGACCTTCATCACAGCTAAAATGTCTTAAACAAGAAGACTACTGCCTGTAAAAAGTGTTCCATCAGTTTGCAGCAATATCTTCAACAATAGGCTAAAATAGTTAAACATTTACAGCAACCCATAAAATAAACTTTACTGCTTCAGGATTCACATCGAGGAAATATTAACTACCCATACTACAGAATAAAGTTCTTACTTTCCCACAATTTAATTATCACGGCACTGGTAAAATTATAATAGTTTTTTATATGTTAACATTTTTACCAAGGAAAAGTGAGAGAGATGAAAGAGTGTTTAGGAAATAATATATAAGAACTGCAGATGTAGTTACGTGGGCAGAAAACCATTTATAGGAATGTATGATTCTGTAAATGCATAAGAAAATCAATGAGTGAAAAACAAAAATAAGATTAATCATAAGAAAATTAAACTATAAGGTCTTTAAGGTCTATAACTATAAGGTCTTAACTTAAACAGAGAAAACGTTACTGGCGATTAGATTAAAAAAGTCCACAGACTGGTGAAAGTAGCAACATGTAATTACTTAAGCAGCACGTAGGACTTTAAGGAGTAGAGTAGCAAGGTCATTAAGGTAACAGAACAGCAAAAAAGCCTCCGATAAAAGAAGGCGACTTATTGCTGGTACCTTTCGTAAGAATGTAAAGAAAAGTCAGTGAGGACTTCAATATGGATGACATAGTTGTATACTGTTCCATAACGTTAACTATGAGAAAAATTGACCATGATTAATTTCAGGCGTGGGTGTGGATAGGAATACGGAAGGTACAATGGACGGAAAGGAAACGTTTAAGTGCTTGATATGTTTGGACAGGAGAGCAAACTTCTGAAGAAAATTAGAAATAGAGTAGGCGGCTGGAGGAGGTAATGAGATGCGAAAGAATGCTGAATTGCGTGAATGCGTGATTGAGGGGAGGATTGTTGGACGAATAGCGAAGGGGTAGATACGAGGGGAGAATTTGTGGATGGCATGTGGATAAATGAAAAATTCAACCTATTTAAGGAGATGATACCTTTCACCTCTCTAAATATAGAAAGTTTAACCTCTGCTTGATGATAACCTATCTTCACAGGTAGACCAGCTTCACAGGTAGACCAGCTTCATAAAAGTAACAAATAAATTATCATAGCCAAAGTGAGCTCTACTTTTGAAGGAAAAACTCTCAAATTCAAAGAGATGAGTTAAAAGCGATCCTCCTGTTTTAAATTACATAGCTGAGAGGTCGTGAAAAAAAATTATCCTTTGGAAAGGAGGCTACAAGCAGATCGCAAGGATGATTTTGTCCTCCTGACGTATTTTAAAAACAAGGGACAACATCGCTTCCGCCTAGCAGAAAATTTCAAGAATAAACATAATCAACCACCTCTTTGATCTTTCAATCGCACCAATTTATTTCCATCTTTCGGCGCGTCCTCAATAAATCAGTCGCGTGGAACCCTAAGTTAAAAGAGAGAGAGAGAGATGTTTTGACGGATATAGGGACACCAACGAGGCTGTTTAATTTATCCATCCACAGTCTCATCTCATGCGCCAAAGAGAGACGCTATAAGAGTTGAATGGTGGTGAGATATGAGGGGGAAAATAAAATAAAAAAAGCTGATAGTGGGCCAGGGGATAAATGATGCAAGATATAAGCCTTTGATCCTTGATGACCTCATACGTTTATGTTAAAATAGAATCATATGTTTATGTTTATATTTTTGGCATTTTTTCTACACGACATATCAGTCCAGAATAGGTCCTACTAAGCTATTTATGAATAGCTTGTCAGCAGATTCCTATTAGAACACATACACTCATGCCCTGAGTGGTGATGATTCCACCTTTGGGGAGGCGGAACGCGAACCCGCGACCATTAGTATAGGAGGCGAGGAATTTAACCTGTTGCCAACGGTGCCAGCTTCGGTAAATGCATTAGAAAATCAATTTGTGGAAAATGTAAATAAGATATACCATAAGAAAATAAAACTAAAGAGTTTTCCCCGATCAGAGGAAGCGATACTGGCGATGAAAAGTCCACAGACTGAAGAAAGAAGAAACATGTAATTACTTGATTACCACGAAGGACTTAAAGGGGTATTGATTATAAATTAAAATTTTAATTGAATATACATTAATGAACCGAGGATTTGAAACAATGACCAGCTAATAGTTAATGTTGACAAGTTTACAAAAGAAAAAATTAAGATTACGATCTGATTATAGCTCATTAGATTAGCCATTCTGAAGGTAAAATTATGAAAAGATGATTTTTATCACAATTGTCCCTCGTGGACAAAATATAATAACAGGATCAGCATTTACAAAAAAAATGCATTCGACGAAAAAATGTTTAGATAATTCACGAAGAAAAATGATCGATGAAAGTAGAAAGCAAGAAACGCCTTTAAACCCAGTGAAGCTTCGGCTTACGTCACGGCATCAGTAAATGGGAAAATAACTATTAAAAAATTTCAATCCCAAGCCCTATACGTGCATACATTCCTATCAAGCCATTCCTTTAGAGTGTAGACAATGTAATAGAACTTCTTTAATGCTGCTCCTTAATTATTTTCTATATTTGCACACCTCTTTTGCTTCCGCCTTATTCAAGCATTATTGCATATTCATTCTCCCATCCTTAAGACTCCAAATATTTCTCTAGCTATTGTCCCTTCCAACAGATTCACCCATCACTTTCTATGCTCACTTGCGATATTTTCGTTTACTCTTTTTTCCCAATGTTTTGATCCTTACCGAAAATGGCTTCCACCAGGTACACATTGACAAAACAGGGCGGAAATGTGCTATAAAAATTAAGAAATATAAAAGTTATTTGTGACTAGTGATGTGTCTTCCATTAAAATATTAGCAGGAGTGTGAGTATAAAAGTAACTTTGCGCCTTATATATTTTTAATACATTGGAAGGTAACAAATGAGATTTTCTGGGACCATAGCGCATTGAAAATGTAGTAAAAGTTTTTTAATGATTTGGTGTTTAGTTTATATTCACCATAAATGTCGATAACCTTCATAATGTCAGAGCTGTTAACACGTTTACGTCATAACCCTCGGCGTTATTTTTCCGCGAGATTTTTCTCTCCTCCAGCCAGTCATATTGAAAAACAAACCTCTTCACAGCATTAAATATCCTCCCCCTCCCTCCCCTCTTACCCAACTCATCCTACTCTTCCCGCGGTTGGAGTATATATGGTCACTAAAAAACGGAATATGCTCATTCATAATGATATTATCGATGTCGAAACCATGGACAGCAAGTATTAAAAGGAACACGGATCTCACAACATGAGAACACTTTCATGTGAGTCATTTCCACAGTTATAGTCTTAAACTTAAACTTTTAATCTCTGTGTACCTCATCCTCTGACACTCTTCAATCACCTATTACATTAAAGGCTACTTGTACGCACGTATGATTCAGTTGCTAAGTGCAGTAATCCAGAAATAAGCCATTAGATCTTAAGGAAGCTCCATTCATGTTCTCCACTAACTGACGGCGCAGGAGTGTGCATTTATCAAAATATTCGCACTTCAAGTGAAATTGCTTAGTAACAGCTTCGCCAGCCCCACCAATAATGTTATATACAAAGTGATATCAGCCATTTAGATATGATATATTGTTTTCAACAGTTACGTATTGCTTATTCATTATAAATTTAAAAAATTCTTTACTGTATGTTACATAATCACTTTATGGCCGTATTGCGGATATTTTAGCCTATTTGCAAGCTTTTCGGCCAATGTATCATTAATTTTATGTTATTCAACCATCATCCACTCTTTCACCCAGGTTTTACCAACGGTCTCGCTGGTATGCCCCTTACAAATCAGTTTTGCTTTGTGATGTTGTAACCGACTCTCGGAGGAAGGTGCATTGGGAGTGAAATTACTGGAGAGGCTCGGAGAAAAAAAATGACTATCTCAAGCAAATCTTTTTCCCCACGGATGGTTGAAAAACATTGCTTGAAGGAAGATTGGAGGTAAAAAAAGAGCATCTCACAGCAAATTGAAAGCCTTTTGAGAGAGAGGAGAAAATATTGCCGCGGTAAAAAGGTAATTAACGATAAGAGGAAACGGGAGAGGTGTTTGGTCGGGCGTGGGGTGGAAAAGAGGTGAGAGTTGGGAATTCAGGGCGTGGAAAATTAGATTTGTGCGTTGGGACCTGGAGAGGCTAGAATCTCAGAGCTATTCAGGTTCCAGAGGTTGCGCTACCTATGCTCAACCTTGAGTCAAGGTTAAGACGCTTCCGACATATTGAGTGCCTGTGATTTACCATTAGCGAAAAAGGCAAAAACGTAATGATTTACACGTGTGATGTAAATTAAGAGCCAAATACTACTAATAGTACTAGTACTAGAGTACTAATTGGGATAATATCGGATTACTTTTTAAGTAAATATATGTTCATCTCCTGTCATCTATCTCAAGTAGAGGCATTGAAAAATATATCGTATTCTCTTGAAAGCCTATTCAACTGGTCACGTCTTCAAAATTGAAAGAAAGTGTTGAAACAGTTTAATATAAAGTTGAAAAAAGTACTCGTTGTTAGAATATCCGTCCCGTATCACGATCTCGAAGTCTAAAATCCTAGTATACGGAAGAGAAAAGCTGAATGCAGAAGTCAACTTGAGAGAAGAGCAATTAGAGCAAGTAGATTACTTCACCTATTTAAGAAGTACCATCACGTGGGACGGAAGACGTACAACGGACATCAAGTGGAGAATAGCCCAAGTTAAGAAGACGTTCATGGGAAAAAGACAACTGCTGTGTTCAAAGAAGATAGGACTACAAACTAGGAAACAGTATTTAAAAACACTCTTGTGAAGTGTTGCATTCAATAGATCGAAAGCATGGACCATTGGAAAAAGTGACTAGAAAAGACTAGAAGCCTTCAAACCTAGTGTTGGGGGAAGATGCTTAAGTTGAAATGGACGGACAGAATAAGAAATGATGAAGTGAGCGCAAGAGTAGAAGAGGACCATATGGAACACCATACAGAAAAGAAGAACAAGATGGATTGGACACACCCTGAGCCACAATGGGGTTGTGAAAACATTATTGAAAACAAAATAGAGGGGAAAGTCCCTAGAGGAAGACGCAGGAATAAGTTCATGGACCAAATAAAGAGGAAAGTACATAGAAAGAGATAAGGGATAGGAAGAGAAAGAAGTTACTTTGCTCAAAAACCATCATCAGGATAATCTGCAGAAAAAGCAAACGTCACCCCAGTTTTCCCTTATTTTGTGGCCTAAATGTGCCCCTCTAAGACATTTATACGTTTAGGTACTAAAAGGTACTACGAACGTTCTTGAGAAGTGGCAAAACGTCTACCTGGTTTGATAAACTACATATTGGAGGTGGCCGTAGAAATATGCTGTTTCCTCTACAAAAGGTTCGCCTATCTATATTTAAACGATGTTATATTCACATTGGACCTAAAATATATAATATGTTACCACCGACTCAAAATGGTCCTAAAAATGAGACATTCTTAAAAGTTTTTGAGTAAAATAAAAATAAATAAATAATTTATTTTTTATTTTTTGTTTCCAATTTTGTAAAAAAATATTTTATTTTTGAAATTTTTAAGTCATCCATTCCTTAATTATTGAATCTGGCATATTCATCTAAATTTGACGATTAGTTGTACTAATATCATTCATACTTGCAATGTGTATTGTCTTGCATTAGGGCAGTCATGTCATGATGATAGCTTCCCATATGAAGTCCTTGAAGCAACCAAAAATACATTGTTTTTTTAAATTTATGTTTGTGTACCTAAAATTGAGCAATAATAAAATATCTATCTATCTAGACCAGGATGTAAAGAAACTTGTACTAGGTAAGGAAGGGTGGAGGGCTGCAGTAAATCAATCTTAGAATTGGACAACCAATGAATGAAACCACGATCTCAATCGTGAATCACAATATTCTCGGAACTCTACACATGGTAGAAATGACTTTTTTTAAAGTTATCACCAAGCAATGGCGGTGGGGTCCCAAGGGAAGTCCAAATCCAAATGAAGTCAGTAGATGTTGTTCTTTCCACTCCATTTAATATGTCACATTTAAATAATTATTATTTTATAAGCCGAAATATGGGTAGTAATTGTGTAATTAAGTGGACAGCACAACATACTGAATTTCATTAATAAAATGCTGTTCCACGACATCTCTTTGGATACGGCGGGCTTCATTCGTTAGATCCAAAAGTTGAGAGGGATGTTTATGAGGAGTTCATCGTTATCAAAACTTGAGGAGCTCATCAATTTCCATCCCTTTTTGATACATACGCAAACTGGCACCGAGGCAGGCAGACGTTAGATGTTTGTTTTCAGAAACGAGTGATGGCGGTGATAGGGAGAGAAAGGTGAACGAGGAATGGAAACGAAAAAGAAAGAGCATTTAGTGCGGATGGTTTCGGCATGTTGGATGGAACATTTTCATTCCAATTACTCCCGAGTTCAAATTTTGGCGAACAATTTTTCTCAACAGCACATACCTCATGAGGAATCTACTCAGGTACGAACTAGTTATAAATACTAAAGCTAAACGGCTTTTTTATTTTATTACGTGAAAAATTTACCTTCATGCCTCTTCTCAACTCAAATATAAAACGCCACCAGCAGATAAGCATTAAACTAACGAGTATTTCAAATTTAAAACAACTAACTTACAAACTTTAAAAACTCAATTCGTATCTAACATTTCATTAGTACCTATTTTCAAAGTAAAGTTAAAAATAAAACAACTCTCAAGAGATATAATTTAGCGAAAATTGTCCCCGTTTTTCATGAAATTTTATTACGCAAAACTATACTTAGAACTAATTTGGATGTGAATCAGTAGATATAAAATATAATTATATTAAAGCTCTTGACTGATATTTTTGGATGCAATAAAAATGTAATGTAGCCACTTAAAATGCGTAAATGATATCATATGACACAAAAATTAGCGGAACTTTTCCATAGTCCTACCTTGTTGGAATACATTACTATGCAGTACCACTGCAAAAAAAGAACTTTTGTATCTTCCACTTTGTATTTCTGCTGACTGCAGAGCAGCCAAAACTGATTGTACCGTGTTAAAAATTATGGAAGTTGTAAGTTGTTTCTTTTCAATGCCAACCTTCCAAAGAGCGAGACAATCAGTATTTGAACGTATGCGGTACCGCGACAATCCACCTGCTTACATGCAATTTTTTACGATTTATCACTATCATCGACTTAACTACCACGACTTCTCTCTAACCTACCAGAGTTAAATAATTTAACATTTTATTTAGGTAAAAGATACAAGAAAGGTAACCTGAGGCTAGAAAAAGGTCATTAATAATAGTATTTATAAATTAGTTGCATGACACTGGAGTTCCGAAAACAATAATAAGTAGAGGACGTTGTTGAGTTGGAAGCTGTTAAAGCAGTAAAGTTTTACTTGTAACTAGGTAGTATAAAAAACCAGCGCAGCATCACTTAGGCTCCAAAACATATCTCTTTCCTCATGCCATCACGACTTTTGAGCAGATTTAATAATACATTATTGTAAATTTTAATCATTTATATCTATATATAATAACCACAGAAAGTTTTTATGAAGTTTCAATTAAATTACAGTACAAAATATTGCTAGCAAACATATTAAAATTTTTTGGTGCTAAAATTTTCTACATTGCTACCTTAGAGACTTTTGCTTACTTTGAGCCTGATAGGATAATAAACGTACTTAGGCACACAAGCGAATGCACCCAATTATTCGGGAAAACCCAGCATGGGGAAGAGCGAGTAGCACGGCTGACCTTACTTCAGTTCTAGCCAAAACCAGACGGCCCTCATACGATCGTAAAATTTGACTAAATGCTTAGAACATGACGTCATGAGGAAGAGTAGTAATTCCAAGTAAATTACGAGGCTCTTAGAGTTCAACGAAAGAATAGCATCATATTATTGAAAGAACGACGAGCGACATGCCTATACTACGTTGCTGTCACGTCAGTCTGACATAGAGAGGCTGAGCTAAAGAACACTGTAGTCAAAATATCTCTGTATTTGTATAATATTGATCATTCAATTTGAACTGTAAGTGTTCAGCAATAAGTCCCCTTTGGAAGTGGAAAATATGATATCCCAGTAAATAAAATAATTAGAACAGCATTAATTAATAAATTAACGATTATGGAGCCAAACACTCATATATTTGTCAAAAAAAAGCGAATACGAAATTTGAATGCATGAATCAAAAATTTAATCTTTTTATCGAACGAACTCTTATATTTTCTAGACTCTCAACAAATGCAAGTTATTTTAAAACAGCAAAAACTAAATATCTGAACCGAATTGCCACTTTTATAAAATAACTAAAAATTGACTGAACCACATCAGGTCTCTGAAACCCATGAGCGTTTATTTTGTAGCTTAGAGGCCCAAGGAGTATACATGTCAAGTTGCATTTGATTCTGGGAAAGTTTGAAAGAATATAGCGTTTAAACAAACCAATTTGTAGCTTGATAGATAATTGAAGATGATAAAAGCACGCAAAAGTTTTACATACTACCCTGCGAGCCACCGCAAGAACGTGTGGCAGGTGTTGTCAGGACAGCAGCCGTGTAAATATGTACGGGAAATGAAATGGTGATGTGTATCATGGCAGTATATTGAGTGGAGTTATTTTTAATATGGTCACTTACTTTGCGTGGAAAGAACAAATTGTTGTACCAATCTGTAAGGAAATGTATCTCTCTTATTTTATCGCTTTTGACAAACTTAGAGATGCAGTGTGCAAAATAATATATTCTTTGTATCACTCTGAAACACACCAGTCCTAAATTTCTCAAGCAAACTAAGCCTAGCGCATAGCCTCCACATATATAGTGGCTCCCAATCTTATCCCTCACAAAGCTTCGGAACTTTATGTTTGCTCGTAGCAATTTTTTTCTAAACTGCCTACGGATACAAGAAGCGTTGTTTGGCCAAGAAAAATGTGTCGGAAAAATCTTAGCTTTAGCACGCCGTATTTAAAAAAGAAACAGGCCACAGGAGCATACTCCTAAGGTAGAAGAGGAAGATGTCAGAATGACCATATTCTCAACGTAATACTCCTAAGGTGAGATTCGTACATGAAAAGCGACTACTTTTTCAGTTTCAACAATGAAACTATCCTACTTTAAATTCCGGATTAAAGGTTTATGACGATTTTCAAGATTACTGGGGCTCCAAACTGATGATTATCTAGTGAGACTTAGCGAGAGGGGTTCGTATCCAATCACTCCGTGACAGTATTTATCATGGGATAAAAATCAAACACGCCAAATATAATTTTTCGAGAGAGCACTCAAGAGCGCTTCTGCCGAGGAGAGAGGAAACTATCCAATAAAAGGAAAATAAAACAAACACAAATGAAAAGCGGCCCTTCACGTTTGATGATTTCTCTCATTTCCGTTTAGGCAACAGTTGACCCATCAATTTGAAGCATCCCCATCGTACTACACCGAGTGATTAATCCTCCCGTGAGTGAGTACATTTTCATCTAATTTCCGGAGAATATCGACGAAATCCGTGACCTGGGGGCGCTTGTCTTCATTCTGGCGTTCCGTCTCCTTACTTTAAGCTCGTTCCGTCCGTAAGCCCATGTTTTCCACATAGGAAGCACTTGCCCTTCCTGTCGGAGTATTTCGATGGGTTAATAACGGGAGCAAATGGAAGAGGACAAAGTATATGAAGGAAAGACGGGTAAGGCTTATCTGAGATTATTTTCCATATGCTAAACTTGGAAAATACGCCTGTAGTAATTCAACGGGATGAAAAAAAACATTCAAAGTTTCATAAGATTAAAAAAAAATACATTACGTAACGTACAAAATGCATATACCGACAACGATCCAGACATACCACTCTTAGAACAGCCATGTGGATGGGGTGACATGAATACCTTCTAGGTTCTCGAATTAATGCTAATTTTGATCACATAACTTAAATCATATTGGCATCAGTCAGAGGCTATGAGAAAAATTTTCAAGTTTATTTGGTTGAAAAAGTGAAAAAATGATTGTTCTGTAGCAAAAAACACAAAGTTCAGAATAAAGTGACGCATAAAAAAACTAGACTTCAATAATTAAAAAATGTATTCTTAACTACAGCCATTCGCAGTAAAACTTTCACCATTATGGATGGAAAGCAAGCACTTCAATAAGCAAAGAAAAAACAGCAACGAGTTCAATACTTTCCCAGTTTATTTTATTATCGAACTTTTACCAACAAATTACTGGTCAGTCGTGTGCCTACCTCCTACTTCTTTGATCTTCATCCTAATTCTTATTTAAGTCCTATTTTTCACACTCTTGCGTATCGCGTTGCCCGCCTCCCTCCTGTATCCCTTGAGGCATGCAGTTTTTCCCCCCATTAGGTTTTCGTTCCCTGCGGTAAGACCAGAAGATCGTGGGTGATTATATTTCCAACCCTTCGTTCCTGTGATGTGGCCGTACGACGCGGTCATGCCACAAAATGTACCTAAGGGTGCATTTTATGACTGAAGTAGTGCAGTAAGCAGAAATTTTCTATCTAACCAAAGCCTTCTGGGGCATTAGAGTTTTCGATGTGGAAAGACCTATACAGAGGTACGAATGGGAAAAAGACTATAGATGGAGGTGGTTAAAGCAAGCTGTGCACATCAAAATATCATCATAACTCGGAAGCTATCAGAGGTATCTGACCAGAGAACAAGCCATTCCAAAAAGGCAACGTCTTTAAAATGAAGTGAACGCCCAACTTGTATCGTGACTCCATTCAGTAAATATAGTCACCACATGTGAGGATAAAACACGTACCTATAGTAAAATAGGTTTAGCACGCACAGCTTTAAGCTGTGCGAGGAGTTTTACAATGACTCCATATTGATTTTTCTGAGAGAAAAGCCCGCGAAAACAAGTTGAATTTAAGTTCATTAAACAAGCAAACTTAATTCTTACAGGTTACTACCTTAATAGATTTAATTTTCAAATAAATAAATTTGTTTGTCAAAACAAAGTTTGCATATCAGTGGAGATGCCTAAGCGTCTCTAAAATAACAAAATGAATATTCACAATCAGGGATGAATTTAGGATGTAAGAATTTCAGAATTTCCTCCATGAAACGAGCTCAAAAATTCTAAATTTTTCGTGACTTCCGAGAATTTGTTCCATGCAATACGCATCAAACCTAATTCCGCAGTCAACACGAGTTTCTTTTCCCTCAAGCATTTACAAAATGATTTAGTTTTTACATTGCATTTAGTAATGTGTAGCATTTAAACACGTTCTGCTTTAAAAATATATTTTTATATCTCCAAGTTATATAAAAGAGGCATAACTAAAAACGTTGGTAAAAGTCTCAGACGTAACTTGGTGGGGCAATATAATAAAAAACAATTTTAAGATAAAAACCCAACCACGGTTTCAGCGCCTATATACTATTAAAAAGGTATCTTGATTTTGGAGTATATGTGGTCAGTTAAAGTAAGTGTGGGATATAACGTGGTTTCTATTTTTAAAAGTATTTGATAACTTATAACGATGTGGGCTTGTTAAGGTAATCCTAGATGAAAATTTTTCTCTTGCAGTAGTGGGCATGTCAAGAGTATCTATTTCGACTTAAGGTTTACAATTTAGTTTTTAAAAAGCAATGTGTAGCAATGTTTAAATAGAAACTAAAAACTAACTAAAAATACAATATCGGGATAATCGTACGGTCTATGTCAGTAGTGCGAGTATTGAGGCAAAGACTCAGACAGAAGCTACCACAAGAACTGCAAGTTCGAAAATATGTCCAGTATCATCAAAATTTATCGGAACATGTATGCAAACTTAGCGCAAAGAACGAATGTGACATAACAGGTAAAGTCTGTCAGTTATCACCAATTTAATGCCAAGAAAATATTAATTTCTCACATCAAGGTGAGAGGAAAGTTAATTCAGAGAATCAGATGATTTAGAAAATCTACCAATTGGGATTGTACGCACTTACCCGTAACTTATCCGTAAACTCGAGGGATATGCCTCTACACGTCGAATCTTTCTTCTCCAAACCTGATAACTCACATGACTAAAAGTAGCCAGCGTACTCCCTAGTCAGAAATGTAAATGGTCATATAACTTCCCTCGTTCATTGAAATACAATCTACCACCGAGTCTAGGTCTCTCGGATAGAATAGACTTGTAATATTTTGAATAAATATGTGCTAATTTAGATCCTTGACCCAGTTCGTTTGCTAGTAGTCCTGTAAATGACGCTGCGAAACATTTTTCCTATAATTTAGCCCGAGGTAGTGAAGGTTACGATTTTTGATAAGGATATTTTGATCGACGTCCGAGACCTGAGGTGATCTTCTCCATTTCGGATAACTTCAAGGTTGGTTTGGCAAGGTGCATTTGTAGGGTGAAGAGAACTATGAAATTAAGTCTCTTCTAATCAAGTAGTTAAATGTGAACCAGTGTTACACCCCATCTGACATCTGGAGAACATGAAGTAGAAGAGCTACACATGAAGTGATCTATTCATAATACAGAATAATGGCTCAGAATTATGCTAAAATCACCCTTTCAACATCTTAATGATTCAACAAATGATATCTTTTTCAGAAGCTCAAACAACACGGATATTCTTTGAGTTTTTCTTCACCCTAACAATACTACCTCTACAAATGGAACTATTGATTAGAATCTTCGTTTGCGGAAAATTAACTCGGCACGATTTCGGAGATGAGAATTTAAGACAACCAACAGTAAGTTCAATACTGCGAAAGGCCGACATAACTCGCCGTAATCGGAACTTAAGTTGAACACACCATTACGCTAATTACAGCCGATAGCGAAGCCTGCTGCACAATCGATAGTTGAAAAGCAATTATGTCCATCCATCACTTATTATTCCATTTATATATTCGCTTCATAATTGTTTTTGAACCATTTCAGTGTTATTTTGTTTTTTCCTAATATTCTAAGGTCATTTCCTGCCAAGCAGTGTTTGGTCTGAAACTCTAAGAAGAATTTTCATCTCTATATGCTCCAATCGTCATCTGGTCCGGGATGTATCCATCCTTGTGTATGCTGTACGTATTCAAATTGGTAACTTTCTTTACAAATTTTTGAATTTGTTTCTTGTCTTAGATATTCGTATTTGCAATTCACATAATTTAGATTTAATTTATAAATACATAGCTGCCTCAGTTTCTTCAATAACTTCCTGTGATTCCTTATATTCGATATCTGCGTAACTTGCTGTAATGCATACGAATAGGTATGAAAATTTTGATTCCTACTGAAGTAATTAAGTTGTAGTCATCTTAGGTTCAAAACCCCTGCTTCTATTCTGGCAATTCGCAACGTGAACGCATCATTTAATTTTACACCTCACTGACCAAGTTCGGGGAAATCTTGAAACTCACCCTGTCGATATGTCTCCCATTTGGATTGGAAGATACATTTCTGAAGTTTTTTTTATTGAATGGACTGGAAACATCGCTCATCGGGACCCCGATTAAAGTTAGAAAAAGCCAAGCTAAGTTATAGTAAACGAGGTTTAATGGTGTATAATGCCCCATGTTTCGAAGTTTTCACCTTACTATTATATCTACTTAATTAAGAATATTCGATCTCAAAACTCGGGAATGATATCTCTCTCGCTTTATCTCGGTCAGAGCTGCAAGACACAACTCATCCCATTTTGACAAATTGTATCATGAAATTTATACTTAAATTGATACACCACCGACCAAGTTCTTGGAAATCTCAAAACTCACGTTGTCGATGTGCCTCATAAACCATCCGCAAGATCCATTCCAGAAGTTTATTTTGAATTGATAGGTGAGAAACGGAAACAGTATGCGAAAACATTCGTGTGGAGCGTATCACGTATGGATTGGAAACATGGACCTTTGGAAAAGCTGACCAGGAAAGACTAGTAGCCTTTAACACCTGCTGTGCTGGTGTTAAAGGTGCTGGTGCCGGAAGAGGTCGATGAAAATAAAATGGACGGAAAAAATGAGAAATGATGAAGTGTGCAGAAGAGTAGAAGAGGAGAGGTTTATATAGAACACCACACAGAAAAGAAAAACAAGATGGATTGGACACACCCAGAGACACAATGGGTTGGCGAAAAACATAATTGAAGGCAAAATAGAGGGAAAAGTCCTAAGATGAAACCCGGGAATAAGTTCATGGACCAAATAAAGAGGATAGCACATAGGGAAAGATACCAGGAGGTAAAGGAACTAGCATTGGTGGAGGTCTGCAGTCAACCAATCTCAGGATTGAACGACCAATGGTGAGGCGAGAAACCTCACATTCCGCATTCCCCTGTTGAGCAAAAATTAGTCAAGTTACTGTTAACGAGGCTTTAATGGTGCATAATGCCTCAGCTTTCGATGGTCTCGCCTAATTACTACATACACTTAATTAAGACGTGTCGATCTCAGAAGTCGGAAACGCTATCCCTCTCACTTTATCTCGGTCCGAACTGCGAGAGAATTCCCCAAATTTACTCCAATGATAAAAACGACGGCGACTCATTTTTCCGACCAAACAAATGGCGACAAATCCAATCTCCCCGAACTACCACCGTGTTGCGTTCCTCCGTCTCTCTCTTTACCCGTCTCTTTTTCTCTCCTCAGCGCAGCGAATTAATCTTGGCCGACGCACAAGGTATTCCAGAGGACTGACGCGTCGACGTCGTGATGGATGTAAGAGCGGAGTCGGCTGATCTCAATCTCCATCAGATGGGATCGTTTGTCTCCCGCGTCCCAACACTCTTAAAAACCTTCTTCGGACGCTTTCATCGTTCAAAAGGCCTTTCCCTTTTTCCCAACTTACGTCCCACCTCTCTTTTGCTCTTTCAAACCACCTCTCTCCGCGTATACATCTATCTTCTAAACCCTCCGAGGCGCTTAAGGTGGATAGAGCAGTAATCGTGAGCCATTGAGCGCTCATTTTAATGACTTTTCAACTGAGTTGGCAAAATATTCCTGAACCTAATTTCACTCAAATACAACAGTTTATCAGTTGGAAATCTTCAAGTAGTTAGTACATAATATAAATGGTGCAAGAATTTTGTATCAAAATCGCCACAAACATCAAATCATAATTATGATTCGGATTTTCTGAGCGGAATTCGAAATTTAAACAAAAATCATACGTAAAAACGTATATTAATTACTCAGAATGAAACATTAATATTTTATAGCGACCATTTTATTAATATGAAACGTATTATTTCACGTTTAGCAAAAAATACGTACATATGTATCCCCATTATTTCAAAATATATATATAAAATTCTCTCTCGTCTAAGAGTTTCAACGGAATTCAATTGCCCAGAAATATAATCGGTAGAAGAGGAATTTTTTCACGTTAATCTATACGTCTTCCGAATGAGTACGCATATGCAAAGTTCCATGAAAATCTGTAAAATAACAAAAATCATTCCGACCACCTTAATGAGCTTCTCTCTCCCTCTATATTTGGTGTTCCATTTCACCAGTTCTCGACCGAGGGCATAAGGAGCCTCATTGCGTGCTTGGCCTCGCAAATTAATCCCCGTATTCATGAAAATTTTCTTCGAATGCACAGAATGAATACAGCTATACATAAAACGGAGGTTATCCCCGGAGATGGCTTGTTCTTACATATTCCACTGAACATATTTCATTATGGCAAATTGCAAAGATGGAGATTCGTCTTGATAGTGTTAATGCAAGAGTTTTGAGAGATGACAAAAGTATTTTTTTACACTCTGTGTTTCTACGCAAAATGAACTCCTAGATTATGAGGCCCCAAGGCAGGTAATCTTACCGACAATACAACATTAGGTAAAACTACATTTAATTTCGAGCTAAAAACACGTTTCGGAGAACTAAACGAATTCGTAAAAGCGCATACATTTTAAATAGGTACTCTTTATTTAAATGCAAGATTTTGATAATCATATTTGAACAGCTAATACTCTTCAAATGAAATAAAACAGCAGGACGATGGTCAGCGGTACACATTTACTAATTTAGTGACAAGGAGTAACTCAGGTATCTAGAGGAATGACCAGGGGTTAGTACTATTAGTCGTTTGAGCTTATTTACATCTGATTTGATTATAGTTATGGAATCTAGTGTTAAAATGTCTCATAAGCTATATGATAATCCAAGTTTTTCCAAAGAGTCCTTGTGGAGGCTCTAATTCATATAGACACATTTTTCATAGAAAAAGCACGTGCATATGTGCCATTTAAAAATATTATATTACAATCTTCAAGCAAAAGTTAATATTTTATAGTTCTTTATGCAGAAAAAGTACCAAATACAGCGTTATATATAAAGAGTAACAGGAGATAGAAGCAAAGTATTATCGATTCTTGGCAAAATTAGAATACCTTCTAGAAAATAGCATGCAATAATTTACATCAAAGATAAAATATCATTTTAATCACTAAAAAGTAGGTAAAATGCAAAAATTCAGTGTATTCTACACTTGAAAGAGGATAAGTAGAGAAGCAATTTCACAGAGGAAGAATCAACTGCTCGACGTTAATAACCTCGAGTATTTAATGCAGAATAAAGAAAAACTTTTCATCTCTCCATCATGAAACACTTAGAATATAAAACTGAGGGGAAGTAAAATTTCAAAACTTTATGGATCTCAAATGCGCACCTCTAACTTCAAAGACCACCTCACACGATCGAGCCACTAAAAGCGAGAGACGGAATGCTTTGTTCAGTTGAACGATTTTAAAAGAGAAAAATCGGAGATATAAAGGTTAGGCGTCCATGAGGAGGGAAAAAATTGAAACAGTCCATTTCCGAACAAACGGAGAGTTTGAACTCGGAGAAATTGACTCAAAAAGAACCTGCGAGAGAAAACTCCCACGGATGGAGAGAAAATAAAATTGAAATAAAAGCATGGAAAGCTATCCCGTGATGCAAGGTAACCTATCAGGAGTCAAGTGGAAGGCCATTAACGTTAATGCACTTTTAGAGTGTACCACGGAAAATACAGCCCCGAACAGCCTCCCATAAAATACCCCACCACTCTCTTCAGCCAACGGAAATTCTGCGAAAGACGAATTACCGTTCTAAATATCGCAGAACGTTTTAAAACAAAAGAAAGTTTGAATGTGTCAGGATAGCTTGGGGTTGGAAAGAATTGCAGACTTCTAAATAAAACGGGAGCAAAAAGGTCGGCTCCAATCAATCAGTAACTCTAAAGTGTTTACATAGCGAGATATCCGACCATTTCCTCCTAGAATACTGCTCGTGTAGATAAAAGCTGGAGTAAGAAGCCGATTTAGTGTCCGTAGGAAGAGGAATGTTGTTCGTAAGAAGGTTAGTACAAGAGTACCTAAGCCAATCGAATGAAAGACTCCTTGATTCACATAAAACTTTGTTAGAATCGGCTAAGATAGCCGTAATTCATTGTACGAGTTGAGAAATTTAAGAAGATTTGGATGGAGAAAAGGCGATACATTAAGCAGAGTAGCTAAGAAAAACATGTCTTTAAACTAGGGGAATAGTATACAAACGGACATCAACACAAGTATAGAAATACGGTTAACATCATTGAAACATACACATAAGCATGTTTTTACGCAGTATTCAGAAACAAGGAAAGGATTACTCAATATGTGGTGACATTAAAACATTTAGAAGATCAAATGGATGGAGTAATTCACCAATATCAGAGTGTTACGAAGAGCTGATCATAAGTGAATGGGAAGAGACGAAATGATTGGACACTTGAGAAATAATTGGCTCCTAAAAAAGCTAATTAGGGAACAAATGAAGGGAACGATCGAAGGAGGCCAAGTAAGAATAGAAAACACAAATTTAATAATCGAGGCTGTCAAGGTGAGGATGTATGGAGGATTGAGAAACCGGTTTCAAATCCCGCCTGCGGTAGACTTTGGCGTGTGCATCACCGATATAATTTCGGATGTAAAGATTGTTTCGTACATTACTTCGTCCTTATGATGGACTTTGTTGAACTGAGAACTCCAAGGAATCTTCTGTATTGGCTAACGTAGGTACCTAGTTTCACTCCACCTTTTATGAATGTCACCCAGTCGAAACTGTAGACTCGTTGGTGAGAATTAATAGGCTGACTCACACTCTCTCCGAGTTTTTCTCTAGTTTTCGTCTGAAACTCAAGCAGTCCTCCCTCTACTAATCCACGAACTTTTCCACAATAGAGCGAAAAGCCTCAGCTATTGGTCACCTCCAACTCCTCTACAACAAAGTATATTTCTATTGATTTCCGCGGTGGATTTTTTGTCTTCCTTCCTCCATTTTCTAAATAGTTCTTCCATTAATAACCAATAATTCCAAACCACCCTTCGAAAAAGACGTCTGCTGATGGCCGCCGCACCCACTTAAAAATGTAGCAGATATCCTCAGAAAACTCATTGATGGATCGACGGCTGATGGAGATTTTTAAAAATTGCAGACCTTTTGAGAAATTGATGGAAAAAAGACCACCACCGTTCCACGAATGTTTACATAGAAAGACCTACAACCATTTCCTCAACGGCAATCGTTAAGACTGAGTAGAACTCAACGCGTTGGAGATATCGGAGAGCTGGAATTGGAATGCTATTGGTTGGAAAGTTGGAGCGCCAGTATCAAGATCAATAGGATAAGAGACTGATTGATTGATTGAATTTTTTGAGAATTGAGAGCGGCGGTTAAGTGATTGGCTTTATAGAGGATCATTATTTCTCCAACCACAGGTCTCTCTCTCTCCCTCTCTCTCTCTCTCTCTCTCTCACACACACTGTTGTCAAAATGCGTTACAATGAACCTTTGGGGAGAGAGAACTTTGTACATGAGGGAAAAGTTTTGCGCCACTTCCTAATAAATACGTTGCGAATACGATAATGGTGCATTGCAGTGCAGCGAATCAGGAGAGTAGCTATACGGCAGGGAGCGTAGATAAAAAACAACTGAGTGCCACCACAATGAATTTCTAAAGAGATAGAGGTGCGCGGAAGAGAAACAGTCGCGTTTTGAAGCGAGAGCACTTCGTAACAAAGTAAAATACTAGATGACATTTCGCGAAAAATGATGTGCCTTGTTCTGATAAAGAATGAATACGCATTGATGTGCGCGCATGTAAATGTTTTGGAGGCGTGAAATTATTTTCACGATTAGAAAATGACAACCTCAGGAAATCATTATCATTCGAGTGAAATGTAAACCTATCCATCAAAAGCAGTGACCGTATTCCCAAGGACAATAAACTTTTACAAGGATGCTACTGGAATGAGTGAACTGCTATTTTCACGCGCTCAAAGAGCTTGAATGATATAACACCGGAAAATCTGAAAAATAAACCCAATGAAAGTGCAGCATGAATCCTAGAGGAAAAGTTCAAACCCTCGACCTTAGGGCTTTTCGCTCGATCACTGACACGTTCTTCGAAAATAATCAGTAGATCCTAAACATCATTTTTCAGAAATATGATTCCTCAGAAATTTAAATTCTAAAAAAAAGAGATGGCTCATAAAAAAGTAGATATGATTTTTGAAAAACTTCAAATTAAATATGAAAGGATAATTGGAGCGCATTCAAAGGGGTTCGGAGAGAATTCACATTAATGTGTCTCACCAGCATAGTCATAATTCCTAAAGACAATGATAATAACTAAAAACAGAAACTGACAACCTAGAACCGGCATATCATTTGCTCTACACTGATTAAGGATGCCTCAGATGAGAGTAGGGTGGCTAACTATCCTTCAAAAATTGTCCTAAACTGGTGACCTCACGGGAGTAATAAATTTCGCAATTTCAGTTAGTTATGCATGCAGGAAAATTAGTCTCCTTGTTAGAAATCGATGTTTCAAATGAATTTCGGATTTAATCTCAGCTGTACTTGGAAAGAGATATCAACATAATATAATTTAATTTCGGAAGAAATGCCATGCTGAAAATCTGAGCGAATCAAATTTGTAATGCCTAACCACGAACGGAGGAAAAGTCAATTATTTCTAATCTCCAGACTAACTTATTTGCAAGGAGATAGAAAGTCCTTCCATCGCAGTAAGATTCCATCTCCTCCATTCCAATATACAGGAAATATATCAATATCAGGAGTAATACTAAAGAAACCGGTTTAATAAAATTTTTTTTGACATTTTAAAGACATATTACTTCATCACTAATCAGAGCAGAAAAACTGGCTGCTCGAGCTCATACACATAAAAGTGTGAACATAATTTTACAATGTGATTTTAGGAAGAAGGCGAGCATTTAGAGCCACTCTAAAGCGCACCTAAATGAAGATTTACGGACATATTAGTGCTTACTGTTTCAGTGACGTAAATTGGGTAAAGTATAACTGAAGAAGTTAGCACCTTACATAAAGTTTTAGCGCAACTGATTTAATACGGACACAGACAATCGTCAAACGATTAAAGTACACAAACTTTAACAAAGAACAACGAGAATACATTTATTCCTAAAATTATAAAAACTTAGAAGCAATATTAATGAGAAATACACATTCGTTAGGCATTCCATACATCTAAAAATGTCGTGAGTGAAGGTGCTAGGGCATAATTGAAACTACTGCTGGATCATTTTTTAAAAATTCATATCTATGGAACAAGTTTCTCTTTAAGTGTTTTTAAATCCAAAAAAATACTGGGAAAATGCTACCAATTATGAATGACCTTCCAATTACGTGTTATTAATAGCCTCCATTATAAATAAAACGGGAAAATAAACAGCATGAAAAGAATGTATTTTTTTTCTCGTAAAATATTATTTCATCATTTCCATTCGTGGAATGGCTAGCAATCCTTCAAAATGTTTATTCTCATCTACATATTTACATACATTTTGCATTTTAATAAATTTTTCTAGAAAACAAAACTTTTAGGCATAATAGAGGTTTCCCGATATAGTTTGAATGTAATATGAGTGTTTCCTGGAAATCAGAAATCAATAAAAGGAAGTTGCTCAAGTAAAATATTGGCTCATAGCAGCTGAAACTAATTAAAACGCCGATTTACCCTTACACTGAAACAATTATTCTATTGATACGTTAATTCCCTGACAAAGGAAAGAGATTATGTAACAAGATGACTGGAAAAATTAATTAAGAAGAGGCTCTGGGATCGTGTCCAAGGGGGACAAAAAGCCAGTTCTTACTACTTTAAAATACCCTGATGCGGAAATTCCCTTTCATTTTTCGAACTAATTTTTCCATGGGTTCAACGTGGTGAGATGAGGGTGGGGGTGGAGGAGCTGTAAGTTCACATCTCCCGTTTCGTTAGCCGGGGAACAGCAGCTAAAGGATTATTCCAAGGAAGCCCATTCCAATATTCTGGCACCAACACTCTCAGCCCACGATTTTATAATCTCAATACGTTCTCTCCTGGGATTTTCCTCACATTCAACTCCCTCACAGCTGAAATCAAGACGATTAGCAGTAATCCTTTTTTTTTTTGGCTTTCTTCATCCTCAAATGCCCTCCCGCTGCCAAAGCCTCTTTTCGCATTACCCATTTCTCTCTCACACACGTGGGTCAACCACGTTATAATACCAGGCCATAATCCCTTCGGCTTTAATCACTCCCCTTGTCAACGGGGACTTTTTTTAATTACTGCGGCGGTCATCCACCATTTATTCCATTCATTTTTCATCCATTCCCCAATTTTACCGATGGAGGAAAATGGTGGGAGAAACAGCAACGTGTATGTTCAAGCACATATGAAAAGGAAGTGAATGAATAAGATCCTTGATAAATGGCGAGGAATTTGAAAATAATACATCAATAAATCTTGTGCATGTTTACACAAACACCTTATTTACAGCCAAAGTTTCATTCTTTTTAAATTATCTTTAGGTTGAGTGATTGTAGTAACACAAATAGGTCACAACGGAAAAACTTTTATTTATTTACGGAAGACTGCATAAGATTTATCCATTTATCAGGGACTGAATTCTATTAGCGGGGGTTTGCAGATTAAGGTAGGTTTACATGGAAGAGGATGTAAAGCTAATACTAAATTTTGCCTCATCATCCCCATTAGTATGTTTAATTCATTTTTCTTGTTTTACGTCTTACAGCTCCTCATCTCATCTATAAAGAACAAACTCTTTCTACCATTACAGTTAAATATATTGGAATTACCTTAATTAAGGATATATCGTGGGGAATATGCATACAGAACATATGCGGCACAGCATTAAAGAAATTCGATTTTGTTAAGCGTATAATGGGATGGAAAAGTAAAAAAGAGATGCTACTTTGCCCTGGTTAGGCCACACCTCGAATACGCCGTGAGAATTAGGGAATTAGGGACAAAAAACTTAATAAAATACAACGATAAACTGCTTGCTTCGTTAAAAATTGCTATGAGCGAACGTTTTTTACAACTTTTAGAGGGATTAAGGTTGGAGCCCAAGAGACTCGGAGGCTACACGCTAGGCTTACCTTGATTGAGAAATTCAGAGACAGTGTGTTTCAGAGCGACACAGAACATTATCATGATGCTCCACTACATCTATTTGTCTGACAGAAGCGATAAAATAAGGGAAAATACATTGCCGAACAGAAAGGTACAGAAACTCGTTCTTTCCACGCACAATAAGCGACCACAATAAAAACTGAGCTACACAAAATACACTCCAGCAATACACGTCACCATTTCACCTCCTAAAACCTTATCCCTTACATCTTTACACAGTTGGTGTCCTAACACCCCTGCCACATGTCCATGCGGTGGCTTGCAGGGTAGTATGGTTTAAATTTCTCCTCCTTACCAAAATTCTCAACTTTATTATACAATTATAAATATCTCAATACCTCATCCAACCAACAACTCTGCATCCTCTCCATCTCCTTTAGCGGTGTTCTCCCCTAACCCATCACACCAACCACTTCCTCATTTGTCTTTATTTTCGTCCATTTCATCATTTTAATTTTCACTCAGATCCCTAACACATACAGCGTAGTTTCATTCTCTTTTCGCAGTGTCCTGGTTACTGGATCATAATACGCTACGCTCCATTTTGGACTTTTCGACAGTTTTTCTATATTTTCTCCGACAATGATTCCAGCCGTCCCTGTTACTGACTCTATTCCCCTTCAAATACCTTCAATATAACGGCCATTTTTTTCCAAAGTACTACTATGAAGTCATAGGTAACTTTACTTCATGAAATGGACACTATGACGGAGATGGGCACTATTTCATTTACTAAGGCAATGTTTGTTTTTCAATAGTAGTGATGAAATGTATGAGTGCATCGTCATCAGGGTAATTAAGTGCCACATCTGTATTAAATTATACATTGTTTATGCCAATTATGGGACCAAATTACAATATAACATTCACAGATGAACTCAACATGCAATTTAGTAGCTAAACTAGCCATTATATTCGTAGCAGAGGAAAAAATCCCAGGACCTTTTGGGTAAAAAAGTATGAGACTGAAGATATAACAACTATCAACCAATGAAAGAGTTCTCGTATCAAAAAATAATTCCACCTATACAAGGGCTAGTTCGGACAATTCTCTCAGGACATCAGGCCATCCTGAATTTGTAACAACCAAGCAAAAGGGTATCACCATAATTTATCCAAACACACGCATAGTTACGTTTTATTCTAGTAAAATAGCAGTTGATCACCTCAAGAATAACAGGTGGCGTTTAAGGAAACAATTACGTTGGCATTTCATTGCGAAATTATTTGGCAGAGATTAGTTTTTCTGTCCTATAGTTGAACTTCCATTCACACAAACATAATAATATATGTTAAATTACTGAGGCATATGTAGAGAGGACATTTTGCTGCCTTGAGGTGCAATTGTAAAGAAAAAATGCCCCATTAATATTTGATAAATTCTACAAGAGGGAAAAATTAGAATTACCCACAATTTTTTAAATCAAACTAGGTATTATAATCTTGTGCTATACAATAACAAAAAGGATAATTACTTTGACTGAAAAGTTAAAAATCAAGGTTGAGAAACTTAAAAGAGAAATTTGTCAGAATTCGAAAAAAATAGACCAACTTAAGAACACTTTGAAAGTTCATAAAACGATAGCTGCCCCAGAATGCTTATTATTAATTAATACAAACACCCCAATTAATAATGTAGATCCAACTCGCAGAAATTAATTTTTTGAAAGTGCTCAAAAACTCCTTCCCATAAATATGAAAACATCAGTAGAAAATTAAAAAAATACAATCATTCAAGATAAAAAAATTAAGTTAGTGAGAACGCTGATACTGTTTGACAGAAAGCAGATTATCATTAGCAGCTCCAGAGTCCTTAAGCTAAAAGTAAAGAGAGACAATGACAATCTAAGGGAAAGATTCGCTCGGAAACAGTCCAATTAGGTCCTAGCACTTGAATTGAGAATGGGAAAGTTTTTCCTGGAAATATTTGCATACAAAATGACATATTTAATGGAGGAGCAACCCATGCATAATAAAACATTCCCCCTATTTATACACATTCTCTATGAATCTCTTTGACACTTCTAGTTCTGTTCCTATAAAAGAAAGAACGTTTTTTTCTGTTATAAACAGTGGATCCCAGGAAAGAGTAACGCTAGTGATTAAGTCTGATATTCCACGGAGATTTACGCAGAGTAATGAGATCATTTCAAAGTCATTGGCTTTTATGAAGGAACTATACGGCAAAATGTATCATAGGGCAAGGATTTTTAGCGGTAAGAAACTCTCGTGATTTGTATTCTTAAGGTAATCATAGAGTATAGCCTCACTTTAGGGGTTCAACTTTCCATCAGCTGTACCACATCTTATATTGTCTTGTAGAAGTTAATGATGAAGTGAGAGGTTGTTTCCTCGTGTATAGTAATTAAATAAGTAGGAGTACTCAAATAAGTAGGGGAACCACTTTCAAAAGGGATTTAGAGGATATTAGCGACAACTGTTCAGCTAAATTTGGATTTTTGCAGACAAACCACTTGTAATCTTTTTAAATTTTCGTTTGTTAATTGGTAAAAATATATTCACTGGTGCTTAACTAATGATCTAGAATGTCATAAATTAAAATCGATTCGTAAACGTGAGACTCAATTTCCAACCATTGAATTTACAAATGATATGGTACGAAGCCACTCGCAGGGGTGCATTTACACCAAGGGTTGAAATTCGCCATGAAAAAATCATTTGACTTACCCCCGATCTCCTAATTGCCGATCGGTGAGCTGACCGGTGCGAGAGATCCGGGGTCGAATCCCGGTCGAGTCAAATGATGTTTTCATGGCTAATTTCTACCCTTGGTGAGACTCACCTCGAAATGCACCTTTGAATTAGACTACTTTGGACGGAGGGGACTAACTAAGTTGAAAGGTGAGAATTTAGAAAAAAGAATTTAAGAACAACTTCTATATGGGTACTCAAGATATGGCCAAACTTAAGCGAAGTAACGTCTCTTTTCACATTATTCACTCTTTCTGGGAAGAGTTCTTTAATTTTCCTGTCATACCTCACGTCCACCACTCCATTTCTCTCTTCCTCTTTTTCTCCTTCCAAGACCTTTCGCACTAAGGATTGATATCCATGTCTCCAAATCCCTCCTTCGCGTATCACTCCCTCTTTCAAGCAGAGAGCGACGAAAAAGGATCCTACCCCACGTCTAAACTTTCAGTCACCCTACCCTCTCCGCAGGGACGCTATTGCGCATCGTCCGCACCTTTCTTTTCCTTTTTCAACCCCTTTCACTCCCATTAGAGAGAAGGGATTCCAGAAGAAGCTTCGTTTTTTTCCCTCAAAACGTTTTTTTTTTTACCACAGCTACTCGGGCACGGATTTGTCTGACCCTCTCTCCTTTAGAGGGCCAAAAATTCTTCTCCTTCCCTTTCTCGGTCGCAATCCTTCCTCTAAAAACCTCTGACCCTATACAACGCTGCTGTTTTACTCAGCAATGGATACTGCGAAATTTATTCCGCGAACTTTTTTCACCTAAAAAAAATGAACGAGGTAAAGAGTGAATTGCATGGAAAATTGATAATGGTACGTTAGGGTTGCGCCCACTCTTGTCATTCGATTGACATTGGAATTTGAAAGCTATAATGGTTTATTCGGTGAGAAAACTTGAACTTATAGCCATGCAACACTCCTAAACTGCAGGGCAGGTGTCAGAGGTCACCTGGTTCAAGAAGTATGTTTTTCTGGGGAAAATAACCCTGGCTTTGGTGGTTGGAAGAATAGTTAAAATACGTAAAATATTACTAATAACTGCAGGTTTAACTTTGTGAAACCTCTCCATACTTAACGGAAATTAAGATGTCATTCATTCATTCAAAATCCTAAAGATGTCATTATGTGACGAAATCATGGTCGTTCTCAATCAACCCATCTAGTGAACCTATACAAAGTGTATTATAATTTCCGTTAAATGCGTAAAATAATTAAAAAATATGGCATGGTTATTGAATAAAGTTCATTTTGGTCTAGAAGGGAGACATACGCAGTTAATATTTCGACAACTGACCTAATAGCTGCAAAAAATGAAAATAAAAATGAAAATATCCATTTCTAATCGAGCATTCTAGCCGATACTATATAAATAAAATAATAATATTATACTTTTCAGCAATTGAAAATAAGAATTTGGCTCTAATCCTCAGCTAGAATTATTATGCATAAAGATATTTATTTCAGAAGAAGTTTTGATAAATTTCAAATTACGCAAAGCATCTAACCTAGTCTGGAAGTTAATCTGGAGCGGAAAACTAAGTCCCTTAATGAAAGTGACATAAAAAACTACCACAGAACAAGTTTTGATGCTCCATCAATTACTTAACTTCAGAGCCCACCTCCAGAAAATACTTGTTAAGTAAAGAGAACGTGATAGGTCTGCAAGACCTACCACCAGAGAAGCTGAGTGAGTTACGGAAATTTAATATACACAAAGTGTGATCGTATACATTTCGTAAACAGCGATGATAAACTTGGAGGGTAGAATAATTTTGAGGTTTGCATTAGCTCCGACGAAAGAGAGACAGTTTTGGGATGGAAGTGTATCTGGACGGGGGATATTTTCTCGCAGGTAAATTGGAGAGATGTTGATTTTGATGAGGGGAGAACCCCTGGTTTTGGAACCCAGAGACGCGATAGGGCAGGGAGGCAATGAAGAGAGAAGGGAATGTGCAGGTCCCACAGTATTTTTTTTGGGGGGCCTTCGTTAAACCTCGATGATTTTGCGTCCACCAAATTTGTAGGAGGCGTCGAAGAAAGCTCCTTTGGACTGTCTCACACAAGCTACATAAGTGCGCAGTTAAAATCTCAGCTAGACCACGAAGCCAATGGGGAAATGACGAATTTGACATGTACATTCTAGCAATGCCGGAGTCGGAGTGTGTCAGAGGGAGTTCAATTATCGGCCAAGAAAATGAAAGAACATTGGAAAAAGTATAAGGAAAAGATAACTAGTAGGGAGATGCTTGAGAGGGCAAGAACGAAGGGGAAATATGTTAGCGGAGCTAAGTAGTGAGTCACTATTTTTACTGCAATCACTGATAGTGCGTGACATTTGTATATAAGTTATCCATCTAGTATCTCTGTCGTTTATGTAAGTTCTACAAATCTAGAACATTGTCAAAATAATATTATTGGATTAGTTGTGCTACTGATTGTATCTGAAGTTTTTTAATTAATTTTACTCTAGCATGTGACCTCCGAGTTTCAGGCGGCTTCCAACCTTCCCTCTCATCACTTGCGTTGTACACTCTTTCCGCTCGTAGCGTTTTCCAGAGACGCCTGCGGTGTTCCCTTGTACATTGAAAAACTCAGTAGGAAAAGGAACTAGAGAATCGATGTTATATATAACAAAAATGTACGTGATTAGACGAGTATTGAATGAGAATATTGTCCTCAAAACAAAAATTAAAGCCCAGGGGAGTTTTCAATTACGACAAAGTTGGCCTATGTCTTCGAGAAAAGACGCTGGAAAATTAGCAAAATGTAGCATTTTCTAAAGTGGTTTTCCACCCTAACCTGTGATGAAATACTCCAGCAGTATTATTAAACTTACTAATGCCTCTAGAACTAAGTCATAGAGACTAAGCCCTAGTTAAAACTCTCTAGCGATACGATAGGACAAAGGGATTCCATCTGGATTAAATTTACTACTTCAGACAGCTGTGATAACATATGCACTACACAACTCAGTTTCCTTCCGTTCACCAGCCTAAAGCACGAGTTCATTTGGTTTTGTATTCATAACTCATGATGCTGTGTTAACCCTTGGAGAAAGATTTACTACGACTGCAGTCCGATACGATAGCATAAGCAAAGCTGGGCGGAAAAGACCATTCCTGAAAAAATACGTGTATCTGACTCCCCGTGAGATGATACATGTCCTTTAAATTTGAGGGTGGGAAAAATATAAAGCATTCCAAACACAGGGACGAATCCAACGTATTTTTGTCCCGTGTGTGCTTACGACGCGTGCCTTTAAAAAATTTTTTTTCAAGCGTTTCGGAGCGAGAAAAAAAGGGTCAAACGGAAAAAACAGGGTCTTCTCGATACGTATCATAATCAACCATTATGAAACGGGTCAGACAAGATCGATGTATCTGATATTCCGTAGTATCGTCAAATGCCATATTTCTGTAAAAATCTGTAGGTAAATCCGCATTATGGTATTATTACTATAAAAAGTGATAAATTTAAGGTTTTTTAGGTCGATTCTTTTCAGCCAGCAAGGAATTGTGAATTAAATAGCAATCCTTGTCCAGTCCACTGAGACCAGCATTCGAGTGGCATAATGACCCATCTAAAATATACCGTACCCTCCATCTGTATTTTATGTTTGTTTTCTGAATGTTTCAGTCATTACAAGAGATTCTATAAAGCGATTATACCAAAAGATATTTACTTTTCGAAGTTGAAATTAGTATTTGGGTGATCGCAACGCCACATTTTACGTATCATTAAAGGACGTTTAGCGCATGTTACATGTAAACATGATAAAGTGAAAGAATACATGTAAAACGGTTATAATTAAGCAAAATATATTCTAGCGTAGCTATATCAGATAGTATGATTAAAATGTTAATTCAAACAATATTAACAAATTAAAAAACCGCAAAACTTGAATTGTGACACGTTTAGTCGTATTTTGCTATATCATTTTATATCAAATAATGTAGTGCCACATACTCATTTGAAATTAAAATTATATAGAGAAAAATATAAGAGAAATACAAAGTACATCGTATGCTTAAAATAGACTAGGTCCATATTTTCGTGCCTCCATTGAATCGGTAACATTCATAAAAATTAATGTACAAAAATTTATATAATACCATCGGACATGGATTTGGTATAATAAAATGATGTATTATTAACATGAAACGTCACGTAACGCTTCTTCAAATGAAATCAATTGTAATAGAATATGGTTAGATTGTTATAATATTGTATCATAATACTTTCTGTCACGCATTGCCATCTTATATAACACCATAATTTAATGATATATATTTTTATGCTGATAATACTTAGTGGTCACTGAGAAAAACTACCAAAGAACGTTAGTAACTTAGTAAAATAGATGTAATTCCTATAATTGCGGAATATCTATAGTTAACTGGTTCCAAAATTAGTATTAAATAGTATCGTTAAAACTGGTATCCGGGCATCCTTAAAAAAAACGAAAAGCTAAATTCACGGTTGCGCTGCTACAAGGGGTTGGACGAGGGTTCCGAGAGAAAGAGATAAAAATAAAATAAAAGAGGGAAGCGTACATATTTCCTCCATTGTTCAAGCTCGGCCGCGTCATTTTCAGGTGGGTCGGTAGTCTGTTATTTTTTTCTGGCTGCAAGAACTCCCCGACAGCATAATCTGCTTTCTCGTGGACCATCCGACCGACCTCGGCCTTGCATTGCAAAAGGGGAGATTTAGGAAGTAAAAAGAGATACAGGAAGCTGTCGGGAAAGGATTTACTAATTTATGGCACCAGCACCTGGGAGCAAGACACACGGTCAGGCATAACACGGTTTGCGCGTACATAACATATTATTATAACATATTATATTATTATATTATGTATTTCATATTGTAATCATTGAATCCTTCCATAATTTAAAAGTTGTGAAACTAATGAAATACAAACTGGAGAAAATTATACGACGAGCAATTGCATATCTCACTATTTATGTGTTTATCATATTTTCCCAATTATGTATACATAGTTATCCACAACTTGTAGAATTTTATTGCTGGCAATCGAGTAGATATTTTGTGACTACAAAAATGTATATCAATTGATGAAACCATACAGTTCAATTGCAAAAGGGGATATAAAAGTCATTAAAAAGCGTAACTGGCCATAATGAATGAATCTATATTGCAGTTTAAACTTAGTTATCTCAGATGTGACTTCATGGAATTTATTAGACGTGCATTTTAAATTAAGTAACTTTGTTATTCTACTTAAATTTTATTTAAGACGACCCGGATTTCAGCGTGGCACATCATCTTCAGGTGACGATAAGGAGCCACGTTGAAACCCGGGTCGTCTTAAAAAAAATTTATGTGAAAATAGCGGAAAGTAACCGTTGAAATGTAACGGGTGTGAAAAACATTGAACTTATTTTACAAGACAACCACAAAGCCTGAAGAATTCTGTCAGCGTGGTCATTTGATGAGTTCGTAACCTATCTCGTACGTTGTGTTCGTTGTAGTAGACACGCTGACCGTTTTGTACATGAAGGAATCTATCATGGAGCCCTTGGGACTCTGGGCCTTTTTTTTACAGATTTTCTTTCTACGTGCTATCATTGGCTTGGAGGAAAAGGCGATATTTAAATGCTAGAGGTGTGAGTATCCTGTGAAAATCAAATCTCTTGTTGTCAAGGAAATATGATCTTGTTGATTTCAGAGAAAAATGTGAGATTTTTCAGCTAAAAACACGATTTTCTGGCAAATACGAAGGGTAAAAGAAAATAGATTGAAAGAATTAGAAACTTCAATTATTCAGCCATCCAAAAATAAAATCCTAGCCCTCTGTCTTGAGCAAAAGTGCTTTTAAAAAGAAAATAAATGAAACCACTGCACCGAACCCAATGCCTAGATTGGACCACCAAAGCACCCTGAGATCTTTTTAAAATAGCCTACAATTTTCCTCCTGCCTTGAACTATAAGTCTGCAAAATTTTAGCACTATGAGAATAATACTTTAGATTTGTATGAAAGACAGACAAGCAGACAAAACATCCTTTTATATATATATATATATATATATATATATATATATATATATATAGAAGATAGCCGAAGTCATTGGAAAATCGTCACGTAATGATCGCAGTAGCATAAAAGTTTGTCTACAAAAACATCAAATTGAAAGGAGTAAAGGAGAAAAAGCAGGGGATTACATATATATTTATTATAAGAATTGATTGCGCACAATAGCCGTGTTAGGGGGATCATATTTCGGGAAAAAAAAAGGATTCACTTTCATGCGTCAAGACGCCATCTACACTCTTTATCTACGGGAAAGCCTAATCCCTAGCCGGATGGGACGAGGGGTGGAGTTCTTTCGAGTGAAAATGAGTAAGCAAGAGGGGAGGGCAGCGAGCCGTGTTGGCTTTATATATACGAAATGCCGCGCTCGGGTGCAAGGGGAG
Source organism: Ceriagrion tenellum (assembly GCA_963169105.1). NCBI lineage: Eukaryota > Metazoa > Arthropoda > Insecta > Odonata > Coenagrionidae > Ceriagrion > Ceriagrion tenellum. The sequence goes on along the minus strand of OY720642.1, from coordinate 36,846,489 downwards.
AGGGAGTGAGACAGGGGTCAAAGGTTGAGCAATTATTCTCGCGGATGCGACCTCAGTGAGACATGTAGAATGGGGATCATGTTGGTACGGGTGGGGGTGGGGGAAGAACATTAAGAGATGGCAAAGGGAGTGAAGGGCCCGGGTCCTGGCAGAAATGTTTGCCCCCCTCTCCCCCCTACCGCTCCCCTCTCCCCCCATTTGTTCTTTGTCTGCGTCATAAATATACTTGTCACGGGCGCAAAATTTCGACCCGTCAAGAGTTAAGGAGGCTCATGGTCATAGGAACTCTTTAACTATTACCCGAAAAAAGCCAGGGGTACGAAGATATCACGGGCTCAAAAGAACAACGATTTAATTAAAGGGGATCATTTATGACGTATAAAAGGAAGGGAAACTACTTTGCATTGGAGTGGGGTCGAAATGCTGCAATAGACAGTGTACTGCCTCTCCACAATAAGGAGTCGGGTTTGACTTTGAGCAGCGTAGTTTTTATTTGTAATCTGATCCCTATCAACAAGCAAAGAATTGGAGTGATCACATTAGTCAAAGGGAAATATGCTTTGTATCAGGATAAAAACTGACGTAATTGCATGATTATGTATTGGAGACAGATTTCCTTTAAAGCTTAAGACACTGGGATGATAACCAGGGCTGAATGGAATATATTTTTCCAGCATGTGATGCTGCAGAAGATTCACGGATAATGAAAAGACGAAGAGAATCAACTCATCAAAAACTATTCCAGAAGAAAAGAGAGATGAATAGACAAGAGCATGTAAGAACCGATGGACAACAGTAGAATGAAATGCAACTTGTAGAAGATCATTTAATTATAGCACGTTATCCTGGATAAAATCTCGTAGACCTTTTACGCCAGGAGTTTCAACAGGCAAAAATGTACAGGCTAAAGCAACTATGCCCTGAGAGGTGAATTTCAGACCGAGGCGGGCTTTGAACCTGTAACTTTGAGGTAAGCTAGTAAGGACTTCACACCATCGTAACCGCGGCTGGCTAGTAATGGAAATAAAACCCAAGTTATGGCTTGTGGATGGATACAAGAAGACAGAGACCATGGACACAATTTATTTTTTAATTGAAAGATGTCTTCCTAAAGAATGATTACCAGTAATGAAAGAAGGAGAAGGTTAATTTTCACGAATGAGCCCAAACCAAGAAGATATTCTATCGGTTAAAATCGGCGACAAAAGTATGTAGATTCGAATCCCTACTAAAGGTAAAATTGCGACGTTAGGGCGTGGGCACCTCTGTCTCAAAACTTGATAATCATTAACCATTTAAGTAGAATACACATAACTGGTGCTCACGTCCCTCCTTGACTAATAAATTCTTCATTTTGTACCCTGGGACCGTTTATTTGGCTAATAAATCAGCAAATGTTTACGATGTATTCATGTGGGCTATCTTTGTTACACATCGGCTTCTTCACGAACAAGTAAGTGCAGGAGATGCATTTCATTAACCGAGTATTCTACTAGCTGATTGGCAGGTTTTAGGATAGTTTTTATCCTACTGGTTCGTCACGTCGCTTCGTTTTGGCCCGCCATTGGACCCGCCGTTAGATCCCTCTTAAATTCTTCATATCGTCCCCATCTTCTAATTTAGTCCAGAATTCCTATCCTCTTCCTTCCTTTTCCCCATTGTTTTCTCCCCAAGTATTCTCTTCAACATTCCGTCCTATCAAATCGTCCTCCATCAGTGAATAATTATTCCTTGACTGAATTAAATTAACTCTAAATGGACGTAATTATGAAACATCAGCATGAAAATAATTCTGCTACTACATTAGTTTTTAAAAAGGGCTATTTAAGCATTCACAAAAATGCAATCTATATGATAATAACATTTATTTAGAAATGTGACGTATATGTATTGTATGTATTTAATTTAAAATAGTACTTTACATAAGAAAATTTACTCAAGGTATATATCAACATTATCTTCATAGCGTACCGTTTGTAAACTTTCCCAATTTAGTCTTCATATGTCAGCTGAAACTATTTATTTCAGAGCTCCACGAGGCACGCCATCGTCAGTTAATAGAATCACACATTCATCTATTCAAATTGTTCGACAAAATCGCCGAAAGAGACGCAATTTTCCACCTATTTAATCCGAAGCTTTAAAATTCTGTCTATTGCAGCAACTAAATGGAAAAGCCTCTTAGAAAGCAGATATTTCCATGATTTTGATATGTAATAAATTTGACTCGGTCGTCGATAGAGGGTTAAAACATAGTCTTAATTTGAAACATTCTCCATTTATACTCAGGGTAGATAAACTATTAGAAATAAATACATAGCGCATTATGGAATTCTAACAGTTTTTTTAACATATTCCTATTCCTTTGGCTATCCTCCCGATCTGAGGCACCGATGCGTGTAGATAATGTTCAGTAAGAAATGAGATCCACGAGAAGCGAACCGATGCTCAAGGTTTTCCGACTTCGTAAAGGAGCGCGTAAATTACGATGCAACGACTTGTTACACACTGAACAACTAGGGCAAGAAGGGTTTTTAATCTCTCTCCAAGGCATGAATATTCTCGCTTATTCATGGGCTATCTCAAGGGAATGCTGTGTGCACGCTCTTAAGGTGGAGGAATATAGACGCGGAAGTACTCACACTTTGATGATTTATACGAATGTGCATCCGCGAAATTCAGGCGCAGAATTTCCCAAATTAAGTGTCCTATAATTTATCTTGAGCGCTCTAGTGCTAGTTCGTACGGAGTGCATCACTTGGTCACTTTTCGTGAGAAATAATTTATGAATTAGTGGAAGAAATTAGGAATGCAGCATTAGTACTTCAGACGCATGTTTTACCCTGCCTAAATTGGAACTTATCTTGCTGGGACAAATATTAACAATATTTTCCAGATCTCTCTGTAAATTCTAAATCTTTGTTTCAAGTATTGAAAAATCCATACGTGTGAATGAACAAAATATTTAGAGGATGTTTTACAAAAAACACCGGGCCGTTCTCAATATAATACAAACTGATTATGTATGTACCTACGATTCAGATTTTCTCGATATTCTTCTCGATATATTTCTCTCGATATATTCAGTTTGGATATATTTTTTATATTCAATCGTGCATTAACTGAAAGTTTCTAAATATATGCTCTAAACAGAATTTCCCTTCAATATTACCTGAAGCGATATTCGGAATATGCATAATCTCTGTATAACTATTTAGGCTGGAGTAGCAATGAATTATTATCTACCGATACTTTACGCTTTATTTTGCTGATGAACGCAGCAATTTTTAGGAAAGATAAGCAACCACAAAGGTGAAAACGAGTAGTATCAAACTTTTAAACCAATGGCTTCAACTAGAGTGCATTTAAGCAGCACTTATTTATGAAAGATTGTTTTTCTATTTCACCTAAACCAAGTATCACAATGCTACATTAGTTGTATTAGCAGTAAATTATATCAAAGAAAGATTATTAAGTAAAGGTCACATTTTTTGTGAATGTCGAAATCTATATAATATGTAGTTTAAACGCGTGCCTAGTATTGAAAAATATGATTGTCTTCGGAAATATTTTCATCACAGCCGCAAGGAGAAATCATTGTTCAGAAGATCTTGATACTAGTCTATTGTTTTATATAGACTAACAAGTTAGCTGAGTCTGAGATGCTTTGCACTATAATATGCAAATTATGAAGCACCTAAATATGTCTTTGTCATTTTTATGAAATAAGAAAGAGGCGATGGCCTGAATTTTTCCTCAATTCTCATGCAATCCTTTCATGGGCCAGCATTCGAAATTTTAATCGGAATTCTTTCTCAAAGTTTTCATTTCTTCCCTTCAAATATCTTCTCAGGTCTACTATATCTCCTATATCAACACATCCAGCGGAAATATTTCTTTTTTTTACCAAAACCAGGGCTACAACACATCAAAGACGCGAAGTAAAGTGCGCAGAAATTGTCGCACTCGCCAAAAATGTCCTCCATTCGCCAATTTCCAAAACCCGCAAACGGGAGCAAGCGCAACGCCAAATGATAATCACGCATGCATTCTTAGGATGATGTGGCATCATATTTACTTTAATCGTGTCATTTGTCACGAAGTAATATCGAAAATACGCATCACCCGGTTAACGTTGCATTTCTGTTTTGTTACACCACTGTGTACCACTCATTTTAAAGACTGCTGTTATTTCGTCGTCAACAGCTGAAATAAAGATTTTGTTGGAGGCCATGTGGAAATTCTCTTCTGTTAAATGAAAAGTACAGCATTTTCACGCTGATGATAGCGATGGTTAACATAAATATGTGTCTGTATTGGTGCATCGTTCATATGACATGCTTGCAGAGGGATTCTATGACATTATTGAAAATAAAGAACCGACTGTTGCATCGAAAAACAAAAAATATAGCAGATGATCGCAAAATTTCGCTGAGTCATGCAGTCAAGGGAGCATGCAAACTGTAAAAAAGAGATATTGCTGGAACAAATGAGTTAGATACAAGAATTTGAGCACCGTTTTCAATAAAAATTGAAAACAAAATACAAGGAGCCTCTGATAATTCACTGGTCAACAGTGATTTTGTTGCCAATTAATTTTCAGTGAATTTAGGATAACTTTATGGCCCTAAATTCGAATATGTCATTTGTTTTGCTAGATTGGCTCTATTTATTGTTATAACGTACAATATGTAGATTAAAAAAAAACAAAAAACTTCAAAATATTAATTGAGATACATTGTGCACACAAGCAAATGAAAATGAGAAAACATATGAAAATAATCACAAAAATGTTGATCCATTGTTCATTCAGCATGTAATAGAAAAAGAAAGAAAAAAAACAGTCTTTTAAAAATATTGCAATTAGCATCTCGAAAAACTCCGCCTGTGTGATTTTCTGTTGTGTTGAACATCAGGACAGTCACGCTGAAGATTCCAGCAGTAGTCTGCCATCATGTGCTGGTCCCATCGACCTTGATATCGTTCTTCCATCACCTGAAAATCTTGATGGAATCTTTCATCTTGTTCCTCGCTATAGTCACCAAGATTGTCCGGAAATCTATCAAGATGGCTGTGGAGGTAGTGAATCTTAATGCTCATATTTGCCCCCAAGGTTTTGAAGTTTCTGAGCATGTTTTTCACCAGTTCCTCATAATTATGTGCTTTGTAGTTACCCAAGAAATTCTTGACAACAGATACAAAACTGCTCCACGCAGATGCTTCAATGCAATTCATAACTTTAATGAATTCCAAATCATGCATAAGTTTCCGAATTTGGGGACCATCAAATATACCAGCTTTTAATTTTTCATTACTGAGTCCAGGGAATGATTTGCATATATATTTGAAACAGTCACCATTTTTGTCCAATGCTTTCACAAACTGCTTCATTAGATCAAGCTTGATATGAAGTGGTGGAAGAATGATTTTGTCCCTATCAACTAATGGTTCTTTTAGGATATTAGCTGTTCCTACAGTAAAGGTGTCTCTTGATGGCCATGAAACTTTCTCCCAGTGATCATGCTTTGCTCTGCTGTCCCACATGCAGATAAAGCAGGGGAATTTTGTGTATCCACTTTGCTGTCTAAGCAAAAAGTTAACCATTTTCAAATCAACACAGATAGACCATTGGCGTTGGTTATAACGAAGTTTCTGGAGAATTATCTGGATATTTTCGTACTCCTCATGAAGTTTTGTTGAGTGGCCAATTGGAATGGATGCATAGCGGTTACCATTATGCAACAACACACATTTTAGGCTTCTGCTTGAGCAATCGATAAAAAGCCTCCAGTCTTGAGGTTGATATTTTGTTAGTCCCAGTTTCAGTAGTATACCAGGAATGTCACTGCAGTAAACAAGTTCATCTTGTTGACTGAAGTATGGAAGTAGATCTGCTTCTCTTGTCCGGTAAGCTGTGATTTTAGTTCCTGGTTGCAGGCAATTCTTCTCATTAAGTCTAGATGCCAAGAGTTCAGAAGACTGTTTAGAAAGACCGAGATCTCTTATCAAATCGTTAAGCTCTTCCTGACTGAAGAGCTGATGTCTTGTGGAGCTTCCTTCGTATTCACATTCACTACTACTAGTGTTCACGTGCTGCAAATCATCGTCATCTGAAGGGAGTAGTTTTGGCAGAGTGGTGAAGACTGGTACAGGAATGTCATTGTTGTGTGGCACTGGTCGCCTTGCTGATTCTAAATCGCGATATTCCCACTTATGCTTCTTGTAGCGATTGAAACCTTTTACATTGACCATGCAAAAATAGCAATCATTATGGTGGTTTTTTGGCTCTCGCCACACCATTGGCACTCCAAAGTTTAAACCCCTTCGTTTCCCATTAGTCCACAGTCGTAAAGACTCCACACAGCGTTTGCAAACTTTATGAGGAGCCCAATGTTTATCTTGGTCTCCCAGTTTAACACCAAAATATGCAAGATAGGCCTGTTTCACAAAGTCAGTAATGTTCTTCCGTTGTTCTTGCAGAGTGTATTCTCCGCAGATATAGCAGAACTCATCAGGAGAGTTGAAACAACCTTTACGCGAAGAACTCATGTTAATCTATGTAAAGAATAAAATAAAATAAAAAATATATTTGCAAAAATATTGTAAATATGGTAAGGTGGAACTAATAAGACAATATTTATAACAATATTATCTATATGTTACATTTAACTAAGAATATAATGTAGTAACTAATCGCGACATACCTTTTTCTTGATACTGTGAACGAGAAATTCTTCACTAGGAATACTTTTAATGGCTATTACACAAACTGCGTCCTCTCACACGCTCGTCCCTCTCTCGACTGCCGTTGTTCGCTTTCGAAATTCGTATTTTCCAACGAAATGTCCAAAGGGTGGGTTACGTACAGAAATGAAAACACGAACTTGAGAATGGTTTGTGGACTGTATTACGATAGTGGTTCACATCACTGGATAGGTCACACTCGCTCGTCTGACGCCGCGCCGAAGACTGAGCGCTCCGTCCGTGTCTCTGAGCCGACGAAGCCCGTCGAACAAAGCCACCTCTTGTCACGCCTGCCTCCACACCCCATCCCAATGGTCCCAACAGCCGTTCTGCGCACGACCCTGACCTTCACTGCAACAGTGTGACTAACTGACGCTCCTTGAAATTGTGAGACACATGAGGGTGTCTCAAATTACTACCACGTCCCATAATCTCACCTTCTCCTCTATATTGTGTAACATATAAGATATTACATTTGTACATACGGAGTTACAAAATATAAAATGAATAGGCATACAGAATTGAGGAATCACAACCGAGTTACTTTTAATTTAACGATTAAACGCTACATGTCAGAGATAGCCTGTATCTAAGAAACTAGAGCCAATTGGGGAAATCCGTTTTCAGATTCAGATTCAGCATACCAAATATACCCAGTATTCGTTGAAATATCTCCGGCAACAACAAAAAAAATTTTTTTTGTAGAGCTGTGTAATCAGCTCCCGACATATTTGGCGGATAGATGACGAAAGTTTGAACATAAAATTGTGACTTTTACGGAGAATTAAAAAGAAAAAAGTCAATAAAAGTTAACTATTGCTAAATTTAAGCGTTAAAATTAAAAGGGTTAAACAATTTCATCCAATTCTACTTTAATATGTACGTGTCCATGCTAAAAATAATTTTAAAAATGTTTTTAGATATTTGATATTCTCAGCGAAGCAGATGAAATAAAGTATTACTTTTTATAATCTCATTGGCTTCATCAAGATGATGGACCTAATTTCGTTACGTCCTCTCCTCTTCCGCCAATCAAAATTTCGTGCTTTGCACGAGACTGAGCGAGGAACTGTTACTTAAATAAAAAGACCTTAAAGAGCAGGGAGGGCGGGAGGACGTGAAAAGAGTGCAATGGAAATAGATACTTCAGATTCCTTTTTCACATTCCTTCGGTAAAGCCACTTCAGTCGAATATCTACCTCTCCCAGCTCCCGAGTACGATTCTGTATGAGTGGGAAGCCGGGAGAGCTACGGCCAGACGAGTCAGATTAAGTCGGTTAAAGTGAAAGAGTCTCCCGCCAAGCCCTACAAGTAGCCTCTTGCTATCCACCTCTATCCTTTGCCCTATGCTTACCTAGACGCAGAAAAAACGCTCGAAAATAGATTGAAAGGCAGAATCTTGGACAAAATGTCAAACGGACAGATTGAAAACCAAACATTTAGAGGGAAGTAGGGCGCGCGCCCAGGGCGATATTTATTCTTAATCAAACGGGTCTTAATGGCGCCAGAGGTGGATGTTTGCACAGCTAAGCACGGGCCAAATATATATAAAGGGATTCCTTGGAGGGAAGGAATATGAGACATGCGGAGATATTTGCAGGGTATAAGATTTCAACGTTTGCTTTTTTCCTCGCTTTGAGGAATGGCACGTCCATAGATCTCTCTCAAAGTCCCAGGAGATTAAAAATTGCATCAATTTTTCGCTGGGAAAGAGACGGAGACGTGACTATTTCTGTAGCTGCTGAGCATAATTATTTCTCTAGGGCTGAGAGTGCCTTTGATTCCTCTGAAGACATGAAAAATATATCAAAGTAATGGGGTACTTACATAAAAAAACTGTTTAAGCTGCAGTTTGTCAAAGTGTTGTGCCCGTCGCAAGTTCCCATGCATTTGACGAAAAATCATCTTCCAAGGTAAATGGTTGATAAATCTTCTACATACCTGGATTTTCTCTTAGGGTTGTCAATGTTGGCTTAAATTAGACAGCATATCCCAGACGAGGAACGAAAAATTTTGGCTTAACTAGGGTAATAGGTGGCCAATCTATCCACCTCTAGCATGGTCAGTATAATAAGAAAATGAAAATTATTCTTACGATAATTGTTCAGTATTCCCTTATACTTGCGGAGTCATAACTCATTTTCACATTCCTTTGTCTGTCGACTGAGATTACAGCCACAAGTCCCGAATGGAGGCGATGGAGTTCAGCCACCCTGTTTTCGTCTGCTTCGACACTCGACCAAGACTACCAGTCGTTCACTTATCTCCCATGAGTAGCAGTCTCTCTTCAGTCACTCAGCAACAGTGCGACATTCCTCTTATGTGCTGTGGTGTTCTATCAATCTCCCCTCTACCTGCTGGTCACTCCCTTGGCGACTCACCGAGCTACAGCCATCCTCTGCTGCCTTCTACTCTCCTGGGCCCGTCTACTGCCGGTTTATTCCAGAACCAGCTTTCTTTTGTATTATAATTTATTTTGTTAGCATATAATGTGTTGTAACCTTAGTCCCAATGAAATGAGGGAGTTAGATACAGCCCACTTTGTATGATTTACCCCACAATAATTACGCTATGTGACGGTCTCATTGCAGAAAATAGTGTACCGACATTTAAGAACTCTTTGATAGCCCGCATTATTTTGCATCGCAATATACAATAAGGCAGAACCCAGTCTTCATAGATGAAGACATTCACAATGCTTCCAAAAGTTGCACGGCTTTTCCTCTTATTCTCATTCTTAAACCACTATGTCCCTGATTTGCAGGGAAAGAAGACCGTCGATATTTCCTACTGAAATATTTCATCTAAATACTAAGAAATTCAGGCTCCAGTTAATCCTCAAAATCAAACTCCGAGATAGAAAATTTGAATACCATCTGACGGATCAAATGCTCTCCACATAGCTTAAAAGTAACGGGCTGGGATTCCACTTTAAAGCCTCCGCTAACGATGGAATTCGAAACTGTACCATCTACTAATGGCCGCAACGCATATTCTATCCATTTAAAGTTGATGGTGAGCATAAAGGGTACTAACAGACAGCGGTTACCCTGACTGTGTCAACATAAAGGTAGCCGACGGTTAAGGTTTAAAGATTCCCTTGCGGTTAAGGTTAAAGATTTGAGAAAGACTGTTAGACAATGAGAGCTATACAGAAAATGTGTTAATGTCAATACAGACTGAAGCATATTAGGGCAATTGTGTGTACAAGAACAATGATGAATATAGCGACATGCATAGGGTTGTGAAACTAATAATTCAATTCCACCGTAACTGGCGATGAAATTACGAGAAAACTCCCTAGGGAAAAGAAAAAGTATCTGCCAAAGGACTCGAACTACAGACCTCCGGAATGCCAGATTAATGCAAACACCACCAATTTTTCAAACTTTCTGATTCCTATGATCACTTTCGAAGGATTTAGGGGAACTAGACGATCATATAATAGAACGATCAAGGATTGCACTCAGGTAAAGGCTCAAACGATTTCGTACTGTCTACTAATTTTTATTTCACCTCTTGCTACACGTGTTTCGACTGACTGCTAGACAGTACGAAATCGTTTGAGCTTTTACTCATCATGCTGTTCTATATCTCGCCTGAGAAAGTGGAGTTTAAGGATTGCACTCGTATAGGAATAATGACATCAAAGAAATGCAAGAACTAGCCAGCTACTAAGATAAATCCATAAAGCATGACTTAAACTGTGATTGGAAACGTGTGAAGATTTTTCTTTTGTGCTGAAAACGGCGATGAAATTAGATGGAAATTCTCTTGCAAAGATTTCTTTTCCCTACGGAAATTTCCACCTCGGTGTGAATCTGTTTCAAATGTTTCTCTCCATCGTAACGATCACCAAGGACTCAAATATAATGCAAGAACAGAAAACAACCAGTCCATTGCAGCGCAACACCGGCAGAAGAAGTGATCAGGAAAGCGTAAGAAATGAAAAACAGAGGGAAAGCCGAGGACGCACAACGAAAGAATATAAAAATACACAAACAACTTCAGCTCACCGCTCGCACGATTTATTGCGCTACTTACGGGGGTGGGAAGGGAAGATTATAACGCTCGAGATTTTGCTTGCTGGGTGGTTCGAGAAGAACGGATTAAAAAAAGAGCAAGAGACCAGGTGGGTTGCGAATAACGCGGCGTTGAACCAAGTGAGTCGAGAACCTCTCTGTGAAGTGGATAAATTACAGCAAGCTCAGGAACACGAACACACGCTGGCAGGCGGGGTTCCTTACACTGCGTTTTAATAACGCGGCAGTGATACTCGAGTGAATATTAATAACGCTAGGTAATCTTCCCCTCTTTTTTATCCCGCTGGAGTTACAATGTCATCTCTTCCGGTTGAGCAAAGGAGTCGTCCGGAAGGACAAATTGTTAAAAAAAAGGATTGAGGGTATGAAAAGAAATAAGAATGAAATACTGCTACGGGAGAGAAGAATTCAGGGATACAGTAGAAAGTGAGATTTTGTTTAGCTTTAACGTAAAATCTTAAACTCATTGAATCGCCCATTGTTCTCATTTCTGGAAAATGACCTAAGACGTTTAAATCTATGACTTTTTGGAGCAAAAATAATTTGTTGCTAAAACATTCTAGGGTCAAGGTGACGGACTATGGAAAAGAACCAACATTAGCTATAATTTACCTTCACCACCATAATTTTAGACGCATATATTTGAACCAGTGGTGCGACAGGATCTTACACGTAATATACATTTGTAGACAGGACCATTAAACACATCTTCTAATTGGAGAAAAATATCCAAGGGCAGCTTGAAGTAGTAAATAGCTTACAGGGTACTATTTTTATTTCGTAGCGATAGAGCTTGAATTGAGAAAAGAGGCAAAAGCTTGATGTAATTTGATGACCATCCCACATAACAATTATTACTTGGAGCATTAGGTGATATTTCATTTCAAATCCTGTACTCTAACACAGGTGTTATGGGCTCGTATAGTCTGATTGGAATTATTATTGCACGTAAGTAATTTTATTTCGAAAACGCATAGAGAAGTTGTTATGGTACATCTTATCTTGAGGGCATCATGTACAATGAATGCATTGGATTAGTCCTACAAGTCAGGAAACTTATTGAAGCCCGATAAAAGATACCTGAACCAACTCATGAAAAGTAAGTAGATAAATATGATTTTCAAGCCAGTATATTTTATCCCAAAACTCTAAAATACGATAAAGTATATTTAAGGAAATGAGCAGTTGACTAAATTATACAGGAAAGTTTAAACTACACTTTTCTAGCAACCGATTTTAAGTTTCTGGTCAATAAAGTAAGATCGAAATTTTCAGCAAAGTTCAATGAATAATGAACTCAATATAGGTAATTCATATTTCCATAAATGCAATTAAGGGAACATTACAATCCCATAGAGTATCGGTACTCAGATATACTATGAATATTCACAACCCACATGTAGCAAAGCCAGACATCTTCGTATACAACACGGTTCTCGTCCCATTTATCATTTCGTAGAACTAACATGTTATAGGGGTTCAAGGGCCAGCCTAAAAAGTAATATTAAAAAAAGGTGGTTGGTAATGAAAAGAGTAAGTGACAAAAGAGTGTTATTTTAAATTGCAAGTATCGCAGGTAGGAATGTTATTTACTAGTTTAGCGCACTGAGAACCAAAGATCATCTACCCTGATACAGGTGAAAGAGTCGAAACTGACATTTTAGGATGAAAAAAGTAGCCTACCATTCTTGGAATAAAATAACGGACACATTTTTAAAGTTGTTCAAATTTACAGAAAAAAAACTGAGCGTTACAAGAAAACGTTGCAGTTTTCACATAATATTTTTATGAAACAGATGATTGGATTTTTTCACTGGTGCAATAAATAAGTCCCTCAGTCCTCGCATAAATATCTATTGAACTGGGTTTTCAAATTATCCGCAAGTAAACAGGAAATGGTCCAGCCATTTACTTGAAGATATGGTCAGAAATTCAAGTCCTCTTAAATTAACAAACGAATCCAGGTTGATCGTTAAGTGAGCAAAAGATAAAGTGTCCATGCTATGTACAGTATTCATCATTTATTCCTGGTAATACTCATATATGAAGACTATCACTTCTCCGTTCATGCGTTTTCCGAGACGCTACGAAGCAATCGATCTATCAAGCTGACGGACAAATGTTCTCTGTCCAAAACGATAAAAAATCCGGCAGGATTGGACCAAAAGCTTCAGAAAAATTCAATTCGGCTTTAAACTACGCAAAAAATATTATGGGTAGTATGAGATAGCAAATTTCGGGCTTCCCCTTAAAGAAGGATACTCCCTCCGCCGAGGGACAAACAAAAAAAAAACGTGGAGTTTAACATACACTCCGCAAGTACAACGGCTTACACGACCACTAAGTTGAGCACGGCGTACGAGGGGCAAGGCATCACGGTTCAAGCATCTCTCTGAGTTTCTCTGAATTAATGAATCGCAATGCACAATTTCTCCTGATGTAGCAACAATACAATTCTCTCTCAGTTTCGGTAATTTTACTTCGGAATAACTGGCAAAAATTGCCGGATGCCAATATTTTGCACCCTATCATTGGTTGAAAAGTATTTTCGCCGGCTAATACTGCTTTTTTAATTTATTCTAACTGAAAAATCAGTTTATAATGAAATCTCAATAACTATAAACTAAGAATAGAACATTGCCTATCGATTTCTCACTAGGCAGCCATAGCGCACATTTAAGTTTGAGACATTTCTTGTACTCGAATGAAAGTACTTGTATCAATTTTGGTCATTTATGTATACATTTCTCTCGATAGTGTGACTTTTACGTGGCCATTGCATCTGACATATCACTCAAAATACAAATGCCCGCGTAATTTAATGATCCATTGCTTAAATGTTTTATAATTTTAGCTGCCTTTATCTTTGTCATTTTCGATAATTTGCTCGCTGATGCTAAAGGGGTTAACTAATGTTTCAAAAAATGTTATTACCTGTGAATTTTGGCGCAAATTAAGGAGCGCATATGTACATTTTAAAAGTGCAATTTTTGATGTGCCATATGTTATTATCACCATCATTCAATTAACCCAACAGCCCTATAGTTATATACAATAAAAAGATGGCTAAAATCAATTTTTTGTGCATTTATCTGCTCAAGCGTTTTCATTCACATCATTATACATGCCTATTATGATTAAAGGTATTCCAAATATTAACAGACCATCCATGCGGGTGTTTATGGAATTACTAAAATATTTCCAAATAATTCATACAGCTTACCTAAATAAAAAAACTTTAAATTATTTTAAAACGGCCGATAAAACCATGTTTTTGGTGGATTAAAATGTTTTTAGTATCTTTTAAAAAAGTAGTTTTTATATGGATCGGGTTAGATAATAAATAAACCTACTTTATTCCCACCAATCTTTTCGACGGATGGAAAATGATCTCAACGGCTGACCGGAATAGCAGACGGAAATGTTTTTCTGCCGCCGACGCAATAATCACCCCTCATCTGACTCATCACTCAAACTCGCCAGCGCCACATTCCCATAATGTTGGCGTGTCTCAATTGGCGCCGTTTCCGCCGGCCGATCGCCCGTCGACGGAATCTCTCATCAAGCGAAATGATTACTAACGCGTTATCGTTTCCGGGGAATCGGTTTCGGAGGCTCATCCGATTGAAATGACCGCGGGAGGAGTTCAACGGCTCCAGTGGGGCGGAATTCTCCAACCAGGCGGCGCTGGGTGCAGAGTGGTTCCGGGAGTGCGCGGCTGTTTTGTTTTTACTCGTTGTGGATTCCGCGTTTCTACTATATCCCACGATAACGGAGACCATTAGCAAATCATGCGGTTTAAAGTGATGGAAATACATTTTTTCCAATTCTAGGGTTCTTAAGCTTTCTCAGAAACTGCAGTTAGTAACGTTTAGTCTATACGTCGAGGGTGGGAATTTCACCGAAAGACCTCGAGCAGCATTTTTGGTAGCATAAAGTTCACAGAAAAGGAGTAAATAAAAAATATATCGGCTTTGCTCTCTATTTTCTTGGTTATAATGTGAACATTTCTACTTTAATATGTGGCGTATTTTCTACAGAAATTGTCTATTTGGAAGTTGTAGAAATCAATAAAATAATATTTTTTCATTTGATGAGTACGGGAAAATCATTACCGTGGTAATATATTGGTGATTTTAGGTTAAATGAAAGGGAGTAAATATTGTCTCTTTTTTCCCAGAATATAGTCTATTCTGTATCATACTAAACAAAGGCCCATTTCTTTAGCAATCCACATCCCCTCCAAGAACCCACTTTACCTTCTCTTAATCTCACCCTGAAGTTTTCTTTCTCACCAACCATACCAAAAACTTTCTCATTTGTCTTCCTTTCTGTCATCTGAACTATCTCTACTCCCCTCAACATCCAGATCTTGAAAGCCTGCAGCGTAATTTTCGTATTTCTGTCTCAGAGTCTACTTTTCTGCAACGTACCACGCTAATCTCAATATTAAACCCTTCACCAACCGCTGCTTTATGTCCTTACTCTGAAATCCTTTAACATTACGATGACCCTGAAATGTTTATAATCACAACTGTATAAAGTTCTAGCTAGTCTCCACTGAACTCGATCTAGTTAGATATAAAATATTAGGAGAATAAGAGTATTAAGTAAACAATAATTAGGCCAAGAACTAAATAGAACAAAGTATCACACTTATACCACATTCTTCACAGAGAAAGGTGATATTAAAAATCTACCCGCTTTGCTCTCTATTTATTTGTCATATTGTGAACGTTTCTACTTTAATATAAGGTATATCTTCTAATACATGGACATGCACTTTACTTTTTCTTTTTCTGCTAAAATTGCCTTTAAATGAAAATGATCAGAGATTAATCATATCTCATGTGCCTAATTTGCTTTCTTTTACTTAATACGTGTGGTCTAGTTTACTTTTCACCACTTGCAGTCAAAACCTAAGAACATCATAGTGCTCGCAATCATCAAAATGTCTTCTTCAAACTCTTCAATAAGCAAACAGAAAATATGGCGAAGTGAATGTGAATAGACCAATCATCACCGTTCGTTAACTCTACTACATTGCGGTGAACTATCATTTTACAAATACTACCGATGACTTGGAAAAAAACGATAGGGCAGAAACATCAGAGGCAAATAAATCTTTGGAAAAATGCAAGACTTCATATTAGCCTCAATAAGAACTTGTATACATAATTGGCTCTCTCCGCAGCTAAATGACAAATTTACTATGATAGTAATGATCTTTACGTTTGGCGCCAAAGGTGTCACCTTACATTTCCTTCTCTTTACTGTCTTCCAGCAACGCTTCTTCCACTGGACTTCTTCTCTCTTGGGGTGCTGGTTACCAATTACTTGAAGCTGCTGATATATTTAATGATAACTTTTACTTGTCCACAAAAAAACACACAAAAACACGACCCGGGTTTCATTACATAAGAATCATCTTCTTTTGGGTCGTGTTTTTATGTGTTTTTTTTTAGTGGTTAAGTAAAAGTTACCATTAAATATGTCAAATGAACCATACCACCAATTAAACAAAGACACTTTTATTTCTTCTAGCTGCACTTGTTAAATAAACGGTTTTGTGTTCCAGCAGAGCCTACGGTGGAACTTGTGATTAAATCTTTGTCGAAATTTTATAGGTACGCCTTAAGATAGGGCGAATGTACCTGCAGTAACGTCACACCTGACGCAGGATAACGGAGACCAGGAGATAGTTTGGAGGACAACAGGGCGACATATAGGGATCATCGCAACACGGGAGTGAGCTGTTTGCTATGTAGGGAGGGTAGGGAGTCCGGACGTTACATCTCGCGACAGAACGAGGGCACGATCTGTAGACCGAGCATTGAACCAGCCAATGTGAGCGCGTGGGCATACGGTGTATGTATTTATTGGAATTATTGTCCGCCTGTAAACCACTAAAGGGTATTCGTGTTATGAACAAAGAGTTTTGTGTGCCAAGTGTTAAGGTAATTGTTTTATTTCAAGTTCAATTTCAAAAACATGTTTGTGGAAGTGAAATTGAAATCTTATGTCTTTAAAGTAGGAATGAAGGAATTTCCACGTGTTAGGCACCAGAAGTAAATCTGTGAGTTAAATGTGAGTTACGGAGTCAGTGATTTGCACATGACATTGTTAAGTGCAAGCTGACGGTTGCTGATGGGAGGTCCAGCAGAAGAAGCATTGCTGGAAGACAGTAAAGAGAAGGACAAGTAGGGTGATACCTTTGGCACCCAACGTAAAAATCATTACTATCATACAAAATTTGTCACTAAGCCGAAAAGAGAGTCAAATAGACAGGGAAAAAACTTAGCCATCAAAATTTCAATTCTCAAATGAGCTCACTCTTCGTTAATGAGGACGTATGATTTCTCAAATACTATCGGTTGATGTTTCTCACCATCCGTGTGGCTATGTGACATGCGATGCTCTAGTTCTACTCTGCTATTCTTCTTGTGTATGTAAATTTCTGACGCAGAGGGAGAAGGATTCGAGGAGAAGATTATCCAAGCGTTTTAACGTGAAACGTGAGAATCTATGCATGTGTGTGAGCCTTGAGGTTTGTGGGGCTTAATCGAGGACTAATCTCTAGTTGAAAGTTTGAAAAGAGCACCTCAAAGGAAGTCTGCAGAATTCAAGGACAGAAGAGAGGGGAAAGTTGAATTAGAACAGGATGGTAGTGCTTTGAGAACCCCCTTCCCTTGATATACGGAATTCTCCTCTGGGTAGAAAAGGGAGGGCGGAGAAAAGATAAACTAATGGAAGAAGTTGTTAGAATGAGAGTCGGTGTGAAAAGGCTCGGGGGAAAGAGAGAGGGAGTTGAGAGAGAGAGAAGGGATTGCTCCTGCGGTTCTCCTGAGGAGTGAAAGTGATGAACGAGTGGCAGAGGATTAAGAAGGGAAAGGCGGGGGATG
Source organism: Ceriagrion tenellum (assembly GCA_963169105.1). NCBI lineage: Eukaryota > Metazoa > Arthropoda > Insecta > Odonata > Coenagrionidae > Ceriagrion > Ceriagrion tenellum. Next base: position 36,828,800 of record OY720642.1, on the reverse strand, counting down.
CAGATAGAACGCGGTCTTGAGAATGGGAATGAAAGAAAGTGCGAGGAAGAGGAAAGATATAAAGTGCGGAGTAGAAGAGGGATCGCGAGCGTGTTATCTGCAATGGCGGAAGTGCTCTAGAAGTTTGATGGCAAAGAAATCCTTGCAGACTCACTCGCAAAATCTCATACTTGAAACACACACACACACAACGGTAACGGTACTCGGCGGCTGAGCACGCGTGAAGCGTAAAGTTGTCGGGGGATTGTAAATACGTAAAATAAAGGCCTAGTAGAACATAAAACAAGACTCAAAAGATGCAGGATATACAGCGAGCATATATCTTTTTTGCCAACTACTTTTAAGCCATAGGAATTGTCCTCGGTGTCATTACCTTGTAACTAAAGCATTTTAATATGAAATACTGTAGTGATTGAATATTAGTTCTGAAAAACAAATGATTTCGTTCCATACGTCATCACTCTTCCATTCCCCGGGAGAGTTTCCGGTTAGTGACTGTTTTCGATAAAATGGCATCTATAATAAATAGAAAAATACTATTTTCCCCATGTTGCATACATTATTGCTTTCGACAGCAAAGAGTGTTAAGGTCATTAGGAGGAAAAAACGGCACGGTGAGGTTGAAAATTTTTTATCATATCAAACATATCAATTCTCCATTTCTACATTCCATAATTAAAAAAAAATAACACTCAACGCACAGAATATACAATTTTTTCTCAATATTTCGTTATATTAATTATTAGTGTACGATGGTTAGAAAATAATACAATTTAATCGCAATTGCTATAGGTCTTGGCCAAATCAGTTTACCTGTGCTTAAATGACAAAATGTATTGTGATATTTTTGATATAACACATTCAATGAAGAGATTATTATACCTGCACCTTGATCCATCAGGAAATATGATCTTACGTTTATCTATCAGAATCTCCTAAAACATTTCGCTCTTGAAATGAACTTATCCTGGGATCTAGACTTCAGAAGTTGGAAAAACCTAAGACCCGACAGACCGCTGGTATGAGGAAAGAAGGAAACTTCTCGAGACTGGTGTGAGCAGGGGAATGGCGGAGAAATACGGGGAGGCATTCTTTTCCCGAGCCTTCGGCGAAATGCCTATTGGGTTTTGGTATGACGAGCCGCCCCCACTCGACTCCAGAGCGAGGAGTGAATCTCCGGTAGATTCCATCTCTTCCACCCATGAAGTGGAGGAAGCGTGGGCCTGAGATATGTTTGAGGGGATGAGCATTCTATTTGATCTCCCTCGAGTATTTGTTTGACATTTTTGCGCATATTGAGAATTCCAGATTTCGTAGAATTCCTAAGGAAACGATATTCCTCGAATATATTCAATCAACTCTCCGTCTATACTTTTCCACTTTTATGCAGGCATCCAAATGGAAGGTACGTGGCAGAGGGCGTAAAGGACACCATTTCCCAGAAGAGGAGGGAATGATGGAAAGGAACTGGAGAAGGAAAATGACGAACGGGAGATGTTGTTTTGAAATTTAATGAATTATTTGTTTGTAACAATATTGCTTTCAGCGGAAGGAATCCAAGTAACAATTAATTTGCATATCAAAGTCAAAATACCATTTTTAACTTCAAAGATATCTTGCCTCCAGCACACCTGGACCCGCTTCACCCGTACATATGCATAAATGGGATAGCCTTAATAATACTCGAATCTCATACGTTTCCTCACATTTCTGTTGTATCCAAATACCACATGTTACTAAATACGCAATGCACTCCTTACCCCGCTAGCGCTCAATGCAATCCAATCTACGTCACAGAGTTCCATCAAAACGATGCGCAATGACCAAAATTGTACTAAGTAGTAGTACGCACCGATCATGCACATTTTCCATCCACGACTTCATTCAAATTCTTCCCATTTTACGTGAAGGGAGTAGAGCTAATGAGGATGTTCCTTAGAGAAAAGGTTGAAAAAAGGAAACTGATTTGTTTCAGATAGCGTTAAGGTCTTACAGACTGAATAAAACATTACAAAATCCGACAGTAAAACACGAAAACATGAATGACGAATAAAATATGATAAGAAAATCCGAATTACACAGAGTCACCTCTTTCCCTTATCTTAAATAAGACAAACTTAGAGTTATAATGTACTCTCACCGTCAGTTCGCAGGCATATGAATGAAATACGTGGGGTTTTGGTTTGCGACAAATTTTACGTAAACATGACCGTTCTCAAGCTCATATTCGACACTAGGCAATCATTATATATTTTAAAAATCAAAATTAAAAACAAAAGGAAATGAGGCCATAATCGATGAGCTGACGTAGGAGAAATAAACTCTTCATTATTTAGAGTGCTTTTGAGTGAATTTCTCTCCACTGAAAATTCATCCCAGAGTAATGAGAATAACCTAGTAGTAGAAAAAGCGAAAAAACAGAAAAAAATCACCAAAGAGGAAGGATTGCGAGTGAAAAATTTCCGTTTGAATTACAGCACTGCAATTAAATTCTGAAAAGTGCAAGTACTCGTATTTGCTTCAAGGGTTCTTAAGGTGCATTCTATTTTATCCTTATGGAACACTGTCGAATGTTTAATCTACACATCTTTAAGGTGTACACCTCCGAACTACTGTATGCACCAGCAATACATTTCGTAGGACGGGGGATTCCATGTCAAGCAGAGGGGAGAACAATGCCCAGCTTAACCAGAATCTTTAAAAGTGTTTCGTTGATTAGCATATTTGCATGCAGAACACGGGCTATAAGGTACAAAAACTGATTTTTACTCCCAAATCTTAACATGAATCGAAATTTCCACAAAGTGAATTCGCCAAACATTGATTTTACTCCCAAATCGCTGATATTATACTAATGCGAGATACAATTTCATTCAGAAAACTAAAACCTGCCAATCATTTTATCACGATAAGGTAATAATATTTATTATATGCAATTGAACATAAAATATACTCAATATAACGAGGGTGCGGAGGTCACGATAAAATACGATTTTAACCAATTTTGTGGTACCCCATCACTAATATTTATCAACGTGATGAAACTTTTCCAAAAACCATAGAATTAAAACTACACTCCACCACGACCCGGGTTTCAATATCTATGCATCATCATCAGATATTTGACAACGGTACAACAATTCCTTATATAATTTCAGCAAGTGAAAGAGAGGAATGACAAATTTTTGGAGAAGAAATGGTCATACAATAGTGGATAGGATGGGGGAATTGGCGGGTAACAGGCACTCGTTAATAAGATAAACAACATAATGCGCTACAAAAGATCTATCCACTACAGACCGATATACACGGTATCGAAAACCACTGAGAAATAAGCAAATCTTCAATATCCCCAAGTATCTTGCTTGCTCGTGTTTTTCTTGCCGCTAATATAATTTTATGAATGCCCTCCAGTGTGTCAAGCGTCACTTTGAAGACGAATTGTTTGATAGTATCCACAATGAAAACAAATAGTAATTTTCAACACATTTTTTAATTTACAAATTGTGTACAACGTTACTAAGTATTTGTCTTTATTGTGACCACAAATCTATGAATACAGTGTAGTCACACCATAAAATATTGCTTTAATTCAACCTTCTGACGCGACTGGATTAGGATAAGACTTGGTCTTCTAATCGGAGGGTCAGACTTCAAATCCAGATAGGAGGAGACTGTTCAGGGGAATCCCGATTTGTGACATTTAAACCGAATCAATATTTAAGTGTCGCCTCTTCCTAACAAATATTTCCAATATTACGGTAATGAGAGGAATATTAAGCCATTGCAATGAAGATCAAAGCCAAAGCGAAGCGTAGCCGGATTTTTGGCTCAAAGCGAAAACAGATTTTACCTTCCAGTAACCTTGGCAGCAAATATATTTTTGAATGGATTTACGGAGAAGTATCAATGAAAATTGGATGGCTTCTGTGTCCCCTAATAAATATTGGAAGGGAAAGAGAGAGCGAACCTTTTTGAAATAGAACGCAGTTAGCTAAGAAAATGTTGAGAATGGACGGAACAGATAGTGGTCACGCAAAAAGTTAGGAAATTGGAAATATGCTTATTGATAATAATCGGAACGGGAACAATAATGAGGTGGAAAGAATGTAGATTCCAAATGAAAGGTGTGACCAGTGTAGAGGAAAATCTGATTCAAACTTCCTGATAAGGCTCGACTTAAGATAACCACCCCAGTTTCAGGTAAAAATCCCAATTTGTAGAGTATAGGAGTATTTATCCCAAAGGTAGAGTGAAGCCATTCCGAGAGCATTGGATAGCTTTGGTGTCCACCAATAAATGTCGAAAGGGAAAGACCGAATGATGCTTTTGGAAAGGGAACGCAGTTAGCTAAGGAAATATTGAGAACGCACGGAATGTCATTAAAGCGCACAGGTTTGTGCAAATAAGGTGCTTGTAAATACAGTTCAACTTTTGGTATTATGCAATGTGAGCATTTCACTCAAGTACTTGAAGTAATTGGAAGTCGAGACTTGGAAGAGCACCCGAGCGACGGTGAAAGGATTAATACTTTCGAAAATTTCGGTAACTGTGTAACGTGCAGGTGGGTAAAGAAAAGAGGAAAGGCGGACAATCTTTCCGAACAGCCTTTAATGATCTCTCTCTTAGGAGGTACACCAAGAAGAATCCAATCCAAGGTACTCCTCTACAGTCCGTCGAGGCAGTTATCGGGTAACTCGGTTCTCCCCCTTCGCAATTCCACCACTGACTGTCCTCCGTCCTAACTGAGTGCTGAGACTCCCTGTGGCGGCGCTAGTAGTGAGAAACTCAAGAGAATATAATGGCGGTCCATAATTAGGAGTGAAAACAGAACGATACGCCAGAAATTAGGATGGTACTGTACTGTCCAAAAGCCCGCTATTCAGCAAGTAGAATACTCAAATGAACTGAGCATTTATTGATTTTGATTTGAAAATAACTTATCACCTACATCGAATTTACCCGATCAATAAAATATGCCTGATTTCAATACGCTCTAAAAGTGGCATATGAATAATAATACCTTTTACGCAGAAGAGAGGATTCGTTTCCAAACAAAAACCGGATTACACGGATCACATTTCATTATCTATAAAACATGAAGACCAGAGATATTAACTAAACTTGTAGTAATTAAGCCTACAGCCTGCTTCCTTAGAGTTTACTCGCTGAATCAAGTAAGAGACATTACCGTTTCCGTTCCGTTTATTATCAACATTTCCTTAGCTAACTGTGTTCTCTTTCAAAAAGGATTAATTTAAAAAATAATGATTCTTCTTAAGCATAGTCTTTCAAGCTATTACCAAGTCAAACGTCACTCTTCCGTAGGTTTCTCTGGAGACAACTTTCCTTGCTAAAGGGGTCTCTATTACATGCATACGCACTCGAAGGAGCGTTTTGATTTTTTCGAATTTAACTCCTTTTCCTTACGCATTATTAGAACCTTCATCCACCATACTTCACCATTAAGGGGAAACCTTTCCCGGTTTCTTCTGCGTGAGATGTAGATGAGACGTGAAAAAAAATGAATTGAAGTAGAAAAAAAAGCATTGATAATAACTGAAAGGTTTCAGGAGACGACATGCGTGTGGGATACCTACTAAACTCCTCCAGCGTCGCGGAGCCTTTTTTATCATCTCAGTCTTTGTGTCAAGGGGGCTTTGCTGTGGACACGGAAAGGAATGGTGCAAATTCCATTGCTCTTTTATTTCCACCGTTTAAATTTTCCGATTCCGTTTTTTTTACATCCCTACTTTCGTTGCACGATAGTTTTCCTTCTCCCTCACTGACGCCTCTACTTAGCGAAAGAGCAACATGCCGGCGTATTTTGCGCACTTTGAGGTTAAGTTTTCATGAACGCATCAAGAACGGACGTGCACAAATAAACGCGTCTTACTTTTGTATCAGTCACTCTCGTAAAATCGCTCCAAGGAAGGAAAACATGCGTAGGAATGGGCCATGACCTTTTATCCATGGTCTTAGCGTAGGTTGCATCTATGCGAAGTCTATGGAGGAGAAATATATGAATGATTTAGCAAAGTATTCGCGACGCCCGCGTTAACATATTTACGTTTGACCACATTTGTAGCACGTCTATTCATCCGTTTAACCTGTAGGAATCGTCAAGCATAATAAACACAAGGGCAATGTGACCTCGTCGCCCCGAAAATCAATTCATGATAGTAATAATTATAGGTCATTATATCCATAGTCATTATTGAAAATGCCTGCAATTTATACTTCATAAATGCCAAGCAATGTAATACTGATTTACAAAAATGTGGAATCCGAAAGTGTTTGCCAATATTACCCACTGAAACTTGAATGCAAATACTCTACGAATTCGCTACTCCGCCATGTGTTTCGGACAACTGACGCGTATCTCAAGAATTAAGTTGAAGAGATCTCAGCTATGGTGACGCGAAGACAAGTGAATTCATGCGACTTCAGGCATAGGTTTCCATACAAGAGATTGGTTGTTGATCACGGTTTTGCCTCATTTTTCCTCTGACGTATTCATAAAAAAATTGCTTGAACCCGGATTCACTAGTATGATATATTATCCAACTTTCCAAAGTTATCTATTTCACAACCTCAATTCTTCCCACTCTCCTATCCCCCAAAACTCATAACCCTCATGCGATACAAAGACGTTACCTCTTAACCCTTTAGTCAACACAATTCTCACCTCATCTTCATAACACCCTTCCTCTCTCAAGCCTTTTCTATTGTTGACTCCTAAGCCAAATCAAGGTAGAGGACTCACCTTCAAAGCTAATGGGTCGCGGATTCAAATCCCGCCTAGGTATACACCACTCAGGACATAGGAGTTTGTGTTCGTCTAACGAGTTCATAGTAACAGAAACTGTATTGACTTAATGCCTTTCGGTATTATAACATATTGTTATAACTATTTTTATACACAAGGGGCGCGAAAAGTATTTATATTAACTTTATCTTGACTATGTAACAACGCATCTTCAATCTTAATTTTATTATGGCACTTAAACGTTGAAATCGATTAGAATAAAGAACTTGCGTAGAATGTCCGAAAGTGGTTTCTTATTGAAATGCAATACATGGAAGTTAGAAGCAACAATGCATGTTTGAATAGTGCACCAGTGCCGAAAGAGACCATTATTGATGGTTCTCAAAGCGGGAAAAAAGACCATCCGTCAATTAAAAACAATAAGAAAAGTTTTGAATTTGAGCAAGATATTTTATTTTTATTGCCTCAATTTCCCCTTTATCTGGCCGTAAGATGAAAGAGAGGTTTAGGCAAAAGCTCTCGCTATCTTTTTCAAGATTACCTGTTCGTCCATCCGTTAATTAAGAACCGGATAGGTTCTAACATGGACCAACGCGTTCTGCAGAAATTCCATCGGCCATCCTATTATCCGGCCTCCTGACCATCTGAATGAGAGGCTTCACCAACACTCTCCCAACTTTCTTCAGGATTACTTGTCTCCACCCCCTGTCAACGCCTCCTCACTTTTTTCCCGCTTCTCCCCATGGATTCCCCGACACCTGACCCTCTTAGCAGCCGCAAAGCTCTCTCCGTCTTTCCCCACTCTACCCTCCCGCAGCCTCCCATGCCGTACTGCGACGGTCGACGCAGTTGGAGAAAGAGGATGAAAGAGAGGAAATTAAATTCAAAGGGCTGTGGATGAAAAAAAATGCGATGGGAATCCTTTATTTTTCTCTCTCCTACCGACGCGTCAAGGCCACTTAATACTTGCTTCGGGAAAATGCCGGGCAGGAGCTTAAGGAGAGAAGAATTTTTTGGACAAGCAGCGGTATCCACGGTCCACAGAAATGAGAGCTGTGAACCGACAAAGTAATCCATCCCAGATGTGAAGGAATACAAAAAAATAATAAGAATAATAAAACAGTGGAATCCGAAAAAAGAGCGATGAAATACGCCACTTGGCCCCTTCACTCCGGATCTTAAATAATTTTTAAACTAGGTGCACTTCATTGAAAAGAATTAGACTTGACTGGAAGCCAACAGTGACTCAAAGGGTATACCACCGGCTGAAATAACTTTCGGTTGGCTCTAGTCGTTAGACAATGTTTTGTTAAGCGTATAATAGAAAGGCAATCGGGTGAAAAAAGCAAAGAGAGATGCTGCATCACTCTGGTTAAGCCACACCTCGAATACATCGCGAGCATTAAGGACCCTAGTCATAAAGATTTAACCAAAAAAATGATAAAATACAAAGAAAAGCAGCGCGCTTCGTTAAAAACTGCTACGAGCGTACATATAGTGTCTCACAGCTTTTAGAGGGATTTAGGTGGAAGCCCCTAGAGACTCGGAGGCTACACGCTAGACTTAGGTTGCTTGAGAAATTCAAAACTGGTGTGTTTCAAAGCAACACAGACAATATTGTCTTGACCCCTCACTGCTTCTCTAGATCTGACAGAGGCGATTGAATAGGAGAGATACAATGACGAACAGATATGTGCAAAAACTCGTTCTTTTCGAGCACAATAAGTGATCACAATAAACACTGAGCTCCACTAAATACACTCTCATAATACACGTCACCAATTCTCCTCCCAAAACCTTATCTCTTACATATTTACCCGGCTGGTGTCCTAACGCCCCCTACCACACACCCATGCGGCGGCTCGCAGGGTAGTATGTAGGTGTAGTCTCAGAGTTAACTTATTCCAGGGGGTCTGAAAACTTAAACATAGCATCTTCTAAGAGCAGTCTATAAACAGAGTTGATTACAAATTAGGGTTTTCAGGCTACTACTAAAGTAATTCAATTTTAGAAGTAGAGATTTTAATGTTGGCTGTAAAGGAGATTGCTCGGAGAGCAGATTTATTTCGGGCAGAAAAATGTCATTTCGAACGACTACTTCCTTTCCGGCGAACCTGGTGTAGGGAATCAGAAGACGGATGGCAACCATCGACCAACCAGCGGATAACTGACCTTTTGGTGAGGTAATTAAACCCATGGACCCAACTGGATATATTAGGCAGCCATTCTGTGTAATTTTTGTAATCATGATGTTGGTGATCTAACCAAAAGTTGGCAAACATCGAAACGTTGACCCAGTTACTAACCCGAGAAGAATTCACTTTTGAAAAGAAGCTAAAAATCTTAGGGTATTGAATAAAATAAAGGATCAGGATATAGATTTTATAAATTATTTGCGAATTACTGCTGTAATTGTAATGTAAAAATACGGTAGTTCCGTTGAAATGGCGCCGAAGTCGGCTTTTAAGACTGGACAAACGTAGTCACTAAAGTGTATTCGGGACAAAATCTGTATATTTGGTTCGTTTTTTTTGGACTACAAAAAAAAACACGTCTTGGGCAAAAGCACGATTATTTCAACCAATGAATTTAGATAAGTTATGACTTTTTATTTGCAAAGTCCGGACAGCCATTTAAAAAAATCTTGCATCGCGAAAATTAGAATGGCAGGTAGATAGGAATATTTTTGACGGAATGAGAAGAGTATATTCTTCATGTATGGAGGATCTTCTGTGAGATTTATTTTAAAGTGTGCTGCTTGAGGGATATGATCCTAAACGAATGGAAAGCTACGTAGGCCATCGTAATGCAGACTATTTTCCCATTTTCAATCCTACTACTGTGGTAATGATACATCGCAATGGCTTGAAAACTAATCAAAATCTGTCAGCTGTGATTTTGAGACAGTCAAGTCACTTCTTTCTGGTGCCAGGATCTTTCGTGAGAGCCTATTCTTTAAATATAGAAAAGAATATATTATAATAAGCCTCAATATCCTTTGATCTCTTGCTTCTTACATAATTATTATTCCGGAACATAATTACGGCTTTTGGCATGCCAATGTAACTGATTTAACCACTTTCTCCCGAACCACGTCGGTCGATCTCAGGGTTAAATTGCTGGTGGACGGCGATGTTTACCGTCGCCAAGGGCAACCTTTACGATCCGTCAAAATGTGCCTCATTTTTGGTTCTCTGTTTGATCATCAAAAGACTCAGGGAAAAAGGCTGATCCAGCGGTGTACGGCCCGCCTCACATTCCTTTTGTGTAGGAACAAAGCGCGGTCTGGGGCCAGATTACATTGACGGGAAACGTTTTGCGGGAAAAAAAACTCTTCTCCTCTAAAAGCGCTGAGGGCATAGATGGGGTTTGCCAAAAGATTAAATTGGAAATTGTAGAGACTCCGTGGTTGCCCTGTCCGATACAAAGATTCAACCACTCCTATTGTACATTCCATCGAGCCTATTTTTCTCCCTCCAGGCTCTTACGCAGAAAAATGCCAAAGTTGGGGGCATTATTCGTCTATCGGACTTAAAAAGACAAATTTGACTTCAAAGCAATGATGCCAAATGGATGAACATGATAGCTACTGCATCTTAAGGTAAAATTTCGTCTTAGAGGACGTTCCGCCATCCGTGAACTCCTTTGGCGAACTAAGAGGCTTACCTGGATCATTAGGGAGAACAAGTACGGTAGAGACTTAGAAGAAAAATAGAAACAGTGAATTATTTAAAGGAATTTTGCCCTGCTTTTGGTAGTCTCGGTTTTTAAACCTCCGAATTAACCTCGAGGTCGATATCTTTTTAATGACGTCAGTTTTCGGGTGGAATTTGATCACCCCCTTATTGAATACATTGGATTATCCGTTCGATAGGAAAACTTTTATCAAGCTACACGAGATATTCACCTGATTCGACTTAAGAAAATGTAGCACGTGGAGGCTGTTAAAGAGCCATTTGCACTCCTGAAGCAAATAAAATACAATTCACGTATCATAAAATTATGTAATAATTTTATTTGTTCATTGCACTTACTTTTCTGGAAAACCATTAGAAATTAAGTACTAACGGTACCTATGATGTATGCATGTAAGATCTTTTTCAACTGTATTTGGGTTGATAAATTTTATTTAACTAGACTCAATCCCAAGTTCATTTTCTTCATAAACTAGGGCGGAAAAGTTTACCACAATCTAAAATGATATAAGACCGTAAGGATTTACTTGCTTCAGAGTCACCAGTGGTATAAAATTTTAATGCATTAGAAGTAATTACTTAAGTATTATAGGAGAAGGAATAGTGAAATGAATGCATATGCTTATGAGGAGAGAGTATGCGAGCTGTCGTTCTCTGGTTCCCATCACCGTACATACCTCTCTCAGGGGTGGTGAATTTTAAAAATTAGAGAAAAAAATAATAAAGTATGTCATTTAATTCAGATTTAAAAAATTAAATGTTTATGGTTTCGATACATGCACATATAATCATATTCAGATATAATACTGAAAAAATTTCTCGAGATTGTGTCAAGAAAATTTTCTCAATGGGTACCATAAACAAATCAGGTCAAATGCCCTATTCTTCCCAAGGTAATAGTATGGTCACCCTTTTCAGTGATTCTCTAGTCACTTTATGGTAGAATTAATAGACCCATATAACTTTTATAAACTGAAGGATATTTTCATCAGGTATCCAGCCAAAAATTAAGTATTTTTTTGCAATTAATGCATCAGTGAGAAAAATAACGAAGCTCGCGATTTATTTTGAAGGGCGTTGACTAGTTCGCAGGGTTACAAACGAATGAAAAAACCTGCGTCGCTGCGTCACATAATTTGTAGAACACTAGAACGAAGGAAAAGTATTAATTATTTTTAATTGTCTCGCATAACTTGGCGACGATACAACAAGTGCACAGCTTCATTAAGATGCTTTTTTCACATATTTGATAGTTCCTTTCTCCTGCTTTTGTAGGGGGGCCGAATGCCCCTTATTTCGTGCTCAGGAAGCGAAAAGAGAGCGTGGGGCAAAAGATTTTGGCGTGAGTTGGAACATAAAAGATGCACGGAGAGAAGACAAAAGACGGACGGAAGCCGCCGCTCCCAAACCCAGTCCGATACGACAGGGTACAGACTACGACGACGCTCGACTAAATTTTCCGGAGGAAAAAGGGTTGAGCGCGCACAATCGTTGAGTGTTGCTTCCAAGCGGAGCGAGTGACACACACAGAAGGTCCTCCCGTCATTTAATGAAAAAAGAAAGAAACATCACACGCACATAATGCGCTTCCGGAAGAGAAAGCGGGACCGGTGACAAATGAACGCCGAAACTCCGCATTGTGCCTGCCGTCTCAAATCCATCCTTCTAACCCCTTCACCGTACCATTCCAGTCGCAGCTTCAACTCTTCCCGTCTTCTGCACGAAACGTCTTGCTCTTCTCCGTCTTTATGCGAGAACGTCTTGCCGACAGGGGTGTGGGCCGGGACAAGCTTCCATACCCGATGTTTTTTCGCCCTTTAGGGCATCCGGTCTGCCCCTTTGGTCCTCTTACGCTTCTCTTGGCCCATAATCTAGTTTTCAAGTAACGGAGCCAAGGCTGGGTCAGTATATCTAGTCAATATGTTTCCGATTAGAGCATTGGAATTACACTACAGTAAGCAGAATATTACGCAAGTTATGTACACACTTATTACTTCAGCTGTAAAATAATTATTTTATATTTATAACATTATCCTATAATTTTAAATGATTTTATTTTTAACTTTAATACTATATATATTTTAAAATTTTACTCATTTATTCATATTTCTTTAAACCAGGATAGCACTCTAACAAAAATAAGGACGTCACTGAATTCGGGGGAACAAAACTACATCACCTCATTAGATAAATAATACTACCACTGATACTGAAACTAACGAAATACTAAAACTACTGATAAAATCTCATGCAATTTATTGGGCACCAAAAGCCACTCTTTAACAATTTATTTAGTTTTATTTAACTATAAAAGTATGTATGACATAATAGTAGCTTCATATCATCAAACATGCCATGGCATGTTGTTCAGGGCATGCTCACGACCACCGTATAAACCCCTTGGTTCTCGCAATATATAGATGCAGAAAATGTATTGAATTCAGAGTAGAAAATGAGTAACGCGAACTGAATTTCATAAATCAAAAGTTAAAACATATTTGAGGTAGACGGGCGAAAACAAGCAATTGAATCCCCTAAGAAAAAGGGTCGTAATTTTGTACTTTGTCAACTTACGAGTACCGGATTAGCATGGTGGCTGGAGTATTGGCATCATAATACAAAACCGCGGTTTTGAATCTCGTCATGTTGTTTAATGTAGATATCGGGTATATATACACTCCTAACAATATACCCGGAAATTTCCTCAAACACCTAAAAAACAGTCATCAAAGGCGCGAGTAACTTTAATTGTCAGTCATCTAAAAGAAAACTAGCAAAAATCCCTCTAGCCTTTAAAAAGGAAAAGAAGAAAAGGAATTTTACGAAATAACTTGGAATGTATTTTTAAATAATAGAATTAGAAGTTCGGAGCCTTTGGCTTCCTATCTGAAACACTCTCAAGACAAAAAACTCACTGAAAAGAGCAAAACTACTTATCCTGCTTCCACCGATCCACGGATATGCCTCAATCGCATAAATCGTACAAACATTATCGGATATCGTGAAAGGCTTGAATTGTTACCTCGCGCAAAGCACTCCGCTTTAATTTGGAGTGCAGCGTCTGCAATTCACCAGGAATGAGGAGTTGGCTAATTTAATTCCTGCCGCTTGCCACAGTGACACGACGCGGATAAGGCATTTGAAAAACTAAACTAAACGTGGGCAAATAAAAATGTAGGATAATCACTGATTTTCCCGCATCTTAAAAAAGAAAAAAAATGCGTCGGTGAATTTTTATTTGAAAGCATAGGAAAACATTTACAGCTAAAAGGGGTGCACAAGTGATCTATCCATGAATGTTTAATGACATTTACTGCCTATTTCCAAATAAAATAAGAATAAATAAACATGATTCCTCCAAAATATTTTGAATAATTTAAAAGTGTTTCATAATTTTGATTGAGTGTTCCCATAAACTTTAGAAAGAGTAAAATAAAGCCAGTAATTACTCTGGGGAGAACTTTCGTTCGCGACGTCATTTGCCACAAGAAATTTGAGAAAATATTAGGAATACGCAAAAAATGCCTCTATTTAACTCACTGAATGTTTGCTTGTAAATAGTGGAAATGTTTTCTGTAAAATCACGTTAAAAGTTCGTTTTTTCTCAAAAGATGAATACGAATTTAAGAGCACACACTTTTACGCACCGGTTTTTCCGCATATTCGAGCATACGGAAAAACTACAAATGTTTTGGCGCTTGCTAAACTGACAAAATATTTGTTTTCGAACGGCATGTATCCAGTCCCCATTTGCAACCTAGTATTCCTCACCAAACATAAAGAAAACAAATATATAAATAGCATGCTGCTAAACACATAAACGTACGTTTCAAAAACATTGTCTTTTATTTATTGATGCTGACTGATATTTAAGCACGAACAAAATTTAGACACGTGAACTCATGAGATGATTTAGAAAAAAATGCTTTTAACAAGGGGGAATTCAGTTTTACAAACACGATAGAGGGAAAGAAAAAAACAACAAATAAGAATAGTTTGCCGCTTCATATCGTTGTCAAGTTATCATCTGCAATGATTACGGTATTTTTCCTCATAATTCCTGATGAACGCTAATTATTTTGTTGAAACGTATAACACAAGTACAAAATCAAAAGAATTTAAGCATTATTCTCAAGAATGACGAAATTAAAGACCCTCCTTGGATTCAAGGAGTAAAATGTACTAACTTGTTCAACCTATCAATTAACATTGTTTTATTAAAAGAAAGTTCAATAATAATCAGCCAAATTGATGAGGTAATGTTGTAAGAAGTTAAATGAATAATGAGACAATCTAACAATTGAGGTGATGTACAGAGTTAAACACTTGCTACTCAAACTGAAACTTAATGAAAAACTCACTTCTAGTCCAATTAAACCAGAATGATGAAAAATAATAAAAATATAGCAAAATTAAATTTGGCACATACCAGTTAAATAAATTAATAGAGAAAGGATTTTTAATATCAAGAACACATTTTTCATGTATCAAAAACAGCATAATAGGTAACATATTTTTGTATAATAGCAAGTTAAGACCATTTTCTATTAAATAAGACTAAATTCATTGACCTATATATCAGGTGATATCTCACTGAAGCTATGTACACGCTACAAATCTTGTAGTAAAATTCCACTGAAATAACTCGCTGGACTCACAGAGACAAAACACATGCCGGGAAAGTCTTAACACGTTGGATACAATGCCATGTTTTTTTTCAACCCTCGTAAAGTGTACGTGGCAATAACACCCAAAAACTCAGCGGTGCTACCATCTCACCAGCACGACGGACAATGCCGCCTAAAACCACTAGCCCTCTTAATCGTGTTTGGCCAGCCCATCTTCCGCTTTTTAAACAGGCAAAGGTTTCGGGGAACAGTCGGATGTGAGAAGGATTCACTCAGGGCAGGTGAGTAGGGTGCGATGTATATAATTGAAAGAAAAAATAACAAAACACGAACAAGGCCTACACGGTGCGTATTTTTGTCATTAAGTTCCCCATGGCCAGTTAACTTCCTCTTCGCAATGTTCCGCTGGGAATTTTACTATCGCTCTTCTTATATTTTTTTCCGTTTGCATCAGCGCTCGGACGACCATTAAATTCGCGGCGCGTCCGCCACCGCGGTCACATATTCCTACTCTTTTGCTTTTTTTCAGGGAAAACAATGCTTTATGTGCGACGCCGGGGAGGAAAATGTGAAGGACTGAAAACATGCTCACAGACGAGGTGACACGGGCGTGCTTGATATGTTTTTTTTATTTTTTGTTTCCAACGAATGATTTGGTGTCAGCGGCGCGTGAATATTTTTCAACGTGAAGCAATTAATGTCATCGTAAAAATCTTTTTTTTTATTTCCAAACAGCCAATGCAGCGGTTCTCTTATTTGATTTTTCGAGAGAATCAAGATCTCGAGGTTTGCCTTTTGTTTTTAACTCGGAGTGGAATTCAAAACTGACGATACGATTGCGTTGCATTGTGTTTAACTGCGTAATTAAAATAGGGAGTCGCATCAGGGTAATACTAAAAATTCAATGTGAGGATTTACGTTCGCCATTAAAAATACATAGAATGTTCGTTGTTAGCGGCGATGACTTCTCATCTTGGTGTGAGGACTTTGATTATAAACACCGTAAATTGCATTCAGCTTTTTTCCCTGCATATTAACACTAACGAGCCTAAGTTTATGCGTATTTCACACCAATTTTGAGAAAACTTGGTCCTAAAAAATAGGTATTTTCACGCGATGGCCTAGTTCTCGTAGATCGACATTAATTCATGACTTATTTAGTGACGCACACATAAATATTTCCATGCGGAAAATAATATCAATACCATGATAATAAGTAATTTAAAAACATTTGAATAATAAGACTAAATAATCAAAAGTAAAATGAGATATTCTGTTAAAATAAATTATCGATTTAAAAGTAATATTTCATATTTAGATATCTAACTCTTTCTTTCTTACATGCACATGTCTTAAAACCAATGAACACATAACATTGCTTTTTAAAAATTGAATGAAGGTAATAATTAAATCACCTGGCTTAAGATGTAACCGACTGAAAGGCTTTGGCAATATACTATACCGACTTTCCAATGCCGATAAATGATTCTCAAACCTGATTAATACTATCATATATTTTTAAATATTTGGTATTCTAAAGTAGGAATTTAAATTCAGTAAATATCAGCAAGTCAAAGCAATAAACAATAATCAACCACCAATCAATCGGTGGAGTGCTCATAATGTAACAAGTGAAACGAATAAGTAATATTAATCTGGATCAGTCCTTACATAAAAAATATCGCAATGCTCGATCCATATAAGAGGAAAAAGCTTAAACTAAAAAAAATGTCTGGTCAAAGAAAAATCGTAAGGTAAAAATCCATTTACATCTAATACATGTAGCACAGTTATAAATGCAACGTCTCAATGGTTTCACATATTCATCGTGAAATATGGAGTCGGTTTATCCTTGTGTAGTCTCGGCATTAATACATCATCACGAAGTGCTCAGTGTCACGACTGTTCAACTTTATGAGGGTGCTTGGATTAAAATATTAAATATCCGAGGCTACCTGCTCAAGCGAGAAATGGAAGATAAAAAAATAAGCCAGTGACCTTTAATCTTCCTCCGAAATAAATTCTAGGAATGATTCATTTGGCCATTCCGGACGATAATGTCTCGCAGTCCAGTTTTCGGTCACATATCATCGTGACAGCCATGCAACAGAATGAAGACATTAACAAGATGTATTATGGTTTAAATCGCTATAAAAGTTTGGTCAAATAAGTGATTGCCAAACATTTATACCCATTGTATGATTATATCTGCTTTAAAAAAACCGTTACCGAAATAACGACGCACAAAAAATTTACTTTTTTTTGCGGAAATATACCTGCAAAAACTCCCTGAAAAAGCAGACATTTTACAAACAATAACGAGTCACGGGAATAGGTAAGAGTCAGTAATTTGTTTCTCATTTCTGTGGCCGATTTCCGTTAGTAATAAATAGAAATAAATAACATCTGTGGATACAAAGAATTTTGAGCTTCAACGAAATAATAATTGAATTATAATTAATGAAAACTAGGGTAAATAAACATCTTCACCTTTCCCATTAGTTCTATTTCTTAGTGGTGTTTTCATCTTACTACTCGTTCAAGTGTCGAAACAATAGGTATTAATTAGTTTAAAAATTAGTACGGAAAGTTCTGCGGAATTGAGAGGTCAAACTGAGATAGGAAAACTAACTTTTGGGCTTGGGTTCCATTTCGAAAACTAAACATACTTTTCTATCATGGATAATGAAAGAAAATACTGGGGTAAATGAAGCTAAGTGGGAAAGGGGAATATGGACGCCATTAAATTAAGCGATCACCCAAGTAGAACTAATTATATAAGCAGCAAAAACGCCAGAAAGTAGAATTTTTAAATTTGCTGCTATCAAGTCATCATTAATTCCAACTACTATCCGACAATGTTGAATTTAGTTTAAAAAACAGCATTTTATACATCGTATTGTAAAGAACCTTGGCGTGATTCATTAATTGAATGGGATTATTTTGAAAAGGGTTTTTTCTGTATATAGAGTGGTATTAGCCTTAGCCCTTCTTGGTTTTTTATTGCCTAAATAAAAAACTGGCATTTAAAAGTTTCGCATAAGGCCTGGAAGAGAAGCATTAATCTTCCATAAATTTCACAAATTTCAAGTACATTCTTTATCATTTAAAATCATATATTTGACGTCCTTAATAGGTTAAACAAGCCCTCTCGAGGTTGAAAAAAGGGCATAGTATGACGTTATTTTCGTATACTCATGACGTACGCCTATATCATATGGGAAATTTTTTTCGTCACATTCGGTCGATAGATTTGTGGTCAGAAAGGTTGGCACTACCCTCACATTAAATTAGGTGGAACCGGAGATAATATGATAACGAGCTATAGAACAATTGCGGATTTAAAATGGATGAACCAAAAAGTGTTTTGAGAAAACTGAATTTTAACAATTGTACAAAACGTTCGCGCGATATACATATCAAATAAGACGATTTCCACAAAAACTAAAGCCTCAAGACTCAATCTAGTCTTTAGTTTAACGTCTGCTCTCAAAGCTCTGCGATTACGAGTGAGGGAAGTATGCTTGGTGTCACACGGTGGGCATTTCAAAGGTAGCTGCAGCTCCGCCTGTCAAATGGAACATTTTCCCTCGGATCCGCCGTCGCGCTTACCGTTAAGATAAGGCTAATGCCGACGTCACCGGGTTTCTCGGCCACCTTGCTCCGAAATCCCAGTTTGACCTAAATACTCCACGCACGATTCGAAGGGCGCGTCAATTACCTCGGAAGCAGAACACATACCGGAAGTGCTGATAACACAACGAAGCCTGCATAATGTGACGCAAATCAATCGGTCCCAATTCCATTCCTATATCTCTCATTCGGAGATATGGCAGCTCTAGGGACGTGAATACAGGATTCTGATCCCGTGCGCCCAGGTCTGAATCCGAGTACTGGCGTAAATTTTGCATTGATCTCGCTGTTCTAACTTGGATACCTAACGGTGAGAACTTCAACTACAGTAGCCAATCTTAGTGATAGGTTCTTAAGGTGGCTCTTGCCTATATAAGTAAAAACAAATACTTAATTACAGATTTTTCATTTATTTTAATTACAGATTTTTCATTGATTAATATATCCTGCTTACACCAGTTAAATGGGTTACCCATGAAAACCAAAGTTAAGGAACAAAACTATGAGATTATTCCACGAGTTTAATTTTCATTACCAAATTTGTCCAGCCGTAGTCCAACTGTAGCGCCATTGGCATGGATCTATCTTATATCGACTTAAATTACGACAGAAATACGCTGATAACTTAAATAAATAGGCGATAATATAATACATATATTTTATTTCTGTTCAATTTTGCAGGACTAAGCGCTTTTTATAAACTGTATAAATGTAAAGCATATATGTATATGTTGAAGATTATTCGGGCTTCCCACCGGGTCAAACTCTCCGCCTCGGCCGACGTTTCGATGAACGAGTCGTCCATCGTCATCAGAGAGACGATACCCTGATGACGTTGGACGACTCGTTCGTTCATCGAAACGTCGGCCGAGATGGAGAGTTTGACCCGGTGGGAAGCCCGAATAACCTTCAACGACAACATACGCCGGATAAACCTTAGATCTTATATGTATATGGTTTCTCGTTCAAACTGACGTTTGTCGGATATATTCTGAGTATTTTCAGTAAGAGCCCAGAAATCTCGACTTTCAAGGCTTACAGTAGAACTAGCCTGGAAACCATATTTCATCTCACGTTATAAAACACACTTCATAGATGTTATATCCCAATGTTTATAGTAACTGGAAAAAGGGACTCTGAAGCCAGAGTAACCTTAAACGAAGTACCCGTTTATGCCTTTCTTGAAGAGTAGATAGACGCTTCGTACCCCTTCCTCTCACACCATACACTATTCTGTTTGGATATTCGACTCTGTTCAAAATATTATCAGCAGTGTAAGTGTTGCCACGACCGCCTCTTGATGTGCCGTCCTGTCACCAATAGTAGCTGAGATCGTCCGAGGATTTTTCTTGATTGTAAGTAGTAAGTTAGAGCTATTCATGTTTACAGTTTAGGTGCTCTACCCGACGGTTTTGGCACATGGCTGCGAGTGTTCCTAGAGAGAAACCAAAGCCAAGTTATATCCCGGGCCCTCCTTTATTTTTCGGGCTGTGATCCTTCATGCGAAAACCACCTTTAGATCCAGCATATATATGCCTACGACCCCACCAGGAGATATATGCAGTGAACTGGAACATTTAATTTGCCTATTCCGAATAAGAGTGGCGTTATAAGTATGTATGCAATTGACATGCACAAAGATATGAATAAAAAAGCCGCTTTCTCCCAAGCTGAAGTTCAATGATCGTACGAAACCTAAAGAGACTCAGATCATAATGTACACCATAATCAAGATGAATTACATATTGGGTCTCATACAATAGATTGCGCTGAAAGAAATAATGTATAAAGCAGGTTTTATATCGAATCTAAGAAAAGAAGGAAATATTCGCGTGTCTTATAATGAGAGGTCGGTGAAAAACACTGTAACCTACTTTTGCCAAGGTAAGCAAAGTCTCTTAGCTGATGCAAATAAATTACTCCTCTCATACACGTATATGCTATAGTACTCTTATTAATCGATAAATGAATAGATATTTGCAGTATATACATAAGACTTTGACTAAATTCATAGTATGCGGATGAGAGGAGTTGAATGTAGCCAAGTCACCCTGAGAGGAGAGAAATTGGAGCAAGTGGATTCCTTCACCTATCTCGGAGGAACCATTACGTGGGATGGAAGAAGTACAACGGACACCGAGAGGAGAATAGCACAAGCTAAAAAGGCGTTCATGGGAAAAAGACCACTGATGAACTCAAAGAAGATAGTACCAGCAACCAGGAAACAGTAGAAATCTATGGATCAGAAGCAAAGATCACAGGAGAAGCTGAACAGAAAAGAATAGAAACCTGGTGCTGGCGGAGGATCTTGAAGACAAAATAAGAAATGATGAAGTGTACAGAAGAGTAGAAGAGGAAAGAACCGTATGGAACACCATGCAGAAAAGAAGAACCAAATGGATTGGACACACCCTGAGGCACAATGGGTTAGTGAAGTACATCATTGTAGTTTAAATGGAGAAAAAAGTTCCCATAGGAATGAGTTCCCTCCACCCAGGAAATTACATAGGAATAGATACAAGGAGGTAAGGGAACTAGCAATAGATAGGCAATGGTGAAGTGCTGCAGTCAACCAATCTTAGGATTGAACGACCAACGATGATGAAATAAATCTAGTTGAATCGACGATAATATATGAATAGACAATTCTATTTTCTTAATTTACATAACTCAACATTAATTAACTAGTTGTTGCAACACGAAGAGTGACAAGTTACTCCCTATTTGCTAGTATAAGCCTACTATTTCACTTTTCCACTCAGAAGGCTTCTCATCTTCAAATGGTTTATCACCTCCATTCAAGGAAGCGTTGATGATTAACCAACCCTTTTTCCCTCGAAGAACTGCCTCTCACGGCCGTTATTGCGCTCATAAATGTATTATTCCATCATTCCCGGATCGTCGTCGCCGAGGCCGCATTTAAAAACAAGCACTGTGCCCGTGCCATACTGAATAATGGAATCTCCCTCATCCCACATACACACGGTGGCTTGCTCCATCACACTTGATAGCACTTTATGTTTTTAATTTTAATTTTATCGTTATTATAATTTTTTGAAAAGTCTAACGCTCATCTCGTATTCCACGTCTTCTACATATTGCACGCACGAACAGACACTTGTACGCTACGATGCTCACACAAAAATGCCTGCTTTCCCCTTACCCTCTCAACGCTGTGAAAAAATAAGTAAAGATATGCCACGTACAAATGTTAATTTTCCTCGACCATTTGTTTAATAATATCATGAATTTCATAGTCTTAGAGTTTTAATCCATGGATGTGTTTTACTTAATAAAAAATTGACACATCGAAAATTTTTTTGGCTTAACCAACTCAATTATGGCTTTTTAGCTAAATTAATAAACAGCAATTCAATATTAAAATAGATTTGGAACGTGATCCATCAAAAAATAATAGAATTTAAATTTGACCTATGAAAACGATTAGTGAAAGATATACTACACATTATGTAACACTCCAATGGTCTGAAATATGAAAAATACCTTTGAAAAATTTCGCCAACTATCGCAGTTCAATATTTTATGTATAAAAATCTATCGCAATCCAAGCTAACTATTAATATGACTTAATTTTTGAAACAGCTGAAAAATTTAACAAGTCATAAGTAGTAACTAAATATCAGTCAAAAATCCAAATTTTCAAATATCCTTGAAAGAGGTTTCATCTATTCACAATACTTGTTAAATATACGCCAGCATAAATGACAAAAAATTATATTTAGTGAACATTAGTACTCTTTTCCATATAGTATGTTGTGAATTGTGAATTGCAAGCTCGTTGCAAATAAATTTATAAAATTGTAGAACCCTAAGATGGCAAAATAAATTTTTCGAAGCGACCGCTGTGGATTAAATTATATCCATAATTTATCTTAGAACACTTTTCACCACAATATTTTAAGACCTCTATATCTTTTATGAATCTTCTTTTCCCCTTTTCTTGATCATATCATTCACATTTCAGCATTGGAATTAGTAATCAAATCAGTACCGATCCCTCGCATTCTAATTGGAAACTTGCATCGAATGCGATGCCTCAGAGCCTGTGTTTACGCTATGGTAATTTCAACGAGCAGTGGTGCCGGCCGAGCAATTGCACAGCTACGCATCCCAAATAAACTGTACAATATTGTTGCTGAGTACACCTGTAACATATTATTTACGAAACGTCCTAAGCAATCAATTCTGTTTTCATGTTGTTACAAACCATAAATTTTACGGCATTGAAGATTCAAGAGAAATAAATGGTAGATTACTGCTCCACTCCTACAATTCTCTCGGAGCACGTGACTCGCATGGTTAGCTTCTGAATGGTCGTTGGATTCAAGAACTGAGCGAAAAATAAGGGTCACACTGATTTCTGTTTTTATTACTGAAAATAGAATACGGACATTTCATCGCTTTGAGAATTATCTTTACATGGCACAATTCTACACTTATTCACTCCCACTTTCAGCAGTAACTCAGAATCATTTAAGGTAACTCGGAAACAAGCAACTCAACTGCCTTATTTCCCAGAAAAACGCCAAAAGACTGGGCAGAAGTGGGTATTAGAATATCAGGCATAGAATAAGGAAGAAATGAGAAAAATAAATTTGGAAAATGAAGAGGAATGAGAAGTAATCGGGCGATAGATCAGCTTCTCATGATATTACGACGCGGAAAGTACTGTAACTCGGTATGGATGAAGCAAACTAGCGTTGGTGCTACACAATTGTGCGCCACACATTCTTAATAATTCGCAAAGGGCAAAAGACATGTAGGAGGGCTATGCTCCACGTTTAGAACTGGCTTGTAAGATAGAAATTTATAGCGACACTAAAATTTATGGCGTCATCACACAACGGGAGAAGGCCGGCTAGTATACGTCCAAAATAACGTGTCTCGGCCAGCTTAAAATTACCATAGCTCGACAATGAAAAGTGAGAAGAAATCCGGGCTGTTTTTTAATTTAAACCACTAGACCGTTCTCATTGACAAAATTAATTTTGAAAACTGGGATATATATAAGGTAAAAATTGAGAAATTTAATTTTCGATACAATGGAAGCCTTGTGCATTGTCGGGAAAATATTTTAAAGCCTCAAAAACTATTTGGGGAATACCAGAAGGAAAGAGATCACACAATTAAAGAGAATCGAAATTTTAATTACCCAAGTTTTCCGTAACATAATAGTATAGCGACAACGTTTTCACTAAAGCCACTGTTTTCGCGGAGTTATATACTTAAGAAATCCAATCAAAAAGCCGAGTACGCGAGAAATGGCTTCAAAATTCTCTTCAGCATATTATACCGTTCTTTGCGGCCTACCATAGTTCTACTTAGCTTCATTTACATCATCTCCATTTGCGTTACCACCCAAATTCTCACGGTTTCCATGCTACGCGCTCTCAGTTATCTCAAATCAGCGCCAGTAGCTCGGGGCAAAACTCAAGTTTCTTCTTAAAGTTTAAATGACGTCCTATTTTAGTATTTTAGCTAAGAACGAGCTCAAAATTTGCTGTCAGAGTAAGACTGTGTGGGCACTGCATGCATACAAATGTCTCCTTTCCTACCCCGAGTCTCTCTTCTCTCCCTCTTGCCATCCCTTGGTCTTGGAAATACGGATGTCGGAACCCAAGATTTCCGAGGCCGCTTGCAAACGACCAGCTGCGGCGAGAAAACGAGAATTTCATTCTCCACTGAGTTTTAACTTCCTCGCTGTCCCTATCATGCGCGAGAACTGTAAAAACGGAACGGCTCCCGTCGATTGCACGCACCAGGCTCTGGATGAGAATGGAAGGCAATGTAGTAACTTTTTTACGGGGAGAAAAAGCAGTGTGAAATCTGCGATGGATACCAATTTTATTTCTCTTGTTTTTCGGTGATGAATGGCCGACGCTTGATATAACTCGGAAGTGAGTGTCTTCCATGAATGGGAAAAATATAGAAAGAGGGCATAAATATACCCACAGATGAGGAAAACGATAATGTTACGTGTACTTTACAAAGTATTAACAGAATGGCAATTGTGAACGGAAAGGAACAGAAGTTGGTTCTTAGTCTATTTCAATTCACTTTCCACAGTCCCTCTGTATGCCATTGAGGGTGTCTTAATACCAAGGGTTGCTATATTTCGGATACCTAAAACTGGGTTGCATCCTATTCGGAAAAAACTAGAACCTGGATAAAAACGGGATTTTTAAATAATAGTTATGCTAACGGTGTTAGAACTTTGATAATAAACTACGAAATACAATTATCACATGCAGCTGCGGTTGCTTGTTCTAGCACTTCACTCTGGAGGGCCGAGTCCGATTCTCGTTACAATCTGGCAAACTGAAGCATTCTTTGCCCCCGCCATGTAATAGCTAAATCCGGTTTCCTCGGAAAAAATAACAGGTAAATTTCGGCTTCTATCTCAGGGGTTCTATCCAGGTTGTAAGTCTGGCCCGGTTTTAAGTTTCCCTTTTCAAAAGTTCTGCTTCTATCCCGGAAAAAAATTACAGGTAAAGTTCGGCTTCTATCTCAGGGGTTCAAACTTGTCGGGTGGCATATTAATTCCTTCTTGAAGTTTCCTGTACTATGTTATTGCGTGATCTGAGGTAATTTGTCGGATCTAAGATCTGAGACTTTCCCTGGTATGAACATAGATAGTACATAGCCTTGTTAATATGAAAAAAGTACCTTAAAGTATTCATACATCTAAATCAGACAGATTTCTTTTGACCAATATATCTGCAAGTAAGTTGAATATTAATTATCGCTATATCGATGGATTCAGTCAGGGACAGTTTTAATGGGCTACAAACAAGTGATTAACGTTTATTATTATACCAATAGACTAAGATGTAACGTGGTACAATTTGATACGACGCTTTTGGCCTACAAATTTGTCACCACGTAAATCTCTGTAGAGTGGACTTAAACGGATACGTACGGGCACAGTCCATTGTCGAACTGGACAAGTTGGCTCATTGCGCAGGACATCAGGACAGATCCATCAAACTGGGTATGCCTAGGCTAAACCTGGATGAATGGTAAGCTTACTAATAACCTATGCTATGCTACACATCCCTGCGGTATTTTATGGAGTAGCCTGAAGATAAAATGTAGAAGAAATGTAACACAACATTATGTCGCAGAAATGTAACAGTATAGAATTGTACCATTAAAGAACTTCATGAACGCAACGAATTTCAACCCTAGACTCCAAATTGCCAACCAGGTGAGTTGGCCAGCCGTTTCATGGAGCGGAAAAGTGCTACGGGCTACTTTCTACAAACGAGTTTCCTTCCATTGTTTAAAGGAAGGACAAATATTTGAAATTTGCATATGAAAATTCATTTGTCGACAGCAGAATCGATGATACCCAACAGTCAAGTAGAAATAGTCAACAGGCATAAGAGCAATAGTTAGGAGAACCAATAGAATTATGACTCATTTTTTTCGGGTCTAATATGGGACCGCAAGAGTTGCCAAAGATTAATTCTATGGAACTCTCACTCTCACAAGGTAGATTGTTGTTTGTGTTGAATAACATACCATCATTACTGACACATAACACCGCTTTAAATGCCCGGCATGCTTTAGTTTTCTGATTAAATTATAATCCCGTAATATTCCTAGGTTAATAGTATTGAAATTTTTAATAAGAGGATTTATTTTAACCAGTGTGTAGCATATTAGCATGTTTTCCTACGCAGAAACCTTTCAGTTTTAGGTTTGACCGAGAATTTTTCTCTTGGCTGCTTCTGGCGAGCGTCTATCATCAAGGTGACGTACAGGATTCTGACCTGAGCAGGGATGAGGGAGATGGTTTGAGTACTGCATGCCTAGTGTGGAATCACCCCCTGCCACATACCGTACAAGATGACTCACACGATATCTCGTCATTGTATATTTACACATACAGGGAAGGTGATAGGGGGATGAACGGGTATATAAGCTTATCGAAGTAACAGGTAACGGACTGGAGTTTTCAATGGGAATTACGCAAAAAATCAAGAGAAACGTAAAGGCCTATTGCGATATGTTTAGTCATTTAAGAACAATTTTTTAATTGTTCAAAGGAATCCAATTCATAACCTTTGTCAAGAATTTGTAAATTGGCAGCGTTAAAATCACTTTAGAGGTCAGTATAGATTAAATGGTTTATACTGAAATTCTACAATGATAGAAACTATTGAATACGCAGTAGAATCTCGTTTAACCGAAATAATGGGGACGGAAACGTTTCACATATCTCCTTTTTCGGATAATCGATGGTTAATTACCTAGAGTTAACTCAGTGGAAATACGTGCGAAAATTGATTTTAACTTAACTTTAATTACATCGTCAAAATCAATAACTGTGCATCACTAATAGTCTATTTCTTCAACTAGTCGCTAAACTTCTACCTTATTCTCTCTTTGCAACGGTTTCGGGCACCCTTCTCTCCACCTCTTCATTAGGAACCAGTCATTGTGTGCTGAATCATTTTACTGCTCAACAATTTGTAGGGCCATCTGAAAAAAAACCCTCATTGTACCTATTACTACCAAAATTGGTCATCAAATGCCACAGAAGTTGATTTAAATTTAAAACATACTTTTATACTCTTCATTCTAGTCTTCAAATTGGTGTGGCTAGGTGTCCAATTGACTAAGCAGTGCTTTTTAACTGGCTCGGTTAACTCGCATTTCCGTTTCTCGGAGTTCCATTCTACGGGGTTCTCTTATTCTCCAATTGCTGTATTCAAAGAGAACGTGTAATCATTCCAATATTGTTTCTCTTAATCTGTAGAGTCACCAAATCCGCTCCTAGCAGCCACAAGTACACTATTCTGCATTCCATTTTGCTTTTTTTTCATGACACGGGAAAAAACCAGTGGCCTGATGAGTGCTGCGCACGAGTAAGTACAGTTAAACGATCAGTTGTCCATCGGATCTCAAAGGTATTTTTTCGATCAAAAGGAGCATGTTGGATTGGTGCTGTTGCGTCCATCACTTAACCAGACACACATATGATCCTCCTGACATGATGTTCCCGTCTGCACTCTTGCAATTATTCAAATCAAAGAGCTCTGACAGTCGGGCAGAGTGGGGGTTTGGGAGACGGGAGCGCAACGGTATCCCCTCTTCAATCCATTTCAAACTCCCCACGACAACATAATGGAGAGGTATGGGAGGGGCGCGACGCCATGCATCAAGGGGAAATCTGCGTGGATTGACGGATATGAAAAATAGTCGGTGGCATTAGGGAAATGAGAAAGGATATAAATCTGACACGGAGAGCACTCAGGGAGACCGCAGGAAAAGGTAGCGCTGTTCATTCGGCCGAACGTTCACCGCCCAAATATCATCCGGGAAGTATCATCACGCAGAAGCCGCACTCAAATCTAAATAGTTGGTATATTTACCAAAGAAAAAGGAGAAAATGCTCTCAATGTGCCTTGATATAAATCATTACTACTATAGGTGAACTCTTTAAAAATATGAATATCATTATTCATGGACAAAAATATCATACTCTGGCATGGGGTTTGAACGAAAAAATATTTATCTTCTGCAGAATTTCTAGCATTTGTATTTGGTGGTTCGGGTTCATAAATACGAGATTTTGAAGAACTCACTCCAGATTCTGACAACCTCGTCAATATCTTCTGCAGAATTTCTCGCATTTGTATTTGGTGGATTGGGTTGATGAATATTTTGAAGAACTCCCTTCACATTCTGAGAATCTTGAGTTCAAATTTGCGATGGGGTCGAGAACTTTTTTTTAGAGGAAAACTAAACCACAATTATAATTAGCTTGTATCTGGCTACATAGATATTATATATCACCGTAAATATCTAACATCCACAAAGAATTATGACGCTTGAGTGGCTGAAATAGTAACATATCTTGTTGTGGCATCAAAGAGATATGGATTTACCATTTCGTTCATAGGTACTCTCGCTAAATTTACCGTCGTAGATGGTTCATTACGCGGTCAACCTAAATGTGACCGGGTTTTCAATTTACCTGCCCATAACCCTATTCCATTCCTTTTCCTAAATGGTTTGGAGCCACTCCTTGCCTGTGGGCAATCCCACGGGATTAAACGCATTGGCGAAGGTGCCCGGGGATTCCTCCGGTAAATTAATCCTTTCTCCCCATTAACATCGTAGATTGTATAGCGTAGGATTGTTTCAAGAACTTTCGCAGGTTTCAGAGAGCAGTTTAAATGGCAGCAGCAGCAGCAGAACGAAGACAATTGGAGTCACTGTAAATTGGTTTGTATCGATGAACAAAGATATTCATGCAGATGAAGACAATCATCAATGGACAAATGAAGGAGCTGCAGGGAAAAGATTTTGATAAAAAACCAGCGAAGTAGAGGAGGCCAAATTTTTGAACAAAAGGTGTAACACAATATAGCCTTGAAAACAGTATATACTAGAATGGAAAAAATGAAAAAAAATATTGAGAAAGACAAAAGATGACGTACATGCAGACAATTATTTGCGAAGTCAATACGCTGAACTATGATGGAACAAAGCCTTTGGTGAAGAGGGGAGTGGAGTGGATAGCTAGTGGGAATTAATTTTCAATTAATAGCTTCTGATAATAGTGGCAAGGCAATATAAACAGAGGAAACAGAGCGATATTATCTTGACTACAGTTGCGATGGTAATAAGTTGGCAAACCGTCTTTAGTAAAAATATTACCCGAATTCTATAGTTAGGATCAGAAACTAAACTGCTCCCTCAATGAATAATGCATTGCTAGACAAATATATGCAAGAGTTATACAAAGCGTAAGGATAGCTATTTCTTGGACCAGTGTATTAAAATATAAAAAAGCCCCAGCGATGGACCTCGACACAGAGAGAAAAAAAATTGTATTCACATAGCAGTGAAAGCAATTACTTAAGATTTATTCCATTTAGCTTGTAAACGTGCTATTTCGACGGGAGACTGATTGGTGGACTGCAAACAAAAAATGAAACAGCGATAAAAAATGCATCGCTACCATCACTCTACAGGATAACGGCAATCGCTGCTTAAAAACACGTGAAAATGGGACTTGAGGGCTTCGAGATCAGGGATGCATGTTAACTTTAAGCTAACCATGCATCAAGTTCCCAGCAACTTCAGAGTACTGGCACGTATTTCCTACAGCTTATGTGTAATTCAAAAAGCTGAATGCCTTAAAAAAGTTTGATTCAAGGAATCATGAGAGTCTCCTATATTAACCAATACCATTTAACTAATTATCTCCGCTCAATAATTTGATTGTTGCTCCAAGAAGCTAACAATGGCCACTCATTTTTATTTCATGATAACAGGCAATGTGAATTAATTTCATTTATCCCAGAAAATGTTATTTGAGACTAATTTCCATTTTAAGGTGGCTCCTGCCTCAGGGTTACGTACTCCCAATTTTTGAAAAACTAGAACGTAGCATCTTTAAAGTGCGCTTTATCAACTGAGATGAAGATAAAATACGAAATAAAGGCAATTTTTTAAACTTTAGGTCAGCCTTGAAGCAGTAGACTTTTAAGATAGGCTCTTATGGAGATAGCTCAGATTACATTACAAAAAAAATCAATTTGAACAAGGAAGCATATTCAAGAATTCGATTGGAACTGTTAATAGGAAGCGAAAAGTCTTTATAATTAGAGTAAAAACAAAATATAAGCATCCAACCATCAATTTATAAAAAGTTATTAGCGAAATACTGCCATAACCGAAGTCAAAATGCGATAGTTCCACGCTAATGGCGCAGTGGTCAGTTCCAATGGCTGGACAAATGTGGTCTTTATAAATCTATTTGCGGAATAATCTGCGTATTTTGTACATTAATTTTGGTTTTCAACAGGTAACGATTTCATCAACAAAAGCAAGGTTTTTTAAACTGAACAAATAAAAATGTGTAACCTACTATTTGCCTTGACTGACATAGGCAAGATAGAGTCACCTTAACTCTATTTATTCGTAATTTAAAGAGATAATATTAGCTAACTCATGTGAAACATTATAATGTGTCCTTTCGTCAGCTTCGTTACTTTATATCAGATATGATAGCATTTTATTACTTAACTATCGGTGCGTAACGCAAGTAAGGTTACACTTAACGGTGATCATTTTCCATTCCAAGTACATAAATAATTTAGCATTTTGCACTAACAATTAATGGATCCATTCTAAAGAAACCTGACTATTACATTTATTTCATTAAATTTTAGCATAGAAACTTACTTTCCGTTTCGTCCTAATGAGAGGCTATATGCCAAAGCGCTGAACAAAAACCATTTTCGGATGAAAGCATTTTTTTAAAATATTTTTTTTGTTTTTTTATGCTTCGAAAAGTAAAGGAAAAATTTCACAGCAAAAATAGGTAAATGAAATACTCTTCCTTCGACGCCCTAGTAAAAAATGCGCATTTAATCCGGCGAAGATTTGAAATTATCCTTCATCAATATCTTCTAGATGAGGCGAAGATAGACGATCATTTCCGCCTCTTCACTTCCTAATGGATCAAGTCAGTAAACGGAAAAATTGTAAACGGAGAGAGGCTTAGGGGAAAATCCTCGTCACATATTCGACGGCGAAATTATGTTCGTACCAGTGTAACACATGGGCCGGGAGGGTAGCGAAAATTCGTCACGTTTCGGCCGGCAAAAGAGTCAAATGTTGACACAGGGTTGACATTTTTTATATTTTAGAAGAAAAATGTTTTATACGGCAATACTATTTAGAATTGGTGCTTAAATTGATACGTTAAATGTCTGGTCCATGAATGCTATGATCTATGAAGCTGAATTAAGGAAGTCGTCGGATAGAGTAAAACTATATTTTAATCGATTTCCTTGGGTATTGTAGCTAAAATGAAATGGGAGACTTAAACTATTTAAAAAGAAAATGTTAGTACTTGAGGTATGTATAAATAAATAGGGTTAGCACGATTTTTCCCCAAAACAAGTTGTGTTATGTTTCATATGTCTTCTAAAACATTACGCGTTTTTTTCCTGCTTGAAAACAGTATGTCGACAAGATGCCGTAAGGGTGACATCACTAAAAGGTATGGCAAGCAAGCAGCAATACGACGTATGCTCATGTGATCTTAGGCTCATTGTTGGTGTGTTGACTAAATAATCGTTTCCTTCTCACTTTCTGGAAGATAATGAACTAGTAAGACTTGGGAATTACCCTTATAATACATTTAAATTACAGAAACCATACCGTGCGATGAAGTTAGCCCACCAAGATGCTGTTTGAACCACGAACCACAAAATATATTCAAAGGATTACTACGAACGTTGTTAAGAAATTATGAAATAAGAATGCTTGTGACATCACCATATACACATCGGCTCTGTTGATTTTCGATAAAAAATTAATTTTTTACAATTCTTGAACATGAGAGATGCTTACTCTGCGAATTCCTCACTGCACAGCCCTTTTGAGGGTCAGAATTAGATCAAATGTTAATTCTTAGCGCAAACTCTACATGAAACTTGTAGACGCATCTTCGATATCCCTTGCATAAAGTGACCTTAAGTAAATCAAAACTAAATATACGATTTGTATAAGCGACACAAGCAAAGAATAATTTGACCTACGTGCAATAAGTACCCATAATGTTTAGTTCATACTATTTAGGGTCAATAGTCCAAACTTGATAAATATAATTGTAGTTATTTCTAATCTCCGCGGCAGGACTACAGATAGGAATTAGGGTTTGCATTAATCCATTTCCGTTCTATCTAGGTTCAAATTTTGACAGATTTGAAAACTTATCCTCAGGAGCCTTGATTTACTCTCACATTTCAGTAGTCGGTCCGTCGGAGAGGAGGTAAAAATATTCATCCAATGGCGTCCTACAAATCAGGATCTAGTCCAATTCCAGCACCTAGTTTTTCCTCATCATTTCTGATTCCCCAAAATATTACCTCTAATTTTTGCCCATTCACCTGCCCATAGAGGGACAAATGACCTAAGTATCCTCACTTAAACACATTCCTACAAAAAACATCTATGGAAAATACAAAAAATATGCCATCGCACTCATAAATTGAACCAATAGCATGGGATATCGAAGGGAACGTGTATTAATTTTTTAAGGGGAAAATTAACAAATATTCGGCAATGCGTGGAGAGCACCTCATATTATAATTAATCCTTCCTGTCTACCTTCATAAATCTATATTTCCCGTGAAGTAGGGCCACGCCAGCAACGAGTGCCTTGCTGTAGCTATTTGCAAATTTTGGCGTTTTCCTACTGAAACGACGCTTGGGCATGCAAGACGCCCCATGACTTTGACCAAAATTAAAGAATAAATATTTCCCTTTGTGTTATCAAATATTATACGCGCAAATTTTATTCTACCGAATTCCGAAATAAAAATGAGGACAATGGATGAACCGGGAGTCAAGAGTGCTATTTTTTAAATTAATTTTTCATGGTAATATTCGTATCACGCCGATATGAACAATGTCGTCTTTAGAAAACCTTGCATTTTAAATCAACCTCATCATTACACAATACTTTTGATCGATAAGAGAGGTTTTCAGAAGGTTTCTTTCTGAGTGGGGCATGTATTTGGCCGGAAGATACGGTCACCCTACGAAATCCTACTCATAACAATACTTAACTAGGGAAAGTGTTCACCAACAGCAGAGGTAAGCCCCTCAATGCTTTTATCTACAAAGTCAATGCCCAAATGGACCTCAGATGACCGTCAATATTAGAATACAATCCAATAGGATTCATTTTATGATTTCACAATAAAACTTTTCTCTGTTCTGAAAACGCAAAAACCTAATACACACCCCGCAGTAAGTTTAGGGAGATTAAGTAGAACTTCATCTGACGAGATGGACTGTTATCGTTCAGAACCCCTCTTAGGGGAATGAGCTGCGTATATATCACTTGGGTCCCTTAAAATTACAATCCTTTAAAAGGGGAGCGACGTTAATGGCCGGATATCTTATCGAAAAACATTCCGCGTCCAGCAGAGAAGCACTAAAAGTTAGTAAAACGTTCCCACTAGTCCTGAGAGTTTGTATTTCCGGAGAACCTACCAGCTCAGTACCACATATACATTACGCTGCTTTACTTCAAGTGGCCGACGCTTTGCCTTCCGCGGCGTTAGATTAACGCCATTGCCTAGGAACCCTTGGGGGCAGAGGAGGAAATGAAATGGTGGAAAAAACTAGGGAACCCACTTGAAACGGAGGGCATTTAACATATTTCACGTTCCCCGTGTTCCTTCGCTAGAGGACAATTCCGTATTCAGACCACGTAGTCAGGGGTTGGCTTGGGAAAATATGAGCCTCAACTTCTTTCCCGGGGAAATCTAGTTTTCCAATCTTTCTAGACTCACCTGGCCAGCCTGAACAGTAAAAAGAACGACTTCCCTCAGTATTCTCGGCCATTTGGTGAAAAAATTTCCCTTTACATCAGCTTCTACGACCTAAGTATCATTTGCATTCTACGTTCATTTGCACCCATTCCGTCGAATATTTCCTCACACCAGATTTCGATAAACGCTGCACCTGGCTATATCGTTTCGTGAGACTTATAGAATTGGAAAAAGTCTCAAGAGATCATTATTTGTATAAATTTACGCAGTGAAAAAACAAGAGCAAAGAAAAAAGCATTTATAAGAAAAAACTTAATGAAGGATTTAGCCTTTCATTGCAAATAGATGGAATACAGTTTTTGTTTATGAGAATTTGGCTTACCCTGGGTTTGAATAAATATTAAAATTACTTGGTATTTTATCTCAGTGTTTCATTTTGAGTCAACCGGTTTTGTCGCATAGGCGATATCATCAGGTTTGATGTCGCCAATGCGAAGAGTCCAGTTGACTAAGAATAAATCACTGTGAAAAAGACCTAGTAATTTTGAAATTTATTCAGAATGGATTTTCACAAAGTGAAGCCTGTCCCCATTGAATTTACGCAAAGTTTCGTTGAAGGGTTGACATTCCATTTGGCGTCGTGTCACTATGTCTTTATACCACATTTCGCCGGCTATCCAGCAGGTTTCTTCAAGTCTATTTACCTCAGCAACAGAACACTTAAAGCAGTCTGAAGGATAGCCAGCGAAATATTGTCTACACGATGGAAAGTCCCAAAAATTGGAGGATAATAGTTTCCGCATTGGGATGGATTATTAAGTACCATGCATTGAATATAATTTTTACTACGTACTTAATACAGCAAAAAAAACAAATAAAAATCAGTATGTTTTACTCGAGATTTTGCCTCTATAAGATCTTGTGACATACATATTAATGTATGATACATGGTATTTAAAGCTATTTTCATGACGAGTATTTGACAACAAAAAACGAAATAACTATGAAAAGGTGTCTAGGAAAATCACTTTGCATAATTAAAATTCCCATTAAAATATCTATATTTTGCTGATTGTTTTATAACCAAACTGTAACCAAGGACACAGATAGATATTGACCGGAAAAAAACTAAGCAACATTATATGGTAAGTGTATTTATTCATAATATAAATGAAATGAATTCTTAAGGAGCGAGTATGAGGCTCAGGACAAATCTTAAAAAAATATATACTCATCTCAAATAATGTCCATATGGTGAACTGTTATTTATTGCTACATACTAGTCATTAAAATACTACAAGCTTATGTAATAAGGCAATCTATTTATCAATTAAAATTAATTACAGTTTTAAAACAATATATTATGTTTTATAAATGGTTCATGATGTACTAAATCGATGCGAAACCAGTTAAATATGTCATAAGGGAAATTCGAATCACTGGAACTATTAAACTATTAAGGCGACGATGAAGTACTACACTCACCCTTCTCCATTTCAAAATGGTAGAGTTAAGAACTTTGCCCCGAGGCTGGATCTTGGTAAATCACTTTACGGAAAGTGTCCACAGGTTAGAAAGTTCATCGAAAATAATCGCTGATATACTTAGTCTGAAAGCATTCGTAATGAAGTTAGCTTTGCAAGACCTTAAGATGGTTGGAGCGACATTCTTTTACGTACAGCTTTCCGTGAAACTTTGCTCACGTGTACTAATTAGTTATACGTATAGATAAAAGCGTTTCATGTTACCGATTTGGTTCCTTGAAACTTTAATACTATTTTTACACATGGTCTTGAGGCACGTTTACATATATGTCGAAATAATTCAATTCTGTGGGTACAGATTTTCTCCTCGACGCAAAATATACATTTTACATTATCATAATGGCTCCAAATAAATGACAAGATATCATATTGACTAAAAACACAACAGTATTAACAAGCAATTTTTGCTAAAATTTTGAATTCCGCATGCTAAACACAAGTCATAACAATCAGTATGTTTCATTGGAGACGGAAATTTTATTGCATAATTTATTTGAGGATAGCCGGCGAAATATGGTCCGCACGATGGAAAGGCTCAAATAGTAAAAGCATAAACATAGGAAGATCATAGTTTCTACATCGGAATAGAATACTAAGAACTATGCATTGAATATAACTTTTAATACGCACGGAATACAAGCAAGAGATAATACATTAAAATCAGTATTTTTCACTTGAGATGTTGCCACTGGAAGGTTTTCTAGCATACAAATTACAGCATAATATGTTTGTTAGAAGATCTTGTCACATTCCTCAATATTTCGGCATTCATATTTATTTCCAACGCATTTATGTATTTAAGAGAAGTATGTTCCAAGAATTTTTTTAAATACTTGAAAATTTATTAAAATGAGCAGTCAATGACTCGCGATTTGCGCTCCAAGCACCTTAAGTGCGGGTCGCGAGGAATGGTTGAAAACTTGGGGCAGTGTCGCGAATTCAATTATGCGGTTTTAGTTGTTTAGATACGATACAGTACATTGACCACAAGCAATAGTTTTAAGCGTAATTTAGTGGAACTAGTTCCCAAGAGATAATTTCTCATTTTGTACATACCATACATTTTCTTCTGACCGAATTTGGCTTCAATGTCCATTGTACCAGTGGCAATTTGGTAATGACATTGATACAAATATATAGCGTGACTTTTTAAGGAAAGAGGTTTATTCTTTAAAAAAATTACTAAAAGGAAAAAATAACGTTTTCCAGCCACCACCTGGTTCTGCAATGCCCATCAATAATAGATAAAACAAAAGATTAGTAATAGATAAAAATTACATAAAATAAAATTTCATTTCTTTCACTGGCAGTATTTTATTCATTCGTGCAACTAAATCAGATACTCTGGCCGCATAAAGTGGAGAAAGGCGCCAAATGAAAGGTACCAGAATACAATTTCTTGCTATTTCATATAAATTTGACCTGCCACGCGCATCAGTGAAATTTTCATAAAACATGCGTGGATTAGCTCGAACTTACGCGTATTTAGTGAAATGGTCTTTTAATGACCGACAGTTTTGATTGAGCCGTGTCTCGAATGATATAGAAATTGCCCATGACTTAAACTTTTGGAACGTTAGGGAGCTTCACTCTCAAAGCTCACGGGAAGATTTTTGAGAACAGTACGCTTTGTACGCAGGTGGAGTCAATGAAATGACTCGGATTTTGTTTAGATGATTCATATCCAAAAAGCAGTTAGACCGTGTTTTTTAAGGTTTTGAGTATCCTATATGAGATAACTGACGACTCGTGAATGTACATAGTTGACTTAAGCAATTATTGATTTCTCCACTCCATTTTAGTCATCAGTTATCCTGTATGCATTAAAGTAGCAGAACATTCGATTTATGGAAAACGAACAGTAGGGTCAAACGGCGTTTAATATATTATATTACAACTGTATCTATTCCAGGGAATTTTATGGTTCTCCATACAGGAGTATTCTTATCCAAGAATTTAAGTCAAGAAGACTCAATGTTTTACTATTTAAAACGAAATTATAGCTGTCTTTCTCAACATTAAATTAATTGACCTCATGCTTGACAGGAGATTATACCTCTGACCAAGGTATAATTTGGATGGAATTAGAAACACGGAAGATAAGAAGGAAGTTGAATCGATAAAATTAAAGAATAGGTTTAATAATGCCAATTTCAATTCGCAGGGTATTGAGCCAACATAGCAATGGGAAACTAAATTAATTTAAATTAATAAGGTAATCACAACGCATTTCAGTTCAAATGAAAACAAAACGTGGTTCAATATAATTTCTAAAAGAGCAACGTAACTAATTAACACATACCTGACAATTACAAATTCTAAATTTATTCATTATCTATTGATTACATTATAATTAGGTAATGCATCAAAAGACAAGGACAAAAGTGAATTCATTTGTGTATACAAAAATAACTTTTCATTAACAATAAATTAATTACATTTTATAAACTACATGTGGAAACAAATCAGTAATTGCTGGCATATAATTTGAAATGCGTAAGATACGATCTCTAAAAAACATGAAAAGGTGAAAATAATTTGAATAAAATAAAAAATACAAGATAATTAAAATAAATTAAAATTTTCAAAAGCATATCAATCTCTTCTGAAAACAATTTATTGCGAGAAAAGCCCCGAAAGTCACAATGATTTTAAGAAATACATTAATTGAAAGATTTTTACTTGTCAAAATTTTAATTTGCATTCATACTTTCAATAAATTAGAACCATTCTCTTAATCCTGTTCAGTTACCATATTTTAAAGCGGCAAGCATTTTGAATCATAAAGTGTAATAGCACAGGCTCTTCATTTGCAATAAGATGCGCACATGGCCATATTGAATGGATCAGATTTTCAGTTAATACTGGAATAGCTTTATTATTATAGGCGGCATTGTCGTGGTACCGTAGGAATTGACCGAGATAAATGCTTCATGGAAAATATTTCCAAAAGAATTTAATTATAAATCAAATTTACGGCCAAGCAGCGTGCTCTGGCCATGTTAAACGGATCAATTTTCGCATACAAAACAGGCGCCACTTTCGAGCCTCAAGACAACATATTCTATAACCTTCAATCTATGGCCAAAGTCAATATTCAGCTCTGGCGGCGTGATCGCCCGCCCAGCCCCACTCAAACTTACATCAATTTGGATCGTGAATCGGATCCCTTATCGCGACGAACCGAACACGGGCGAAAATCTCTGGACCCTCTCGGCCGACTCTTTCTTGTAGGTCCAAGCCTTTTTAGCGACCTATCCCTGATCCGCCCATGTGGACTCATCGACCCCTGGGCTATCTCAAGGGGTCGACGCTGACAAAAGGAATCCCCAGTGTGGGTTTCAGGAGACCGCGCCTCCTTACTCTCGACGCTTTTCCGAGAAGCGGTGAGGTCATGACGTCACTTCATTTGATTTTTCCCCACTCTCTCATCTCCAGCCATCAATTTCCCCTCCCGATACCCTCCCACTCCCCCACGCAGACTCACTATCTTTCTCCGGCACTTTCTCTCGTCGACCTTCGAGGCCCTTATCTATTCCTCTCCATTCCGACTGGCCGCACAAGGCGTTCATTCGTCCAAACTCTTCCCAACCTCTTCCAATGTCCCTAGCCGAGTGATAGCGAACCTTTTGAACTCGGCGTGTCAACATCCATGAAAAAATAAGACCTAGCTTAGCACGGGTGCCATGTCACATCAAGCTTGTCCGAAATTTTGCGGTGGCCATAAAAATATTACATGTTTTGCATATTTATTGGAAAAAAAGGGGAAGTTTATCACTTTTTAAGGCTTATTAAGCGAGGTATCATTTCAGTTAGAAATTAAATTTCATTTAGAAATTAAAATTTTTGAAGTTTTCCAATGAGGAATATTTAACCCTCATATGGATTTACGAATTTAGTTACGTCGTTGGATTTACGGCGCCGCAGCGGCGCTGCGTTATATTTTTTCATTATCTTTGAAACTTGGCCTTTCTTAGCATGTTTTCTGATTAATAATGCTAGTGACTTCTATTATATTTATTTTTAACCGTGTTTTGCAAGATTTAACCCATTATTACAGAAGTTATAGCTCAAAATCTTTAACACTGCATTCTTTTCCGTTTGTTGTCGTAATACTCTCTTTTTTGGTCCCTTAGACGGTTATTTTCAAATGAAGGTATTAATTTCATGTGTAATGGTTGTTTGAAATATTTTTTCTGGTATGAAATGCTGGATAAACTGCGCTTTATCATGTACACATTGTTTTATTTTTTATGTATCCAAATACTAAAAATGAGGACCGAACAAAAGTAAAATGGGTCGATGTAAAATAATGTTGCTTCACTACGTACGCCCACATGTTATATGTTTGTAGCGTGCGCAGAAGCCTGAGTTCTTTAACGTT
This sequence comes from Ceriagrion tenellum, assembly GCA_963169105.1. NCBI lineage: Eukaryota > Metazoa > Arthropoda > Insecta > Odonata > Coenagrionidae > Ceriagrion > Ceriagrion tenellum. Next base: position 36,788,815 of record OY720642.1, on the reverse strand, counting down.
AATAATTGAAAAAGGGTTGGTGGAGTGAGAAGAGACTAGTGATACCGTCGTGATTTTAAGGGCTATATTCTGACGATCAAGGCAAATGTAACGGACATTCTGGGAGTTTATATCCTGCAATTTCTAAAAAAAAGAAAGGATGAAAGTCAGATGGGTTGTGAAATATGAGTAATGTGGGACAATCAGCGACGCGTCAAAGAGTCCAGTGCCGCATTGGAGGGTGGGCTAGAAGAGTCGGTATTTTCGGCCTACAGCGGAGCCCATTCCCTCACTGAGGATGTCTCCATAGAGATGGACAGGTAAAAAAGATGCGGGGGAGTGCGGCAGATAAGGTTTTGCTTCTGGATTGGTGGGAAAGGCCAAAATAATTATTTCTAAGAAGTTTGGGTTGTAGGTGGTAAGAAAGAAGGAGCGAGAAATGGAAAAAACATGGAATACGATGGCATGTTTTTTCCTCGGTCCGGCGCTGCGTGAGGGACTGATGGAAGGGAAACTACTGTTCTGGGGTGACCAAAATACCCTCATGCTGGGAGGACCCCCCTCACCTTTTCTTTCCGTAGCATTGCACTGACCCAAACATTGAGACCATCCGTACTTTCCCACTATGCTTCCTTATTTGTCATCCTACGCCTACTTTCTTCCCCCCACAAAAACTGAGTGAACTTCTCCTCACCTCCAACGACCCACCCGAACTAGACCTTCTCGGAATGAATGGAGGGCCTCCCCGGGGCGCTTTGCGATAAGGCGCGGATTTCCTGTCCCTCACGCAGCGATGGAAGGATGAAGAAAGAGTAGCCTATTGTGTCTAATTGCCTCCTTACACTCTCAATCTTTCTCCACGATTCGGATTTTCTATGCTTACCTGGCCTAACGATCCCGGTATTTCCTGATCCTTGGCAGTCGACCCACCACCATGTTTCTCTGCCCCTTCACCTCAAAAAAACCTCCATAGAATTACCCACCTTTCTCCTCCTCACTCACCCTTTCACGTTGGTAAACTTTGGAGGTCTAAAACCCCTGTGCATTTGAGTATACAAAGAAACGAGAAATATATTTACAAATTTTCACTGTGGTAATTCGTCTATGTATTTTTTCATCATGAAAATATTTTTACCATGTAAGTTCTGTCAATGTCAATCCATAGGTAAACAGTTACGTCCTAGGAAATAATATTATCGCCAGCAATTTTGTTAAGACTATCGCAGCCGCAATGGAATATTTTCGAATGAGAGGTACGAGACATAATACCAACCGTGCGATGTGTTCTTCACGGTGGTCAGTCAAACTTCTGAATAGTCGTCCTGAACCTCAGCTACTCATTCAACGTGAAATTTCCACACGAAGGTAAAGAGGCGCTATTGCATGAATTCTGTAAATATATTGTCGTTAAATTTTCTTAGGATTGCTGCTTGGTATAATTATATACATAGTAACCCTGGGATGTCCCCAAAGTTGGCCATCTGCACAGCAGGTACGCGGACGCGGAGGAGAGACGCGGAGTGGAGAAGGTACCCTAACAAAATAATGCCAGAGGCCATGGAAAAAAACACCCTTAGGCTAGCCATGAGTTTCTAAGTATTATTCTTACAAATAGATGAAGTTTTGTCAATTAAAATTATAAACAGGCAAAAATTATGATTATTAGATAAAAGACGAAGCATAATTGGCATAGTAAAATTTTCCCTTTGTTAAACAATTTAATTTTGTTTATAAAGTTTAAACTTTTAAATATTATGGTTATAAATAGAAGATACCATTTCATACGAAACATAATAACTTTTAAATTAGTATTGAGAGTGCAATCCCTGACATTGCGACGAGGAAACTCTCGGCGCCGCAGCGGTGCCGTAAATCCAACGACGTGACTTTTTTCATTAGAGGCCAATAAAATAAAAACTATGCACACTATACGTACAAAAATATATATTTAGCCTAAGAATGCAGAAAAAGTAGACTACTGAAAGTTTCAGAATGATCCATGGGAATGGAAAATTTTAAAATCATTTTAAAAACCCCGAGCGCCGCTAAGGCGCAGAGAATCCATATGAGGGTTAATAAATTTTCAAAACTCAATTTATTTAGTTGTACATACACATATTTACATCCATACACATATAAATATAACAGAAAATTGCCTTTGTAAATTGTATTGTATCTTATTATCATTACATTGTATCAACATCATCCATCACAATGACCTATCAACAAGTAATAACACGACATATTAGTACAATATAGGTCCTGAAAAGCTATTTATATAGCTTGTCAGCAGGTTCCCATTATTATCTCATAAATATTTATTGTTGTCAAATACATGTTTGTATAATTTTGTAAGTTAGAAAAGATTTGAAAAAACCTCTAATCCATATTATTTAACATTCTCAGAGCCATTTTTTAATTTATTTTTAGCTTTACTTATTTTAGTTAGAATATTTAAGTTATTGGGAATATTACTGAATATGGTTGGGTCCTTTGTTCGCATTTTGAATAAAAATATCTTCCTTCCCTAAGATAAAATCTGCCCAATATTGCACTAAATTCTGATAAAGTTACCAAAAAATACCAACTATTTTACATAGGAGATCGCACTTGTATTCACCCCAAAGAGCATTTATTTACAAAATGAATTAATCATAACGTTTATTCTCGTCAAAAAATGAACAATGTGTTTTTTAAAAGCTATTTTTAAAAATAAATCAAATAACCACCGCATTAATTTTTTCAGAATCATAAAAAAACCTTCCCCTATGAAGAAGTTTAAACGTACCGCGTGAAAAGAATGAGTCAAGTAAAAGATTTATACAGAAATTTTCATTTAATTAGTGAGAGGTTCAGAAATATGAAAGTATATTATTGCATCGTTTATAATACAATAGTTACTTACGCTTCCTACAGATACTGGAGTTAAACGTAAAATTCGAATATGGTCTCCATAATCGCTAGGAAAAATCTCACTCAAACAACTTGAGAAACATTTTACTTTAAAATCATAATAAAATGATTATTCACTGTTTAAAATAGTTTTTCGTCAAGTTTTGATTGCTCCTCGACAATAACCGTGTATGAACAATGCTTGTCACACTACGTATTTTGGCGTGTCACCTTTCACACGTATGTCACGGGTTCCTAATCACTGTTCTAGCCTTTTTTTCCACGACTTCTAAAAGCAATTCCGTATCATGAAGTAAAACGAAAAAAAATCATCTCCAGTCTGAGACAAGACGTGAAGTTACAAAGAGTGCTACATTTGATTAATAAGAATGGAGGAATTCAGATAATATCGTAGGGGTATAAAATCATTCTCCTGGTTTCTGATTCATAATCTGTTTATTATTGTCTTCCGAATACATCGAGCTGGAAGCTTTCAAAACAAAGTTTGTCATCTCCTCCAAGTAGTTCGGAAAATTTATCTCGCGGAATTAGAAGCCACGAACGCAATACCTATGTTAATTTTTTCATATGTAAAACGATTCACTTTCTTATTTTCTTCATCACTCCTTTCTGTTACTGTCACTCCCGCGGCAAAAGGGAACTACATGCTGTTGTCCTAGAGTGAAAGTTATCTCCAACCTTCACTGCTACTCATGGATTGCTTGACTGATGGAAGACACATCTAGAGAGGTCCATTCCAGCACTCCTTTGAAATATTTTTTTTTACTCTTGCCTCCTTCTTTCGTCAGGCAAATGAGCCACCCTTCGAAGAGAAAGTCATCGCTCAAGAAGGAGACTATTTTTCGGACGATAAAAGAGCGACCCAAATGAATGTGACCAAATCCAGCGGACGTTGGAAGCAAAACGGTAGAGTAAAACTGTATTTAACTAGAATGAATGAAAATCCGGATGAAATTTACTTATTTTTACCTGGGTTTTTGTACCTACCTATAATAAAATTTTAAAAATGTCATTGCATTCTTCAGTGTTCTGCTCTTTTTATCAAAATCATAAACATGTCATCCTCCTCAGTCAGTAAAATGCAAGCCATTATAACCTGAAAGGTGTTGTGTTCAACCAAAGGGTACTATTGTATTCAGTGGATGAACCCAGAGAACTATAGTCATAAAAATATATGAGTAAATAATATGTAAAGAGCATAGTAATATTGGTAGAGAGCAGAATAGTATAACTATAAATAGTAGTCTAATTTGTCTACACGGTTACGTTGCATAACGGAATGAAAAAAAAGTTTAAGGATGTTTTCTGTCTTTCATCCTTCAATGAGAGTTTTAAACGAGACTTAGTGCCATTTTCAGAAAATTGGAACCTGAAGAAAAAAGACAAATTGTCAAAACCGGGGTCGTGATAATAAATACCTGCAAGTGGAGTTAACACAGTTACTTATCTCTCCCTAAATGGAAAAATTCCACAAAGTAAAGCCTACAACCAACCAAATTGATTTATGATAGGAGGAAAAGGAGAACCTGATAGGAGAATATATAGTCATAATAGTCTTGTGATTGCTTGCTTTCCCATCTTTGATTGGATGTCGTATCAAACGAAGTGGAACATTGACCCCTGAGAGTTAGTCGTGATGTCAAACTCCAAAGTTTTCATTTAAAATGGCTTTGACAGACAGCTAACTGGATGGCTCTTCAGTATCCAAATGAATCGGAGAACACGTTTAATTCCTATATTGTCCAATTTAATCTTTTATCACCATGCTCCTATTTATTCATTACGTTCAACGGATTTCATCATATTTTGCTTTAGCTATCACCTCATCCATTAAGGCTCTGAATATAAGATCACGATAGCATTCTTTCGTCCCTAGTTTTCTCTATAAACCATGGTTAATGCTCAATTCAACTAGGACTGAACAAGTAGAACGTTATGCTCTTAGGAGGCTGAAATATCAACAAAGTGTCCAAGAAAAAGAACATCACACATGGAATTATTAATTGAAATTTCACCTATACATGATTTATTGAACATTCGTTGTTAAACGAAAACTTAAACATTTCTAAGTTATATCTGTACTCTAGTTGATAGACAAGGAAAATAATGAGTTAAACAAAAGGCCTAGAAACATTTTAAATGCAATGGAACTGTCTTACGATTACTTCGTGCGCTGATAAATCCCTCGGTTATTCCATTACAACGGCTTGAAAACTATTATAAGTGCCCACAAATTGGGTCAATGCCGCGCGCAGCAAACAGCGTAAATTCAAGAATGAAAAACAAAAGAAAAATTTTTCGGATCATTTTCGACACGGGAACTCGAATTCCATTCACCAGGAACGGATTGTGGCTTGTCTCGCCCCTAATGGGCCCCCTTCCAAATTGTGTGTAGTTTCGAGAGAAACGAACTTCTCATTGTCCCCCGTCGAGTCAAACACGGAAAAAAGAGCTGAACGCGCACACTTCTTCGTCAATCCTCCTTCGTCTCGAATTTAATGCTTCGACGCCCCCTGGGGCCCCTTTGGAAACTTCCTTCCTTTCTTGTGGCTGTCCACTTCCTTCTTTTCCTCAATTCTCAACCCCTCCCTCCATCGGGGACATTATGAGTCCCGGAGGCTGAGAAAAAAAATTATTAAAAGGGAAAAGGGGTCCCTAGCATTCGTTCAACCATTTACTCTCAGACTCCCTTGGCCACTCGTAGTGAATAAAAAAAGAAAAAGAAACTCTTGGTTTCCTCCTGACCCTAATCTTTAGATTTCCTCATCCCTTTTCGAGGGACCTTAAAGCTAATTCATATAGAACAAAAGGACGCATCTTTAAAACCTAACGTAACGGAAGAACCATTCTCACTGCTCACAAATCCATACCATAGGGAAAGGACGTTTCCAAAGGTAGTTGTACGTTGAATATACGAATGTAAGTAAACATAAAACCGATTTGTACGGATAACTAGAGTATCGCTTGAGGATTCCACGTTACTCAAGATCGGCTGCTCCAAATACAAGTATATCACTAAAGTAAACGGCGTAAACTGATGTGCTTCTATCGTAAAATGACTTTAATTTCAATTTATTCATATTCTCTCAACTTCCAGAAAAAAATGTCTTCTATCTGAATAACAATGCATTTAGTCAAGGACTGTTATATTTTGGGTAGCCCGCATCTGGACTAAATGACCTCGGGTCGACCTCTTCGAAAAGAGAGAAGAAACGTTTTCTTGGCAAATTCCTGACGCGGGTTATCCAAAATACAATAATGCTTGACATACATGGACTGCGGAAGTTTTAATAATTTGACGAACTCTTAACTTAGTGAGTATCAAAGTGTTACTTACCTGTGCCAATTTTCCTGCAGAGAGAGCTTGATTTCACGGATTTCATAGAGAGAAAGGGAGTTACAATATAAATCCATTTTTCACGGAATATTGTTATCAAAAAGGGAAATATCCCGAAATAGGAAATAAAAATGAAGTCTAGGCCTCTTTAAACCATATTTTATGACTTACTAGCCTGTTACTGCGTTTTTGAAGTCAAAATGCCGTATTTCAATGCACACAATTATTACTGAGGGTTGGTTAGTAGGCACATTATCCCGTGAAACCCATTTAACTTTTCTCCAGCCATAACAGATGACTGCAGGGCCATTTCTATTGAATTACCTTCTATGCGTGCAGATGTTAACCACTTTTATACGCACACAATTACTTTGGAGGGTTAGTCATGAAATTTGTAATTTAATCATCTCTTGCCAAGGTATCACCCTACAATTTTTGCATTATCACGGCTTGAGATTAAACAATACACAAGAGATCATGTCAGTAGTGCAATCTCAATCTGCTGGGCCCATGAACTCCTATAAATAGCTTAATTCCAAGCCCTGATGCTGCAGAAATTGAGCTTCGAATCGTGAGGTAAATGTGATGAAATTGATAACTTCAAAACCAATCCTCGGAAATTATTGTTTGTGAATAGAAAGGGCCAAAATTGCATTAAAAGTCATTACATGGGAATTGCGCAGCAGTTGGCAGCCATAGCTGGCAAAAAGTTAAAATGTATTCGCGGAATAATCTGCATATGTCGTACGTTAATATACTCTAAACAGAAATACAATAGGCTACTGCCTGATGATAATGAAAAGTGAGGAAAATATTTATCTTTTCTCCCAAAAGTCTCTTTTTGATGGGTAAAGGGTTTATAACTTTTTCACGAAAAGTATTTTGCTCTTCTGTAGCCGAATTTAAAAGGAAAATTCACCCGCATCAGTTTCTTTATAGATTATACTTTGAACATATGGTCATTTCTGCCAAGTCTTTACAGTACAGCATTTTTATTTGATTTTTGCTATTCACTTTAATCACGGCTTTCAATAGATAATGTACATCATGAGAGAAAGCGGCGTTTTACAACCAAATGAAAAAGGTGGACTACAGCTCTTGATTTGACTACCGCGCCCCGATAGGAATGTTTTAAAAAGCTTTTCAGAGAACATTATAACAAAAATTATAAAAAGTCAACTTATCCTAAATATAATAACATAGCTTTTTATAAAGTGTGATTCAGAGCGACACAGAATATAACCACAGTCTGACAGAAGCGATAAAATAAGAGAGCCGAAGAGATAGGTACAAAAACTCGTTCATTCCGCGCACAGTAAGCGTAAACAATAAAAAAAGTTTCACTAAATACACGTCACCATTTCACCTCCCAAAACCTTATCCCTTACATCTTTACACAGCTGGTGTCCTAACACCCCTTGGCACACGCACATGCGGCAGCTCGAAGGGTAGTATGTAGATGTAGAGACTTAATAAAGTAGCATAACTTAGAATCTGTCTGCAATACACACCGATTTTTTAACACAGATTAAACCTTGAATTTACACATTAGCAGAGCATAACTTAATAATCTAACTTCACCTAACACTCATTCGGATTGGAAAGAAGAGGGTTACTGAAACTAAAGCTTAAGATGAAATCGTCCACCAGAAAAAGGATTAAAAGAAACCAAGGAATGAGGATTTTTTTCTCTTGAAATGACCTATCTAACGATTTAACCGCCATTTAGCCAGTGGAACTTTTACCTACCGTTCTTACCATTATTTAGTTCAATGGTGGAAGGACCAAATATAGTTCGCCTTTAGAACAATAGATTTAATTTCGAGTAAAAATGCTGAGAGCTATCATTGACCCTAAAAAATATTTTTATCATCAATTTATTAGAATTCTAAGACACAGCTATGTAGCAGCTAATTTCATTTACCATATTGCTATGCATTACATATTGATGGGGAGAAATAGCTACTTATCACTGAGAAATTCGTGGATAATCATAAAGAAAAATAAATCAGTTCAAAGATTTAGTTTTAAAAGTAAGCTAGATTTTCAGATTATTAGTGTTATTTTTATTTTAAAAATTTTCAAAAGTAAGGATCTCGATCTTTCGACGATGAAGGAAGTTAGATGGAGGTAAAATGAGATGGGTTATTGAAAACCTATAAGGAAAAGTCGTAGATGAAAACCTTCAGTAAAAATCTCGGATGCTGACACGGTGAAGACAGACTTCGAATTGTGAATGCGAATAGCTGACGCGCAGCTGCAGAAGAAGGCAGCGTGAGATCAAGGGTGACTTCTCAATCATTGGGTCCCTCTTCCCTGGAGAGACGGGAAGCCTTCTCTGGCAGATGTTGCTCGAGATTTCACGTTCTGAACTTCAAACTCGTCTCCCATTGATATCCGCCTTGCGTGCAAAATATGCATTGGCAATTTTCTCCCTCTTTAAACTTTTATCAAGGCATGAGGAGGGAATCCAAACCTTTCTCGTTCTTTCATTGAAATTTTCCCAGGATATCATTTTGCCCTTTCTGCAGCGGATTGTTGTATAACATTTAGGAATAAGCTTTATGAATAATATTTAGGCGCAAATATATATGTTGATAAGTCTGTCTGGACGATACGAGAGTGTCTGACAGAAAATTGGATAAAAAAAATTTCACTCTAAATTTAAGTATCTTCCACTATAAAAATCACTTTCGTTCCGGTACATTGGTACACACATGGTAGCTGCAGAAATAGTACGCATATGTTTATCCATCCCTTTTTAGTAACTACCTTAATAAGCCCTAGTTCAGCTGTTTTTCATTCACGTAAAGTTCTTTTGCTGAAAATGAAACCAGGAGTATTGGCCGTATAACATTGGAAGGAATAAAGAATATTTAATACCTCTCCGTGTTATTTCAACAAGTGCGGTTTTTGTGACGCACGCATGATTGGAATTCATCGAGTAACATTAAGGAAAGAAGTACATTGGACAAAAGACAAAAAGGCTTCTGGTATGAATCTGCATATCTTGTATTCATGTTATAGAAACGTTCTTCAAGGCATAGTCCACAATCAATGATCACTGGTTTGAAAACTTTTTTTATAGTACAGCGGATATTAGCAACAATAATGAATCAGGCCTACCACTCTTCATTGCTAGCAATTCATAAACTGCCTTTATTTACGCAGAATACATGGAATTCGCGAGTGTCAGAATAGCGAGAATCAGGAGCGAGGAAAAAATCAGTGCTAACACTTAAAAATAATGAAAAATTAATTTCAGATTCGAAAATGAACTGCTTCGCTTCTCTGTCGACTGTTACTTTAATATCCAGCTTATATTAAAAAGAATCTACCTCTTCCGTAAAGAACATTAATTTGCACTCTGCTGTAAATGGAAGCCAGTTTAACAGTTAAAGTTCATGGATGCTGAACACCTCGTATCTCTATCTCACATCCTCACCTCAATAAACAAATCCTGAAATCTTCCGGCTCTAATGATACGTAAATATTGTAAAATCTTTCTAAACAAATAAGGGAGCCGATTGATTCTTACAAATGTAGATGTACTACTATGAGAGGTTATTGATCAAGTGATAGCAACCTAATGACCTGAAAGCAGATTACTCAAACTAGGAAACCAATGATACCTTCGCTTCGCTTATCGCTTCGGAGTAATATGTTTACGCAGTAGACTCTGTTTTGCGAGACCAGGATAAAATACAGACATTGGCTTGAAAGATTGCAAAAGGATTTGATCGATGTTGTTTCACAAAAAACGGAGCTCAGAGAAAATTGACTTTCTTGACGTTCCCCCAAGAGAGCGAAACAATAATCCACGAGTTTTGATCATTCGCCATCCGCGAGTGTTTTGTTTCCGCTCAACAGGTCCACGAGGTGGAAGCACTACGCAGCGGAGCTAACGAGTTTTGTTTCCTTCCATATATGCACGGCGACGACATCGGGCTGACATGGATAAAAGAAATGGGTCGCGAAGTGCTGTTTGGCGTTGTTATACGTTACTGTCATCGCTTATCCGCAGATAAACACGAGATCGTTAATTGGGACGTAAATCAGTGCTTGCGTCCCACCCAACGACTGCGCTTCAAAGCCGCGAACAAACACAGACACATTTCTACTCCAGCATCAGGCTGTCGCACGCCCTTAATCGAATGTGAGTTGTCATCGGACGTGAATCATATACGTATCCTCAACTGGCTAGCACAATAATGGACGACCCCGATACCCAGGACTTCACGTTGCCGCGGACAAAATAAAACCCCAGCAAAAATCAGTTTCCAAGCTCGTTATACGTATTGCGAGGCCTAGTCAATAGCTCACCTAAGTAAACCCTTCTCCTGTGTTGTGCCTCAAGGCCAAGAGGGCGAGTGATGTGTAGGTACCACATAGATTTAAGAGAAGAGTAAATGGCGTCTTGACGCACGAATCATAACTGAATATTTCCACAATTAAAATATGGCTATGGATCCATGCACAGTCAGAGTTAAATGCCACACTTGAACTTAAATTACTTAATTTTGGAGTAACCTCCGATCGTGAATGTGTCCTCAGCGCGCGAGTACAAACAAATATGTCAAGTATCAAATATGCATATCAATTGCTACATGAGCTGCTATCCATAATTGAATTCTAGTATAAAAATTCTTCTAGAATGTAATGCCTCTCGAGTCTTAAAGACATACAAACACATGATCTCTCTCATAAATAAGCAAATATCTCGCTCAAATTACGTAGTGCTTTACAGTGTCACCTCTTTTCCCCAGCGGCTCCCAACCTGAGTACTTGGCAAATGCCACGTTCAGTTGAATGCCAGTGCCACTCGCGTTTCACAGCACTACTGTCCACGCCAAACTATTGTACACTCGAGTTAACTCCGAAATGGCTAATGAAATTTTACGTAATGTTCTTCATTGGAAAAAAAATATATGACCCACTTATTCAGTATAAAGATGAAGACATTGCCTTGCATTGCATTGAAATTGCCTCGAGAATTATCCGCCCTTGACCGGGAACCAAAACACGGACCTTTGGTTTGCCGGACTAATGCGCAGGCCACTTCGCTGTCTAATTCCCTTGTACCCTCCAAAATTGCCACTTGAATTAGGAAGTCTGGATAGCGTAGTGGTCTACGCATTGGTCGGGCAAACCAAAGGTTCGTGGTTCGACTTCCGGTTCAGACCGAATTTTTCTCGTGGCAATTTCATTGCATGCTAGGTGTAGGTAAATATGTAGATAATAAAATATAATGAATATTATCTGTAGATATTCTATCAATCTTAATATGAAGCTTAGTTTTCGAGAGAAATTACGTTTATCATTAAAACGGTGTACCAATACGTAATAAAGTTAGAAACTTGTACTCCAGCATTCGTAATTATAAAATTTCGAGACCAGTTTCGTTAAAATAACGTCTTTGCTAAATGTCTTCCTATGTAGTTATTAGATATAAAACATTACTCATGGTAACTAAGTACTAAAAAAATGATTCATTTTTGATGCTAAAGCCATAAAAAGGACAATAATTTTTTAATTATCCCACTGATGGGTTTCACAGATAGCAAAATAATCTAAATGATGATGTACGTAACGCAAAAAAATATGGGTCATCTCTAGTTTTAACTTGAGGCCACGAGATTTCCGTACGTGCATAAGTCAAAGATTAGACGGAAAGAAGAATAGAAGGGAGTGAGATGGAGCCATCTGACCGTCCACAACGGATTTTACGTTCGAGCTGCGTGCGAATCTCATTAGAGAGCGCAGGGACGCGAATTCTCGTTTAATCCCGCAGAGAGTGGAGGAACACTCTTAGAAGAGCTGTTTGATATGCGCTCTGTCGGGTAGTTGAGGAAGTCGTCACTATCTCCTTACCACTCCGACACGGCCTACGCCCATCCGCGATTACCACGACTGGAGACGCATTTTACAATCGTAAACGGTGAAACGGAATTATTAATAGAAACAGTCGATGTATCTTGGGAAGTCTAAATAAATGGGATTCTCGGGGAGATTTATTGAAAAGATAGCAATTTATCATTGGCCAGCGTTAAAAAATTTACAGAATAAAAAATCTTACAACAGCTGGTTTTGGGAAAAGGTTTGCAACTTTCCGGATTCAAATTGAAGAATTAACCCAGTTGCTATCGAATAGGTTTTGTCAATTTGAGAAGATAAAACCGAAAATTTAGTGCCACAAGTAAAAAACAAGTAGAAATAGCATATTTCGCTCAATTGTGACGGAGATCTTGAAAAATATCTTCAAACGATCGAAGCTAACATTTCAAATCAACCCACTGTCTCTGTTGTAGCTTCTCGTTTCGAGGGCACGAGTCCAAATCGCGATAAAAGTTGAGTTGCGTTGAGAAATATTTGAGATAACCCATAAAAGCTTCATAGTCTGCAAGAAGGAATCATTTGGATCTGAAAAACAGAGCGTAAGTCCGTCCAACAGTATGAAATTGGCATTATCAAGCAAGATTTAGAGAAAGGCTTCCATGTTTATTTTTATAAATTACCAATTTCCCATGTAATAATAAGAATTAAATCTACACGTTTTGGGTAACTTCAGCACCTTTAGATGACTGCCACTTGGTGATTACAAAGTTCACTGGTGATGGCAAAGTAACCAAAAACGTAAATCCAAAAAAACTGTTTGTTGAAGGAAAAGTGCCACTTCATTTTAACGACTCGGCAGCACTACAAACGGATGCATAAATCTTGCAGCACTCAAAGTATTCTGGACGAAAGTTTCCCACGCTAAAAAGGCATGTGGAGTAAAACAGTGTTAGAAAGAATCCTTCAGCAACAAGAAAATTCATTTATACCTATGTAAGAAGCATTTTTTGGCCATGTTAACCGCATATAAACCACACATCAAATTCTCACGTTATTTTCGGACGCACAAATAACTCGCTGTAAATGCACTCAAGATTAAGCCAGAAAAATCTGTAAATTGCTGCATCGTTCCTAAAACTAGCATTGTAATGCAAACTTGGAGAAGATTAGCATTCTTTCCCATGAACTTGCAGGCAAATGAGTACGTGGATTTAGGACATACCGTCCACCGTGCAAGCCGAAGTTCATGATACACTCCATAACGGCGAATGGAGTGACCCAAACTTGAATTAGCGGCCAAAAATTTGAGGTCATAGGAAAAGAGTGACCCTGAGAGTTCATTAGGGAAAACCCCTTGGGTCGTCAGGGGAAATTTGACAGCTCTTAAGCTGTAAGGTACGAGGAATATCCTGTTTGTCTGGTCTCGGGGTTCCCGCGACGGCTCGCTTGAATTTATCATGCAGACCACTGTATCCTTATGGCGTGCGAAACTATGTGCATCTGTTCCAAGTATTGGCATTGATTAGATTATTGGAGGCAGAAGAGATTGAGCGTGACACTTTATTTAATTCTTTCCATTTATTAATTTTTCATTATCCGGAATGTGCCATTAAAAAATAGATTTTTGCATCACAAATTTTCAGTTTCATGGTAAATATTTTCGTTTCAGTAACCCAAACACCAGAATCAAATGAATAGACATTTATCAAACATCCATTACCTTGATGAAGGCTAAGATCATGTATCCGTGACGTTGTATACATCACATTTTTCTCATAGTATACCGCGACGTGTGATTTTGTACTAATATATCTCGCGTAGTAAAATACTTAGTGAATGACATAACATTATTAGTTGAAGCAACTAAAAGGAAACTCTACCACCACTTAATAATTCAAAAATCGCTTTTTTCCTTGCGGGTCTATTCTTTCTAAGTGCGATATGAATCGTAAGATATCACCTAATGAAAATCAAAGACAATTCAAAAACTGATTCAATCGATCAAGTTTCATTTCACTGAAAATCATTAAGATCAGAAAACCTAGATTGGATTTAGTGAAAGTAGCAATAATTGAATAATAATGAAGATACAAGGTTAAGACTGAAGGATCACGATAAATCATACTTTGGAACATGCTATTGACAGATACTGGAATATTATTTAATTTATTGATCAAGTCTAGTAAAAAGTTCCTCGTACACACAAAGTTATCACTAACAAAAAATTCTTGCGTTAGGATAAAATTAATGTACCTTAAGATTCTACGTGAAATACTTGTATCTCATTTTCCAATGCAATTAACTGTCATTCATATCCTGCCACAAAGAGAAACATGTAATATTAATAGAGACCCGGATTACGGAATTCCGGCAAAAAATGAGCATGGTAAAGAATTATTAAATATTAACCGTACTGAACTAAAATATTGGAAGTCATCAATTAAACTATTGGAAGGACCTCATTGGAAAGACTTAAAAAGATATGTTGCTTTGAGCCAGTGAGGCGTTAACTCGAGCATTCATTAGGTTATCGGATGCAAGGGAAATGAGGTATATTACACAACAGCAACAAAATACAGCTGTAAGCTTCGTAAAAAACTGCATATTTGAAAGTGTAACATAGGTGATGATAGGAAAAGATTGGATGCCGTTAGAACCTCGGAGTCTATACCACTAGGTTTAGATTACTTGAAAAATTCCGATCACGCAAATTTCAAGATTATAAGTAGGAAATTATTTTAGCTCCGTATTCAATCTTAAGAACTGAAAAGAGGGACAAATTGGATATGCCGAACTAATAACCAATTATAATTTCATCTTCCCATGCAGCACTAGAGAATATACTAAAATATCGCCAGAAACTAAGACGCAACTTTCAGAATCAATACTTTCACAGGGTAAAATGCATATAATGGGTAACAGGTACAAGGAAATGCCCGACGAGAAACATATCTTTCCGCTGTTCCCTCTCTCTTGGAAGACTTTAAGGAATATCTGCCCTATTGATCCGGTCGAATCAGAGGAATTGAAAAACGGAGCAAAGACGTTCGGACTCAAATGACTGAATTTGGGCGAAATTGTACGCCCTATTGAAATGATAATCGATGGTTCACCGACGGAATCCAATTTCGCTCCTTTAGGGTCATCATTCCCCTTGATTACTCCGAGTAAAACCACGAGCTATGACGAGCTTCACACCATTACTGAATTTAGTACATTGCCATCAACTACGAAGAAAACATCAATAAACTTAGGAAGCTACCTATTTTCAAATCACTAATACTCCATGCACAAGTTCTTTTTCATTTATTATTTCAGCTAGACGTGGTATCCCGAGTGGTAGCACACCGCTTCTTCAGCCAAAGGTCGCGGATTCAAATATATTTGCCGGCATCGAAGCAGGATTAGTTCGATGATATGACCCAATGATAAGTCAAATACTGATATAAAATATGCCGTTGATACTTGAAATTCATAACCCATGAATATATGTGCAAACCACTGAAATTACTAAAGTTAAGTTTACGCATACTTAAAGAGAAATCTCAAATCACCACTTGCGGAATATTTGAAGTAATTTGAATGAAACTCAACGTTTTGGCATCATAATCATAAACTTCAGATTAGATATTGTGGTTAAAATGCCAAATGTTAACCAACAGGCGTTAAAATTCATGCAATGAAGTTAACATGATGGTTTATCAACGAAACTTCTTAGTATTTGGAATTAACTTCATTGAACGCTGGTACTCATCTGGTTGAAAATATCACTGAAAACTGCACTAACGCGTATCAATCGAATCAAATGAAAGCCGTGAGTCTCAATTAATGACGAGGAAACATTAATTATCGCAAAAAAAAACAAAAAATATAGTGACAAAAGTAGGAAAGACGTGAAATTTAAGTGCGAGTCGCGGAAGCTCGGAAGATAAGAAAATAGAGAATGAAGGATTGAATTTTCACGGCCGAGTTAGAAAGGGTCACGCATATAGACGACGGCTGACTGCTCCCGAATGAAATTGCACGTTTGAGGAACGGAATCCAGGCCATGGACGACGAAGCGCCGCGAAATGCATCTTGGGGTGGAGCGGAATGCGCCTAACTATGCCGAGAATGCTCGGGACAGCTCAGAAAATATGCAAAATAAAAGCCCATCAATGCAAAGCCGGAATTATAATTTCCAACCACCTTGCATTATAAATAAGAATAGATAATTAGTAGAGTAAATATTACTTTAAATGAATATTTATATCCGAATCGGGGTTAAAACTACCATTTCCAATTACATATCACGCAATGGATACCATGAAGATATTTTATTTCCATTAAATTTCAGGGGACTTACTTTATCTTCTCGTCTTTTCCTGCACACTACACTAACGCGTTGAAAAAAAGGGTCAGGTGTACCTGACCCAATTTTGACTCCATTTAGAGTAAGAGAGATATTGTGTTTTCTTGTAGTACCACAATTAAGCCAATATAAACAATTAATTAATTCATTAAGAAATTCAACGAATCAAACTAACTTCATTCTATTTTATTTTTTGCGGTATTTCGGTACATATCGCTGGCCTGGATTTTATTTCAATGTTAACTCTTCCAGAGGCTCGATAAGAAAATTTTGTGCGACAAATATAATATAACCAATGCGTATGCAAAAATAAGGTTTTCAACTCACTACAATACGGAGCACAATAAATTAAAATAATATTAGATTTCGGGCCATTATATTTATAAATTGTCATGGCGATTTTCTATCGCAAACAACCAGTAAAATACACCGGCGTTAAGATGTATACATAGGTTGAACCCCCTAGACTGAAATTTTGTCTTGTATTCTCAAAGTCATGAATTCCAAAAAATAATAGTATCTATTCGGTTGTCTCTCAAATAACATCTAACAGGAAATCATGACCAAATGAAGTAACAAAGCAAAGCAAAACAAACAAAGGCAAAAAGAAAAGATACATTTTATGTATAACGCTGTTTACCAAAGATACGCCTCAACGACACTGATGGAACTCAGTGCTAAACCGAGTAGCTAAATCGACTAAGACATGCTTTTGCTTATATCACAAAGCCTGCACTCAAGTTTCTTTCGACAATGTACTCATTTACATTTGGCTCAAAATTGAATAGGCCATACCTAAATCCCACCAGACAAGCTGCCACCAGGAAATTTGACAAATGTCAGAAAACCAGCAACAAGCAAGAGAGGAAATAGAATTATTGAGCATTCAAAATGAGAAACGACGAAAAAAACTGTAGAAATTGCATAAATTTGTTCAGGTAAAAAGGTTTTTGCTGTTTTCTATTTCCGTTGATTTTTAATTTGAAAATTTGTAAATGTGTGGGAGAGTAATAGGAGCACGATCTTAGTGTGAGATATTAAATCACACATTTTCAATCACCTTTGTCCATTATACGGATTTAGCTTGAAGATAGCATGAAAAATTCCTTCTGATGAGCCTGAAAACAGGTATAAAAATATAGATGGCCTGAATCATGCCGTCTACATTTTTGTAGTAACCATAGCCTTGAATTTTCAATTGTTTCGCGCACATTGAAGGAAAAAACACGCCTCTATATTATTTTTTGTATTCAGGCCAATAGCTTACTTGACCGAGATGGAAAAAAGGATCCTTAGAAATGGGTATTTTTTCTTTGCGATCAAAAAGGCAGATCGTGTTATATTCCCAGGGTCACAGCTGTGAGGGATCGCTGTCCAACCGGGGCCAATACACAGAGCCTTAATTTGCACGCGTGTTGTCTAATTGCCAGCTGCTTTCAGCGATCACCGCCATCCTTTGAAACGCCAATTAATTTCGGTTCTCGTTCGGATGATGTCGGGCTTGGGACAATTAATTAACACGGAGGCCCTGACCTCTGGCGGCAACAGTATTCCAGCCATGGCTTTAAAACCATTCCGTTGCTTCTCTTGACCCCTCACGAGGAACCATCTGGCTCGGCACAGATTGATGTATTGCTGCGGACATAAATGACGTATTTTTTTTATTTGCTTGGAAAGCTCGATGAAATTGCGAAGAGGAGGGATTCAGTTGATGGACATAAGAGACAGTTCACAGCTATTCATCGAAAAATAGGTCATGAATCCTGAATGACGGCTATAATCCGCGTCTCACGAGGGAACAGGAAAAAGCTAGGCAATATGTCGCTTCATTGATGGTATGGTGAGGCATCTAGTAGAATGTGCTAGAAGGCAAACAAATCTCAAGTTGAAATTTGACAAGTGATATTTCTTTACTTAATGCTTGATCCAACACGTCAAAAGTTAGATAATAGATATAATGATTTCTTTTTTCTGATTACTACACTAAACGAAGGAACAAAAATTTATATATTTCACCTTACCGTCAAAAAATCCAAATACTGAATGCCAAAATAGCTAACTTTTATGCGTCCCCAAACTATGTTTCCTCCAGGGAATACAGAATGTACATAAATATTTAAATAATAGCATATAATATTTACCAGATAAATATCTTCATCGGGCATTTCACGCATGTCTATACTTTCGGGTAAAACAATTTTTTCCCGATAGATCTCATCATATTACAAAAGCATTTTGCAGTACAGTATGTACACTTACCTACAATGGTTTGAAACGCTACGGAACTATTTAGAGAAAATGTGCCAGCAAGGATAGTAAGATGGCGAAGAGAAATAGTTAAGATGAATATATTACGCCTGTAAATCTGATTCTCCTGTAGCATTCACGCATTTCTCGAGCAAAGAAGACGCCAAAACAAGTCTACCACTCCAATCATAGGATATATTTATTACAACTGGAAGGTACAACTTTGGCAAGAAAGAGAGGATTAAAATAATTCTCAAACTTGAAGACTTTCTCTTCAAATTGAATGTTACTTCCTAGCTCATTACATAAGCAGGGCAACGTATTGTAAAACCACCGAAATTTCATTTGAATTATCTCAAAGTGGGTACGTACACTAACGCTCCAGTTGCACAGCATTCGCAGTCGCAGCATTATGTACGATATGCCAGTGGTTACTGTAAATCCTCCTTGATAAGAACATTAGGTTAGGCCAGAACTAAGCTATTAAAAATATTTTTTTAAATACTTCGTTACCTCGGAGAGCATACGGTATCTTGGAGAGCAAGGAAAGCACAAAATATCTCCTCAGAGTGCGTACAACTCTCCATTTACAATAACTCCACGCTCGGGCAAGCTGGCAATTTTTACTAGGAAGAATACGTCTTTAAAGTACTGTTTGGATATAACGGAACTATCCACTGTAGGTGGCGCCACCCAAAATGGACCTGAGAGCGGAGTCCTATGGAGCAGGAGACCTTGTGTGCAATATTTTAACCCTCTATGGACGGGATAACGAAACATCAGTATGAAAAAATTACCATTTTAGCTTTTAAAAGTGCTATTTAAGCATTTATAAATTGCAATTTATTTGATAATAAAATTTATCTATAAATGTGACCAATTTTTATTATATATACATATTGTGTAAAAATTCTGTCTAGCGCAACAACTAAGTGGAAAATCTTCATAGAAAACATATTTCAATGATTTTGTAACGTAAATTATTTGACTTGTTCGTCCATAGAGGGACGAATCCTAATCTAAGGATTAAGAATCTTAATCCTTTTATGTTTTAATGATTGCACTCGTCGGTTTCTTTCGGAAATGCAGATTTAACTTGAGTAATCGTTAATATTTATTTGGAAATGGAGATGCGGTTTGTAATCCTTGGTTAGATTCATTGGTAAATAAAAACTATTTTGAACCACGAGCATTTTTTTAAAGCATAAACGTAATTGCAGTCCTCTTCTAATCCATTTATTTCATTAACAGGCGGAAAAATGTATGGTCGCACACACAAATAAAATTAATTCATTAAAACAATGCAGGGATCGCAGTAAAGGTGAATTTCATACAACTATCAGGAATGGAAAATTTCAAATTTCAATTTTTCACGTGGTTAAAATAAACCAATTTTTAAAATAAATTTTAGTAGAGTATATATGAATAAAGTACTTACCCCTAGGTCCCACAGGTCCAGGAGGGCCGAGTGGTCCCGTAGTTCCAGGACGACCTAGGATAGAAGCATACAAAATTTTAATCCACAATTATCATTGACGAATAGCAAAGTTCCAAGCTGAAATTGAGATTTTTGTGTCAGTTCAATAGAGTTATCACTCAACTTATATTCCAGGACTTTAAAAATATTTTCAAATGAATGTACTTAAAAAAATATTTTCTTCTTCGAATTGATTCCACAAGCGAGTCAAATTCATTATCCGAGTGACCTTTTTCAAATAGTTTCTGAATTTAGAGCCAATTTGAAGAGCAGCATGAAATGTGAATCACTGAAAATATGTATCCAAATTGTATCAGTGCACTCTAAATTTATAAGGAGTAGCTTAACACTTTAAGTGCTATGGAAGTAATGGTACGTCCTCCAATATATTTTGAGAATGACGATAAAAGTACTAGGACGTCCATGGAATATCATTGTTGAACGGCTGCTGGACATATGGTATGGCTGCAGTCTTTCTGGTAGACATAAATATCACAACAAAGAGCCAAAATAAAGTTTATTAGTGAATAAAGGTTCATTAACCTAGATTTAAGAGGGTCCTTTCTCACAATTCAGCTCTAAGTGTAAAATCCTCAGATTTTCATAGAGGACCTGCACTTTAAAGCCCAGCACGCAAAGTATTAAACAGATTAAATTGGGCTAGAATGCCAACAGTTCATCGGCTGCCTAGTGAAAGCCGCAATTTTAGTGCCGAGAAAATTTCTGCGTATTCTAGTTATTGGAAATGAAAAATGATGGGTTTTTAAACTATGGCATGTATCCTCAACGCTACTACAAAATTCATTCATTTGAAATCAACGGAAAGGATAAAGTAAATTTAAAATAATAAAATTGTAGAATTTGTCCAGAACTTCGAGTCAGTCCATTTTCGCGTCTTCCGCGGCGTGAGGAAGGAAAGATCGTAAAATATGAGTAATTGTGTCACGATTGGACTGAAGATTTCACCTCTGGTTACCTCGACTATTTTACCTCATAGACAGGGAAGAATGCGGAATCTTAAAAATATGTATAGTTATTTGGAGCACCTGATGTCATTGGCAGTAATTTCACTTGTATAGATTTTTTTCCTATGTAAATCTTAGAGGTGAGATGCTACCAAAAGCAACGTGACATAAAACATAGTTCAAATCATTCTACTGACTCACATATAGGAGTCTCATAATGTGAAAATAATATTTCCTCAAGTCACTTTCTTAGCTTCCACGCGGAGTTGGAAACGACTGCATCCGTGGAAAAGTCTTGGACGCGGAGCATTTTTTTGGCAACAGTGTTCTCAACTAAACCCATACCGTCAAATAAATATGGACAACTCTACGCAAAAAGTTAAAATTGAAAGACTGTAATTAGACGTACGACTTAGAGATGAAAGTAGCTTTAAAAGTCGTTGATATTAAGATGAGCTAGATAGTTAGAGGTTTAGAAACGAGGCAAATACCGATTCAACAAAATATAGACCATAAGGTTTGTTGTGGAGAGAAACACAGCCAATCCCACTGCGTTATCCTGGGTTCATCACATATGTAGGAAACTTGAGCTCATAGCCAAGGGTCGGATACCCTTTCATTAGGCTATAGCACATACAGCGAGCACGGGCATCTAACAAAACATTTGCCTAATTGGCAACTTCCCAACGGTCCATTCTGTCACATCCGGGCAGGAAGTCCCGACATGAGCATTGACCGCTCTACTGACTAGCCCGGCTTTTTTTGCGACCCCTCTATTCTCTAGCGATACCAATTAATAATCGATAGAAACAATCAAGAGGCAACGCTGCCACGGACAGCGGAAAAGAGGTGGCTTTAGGACCGTACAAAGGGGGTAACACACAGTACATGCAACACCTCCTGCTGGACAGCAATGCCTCACTTGGCGAAAATCAACAGCTACGATATACTTCAGCATAAAGGCTGAGAAAATAGGAAATTTACTGCTCCAATATTGACCATCCAGAAAATTTCACGGATCTCTTCTAACCCTAATAAGGTTTTCGAAGCAATTTTAACCGAAATGAGTGAAATAACTTTTTAACATCAAACACAATTCACCATCACATCATAGCATGTCAGCAGAGAAAAAATGGTCACTACCTATCATCAGGAAACATTAGCACAGGGTCCATGCAGACACCAGAACGAGCCACAGTTGCTTATTTCCTCCAAAAATTCAAAGCTAGCTAACATATTTTCTAACTCATCATATTCCATCATATCTACATCAAAACGACAGCTTTATTTTTATAAAAGAGATTTTCCTTCGTTACCTCATTAGAAGTTGTAACGTAACGAGCCAGAGAACTTTCCGCCAAGAGAATTTTGAGTAGCCAGCATACCACAGTAATGACTGCATGACTCATCTAGTCGCCATTACCATGGCCGATGAACATTTTTAGAAAATAAATAGCTAAATGAAACCCAAGTGTTAGCCCTGTAATTGCAGTTTGAAGTAAAGGGTAGCTAAATGGATGCAAAACGTCGTTCCTAAAGACCGTTTTACACGGGGCACGTAATTGCACAAGATAATGTATGTGCAATCGTGAATTTAAAAATGCACCGAGTAAAGCGGCGAAATTCAAGAACGCATGCACGAATGCATGAATGTGAGACGTCAGAATAGCCCCGGATCTAAATCGGTGGTCGCATTCTTGCAATTTGTACGAATAGCACTCCATATAGCGGTCCCAGAATTAACGACATCTAAATTCACGGGAAGTTGACTGACGAAAAGGTTCGATAACCTGAGCGATGGGTGTTTACAGTTATTCTTTGTGTGGGAGGATATTTACAGTAACTTATATTGTTATTTATTTAGATAGATATTTAATAGCTCGTTAAATTGTTCCTCAGTCATCCGCATAAAATTGCTGTAGGCATTCCTGTCTTCTACAGCCAGCTCCTGTTGGACCCTATTAAGAATGCCCGTTCCCTCCTCTCGCCTACGGATCCACTCCCGTATCCAAAGTGCTCTTCTCTTGCGGTTACGTCCACTACTGCTAGCTCTGCAGCAATCAATGCAGCCTCCTCCTGATCCATTATTTTTCTCACAGAGGGAGAGTGATTCAATGTCAATATCACAGAATCCCACAACCACCACAACCTTATTTTTCACTGAATGTCAACAAAGTCGTGTACAGAATATCGTATATCTCCTGTTTGAACAAAACACTCGCTCTTAGCGTACTTATCAGACGATTAGAATTCACGAATGAATGCATGCTTACGACCACCGTGTAAAGCAGTCACGCATTCGTTTTCGCAATAATTATTGCACGGCAGATAGCGGAATTAATGCAGTGTTAAGTTGTGCAATTTTGTACCCCGTGTAAAACGGCCTTAAGTAAATTGGATGAGAATATATCGTGGCCGTTTGAGATGAGGGCATTAAAAGGATAATGAAGGTTCAATTCACAGAAAGAGTGATGAAATAAGAAGCCTCTGATTCCATGGCGAAGTGAAAAGTGTTTTAGAAAAGGATAATGAGGAAATAGCAGCTGGAAAATTGGGAGTAAGAGAAAATAATCGATAAATAGGAAAGGACATGAAGGTTTTTTAAACTTACTAAAATAAGATATGAAAACATTGTAATGAAAGAATAAATATTCAGTCGATATTGGATAGTGCAGAGCAAGTTCTTCAAGCTTAGCATTAATGTCGAACAAGCAATACGATATATTTACAGGCATAGAAAATCTGGAGACCAGGAATCCACATAATCTCAGGTACATAAATTCGGATTCGATTACCACGAAAAACACAAATAATTGGTAACTGTGCAATACAGAGTGATAAGTTATCTTTTATCATAAATACATTTCAAGGGCAGCAAGTAAATATAAGTATTGTTTTAGGATGGATTATATTAAAGAGGCGACCACTATAGAAGCATTCTCTTTTTCTAGCAAAATCTTGAAATTTTCAGAAAAATATTGAAAAATTCCATTCTCGTCCAAAATGACACCTGGAAATAAAAATTTTTTTAGTTACATACTCTATATTCTTAGATTCCAGATGCGTAAGTTAGTGGATACCGGAGTTAGGAGTAAAAGATATTTTAACATACAAGGAAAAGATTCTCTCCACGAGCTTTACCTGGGCTTTAAAAATACAAAGATGTCTTTTCTGCAGGTATTGCGAGCGCGGAGCACAAAAAAGGGATCAAGGAGAGAAGAGGAAACACACTCGGTGACGAACAAATCGTACCGGAGCATCAAATCTGGGAGCGCAGAGCAGAACAGACTACTCATCCGTCCACAAACAACACGCAGACTGCTGTTCGGACGACTGGACGCTGAGAGAGCTCTCTTTCCGATGACCCAAGCAGAAGAGTTCAAGAGATGCGGAAATTCAAGAGAGAGAGACGAGGTCAGCTGTCGGCCCGAGCACTGCTCACGTCTGAGTTCCATCGGCTTCCGGGTCAAGGCGGCGATTCGAGATGGGTGAAACAAAGTCCCTTGAAGCGGGCGGGGACACTAGTGGGAAGCTGTGGGAAATGTGACGCTTAGCTATCGCAAAATCTCTACATCTACATACTGCCCTGCGAGCCACCGCATGGGCGTGTGGCCGGGGGCGTTAGGACAACAGCCGTGTGAAGATATAAGATTTTGGGAGGTGAAATGGTGACGTGTATTATGGGAGTGTATTCAGTGGAGCTCAGTTTCTATTGTGGCCGTTTATTGTGCGAGGAAAGAACGAGTATTCATACCTATCTACTCGGAAATCTCTCTTATTTTATCTCTTCCGTCAGACTTAGAGATATAGTGAGGCATCATGATAATATCCCGTGTCGCTCTGAAACACACCAGTTCTGAATTTCTCAAGCAAACCTAGCCTAGCGTGTAGTCTCCGAGTCTCTAGCTGCTCCAACCTTAATCCCTCTAAAAGTTGTGAGACACTACATGTTCACTTGTAGCAGTTTTTAATGAAGCGTGCTGCTTTTATTTGTATGTTATTAATCTTTTTGGATATCTCTTTATGACCGGGGCCACAAATCCTAATGGCGTATTCGAGGTTTGGCCTAACCAGAGCAAAGTAGCATCTATCTTTTACTTTTTCATCATACATGGCAAATTAAATTTCATCTAGGCTCACACCTGCGTGGAAAGAAAGAGGGTGGTAGAAGAATTACACACTTTGCTTTCTCCTTGTATATATTCCCTCAAATTTTCCTTCAAATATATTCTTCGCAAACCCATTGTGCTTCAGGGTGTGCCCAATCTATCTCGTTCTTATTTTTCTTTATAGTGAAGGGAACTAAAATACTGCGTGATAAATACACAAGGCACGCATACGCGGTAGAGCTACTGTGGTTTTAATTCGTCAATAAAATGAGTATGGAACTTAGACATTCACGTATTTAGCAGAAGAGAGCGAAATTTTCAGACGTTCCCCGTGCAAATGCGAGCCAACGTTTGCTGTGGCATTTTTGCAGGAAAGGGTATATTTACAGAAACTAACATCAGATAGTCCTCCACAATTAGTCATCCGAGTAAAATAACCTCACAACTCTTCATTTATCGTTCACAAATTATTACAGAGCGCAATTGGACGGACGATCGGTGTAATGTTAAAGCAATTATTCTATCATTTTTCCAATCATGCTACGAATTTTACAGTGATTCTCATGTTGCACTATCTTGTCAGATTATTACTGAACTGTGGGAGTAGGAGGCAATAAAATAGGGATAAAAAACATAATAGGTGGGTAGATGAAAAAAGCCGTTTGAAATGCGCCCTTGAATGTCTCCCAACGCCGTCAAGATCAGCCTTCTTTGGATGTCGCGTTAAGTGGCCCGCTCGTACCAAACCCAGTGACCAAGGATCCGTCGGCCGTCGACCTCCGACGGTATATTCTAGCTCGACCAATTTCCATACTATGCGAACACATCCACCAACTTATCGTCATAATTCGGATTTTATACCGGTTAGGGTAAGTTTAAATGAAATAGAGCAAAAATCCATCTGATTTTTGTTCAGGTACGGGCCCCTTTATATTCATACGATTTCTTTCTCCATGTAAGTATACCTCTTCCATGCCGTCTATGAAGTCTATAATCGTCTTACCTCTACCAGCTTGTACAATATCCTACTCTCAAATGCTGCCATTTCTTTTACCCCTACCTACTCTAACCTCCTATTCCGCCTGCATATAACCTCCTCTAGAAGTTGTTCAAAAAGATATTCTACAGGCAAAATTGACGGCCGAAATAAAAGGTATCATGAACAGTCTAAATATCTTCTGTAAAATTCGGTTGCCAAAGAAATATTTGTAAAATTTGGGTCATTTATGTCTTTTTTGAACAGTTGCAAAGAAGATATAAGATGTTTCGCCTGATACTATTAAATCCTCTCAAACTTTTAAGATTAGATTAGAGTAAAGGAAGGATTAGGTACTAAATAAGACAATGATCCGCAGCCTATGCAAATGCAGCAGTACAATTCTACCAAAATTATACTTGGACAAGAAGAACAAATGCTTATTGGGTAGAGCATAAAAGAAAATGGTGTTCTCAGTTCTTTCATTGAGCTATTTTATCCCAGGCAATCAAGCATATCATAAAATTTAATTTCTGCAAATCCGGTCTCGGGGGCATATGTTATTTTCTCCAATTCCTACGATCTAAAACTGAGGTGATGGAAGTCAGATCACTGCGACAGAAAATTCTGAATCCGTAGGCCATAATGGCGTTAGAGCGATGTTGGTCTGCACATGACTTCTCAATCGTATGTCAGGTGAAGTGGTGCGTGATGCATGTCAGGGGATGGGGGAGGACGGGTGAATGGTGCGGGAGGCAAGGGAAGCATAATGGACTGTGAGGGGGAAGGAATTGGAAGCCGCCCCACGTCTGCAGCGGACTCAATTCTTCAAACCGGTCACCGTGGTCGGATGAGGCCGCCGCCTCTCCGCCCGCCCCCCGGCATTCAAACACCCCGACACCGCACCAACTCGAGTCCCCCTCCGACCCTCGGGTCATCCGCTTTGCTCTCTGTGCTGAGGTCACACCCATCCGTACTCCCGATTCGTCGCACTCAATCACCGGACTCGCGATCGCCAGGCACTTGAATCACGGACGAGATCAGTGCCGTATGCAGCGCCGGCATTAGGCATTTTTTATTGGAATTTGTTTGCCGATTGTGACTTCTTAAACCGCATATTAATTTCCGGAGTACTCTTGGTTTTCAGAGCGATTCTCTTACCATTTAAATTTCTTTTCCCGTCAAGAGCTCAGTTTTCGATCAGTAAGTTATCTTACGTTTAACGAGGAAAAGTGATAAAAGTGTTTATTTGCCTTGAGCCCTCGAGGCTGGGCTCCATTTCATACCATCGGTTGTGCAATTTTAGCTACAGTTCCTTTCAATAAACAAAAGACAAGAGGGGTGATTAAGGACACTGTTATTCCGTATGCTCGATTATGAGAATGGTCGAAGTTTGTGAGACCCTTTTACCATATTATGAAGGTCATTTTTTATGCACATAAATGCTGAAGGTACAAAAAAGAAAATCTTTGCAGTCCAGGCAGTAGATCAATATTAACTTTAAACGATACAAAAATCTTTGTCACTGAAATAAACTGTCGAATTTCAACATAATAGATATTAACAAGACAAAATGGGAATTAAAAAAAGATTTAGGAGGAAAGAATACAAATAATGCATTCAATTGAAACCCCTATCGTTTTTAGTTTATTACTCATCTAAGTGACTGCACATATTGAGGGACAGCTCCATAGATCATGCATTCAAGGAAGTGATAAAACGCCGTAGTAATAAAAGAATGCAAGAAGTTGAAGTATGAAAAATATAAAACAGGTACGCCTGAACTTCGCTCCTCATACATTTGCAGCCCTTCAAGCCTCTTAGGCATTTGAAAACGGCCTATTCTCTCTGAAGCACCTAGTTGTGGATTCTCCTAGCCGTGAGTGTATGAATGCATTCTTAACCCATTCAGAGCTCTACAGTTTCCCCTGCCCAATTTCGTCATTACGACTTCTAAGTCAGCCATGTCTCAGCGTCTGAGAAATTGTGACGAGTGACTCAAACCGCTCCTGCATTCCATCTCAACCACCCCAAAATGTTACACCATACCACTCAAATTATTAAAACCTAACAATTTTTTTACCGTACATATTTCATGTTGTCAATAAAATGTAAGGCTTGAATAAAGATAGAATTAGAAGAAAAAATCACACTAAATTTGTATTAATCTGAAATACTTGTTCATAAAAATTCTATAATTCTTGTCCCTCTGGGACATTGAAGTGAATAAGAAAATCTCATCAAACGATATACTTATATGTCAATATATTTTTCAATATAATTTCAATATAAAATACATTTAAAGAAGCAGTTATAGTTTTTTTGAATTATAAAATCACAGAAAATTCACAATTAGTAAAGTGTCAGTTAAGAAATAAAATTAGCCGCCGCTGTCATATACCGATAACTATCCCCATTCATGAATGAAATACATTACTATTTCAAATGAAAGAGAAAGAAAACTGATTAAGCAATAAAACAACTGGAGTAAGAATTCAAATGATACGGCAAAACAAATTGACATTATATTCCAACCATATTTTCCACAATGAAACGTCATTCAATCATAGGATACGGGAAAGATAACAAAGGATGAACGACATACAAGAAGTTAAAGCTATGAAATAGGACTTATGATGCAAAAGTGTGAGCAATAGAGAAAGAAATAGAATTCCCTATTTTCATATTAAAATTGCTTTAAGTTCAAATAATTTTAATTGGGCCAAATATCAAAAAAGGCTATGGGATAGACGGATCTCAAGGAGAATAAAGAGAGGATATAATAATTAATAACATACACATAATACAAGATAGATTAATAATTGCAACGGTCCTGAATTTCGGAAAAAATTAAATATAATTGAAAATATCAAATAGAAAATTTAAGAGGAACAAAACAATTGATTATTTTGGTTTAGTTTTGGTTATCTGTAAGATGCTGGGCAATGGGTTATTAGTCACAGATCCAACAGTACATTTGGGAAAACAGTCACCAACTACTTGCATTGAAGGACTTACGAACTATTTACTACGGACCAAGAGAAAGAGTAATCCTTAGAGAATAGGGGCACAAGATTTCAGTGCAAGAGAGAGGAAAATATCGGATTAAAAGTTGAGTTATACCGCGAAAGATAAATATTGATTTAATGAAAAGGTAAAAATATTGGAGGAAAAGAATACAAAAATTGAATTGGAATGGAACGTGATTCAAATCTGTCCCTAAAGTATGATCATGAATTAAGGAGAGTGACAACAAGATTGAGTGGTTGACAATAGATAAAAAACATCTCGATGATAACAAAAAATACACGAAAACATAGTTAACAGCTTCGGGCGAGGTGTTGTGGAACGACATTATCAAAAATGAAAAATACTCGATGTTGTACTGTCCACTTTTTTAATTCTCAAACTTTACGACACGTTTTTCGGCTCTTTATTCGGCCGTTTTCTGGTACTGTGCAAAATTCTAGTTTTGCATGAGGTATTTACACATGATTCTCAGTGGAGGGGGAGGAGGGAAGAGGAGAGTTGGCGGTTGGGATTTTTCGGTACAGAGGCGGAATGGGGCGGGGGGGAGAGAAGGAAACAGGAGTATTACAGTGGGTTGGTTAGGTTATCCCTACGCCGCTCGTCAAGTGGCTGGGGAAAGGAATGTACGGTAGCGGGGGTGAGTTGGGTGGGGAATGGTTATAGGAGGTGGAGGGGGGTGTAACTGTTAGGGTTCCAGTCAAAAAGGTAAGAAGGGTTTAGGATGGGGAGTGGTATTCAAAATCAATATAATTTAACAATTTGACCTTCTTTTCTTTCCTCTTAATGATTTCCCACAGCTCAAAGGCATCCTAAAGGTGGCCAAATAAAGTTCCGAAACACGTGAATTAAGGTTGGGGATTAAAAATATGGACAGTAGAACATCGAATATTTTTCATTTTTCACGAAAATATACTCTTCCGACGAATGACCAATATTTATCACCAAGAATGCTCTATAAAGGCAATGCAGCATGGTCTGTCAGCAAGGTGCGGATTCCCTAGCCCTTGAGGTTCCAAAATGCATCCCAATCTCTAATCTCCTCTCCGGCCCCGAGTCTAGAGGCTGCAACTTCCCCCATTCAGCCACTCAACCTCCTCTCACCCTGAGAGTATCTGCGACGAGTAACTCCTCCCCCTTCTCTCCCCCCCCCCCCGTGGCCCGAAACAACGCCTCCCCACCCACCAATGCCTTCTCCATAAATTCGTCCCCAACGTCTCACCCGAGCCGTCACGTGAAACACTCTTCTTTCCTCCGAAGAGCCTCACTTGCTCCTCGGGACCGTGGAGTAATTTTCAATTTAATCGCCATCTCGAGAAGCCTTCCCAGCCTTCGTCAGTGCAGTGGTTCAGGGGATTTAGAGAATGTGAGTGAGATAGTGGGAAGAAGAGCAGAGGGCTGAACTAATAGGAGACGAAACTAGAGCGTTGAAGCGACAGTGAAGAGCACATGGAGGCTCAAAATGCGACCTAGGGAATGGGTGGGGAAGTCGGTGGTTACACTTTGGGGAGGAGGGATCTTGAGGCCGTGCCCTAAACTATATTCACACCGGTCTCCACATTCGAACGTAAATATTCCTCTACTTACACCAACTCGTGGTTGTTCTGGTTGGGTTTCCGAGATGCTCAGATGATGAGAGATAGAGGGAGACAGGTGTAGTGACAAGAGTTGTCCAATATTACTATACACCGACAGTGGTATCCTAAGGAGTAATATCCCAGAGGAATTTCAGAATATCGCGTAATGGAAGTATTCATACAACTGTGAAACAAAAAGTCGTACCACCCCATTCATCAGTACCCTCATTAATTGATCAATTGTAAGGTTGGTTGACTGCAGCCCTTCATCATTTCCTATCTTATGTCTGTTCCCTTGTCTCTTAGTAGTTCTTCTTTAGGGAACATGTCCTTACCTGCCAACTCCGGGCTCAATGTAGTTTTTTCTCTACCCGCAGACAGTTTCATGCAGGAAAGTTACTTCTATGATAGTAGCCTTGCAAGTCGCTTATAAGTGCTGCTTTTGTCAGTAAGAACGAACTTTCATAGTAGTAAGGGTCGATAGCCGTAGAAATTGACCGCGGTTTGCTCTTGCAAGGAAAATATAATTTCTGCCGTAAGTATCATTTCGCTAATGCGATAAAATTGCATAGTCTCCTACCTTACTAGGAGGACTCATAGAATGTGTCAATAGTTATATGTACTTGGAAACATTAAATGTTGAAACAGAACGTAAAACGTAACTTCAGGGTAACGTGAACGTAAAACTTCAGGGTGAACTTTATAATGATACTGTATTAGGTAAAAATAACAAGAACGATTACAATTAGATTTAATAATGCTCATTCAATGCAATTTATACAAATATATTAAATCCACCAAATTATGTGATATAAAACAGCGATGTACGAACACAATTCATTAAAAATTTGGGCGATTTTTCGAAATTTC
The DNA here is from genome assembly GCA_963169105.1 of Ceriagrion tenellum. Lineage (NCBI taxonomy): Eukaryota > Metazoa > Arthropoda > Insecta > Odonata > Coenagrionidae > Ceriagrion > Ceriagrion tenellum. Next base: position 36,757,152 of record OY720642.1, on the reverse strand, counting down.
CATATTCAGTGTTTACCTTTGTCATATATTTATTCAGGAAAAAACCGGAGGTAATGGGTAAACAGAACGATGCCTTGTAAATAGCGATACTATTCCAGATATTGCGATACTCGTTTCTTCCATACAATTAAGTTTCTATGCGTAAAGCCGCCTTGAGGCTTGGATTTTTGTGGGCGTGAATGGTTATTACCGAACGTATATTATTGAAATACACAGAAGTGGGAGTACAGATTTTAAATAAGTTAAATTATTATTGACGCACAAAAATCAAACCATTGTGATTAAATTAAAATTCGAATACTACTCTAATGCGCGCACATGACGAAGTTAGTTTCAATGCTGGAACCAGCTGGTCGTACCTTATAGTTTCCGCCAGTCTGAAATTGATTTATCCACGTTAATGTATTCAAGGTATAAAGGAGCAAATACCAACATCGAGGGTGAAAAATGAGGGGTGACATGAATTTGTTTCAGAATTGCAACAATAGGGTCTGAAGTTATGCAACAATGCAATGAAACCGTAAAATTAATTAGCGCTGGTGAAGGTGATACTAGTTGCTATCCTTGATGCTGCTGCATTACTGAAGTGTGGTAATCGAGATGTTAGTTGAACATTTCAATTTTATCAGTCATATCCAAAGACTTAAGGGACCTCAAGTATTTCACAAGGAAGGTTTCTCAATCATCTTCAAGTTTGAATAACGTCCCCAAATCATATGCAAAAGCTAAAAAATTGGAAGAAAATAATCCAATTATCTGCAAGAGCAATTCGCTAGGAAACGTCTCTATCTTTGATGAAAGATAATGGAGACAAATTGCTAGATATCAAAGCTGGTAATGAATTCAATTATCCAACGCCTCGAAGAATTCTTTCCTTGAAAACATTTAAGAACTTATTATCGTTTTGGTTTTCAACTTCAAAAATCACCAAAAATCATCCCCTATCGACATTCTCATCGAGAGATGCAGGTTATGATGCTACAAAATTTGAATAATGCTAAAATAACTTTTTCGGTGTTTCTAGAATTTTTCTCCTCAATCACTTACTGGTTCAAATATATTTAAGATTCAGAGATGAACTGAAAATGAGTTTGAAGGAAATACATGACGTGTAAATATATTTTATTTTCTCTGTACGTTATCAAGTTCGAGTGCTAACTTAACTTATTTAAACGATGAAAATGCCGGTTAATCCAATTCAGTAAGCTTCGTCTCTAATGGGTATTATTATTTACATTAGGTTAATTGAATATGGAATCTCTTTAAGGTTTTTTGAATGTGTACATGCGAGAGAGCGAGGAAAATGAGGCATAAAATATGTATTGCTTATTGTGTGAATTGTGTATTTTCCTACGTTGAAGCACGAAAGCACAAAGCAATGGTGCCCAAACCATAAACCAGGAAACCTGTGGTGAAGAAGTCCTACTAGGCGAGCTTGATTCCAAGTTCTTCTCATTCTCCTCAACCGTTGGGTTGGTGGGCAGCAATTTTTCCTCTTAAAGGTCGTCTTTCCATCCTCAGATCCTTAACCACTCTATAAGGTCTTCCATCCATTATATCCATTAAAAACTCCTTTCTTGACCTTCCCCTTTTCCTCTTTGCCTCCATCCTAACTTTAATTAAGCTGGTACACCACTCCGAGTGTCATAAAGGTGCCCTATAAGCCTTTCTTTTTTTCTTTCTGTTATTTTCAACAGTTGACGCTTCTCCTTTACCATTTCTAGCACTTGCTCGTGGGTCAATTTGCTCGTTCATTGTACTTTAAGCATCCTGCACCAATACCACATTTCAAAAAACTCCAAGTTAAGCAAGCAAATTTCATTTCTCAGCATAAACCGGCTAAATTACAGTAGACACGTTGTACAGATGCTCCATTCATTCTCGAGCATCACTAATAAAGATGGCCGCTTTTCATACGGTCAGCAAATTGCATGTCTACCTTTCAGAAAAAAAATAACTCTGAAATGACATTATTGACGCTAATGTAATGAATTTAGAGCTTTTACGATAAAATAAGCATGGAATGGACGTCACCCAAACACATGAAATTAATAAAGTATTAACACTTGGTGCAGCTTGACGTGCGTCGCCGGCATTGTCCTGAAAATTGATTATCAGGGTTTGGTGGTTGACAAAACAATATATTTCATTTATTGCTGTTATTTTTCTAACCGTCGAGCACAGGATAATCCAGAAAATGACACCTAGAACAGTTTCAAAGAAAGACTAAGGCACAGTTCAACTTCACGATAAGTTAGTCCATGATCGCTGACATTACCGATAAATCATTTTTAAGCCTACGCTATCAATGACTTGGCTTAAAATTTTCTAAATAATCTGCCATGTAAATCACAATGAATTTTTTCGGGTAAAGATAGCAGAATAGAGGAGTGATATTATATTTGAGAGGAGTGCGACTCGAAGCTCTAGGTGCGCTGTTGTTGGGCACCAAAAATTATGTCACCAACACGAGCGTTGCGACCAACGGTAAACGTATTTGTCCTATCTGAGGATAAAATACGATTAAAGCATTTATCCTACCAAAGTCAGATGAGGACTCGTAACACACCGTGTCTCGGCCTGGTTCTAATTAGCGGACGAAGAAACAAACTCGCTGCGCCGAACACCACAAGCCTCCCTTACTTCAGGAAACCTAGGCGATGAAACCATTAATAGGGATGAGAAGCTCCACGGAATTAACGCAAATTATGATCAAGAATTTGCGAAGGTTATCATCGTATCTGTATCTGATGAAATTGTTTATAAGTAGAAAGATATAACAAGACTTTCCTTCCAAGGATAGTATTGATTTACTTTAGAAAAGCAAACACTCACGAAGTATCGTCAAATATAGCGCCCAACCTGATTTTATTGCACTGTAGATTGGAGCAAGGCCATATTTTTTCAGCATAAACACAAAAGCACTGAAGCATATCTGTGGAACATTGTGCATTGTTAAATCCTCATTGTTCCAGGTAAAAAAGAATTACTATTTCAAAGTTTTGGCTCAAAATTATATTCATCCTGAATCATCTAGGGAATGTTTATCGGGGATTCACGCTACAAGCTGAAATTGAATTATTGCCTCTCTCTTAAAAATAATTAGGCTGGGGATTTTCACGAGTAATGAAAGAGTTGACATTTCTTTTGAGGCTTACGCACTGAAAAGACTTCAAAATGGTACCCATTAGTTCTAGAATTATTCTATTGCGTACGTATCAACCCATAACAAGACCAAATACTATCTAAGTACCTATCTAAATATCTCCCTTAAGATAACAGCAAACATTTGTGATAGAAGTGGCTTATAATAGAACGGTGCCAATAGAAAAGATACTCCTGTTATTCGGGAATTTAAAATATAGCAAAAGAACTAGAAAACCAATAGCACTATGAAATTAGTACCTTCATTTAAGATGTTGACAAAATGATGTCATCCTGGCAAATAACGTTCAAATCAAAGCTACAACACTGAATAAGTGCTGCGGAAACGTTGCCACTGATGATAGATATTTATTTCTGCTGCTCTAATACAAATTATGACTAAATAAACCAGGTTCAATTTGGCCAAAATTTACAAATATATCCACAGTTTATCATCAAAATGAAAGAGTGGAGAACACAAGGCTGCTTACGAAATGAAATTATAAATATGAAACTCAAGACGCGTGAACTCCTTGTAAATTTGATCATGATGATTCTATTGCACGCATCTAATCAGCCGGTTGCAGCAGTAGAAAATGCATAAGAAATCCACAAATTAAGACCCAGAAAATCCCCCTGCCTCGCATATAAAAAGTGTTAAACACTTGCCAAAAGCAAACCCTCTGGAGACAGTTGGAAATGAGTTTGACTAAGGCATGCGAATTAGACTCAAACTGCCTGTGAGATTAAGTTTCTGAATATTCTCACTCATACCTTATAGTGTGAGTTATCTCAAAGCAACTTTGAAGCCATCATTTACATCTTCAAACGGATTTTTTCTAGGAATATAAATGGATGACTTTTGATGTTTACCAGCGTAGAATGATTGCATCCTCTTCCGTTACCTGACTTTATGTTACTGAAATACTTAAAATATCCCGGCTACACTGAGAAAGCAAAGGAAAAAGTGCAGGCAAACAGAGTCGTAGCAACTGCAGCAAACAGTAATACAAGCTGATTTAGTTTCTTTGTATGAAATAGTGGTAGAGGCATCTAGGCTTTAATAAAATCTAGTCATAAACAAATGTTACCCTCAATGAAGATAATCAGAAGTCGAAGAAAACAGTTGAGAAGACAGGCAAAATAAGAATGAAACACATGAACATTACATCTTATTACGTCTCATTTGTTCAGCATACGTTAAAGGAAGATAATGAGAATAGTGAAATCATAAAACGATCCAGCTTTGTATCATATATCCGACACTTGCTCGAATCCAATATATTAATTGATGCAAATCTGATACACGCCTTGGGTTGCAGAATACTAAAGGCTTCATCAGCCTTATATCTATCCGAGCTACAAGAATCGGAAAAATTACTATAGTTACAGCCACAATTTACAATATCAAATATGATTTTATATCTTGTGTCAACATTCTTTCCATTTTAGCTACATAATTGCCAATAAAACTACGTGCGAATGAATATTTCCTCACGCACTTAAACTGTAATTTCATGTACATAGTATCAATCCTAAGTGTTATTTTTCGACAATAACAAGCGCTGATACCATGGTATGTACATATTAAACTTATGTAGAAAGTTATTACAGTTTTATTTTTACCAGTATGGAGATCGAAATCTTCCGCAAATTTTAGCCTGAAATGTTTTCATACGCCATCTGCATAAATGAAAAATCAGAGAGTTACTTGAAATTCTGAGCCATTAAAAGGAGAAAACTGTTATCAGTGGAAATATGCTCTAGAAGCGTGTTAATTAGCTCAGCCGGCTCCGGTTCAAGATGTAAGACAAAAGAAATGACAGATGAGAGAGGCCATTTTGCGCCGCTGGGGTGACGCCTTGCCAAAGGGGATACGAGGATGAAGCTTGAAAAATGACGATCGGTCTTTCAAAAAAATTAATAAAATCGTTATTATTCCACCGTCCTTCGATTCGACGGCACGATCCTCTGAGAACAGTCCACGTCTATCCACTTCCTTATGGGTGGTTCTGAAGCGCCAACCCTCCCTGAGAAGCCAGTTAGTGCCCGCTACACACGGGAAAAAGTCTCAAAAATTTTGAGCGGGGGAGAAGAGAGAGGAGAAAAAAAATAATTTTTTAGTCAGAAGAAAGTCTTCTCGGTGGAATAAATCGACTTGATAAATTGAGAGGAAGACGTCATTCGACCTCCTTTTTCCCCCATTCGACTAGGAGCTCCCTCCCGCTCTTGTCTTCTTCTCACGCCGTCAAATGGGCCGACGGGTAATGACGCAGGAGTTCGGGAATTCACAGCCCGACGCTATTAATAACGGCAGATTTCTATGGCGCGACGGAGCGGATCTATAAGGCGAATAAGTGGAGTGGGACGAAAAAGGGTATCGAGGGGGCGGGGCAAGGGAAGACTTTTATCCTCAGAATTGATGAGATCTTTGAGAGGTGAGTGAGGTTCTCCGGGGTTGAATGAAAGGAGAGGGAAATATTAAAAAAAAACTTTATTAGTTTCTTAGCTGGTGAGGAAAGTCTTCGCTTCCTAGACGAACCTCCTTCTCTGTCTTTTGACTCCATTTTGCTCCGTTCTAGACTAAGCACGAGTTATGGGCACCGGGATACGGGTGACCGTTCCGAGATTAAAACCAGTTACGCAGGGTGTGTTCTGCATGTGCCTTTATAACAATATGGTCTACTTACGCTCTGTGTGCTCACATGTGTTTCTCAGTCACGTGTGTCCTCTGTGTCAAGCAGGCAAACACTGGGAGCAATGCACTACATTTAACCCGCAACCAAAACACGTGACATCAGAGACCAGTTTGATTTTTAACATACCTTTTTTCCATCTCAGCATCATTTGCAATTTTATCAAAATTTAGCACCTTCACAAAGAATGGTATTTAAGGAGTGTATCATCGAAAACGATGTCTACTGCGACGGCTATTCGAGTAAATTAGTTTAAAAAATTTTCCGCGGTCAGTTACACCGTATGTCTGCGATTACGTAAGTATTCTTGTCCCATTCCATAAACATTAAAATATTATAAAGTATTCCCGCTTCTATCTGTTTCACTGAACCTTCATTGAGCTCACGTTTGGTAGGATTTACTACATATTTTGAAAAAAAACATTGCATTGCTATCTTTTGACATAATTTATTTGAATATAGCAATATAGCAAATAATACCTTTAACCAAATATGTTAAGTAAATTAAAAAATGTAATCATTTAAAAAATATTAGGAAATGGAGGCAAGCAATAAGTGACACCACATATCCGTATCAACGTTAGAAAAAAGGGTGTTGCTACAAAATACGTAGGAAACTAAAATTTTCTATCGCCGTAAAATAAGATCACTTTCAACGGTGTGATTACAGAAAATGATATTTTCAACTCAATGATGGTTTGCTTTATGAAAAGGAACTGAATGTTTGTATTAATTTATAGTGTTTCACCTTGAATTCGGTCAATTTTCGATAGTTTGCGTTTAATATGCTTTTCTTAATCGTAATATCCGAGAGGAAGACCACACACCTTCCTCAGCGGGCAGTCATGCAGATAGTGTAGGTTTTACCACCAGCAGTTAAAGTTAGGAAAAATGTCTGAACTTTACTGTTGTTGAAAGAATAGGGTCGTCTAGAGATACCTGCTAAAAGCTCTGACTTCGGACAGAAGTCGAAAGCTTAATTTGAAAATAAATAAACCCTTCTTTATTGAACATAATTGATTTCTAAAATATTGTCCGAGGTAATATAAGACATAGATCTTTCGCCATGCAGGTAATGGCACAAATGAGACACGACACACCGTAGACTGCATTTATTGGAGTGGAAACATATGAATGAAATAGGGAAGTAAATCAAGAATTCCTGCTTTGAATTGTTTTTGAGCAAATATATATGTGTAAATGATTACTAAACATTTCTCTCTTCAGTCAAGGACGAATTTATTGGGAGTGGAAGGGAATTGGACGCAAACGTCAACTTCTTCGGAGAAGCCAGGAGAACGAGCGAAGTGTTCCGTGGGTTGAGAGGGTGACTGTCACTTGAGTTGAAGGACGGGGAGAGCAAAGACGGGGAGAGGACTCAGTCTGCCGCCCGCTTCTCCACCCACATTCAACCCAATCGATTATTTCCGTTGGGCGGCATTTGAAATTTAATCAAAAATCACATCCTTTTCCGCCGTAAACGTGGATTATTTTAACAGCTAATCATTACCAATAGTCTCACTATACCTATACACTTATTATCAATGATATAGGCAAAGAGAACGCGGGCATTATTCTCGAAGAGATCGATACTTCGTAAAACCTATCTTCTTAGAAGAACACCTAGAAAACTGCTGACAAACAATTTACTTCATTACATTTCTTATTCCAGCCCATTGAAATAAACTATGGCTTTAATTGCGCTACAATTCTCGATAGATATTACATCTACAAACAAGAAGTTGGTAAAATGTGGATACTGTCGAACACTTTTCGTAAAGATCAAGGCTTGGAGATGACATATAGATAAAAATTTGAGTCACTGGCAAGAAAAGAAATTCTAATGTAGAGAGAGTCGTACTGCGACTCTGATTTTTCAAATTTGCGTGTCTTCAAAAAGGGACTTATGTTTTTGAAAGCCAATTAGAAAATAGTCGTTGTGTGACCAGGCCACTGTTGACCTCGTAATTTGGTCATCAAAATCTGGATGACATATCACATTAGCTGTACACGTATGATGCCCAAAGGCACCCAACCGCCGTTAAAAATATATTTTGTTGCTACCTATATTTAGAACATAAGACAAATTATTGATTTTTCCAGTATGTGCAGCTCAAAATTGGATACGCCTATATTGCCACTTGAAAGATTCACCATGTGACGCTCTCCGCGATCTGATTCTCGTATTCCGTGAAACTATATTTGGTCTTAACCATTGTAAATCGTTATGTGTTTAACAATAATTCATTGAGAAGGTCAGTAGAACAGGCCCACGATAAAAAAATAGAACGGACGGTGATTATTAGCAGTAAATGATAATTTCCAGAACAGCCTATGATTGCTGCAAAGGTGTACAGGACGTGCGTTGGAAAACTTACAAGGAAATAGGGCACGATATGAATACATTAAAATAATTTGGACGCATGCGTCTAAGAAGTAATCAAAGGTATGGCTGCATAATCCGAGAAGATGAGGGAAAAGGCTTGAGCATGCCCAAAAAGACTAAATTTATACATTACCAAGCAAGCTGCTAGAAGAGAGAATATCAAGAGAGAGGCACCAAGAAGTGGGTTGAGTAGAATGCAATGCAATTTTTTATGAAATTCCCATACACCAATAATCATATTCATCAGCAAAATGCTAATGATAATTTTCGCCGCTTTTAAAAGCTATCGCGCTAACACTTTGCATAGAATATATGACGGCGTAATTTTTAGAATGTAAAGAGTTTCCACACCTTTTATCTACTACTCATTTTGTCTTTAACACCTACGCCGTCAGAAAAACTTCATGTAGTGAAATGCTTGAGTGTTCATTACTTGCATGATCCTCAACACACCACGTAAGACTCTCGAGCAAAACGAGTGACACTTAAATATATACAAAATGCAGTCCTTATCCTGGTAAAATGTAGTCTGTCTATTCATAAAACAAAATAAATTGCTAAAGTTTAAATGGTAGAAAGATTAAAGCCAACAGCACAGGAGAGCTGTTAACCTGTGAGCTTAGTTCTTGTGGTTGGGTTGGGAGGTGGTTACAGCAGCATGATGATATTCCTAACGGCATTCCTAAGTGAGAGAAGGCGTCTGGAGTGAAAAAAAACTATGGAAACAGATAAGCTTGGTCACTAGAAACCTCATTGCAAAATGAAAGAGCATTTTGGGCTTTACAAAGGGGAAAATAACGTACTTCAAGGAAAATGTATTTTAATATGGCGAGCTTTTCAGCTTTTTCTGAATATTCACCTACATTTATAACAGCTTCTCCCATATATCTTTGGCTATGTGTTCTGTTTCAGCTAAATTATCAAATGACGGGTATATATCTTGCCAAGAGAAAACAGATTAACATTTAATTTAAAAAAATAATAGAGTATCGGTGAAAATTGAAAGAGTAAAAGACCATTTTGAAATAAAATCATGTTAACCTGAGAACGTAAATTGTTGGGGCAAATAGCTGACTCTCTGTTAGAAGTCATGCGAAAAAATAAACAAAAAACAGTTGTCGAGTAATTGATGGATAATTATGAAATATACAGAAAAATTTATTGTATCAACGCTAGTTTCAAATACATTGGCTAGAAAGCTAAGTAAATTATCTTTATTGGAACAACTCAACGTTCTTGTAGAGCTAACTTCGTCACTGGGCGTAAGACAACCCAGGTAATATCCCGTGTCATTATCAAATCCGGATAAATCAAGAAGTTTGTCGTAAACCAAGTCAAAAGTTAATGAAATTTCGCAACTAAATATGAAAATTGTCGCCATTTTTTGTACTAATCAGTCTCATCTCGTACGGCGTTAACTTGTGAGTTGAAAAGGCAATTTAAACGACGTAAAATTGCTCATGCATGACTAGAGTATGTTCATTACTTGGATGAGAATGAGCATTATATTCTCAAGTACAAAAGTGAAAACTAAAGAATAGCACTACGGTGCTTCAGCTATTCTTTAAAAATAAAAAACTTTCAAGTCGTAGAAGACGAAATTCACGCAATAGTCCCAACTATCCGGAGAGAAAGTATATATACTTTTCTTATTCTTTCAACAGAGGACTATTCCCTTAATGATTTTGAAACCGTTGAAGCATTTTTGTTAATTGTGCGCTTCTCGATTTTTCGTATTTCATTTTCTTTTGTTTCTCTCGGGTGACTTCGGGTTTGTTTTCTTTTATATGCATAACTTATTACACTCCATTTGTTGAGTAAGTTTGAGTGAGGTCTGCGGTTGAATTTGCTGCAGGAGTTACTTTTCAATAAACCTGGCCAAATTATAGAACCTGAAAGAGTTTTCAGTGTCTTATTTTAATAAATGAGTTCAAGTGATGTGAACAAAACAACACTAAGGAGGAAAATGAGAGAAATTACTAGCCTAAATATAATGATAAAGGTCTCATAACTGTAGGGATACCAAAAAAAATCACCTACAATTGCTCTTCATTTGGAGATATATGCAAAAACTTAATCAAAACAATAAAACCTGTTTCCCATCGAATGTAGTACGACCTTGTACACTGGCACAGTTCGCGGCAAAATTATAATAATGTTCAGTTTTTAAGTATTTTAAAATATAAATGTATAGTAGGTACGCTATAATTTGTTAAGTGAAATTGCAAACGTAGTATTTGATTAAATTAATACATTTTCACTCATCAAAAAGCAAATAAGTCAAGTAAAAGACTCCAAGATTATAATTTAGCAAATAAACGAATAGTAAGTTATAAAATGTTGGTCATTAATAGCTGCTTACAATTGTTATATTCGCGTAAGCCTTATTAAAACTGCTAAAATTTTAAAACAAAATTAAATTATAATCTTTGATGCGTCAAGAATAATTTTCTCTCAAATTATCCAAATTAAAATTTCGGAAGCTGAGTAAAAACTGAAACTAGTTACATTGATTTCAACAGATTCAGGCGAGATATCGTGGAAGTCATATTATAATGGAAACAACAATTGCACATTTCCATAAGGATTGCATTGAATTAATAAAGGAGTGCACGTATGATTTGACACAATTATTGCCAACAACTTGGAAAGCTTCGGTGTATTCAACAGCTGACGCGTCTTCCACAGACATTTTCTTCTATAATAGCTCATTCCGAGGTTTGAGAATAATGGAATGAGTTTTCCAAGCAAACTCGGCGCCAGAAACTTTCAACCGTCTTGCAGATTAGTTTCTAGAGGTTCCAACTCAAATTTCAATTTCAGTCTGGAAGGAAAGATCAGTCGAAATGAGGCCAAAATCAGATTAGGCGTCAATTCATTGCCTAACAGTCTCTATCACTGACAAGAGAATGGATTCATATTTGGTTAATTGTGTACCTAAAACTGTGCGATTTTTTAAAGATATTAATAGTTCCCAAACGATTTTAGTAGCCAATTTAGGGAAGGAACTTTTGCCACTTAAAAGATGATTTATACCTAACAAATGGGGAGTAAAGGCGTATTTTCAAGTTGCTGGCGAGGAATACCAGCCCGTGAAGGTTTTCGAAAAAGCTTTCTAAAAACTGATGCGCATTACACTGCGCCACGGACGGTTAGCGTTAAGAGTAGTAGAAAAAGTGAATCACGATCTTCTAGAACCTCATATATTTCAACGATAAGAATGGGCTGCGTATATCAAGTTAAATTTTTAAAAATACAAAAAAACGACTACCAATAAACCAGAAATTACTAGCAAGTAGATCCTCTCCATCTCTGATGAAAACATTTGAGAGAGATTAAGATAGAGAACATTGATACCGTAAATCGGGTTGAAGAGTTTACAAATGCGAAAATTTAGAATCAGGAAGGAATAGGAGGACTATCGGAAAAGGTTGGTAGACAACGGCGGTTGCTTTATGCACTGGAAAATAGTTAGAATTACCAGAGAGTGCTAAACCTACGATTCCGAGTTTCATCTGCAATTGGTTATAATATCTTGGTCTTCGTTGTTATTAAGTTATCACTACAACATCGCCAAACATAAGTTGCTGCGCCGTCCTGGTTACTAATACCTTCAATTAAGTAGTTTTTATTGCTCAAGATAGTGTTTGAGGGTAATAAACAGTTCTTAAAAAATTAAATATGTTTTACAACTTCATTTATTCGCAAAAAATTCGATAAAGTTCAGTTCGCAGGGTGGGTTATGTGGATATATAAGTTGGTACCTGGGGCCTATTGTGAATATGTAGCTTGTAGCAGTTTTCGTCATTCTAGTTAGTTTCTCTAGATACTACGGACTTACAAAGAAAATCTAGTTCAACATATCAGATGAAACCTAGAGGAAATGAAATATTGATTATTTTATCACAAAAAGAATAATATTTGGTAAATTTTCACGCAGTTTTGTTAATACTGAGCTAGATTTCGACATATTTATGCCATTATCAAAGTACGTAGATTCGTTTTTGTGAGCGTACATACGCTTTAACAAAGAACGCTTCTCTAAACATACATAACATATTTAATTTCGCAAATACGACCTAATAACCTTGTTACTGGAAAAAATTTGTTGCTACTTAAGTTGGTGTAAAAAACTGTGAGGAAATGTATGAAGCATCTTTCATTTTGTGATAATGTAATTACCAAAGCAAATTTAGAAACGGAATATCTCGGAGGTGAACGAGGTGATCGCCTCAAAAGTTGCAATGAATATTGCAATAGTTTCGAGAAGTAGTTAACAATTTGCAAAGGAAAATGTAATTAGTGTGGAGGGTTAGTGAGACATTTCCCAAGTGCACAGAGTCTAGGAGCATGGAACTAATAGGGTGGCGTTGAAATAAATGCCAATTTCTACTAGTTTTCGACATAAAGCATTGGTGAATCATCTTTACCCCACTTTACGTTGCGTATTACAAATTTAACATTTTTCCTGAGCTAGTAAAGGTTAAATTTCTAAAATTCAAACGTGAAACAATTATATAGCATATAAAATTCTTACAGAAAAACTTACAGGATAAAAAGTTTGAAACATCGGAACTCGAGACCACGTGCCAAAAATAAAATGTTCAGTAATATTATTTCCTGTAGTTTACGAAGAATTTGAGAAGCTTAATGCTGATGTGCTTTATTTGAAAACTATTCTCATGATATGCTAAAATGTTCAAGTGATAACCTGTTTCTTGGTCTTGAAATAGTTAACCACTGCCTAGCAGTCCAGTTAAAACTACGGTGGGTTGGACAAGCAATGGCTGGCTTGCCTTACGCACGGGAAAATTCGATAATCATCGACAAAATGTAGTAATTTTGGTCATCATTGGGATAAAATAACAAAAATTACTCCAAAAAAACCTGGAGATTATTTTTTCATTTATTGCAAACTAACTCATTCACATGTTCTACAGTAATAGAGGATAGAAAAGTATAAAAAAATTATTTACGTCATAAATCGTACAAAAATGTGCTCTTTGAGCCTTGATTTGGCCAAAGTTTCATCGTCGTAGGTATATTTCTGATGTTTAATGTCGCAATATTTTTAAAAATATTTAATTTCTGCCTTATTGAAATACCAATTGATTCTAATAAGTTATTCTCGTAAATAAAGTGAAAGCAATCCCGGGATAAGGGTAAGTCTCGTTAAGGACGAGCATTTGAAGCGAGTAAGAGAACCAGAGAGAGATTTAATCAGCCCATCAGCGGCAAGGTTTTATGGAATTTACGGCCTTAATTCTGGCACCACGATTGGTAGAGGGTTTCTGGGAATGAATCAAGAAGAGATGAGGGAAAGTAGTACAGAGAGGCACATTGGCAGATGAGAAGACAGACGGGCTAAGATTTATTGGAAAAGAAGAAAGAGACGAATTTGGGTTGAAATCAGGAACACGAGGAACAGAAAGGATGGAGAAGAAAACTTTTCTATTTCGATACTTAGCAGTTTGAGGCGTCTGGGATGAAGAATAGAGATTAAGTGTAAGAGTGGGGTGAATTCCTCATTATAGGGCCTAAGTTTTCGAGAGACATTAAAATTAATAAGCGATGGGAAAAAGAACCATCCCTATTATCCCAAACCCCCACTTTAAAGCCTATGACGTCTTTTTTGACTAGAGATGTAAGATGTCGTTGGCGGAGATGATCCTGGCAAAGAGACTATTTGAATTATCGATGACTTTAAAAGTTTCCTGGTTCTTCCCAGGAAAACCCTCGAATTATCTAATAATCACCGCGGAAGCCTTCGTAGCATCTAAATATGGCCTAATGTGCCTCAAACTAATGGAACATTTTATTATGGGAGATTTTCCAAGCCCGGGATGCGTCAGATGGATATATCACTGATATCCTTGGGTTCCAAAAAAGGTACATGCGGGCATGGAATTTACTGGTATTGGACATTCCTGAGTTCTCGTGTCGTCGATGAGATGCGGATGCCAATTCCTCACAGCACTATCTGAATCTCTGTGTACTTTCAGTTCCTTTGGAGGTGCTTTTCCCTCGTTTACAGTTATGATAATTACAGTGGCACGTTAATTGACGGTAATTTAACTTAATGTAAGTGTTTCCCCTCTAGAGTATCTTAGTAATGTGAATAGTTTTAAGTCGAGCAAAACAGCAGGTAACTGCTAACTACTTAGTTACCTAGCTTTTACTCACTACTATGCCTCTCAATATGTGTTGGGGATCACAGTATTGCTCTATCATATACATGGGTCATCAGACTAAGAGAGAAACAATGAGGAAAGGTGACCATGTGTTGCTTCTCAATACTGACATACTGGAGATAATTTAATTGATAGCAACAGGTTATGCACTAAAAAGCCATCCATTGTCAATTGACTAATAGACAATAGAAATACTGACTGAGCGAATCAGGTCGCTGCAAAGCTGGACAAACTTTTTTTTCACATTTTGAAATGAAATTTTCCACTACGTTTTCCTGTGCCTATAAGAGCTTAAAAATATAATAATTCTTTGGAAGAAATTCCATGAATATAACAAATCTAATGTATCTGAGCTAATAACTTCCCCCACATATTTCTCCAGTCTGCACCTCAAAAACACATTTGATTTTGTTTGGTTCTGTCAAAATGAATATATATATAAATAAGGAATATAACAGGAATATCGCGCCTTCCCAGAACACCAATTATAATTGTGCTGAACATTAGAGTTTTTGTTAGAGAAATTTCACAGGGACTTCCCAAAGTCCTCTTGCCAACAATAATTACTTTGAATTACAACTTTGAATGACCAACTAACTAACTGACCATGGAAGAAGCACGAAGAATGAAAATAACTACTGAAAAATTGATCAAAAAGGATGTACTATGGTACTATTATTAATAAAAGTCATAAAATAGCGAGAGATATTTTTCTTTATTTCTATTAGCCTTTTTGCTCTCACAAAGAGGAGAGGAATACCACTAGCACAGCAGTAGTACTTTATGACTATGGATTACCTGAAAAAATTTATGAATCGTAATAGTTAGAGAGATGGCCCAAAGTAATAGTTATCACTTACACTGTGACAATCTATTTGTCAGATAGTAGTTTCTCTTCCTATTGATTTACACGCATATTAACTACAATTGGTGTCCGAGAAATCACATTCAAACCATTAAATCTTCATATACATGTATCTCCTGAAAGATTAAAAGCGAAATATGATTTATTGAAAAATAGCCCAAGAGTACCAGTAATTCATCGTGGTGAAACTACTGCCAAATAATAGATTCTTTTCTTTTCCTTAAACAGACATAAATTTAAAAAGGTGTCTTTCCCATACTTATTTACTGCCTGTAAAATATTTTCTCAATATTCCGTCAATCAAATACATACTCTAATCGTTGCCTGGCCGTAAAGGTGAAATATCACCTTTCCGCCGCCGAATGGTCATAAAAGACGAGAGACGGAAGTTATGACGAAAAAATCAAATTTCACCACGCGCCCAACAAGATCGCAAAGAATTTCGCGGAAGAGTCACACGTCCGAGCACGCCATCGCACGCGGGCCGGAAGAGTTGGCGGGAAACCTTTTGAGGGCATCGTGACGCGAGGCGAAATTTACGACCACCTATAATTTTCCCATCAATTGCCTGTCCCAGTGAACTTTCATGAAAAGGGCAAGCTGACTTTAACGAGGGAAAACAGCGAAAGCAAGGGTGAGGTGGAAATTAAAGAGGCAAGAAAATGTCTTGCTAGGAAGTCAACTCAGGGAATGGCTCAGCTATTATAGATACAACCGGTTCAAACTGAGCATAAGGAGTTCTTTTTACTTAGCTAACCCTAAAGGAGAATGGCGCAATGTGGTTGCACATATTATGTTTTTTATTGGCTCATGAGGAACCACATTTGCATGGAAAATGGAATGACATTGAAAGGTTGGACAAATGTTTCGAGCATGGATAATTTTTGAAGAAAACCCATTCTCCCGGAAATTTTTCACGAAAGTAAGGTAGAGACATTTTCAAAATTTACTTTTAACACATTGGCGATCATAAAATGAGTGACTTTCTCAATTTAAGGTCATTGAAGCGATTTTTGCTTATCTAAAAATTTTCGTGAAACATTTCACATGAGTGCTCATTTGTAAAATGTATAGATAAGAGTGAAAAAAATTCCTGTTACCAATTTGGTTTCTTGACAATTTAATACCATTTTTAAATGTAGCCTTATGTCACATAAGATATAATTCGTCATGATTCGATTCTACACGCAAAAATTTTATCCTTAAAGCGAAGACATACGTTTTTCATTATTATAATAGTTCCTAATATATGTCAATATACCAAATTGAATAAAAAATGCATATCTACATTCAACTTGCCACTAAAATATTGGGATTCCGCGCCACAAACCCAAGTCATAATAATGTTTTATTCGAGACGAACGTTTTATACGTAACTCTTGCTGCGTATATACTACAACACGTACAACTATTTTGGGCGCGTAAATAGATGAACCTAGGTAAAGTGTGGTACAAGAATTTATTCCGATTCACAAAAAAGTTATGAAAACGTGCGTCCGATGAATTGCGATTAAGTTTCACAAGTAAAAGACAGCTCAATTTTAACCAACTTTAAGGGCCACAGTGATGTGTTGTAGTGAGGCTCACATTATCCGCGAAAAGGAAAGATATTTGACTTTTGAAACGGTCATAGTAAATATTGACAGGCTCTTTCAAGAACCTTGTTAGAGCAGAAAAGGGGAGGTAAAACTTGGAGTCAGAGGAGGGACGAAATTATGATTTCCCGTACTTGGAGACGAAGATACACATTTGGGACGAAGGGAGATGAGAGTGGGATGGACCAGTGGTGGAGATGATAGCTTCCATTAGTTTAGATGATGAGTGGCGACAGAATAAAGCCTTGTGGTGCTATCGGAAAACGCTGCATGATGCATTGGCTGACTTCCCGAGGTGGAAGGTCTCTGTTGCCGGAAGAGCAAAAACTTACGTAGACAAAAAAGAGAAAAAAAACAATTAAAAAAATTAATTTCCTAAAGGTAATAATTTAGAAACCTTAGTCAGAAACGTTTTAGAATATAAAGATGAGCAGAGAGAAAAGACGAAACACTTCACCACTAGAGTAGGGTAGGGTAGTAGGGTAATTTACTGGATTTATGGAATCAACCGGCTAAAAAAGAGATGTATTCATTTTCTTTTCTCCATTCTACATCGAAAAAATAGACTGAATGCATGTAAAGATGTTTATCCCTTTCGCTGCTAACCGGGTGTCAACCGGGTGAACGTAGCAGCTACGTTCACGCGGTTGACTGCTGTGAACGTAGCTCCTATGTTCCGTTGGGAAGTGGTCGTTCTTACCCACGCCTACGAACTTTTCCGCGAATGCCATTTATGTAGTTCACTGTTATGCATTGTACTAATCTCTTTCCGGGAGCTTGAGTGACTACTGAGTTGCAAGTGCAACGAAAACAATACTTTCTGTGCCGACGTAAATGACCGTTCACTTTTCCGTCGCACAGGGACTAGAGAGTCTCTGCAATTTGACCGCAGCGAAAGGGTTATACATAACATAATGCCCAACGTGTGGCTGCAGTAGTGATAGTAAGGACAAGAGCCATGAAAACGGGAAGAAAATAGAAAAGTTATGGCTACCAGGAAAGTAACTTATGTGAACAGAATTTTCAACAGCCCGATTTTTTAATTTATAGGTAAATATATTCTCAGTAAGAAAACTGCAGTAAATAGATTAAACTCAACGAAATGTCAAAAAACCAACAGCTTCATGTAAAATACAGAATCGGAACTCTGAGGTAGCTTCAAATTAACGGAAAAGCTGTATTTTGTGGTTAACGTAATCAGATACTAGAAAACCTGGTCTAAATATCTGGATTTGATTTAATTGGGGTCTCTAATAGTGTACTGAAAGAAGACATTTTTTCAACTATCAGTTTGGAAATGTACTTCTCTCATTTTGCAGCTTGTGTCAGTTCTAATTATATAGTGGAAAAGCAAAACGATACCTTTAGAACCATTACGTAATAAGGGTTATATAAATTTTTCGAGTAATTAAAACCATGATTTTAGTCTATGAGGCTAGAATCTTCCGGACTTGTCCTATCATCAGTTGTATTTAAACTACATGTTTGCTCGTAGAAGTTTTCCACGAAGCGCGCGGATGTTCTTTGTATTTTCTTTCATCCACCTGGGACGCATCGATACACGTGCTCCGAATAAAACGGAATAAACGTTCGAGAGAAGAAACTGTCGGAGGAAACTCCAAGGGGATGGGAAAGGGGAGAGATACCTTTCGTAGTGGAAGGGCAGGGGTAAGAGAAAGAGAAGACGGTAAGATAAAAGTGTATGTGTGGGTGGGGGACTGGGGAATACGAACTCCCACCTCTCGACTGTACCCCTACCGCGCCGAGAAACGGGAGGGTTACACACAGGAAGCAACAGTTGGCTCACTCCCCTGCTGAGCTCGTTGCCAGGAGACGGGGGATACTATTCGGGTCTGGCGATTGAAACAAAAGGGAGGAGGAAGGGTGAGAGGAGGAAGGTTCGAATCGGAGGACGGTGGACTAGAAATGGAAACGTAGGACTGTCATCTCTCTCTCTCTCTTACGAGGAGAGGACTTTTGAAGATGCCAATCCGTCATATTCCATAGTGAAAGAATCGATTGGATGATGAAAATCAAGAGAAGAAGTTGTAAAGAGCATAAAGAAGGTAGTAATAATGTTCATTATTTCGCGAGTTTGCTAGTAATTATAGGTAGCCTTAAAATACAACCTGATTTGAGGCTACAATCAAATGTTTATATACTTTAAGACTGTTAAACCTGCATAAAGATCATATGATGAGATAAACACAATTAATTAATAACGCCCATGCGAATATAAAGGTACATATTTACAATTTATAAAGTTATTACAAGCACAGCAATAATAATATGTGCTCTTTAATTTCGAATTTACAAAGTTATATCGAACATAGCCATAAGAATGTCCTCTACGCCCTCTTTAATACGAAAACATGATTACATTTGTGGATTATATTTTTACAGATTAAGATTTGATGCAAGAATAAAGTAATTAATTGTACACTTTTGGTCTTACATGCACAAACAAGTTGTTTGCATGGCGTCAAATTTGGTTTGGGAAAGGGAATACGGGTTTAAGTAGGATAATGGGAGAATGCAAATGTA
The DNA here is from genome assembly GCA_963169105.1 of Ceriagrion tenellum. Lineage (NCBI taxonomy): Eukaryota > Metazoa > Arthropoda > Insecta > Odonata > Coenagrionidae > Ceriagrion > Ceriagrion tenellum. Next base: position 36,737,731 of record OY720642.1, on the reverse strand, counting down.
GTTATAACCCTGAGTTCTCACTTCTTATAGGAAATCGCCGAAGAACCTTGTAAATATGTATGCCTAAACGGGATCAACCCTAAATTAAAATTATAGGTGGTACGTATTGTATATAAATATTGTTTAGATTTTCGGCAAATTAAATTAACGGGGCAAATTAAATTGTGACACGTTAGAGAATTTACCACTTGGGAATATCTCTCATTGTTATAATCAAAAGTCACATATTTCGATGTCAAAGCGTAAAAATCAGAGGTTTATCGATCATAGATACATAGGTTTATCTATTTTAAGATCCTTCCCCATCAACTCTAGATACAATGTTCATTTGAGCTGCATAAACCGACAAACTTTCTGTAATCCAACAAAAGCTTGGAACATAACATCAACGTATTTTTAGAGCTTGATAATCAATAACGTGTTTTCTTTTGCCTTTTAGTTCTCAGCTTTCCGAATTGCAATAGACTTCGGTTTAAACATGCCTCAATATTATGCAGACGAGAAGAAGCAAGGTGTGACATTCCTTCAACTTTCAAGCTATCGAAAAATGAAATCCAACGAAAATAAATCCGCATGGCGTTAGATGTACGAAAAGCGCTTTCTAATTACTTTTTTCAGATTTGCAAATAAAACTACCAAATGATTTTTAAGAGCGCTTATTCCGCTATAATTGGCCTGAAGAGAATTAAACGATCTTTATATCAGCAACTCTGGAGATATTTTATGGAAGAACATTTTAGACAACTGAAATGTGTAGTTACGTGAGAAATTGACAAACTTAAAAAGGTAAAAAATCGCAACAGATAAGAGCGAGAAGAATGAGGAAAGCATTTTAAAAACCGCAGCTCCTAAACTCCAATGTTCGTAATTATGACCACCGAAAGTTGACAGCTTTGTCCATTGACCACATCTGAGATACATAAAACAGAGGAACCGAGAAGTGACATGTGTTTCACAGATAAGTAGATGGCTTGCAGGTAAGAGAAAATTGTACCTTTGATAACGATTGCCGGACCGCTAAAAATTAGGGCAGTAACTCAGAGATCTATAGCCTAAGGAAGGAAAGAAATTTTGCAAGTCATTTTCATCCACAATACCATGCATAAGAAAAGTGAAAAATATGATATCAGGCAAATGTATCATCGTAATAAAAAAGTATTTAAACTCCGGAGAGGAAACAAGAGGCTAATTAGTACTAGTGTAAATAAAATTACGGTCGTTGATCAGGTAGAAGTAGGCTAAACTTCCAAGGTTACACTTATCAAATTGCCTTTCACTTCCGCCGAGCTCGTCTTCTGGATGAAGTTTGTCAAGACACGTTCTATGACACCCGGAAAGGTTAAGCTCAAGGAACGCTGCACATAATGAGCGGAAATCCCAGCAAATTCAGAGTCAAATGTGCACAAGGAAAGGCTTGGATAACACGCAAAAACTCGATTTTCCAAGCAGCTTTAAGTAGGCTACGTTAGCAAGCTAGCGTGTAAAATGACCTTTCAGTTTTGAAGAGCTCATCTTCCGTTTATGTCCCCTTCAAGGGAGATAGCACATAATGAGCGGAAATCCTAGCAAATCACTGGCTTGGGATGGTAAAACGGCAAAATGACTTTCGCCACCGTGTCACTAGAGACGCTCTCGAATGAAATCTTTTACGTCAGCAAACGTCCATTTATGAATCTAGGAGTGAAGGAAAGATGGAGACAGGATGTATGTCAAAGTTGGGCGACAACGACGAATGAGCTTCAAGTGGCAGCCTTAGATCAAAATTACCCACACCTTGCAAACGCGGTCTTAAAACTACGCCTAATATGATAGACCAAAAACTGCATTAGCATGCTTTTTTTTAGTGACAGAAGAGTCACTGCCTGAATACCAAGAGCCGGGACAGAATGATTTGAAGAAATCTTTGACGAAGGAAGAAAAATATGAAAAGAATCTTGTATCATTTTCGACCTCTGTATTTCGGGGCAAGCTCAGTTTTTGAGGTTTTCCAGGTCTCTTGTACTGATCTTCCTTTTACTCAATGAAATTTTTAATGAGGAAACTCAATATATTAAATAATAGTTTTATGTTTGAATATTAGAAATTCAACCACCATAGGCTCAAAAAAAGGAGTTAAATTTTCACTGTCTTCACTATGCGTAGTGGGGATCGCAATGGATAATTACCCTCAAATATTTACGCGAGCAAGGAAAAATACTCGAAGACTAGCTTATTCGTGCGAATATTTCGCACGGTATGCAGCTTTTTCCTGTTTCTTCCTTCTTGTTCTTCTACCTGTCGAATAATTCGCACAGTATGCAGCTTCTTCCTGTTTCTTCCTTCTTTCTTCCTGTTCTTCTACCTGGTTCTTCCCATAGACAATTATATGTTATTTATGTTTGTGTTAAAGATACATAACGTAAACGGTAAACGGTCACACTGATTGCATTTAGAATGTAAACAATCTAACTAAACGATGTGTCAATCTCCTACAGTCTTTTAAGCACGTAACCATAGCCAAAATATTAGTTGATTATATTGTCAACACATGGCACTGTTAATTATTGGTTATTTTTTAAAATTTTTTTAACAAAAACTAATTTTAAACCATTTGTCTACTTATCGTCAATAGCGGGAAACATAAGCTTTAAAACGATGTATGAATCATTAATTTTGATGAAGAATTATGGGAGTTATAGCGTTGCGACAAAAAGCACCTTTGTGAAATAATATATATGATGATATTACGTATTTACCAAGAAGGCACAACAACTGATGTTTGATAGCACTAACAATAAAAATAATGTAACCAAATGGAGGTGAGACGGGACCGTGGCTTAAGAACTATCTGACGGGAAAATAGTGTCCAGTAGATAAACCAATCGCCGACGTCTGCCACCCTCTTCCTTTAGGTCTCCTATTCATTTCAGATTCGAAATTTTCGTATCTGTATCATTTTCACTCCAATAACCGTCTTCACTCCGGTATGTTGTCAAAGGGAGCTTTTCAGTCGATCTAAAGTTTAGCTTATTTCGACATTCCACTGGGATTTGTTTTTCATTCGCTCAAGACCTTACGCACTAGTCCGAGTACTTCAGACAAGATTGGGAGCTGATTTGATATGCACTTAACAATAATAACTGAACAGCATATAACGATAATTGCATCCACTATTGCTGTCAATGTGCAAATATCCCGTAAATTCGTCAGACATGGGAAGTAAGTGTTTTGATAATTTCATGGTAAAAAGTTAGCGTTTTGAAATTCGAATTTGAAACATTATATACATTAGATACAGACGCGACTATAGTGAGCTGGTTCATCACAAATGACACACAACGAACGATTTTCCAGCATCCATCGTTACATTTATCGTTATATTAGAAAAGGAACCCAGCCATTACATTATTCGGTTCTGCGATACCACAGAGAAAAACAGCTACCGTAAACCGAGTCTTATTGGTGACAGTTTTTTATGCTTTTGTAAATTGTAGGTGAATATAAGAATATTTAAAAAAGAATATTATGCTATTGGTAAAAATCATCACTCATTTAAATATCTATAAATTCTATTAATTAAGTCCTAAAACTAATCGTCATTTGGACAGAAAATAATTGCCTATATAACTGACACAAAGGTACCCCTGCTGGTAGCCTAACTCTGTGACAGATTTTCCTCAATCCTTGTCTATACTTTGACTAGTATCACAGTTCAAAACAAATTGTTAATTTTACGACTATGAAGGGCAAAAAACACATGTTTAATACTATAAGTATCACTTAGGTCTCGTTTCTTTCTTTGTTAAGAAGCACGCTGCTATTTCTTAGTCTTCCATATCACAATATATTTGTCTTTATATCAGATTTCGTGCTTCTCGCAAGGCAATCATCAAGTTTGTTTGATCGCTGAATCACGTTCACTAAATTACATTGTTTACGTATTTTGGTTATCATTCCTGGATAATATTAACCCTCGAAACTACGAAAAAATACACCCTTATTACTAGCATTGCGTATTTTCACATATCAAGTGGTATCTGATTCTTTATGAGCAAGACACTTCGTCACTTTCAGATAAAAAATTAAATTTTAGAATCCTCCGAATAGTTATTTTTGGTCCTAAATGCACTACGTAGTTTGTAAAGTTTCAGTATGGAGGCGATAGAAACATTTTCCATTTATTCTATGCTTCCTGGACCCTAAAATTTAAAATTATCATGACTATACATTACAGAGTGACTTAATGACAGTGAATTTCATTGTCAAGATGTTGAACCGTGTCACAGCAAAGCACACACATTTTGTTGAAAAATGTGACCAAATATTTCAGCACAAAGCTTCAACACTTTCATGAAAATAAGTCAGTGCGCATAACTTAAAATAGCTTTGTAGGACTGTTCCCGCTGCTGGGAATGCATTTCAAAGTCATTATGAAATCGTAAAATCTACTGAGAACACACAGCCGAAATACTTTCTACCTCAACCACTAATGGAATCCTGGAAAATGTTAAAGGGTATTGTGGGCCATATGCGTCAAAAAGTGGTTGAACCGGTAAAAGGCATTTTTTATTAAAACGCATGATATTAAAAGTGCGATGAGCAGTTTAGTGTAGGCTAAGCTGCAGTTAGGATGAAAAACTATCACTCACTTCTAGCGCTAGATTCTTGAACTACTTTTCCATTCACTTTCAGCCTCAATATATCCTAATGACACCAAGAAAGGTTTCACTCTGATAAGTTGCACAGAAGAAACCTAAAACCTTGCACACCGAAAAAAACTCTTAAAAGGTTTAGGCCGGGATAAAACGCGATAGCGACTTTCGCTCCAGCGACGCTCTAAGACGTTCTCGGAGGAAATCTTTTACATTTGAAGACGTAATTTCGTGGAATAATAGAAGAGAAGGAAAGATGGATAAAGGGGGGAAATCACAGGGAGGTGACGGAGATGAATGAAAGAGCGACCTGGCGAAACTACCGACACTTTGGGTCATCCCCTTTTTCGTCTAATCCATCCTTGCATAAAGAGCGAAGCCACTTTCAGGCGTAAGTGAGGGCAATGATGCAGACGAGGAGGATTTTAAGAGGTAAACGTGGAGGAAAAAGAAAGAGGAGACATAAGGATGTTCCGATATTACTCATACGATGCCTGCATCGATACATCTTATTTTATACCGAGCACTTCGGTATCGATATTACGTAGTATGATATTTCACTCATGAAAACTCTCCTGATAGTATCGGATTGTGATATTGTTCATAGATTTCGAAAAGTCATTTTGCCATTGGTGCGGCCTCATGAATTGAAGTTGATTGGTGCCATGTCCCAGATCTTTCTGTACGTTACGTTTAAATTATTCTTCTTTTTATGCGAAACCGTATTGTTTTCTGATGTCTTCCACAAACAAAATGGCGTTGGATGTTATGAACCAAGAAAACTTCCATGTTTATGGGCGCAGTGTACGTGTGTATCTCATATTGCCTTCCGAAAACATACCACAAATCTGTGGAATAATTTAAAGTTGAATCACCAGTCAATACTTGGCTCCATTGATAAGGTTTGGGTATTTAATAACACATATGAATTATCTTTTTTGGGGATATATTTTAAAGAGCCTGTATTTTCGTTTTAATCATTAACTGGTACTGGGACTAGTACATGACTGCAGCTCTAAGTTTTCGAGCAAAATCGATGCATTTTCCGTTGTTCTTCAGGCTTTCAAATGACGAAATTCCAAAAAAAGATCCAATTTCGTCAACCTTGGTTTTGTTGAACTCGACATAGGACTATGTCGACATTTTCTATAGATACAATATAATTTCTGATACTTATACCGTTTTTCTCTCGATATATGAGCATCGATATATTCACTATATCGAACATTTTGAGGAAAACACCACGAAATGACACACGAGAAGGACGGAAGGCAAAGATAAGAGGGAAGAAAATGCTCTCTCTTCCAGACTGAGGGGAAATCTGCCATTTCGTAGATGACGTACAACCCTTTGGGCATGTTAAGCAGGGGGTTGCACGGTTATGTAACATTTGGCGCGGATGAAATTTGGCTGGGAGTTTATGGGGTAGAGGAAAGAATTTTTTTTCATCTTCAGGACAAAGGGGGTCCTCTCGTACGAATGAGGGTCAGGTCAGGAGATTTTAGGGGTTGATGGTGGAAGATGGGAGGGGGAGGGTGGGATAATGGGGCCTGCGTTGCGTGATGAGGAGGGACGTTATCCCATAAAAGCCGTGTTTTACGAGATTTCTACTTTTGCCTCGTGTGCGAATGAGGAAAGTGGAGCCAGCGTTTATCCCTCTCGACATCTGCAATATGGTGATGCGGAAGTGACACCCATTGCTACGTTCCCAAGTTCTTGAGATCTCAGTCACTTGTTATGCAGGCTGTAGCTCCCATTCTAAAAGACTGGTACAACTCTTCTCTGGTGAGCTTTAAGTTTCCATGTCGATACACGGCCCATTATTCAAGAATCTTCCCAACCACATCATAATGAGTATGAAATACTAAACAATGAAGTGTTAACGTCTGAGCGTGCTACAAATTAAAAAAACGAATAATGTGGACTAAAACGAACATAAAACGTGCCCGGGGGTAAAAATATTATAACTTACTTAAATAAAAATAGGATTTGTTTTCATTTCCTTACACGACACCACTCCCACTTGACTCCAGCAGCTCAAGCCAGATAAGACGTGCGATATACAAAAATTGCTCTAGCTTCAGGATTTTGCAACTATTGCAGCTTTTTAAAAAGGCAGTGAGAGAGGTTTAATTCTTAAATACTTGTACAACTGTTATCTGGAAAGCTTGATAACGTTGTCAATACGCAAACGAAAATTCGAGACTTATCCCAACCGAAGAAAGGCTTATGACAAAGGAGATCAGCTCGGGAGAATTAGAAGTTGTTTAAAATACAAATTCTAATGAAGAAATGTAAACCAAAGTATTTTTTACACTTGCGTTTAAGGAAGCTGTTAACTTACGACAAGAGCTGTTAATCTTTCTTTCACCTAGTGGATGAAACGATGGCAACACGGTAGTTTATGTAGGGCGAATAATGCGCATATATCAAACGTCATAAAAACTCTCGAATAAAATAGTAATTTAAATGCTTACGACTTCAAATATTCAAGAAAAACATGTAAAAAGCATTCAGGATATTTTAATTCCAAAACCATCATTTAGGTACTAGACGATATCATTCATTTTTAATAATTGAGATAAAAATTACTGTTACGCACTATTTACTATTGAGGAGTGTCCTATGAAAAATCATTATTTAAAAGTGAAATGAAATAAATAAATTATCATTATTATCATAAATCTAGGTCATGCGCAGGTAGAGTAAATGATTAATTTATCTTGATGAAAACGCCGGGATTGCAAGAATTGATTGAGTATAACTGCAGATTATATTAAATATATCAATTTATTTGGGACAAACAAAATTTATACTGCCCTGTGATTCAAATGGCAGGTTAATTAAGAGAAAAACAATAAAAATTAACGCATGTAATGTAGCTAAAGCCTCGAGAACGGGCAATGAGTCGGAACCCGAAGCGTCGGCTGCCTATGAATTTCTTACCCAGTGGCGAGCCCGAGAGATTTACACAAATAGATAAAACCTAATTCGGTAATTTATTCAACATTTAAAAATAATTATTGCCTTAGCAAAAAGATGAACACAGGACGGACAAATCAAATCACCTATCATTTCTAACCATTTGTGAAGTACTCTTTAAAATGTGCAATATTATTCACTAAGAACCACACAATCAGGGAGGAATATACACTAATATTCACCGATATTTATCTCCTTAAGTATGAGGAGAGGAAAGAAATCCACGACATTCGCATGAACTTTAGATAAAATACCGTAATTTTACAAGCCAATAGAGCTTAGCATTCGGCTGAACGAATGCGCCAGACGAATATGAACCGCGTAAATTTTTATAGAAAAAGAGGACTAATAATAGGAATGGGTATTTTTCTAAAGAAAACCTAAAAAACGGGAAAGCTAACAGGATGCGCGATACCCTTTGATAAATGCGAATAAAAGATGACACTCGCGTTGAGGATTTCTCATACTGTTGAAAAAAAGGTCCATGCGATTGCCGATATTTTGAATCAGGTCGGAGAGAAAGTGAGGAGCCTTGATAGAGAGAGGGAGCGAGTAAGAGAATGAGGCACAATAATAAGACGCCACTGCACTCGAAGGGACAAAAAAATTGAAGAGCGGAATTACGTTTCCAGGCATGAAAAGTGTATCGTGCGCAGTGTTGATCGCTGGAAAAATTTTGCGGATTTATGAGTGTACGAAATAAACATGCTCAAGAGACGGGAGAGAGAGAGAAGGATGTGTAAAAGGAGGAAATGGAGGAACAGGAGGTAGGTAAATGGAGGAATTTCTCGAGAAATAGACGCCAAACGAGGAAGACAGACGGAACGGGCTAAAGGAGGGAAGGTAGAGTAGAAGATACATTGGGGAAGAGGGGTTTGTGGGGCTTACTGCCCCTTACTGGATGATGGATGGGCATAAGTAAAGGTAGAGAGCACCATAAACATTACGGAGGGGAAACGGCACCTGCGTAAGGGCGAGACAAAAGGTCCATGCCCACAGAAAGGACACTCAGATGTATGCATGTAAAACAACTTGACACAGGTAGGATTCATTCTCACGGTTCAACGAAACTTCACAAATAACTTTTGACTGAAAAATTAGTTACGTTGGTAAGGAATAGAGGCGACCGGCAACTGAGGAAAATAGTAAAAATAACTCAGAATATGCGCATTTAATATTTTATTCGCTAGTATAATCAATTATAACGCGGTGCTTATCGCTGTAACTTACAGTGAATGTTACACAATGTTAGACAAACGGCAGAAAAATCAAACGCGGAGATTTCTAATGAAAAACCAAAATTTTAGTAATATTTAATAACCAATAATATGTAAATACAAGAGGAAACATTAAATAAATCATTCAGCAATAGACCAAAATTGTGAACTTGGGAGTAAAACCGAAAAGCTACCGTATGCTAAAGGAAGAAGTGAAAGCACAACAATGGGAGGCCAACAAAATAAGAGATATCTTAAAATATGTGGATTTTAAATATAAAAATTGTATTACGAAAGAAACAAACGGTAAATCCTACATAACTATAATCAGACCAACATTAACCAATGGCACTGAAGCTGAGCAACGACGACGCTTACAGATCGACACGACCAAAAGGAATAATCTAAGAAGAATATCGTTATTGAAAATACAAGTAATATAAGACTGGAATGAAAAATAACACCATACGGTACGACCATATACATAGGTAAGAAGCTAACGTAGTACTGAAGATAAAAGGAGATTAGGAGCGGCCATTAGGAAAGAGGGACGCAATAAAACCCAGAAAGACAGAGGAAATTTATTTTAAGACTGAATTCGTAAATATCAGGCTGAAAGTCTAGGTGAAGAGAAAAAATGAAAAGGTGTATAATGAAGAATTTTAAAGTTTTTCCTTGCTATGAACATGACTTATTTCCAAGCGTTACGCCAGAAACGATGGATTTTAATAGGTGACCATTTACGTCAATAAGGATAAAAGGGAGGTCATTGAATAGAGGAAAGGTGAAGAGAAACCTACGGTCAGCGTAACCTTTTTCAAAACGACGTTTGACAAACGGATCATAATTTACATTACATAAACCTTAACTTTACTCATAATCCACATAGGGCAAAAAGTAGCATTGCTATTCGGTTTCCAATGTATTTGCATCATCATTTTAAACGCTCTTCGTGTAGAACCCTGCATTACTAAACTAAGGGTGGAGTGAAATTCCGTTGGGTTAGGTTGGGGGAAATTCACATAAGGCCACTAGTATCAAACACTCTTAAACACAAGCGAAGTCACTTGGGATGCAAAATAAAGGAAAGGGATTGAAATCCGGATTGTGAACTTATATTTTGTCGACCTTGGATAGTACAAGTCAATATTTTTGTATCAGTCAATGAAATTTACACCGAATTTTACATTATATATGGGAACATTATCTTTTGAACCAACAAAAACACGAAAATCTACCGAGAAATGCTCTTCTCATAGCACTCTGCATTTATAATCTTAGGATGGAATGAACTTCTCTCAATGGTCATTTTAAGCCACTAACATCACTCTATTAAACACAATCTAAGTCATTTGAGCTGCAAGACGTGACATCATGGGCAGTTATGAAAACACAGCAGCTGATGGTCATAGTCATTTAGTCTTGGAAAAGCTTCGGCGAACACAAAATTGCATTTCCTACAACTCCGTAAAATAGAAGATTACGGGAGGATTAGGGATTCATACCAACTCACTAACTCATTATACCCTAACGCCCAGGAATCGATTAACTTACCAGATGAACTGCTATTTTGGAAAATATCACCTTCATTAAAATTTAGGAATGAATACAAAGTTTCCTCTTATTTCAGGAGTCTGTAGGCTCGACTTGGAACTTGACCACTTATATCCACGTTCCCGCATTGGAGGTCGAGAAAAGCAGTCCATTTAAGTGACATTTGGCCAGTTAAGGTAACTCGGCTCCGAAGTCGGGCCATTTTTTCCGGGTGAAACTTTTTCCGGAGCCCACTCCAGGAGCATTTCTTTTATTTCCCAGAACTTTTGCCCGCCTTTAAAGCGCATTACCACCTAAAACTCTGTCCTCTGACGGCTAACACACCCACTAACTTGGAAACCCACCGATGGAAACTTGCTCGATCAGTGCTTACGACTTCCATCCAAAAAGACCGAGCTAAATTTTTGAGCCCCTCCAGGTTCCCCTCTTTATGATCGAGTGGCTCTCCTTATTAACATTACAATAGGATGATTTAGACAGATATTATGATATGAATAGGCATAAGATGCTAACACAATTGAACTAAAACTAAGATATTGGCAAAATGTCAGCGTTGCACTACAACAAAATGTTCTCGATCCCAATGGAGGTTCATCAAAATATGCTGATATTTTTACAGTATCTTGGGAAATTCAATCCAGACAATTTGATTTAGGTACATGAAATCATTTCAGTTGATATAAATGACATATTGATCATTTAGAGAATGGTTGTAAAATGTTAGTGGCTCTGGAAACTATGTTAGTCAAAGGTGAAGCCTACCTTAATCCCATTTAACAAGCTATTTCGTTAAGTAATGGAATATTCCCCTAAATAAGGGTATTCTGCGCATCTACCACCGTGACTCGCTGCCAATGTACCTATGGTCTATGCATATGTATAACTCAAGAAATTCCGAAGAAACTTCCAAACTTAAACTTCCATAAGAATATGAAGGTTGCATTGATGCAATTCTTCTATTAAAAAGGCAAAATTACGGTCTTAAAAAGTAAATTAAAAAAATCTAGAGAAAGAAGAATCGTTGACATCGTTAACTAAAAGAGCCAGTAACTGCGGTGATTTCCAGGTAGTTTGGCGTAATGTCCCAAAAAGCGAATATTATTTTGTTTGCTTGTTGCCTCGCTGCGAATATGCTTGTTGCCTCGCTGATAGGAAAACTGTTTATTTAATTGAAACCTTAGAGTTTTGTCGTAGATTCTGTCCGATGGTATCAATAATTACGCATAAATACCATCAGTCCTACATAGTAAATCACTTTTCTTAGTTGGTCAACAAGGTAATCCGTACTCTATTTACATGATTTAGGAATTCAACATTTTTAATGCTGTAGGATCAGCACAGGTAATTTACTTTAAGTTATAAACGCTTCTAACGGAATACTTATGTTTTGCCGCAATGGGACAAAAATATCACGAAATCGGCTGCTAGTTGATCCATCAGTAAGTCAAGGAGAAGGAATAAGTTCCATTAGAGTCTATGTATCTGTTCATTTATGTTTACATGGTCACAAGTAAAAGATTCTACTCAACGTTCACAGACGCAGATCCCCAGAAACTGACGGGCCTTTATTCTTCTGCTCATCACAGCCTTACTTTTCTCCATACCACCCGTTAAGTCTGTTCTTAGGTCTATCCTCACATACGCGTCCATCACACTTCCCACTAACTCTCAGTATTCAACGTCGCCTCAACCCTAATTACTCGAGTTGACATTTATCTCGAAACCTTAAATGATCTTATCCAGGAGTTTTCCACCATCCCGACCACCTCCTTGTATGTCCTCTATTTCGTCCGCCGCACGTTTTCACATCTTTATCGCCAGAATCCTATCCATATCCTTATTCTTCAGAGTTTACATTTCTGCACAGCACAACTCTATACTCAATATTATAATTTGCTGGTCTTTTCTTTACTTCCTTGCCTGAGGTTCCCTCATCGGTGCTCCAGTAATTGACTTCAATTGTTGAACTAAATTTTGCTATGGCAATCTACCTAAAATATTTTTTATACTATCATAATTATCCTTCAACGAACAGCCTGATACATTTGGGTCTTCCCATCTTTGTCGCCAGCCTCGTTTATGAGACCACAAATCTGTTTTCGCTAACCATTTATCAACTTTAAATAGGATTTTCGATCCAAAAGATGATGTTATACATTTCGAGAACAAAGGTGCAAAGCTGTAATTAATTAAAAATTTTGGATTCATGACATTTGAAAAGTATTAAAATACAACTTTGAGAAACGATCAAGTACAATTGAATTGTTCAGTGTACCTAGTATGTACATGTACCCCCTGTGCAAAAAATTAATCTTCCATTAAATCTACCTTTAGCTCCACATTTCATTCATAGTCTCTCTGACTTAAGTGATCCAAACCATTACTTCCTAAAACTGGTGCTTTGCTTTTTCGTGACGTAGTATGAGTACAAACTCGCCATAGGGTTTACTGTCCTCTTGATAATGATGCGAAAATGCTGGAATCGGTCGGAAAATGCTACATATTAACTAGTATTACAAAGTTTAATTAATAACAAAACAATTAAAAATATAGTCCACAAAGTAAACTTACGACGATATATTATATTTATTAAAAAAACAAAGGTATAAAGTAGAGCTATACCCTACTTTTCAACTTTAGACGCAATAGGGTGGCAGTTTTCCAACGCAGCGCAGTGCAAGTTGACAAAATATTTGACCTCATACATTGAACAGACGAGTGAAACAAAATATTCTCTATGATGATGACTTTAAGGAAAGGTTCATCTTATATTCCACATTCAGCAAAAGAAAATCATCGCAATATTCCAAGAGTAAGGCACCGCAGCAGCAGACGGCAAACCGCACAATGATTTCTATGGCATATTCCGATAAACGCTATGACGAGAAGAAAGCGGATCCAGATGACGCAAAAAGACGAAAGACGCGCGCTTTCCGGTCGGACGAGTCGGGACATGTTCTGCAGAAAAAAATACCATGGAATGACGGAAACGATGTAAAACGAGAGCGAGAAATGAGACGACACGGAGAAAGGGGAGGGAAGCGGAAAGACAGGATGAGAAAAAACGTTGGAGGCGTTATGTTTACGAGGTTAGACAACCCTGGGAGAGAGTCCGGGGGGACATCTAATATATTATACATATAAATATATTTTTTCTCTCGAGAGGAAACGGTTGCTCTTCTATCTCCTGGGCCATTCTCTTTCGCTCGCTTGACAATACGGCCTTCCTTTTGCCGCCTCGACCCACACCACTGTTCGTGACGTGGAAGAAATATGACAAGCTGGACAAAAAACAAAACAAAAAGGAAAAGAATGTAGAAGGGTATGATACCAATGCATAAAATGCCTCTCGAAAGAACGGAAGTAGCGTATAAGGAGTGAAAAAATAAAGAGCAAAATTGGAGGCAATCTGAAAGAAATATAACGGTAAAATAATATAGAAAGAGCTTATAATGTATAAACTCAATTAAGATAAATGGCTACAGGAATAAGAGGGTAAGAAAAGAGTAAAAATTCAAGAGTAACCGAAAAAATGAATGATTAAAAAAAGAATTTATGAAGCTGTTCTTGATACATTTTGTTTAATATGCAGGCGAGAGAAAATGAAGACTAAGCTACACTGGAAAAATTATCACTACAATTATTTAAGGTTTTGCCCACTCAAATATACTCAGCATTTAATGAAGATGCAACACAAACGATATTTATGGGAAGGGACATTCTTTCCATTTAGTGGCACATATGAAGTTTAGGGATTACGTAGATGTTACAAGGGAGGGAAAAGAGATATTACGACTAAGTTGAGGATATAATAAAAAAGAAGAAGTCACGAAAAACGCACGGAAAGCCTAATACAAGAAAATAAAAATGAAAAAGGACGTTAAAAGATGATTAAAAACTATATTAATAATTTGAAAAAACGGTAGAGGAGAATGGCGTAATAAAAACACAAAATACATTTTGAGAGATATTTAAACACTAACACAGGACTTACTATCAAACATATTACCCTCGATGGTCCAGTACTGGTGAAAATGAGAGTTTCACTAAATATTTTTATTATTCAGGGAGATTGTTTGACTCGTAGCAAAGGAGCATTTGACATTTTATATCAACAAATGAAGTACACAAATAGGAATTTGTGATATTCAGAATTCAGAATATTCAGAATACATATTACTCAACAACACTGGGTATATGGAGGAAAAACCATTGAAGGAGTTAAAAAGATTACGTCGAGAATTGAACTATCGATTAATACCTCCCTCCAACTAACACATCGGAACACGACATCAATGAAACATGCAATTATAACTTTTAAAAAAGGAAAGAATTAATTATTCATTACATAGACTTAGTAAAAGGACAAACAGGGATGCAAAAAATTTAACTTTGTGAATGATATTCAGGAAATGAATTAATTTGTGGAAGAAATCATCTTAAAAATATAAATAAGAGAAAGAGTGTGGCATAAGAAAATGAATGTCTTAGGGCCGGTTCATCCATCTCCGGGTAAACTTCCCGGTAACTATCCACCGGATATTGCTACCCGCCGGATAAATCTTAAGTACCGTTTATCAATCATATTTTATCCGCCAGATAGTTACCCGATAGAAAGATGAGGCAACGTCGGTATGGTCAACTCAGAGTGAACGTGAATTTTGAAGCAACCGTTGTGATTGGCCACTGAATGCTCTTAACAAAAGAATTCCGACATTCGCAAGGCTCGGCATGAGCTCGTTATGGATATGAGTGCGTATTTCAATGAGGTGTATTTTGCTGCCATTTAACAAAGAACTATTCATCTCAAGAAAGTCGTGATATTCAAGAAAAGAATATCACGGTCGTATCTTACGCATTTGTTCGGCGAAGATTGCCTCAAGCGCGAGGTTAATCTCAGATTCTTGATGCAAAGTCGTTAAACGTTTCTGTACATGGTGACTTTATTAAGGGTTGTTCAACGTAAGTGTATTAAGGATGCGATATAATTTCATGCCGAAGACTCAGTGGCTTTTGTGTCTGTTCATTTCTGCTAAAGGTTGGTGTCTACTCTTTCACGTTTTGAATGCCGTTTTCAGTGTTTAAATATTTGGTGTGAATAATTAATGTGAAACGATATAGATATGTGAAAATCTGTGAACCCAAAAAGAGTTTAAGCTCTTGAATTTACCTCTCTTCGGAGCTTCTGAGTACGTTGAAATAACATTTATCACTGGGTTGTAAACAAAAATGTTAGAAATGAGCCTTCTAAGGCTATCGTTAAACAGTTATTACTCTTTTGCTTTACTTACTGAGTGGATATGTTTACAATGACCACTAGTTGAATAACATGCTTATTGGAAATAAAACTACTTAAAAATATTATTCTGGCAAGGCCAGTGCACGATGAAAGGATTGAGGATAGGGAACCATGAAGGAAATTAATCATAGGGACCTGGTTTGATAGGGAAAACAACAATAAATAAGTTCTCCCTTTTTGCCCACTTCAAGTGGGAATGGCGTGATTGGTATTTAAGTATGCATTATAATAACAAAATGTTGATACGAACTAGGGATTACATTGAAGTGTAGTCAATAATAACCAGTTCGTGTAATGTCTAGCAGTAGCAGTGCAGTGACGAAGAGAGAACCCATATTTTAAATGTAAAACTCGAATTCATCTGAAATTAACCATTGCGTTTATAATTTGCATATTTTTACCGTAGTAATGCAAATTCCACATGAAGAATTTCTAAGAATCTTTCTTAGTATTTAAAAAATCGTTCACAATTCGTGAAATTTGTAGAAATCGATGGGACATTATGTTCCTTTCATATTATATGGATAAATTTCTAGTTTTACCACTACTGAAATGTATATTATATAAAATAGTGAACATCCACAGCCTAAATGACATTGGTATATATTCAGGTAGCAGTAGTTTGGTGGCAGTCATTTTTCTTCATATGTATTCATAAAGATTTCTTTATATAGTTCAGTTTATTCCATAACTAACAGAATCACTAATGGTCACAACTTGGACCAATCCTTACACACAATTGTGTAAACGTTTGATTATGATATTCTTTTTCTAACAAATAATGCATAAGGATGGAACACACTGTATAGGCTTTCATTTTTGAATTTGAGGGACATCAAGCAGCAAAATGAATTCCATAGTATGAGATGGTATTAGCCTCAAATGTGTGATCCCAATATTAGTGTCTGTTCCTTTATTCTTTTGTATAATCAATCCACAGTTGATTATGTTGCTTTCTTATGACCCTTCTACTCATTTTTCTTTTGCAACTTCTATGTGTCACGGCGGTGGTCACAATGAACTCTTAATTTGTTGAAAGTCTCATTGAAATTGTCATGAACATTGACAATATTCATTCATCGTCGCATTATTAATGAACACATCAATACAGGGCATCACTCTTCAAGATAAATACCGGTTTTGTAGAATTAAATTAGTGCAATGTACCACTAACACCTCAAGAATCAACTAATGCACATTTATATAATAATAATAACCAATCCATACTTTATTTGTCGGATCTTGTTTTGGCAGTGATAGACATTAAGGCGTCCAGCTCTGTTTACATTCACTTTTTAGCATTTTTACGAATCTTAAGTAGTACTCGTTAGTCGTTACCTAAAATTAATGAATACCATCGCGGTGCTCAGAATATAAAATAATTTGCCACAAAAGTTCTCCGCGTCGCTTTGTTTGTTGACATATCTGACTGCCGAGCATTTGTGAGCGAAATTCGCAGTTGTTGAGGGATTGTTTAATTTGAATCATGTAGCTGGAAAGTTACATCCCTTCACAGAATGATTTGATTGCGCTTAACCAATAAACTAAAGACTTTAAATATTAAATAAACCAAAATAGTGCTCTAGACGACCATAAAGTGAATGTATTCATACCGTAAGTCGGTGACCATGAAATACCGTCACTATCGCGCATTCTCAAATTTTTCAGAGGCTTCACGATGATTTCGGCCAATTACATAATCTTAAATTGAATTAAAAATGAACTTTAATGCTTCAAATTTATTTAAATGAAAGATGAATGATGAATGCACTATGAGCATTCCATTCTTCAAATAATCAAATTCCTTTTCATTTCGTAGAGTTGTAAACAGGAGACATGAGAAATTTGAAAGGCTATATAATTTAAAAAATTACGGAGATTGATGCCACAAATTTCTCAGAGCAATTACACCACCAATAACTAGGATTACTGAAAAAGAATTACACGAGTAAATATAGATTTGCGCCCAAAATAACAGTTTAAACATGCCAGATGATTGCGGCAGACATCTTGAAAATGGGTTTATGAAGAATGAAAAAGTAGCGGGTAAATTTATTCGGCAGATAAAGGTTAATCGACGGTGGATAAACGCTTTTGTTAGGTTTATCCGAAGGATAAGCTATCCGCCGGATAAAATCGCGTTACCCGGAGATGGATACACCGGCCCTTAAATGGAACATCAACAAAAGTAAATAAAAATTAGGAAAGGCAATAATAAAATGAAAGTAAGAGAATGTAGAAAAATAGGAAATAGTTTAAAGCATAGATAGTACCAACGGATACCGAGAAAATGAAAGAATAAACCATGGAAAAACTAAATAATAGAAATTAGACCTATGAAAAATATTTAAAGAAAAAATACGGTACAGAGCATCACAACGACACAGAATGGCACAAAACACAAAGAGATATAAATGCCGTAAATAATATAAAGGCACTCAGAGAATATGACGAGCAAGTAAACATTCAAAAAAGTATTAATGAGAAAGCAACACACGAGAAAAAATAAGAAAATTTGTTTTAATTTTGTGAAAGTTATATGTTGGAAAAAATCCAACTGCATTCCTTAGAACGTTTATTTACACCATCGAACCCTTATCGGAAGAGCAAAACAGCGAGCAAGCAGAGCATTATAAGTTAAGCAGTTTCAAGACTGGTTTCATAAAATCTATAGCAAAAGTTTAGTCAGTCTCAACAGGCTGTTTGGAAATACCCTCAGAAATTTTTTTCTCTAACATCCAAATACGTGAAACACTACAATTTTGGACCCTTGATAGCTTAGCGGCTAAACATGGGTCACAGATTTGGGGATAAGCAGCACGCACGTTCCACATGGGTGAGAAGTTCATCGACCGAGTCAGAAGGGGGAGGAAAGGGATACACTGCTGGCTGGATACAAAATGGGTGATGAGGGGGGAGGACAGAAGGGGAAGGAAGCAAAAACGCGCGTCCACTGATAGGCCATGGCGGGAATGGGAAGGGTGACTGCCCGACGGAGGAATCGGATGAGATAAGAGGTGGTGGAGGGTCCCGGTGGCGACCCGTCCACGGGATGTGCTCTCGAAAGCGGAAGGAATGCTCTACTTGTCACGGAGGAATAATAAGAGAATGAGAATGATGGTGCTGAGCGGACGTGGATGGCGGACTGTCCACTTAACTATCCGAATGCAAATTTACACCCTTGTCTTTCACAACCACGTAGAAATGATTCACGGATATTTGCCCTTGACATTTAGGAAGCGTTCGGTGCGAAGGTCAACTGAAACCTGATTCAGTATCGTAGGCCATTATGGTGGAATATTTCGAGTTATTCTTACTTCAATAAATAAAATATTTCTGGAATAAAAACTTACTTAGGATAGGATCAAAAATATTTAATAGCTTGAAATGATAAGACAAGTATCCAGGAAAGAAACATATATTCAAGATCAGGGGTGGGATTCGTGAACAAAATAACATAAAGCAAATAGCCAACTACTTGTAACACTCCTGTAAAATGCCCATTTCAGGAAAAATGGAAAATATGGCCTCGTGTAAAAGAAACTGCGATAGTTTGGTCAACAATTGATATACGTCAAAATTTAATTCTAAAGTTGTATTCCCTAAACCAAGTATCGGCCAGTAGTAGGCTTTTAGCATTTATTTAAAAACCGGTCTACGAACGTTATCGACTTCAAACGCTTATAGGTTGGATGAGATTCACTTCCATGACTTACGTAAAAGATAAAGAAAGAAAGAAATAAACTTTAAGTGGCGCATTAAAAAAGGCGCACCAAACCTGTGGTAGTCGATGCACCAAGAGCCTCCAGATATATGCAGAGAATAGGGTAACAACATGAGAAAAAGAGTTCATCGGGCTGGGGTCGATTAAATAAACGGAAAATTATTGGCAGAGCAGGGCACGGGGACTATGCAACCACGCGGAGGTGTCCAGAAGAGATGTAAGACCATTTCCCTGAGGGGGCGGCTAGACCCCATGACCCAACGTACCTGCCAATCCGAGGGGGCGAAATTCATTCCCAGGGCTCGCATTTTGTAAGGGGTTTGGAGACAAAAAGAGGAATACGGGAAGGGAGAGAGGAAGTTTACCCTGGGAAAGGATACGGAAGCGACGAAGGGTAAGAATGAATGAGCGAGGGGAAGGAGATGAAACGGAAGGAAAAAGCGAGGAAGGACCAGGAAGGATGTGGAGAGACGACAAAGGAGGTGAGTAAATAAAAACGTTTATGGAGACTGAAAGACAAAGAGAGGAAGAAGGGGGTTAGGGCCAGCTGAAGAGAGTTGGGGCCGTTTTCGAAAGAAATCGGGTTGGTGTGGCGGATAGATTACTACCTTCCCATCCCACGAGTCCAACTTTGATTTCTGGTGTCGGTTGAACCGAAAGGAATTCTGGTAATAGCTTTGGCTGTCCGAAACGAAGTGCCCATCTTTTTTTCTGGGAAAGGTTTCTGAGTTAATTAATTGGCTGAGGGAGTTTCTTAAAACAACACATATATCAAACCTTTGATTTTAAAATATATTTGAAAACCTTTGATTTATAAAATAATTAAAACCCATTAACGACGGACGTCTTCATTTGAGAACGGCCAGGATCACAAGAACTGTGGAATAGCTTAATAAAAAATCTAAGTATTTTCAAGTTTTACCAAGGAAGGAAGGTTAAGCCTATTATGGTAGCATATTCTCAATTATGAAAAACACAAGTTCTTTTATTTAGAGCTGACAAAAAATATCACAAATATTTTACCTTGCACCTAACACTGTATTCATTCTTTAAAAACAATCTGCGTATTATTAAATTCAACATTTTTCTTGTATGAGTGTTGTAATTGCCCATCTTTCCGTATTTAATCTTAATTTTTACGACATTCTCCAACGCGTTTTCTTTCCGGCGTGAATGGGTCAAAACATTTGTAAAAATGTTAAATGAAGAAATAGAAAACAACTTTCTCCATTGAAGAACCGGAGAGAAAATATTTAGATTCAAATTTGTAGCGGTCGTATGAGTTATTGAATTTCTTCGATAATCCTCAGTTGCATTGATGGGTTTACAAGGAAAACTGGGATCTTTTTTCTGATTCCACCGCATTAGTACTGAATAGTAAACAGTGTCTCAAAATGTATTTATAAACATAAAAATGGATGAAACAAGCTTGTCATGCAAATTAAATAAAATGCTCAAGGTGTTTTTCTCAGAACGATGATACAGCTTTCCATTCTGTACTGATTCTTTCAAGTTAAAATTCGGTTGGACGTCAAGAGTTACGATAAAGAACAATAGAAATTTCTGAATCCGATGCATGTTTTTTTTCTACAATCTGTTAAAATGACAGCTGAGAATGAATGTAGTAACGTACAAATGTTTTTTTTTTAATTCAAACTTTTTTTTTGATTTTGCAAACAGCTTACAATAGAAAAAACAATTATAAAATATAAGAACATAAAAAATAAGAACATATCTAAAGAAATAAAAACATTTTAAAAATATAAAAACATCTTTATAATATGTAAGGAAAACAGTTGGAGTCCTCCTGAGTCTGCCAAACGGCTCATCAGAAGGTTCCCCAACCACCACCCTACATCACAAAATCAACCACCCACCATATAGCGTTAAAAAGGTTCCCCTTTCACCCTCCACACACGAACACAGATGAAACCCAAAAACACAGAATACCCACCCCAATCACGAACAACATCCATTCACCAACCATTGTTTCACTTTTCTTTTCACCTCATCTATTGCATTTATATTTAGTACATCAATTGGCAGTACATAATTTGCTAATTAAAAGTTTCAAGCTTTGATTTACATACTTCCATTCTCATTAAAGCGTATTACTTTATGAGAACCATTATTTTACGAAGTGGCCGTAAAAATATCTACAATTTTGGCGCCGTAAGATTAACAAACTACCATGTGAATCATATCTATCAGAAATATTGTTTGATGTAATTCATTCCAATACTATATTTATTCCTGAAAGTTTTACACTCGATAATGCTCGATATACACCAATGACAAATAATGGAGAATTTAATGTACATAGATACTTAAATGGAATTTGAAGGAAGTCCACCCTCAAGGTGGTGATGATATTACTTTAAATTTCAGTGTTCAATAATCAAATTTTTGCCTACAAATGCACACATTCAGGAAAGAGGCACAAACATAGAACATTACTAGGGAATTGGCCCGATTTGGTATGTTAATTGTATTTCTTCATTTGCTGATCATGTATCACTTTCCTGGGAACTGGAATTGACAATGCAGGCACAAACTGGTATCCTACACACTCTGCAAACGCAATACCATACAATGAAGTGTGTGGCCTTGTTTCAGGCGTAGGGAAAATTTAATCTTATTCTTAATTAAGCATAACATAATTTTCATTCCTTAGATGGGAATCAAAAGATTGGGACAATGCAGAAAACTGAAAGTGAAACATAATCAAAGATAAAATTCAATAGGGAAAATTAACTCCAGTGGCAAATATAATCATTCCTCATTTCGTTGGGCAAGTTAAAAATATAATTAGAAAGAACAAATTGAGTTACTAATTATTTGGAAGACCATGATCTAATGTGGTTCGTAGGTGTTATGACTTGAAAATATCATGGGGATTATTGAGCAGTTAGTGACAGTTTTTCAAAAGCAATCCTGTGCATAACTAGCTTTGTTGTTTTTTAATTTACCGAATATTTCGAAAACCCACATCGAATTATGCAACACAATTTAACGTATTTTTATTTCCTAGGCGGGAAAAATATCTTTTGCTCACGATATCATTGTGGCAAGAGTATATTCTGAGCTCTGAAGAATAAATAGCTAGGAAACTGATCCGAACGAACGCATAAAAAAATATATGTCCATCACAATTTTTCTTCCATTGAGGTTAAGGCACCACTGTGCATTGCATTTACTTTCCCACATCTGGCGGTATGAACTGCGGCGGATATTATTTGATGCTGCCCTATGTGACCGCGTCACCACAGTCCACAAATCTATACTACAGAACACATCACAGTTCCTGGTGCGTCTAAGGTAGAGGAACGTGAGAGCTTGAAGAGTGGAGAGATGCTAAGGGAGATTAGGAGTGGTAGCTGGAAAGCAGAAGACTCAACTAGGTGACTGAAGGTGCAACATCATGAATCTCCCTTACATTATTCAGTTCCCAGACCCTTCATTATAACGCCACATATTCGACAGAAGGGAGGGCTGTGCAAGAAGCTCCAAGCGCGCTCTATCGTGCACATTGGAGAATATATATATCCGCTCACTTAGTATCTGTTAAAATTGTTAAAACACAAAACTCGGAAAAATGCTCATATGATGTGGTAATTAGTAACACACAATAGTTAAATGAATTACACCATGAATTGTTAATAGCCATGAATAATCCCCATGAATTTCAACCTGGATAATGCCAATCTCCCGCTGAGTGCGTTAACTATTATTACTTGAACTACGGACAATTCTTTCCACGATGAATTACCTACCATCCTGAAGAGCACGATCTAGTTCTCTCAGTCTGAATCTAATTGCATAGATAACTCAGAAATGTATTTATATATGTTTTGAAAGATGTTAAATCATACCATAATAGACAATGCAGACCAAAAATAAACCAAGATTACTTCATAACAATAATTATTTCACGTTACGTGACTTCCCGTATCAAACTCACTCCTTGTCAAAAGCGAAAGTATAATAAGGGCAATAAAAATTAATGCGAACCATGAAATATTGAAAACATAATTACGAAGGTAAAAGAAATTTATATCAAAAATTTAAAGAATAAAAGTTGAGTCAGGAAAGATGTAAATTTACATTTTCCCTTTAAGTACCCAAAGAAAACATTATTCACCGTGCAATTATATCCAAAGGCCAAAATCATAAATTTGAAAAGAGGGATATTTGAGATATAGTGCAAAATTTCGAATAATAAAACTCGCTGCAGAAAGAACCACGAAAGAAGGAGAGAGTGAAGAACTTTCAAAACTTACGGAAAGAGGAGTAAGACAAAAATGTAGAACTCTAAGTGAAACGAAATTATTTTAAGAAAATTTATAAATTATAAAAACGTAGCAGAATATAAAGGCATCACACTAATATTTTTTGGAAAATTTACCGTTTAGTAAAGCTGAAATTGAAGCGAGAATCAATTCTCTTGATTTTACAAATGCAGGCTCTTACCCCCTTACATGATTTCGGCCATCAATTTAGCATGTATCCTGTCACTCTCCATCCGAATTTTAAACCTATCCATCTTCTATCCCACCCCCGCTATCGCGACCAACAGTATCTCTTGGCCCCTAATTACCTCTTCCAACCTATCTCCTAACCTCCTCCTCCGTATCTCTTTCAGAAGTTTCCTCTCCTCTCCCAACATTTCAAATACTTCCTCGTTAGTTTTCTTTCCCATCATCGGAATTCCTCCATTATATTTCACGCCCACATCTCAAAAGAAAACAGTATAATTGCAATCAGTTTTCAACCAACCTTCTCATCACATTTTTTCACTAGGACCCCGTTATTAGCTTGCTCCTATTACTGAGCATCTAATTAGCTACCGTGATTCTCCTTCTGATTTTTTCACACATCTACCCATTTCCCTGAAACCTAAAATACACGTTGGAGTGGGTAAGAGATGCTACTTCTCTCCGGTTAGGCCACGCCTCAAATATGTCAAGAAAATTTGGAACCCTGTTCAGAAAGATTCCATTACAAAGAAAGTAAAATACGAAGGAGTTTGCACAATTTGTTGAAATTGCTGCGACTGAATAGAAAAAGTCAATTTATTTGATGGAAAGTCAAGGTTGGGAGCAGTTATAAACTCGAAGCCCACATGCAAAGGTAAGATGTCTTGAAAATATACGCTTAAGCGAGTTTCAGATCAAAAGATAAGATATTATGTCGACCCCACGGCATATTATTGGAAATAAAAGCAGCGAAAAACTAAAATAGACACTATTAAACAGAAAATTAAGAATATTCCATTTTATTGCGTTCATCAACGATTATAAAATAACAGCAAGACGCAAAAACTTCGCAAGAAAGCACCAGATAAGACTCTCCTCGTTAAAATATACATAAATCCTTTCATTGTTTGTGTCGTTACAGCCACTTCCACACGCATCTAAGTGTAGCATTTAGGTTTAGAAGATTGTGGTCCAAGATTTGGGAAATTGAAAGTGGGTATCAAGCCATGTCAGGTGGAATGTTTATGGTCAGCTACGAAAATTCGGGTAAAACTTTTTCGGTGAATGTGGAAATATCACAGCTTAGTGCTTCAAAAAATTCATGAAAATGAAAAGCAAAAGTAGAAGAATAAAGTGGTGGAACGCGGAGAATTCAAAAGGGGAATAGGGGAGACTCCAGGTTCTAGTGTGAAGAATCATAGGTGAAAAAAGGAATGATTAGGAGAACTAAAGGAAATGAGAACGATAGGGCAAAAACGGGTGAGAAGAAAACCATGAAAATCAAGGGCGTTAAAAGAAACAACATGATCCATAAATGGGTGAAGGAATAAGAAGATTTGAGTCATAGAAGGAATGATTAAGAAAATCGACTGTTCAGCACTGATATCCAGAAAACCCTCACTACACGCCTTTACTGTGGATGGCAATAGATGGAACATCTGAGAAGGAAATTTAAGAGGCAGAGTTAGCACGCAGAGTAGTGGAGGTTATGTTGATACGACGGAAGGAGTCCGCTGAGGATTTCGATGTGTCGGCGAGGTGGGTCGAGGAATTGATGACGCAAGGACTGTGTGCGAGACGTGTGTTTGCGGATTCGATGTAAATTAGAGGATCCGGGTCTGAGTAAACCGCTTGCGGAGCGGTTCCTCATCTCGCACCGTGGCGTTCAAGGCACAAGGGGAAGTCGCGGTTGAAGTGCGCGCCGACGTTTGCAAGGGAAACGATAGAGTGAGACAGAGATAGAGGGAATAGACGCGGAGGCAACACGAGGCCGTAGCCAAACCGAATGCCAAACGCGAAAGATATTTCGGTAGCGGAACTCGCCGAAATTTCAAACTCCCTCCAGGAATACATCTGATACCGTAAGCGATCTAGCTCAGTTTGAGTTATGGTTGAATGTTTCGAAAACGTGATCGCTTGGCTGCTGCTCAAACGTGTACCGATGTGAGAAACGACACGTTTCATATTTAGAAGTAAAGTCATCGATAGAAGTGAATTTGTTTCATTGCCTTAGGAAGATGAAGTTAAAATGCATTCATCACAAGCAGGGCCATCTTTTATTCATTGGTGAAACATAATCTCCATAAGGGAAAATATAATTCCATAGTGGGTGTGAGAAATATAACTGAAGGGAAAATAGAGGGAAAAGTCACCAGAGGAAGACCCAGGAATAAGATCATGAACCTATAAAGAGGAAAGTACATAGGAAGAGATACGAGGAGGTAAGGGAACTAGCATTAGACAGGAAAGGATGGAGGGCTGCAGTCAACCAATCTTAGAATTGAATAGCCAATGAGTGAAAATAACAAAGTTCTCCAAAATGCTGCGCAAGATTTAGAACTAAAAAATTAAAACTAAAGCTTTAAAAAAGTTCTTACATTTGCCTATAAATTTTCCAGTCCAAACTAGGATTTCCCAGTCGATAGTTAAATATAAGTGGTACGTGCTTAGAGGTTCACGAAACGAGTGGTTTAAAATGGATTTTATGTTGTAATATGATTAACACTAAAAGACGGGACTGTGCTTACAACCTAGGACGGTAGGGGGTCAAAAATGACCCCTTGTTATAAAATTGGTTTTTAGAGATAAATTTATTCAATTATTTGAAATTCAAACGTCGGGTGAATTTTTTTGAAGAAATTGCTATGAGAAAAATTCGGCCTGGACCGGGATTCGAACCACGGACCTTTGGTTTGCCGGACCAATGCGCAGGAAAATTGCCATGGGAATTAGGAAACCTGGGTAGAGTTGTGGTTCCCGGTCCAGACCGAATTTTTGTCATGGCAATTTCTTCAAAATATTATTCAATTATAGTTTAAAATTATAAAATACAACCAAAATGAGTAAATACAAGACAATACACAATGTTAAACGTTCTTCAGCAATAAAAGTGATGGGGTCAAAAATGACCCCTTCCCTTATATCTAGGGTAACGGGCGCACAGGTGCCAAAGTTTTACGAATAATCCAACGAAATTATAGGATAGAAAATGTATTCAATTACTGTTTAAAATTACAAAATACAACCAAAATAAGTTAATACAAGGCAATACACAATGTGAAACGATGTTCTACAAAAAAGAGCCGGAGGTAAAAAATGACCCCTTCCCGTCCTTCTAGGTTTAACGGCGCACAGGTGCCAAAGTTTCAAGAATAATCCAACGAAATAATTGGATATTAAAGAGCATCTTATATGGATAAAAGTCACAAATTCAAAGAAAGATCCGTACAGAACTAAAGAAATGGCGAACGGCGAAAATCGAAAAGGGGTCAAAAATGACCCGCTCATTCTTTCTAGTGTTAAAAATGAAATTAATATTTATACATGGTAATAGTTTTTGTAACTATATGACTAAGTGGTATGCAAGTTCATTAAGGTTGGGCTACCGCCATTTCACGACACAAAAAACTTTTATATTTCCAGATAATTTAATAAAATTGTTGTAAGTCTATAGCGATTTACCCCAGCCATAGGTTGCAGAAGAGAATGGCTAGATTCCTTTTTCTTAGATGAGCATATTGAAGTTGAAGCTATTAAAATGCCTGATTAGTCATATTGACTGGATCAATGCATACGTAGAAATTATTGAAACATGTTCGGCAGTTTTCAAGACGCCATAAATATACGTCTAGAAAAAAGCAAAATTGATATTATCAAAAAATCTAATTATTTTTCATATAATTTATTGACGCAAAGGAAGCGAAAGCAATGATTGGTAAATTGATTTTCATGATAAACCTCTTAATTTCCTCCCAACAAGAAGCCATCTACTTCATTATGTAGAAAGTATATACTCCCACAAATTACCAGTAGCGCGAACTAGGAAAGTATTTGAACACATTCAAACTAACGGTTTCAACTAATGTTTAATTTATTAACAACTGACAACTGAATATTCTGCATATGGAAGACGTATGATTCGTAGGTGATCCAAATCTCAAAAAAAATGAACCCAAAAGATGCCTAGGAATGTCTCTACCAGAGGGCTGTAAAAATATACTTGTTTAGCATGATTTTTCCAATGGATTCGACTAATATGGAATATGATTTGAAGGATAAATTTCACGAAAATAAATGTTCTTCACTAAGCCGCCGAATGTATTTGCTGCATTAACTCCATGTAATTTGTTTTATCCGAATTTCCTGAAGGATAAAATTTTTCATTTTTCCTTACCCGGTAATACTTAGAAAATCTTTCAAATTAATATATGATAATTAATTCTTGAATTTAAAGTAAAAACAGTTTGTAGACTGGGATAAATGAATTGCTACGCAAAACCTTAGGAGGATATCCAGGAAAACAAACATCGTAAATTAGCATTAATGCCTTCGTATCTAGACTTCACAAAAAATCAACATAAGCTAACACGTTGGAACTTTATCTTCTCATTTATTCTTTGTGAAAAACCAACAGAAGCTTCAACGTTATAAATTTACCGAGGAGTAAACTTAAAATTTGCTCTGGGAAAAAAGAAAGCATAAAATTAATAACAGCATATGATTAATCATACATAACTGTCATTAGGTTTGTCTACACACATTTTATTAAATAAAAAGATACTCCAATTTTCTTTTATAATAATAATGTCTAACGATAAAATCATCAAGGTATTACTTACGTATCACTTGACACTGATTTCCAATATTAGCATCGATTTGTTAAATAATAAAAATATTTCACCTACAGCGTAATTAATCACCTGTGAAAAGACCCCTATGAATAACGATTATTGCGAATTTAATATCAACTCCTTGCAGTCTGCCCTTTCACGAGAAAAATATAAAAGACTTCAAGGTTTCAAACTCACCTTGAAATTAGGATTTTAAAGTTCCATCAGTCTGGCATCGTGGCGTGTTACGCCTGGAAGCCAACGAGCCGGAAAGAAACTTTTTTTAAGTCGCTTTTTCCAACCCGGGTCGTCCGCTCTTTCTCGCCTTTCCTACTTACTTTTTAATTTGATTTCCTAACGAGAAGGGCGCTCTCGAAGCCACAGAAAGGGTGGCCGGGTTTGGGGGGAATGATGTGAATTAATCCCCTCGATAAGGAAAAAAAATAAACACCGCGCTGCGTTGGACCTTCCTCGACACTCTTCCCTAATTTCAGTCCTTCAAGAAACGACCTTTGACCTTTGTTTTAAGAGGAAAGGGGTTTGGTTCTTGTCTTCTAGCACAGATATCGTGGGTTTGGGCCCCGCCGGAGTTTATTCACATTCTACATTTATGCGAATGCTGCTTATCATTCTTAAAGAATAAGTTCCTTTTACCCACAATCTTCCCATTCCTCAGAAGAACTCTTTCCTCCACCCTTGGAGGAACTTTTTTCTATGGTAGATTTAAGCTCAAAATACAGTCGTTAATCAAAAATCCATTCATCTAGAACATGGCACGCCCATTAACAAAGAGAGGCTTCCTATCATATGCCCAGGGAATATCGGTGGTGATGGGGATTTTTCAGTGGAAGCACGCTCTACTGGCGGGTACCTGGCTGAGAGTATTTCTAGTCCTCCGTTCGAGGATGCAACGTTAAACTGAGATCTTCTGGGCGCTTTTCGTTGAGAACAGGCTTGTTTTGACACCGGGTTTCTCTCATGCATCCCACCATTCCTCAAATAATTCTGCATTTACCAAGATGTCGATCATGTTGCAAATACCTCAGATATTGGTCGTTTCCTCAAATAAATGTCAAAATTAATAAAAAGTAAATTAAGCATCTCAACTGAGTATATTACAAAAAACGTACATAGCATTCACACAAGCATGAACACATAATATTTTATAATACAAATCACAGCCATTTAACCATAACTATGGCATATTTATTACAGAGCTATACAAAGAAGAAAAAATTCTGTAGACTTTAATCGGTATCTGATAGTTCCTTTGGTCTTAAGTTGAGGCCTGAGGAGTTTCAATAACTCTCCATTATCAATAATAAGATATACGAAAAAATTGATATATAGAGACACTGAAATCCACAATAAGTTACGAAATGATATTTTTGACGCTAAACCAGGGATCATTAAAAGGCTTAGGTATTATTCAATTATTTAAAGTTACGTTAGGTCATACCTACCAATTCTGAGGTATAACCTTTGTATTCCAGCAGTGGCGTGAAAGAAACGTTGGAAAACACCAAAACTTTACAACTGCAAGGGTAGTTTGATAGGTACGGAAAATTTTCGAGATATATTACTTTTCGATGTTCGTATTTTAAACGAAGTGTAAATTATCTGATCATTTGTGATGCAGTAAATTTGTTCAACTCCAACTAGCGAGTAGTAGACCAACTTCTTTCAAAGTAGTGAAGTAACATATAAAATAAAATGCAAATACAAAACAATTTTTAAGATCATCAAAGGAATAAATCCAATAATATAACTCTACAATACCACTCTGAATTTCATATGGCAAAAAAACAATTCGGTAAATAACTTTTCATTATAGATTGAGCTTATTAAGGTAAGACAGGAGATAAGAAAGGTCAATCCAAGTGCACGTGAGGTTTAATTACGAGAAAACCTCAGTGAACTCCTCAAAAGATTTTGATTCTTGAAATTGGAGAGCAATAAGAAACATCACCTTCACTAAATAATCTTTCATTCAAGTAACTTATTCGACTTTACAATTCAAATATCTGCCTTAAATCAACCCCAAAATAAACAACGCATTCCTTAAATTTTCATAATTTTTCGGGAAGAAATGTTAATTTGTTTTGGTAATTAAATGATCTGTAAAAATGTAACTTTGTTAGGGAATAATTGAAGTTTTTACCTCATAAAATCTTACACATCTCAAGAACTAGAAAATAATATTGAAAGCATTGACGATTGATAGATATCGTTTTAACCACAGAACAGTTGAAATAATCCAAACCGGCTAAAGGAGATAGAACACAAAAATGAAAAAAATTATTTGCAAAACCATCCTAAGATCTCTATCTAGCTGTTCTAATATGCTCTCTTTGCATATTTTACATTTCTGGTTGTAGCAAATAAATATTGACCAATTACTTTCATATTCCAATAAATTATTTTGAAGCAAAATAAGTTTGCTAAATGTTGGTGCATGAAAGTTATTGCATCAGTTAGAAAGACCAAATTTCTCCTTCAAAAGAAAAATAATATCTCCAAATTTTGAGAAAGAACGAAATTTATATATTCATTTGGGTCCTTTAAAAATTAAAAATTTGATCATTACTTTAAAGACGTTCAAGTTGCAATACTAACCCTAATTGATACATCAATTTCAACATGCCATGGTTAGGGAATAATTGATGCTATTACCTATAAACTCTTACACAAATGAAGAACTAGAAAATAATGTCTTTTATTCCCACCCTGTAAAAATTTAACTTTGTCGACTTAAGCCAAATACAGTTTTCATACAGTGTTCCTTAACTTTGTGAGTGATGGTGTCAAACTAATTGAATTGGACGACCAAAAGAAGATAAATTTTCATCATTAAATCCAGCGATGAAGACACAAGCGAATGGATAGTGCGTAGATTACAGAATGTCTTAAATTAAATCACAGTGTAAGACACCACTATGGTTATCAATTCATTTTTTAGACATTCGGCCAAAATAAATGAATCAAAACACCACTGTAGGCTTTGGATGTCGGATACTTTTATTATACAATTAAAAACACTGCATCATTCCAGTCATTCCACAAAAAATGGCCTCTTTTGAGTCCTCAAGTGCTTTCACTGAACTCTCAACGTACAGACTAATATAAATTTGGCACCCCCCACTCGCACCCATCGCACACGTTGAAAAACCTATGAAAAGCTAATGACGATGTGCCTTGCCATTAAGAAACCGGTTCTTTTTGCAATAAAACCGAGAGATTGTGATGTATTTTCCATTATTATATTATAATTGGATCAATTATCGGGTAATATTTTTAAAAAAATATCTACGAAAATGGTAATTGCCAAGGGATTAATATGATTCAAATTGTAAATGCTAAACATTTCTAATAAAGCATAGCATTATTCATCATTTGTCTTTTAATGCTAAGAATGGTAGACTACATTGATTGATTGGTTGACAGCATTACTAACAAGATTTATATTAGGTAGACCATTTGTCGCAAAAACATGCTTCACCTTCGTACAGAAAGATACCAATCTCGATTATTGAATACACGACTATTATTCCTGACTCCATAAATTGGATCATAGTGTAGAAATTAAATATAAAAAGGAATTTTGAAAAAAACAATTAAGGCGAAGGCTAAGATTGGAATACCTTAAACATAATGACGTGTTATCAAAAGTTGAGTGAACTAAAACGTTCCTTGGAGTAGCTCTTTGATAAAGTTGACTTTGACTTTTGTTTTTCCAGAACTTGAAATCTCAGGTTAACTCAGGTTTCATAAATTTCACAATACAATCTGATTTTTTATGTGAGCCTCATCAGTAAAAGATCATATCTATATCATTTATCATACCGACTGAATATTTAACCTGACTTCATAAATCTGGACCACGTGAAATGCGTTTAGTATTAGATATTTTTATGAGTACGGTAAGTAGGTTGTTTGCAGTTTACACAAGTTTATTATTTTTTCAAACAATGCTAAAGAATATACATTAAACCGAAACATTGTTTTCACGTGGTATATAAACTAGTTTAGATAAGATTAAACCATAGAAAAACATTTGTAATATCCTAATGCGTTAAATAAAATATATATTTAACTCAGCAACAATCAAATTCCATGAAATTCTTCGCAAATCTTGTAAAAATACTTCGAAAACATTTAAATATTTTATACACAACAGTCCTTTCTTTGGTCGAAAAAGTTATGCAGAATTCATTTCAAGGACGTCAAACCATACAGGCAGAGTCAATATTGTCTTTGCTTCAACAATTATGCATTAATGTACACATATTTCTATGAACTGCGAAAGAATGCCATTGTAAATATATACAAATGAACAAAAATGCAATGCCTTCTATACAAGAGAAAATCATTTCTTGTGGACCGCGCATGACATAAATACCAAACATTGTTATAGAAATTATCTCTAAGTAGAATATGATATGAGAGGGAATGGCAGAGCGGCGGCGAACGTATCTTTGTATGGAAGTCTACTGATTAATGCGCTGTCAAATGATCACGTGCTTGACCAGCTCCAAAGGTCTTAAGATAAAGCCATAAATCCATCGGCATGCCTGAGACATTCCCCCGTTTCTGTATCTCTGACGCGGCCGCGGCGTAGGCTCGCCCTAGTTCCCCCACCGGTCGTCATCTCTCACCCGCAGTGGCGCTGCTGACAGCCCTAACGGGGGAGCATACCATACCGGACACGTCGAGCGAGGCTCTATTCGTCCTCCTTTTATACCGTCCGCTCGCATCGCTACGAGGGGTCCGCAACGCCCCTGCCGCGCCACACCTCTCAAGGGGTCAGGAGGAAATACGCTTTAAAGAACGTAGCCCCATTTTCATATCTCACCATTCCCTTGTGTCTCCCTCCTCATGCGTATTTATTATCGGCCCTTACTACTTCGTTCCCTTCCCTTTACATTTCCGCTTCCTGTGTGAGGGTGTTTTCCTCGAGTGAGTTTTGTTAAGCCTGAAAGATTAAGGTCGGTCGTGCGCGAGATATCATTTCAATTAAAACTCAATGAATTTGTTCTCATTTTAAAGGAAGATGTTCAATGTCTCCAAATAATTAAAAATATCAGCCGCTTGCTGCATAACTTTGCGAAATATTTGCCGAAAAATAAAGCCTTTTTTAAGTAATACGGCCTTTTTTATGAAATACGGCACGCCGCGGGTTTCAGAGAGACTATTGAAAAAATTGAGAAAATTCTAAGGCCTAGAAATTGTCATATAGCCATTTTTTTCAAGTAAAATCATTTATATACGACATGGAAAGCCTATCGACTTTAGAGAGTCTTATAAAGCCTGAATATATTCATTAACTCAACAAATTGTAGTTTATATGTTCTCTCATATTTGCATACACCTACACCTATGACTCACCGGGTGGTTTTTATCAATTCGCAGATAAATCCTCCTAATGTGGAGGCTATTCATTGTAAGGAAAAAAATGACTCGAGTCGAACAAGTATATATTTGATTATAGAGAATTAGGTTCACATAAAACTTAAATTTTGCACCAGTAAAATTCTTATATTTACATCATGTTACTTAGGGCTGTGAAAAAAATGTACTTTGCATCGAATGAATTTCTATTTTTTGACTAAGAAAAAACTCCCGCTTTAACTACCTTTAAACCTCAATTACAATTTTTTCCTAATTTTCGTCATTGTTCTCTAACAGATGCGAAATATTTCATCTGATATTTTACTTTGTCCGTTCTAAAAGCGCAGTATATAAAAATACAGCCAGCCAGTACTGCATTCAGAATCGGATATACTTATCATAACTTCTTTGAGCAGGTAATTGCTTTCATCTGGTTATGGTAGGCATTCACAATGTTTTTAAATGTGGTAAAAATTAAGTACCTAAGCGTTGTTACCTTATCAAAGTCGGCGTAATTAAACATAATCGTGTCGAAAAATGTGTAGGTTGTTCTTTGGAGACTCCGTTATTGTTATATTTATCCGTTCCAAGTCTCCGAAATCCTCACCTTATCCCCTGCAACGTTTTCTTTTACATTTCTCTCTTTGCTAGCATCTTTCTCTTAAGAGGATTTACGCACACCGTCCGTCTTTCTAGTCGACCACTTGTGAAACCATTTTTTTATTGTGTTTTGCTTTATCCTTTATTTTCGCACACAATTTCCGCATTCATTTTGACTCTCTTCTTCGCACTGCATTGCTTGGGCAGAGATTCATCTTACATCATCCATCTCCTGGACTCAACAAAGCCTTTTGGGTTATTTTTTTGTCTCTAAAAAACCTCTCAACAAAACTCAAAAATACTCAACAAAATTCTTGCACTTACGTTTTGTTAGGGAATCAATAACATAATACTAGTTATATACGCCTCATTTTTAAGTTACGGATACTGTAAAATAAAATACGTTTGTCATAGTATCTGTATTTTTTAGGGTCTAAAATATCTGAGGTCTGCATATTTCACTTTGTTATGGATGAGTAAAGGATGGAATTTATTGATTGCTCTTGAGGGTGGCCTTTATTTTTTTAAATTGAGTAAATTATCGTTTTCAACCACTAAAAATTAATTTTGTGGAGTGCTAATCAGCGTTTTACGATTTCGTCACCCTTAGTTATCGAGAACCCGCGTCTTAACTTTAACTTAACTTAACTGCCTTAGGTACTTTAAAACTAAATATGCATTATTTCGAACTAAAAAGATCTCTACCTAAGTTAACAGAAATGTAAATTCCATGGGGCCAAAATGCTCTCAATTCTGTATTCATAAAGAGAGCTGCAGATGGTTAACTACATTGGTAATGCTTTGCTTCCTCTATTTTAAGTAGGTACTAGAGAAAAATTTGTCAAAATATAATAGATAGAATACAAATATAAAATAATTTCTAAAAGTGATGTAATCCACGCACGTGTTGTATACTTTACATCACTGTCAGCAGTGTAATATGAGAAGGTCGCTGCTTATGTGTACAAAATTTACACATAATGTCAGAGTGCAATTTTTTTACATAAGCCACGGGGTTAATATGGAAATTTGATATTAGATTTACAAATTTTAAGTAACGATCTGTTCATATTTGCAATTTACAGTACATAAAGGCCAAAAATGAAAATTTGGGTATTTCCTAGGCAAATATGAAAGAACGATATACGATAATGCTATACGAACAATATGACATGCACATCAACAAAAGTGGTTCAGTCGTTTTCTCCAACAATAGCATTGTCCTCGGCCCAGGCCTCTAATTAATATAGACAGTACGATGTGGGAGAACTTCACAGTACGAAATTCATGAATATTACCGCGTCCAACATCAAACAAAGGGCATGCTCCGGCCGTATAACCGATACATACATTTTACGAACAACGCGGGCTCTTTATTATAAATGTTTGAATAATGCTTTTGAATACAATTAACTTTTCTACCACTTTAAAACATTAAGTGGGATAATGACCAAGTACGGTAAACCAGAAGCAAGAGAAAAGAGTGAGACACATAAAATGGCTTAAACTGTGATTTTAACAGACACCAACGACAGATATAGCCATCAAGTTCTTAATCATATAAGTGAGCTAAGTTATTGAGTTAGCAGTAAAATAAGATTCGCAGACGAAATAGTATTGTTCCGCGCAGACGCGGACCCAGGATGCGGACGTGGACTCGCGGAAGTTTTGTCATCGGACCTAAACAAAGTTCGTTCGTGGTGCCACGAAAATTCGCGTGCCACGAGAATTCAGTAAATTCACCACAGTAAACTTTTTGCGGAAGTCACCAGTATGTGGCACAGTATAAAAGAAATTAGGATTAATCAAGCGTATAACAGAAAGATCTTCCGATGACAAAGTAACTGAGAGGTACAGTTTCACTCTGGTTAGGTTACAACTCAAATACGCCGCGAGCATTACCTGGTCTTCAAGATTTATCTAAAAAAATTAAATAAATACAAAAAATCTGAACGCTTCGTTAAAAACTGCTACGAGCGAATATCTAAAGTTAATCAGCTTTTAGAGAAATTAGGTTAGGAGCCGCTAGAGACTCCGAGGCTACACGCTAGGCTTAGTTTGCTTGAGAAATCCAAAACAGGTGTATTTCAAAGCGACATAGAGAATATCGTAATGACACAACATTACATTAATAGATCCGACAAAAAAAAAGTTATAAAAAAGAGAGATGCATTCCCAAACATATAGGTGCAAAATTTCGTTCTTTTCATGCATAATAAGTGCCGATAATAAAAACTAAGCTCTACACAAAGCATTCCCATAATTTCACCCCCCAAAGAATTATCATTTACACGTCTAGTGTCTTAAAATCCCCTGCCAAAGGCCATGTGGTGGCTTGCATGATTTATATGTAGATGCATGGATTTATAATTATAAAAAATATAGTAGTTATCATCTAGTAGACTTCAATATAATAAAGAGAATCGGTGACATAGCAGCAGCTAGCTTGGAGTTTGAGTGGGCGGTAGAGAAGTGAGTGGTCGACTGGAGAATACCGGGAAGGCAGGAGCTGGATGAGGGAGTGGGAGGAGGCATGTGAAACTTGCAAGTGGGAGGGAAGGTGAGATAATGCGTCCTGCGAGGGGGCGAGTTAGTTGAGTGTCGCATGGGGCGTGGATTAAAGGGGTCGGGAAGTTGGAAGTTACGGACGGAGTATGGCAGGGGGATGGTGGAGGGGGTTTGAAAAACGTCATCCAGGTTGATGTCGCAGTCACTTACGCAGAGGAGGGATGTTGCGTAGAATCAAGGAACTCTTACCAAAATTTCCCTTACGTCTAAATTCCAAAAATATAGGTTACGCGATTATTCTATGCATCACCACAGGTATCCACGATATATCCAGTGGGGACAAGTGATATACATTTCTAAAGCCTCTGCAGTCTTTTTTACTTCATGAAGTCAATCCTATGGTAAAGTGATTTTCGTTTTGCTATCTCCTCTACAGTTACCTTAATACAATAATATGAACTACCTTCCTCTAGACACCCTCTAGCGTAATAATTAATGAAATTTAACGTGACAAACAAGGTATAAGGGATAATAAACGACTGCAATTACTGAAATAAATTCGATATGATTCTATTTGCTTATGATACAAATTTTTAGTTTATTGTTCTTTAAAAGACGTTATGCCACGCAGTAGGCCAGCATGTCCGAAGATCGTTAAATTCCAAAGCTAATTTTAAAATGTGTGCCAGTAGATTCAATCTGTAAAGGATACCATTTATAAGCTAGAGTGTGCCTACATCTACAGTTCATATGATTGGATAACGTTTTTATCAAGCTGAATCTACGATATTTTGATTTTACAAGAGATTACACAACAATGTGCGATTCATACCGCGCCCATATTGAAAATTGAATATCTGTCTGACTTCCATCACTCAGCAACGATATCTCTCGAGAGAACAGCAGAGGAGGCTGAGTACGGCTCTCTATGATTCCGGGATGTGAGAACTCACCGGGAAAAGGTAGATATGAGAGGAAGGTTTGAGAAAATGTTTGGAGGAGAGAAAGTGATAAATATTCCCACTAGAGGAATGTCGAAGAGGGTATTTTAAATTAATCTTCTGGTGAGCGTGCGTGCATTACCAAATGTACATATTGTTTTCATACCAAAAGAGAATTTTTTATCAGTATTTTGTAAGGGTTGTTAAGTATTTTCATGGTTTTGATGACATTTGAAATCATTCTCAAAACTACTTAGTCTTAGTCAGGCAAGGACTGATCATGCAGTGTAATATTATTAAAAATACATCATTTTTGTTTTACTTTAAGGGGAGTAAAAATGTTAAATATTTGGTAGTTTTCTAAAACTTCCGAAAAATGTATTCCCATTCCCGAGAAAATTTAGTGATATCCAAAAAGACGTATAAAGGAAGGAAAACCCTAATTTAGAGAGAACTGTGAGGTGCCAGAATGTATAAAGAAAGAGGAATATATATCTTACAGTTTAAAAAAAATGTTCATAACGAAGAAAAAACTACGACAGCGGATTCAGTGAATAAGGTAGAAATGAGAAAATAAATAAACGTATTCAGCGAGGCGAAATACTGGACGAAAATTAGATTTCTCACAAAAAACGAGGATTTTCGTCGCTTTAGCAAGGGGAAGATGTGAGTGATTTCCCTAAAACGTTGCTTCTTTTCCTCCAAAAAGAAGGGAGGCATTTGTGAAAGTTTTTGCACTTTCTGGCGCGAAGAATATCATTACTTCTGCGTTGACGCTAAGGCGAGGAAATAATGGGATGCACAACTGCTCCTGAATGCGATTATGACTTCTTTTAAAGCCATCGTCTCACGAAGCCTGGAAGAATGGCTGAGGAATGATAAAACATAATCACACCACAGTATTTCCAACGCAAAAAGAAGATTGATGCGTTAGTTATTGAATGAAACTTCATGCAAATCAGCACGGATAGTGGTATTTGTGACTGGCCGAGTTGGAACTAACTGTGCAAGGCAAGCATTGCTAGTTTCAAGTGTGCGATAATTTCATTGCAAGTAGGAGAGTAATCCCAATACACTGAACGGCATTCGAAAACTGAAGGTCTAAATGAAGAACGACCTAAGGCT
The DNA here is from genome assembly GCA_963169105.1 of Ceriagrion tenellum. NCBI lineage: Eukaryota > Metazoa > Arthropoda > Insecta > Odonata > Coenagrionidae > Ceriagrion > Ceriagrion tenellum. The sequence continues at coordinate 36,698,677 of OY720642.1, read as the reverse complement.
TTCCCGGCGAATGATGTTGTTAAAGGTTATTCGGGCTTTCCACCGGGTCAAAATCTCCAACTTGGCCGATGTTCCTACGAACGAGTTGTCCATCGTCGTCAGGGCTGGTTCATCGAAACGTCGGCCAAGATGGTGAGTTTGACCCGGTGGAAAGCCCGAGTAACCTTTAACGTGAAGGTTTAAATTGTAAAACAAACGGCAATTTTGTAATTAATTAATTTGTCAAACAAAAAGAGATAGTCTTCTCGTATGGTTGAAACACTTGATACGTATACAATGCAATTTAAGTTGCATGAGGAACTTGAGGTGAAGGCAGAATGACAGCCCCAGAGGACTGTAATTTCTGTATGTGACGGTGAGACGGGTGATTAAACGACAAGTTTTTGTTTCGTTCTGAATAATTAAAAATTGAGCTGTGTCAAAATTCTGTTCCTGTTCTTAGTACATTTAAGCGGACAATATGCTCGTTATTGCTTAAATTTGGCTATATTTCCTTGTGATCGATTAGAGTAGATGCTTTATGAACTTAACCGATATTATTCAAATTTCTCCGTAAGCCACAGTTTTATGTGTGTACAGAAAATGTGCAGTCAATATGTTAAAATCTTTTACACCTACGTTGAATCAAGCAAACACAATTTGATGGAAGGCTCTTTAAGTGAAATCTCGCCCTTAGCTTTAGAGGACTAAGTAAAGGCAGCGCCAGATTTGGTACTTAAATATATCGACGGAATAAAAAGCAAACGTAGTTGCCAGCGTTTAAATAGTAGCAGCTCGACGCATAACCTTGTGATGAATTTGGGATAGGATTAATTAGTCGGCTTTAGAATCGTTCTAGGGAACTGAAGCGCGAGTTAGACAGAATGATCAACAGTTTTGTAAAAACATGAGATGTATTTCGTGAATTATCACAGAAAATGTTCATTTCAGGGAGAGGGTTTACATATCTTCTCAATACAAAAAAATACTTACACACTAAAAGAGGTTACAGTAAGTAAAAAAATGAATTTTAAAATTTCAAAGTTCAATGTGTCAAACTCAGAATTATTAAACTAAAATGGCGAAGGAGATGTAGGCGAATTAGGGCAATGGAAATTACCATAACTTTCCGATTATAATACGCACCCACAATAAGAGGCACCCTCTTTATGGTGAGCGCAGTGTAAGAATTTACTTATCACCATGTATAATACGCAGTCGGCTTTTAGAGAACGGAATTCTACGCCATTGTCTGCCGCGTCGTTCAGCGCCGGAAAGATCACTGCGCACACAGTATTGCTGCTTGTGAATGGCTTTTCCACTTGCTTTTACATACCCCATTGGTTTCTAAATGTAACGATCTATTTGTAGTAGGTTCTTCCCCTCCAAAACTTCTATGCGTGTCTATGGAAATATTTGTCAATAAATGATAGAATTGCTAAACTGTCGCTAAAAAGTACCTATGTTCTGTACTCAATTCGCCTCACTTTATGTCTGTTCGTTTCAAATTCCGTCCGATCTACTAGCAGAAGATACGTTACTCTGTAATTGAAGATGTTGCATTTCTGTGTAATATATAAAAGAAAAACTCTCCCTAAGAATGTTATATGGCCGCAGAATATGCTCGTACGCGCAAATAAAAAGGCTAGATGGATTAAATTCGACCAAAGACCGACAATGGCTGCAAAATGTGTGGTGCAAAGATGTGGATTGTAGACGTCATATGTTGGCTCTAGATGCATTTAAATGCCATCGAATGCCATACATCAAGAAAATGTTGTATGAGAATGGCACAGATCTCGTCATTATTCCTGGAGGGATGACAAGCCAGTTGCAGGTGATGGATGTCAGTTGCAACCGACCGTTTAAGACACAGATGCGTAAAAAGTGGAATGAGTCGCATTATTCCGGACCACATTCTTTGACATCTTCAGAAAAGTCAAAGAAACCGGAGTTATCGCTAATTAGTTAGTGTACTAAAGAGTCCTGGGATACCATCGATTCATTTAAGCGAAGTTTTAAAAAATGCTGCCTCACGAGTGAAATACATGCTTCCGACGACGATTTGATTAGGGATGAAAAATGCGTAGTCGACGATGAGGAGGACAAATATGATGTCCTTGGCAACGCAATATATGCTGCCAGCGTGCATGATGTCAGTGTTTCGCGCAAACTGTTCGAATCAAGAGAGGATAGTGGTCATGAATGATAGTGATTTTGAATTCGAAGGATTCAGTGCTAACAGAGTTAAAGACAAAAGGAACTGCGCGTTAATTTCCGTTTTAATAGATATATTAAATTGATTCATAGCATTGTTATTTTACAAATTGTACAATCGAATACCCATAAGTACGCTGAGATTACTTCAAATGTGATCTACGACCCGAATAAAAACGCGTTCAGTTTGTAACCGTGTATAATACGCACCCTATATTTTTGACGAATTATCGCGGAAAAAAATGCGTACTATTTACGGAATATTACGGTATATCGTCTGCTTTACAATAGGCAATGACTAAGCAGTTGATTTACAAATCAAGAACTCAGCAAAAACAATACTAATGGACGAATCATTCATCTGTCTCTACGCTTCAACCGAAAGAAAGGTATTATAAGCAACGAATACGTACGGTATTGTCGCGGGCCATTACTAAGTGCAAGTCTTTGGAAAAGTATTTTTTAAATAGATTAGCAATATTTGAGTGATTAAATCAAATATATACGAACATTTTTAGTTAAAATTGAAGTTACGAAACACAATGTATTCTCACAGATTCATATCTGGCATTTACTAGAATAAATTTTTCCGCTGTCCTCGATAGAGAAATTTCATATAGTAGAACCCGGTATTGCTTGTTCCCTTTAGAAGAAATCACTCAAAAGCTGATATACTCAATCATTTTCATAAATTAACTAATGTTATACGACTAACAGCAGAAGTAGGGCACCCATTAAAAAGCAAAGAGGTGCAGCAAAACAGAGTTTTACTGGAAGGTGGAAATATGGTGCAATTCATATCCTCTTTATTATAACCGCTCCCGCCCTCAAATCATCACTCCTATATTCCTTGAGCTATATTACATTTCGGCATTCTGATTCTACCTTCCATATAGGTATATTAAAATCCATCTTGATGTAACATAGTTTAATACACAGATTAGTATCAGACGAATATCTGAGCCTTCCTAAGATACTGCACTGTGAATACGCGACGCATTTTGATAGCCCAGAAAACTATTCTGAATTCAGCACCTAAAAATTAGTTAAGCCATTGTTTCTTTAGCCAAATCTAATTTTGAAATTGATTAGCTAACCTAATTGTATTTGAAAATTAATGACCAACTTTATTTCGCCCTTTATTTCGCAGTGGGTCTTAACCCTCTATCAGGCACGCCTATTTAACTTCCGTTAATGTTCGCGTGGCGGTTTTTGGATCGCGCACTGATATTTTCACTTTTACTAGTTATAACAATTTTATTATCATAGCTTCATATCATCTTAAATGAACCAGTACAGAGATATCCACACCCAATTGTGCGAATTCTAACTCATTTTTTGCCAGGTATAATTTACCTTAAAAGTAAATTAGTACCGAAGTTGTGAAAGAAAGAGGACTAGATTTTGAATTGATAATATTTTATGTAACGAGCAGTACAACGTATGGTTAACTAGGTAACAAACTCACAGGGACTACTCGTCCTAATTTAATCCCTCATCAAGTAGCGAAGGATCATTATTAAGTTCGCGAAAGCAAACATAACAGCTATTACCGGCAGTCCGAGCCAAAGTAGTGCGAGCAACATAGGTATGCAAATCCCTGCAATACGTACCTGCTCTGATGCTCCAATTACGATGTTGAACGGCGAACTTCCGCGGAGTTCCTCGTTTGAGACATGAGAATCTTTGCATGATCCTTCTTGCGCATAAACCGCACGCTGTTTGATGCTGAGACGCGTAATCATCGCCTCAACCTGCAGGGTAGCGGCTTGAGCTTGTTTGCATATCAACACAAAGAGTTTCAGGTTACGGAGCAACTCATATTTCATGGTGTTCCTCAGAAGTTATTCCATTAACGATGCGTCATGATGCTGTGGTGGTCAAGTTACAAGTTATAAATGTGATTAAAAGCTAATTCCATTCTTTTGATGTCAAATGCTTATGAAGCGTACGTTTCAAGCATATAAATTATTCCTATATATTCTCAAGAGAATTGATAACACGTTTTCTCAACGCCAAGCGGAATTATTATTTACAATCTTGGTTCTGAATCAATTAAACGACGTAGCGGATCCTGAAAAAACATTGTACATTTTCCATAGATGGTTTTATTATTTTTCATTTCCATCGCTGAAGTGATTTTCAAATTTCAAGAACCAAATTATTCAATTTTGCCAGATGAAAAATATATTTGCCGATTGGCTTTGACTTATGACGAAGAATTGGGTTCATTAGCGTTAAGAATCCGCACCACTCAAGCAATTCCCATTTTTCTCCGTTGATTACAGATCAAAGTTAATAATCATATTTTAAAAATACAAGAAATATCAATATATAATCAGTAGCAAGTTTAACAAAAAAGGCTAAATGTTCCCCACTGTTCTTACAAATGCTAGTAGTAACTTCCTTCATGTGACTCCTCAAACTCCGGAAAATCGCAGTTTAAAAAACACAGAAAGAACTTATGTTTATTGTGATCCATGAGAGAAACACCAGGGTCAATGAAGAGCCTACTAATGTATTCCCGGGAACTTTTTCCTTCTGAGTAAATTTTCTTTTTCTACAGCACGGGTCTTTTTGGTTCTAAGAACTTATTCCGTGCATACATGTCGAAACGGATCTATTTTCGTGATTTTCTTTACGATAAGAAACATAGCAAAGAATACAATCACTCTCTTTTGACGGGAATTTTCCTCGGTGCAGAGTGAAATATTTACAACTCGATGTATTGTACAGAGATGATATGGCAACAAAGATCAGCTAAATTTTTCTCATTTAAGAGTGAAATAATTTTCTGCGTGAGCAAATCTCTTCAAATTCCACATAATGAATGTGAGCACGCTACTATCTAGGCGAGTCCATCGCATAAATCGCGCGGAAACGGCAAGTACTTTGTTTTTTATATGGGTTTTATGTGCGCTACACAGTTTACATTAGTTTTTTATTAGAGACAAATTTCAAGTAAAAAATTGGTAGAATCGTCTTAGATAAAGTATTCAGATATTTCCTCTTCAGATATTTCATAAACACCTGCTAAACCTTATTTTTAGCCTATGATTTTTTTTTCGAATTTATGTATTATCTCTCCTTCCATAAAATTTAAAGAGTACCGTTCGCTCACGACCAGCTCTTATGTTCTAGCCTCCAAGCAGTAGATGTGAATGCCTGTATGAAATTAAAACAGGGAATTTTACAAGCTATCATTCATGCAAATGCCCGAATTTCCGACCAATTTATCGCTCTGAATGGTGAAATTTTGCTTACTCGACACTCCATGCAATAACTTGCGCAATATTCATCACAGAGTTAAACGGTCCTAACTGAAACATTAACGGGAATTATTCTGCACTCGACAGCATAATAACTCCTCAGACTGTTCAAACTTTTTTATTGCCATTAATACGTCTTCAGAAATGACGCTAATATCAAAATGGCCAGTTTTCTGGATTCCGCGAGTAATTTCACGATTTTATTCGTAGATTAACCACACTCACAAATATTAGATGCTATGATCGCTCTCCCAATGGTGATATCTTACCCTAATATTTCTACAGATCTTAAGCCTTTGGTATGGATTAAACATCTACAGTCACTCTACCGGAGCCAACCGATCACATAATTGACTTCAATGAATTTCCTCGCTGAAATAAATGTGAACTAAGAACACACAGACAGTAAAAAGGACAGTCTCTGTAGACAAAGGCTCGCGAATAAAAATGAAACAGGGTCCCCCTCTCAGGTATTGCCCACTGACAGGTGAACGAGACAATCTTAAGGGCACAGAGACGTATGCTGGGCAATTACCAGGCTAAACGGCCGAGTAAATCACGAACGCGGAGGTCTCCTAATGCCCTTCCCGCTTAGCCAATAGCCTGCAGGCTCGGGATATCCTTCGGACAAGGGCGCTGACGCTGCAATTACAATGTCTCGAGTTAAGGCTTAATTAACCAAAGGAACTATTGACCTTAGCAGTCGACCCGACGTCCACTACGGATTAACTAGCGTTTTCCGTCCAAAATAAAAGCCCCTTCGGGTGAGATACGGACTCCACTTAAAGCATACGAAACGAGAATATTGAGCTTTAACACTGCGGATGAGTCAAAATGTTAGAGCCCGTAAGATTTCCACTATCAAAATTAAGCATTATCATAAAATTACATGTTGTTGCTGGAGGTGAACACTTTTTTTGGGAATGATATTACAGAGTATGTCAATATGTGCAGAGATACTTTAACAAACACAAAGACGCCTTGTATAATTAAGTGTTGTAGAGAAGAAAGTTGCGCAATTTTCAACTGAACACGACAATTCAAAGAGATGAATACTACAAAGTAAACATGATATCTGAAGATAAAACTCAGCACAAAAAATCAAAGACAATTGAATTTCTGGGAAAGCATTCAGTTTTAACCAACATTATCATTGAGAATAATATCTTAGAACAAGTATCACACCTAAAATACATGGGATTCGAAATAACTTATGAAGAGGAGAAAGAGAAATAAAACTATTAATTGCCAAAGAATATGTGGGACAATAAGAAGGGTACTATTCGAAGAACAAACTCCAAAGGAAACTCAACATGTTACAAAATAATAATGGTTGTCCCAGAATTACTATAAGGATCAGGACCCTAGACTCTGAGAAAAAGAGACTACAGGAAGAGTGAAACTTAAAAAAATGAAATTCTTTAGATCTGTAAAAGACTGAACATGTCGGAAACGCATATGAAATGAAGACATGAGGCAAAAATCAGGGGTATAAACCTTGGAATACGTAGCAACAAAGCATAAAGAAAGAGAGCATGCCTCCATCGAAACAAGTGGAGAGCATGCCTACATTGAGAATTCCCAAAAAGGTTTTAGAGTGTAAAGCCTTAGGAAAAAGACGGATTGGGAGACTAAGACCTAAATATGGAGGGCAAGAAGAAATAAGAAGAGAAGAAGGAAGCTTTTTCCATAACATTTTAGGAATGACATTATAGAATGAGTAAATAGGTTTCAGAGATGTTTTAACAAAAGAAAAGATTCCTTGTATAATTACGAGTTATAGAAAAGAAAGTTATGTTATTTGTCAATGAGGCAAATGCTATGAGCCAAAAGGGATAACTGATATTTGAAATATACCAAGCTCACATAAGAAATAAAGATATGAGGCAAAAGTCAGAGGTACGAACATTGAAAGACGTAGCAACAAAGCATAAAGAAAGATAATGAGTACAAGTGTGGATGTTTCAATATCTTTGGGATATTAAGACCCCCAAATTTCAAGAACATTCTCATCTAACGGGCATTATACTCGGTGTATAGTGGCATAGTTAGATTTTGCACAAATCGATGTATTGTACAGAATGGGTATCCTTCGCGATGTCCAGTGATACAAGCCACAAACAAATATCCGCCGTCCAAACTCAATAAAGAAACTATTTACCTAAGTGATCATGCGGAAATAATGGCCTTTTTGAGAAGGATGATTGGTGGTGGAAAGCATGAGCACACACAAACGAATTTGAGAATGCTTTTGTGGCTTATATTCTTCTGAAATTTGTTTTATGAAATGATATGAGCAACGGAATATTTTGAGTAACATTTAGAGATGATGTCTCCTTGAAGCCACATTTTAACACGTTCAGCACAGGTAAATTTAATACCTCTACAGAAAACCATATTACATGCGGTAAAAACTTGACAACCAAAGAAACGAGGTATTTGAGAAGCCAAAAGTTGCGAAGATATACGGAATTTGGTTAGTTGAAATGCGTGACCGGACCATTTGTCAGCTAACACAGCCTTATAACTCTCACCCAAAATTGAGAATGAAGCAGCAAACTTGCAAGACTGCGAGTATGACTCGCTAAACTAACAGATTCATCTTTCATGTTGAGAAGAACCAACAATGACATAGCTTTGATGTTCCGTTATTCATCGAGTACCTTAAAACTGAATTCGCTAAAATTCCATGAAAGAGAAAGGGCATTACATAAACACGGTCATATTTAAGTATCATTGAGAGATGATCCAGCTTCGATCGACAAAGATCTCGTTTCATTAAACAAACTTACGTTTTTAATAGACTAGGACATTTTGCTACGAAAAATTAAGTTTCAAATACATTTTTTTGTAGAGAGATCGATTTGTGCAATTTTTGCTGGTTGGTAGTTGTAACCTTGAATAACATTAATTATTTGGAACTTTTAGCGTTAGTGACAGCAACTCAAGAAATAAACTATTTACCTAAGAGATCATGCGCTAATGATAGCCACAATTTCTATATTGATTACGATTTACGCCAAATACCAATGCTTACAGAATATATTTTAACGAGCACACATATCATTCCCCGGTTAATAAATAAATACCCAGACGGGATTCAACACACGACCTCTAGATTGGCAGACGATGCAATGTACGCCGCTACCGAGAATGACAAGCCACATCAAACCCTCAGCTAAACATGCCTCTTTATTATCCCTGTTGTTCTCGTGATAAGGATATTTTGAGGGAGAATTTCCAAAGTTTCAAACGCAGTGAATGGTGCTAATTACACCTGCATCATTTTTTTTCATATAATTGGAGCACATATAATATCTCACGCAGTGTGGGCGCAGAGGTTATGTGCACTCGAGTTTGGGAAAAAATAAAAAAAATAACGAGAAGACCAATAGGAGAACGAATCACATTATAAGTTTTTCATTTTAATTTTACGTTATTTAATGGTAAACTTAAATTTTAAAAATGTATTTTAATATTTTTACTACAGGTGTAACTTTAAAAAGTACCGGTTTTTTGAGGTGTTCGAGCAAAGTTCCGAATTCTTTCATTCAAACTCAAACACAAGTACTTTTATGACAACCGTATTTCAGTCAATCCTTACTAATATATAAAAATTAAAATGTATCTGTCTGTCTTTTGCTCCATCACGCAAAAACTACAGAACCGAATGAGCTGAAATTTGGTATGTAGATAGAAAATATATCTTGTAACATAGGCTATATTAAAAAACCCTCATGGCCCCCGAAGACCCCTCTGGTGGTCCATGCTGAGCATTGGGTTCGATGTAATGGATTCATTTCGTGCTTTTTAAAAGTACTTTTACTCAATATAGAAGGCTGGGATTATTTTAATTACATGGCTGAATAAATTAATTTTATAAATTATTTCAATCAATTTCCTTTTATGCTTCGTTTTTGCATGAAATCATGCTTTTAGCAGATAAATCTAAAATTTTTCTCTGAACTCAAAATGGCATATTTCCATGAAAACCAGAGATTTTATTATCACAGGATTATCACACCTCTAGCATTTAAATATCGTTTTTCTGCAGGCTCATGATAGCACGTAGAAAGAAAACCTGTATAAGACGAGTCCAAATGACCAAGCTGACAGTATTCTTCAGGCTTTATGGTTTTCTAATAAAATAAGTTCAATATTTTTCACACCAGTTGCATTTCAACGGGTACCTTCCTACCGGTAGATAAATATGTTTGCTATACGTGTTGTAAGTTCCAGCGTTCGATCTTTTACAGGGAAAAGGTTGTTACCAATTTTGTAAACTGGTTGAATTTCGTAACTGGGGCATCGAACAATTTCGTTCTCGGATGCCTTGTAACCCGTAGTAGCTCTTGAAACCCATTGCTCAAACTTCCTAAATTTAATATTTCTTTGCAACGGTTTTTAACCTCTAATCGTGGCCTTACCGTCCGTCCCGTTCGTCCCCGGTCTTCCCGGCAAACCGTCGATTCCCGGAATGCCGTTGAATCCGGGAACGCCGTCCAGGCCGTTGCGACCCGGAATCCCGTCGAGTCCTGGTTCTCCGGGGACTCCGTCTCGGCCGTCCAATCCCGGAGAGCCTGCGGGGAGAGAAAAAGGGAGATGCGGGAATTAAAACAGTGGAGGAAGGATGGTTGGTGGTGGACAGCAAGGGACATTACGAGATAGGGAGGAGAAAGCATGAATAAAGCATAGGGAGGACCATTTAAAGTAGAATGACACGCTCACGGGTATTTTTTTTTGGGAGGAAGGGAGAGAGCTAGGGAGAAGAAGCCATTTTGTGGAAACGAAGAGAAATCCCGGGCGTAAATGAGGAGATAAAAATGCAAAGGGAAAAAGGCTTTTCAGAGGTCTAAACGAAAATGGCAATTACGAATTTAATTGGACTCGAGGAGGAAGCAAAAATATTGCTCCCCGTTAAAAATAAAAAAAACTCTCACGATTTTCTTCAGAGAAAAACGCAGTAAAGCTTTTCATTTGTCGAGAGGCTCCTGATTCGTACACGTAATGACGTCAGGAGAGGAGAGTGTTAGTCGAGGGAAATAGGTAACGTAAAGTAAAAAAAAACAAACAAAATAATGCAAAAAATGAGGCTACCGTGAGGCCGAACAAAATTGGAACGCCGCGTCACAACGCAAGTAACGAAAAAAATGCGGAAGTGTAGCCTAGTTATCTAAACAATGCGGAGCCGGCGTGTTTATTCCGTAAAATTGCGCACTTGCAGTAACATTCTATGCATGCATGCATGCAGAGATGCGAAAGGATTCGGACGAAATGGTTTCATTGCATATTTGGTTAAAATGACTTTGAACAATTCCATTATTATATATTTGGCTTCTAAGCTACGTCTGAATAATGCATTAGTGTCAAGCAGAAAAATGCACAGGGTTGGATATATATTTATAACTTTTATAGCCTTTGTTATTTCACACACAAAAAATCTTCAGCGCTAAACGGAACAATGCGTTCTACAATTTAACCAGGAGTAATTAACAACAAGAGGGAATAAATAACTGATTTGTACTCAAAATCGAATGCGGTCGACAAAATGTGAATTAAGTTATCATATCACTGTTTATATGATGAGACCGCTGATAAAATAAGTCCGCGTCGTATTTGGCACAGCAAAGAAATGGAAAAGCGAATACGTGCCTACCCGTTATGATATATGGAATGAAGCTGAAATGATGGGATATTACCTCTCTGAACAATAGAATGTGGCATTGAGGGTAGATATCAGTTGAGAAAAACAATGCAGAATAAAATAATTACTATGAAAATTGCGTCTTTTTTTGTTTTGATTTCCTACGAAATCAACCGTCACCAAGGTTAAATATTATACCGCAAAAACATTGCGTTCAGAATCAAATCTTCTTTGTGTCTCTTCAGTCATAAAGCACAAAAAATATGATGCAGATTTATTGCAAAAGAGTTTATAAAAAATACATGTTACATATAATGTGCCCGTAAAAAAGCGAAAATTGAACCACAAACTCGACAGAATTATTATATAATGAACTAGAAAAAGCTCTCTTGTGAGCATAATGTTATATGATAACAATCGAGCTCCGCTCATGTCGAATCAAATTTAGATATTTCATTTAAACTCTTGACAAATGCAAATTTTATTCTCCAACGATTACAACATTTGTAAGAACTACGCAACTTTTGGTAGCCTTTCTTCTGAAATTATCGACTTTAACTTAATTATTGTACCGTATTAGAATGGGATTAAAAATAGCCACAATGACGAATAATAGTTCAATCTCCATTTCCGTTCAACGTGAACGAGTGCTCATCAGGTCTCCACTATTTCAGCATCTTAATGGAAAAATCATTGCAGAAAGCCATAAAGAATCATTGAAGCCCAATATATTTATGGTTTTAGTTTTTCTTTTTAGATTGGTTAGCTGTAAATACCGGATAGTTTCCTAAGAAAAACTGTGTCACTGCATCTCTTTTCTTAACATGCTCGTATCATCACACTAAATCACTCAGGCTACAGCAAATGCGCGCGATACCGGAACAATAGACCTCTCTTACATTTTATGTTGCCAAACAGGTCACGGTTGACGATTCCCGCCTGATGGGTGGGTTCCCCAAGTGCAGATAAGTCTCCTCCAACCGTGTACATAAGGAACATTCTGCGGAAGGTTGATGGGTGACTGTAAACGTCCCGGATAAAGCACGAAGGTCTTAACTCGAAAACAATTACGCTCAAGTCGCGGAATGCGACCTGTACGTCACCAACTACACCTGAGCCCAACCTTCATTCCTCTGCCACGCCATTCGCCCGTCACAGAGAGAAAAAGTTACCAAATAAACGCAGGCAAGATTTGAAAAAATGACTCTGCCGCGTGAAATCGCAAACAAAACCGTTGAAGTTAGTAAAAGAGCTTATCTTTAGAATTTTAAGGCCCAAGGTATGCTAAGTGGTTAAGTTCACATAGATCTGGATTGAATTTGAACAAAAAAGTACACCTTTCTTATCGCAGATTATTAGAATCAGTAGCAGATGTACCCTTGATTTTTAAGATTATTTTTCAACAAGCCAGAACGATAAAGAAGAAACATTTAGAACTAGAGCACGATAAATCAAAAAACAACATTTGGGTTGAAAAATATTATATTCATAATGTAATTATAATTACTAAATAATATAGCATTACCGAATTTGGCCAAAATGAGGCAAAATATTTATCAATGCGAAGAGATCAAATCATAAAACTTCCAACGGCAAAAATAACACTCGATATTGACGAGATAAAAGGTGGTTTCACAAAATAATATGAATAGTTTTTTATCTTACAATAATAAAAATGGCCATTTATTTACGTCTCTTACGCTGAATAATGCCTTGTCATTTCTTCATAAAATAACGCTAGTTTCAAAGGTAAACATTTTTTTCTTCATATGGTTTAAAAAGGGTTTGTAAATACTACCGATATTTTCCGAATTATTTCTCTTAGCAATTGCCGCGCAATGGTTTTACTTTGTATGTATTTATTACACTTGAAACGCCACGAGAAGCATCCCGATACGCGAAAAATATTTTTTTTCTGGAAATTACGTATATTGAGAGAGGTATGGGTCCATTTCAATTCCCTCTGGAATACATATGGAGACGATAACTCTAAAAGCGTTCCAATGGGTTTAAGTCCAGGAAAGCGAGCTGTTTCAATGAGCTGTCACGAACTGCAGCTGAGCTCAACCGGTTTTCTACTACCTTTCACAATGCAAAACAAAAATTAAATTGAAAGCATTTGAAGGCCAAGATAAAATCTTTGACATAATGAGTCATTCCTACAAGAAGACACACGGGATAATTGGTGTGATTTTGTATTAGGGTCCGCATTAGGATCGAGGAGGGACCTGCTACCCACCTACTCCTCTTAAGGCTCTGAAAAATTTGATCAACCCATTTTATGCTTAGTTTGGCTTAGTTTTAAAAAACGGTCCTATTTGCACATTAACCGCCTAACTCTTTTGTTTATATAACCAATAAAATGCGAAAAGTCAATGAAAGGAGGCTTCAATATATCGCGCCAGAGTAGTTTTCCCGGCAAAAGGAAATAATTATGAATATAAGCAATTGACCACTTAAGCTCTCTCTGTTCTACTTCAAGTAGTTAGTTTATACATATTTTTCCACTTCTGATGCACTTTATGATTTATTCGATTATTCTAGTTTTTGCCTTCCTCCGTAATTTTTACCATCGATTTATCCTTCCAATGTTGTCTTCAATACTACGTAAAAATATTTTGTCCAATGAGTTTGGTTCGTCTTTTCCAAGTTTTCGTTGTATTTCTCTATTCTCTCATCTAATTCATGTTTCCCTTCTTCATTGTATTTCATCTATATATCTTATTAGATCTGTATATAATTCTTCTTCGTTGATAATTATCAGCTTCCTGTTCATTCATCATTTTTGGGTAACTCAACATCACCATTACTTCCTATCTCTTTGACAATGCAATGTTTTTGTCCAGATTGCAGTGCCATATAAAAGCCAACTTGCGAGGTCATTGGTACCCACATCTTTGTAAACTATATCGCCCTCTTTGTTTGCCCCACATACTTCCGGCTGCAGCTGCAGGGAAACTTATACACTCCTTCGTCCTGTAAATCTGGGATTTTGTCCTTCGATCTTGGAAGAATATCGCTAATTTCGGGGCAAACGAAGAGGGCGATTTCGGTGCATTTGAGCTAACACCAAAGGGCTCTCAAAAACAAGCATTGCGCGCAGTCAGCAGTCGCGGAGCATGCCTTCTTCAACCCGGGACATCACATAATGATTAGTGATGCACGAGTCTTGGCCAAAGAAAAGTACTATTTCCCTCGACTGATCCGGGAGCCTATTGTAAGTATATAATATAAGAGATAGTAAAAGAAAATTTCAATAGAGACGACGGCCACAGGCTCCACAACACATGGAATAGACTCTTGAGGAAAAAAGCGCCAAAATCAGGGTCCTCGACGCTGATTGGACGCGATACGGGAAAGAAACTCTGAGAACGGTATATATGCATGACCAAATCTCCACGTTACTCTCTTAAAAATTTATATATTGCTAAACGTTTATTTCTCCTGTTTTTGTGTTTGTCTGTTCTGTCTTGCTTGTTTTTGTTAAGTTTGGTGGGCTGACGGTGGTTTTACGGGTTTTCCACCGTACTAGGGCAAATGCCGGGCAAATCTTCCCGTACCAGTGACATTAAATTCCAGTGATTGTATTGTGCCCTGAAGAGGCGCCAGCCTAAAACGGGGTCCACACAGTTGTTTTTATTATTTATGATATTTTATATGTTTTTTTTTTGGAAAAAAACATATTTTGACTGACCAGCTGGCATTCGGACCTGATCAGATGATGTGGATTGGCATTGGTCACGAAATGTCAACTACAAGATTACGTAACGCAGCGAAACCCAAAATAAATGGAATCACTTGGAAATAAATAACTACTAACATTCAAAAGTATATTTTTCCAATCTCAAAGAACATTGACACAGCTTAGACAAATGTTTCAATAGGACAGCATGAGGAGTACCTGACAGAATGCCCGTAAGATCGGAACGGGTAGAGCCTGTTAACATCATCATCATTGGTCCCTCCCTAACAGCCCTCCACCCTAACCTATCTAATGCTATTTCCCTTGCCTCCTGGTATCTCTTCCTGTATAATTTCCTCTTTATTTGATCCATGAACTTATTCCTGTATATTACTCTGGGGACTTTTTCCTCTATTTTGCTTTCAATTATGTTCCTCACAAATCCACGCTATCTCAGGGTGTGTCCAATCCATCTGGTTCTTCTGTTCTGTATGGTGTGCCATATGGTGCTTTCCTATTCTAATCGTCTGTATACTTTATCATTTTGTACTTCGTCCGTCCATTTTATCTTCAGCATCCTCCTCCAGCACCAGGTTTCGAAGGCTTCAAGTATTCTCTGTTCAGATTTTCCAATGGTGCTGTTGACATAGTTGTTTAATATTTATAAGAATTACATATTATAGTATATAGCAGCCCAACTTCTTCAAGCAAATTCCGGCTATATATTTACTAAGTTAGTACGTTTAAAATGGCGACGCATCCAGTCAACTTCATCCGCGTGAATCCTCAATAAAATAAAATTTCCACCGCGCCAATACTTTTCTCTTCCAAAGCGGCTATCAATTAAGAATCACAGCCATCTAAGAGCCATCTCAGCTCATTTATTGAAGGATACAAACTCCGAAAGAATTAAGGGAACGTCGATCAATTGGCTTGATATATCTACGGCTCATGTTAAAAACTGGTCGAGCAACAGTAATGAATGTTCTGGCCGAATATTCACACCTTCCTTCGACCTACCTACAACTACTGATGCTCTTCCAACCGCCGGCTCATATCCTCCGGCGGAAAAAGTTATTCCGGCAGGGCGAATATCAGAGCACATATTCCGGGTGACAAAACTTTCCTTATCCACCGTTCTCGAGGGGAAATTCCTCATACACCCCATGCCACTCCCCCATCGCCAGAAAACCTCTTCACTCACACGTACCAAAAGTTTGTCCTCTCTGCGCGAATCTGGTCTTCTCGAGTCCCCTCTCTGCATCTCGCCCTATTTCTCACTCAAAAACTGTCGTCACTTCCCTCAACCTTCTACTTGTCCTACTCCTGCTCAACTTACCCCACCCTTGAATAATGAACCACCTTTATCACTTCGGAATGCGGAAGGGACGGAGACCCGAAAAGTTTCCACGAGCTATTACTCATTCACTCTCTCTTCCGAAGCTCTCACTGGTCAGTCATGTTTGCGCCTTAACATTTCACAAATACGCACTTCTACATGAACCGCCGCAAGGTCGTGTGACTATTGGCCTTGAGTATGAGGACCTTGTAGCAGATCTAGGCGTATATGGTACTAGTTAAATTTCCTGGCCCAGCACAGGGTATGATTTTGAAATCTACATCTACTTATTACTCTGCAAGCCACCGCAAGCGTGTTTGGCAGAGTGTGATTTTGTCACCAACATGAACTACAGTGAAAAACTTTACTTTCACCAACATGCACCACATAATAGGTATGCTGAAAATGCTACAGAAACTACTAAAAGAATCTATAATGTAACTATGTAAACGTGACACAAAGATCATGCAGGGAACATGTAGATCATGGTGTTAGTACTACTTAGCAAATTTAGAAACATGCATTGGGGTGCAAATGAATTAATCAGCTACACTACCTGTCAACTAACCGACTTCAAAGTCTCAACGCATCCATTTTGGTCCCCTATTGATCGCAAAAAAAAACTAAATATTAAACTTTTCCGTTCCACAATCTATTTTTCTAATTTTAATTTCATGATCTGATCTACCGTAGTATGTTGGAGTTCGTAAGATATTGAAAACTTCTTCTGCAAATAAATCGGTTTTAAATTTACTTAAAAGATTGAGTCATTTTCTATCGATGGTCTGAGAGCGATTCCCATCCTGATTTTTGCCAAAAAATTTTTATTTTTTGTTGACACTATGAAGTAGGTTAGTTGACAGGTAGTGTAGCTGATTTATTCCTATAGGTACCCCCTAAAGCATGTTTCTAAATCTACCGAATAGTGCTAACACCATGTTTTGCATGTACCCTGCATGACTCTTGTTTCACATTTACGTAGTTACATTATAGAATAATTTTGTGGTTTCTGTAGCTTTTGTAGCATACCTATTATGTGATGCATGTTGGTGAAATGAAATTTCTTCACTGTAGTTTATGTTGGTGATAAGTCACCCCCTGCCAAACACCCCTGTGGTGGCTATCAGGGTAATAAGTAGATGTAGATACCGTAGTATGCTCGAGTTCGTAAGATATTGATGACTTCCTCTGAAAATAACTCGGTTTTGAATGTACTTTAAAGATTGAGTCTAATTTTTAATCGACAGCCTGAAAGCTTGGGAAAAATGTGCTTCGTAAGTCTCAAAATGCTGCAAAACGTGCAAGAAAGGTAGTTACATGATAAATTTGGATTTGCTTGAAGGGTACATGGAAAGTGCGACGAAATAGTCAGAGAAGTCAATTACTTTTCCCTTATTGGTCCCTAGTATAAAATACTCTGCCCTTTTTGGGATCCTCATAAGGTAGGCATAAAACCAGAGATAGTACGTGTGCTGTAAAGATCAGCAAGATAAGTGAAAGGCCATCATGATAGTTTCATTAGTGTTACTGACCTCTAGCAACAACTGAGATAGGAATCGCTCTCAGACCGTCAATTAAAAATAAGACTTTATCTTTTATGTAAATTCAAAACCAATTTGTTTTCCAAGTAATAATTTTCTTACGAATACCAATACATTATAATAGATCCGATCATGATAATAAAATTTTGGAAGGCAGATGAATAGACTTGTTTTAAACATGATTAATTGATCTGCTCCCTAACGCTTGTTTCTTAATTTACACTAGTATAGTTCAGTACAGTACATTTACAGTAGTAGTATAATTATTTTTCGCACGATCCCTTCATGACTATTGTATCTCGTCTATCTAGTAACTATGAAAAGAAGCTGGAAGCTTATCTTTAATGTAGAATATGTTGGTGAAAGTTACTGATACATTACATGGCATACTGGTGATAAATCACCCCTTATCAAACACTCTTGAGTGGGCTGGAAAGGTAATATGTAGATGAAGTATGGACAGTCACCCAGGAAACCTCTATAATTGCTACCAACACAAGTACTTAGGCTGGATGACACACCACCACAAAGAGCACTGTTCCTCGTCTCACTCTACACCAACACAAAGAGCACTCGTCTCACAATAACTTTTTACGGTAGGGTCCAGGTAAGACCAGATGGTTGATTCATTCTTATGAGTTCGTCGAGCTTTACCAAGTATTTTGGTTCCCATGCCTCATCCTCTCTCTTTGCCGCCCGCTTCTTCTCCTCCATCCTTTTGCGTACTCTTGACTCTTTCATCTCCCTTCCTAGCCGCATAGATCTGCGTTAGGTTCTTTTGCGGGAGCTATAGCCAGGGGTGTTTAGGTACCAGCGAAGAAAAAAGCTGACTGGCAGGCGGAAGGGGCCAACAACTGAGGTATCCTGCTCCGTGGAGGATAGAAGGATATTTTTCCACGTAAAGGATTAGTTGGTGAGTGGAGTGAGGATGAAGATAAATCGAAAGTCAACATTATTACCTCCAGGGTAACCTATCGATAGATGTAGACTTGGATAGGAGGCAGTGAAATGCGTCTTGATTGTCAGTTCTTTGTGAGGTATTACACATGTTTTCAATATGATTTTTTGTATAAATGTAATTACCTCTTTAATTTTAGTGGTGACTATTATATAGAAAGATGAGGAGAGGTGCGAGATCTAAACTCATATCCTGAAATATTTCTTCACCACAGCATACGCCTCAAATCCCTTCTAAATATCCTTAAAGTCTGCTTTCTTCCTTCCTTTTCCGCCAACTTAAAACCTTCACTTTGTAAAATCATTCAGCATCCTTTCGCTCCTCTTGGCTCAGCCACCTACTCCATGTACTTCTAATCTCCTTATGAAGATATCTTTCCCTGTTCACTAAGCAAACCACTACCTCATTCGTCTCCCTTACCATTCATTTTAACCCGAATCAACACCCAAACATAAGGGCTGGCAGTCTACACTCGTCGCGAGGCGAGACGCGAAGCGAAGTGAAGTCTACACTCGTCCTTTTTTCAGGGTCAACGTTTCAATACCATTTAACGACACAGTCCAGATGAAACCACTCTAAAACCTTTTATTTACTTCCTCACACAAGATCTACGCCATGAATTCTCTTCAATTGCTGAACGCTGATTTCGTTGAGGCATGCTCCTTGGAATGCCCTTTCAGTAACAATTGTTTGCCTCCAACGGAAGATCACCTTGCGCAGAATTATCTCAGACACCCGTACCCTACAAGTTAAGGACACCCCACACCCTCTACCCTCCTGAATGGAACCTTAATTTTCACCTCGCAATACTTCGGAGAAGAGCGCTACTTCCCAGATAAAAAAAATATGGCACTCTACATTTTACATTAATATTCTACAAGACACATAATTAGGCGAGAAGAATTTTATTAAAGTGCGTTTATGTGGGACTGGAAAAAATACATATTCAAAGACGAGTATTCACAAATAAGTGAGGGACGATTCTCACCTGGCCATCCGGCTTCTCCCTTGGGGCCTCGAGGCCCTGAATCTCCCGGAATCCCCGGAGGGCCCCTAAGGCCCGGCTCTCCCGGAAAACCCCTGTCCCCGCGCTCTCCCTTCTCTCCCTCGATTCCAGGGAGACCGGGGTTTCCCTGGGGCCCAGGCGGTCCATCCGGGCAGTACTCCCTCGTGGCCGAGCAGAATCCCTGGATGGCCACCAGCTGCAGGCGAAGACCAGAAAAATAAGAGACACATGAAGATATGCTATTAGTGACGGTAATATCCGCACAGAATAACGATTCTTATTTTTTAAACATTCAGTCATCACTGCTTGAATTCCGCATTTATATAAAGCACAAAGAATTCACTGCACAGGAAACATTAAAATCTGACTTTCTCGAATATTTTTTAGGTTTTAGTAAGTCATCCGGTTCCGAGATACTTCACGACACCGTGATTTAAACATGCGTTTGAGGGTTTTCATTCATACTTGGCAAGTCATCACTAAATCACAATTGCTTAAAGATATTTTCGTATGATGGCATACTTACTGTGGTACTCAAAATTACATTAAAGAGATGGTTTTTTTCATTTAAGTGCACAAGGGCTGAGTCAACTTGTGTCCGCAAAGAAATAGCATCCAGAATAACATAGAAGGGTTTAAAATGCTATGAGGCGTTGAAACTTACATTACTTTACCGGAATTACCGGAATGATGATAAAAATGTCAAATGATTAGGTAATTTAGCACATTGGACGTTAAAATATTTGATAATTCGATGAAGAAAACTAAAATCAATCCCAACAAATTTTATCCGTCGGTGACTACAAAATACTTCTAATTATTTTCTCACTGATTCGACTATTTGTCCGAACTGGTCTTAGGAAACCCTTCTAAATGGCAAAAAGAAATATGTAAGCAAAGGAATATTTCAGTCGATAGCTTCAGAGTGAAACAGGAAGTCATAACTTTACTTAGTTCATAAAGGGGTCAATTACCTACGGCTAGAGGATTATGATAATTTGACCTATTAAGTCGCTACAGCGAGGGACGCTGCATAAGAAATTCAATTAGGTTACCGCTTAAATTAGTCTTGAGATTTCCTCAAGTGCTGTGCAACTGGGACAAAACTTGAATCCGATTAAAGAACTGGACAAATTCATTCAGTCGGTACCGCTTAACAGTGGCGACAAAGTTTTATTGAGAATGATGAAGAAATAAACGCTAAAATCCATTTTTTCTAAAAATCAGAAACTGAGTTATCTGCAATTGAGGAAAAGAATATTTTGACTTTAACGTTCCTAACCAAAAGTAAAAGCCTTTTTAGTCATTTCATGAGTAGACAAATGTTTGTAATTTTCCTCTATTTCAAATCTCTATTGCAACTGATGGTAATAATGAATGAATTTACGTCAACATGACGATTGAGTTTTTTCCAACTCAGTTACTCGAGAATATAAAAAATCAATGTACAGACGTAATATTCTAGGAAACTAGAAAGTGTTTTAGAGATCCATTGAATTAAAATCCTTACGATGTAATGTTAGATCGGAGATGACGAGTGAAGATATTGTTTCCACGAAGTTGTGTAATTATTGACGTCAGTGCAAGTAAGTCAACGTTGAGGTCAAGCGTTGTTTAAAGTTGAAACACTCACAAACGATAGTAAAAAAGCATTGATGACTCCACGGAAATAACCCAAGCTGAAATAGAGAGAATTGATTACGAGAGAAATAATTCTCTTTAGCCTACTTCTCTCTGGGGGGTCTATAACCACAGGAACTACTGCCACCGTAACAAAAGTAGCATTAATGCTATCTTTATCCACATATAAATGCTTGTTTTACTATATGCAAAGCTCACTAATAATTCGTTACAGCAAATGACGGTGAGTTATTCCCTAACCATGTAATGGAGTAAACTCATGTAAGTCTGTACAAGGACCGTTTAAAGAAGTTTGTACTCCCGCGTGAAAATTATGGTAATATTAACTTTACACTGCTAATAATATGGGAAGTACTATTTTATTAAGGGCCCGAATATGGTAGGAGTATTAGGGAAATTTGACGCATACAGACGAGGCACCGAAGGACGTTAGGAAAACTATGCAGCTACACAGCCTTAAACGATTACGAGAAAGGAAGTATTGACTTTTTATGTAGTGTTGAAGAACGCCGTGATATGCCTAGAGCTTTATGTTCCTAAAAGAAGGCTGTTATATGTTCAGGGTGGTTAGGTATCCATTTTTTTTTCAAAACTCTATGGTTTGAAATTTCACAAAATGAGTTGTTTTACGATTGCTAACTACAGAGCAGTAGTATCTAACAATGAATAACTAAAGTTACTTCCAAGGTTGAATCAGGTGAAAACAAGAAAACAAAAACATTTGACCTTAGCAATAAACATGCACTTATACTGGGAAAAATCAACTGATGTATATCTCAGGTAATACTTCTGAAGGAGTTGATTGATGGCGTCGTTACAACGCCCCTTCTTCCATCGGGATTCCATTAAACGTCTCACAAACCGAAGGCAAACTTGCAGACACAGCCCCAATCATTACCTCGACAGCAGGAGGAAGTGAACAGACCATCCGAACCATTGACTCATCCTCATTGAACACACATCAGTCCTTCGTGGAAGACACAACGGGACAATCCAATTTTAAAAAATGTAACCACAGCTATTCAAAAATCCTTACATGCCGTTAAATTGTGCAAATAAAAATAATGTTTCTGAGAACGCAAAAAGCGCGGCGCTGCCTTCCGCCAAACCGAAAACAAAAAAGCCACGAAAATCTGTCTTCGATATTTCCCATTAGAACCGCTGGCGCGCACGTCTCGGCCGGTAACGTCCGAGTTATCCCGAAAAACTTTTCCGCTCCACTTCATTTTTATTCTCGCCATATGCATATCCATCCAAACCGGGGCCGTCAAAAACTGGCACGTGTGGCTTCGTTGGCGTGTGTTAGCGCTCTACGTCTCTCTCTCTCTCTGTTGAACAGCTCAGCCGAGCGGTGCTCGTGAGGGCTATGACGGCTTGATCGCTCCAAGATGGATGGAAAAAGTGCAATTTTTCATCCAGTCATGCACTCTTCATCCGGAGAGAAGAGTTCTGATGGAAGAAAATGGGGCCGAATGGATGATGTTAGATTTTTTTCAATTAATCTGAAGACCTGTCGACGGTGCAGGTGGATGCTTCAAACTTGAACATCGCGTTGTGGTTAAAATTGAATGTAAGAGTCGATCGAGAAGTTAACCCACGAGGCAGTCGATATAATAAAAGAGTATTTCAACGTAAATGTTTACAGTAATCTTCCGGGGTAAAGAATTCTTTCAACTCTAGATATATGAACAGTTCCTGTTGTAGTCTAAACTTGAGAACACGCTACAATTTAAATTTAAAAGTATAAAATCGAAATTCTTACAAAAAAAATGATCAATCTGGTTAGAAAATTGTGTGACAGAAAACATTTATGATTTCACTCTTCTTAGAGTCATCTCTTAATACAACTTTAAGAATGAAGCTATATTTTCTAAAACCACCATAGGAACTTTAAAAATGTTTAATTACGTTTTCTTCTCAAATTTTTAACCCTGAGAGATCGAATAAAATGATGCCTTCACCATTAAAAATGTTAAAAAAGAAGTTACTAGAGGATTAATAGTCAAATACTTGCAATTAGTACGCAGAATTGAGTATATCACACACAATGGTCCGGTTGTTCCACTTCTAAGCTTATGGGTCTTTTTTATCCAAAAGTAAATCTCTCGTTCTATCAGAGAATTGAGGTGATTCCAAAACAATCAAGAGCTGTATTCTATATAATACAAGTATCTGCACAATTCATTATAATTTCATTGATTATAGAATAAAAAATATTATATAAAAGATGCCACACAGTGATTTCATTCGATTTTCAGCCATAAGAGGTATTTGAATGTACTATCGGATTAATAATCTCTTCTATTTTTCGGCCATAGATTCAGCCCTGTCATAGCCGGATACGAGTGAGTATATTGTTTAAAAGTTATCATGGGGAGTTACAGACAGGGGGGTTTAAATGTGCCATTAAAGACAAGAGATTGTATATAATTACGGAATAAGTTATAGCTTTCAGCACTAACTTATCTTAAGGAGGATCCACTCAAGTTTTAACAGAAAACTTATTTTAAAGGCCTTGAAATTAAGGGAGGTTAAGTCATTCGTCATTACACTTTTGGACCAATGTAAGGGCTAAAGAGGCAGCGGGGAGACAGAATAAATCGGATACAAAGGAAATAGGTTGTTGTGAAGAATAAATCCTCCCATGTACTAGGAATGTGTGCTAGTTACACACTATTACTTCCTAGAAAATTACGGCTATCTGCTGATATCTAAATCGGATCTCTCGATGAAGAAATCAACGTGGACTGTGTTAAGTAATTCCATTTTAATTTTAGCCCCTTATTATTTCTCTTGGACTGATAGACGAGAAAAAGTAAGAGAGATACACCGTCTAACTGATAGATGCAAAACTTTTCATATATATACTTCCATCATAAGTGACCATGATAAATGCAGAGGGAGGCACACACATTTTCCGGTAACATAAAATTCACTTTAGCCCTCTCCTTGTTCAACCTATGTATATTAATGGCCTCCACTTTTCACAACAATCGACTTCATAACCCCTTTCACTCGCTGCCACTGTTGATTGCAGAACAATGCGCAGACGTAGAGAGATTCCACATAGAAAAGCGTTGGGCAGTGCAATATATAGAGAGAGTAAATTGATAAGAGAAAATTCCAAAGAGAGTGTGAGAGCTTCATTTCATCAAGATATACGTATTCATCATCTGGTGTTCTGGCTGGTGGCAGATCCCGTACACCACTGCTGTCTCCACCCGCTTCTGTACCGAACTTTCTCTTTAGTCACATTGTAGATACTGATCTTCACCTCATCCACCGATTTAATTCTTTTTCTTCCTCTCTTTTTATCTCCCTCAACTGAACCTTCTAATTTCACTGTTAATATGCATTTCCCTCTAATCACGTGACCCAACTAGTCACCTTTCCTTTTCTTATTTCCTTCATGAGCGATCTATCTTCCTTCACGTTATTTAAGACCTCCTTTCTCACCTTATCCACCCATCTTACTTTTTCCATCTTTCTCCTCATAAACATTTCAAAAGTCTCTATTCTATTTCTTTCCCTTTTACCTAATATTCATGCTTCACATCCAGACATGAAAACGCTCCATGTGTATCACTCAGCTAGCCTCTTTCTCAGCTTTTACTGCACAGTAAGTTTTTCTTCAGGCAGAAGGCCTCTTTTTCCATTGCTATCCTTCCTTTTATTTCTGCAACACTTCTCCTGTCATCTGTTACCATAGTAACTATATACCTGTAGCTTCTCACTTTTTCTATTATGACTTCATTTGTTTTCACTGTCATATAATCTTCACAGTTTACTGACATCACCTTTGTCTTTCCTACATTTATCTTCATCCAGTATTCCTTCATCCCTTCTTCCAAAACCTTTAACAACCCTTGAAAAGCTTTCATGCTTTGCAGGATATATATAAAACTGCAAATTTTCTCCGAGCCATGCACTCTTCATCCAAACATATCCATACGACATAACAGACAGATGGAATTCTGAAAAGACAGGGATTGGAACAACTTCGTCAAAGGAGATTTTCCAAAGCTACGGTAATGAATAATAAACGCAAGTCTGGGACTGGAATTAAGAGAGCAATAACAAGTATTATGGAAGTTTTACAAAAGGAAAAAGTAATTAAAGAGATCACAAAAAAGGAGGAATAACCTATAACAATGGGACTATTTAATATAAAAAAGGTTTTCCACTTTAGATCCTTCAACCTAACTTATCACCCTTTAAGTCCAGGGTTTATAGCTCTTTTAATGGCTAGTCGAACAAACTTGGTTCCGAATGCATGAGAATTACCGATACAGATCTACAATGGTGTTCACTTAAGCTTCCAAGGTAGGGCTCACGAGAAACCCGATGATTTCACTCGGATTATTGGGATCTAATGCTCACACGGTCCACCATGAGCCTCGACGGTAGTATGAAGAAAGTCGATTATTAGTCGATTAGCTGATTATTCCAGTGTTCATACCTTGATTCCACCCCTTAAGTGCCCTTACCTCAAACCTTTTACACGAATCAACAATTTATTACCAGGCTGAACGCGGCGAAGAATTTGAGATATTCTTATCCGCAGTCTGATGAGCGGATAAAATTGTTATGAGTGCATTATTAACGGCGGATGATTTGTTAGATTATCGAACGAATATATATATATTTATGGGTAGAAAATAATCCCATTTTAAACTATTTATATACATTCTTGCCCAACTAATTCCACTGAACAATTGACCTCATTGTCACCATGACCTGAACAAACCACAACAAACGAGGAGGATACAGCATTTGCAGAAGTATCAAACGTCTTTATTGAGTGTCCATGCCATTTTCACGTTGCCTTTCAGATACAATCGATAATATTGAAATGTCAGAAATGGAACGCTGGAGTAGCCCAGTCTGTCAAGACAGATTACTTCCTTTCTGCGTAACAATCCCTCAGATTTATGGCTGAGAAACATCTCCCTCGCAATTCCTGAATAACTACTTCCAAACGAAGAATAGTAAAGTCTCTTGGAGTGAGTTTCGCAAGGGAATTAATAGCCAAGGGTATAAACTGCCAATTCCAAAAATTCAAATTCAAATCCAGAACGATGTTCATTATGAAATATCCGATTGTGCATAAAACTATTTCAGAATTACGCAACTATTCGGACCTATTTTTAAGCCGAGAAAAGTTTTGGCCAGCGGGTATAAAATCGGCTCGTTGTATCATTTCAAGGCATTAAGAATCGATATAAGGGTTTGGAGCAGAGCGAAGTGGTGAATGAGTGGTGAATGAGTGGTGAAATCAAATGATGAATACAATATTGATATTCATAAGCATATTACAATAATACTCTTAGGTTATTTAAAAATGGCCCCAGCAACAGGACAATCATATTGTTCTTTCTTTATATTATGAGAAGTATATATCTACCTTCCTACCCAACTTAGGAGTCTATTATGGAAGTCACCCATTATTGCTTGATGATAAAAATAAATATAAATACGGTTTAACGCTAAATACGGAATTAACTAAGGAAAATCATCAATATCAATCCATACGTGCAATCCATATATGTATTATAATCATTGACACTAGGAAGTAACCTCCATTGACACCTGTTAATGAGTCCAAAATTTAATAGTCACAGCTTAATTGGAAAAAAGTTATATCTTGTTTGTATAAAGCACACTATTAAGATAGTACAGAGCATACGATTCTACTCATAGTGACACTCGATGGCAAGATCCCACGCAAAGCGTGACGTACAAGAGTGGCAGGTATTAAAGAAGGAATGGGCTAAGTGGCGGGGGCAAAATTAGAGAAAAAGTATATGTGATACTGCCAGCATTATTAGATAAAATTTGAAATGGCGACAAACCCCCAGAATAGTGCAACCCCATATTAGGGCTTCTAGCAGAACTCCACAGCAGATCGGGATCCCGGTCAAGTCAAATGATTTCTTCCATAGCGAATTTCAACCCTGGTGTATATGCACCCGTGCGAGTGACTTCGTACCACATCATTTGTTAAATGCAATGTTTGAGAACTGCATTATTTGAACCATTCATGCCTATAAAGCCCGTTTCAACAATGGGAATAAGGAGTAACAAATAAAGCATGTTAATGAATAAATAATGACACACCAATATGAATTTATCTGCAGGGGTATTTATTGGTAAAACTACGTTTCAACGTTACTGCATCATCTTCAATTAATGAAACTAGTTGTACAGATAAAGAACTCTGTGAAGTTTACACATAGTTGGTATTGTCAATATTCATTCAATAAGGGACTTCCACAATGTTACACCAGAAAGGATTGAATTCAAAGAACATTATATTTTCAACCACTTCGGCGACCTTAATAGGTGGCGTAGTCAAGAGCTGTCGCACTACTTCGTGAGAAGCTACATTGTGATCGATGGACTCTTCTACAGAAATAGGGTCTAATGCACAACTGTCACCGTGTGTCGCTACCACAGTACACATAGGCATTCATCTTCTTTATACTCAGCAAGAAACTTCCCCGCTTCTAGAGAAGATGAAAACTTTGTTTTATCGGCACTAGACACTTCTCGCTGCATCGTTTATCCTTTGATGAGAGAGGAAGGAGAAATTCAATTTCAGCGCACCTCGACTGACTGACGGGTATAGGGGGGCGAGAAATATAAGCCTACCTCATCACTCTGCTCCACTGGGTGAGTACCAACGCAAAAGAATCGACCGTTTTACATGGGCCAGGGTCACAGTGCTTTCGTAGGGGCAATTCTTATGTAGATAGGGCATGCAAATGAGGCGCTCGCAAATGAGAACAAAAGTGCATTTTCTAAGAACTTCCCAAGAGGAGGCAAATTTGAATCAGAATGACAATCGCAAAAAAAGTTAGAAGTTCGTGCCCAGGGTTCATGAAAATGTTCTTCCTTAGGGCTTCCCTATTGTGCGAAAGATTACGTCATTTTAAGGCTTAGAGGGTTTCACGGGTTGATTTTCCCCGGCAACTTCTTGAATGGGGTAAGAGATGGATTTTTTCAAGACACCTAATTCATGAAATCTGGAATAAAATTAGATGCGATAGAACCTAGGGACACTTTAGAGCTAGGAGAGGGGCCTTTCTGCTTTTAAGAAGTTGGAAAACCATTATGTAAATCCCACATCCTTCAGTGATAGTCAAACTTTGTAAGTAGTCTAACAAAAGTAAGACATACGTCGCTCTTAATGCTAAGGATTCCGCACGGCTCAATTCAATTTTTACTTCGGAGGTGGACCTATGAGGTGATAGAAACTAGGAAACTATTGCAGATCAGAAATTCATAAGTATGCACGTACAAAAGTAAAAATGTTACCTTCAAGCAAAAATTAGCCAAAGTATATTCAAGGAAAAAACATGTAATTTATACCGAATTTTGTTTATTCACTAGCATAAAATGGAGCATGACCTTAAATTCAAAATATTATACGCCAATTCAAGGACGCGAAATATTGACCTAAAGTTATACTAACTTTCACTGTTACTGGATCATTAACAAGGCTTTCTCTAGTTAAAAAATTGAATTGCTTCCTCACTACTTCATCGGCCGCTGCATTAAATTTATCAAATTTTCTCCTTCGAACAAATTCCCTGACAAAATCTCAAACATGTTGTTACTTTTACCCAAGAATAGAGCAGAAGATGCCATTTTATAATAAAGTTCGTTACATTATAAAGACTATGAAATTATAATGTGAAAAAATACCGGGATCAAAGAAAGATACACACATTGTGAGCGCAAATTAAATTAAATTATGAGAAAAAAGAGGAGGCAGATATGAAATAATTCAGTTATAAAACCAATAAAAAGTTATAATACCAAAAAGTTTCAAATTTATTTTGAACTAATTAATGCTGGTACGCATAATTTCACGACCTCTAGAGAGTAAGAATTTACACCCTGAAATTTCATGGTCACTTGATTAATTTAATATTCATGTTACCACAATTTAAATTACATACGACCGGTTCCAACACATGATTCACATCATCATACACAAAATTTATTTATAATTCTGCACATAATAATATCGAATTTGTGACAGATAGTGTCGTACATTATTCTACAAAACACACATTGTTAATTTTATGGCGTATGATTTCGTCTAACTTTACATAAATTTTAATTGCACTGACCAACACTATGGGAATTGTAGACTAAGTATATCAAAAAGGAAATTATTGATAGCGTTTTTCGCCAAAATTAGCTGTGTAGCTTAAAATAATAATGGGAGACATAAACTAAGTATGGGAAACGTTTTGATGGTGACAAAATCGGATTGAATAAGAATGTTTGAGACAATTTTTAATACTTCTCGTAAGCCATGAAGACTTTTAATCTGTCATAGTGCTCACGTTTAATCACCCATCGTGGTGAATAACTGACACCTCATTAACTATTGATGGGCACTTTGTAGCCTCCAACCTAACTGGGGGACATTAATTAGGAAGAAGTTCGTTAAAAGTATCCGTATTCTTGAGAAAAATTTATGGGGAAGAAAAAGGATACGATGTGGAAATGAAAGCCTCGTAAATACATATATCCTGAGAATATTCCGCTGGGACGCCGCAATGAATTTCCTCCACTTATTTCGCAAATACCACGACCACTTTATCGGTCCGGATGGCCCGAGGTACAGAGAGCAACTTGGCATTATTTTCCTTTTTTCCAGCGCCCTTATGCACGTAATGGTGAAAGTTTTAAATGGATGATAGCGGTCAGAAAACGTACGAACGAAATAAAAAGAAAGGGCAAGGGCGCCCTTAATTAATAATGCTTTCAGAAAACCACCGGCGAACTTTCCCGCTAAATGCAAATGCAATTAAGAAGGGAAAAAAGAGGAATCGTATTGACTCGTTAAAAAGTTTTTCGCGCAGAGGAGCGAAATTCTAAGAGCAGGAAGTGTGCCATGAGGGCGTCCGTCCAAATGGAACCAACAGGTAAAAGTGATATAAAAGAAGCATTAAAGGCGAAATACGATCAGATGCAGCATTGTTTAGTGGAACAGAAATGGAGTCTAAAAGTAATAATTTGTAATTTTCCGAAATATATCCAGAGGAAAAGAAGAAAAAATACGCAACAGAAAATGTTATGGCATATGGCCTGAATTTGGCCAAATGAAGTCCGTGATGATATGGAAACCTGTATAGGTGCTTTGAAATATCAAGAGTAAACAAGAACTTCATTACAACTCAACACTCAACGTACACCACAAATTGATTTGAAGGCTTTAGAATATTCATATTTAAAATTACGGAAAATAAAAGTACGGACATCTTTAAAACTATAAAGGATGAGAGGAAGGAGGAGTAAGATATCCGTTATCAGGATAAACTTCAGATTTTACTTAGCCTGATACAAATTAAAGTATTGCATATAGACATGAAATATTAAATTTTACAAGTAAAAAATATTTGATTTGAACAGCATTCGAACTTTAATCCCTCAAAATCCCTCAGAAAGTTTCAGCTAGTCAAGTTATCTAGTTATTTCAAAGTAGCAAACTATTTAGGACTACCGGACAGATGATGTCAAGCTGAATTATGCCCTAAGCCCCACCATATGCGAGGCTAACGTTGAACATGGAAGTAAGTTCGCGTTAAGTAGGAACATTTAGGCTGCTCTTTGGAAACACTTAGTCTACTGGGATAAGCCGCGGTATTACCTTTGCGGAGTCACCCGTAAGGGCAAACAAGAGAAACACCACGGAGGGAACATCATTCGCCTTGACCGAGAATAGACCGAGAAAAAGAGACCGGACCCGGATCCCTCAATAACGTGTTGAGAGCTCAAGCGAGTAAACATGAGCTTGGAGCGCTAACTGCACTTAGCACACGCTTTACACTGCTTCGAAGACACCATACGTCCGGCAGTCCTTTAAATCAAATTAAAACTTACTCTTTTAAAATCTTTTAACGATTCACGGGAGAGGAGAGTCCCTGGAGCTAGATGCGTAATAGGAAATGTAAGAACTTCAGCTATCTCAACCACAACCGTCGTTTATGTGTTCTTGCGTTCAATTGTAGGCCTCAGGCGAGAATAATTTGACGATTTAATTAATATATGAGAAAGAACTTTCACTTCTTAGCATATAGTTTGAAGGATTTGTATATATGTTTTCAAAATAATTGACCGTAAATAATACCTACCCAGAGAGTGCTACCGACCGATAGGGAACCAAAAGTTATGCTAACGCACATCGTCCCATTCATAGTCATTCATTTGATCTAAAGGTCACGGATATATTCCGGTGCACACTTACATCAACAGCTTAAGTATAACGCTCACTTTTCCCACGGGGATATGTATAATGGTACGTGCGTCAGTCACGGAAACGAAGCACTTCTCTACTCGACCCCTAAAGGGAATACGGATGAATGTAGATGAAGGAAGAGAGGACGACACAGGAGACAGCAAGGGGGAAAAGAGGATATAGAGGAGTGACTATGGATCGGACCCCACATTTTTAAGGGTCTTTTCTCCGAGAAAATCTTCTCTCCGCCCTTGCCGCAAATCTTTCCTCTCGATCGTTCTTCTTTTCTGCGAGGCTTCCTTTACCTTCTCTTCCCGCACCATCTCATCCTGAAATCATACAATTCCTTCTCCATTCCAGACCCCGATTTTCCTTATTTCGCAAAAATCCCTCCGCACAAGACACCGGCCTCAGCCTCGTCCTCGCAAAGCCTTCGAGGCAACTGAGCGTGTGAGAAACGGAGACCTCACTTTGTTCCCTTCTCTCGTATATTGTCACTCCTCTTTGACTGTACTCCGGCATCCTTCCCTTTCATCCTTTCGTTATATCTGGGTCTCCTACCATTGGATTTTCCTCCGATGACATCGTCTTCTCTGGCAGAGAAACACGGTGAAAGTTACTGAATAACCCTTTCGTGGTAGATTCTATTTTTTCGTCGCCATTCACATCTACGAAATGCCGTACTGTCAACCGACAGGGCGTGTTACATTGCTATGACTCCATTGCTGGCATGCAATACCCTTCTCAGTAAAAAATAAAGCCACATACATCTCGGTTCCCCAGGCATGGACAAAAAGCAGTCAGGGGATCAATGCACAACCAAATCACAAACTACATCTACATGCCACCCTGCGAACTACCGCATAAGCATATGGCAAGGGGTGTTAGGACACCAGCCAAGTAAAGATGTAAGGTTTTAGGAGGTAAAATGGTGATGTGTATTATGGGAGTGTATATAGTGGAGCTCAGTTTTTATTGTGGTCGCTTATTGTGTGTGGAAAGAGTAAGTTTTTGTACATATCCGTTCAGCAATGTATCTCTCTTATTTTATCGCTTCTGTTAGACCTAAAGATGTAAAGAGGGGTCATGACAAAATTCTCTGTGTCGCACACCAGTTCTAAATTTCTCCAGTAATCTAAGCCTAGCATGTAGCCTCCGAGTCTCAAGGGGCTCCAAACTCAGTCCCTCTAAAAGTTGGGAAACGCAATTGCTCAGTCGTAGCAGTTTTATACAAATAATTCGTAGGTACCAGCGTTGATGAGCATGCAAACGTGCATTACACCGGTTAAGGTGCAATTACTACTCAACAATACCAATAATTCATGTACACAACGAGACTCTAATTCACGAAGTAAAAAAATGAAGCCTAAAATTCCAATCGGGCAAGGTGATAGCGATAATCATATTTACTTCTGAAGTACAAGCCTTGCACCAGGACTTGGAGAGGATAAATAATTAGGGAGTATAGTGTATTTCGGTAGCAAAATGGTGAAAATGAAAATTGCTTAGTTAACTCCACTTTTAAGATTTTATTATTACAACCCGTGTCGTAACACTATTGGCAATCTTCAGGTGATCGAGAATTTACTGTGCCAATATGTGTGAATTCAATCGTCAACGCGAAGATTATATTTCATTAATCATTCACCACAAACCAAATGGCCCCGCATCCCTATGAATAGAAATGAGACTTCACTTTAAGAACACGTCCAGTATTCCAGTAATGACGCATTTATCACTGCTCGTATTCACACCGAACGTATTGAAACATTGAAAATATTAACAGAATTCATTTCTAGCTAATTTCTCTATTATCCTTTAGCCTTTTCTTCAAGCGCGTCGATTTGAGGTAGTTTGAACGAGATAGTTCCCTAGACATAATAGAGACTACATTCGAATTATGTGTTTGAATTTAACCAGCTATTGGACAGATGAATTAAATATTGAATTATTTGTGGGGCAAATATATAGTTTTATATGACAGAAATTCTAAGAAATTAAATGAAAATATCTAAAAAAGTCTTTTACTTGACTCATTTTCTTCGAGCAGAAAATTTAAAACAACTTCAAAAGGGAAGGTTTTTTGTGATCACGAAGAATTAACTTTGTTCACAATGAGATTAATTTTAAAAAATAGCTGAGAAAAAGTACAAAGCGTAGTCACGCGCAAAGCGCAGACAAAGTGTGTGGCACTTCATTTTTTGACAACATTTAGGTGTTAGAAATTCCAAATTTTTTGTATAAACTCTCTCTGGAGTGCATAGAAGTACCATTTCCCATGTAAAATGTCTGGTATTTTTTGGAAAATATCTCGGAAATTAGAGTAGTAAGGGATTGAATTATTGACATCTTTGGAAGGGTGATATATTTTTCTTTGAAATGAGACCGAATTCATTGATTTCTAGGTGAAATGATATTTCGGTCAAACTATCTTTAGAGCAGACGTTAGGATTGAAACTCTCCTTTTGGAGTTTTTAAATAATCGTTGCCCCTCAAGTTATTTCTCCGCTATTATTTTTCGGTACGCTTCTACCTTCCTCTGAATCAATTTCAAGCACTTAGCACACGAGTACGGCCTTGCTCGAAGCAAGCCGGGCGCTTTGCCGGTCGGGGGCAGGGAACCTTGTTAACATGGCTAGGGTGAGGCGGAAGTGGTCCGACAGGTGTTAAGATCCGGCGACGGCCGAGTACCACCGCCCACAACACACCGCCACCGTTGCCATGGTAACGCCGGCGCTCCAATTTGAGACGCTCGTGTAATGTCTGGAGGGGCGCGGGGATCGGGGGGGGGGGGGGGGAGTGAGAGGGGGTTTATACCGGACCCGTTCCGCCGACGTGGACCAGGCACATGCGAGGGCGATTATAATTGCTGATGAGATTATAATTGCATCTTCAGCCTCCTCTCCAAACGGAGGCAGCTTAACGCTGATGGTTGGATGTTCATGTAATTTATTTTCTAGCAGCACGAGGCAGACGCCCCCTTTTTTGGGAAATGGGTGACACGAAACCCCTTAGGGGTACGGGATGGAGTAAGATTGCCTGTATGCTCCAGCTGGTGAGAACCAAAATTACCTATTTTAAGTTAGCATCACAATTTTTCTACGCTACAGAAAACGAGAAGTTTAGCAATCGTGTTGCCGGTTCCAAGCACGGATAAAAGAGGAAGATTGATCGGTCACGCTGGCCCCCAACCACGCTGGCCCCCAACCACGCTGGCCCCCCCTGGAGCCAAAAATAATCACCAATAACTGCACCGAAACTTTGCCCTAGAATAGGGCGGATCTGAACAAAAACAAAAGGCGAAAGGACGAAGAAAGTAGTTGAAATTTGCTCACTATACAGAGAGAAGATGAGGACGGAAAAACATTAATTCAATTATAAATATGTGGCTCATGACCCGGATTGGAAATTTTTTATCATAAACTATTTGAGGGAGCAGTGTGCAAAATAACAGATATGGCGACTTGGTTTGAAGCCACTAGCGACCAAAAATATTTGTTCTCCATAAAATTTATTATAAATACAACAAATTTCCAATCGTTACATTTAAAAATGACATATGTAACTACCAAACACACTTGATCGGCAGTTGGGAGATCCGGGTTCAAATTCCCGTTAAGTAAAATGATTTTATTAATGCCAAATTTCAACCCTTGGTGTAAAAACATGACGTTGCTTTCACAGGATGTATCAATCATAGAATAAGATATCGACACAGGTCACCATCACTTGGTGATAAAAATCCTATGCAGAAACCTTTTTGTACTACGCATGTTCAATGAAACATCAAAAGTTTTGCTTTGATTGATTTATTTCATTTGCTTATTACTTAAACTGTTTTTGTGCTGACTACACGTATGGAGGGAACTTTCCAGCTAAGAGATCGGTGAGAGAGTACGGGCTCACAAATTAGGAACCTGAAATCATATAGCGTATACACTTTTTAGTTAAGTACGGATGGCGGTTTATCTTTCGTTTTGAGTTACCCGTGGTTTTCCAAAATAAAACTTTCTACCCACTAAATACCCGAATAATGGTTTTCTAGACATGTTCAGAGATCTCACTCAGATAAGAGACTCAGGGTACTACCGAATGAGCCACATATATTTTTCATCTTTATTCCGTATTCTTTTAAAAGTTGTTGATGACATCTCGTCCACTGGTAGATCTGGTATTTCTATCTCAATATCGACAGCAACTGAATCCAAGGTATGCCCTGGCCATTAATTTCCATAACCACATTTCCCAAGGATCTAGAGTCATTTTTCCGAGCCTTTTAAAGCATGCCACCTAATGTTACATGTTAAACGTTGAACGGTTTTTTTCCCCTCATGTATTTGACTCGATCACCCTCCATAGCTTCATATACCGCAACTAATTTTCAATTCACGTAATTAAAATGATCTCATAGACGACACTTTATAAATGTAGCAAGGTAGTTCAAGTAGCTGTGAACATGGCAATGAGTTTATGAAATAAATGAAATAACATAGTGAAAATCTATTCCACTGACTCAGAAGCCCACTGATTTTCCAATTTACAGCATAATATCAATATAAATTGAATTATTGATCGAAAGTCGGATTCGAAATTTCCTAAAGGTCGATTCTCAGCCGTGAAATATATAAAAAATATTTAAAACGGTCTTTTCTTTGTCTTCAGCGAATTATTTGAAAGTAAAAACCCTTTTCGTTCAACTTCTAAGCAGCACTTATTTTAATTAAGGTTACGGAATCAAAGATAAGAAATATGGCTATATTAAATTTGAAAATGACTCAAAGAGTATTGAACTATTCTACTGGCAGACTGAGAGCTGTGTAGTGCAGGGAAAATTTAGGAACGATATATACAATAACAAAGCAAAGAATAACTCTTATTACGCGATGTATCCTCAAATTTTAATAACCTTCACACGAAGTATGCTTCCTAACCGTTTTATTTTTCTATTCATACTGATTCAAAAGTAACTGCGGACTATATTAAATATGTACCTACGCATTGGATATTAAGGAACAAATACAATAATGGTCTGAAACTAAGGAGTTCACTTCGCGTAAGACGACGGATCTCAGTTATAATTTTAATATTCTCAGTTGTTGTAGTTGAATGTTTGACAGTTATTGATTGGAATATTACCGAATACGGATGGCGGTTGCATCATGTGGAGGTTAAGACTTTTCCAGTAGAGGCTTAGGTGGCCTTTACATGGAGAGTGCCGCAGGATATGAATGCTTTAAATGTAAAATAAATAGGATTTTTTGTCTCTCATTTGCATTCCTAAAAAATTAGATTATGTTCTACTGTTATAGTCTTTTTCTTCTACATTATTTCATGGATCAGGCAAAGTTGCCCGTTCCAGAAACTTCGGACGTCTAACTTCCCTTGCCATCTAGGTTTGTACTCCAAGGCAATTCTTAGGAGGCGGTCCTTCAGCATTCTTCTTACAGGTTCCCACCATTTGATTTTGTATTCTCTCATTAAATCTTCTAATTTAAAATGTGTAAATGTTGTATTATGATTTTATCGCGAATTCAATCTTGTAATATGCAAACTTTACCTTCCTTGTGGTTCTCATTTCAGCCAAGTCAATTTTATTTCTGTATCTATTTGAAAGTAACCTCGTCTCACTCCCATACAATTCCATTAGAACTGCCATCGTCTAGTAAAATTTCAATTGAATTCCTTTTCTTGTTTATTTTATGAAGTTTTGTGAATTGTTTTCTATATGTGCTTAATTTTTTTAAGATTCATTTCAACATTTTGATCACCTATGACAGATATTCCGCACCAACGACATTTAAATGTAAAAAGCGAAATGCAGTCTGAAGTATAGTCAGTCAGTCAGGTTGGTCGCTTATTAAACCACACTCCAAGCTAAAGATACCTAAAGGTAAAGCTTCAACGCCATGAAGATATCTGGTTAAATTGATCCATATTGAAAGGCAAAACTCTGTCGTTTCCGCAAAAATTTTGGCGTAATGTGCGTACCATCACACAGTGGAATAGACATGTGGTATCATGGAATTATGTAATTAGCAATAAATGAATCAATACTTAACGGGAAAGAACATACGAGTCAATTTCTAGTAAGACGGAACTCAGTCATAAATTTTACATTCTTTGTCATAATAGTTACATTCATTGACTGTAATCGATGAGGCTCAAATATGAATGGAATGGAAATAGGCTCCATTCATATGCTATAATTACGCCACGGCTGGGTGAAATTTGCGTCGTATTAGAGCAACAAAAACTGTAGAAAACTTTGTGTTTTTTTTAACACAGATATTTATCGTCTCTACAAAGTTAGGACTGGTACAAACTGTTCCTCATGATTAATTCAAATTTGGCCAAATAATAGGGTCGGATTCCAGCACAAGAATGTTTCAGCCAGAAAAGGAACATACGCAATGCCAATAGTTGTGTGGGCTTGTTTATAGTAAATACCAGGTTATCCCACGATGTTTAATTATGAATATAAACCAAAATTTCCAATTTATGCTCCTAGGGCGGGATCTGAACACTTGTCGAGCCCGTGTGCCCTCCAAATATTAGTTTCATACCGCTAAAGGAACGTCAGCAAGCCAGAAATTGATAAAAGACCTCATTAAAATCTTTCACTTAAGTCTTTATTCCACATTAAATTGGAGTTTCATACGGAGAAAATGACGTAATTAACATACTTATAGCAAATTTTTCGGCAGGAAAAAATGAGGCACCTGAGAAACTCTTTTAGATAAGGTCCATCCCTCATTATATGAAAGTTTTTATACACTAACGAGCGTTGTTCCAGGAAATATCTTCATCTCGGCCTTCTTGAACGCTTTATTAAAATTCAGGTTGATAATTTAATTTACTGCCTCTCCCTGAAGAAAAAGAAATGGGGGCAATTACCACTTTCTTCGAGAATCTCTCGGAAATATTAATAGCCCTTTGTCTGAAATTTGGAATTTAATCGAGTGGTGCACATATAGGATGGCATACTGTGAAGGATGTTTAAGTTGCCGGCATAATACTGGTTAGTTTTAAGTGGGGTTTATTTACAATTTATATTATACGACATTACCTCCTTCGATGTCACTGAGGCGTTGTAGTACTAGCAGCCGAGCTGTTATAATTTCCGAATATGAAGTATAAGAGTACAGTTTTTATATATTAAATAAAGTATCACTCACAAAATTGTCTTACTAGTCTGGAAAACAAAAACAAATTTTACTATTCCTTCGCACTTGGTCCATTATTTCGACGCCATATTAAAAAAAACATAAAATGCTAAAAAATGTTTACGTGATGCCTTTATATTACTTATCTAAACGGGAAATACAAATTTGACGGTTATCTAGATGAAAGTATGGGTTTTAAATTCTTTTTATGACAAAGCGTATTTTTCCATTTCTAACAAAAGTCTGTAGATAAGCACTAGGTTAACCTAAATTTCACGAATATTCACGAGTTCAAAATATGACAAGAAAAAATAGTAACACTCAGCCTTCAATTCAACGGAAATATCAACTCAAGCATTAGGAAGGAGAGGACATTTTGGCTGAGCTCTAAAATTTCATAAAATACATTTAAAAATTTAAGAAATTCACTGATACAATAATCATTCGCAATAACAGAAATTCGATCCCAAGCCCATAAATAACGCGCGATAAACTGTAACCAGTTAATTGCTGCCATTATTTACTAATTTTTACCTCTAGTTGTTTTCATTTATATAATTTAAATATTATTTGCTGAAACCAACCAACGGTGGGCCCCTAGGTTTATGACCTGAGTCGAGCCAACTAATAAATTTTATGTACGTCTTCTACATTTTGGCTTGCAAAATGTAATAAACAAGAAAAACGAAAAAATATTTTCGTAAGATAGATGCTATTCTTTGTCCATTTTCAGAATGTTCACCACAAACGAATCTTTGCCACCCTTACCACGTTTTAGATATTCAAGAACTCTATTCAAGCATATAATTCATGTAAGCTTTCAGAAGCGAAGTATTCTGTCAAGGTGGGAAGCAAACGATGCCATGAAGTATCCTAGGTTCTTACCGTAGTTTTTGGGATTTTGCGTTTGAATACTCTATTTATATTATTCGAATGGGAGTGGAAAAGGATTAACG
Organism: Ceriagrion tenellum; assembly: GCA_963169105.1. Taxonomy (NCBI): domain Eukaryota; kingdom Metazoa; phylum Arthropoda; class Insecta; order Odonata; family Coenagrionidae; genus Ceriagrion; species Ceriagrion tenellum. The sequence continues at coordinate 36,659,027 of OY720642.1, read as the reverse complement.
GACGAAAGTAAACTAAAACAACGGAGAGAGCTAATTTCTTGCCGTTTTTGATGTAGTCATTAACAGTTCGTGAGTTGATGGAATTTTCGTACCAAACAGTTGGCATTGACACTTTTGATATATTTTCATTTCTATCCTTTTTAGATAGGCACATGCCAACTGCGGCATTAAAATAATTTCCTCCGCACATGCTTGAGTTATTGAAATATTTGCTAGTAATTATTGGCGATCACTGCACATGCAACTGAGAAATTTTTGTGTATCCATTGAAAATATGGCCCAGCCAACGCTTCAAAAACTGACGCAAATTGATTAAAAAACCACGTAAACATACGCAAATCCATACATAACTTGTGACTGGAATGTCAACAACATCCTGAGAGAAGATTTTTTGATGATTCCCGACCAACAAATTAGTTTTGGATGATGACATATTATCTGCCAAAGAATTTTCTTAATTATGAGCACTTGAAATATTCTCGAAATAATTAGAGAGCCTTAGTAAAAAATTACAGCGATACATGGGAAACAACACAGAGATAATTAAGCCAATGTATAAAAAGACAATTTTAATATGAATTCAATCGTGTTCCATTAACGGTGGCTTCCATACATTTCCTGCGATTTATTGGGTGTTTGGTGACAAGTAGGAAGCAGAGTTCATTTGTTCGGGCTACCAGCATGCCATTCCTCGTGATCGCTTCAGCAGAAATTCCGTTAATTTGATCAGCGGATAGCATGCCTTTGACGATGGAGTTTGAAAACACCCATCATTGAAATTCATTCTGACTCAAAAGAGAGGAAAGTAAATCGAATTCAAAGGTGGAATTTTGGCACACCGGAACAGTAAATTGAACTTTCGATATAACACCTCTAAAGGCTTTGAACCTATTTAACTTACCTCAAGGGGATAGGTAGGAAAATTTGGACACTTACGTCAAAACCGATATGTAAATTGGTGTCACACTTAAACGCCTGTTGATAAAGGGAATCAATCTTGTACCTTGAAAAATAGATAAGGGAAAAGAAATGAAATATAAAGTCGGTAAGAGGCAATAGAGAGTCTTAATAGAGCACCACAAAATGTTCCTTTGCTGTGATTCAATACAAAAAAATGATTCATTATTTTTTAGTAGTAACGCCTAAAAAAGTACTTTCGTTGTTAACTTGCCTGAGCTATTAGAACAATATTAAGTCGCAAAATGTTCAGATAGGTCAAAAATATTTTTGAAAACTTATTCCAGCATTTCATACGGGAAAGGTAAAATTTTTTTATTTAAACTAAAATCCACGTGCATTTATGAGAAATACAAAGTACAAAGTACCTCGTCTTATTTAAAATTATGAGAAAATTCTATGAAGCCATGCGAGTGACAACGAAACTTACTCCAGCCAAAGGCGCCATCTATAAAGGCATTTCCGATCTATAAAGGCATCTATAAAGGCATTTCGAATAAGCTCATTTGGCTTTGGCAACAGCAGTAATTTTATGATAGAAAGTTATATAGGATAAAGTGTCAATTCATTTTGCTACTGTTTAACTTTCTCTTGGATTTCTTTTAATTTTAAGCCCGTGCTATATTTAATAGATAGAAATAGGGACTTTACTTGATGTTTCACCCATTATTGCCGCAGACACGAGGTTTACACAGGCCTAGCTTGGAAAAAATAATGTAGCATGTTTAGGATATTTAGAGGACGTCAGAGGAAAAACAAATTTTTATGCAGTCAGCATGTGTATTAAATAGTAATAAAGTCATCTCACGGCGGAGCCATATTAAGCACTGCATTCGTATCAAAAAGAAATTCTAAATATGTCGATTAATTTTATTAATATTTCGAATTATAAATAGAAAATCTACCTACGGATCAATAACAGAATAAATCAAAGTATCTTCTCCGAGGAATTAAAGCTTCTTAAAGAGTCTTAGAATAATATTCACAACAAACGAATGCTACATCAGCACCCTAGAAAAGAAATATGAGGTCAAATAACAGCCAAAACGTTACCTCAGTCTTTTAAAAGTCTAAATGGGGAGGAAAATCGCAATTTTATGCTGTATTTACAGTGCTAGCCTTACGAAATAATTTAATGAGTCATTACTGGCCAAAAAGTAATAAAGTAGCGCGACTTCTTCACCCATCGTACTGAAATATGTGAATTTAAGGGTAGATATTAGGTGACTGGAAGTTTTTCTTTGGCATAAGTATGCTAATAACGAAGAGGCAGGTGGCCAATAACATCATTTGCAGTGCCACTTAGCAATATAATATTTTTTAAAAAGCTAAAATGTTGGGCAAAATGGACAAATGATGGAAAGTTCGACAAGAGCACCAGGATCATATCTTTGTGGCAGATAAAAGACTCGATAATAATCTATGCATAGAGAGAGGTGTTCATAAAATTTTGGCAAATTAAAATGAAGAGATAATGAAAAAATAACAAAAATGATGGTACAATGTTCATTCATGCAGCAGCCAAAAGGTTTCACAGAATTTTCAGTCTAATGTTTCGTACAAAATTAACTAAGGACACCTACTTTAAGAAACATATGCAATCTATTTTACTGTAATACGGTTGTAGAGCTAAAAATTGTGAACTCAAAATAGTATATTCACAATTTCACCGGAAATTCTGCACCTGCCAAGGCCGGTTCTAGATTAAAAAGAACGCGAATATTACATTGAATTTAAACAAATGAGGGTGAAATTCTCGAAAAGCTGTTACTTCTACTATTTGGTCCAGCCCACTTGTTCTTCCGTGTCCACTAATCTGAGTAGCTTCATGTTTGCCGATGACTATAAACTTCAAAAGCTGGCGGTTACTTTTTCTGGACACTTTGCCCATTGCTAACGCAGCGGTGAGTAAATCTTCTGCCTGGGAACACTCTTTAGGCAGAAGCAGGAGGATAAGGTGTATGACGCCCGTAAAAGGAAGGGAGGGAACGGAAAAATGAGGTGTACAGACGACGGCAAAGTGGACAAAAGGGGAGAAGGCTGTGGTGCGGAAGAGAGGAAGGGAAGAGCATGATGGGAAGATGTCCTTTACGGGTATCAGGAGGAGAAAGAGAGAGAAAGCGAGAGAGGGAGGGCTTAAAGAGATGCGAGGGACTGGGCCGCCAACTGTGGGCTGTGTAGCATGTTAAGTGGCAGGGAAGAGGGTGTTAGTACGTATGAGGTGGACACGGTTTTGGTTGGGAATTAGGTGATGCCAAGAGGATCTCAAGTATAGAGACGTCTATATAGGTGCGTCTCTCTTTTCCGCCGCAATCGTGCGCAACAACGTAGCCAATTAAACCATTTCACCGCGGCGGACTACAGTTACTGAAGTGGAAACGCGCATGAGTGATAACCCACAGTTTGCGGGTTCGAGGCCCCATCAAAAGTTTGCACAAAACTTATCGAAGCATTATGGAGCAAATACTTAAGAAACTTCATTATTTCATCATACTTGAGAATAAGTTTTCCACCGCAGCCGTTATACTTGGGCAATGAGAAGGGAGGACTCCTACAGTTTTACCGAATACACCTATGGCGGCATTCATATGGAATTTTATTGGCTGAGTCGAAGAAGACTTAGATGAAAAGTTGAAGGAAAAGGCAAAGAAAATATTCATCACCGATAGAAACAGCAAAATATTTTTTAATTTTTGAGTATTTAGCTTGATCTGAGGGCAGTGAGAGTCTAAGGCAGCATTATTTATTTGACATTTCAATCATACACACCGCAAATAATGAAGTGGATTCTCGGAAAGAATAATTTTGATTACAATTAAGGTAGTGAATGGTGATCCACGCTGTATCACTTGGCGTTCCAGGGAAAAATTTGCAGGATAAATTTTTTTACGGTAAATGGTAGGTCTACGTAAGCATGACGAAATAGGAAATCAACTGAGTGCCCAATACATGGAGCAAGACGACAATTAATCTATTCTATAGTATCCACCAAGCTGGATCATCGCAGTATTTACGAGCAAACGTTAACGCTGATTTCAAAATCCAGAGAATATTGATTGTTTACATCGCAGTCCAGTTATAATAAGGTGAAATGAAGGCAGGTCTAACCAGCTTTACCAAAAAGTATATTTTTGTAACCATGATGTACGTTTCAATAGGATAATGTTTATAAAATGAATAAGAACCAAGAAAGCAACGATTATATTCTGAAGTTTTCCGAATAAAAACCTATGTTTTTATCTTAGCACATAATATGCATTAACAATGGCAATGGTATGTAGAAACTGGTGCTGTAATTACAGCATGAAAATAAATCTCTCCCAAAACATCCGTCTAGCAAGCTCAAATGGGCAAGCTATAGTTATGGTCAACATATTCCTACATGAAGCACAAGTTTCTCTAGTCAACAACACCAGATCGGCTGCATTTATATCGTCCAGTAACCATTGTGAGAGCTTTTCAAATCAATGACATTCTTCAGTCTGAGTTGACAGGCCTGACAATCAGCAGGACTGACGTGATAAATTCCTCTTCAATCGGTAGTACGTCTCTTTGACCGATGCACACTGCCAGTGGAAGCGGGAAAAGAGAGAGGTACAGAGGGTCGGAGAGACGAGATGTGCGAGTAAGGGAATGGAAGCTTCAAATGGGAAGACATCTCTAGGAAGGGACGCTGACCGCTCGGTGGGATAAGAGGATTATGGAGCGGGGTGGGGAAGAGGGGAGAGGGAAGGGCGAGGCTGAGGGAGAGAACAGAGAGAGCAGAGTTGGTGATGGGATGAAAAGGCATCGGGAGGCGATGGGGCTGAGGCGGAATAAACGTGCTGGGAAAAGGAAGGCAGATCGAAGGGACGATGGTGACAGGGTGGGGTATTATTGGGTCCATCGGTGGACGACGTGGGAAAAGCGACGGCTACGCAAGAAGAGGAGAGTTCGGAACGGTAGGGAAAGGATTAACAACGTTTGTACACAGGAGAAGACAAATGCAAAAATTAAAATTATCAAACAGTCACGAAATACTTTTCGCATGTCCGAATCTACATAGTCTACCGCCCCTCCTGCTAGAATACGTGCGCATTCTTTGTTCATGTAAAATACAAGTGAAAAAAATAAACCACACAACCGTTGAGAATAGTATGGTTTATTTTATAGCGACTAACAAAAACGAACGTATGAAAGAGTTTCAGGCTTAACTTGGTGGAAATATTCAATATCCATACTAGTAAGAATGAAAAGACAATAGTAAATTTCCACACTGTTTAATAAGTACCGACCATGGTTTCGACACTTTAAGTCATTCTCAAGGACCTTGAGAATGACATACAGTGTCGAAGCAGAGTATCACGGATTCAATCCGATTCAACATCCACGATCATATATGCTGACCAATGTTTTCTAAAATCCATTTTGATTCAAAAATTTCAACTAATTATGTATATTATTAACATTAAAAGATATATTGCATTAGCGTCTCCAAAACAAATACCGGAATTTTTATCACGGCTGCTAGTAATCAATCGTAGGTTTTAACTAATAGAACGAGGTTGCTATTACAGTAACAATCCAAGCCTAGGTCTACAACCCTATAATGATATCCGCGTCCCTGGTAAACTGCGCGCGGATTGTAACTCGAAGTACGAATGGGTAGTTTTGGCTCTATACGCGGACCGAGTGTTTAAAGGGTCTTCGTATGACAACGAGGCAAGAATGAAATGATTACTGAGCTGGAAATTGGCATGCAGAGAGGAAGCAAAGGGATCAGAAGAAGACAACAGGATTTGAATCGGATGGAAAGGATCAGAGATGATGCGTCAGGGCTGAAGCTGAGTGATCCCGTTCAGGAATGGAAAGGTATAGTGCGCTGGGGCAGAAAATAAATGAACGACGGTGCAACTCGTGATTATTACAAGAACTTCCTGAAGCGCCTCATAGTCCAAAGTGAAAAAGAATCCAGGCATGTACACACCTTTTCGTGATTCGATTTAAATATATGGACGGCGAAAAGACACGTACTCAGATATTAAATCATGAATAGGCGATCCGAAGCGCTTTAAAATAAATATACTTCTCATTAGAAAAACACTGAAAATAAATCATTAAACACTTCAAAACATGAATTAAGATAAACAAATGTATCTGCTTTATGAATTAAGTTAAGTTTAAGTTTTTAAGAATTAAGTTAAGTAAAAGGTCTCTCATTTTGAGATTATAAAAAAATTTGAATTATGACCAAGGTAGAAAATTAGTCAAAATGAGAACTAAAAGCAATAATTTATAATTCCGCAGTATATGCGTTGGGTATAAAAATTGGCAAGAGAAGAGCGATAGACGCAAATGCAATAGGCGTTCAACAAACCCGAGAGCAAGGTGTAAAACATATAAGAGAAAAAATTGTTAGCACGTTTAACCGACATGTTGAACAATAATTGATTTGAGCTGTCATAAAGCTTACTTAATCGGCTAATCAATGTTTCAACACAACTGTGTTGCTTTCAGGGCAGTTTTAATGATTGTATTGTATTAAAACATTGTTCAGCCGATAAATTAAGTGCAAAATTGGAAAATACAAAGTTATTTAACTTTATTATGAAGGCGTAAAAAACAGTAAAAAATGAATTGATGGCACAAAAGTTTACCTTTAAGCGGTTACTAGATCAAAACTAGTCGATCCCGCCAGGTGGGTCTTCGGGAGTCTTTTATAGATACAGTTTCATAAAAAGGCATGGATCGATGAAAGGAATGGCGTGTCGTATACGTCATGAATCAATTGCCAGATTATTCCATGATAAATAAGTTACGTCATAAACTCGGACAAGGATTACACGTAATCTGGCACTAAACCCATACTCCCATTGATATATTTTGAAATAAATATCTCTCACAGATACCGATCTTTCTATCAATGAGTACTCAGGAAATAGCCAGCTTTCCCTCTTGACTGTTGCTAAAGATTCAAGTTGGCGGAAAAGAACTCATGGCACATTTGTTGCGACCTCTTCAAAAAACTAAATGAAAACAGAATCGACTATACTCTCTTTACCGTTCAATAAAACCAATTTGCTATCGGAAAGCGTAGTAATATGTGGCTGGTTTAATTATAATGGCCACTTTTCCACTGATTCTGATAATATACCAATGAAATGCATGGGAAACTCATTTAAATTATCTGTAAGACGATTAGAAACACAGAAATAGAAGCCAATAAATTATACATTGATTGACTGATTCCACTACGGTTTTCCTAAAGGTTTAATTGCAAGAATGTTTCACTTTATGAGACCAAACAAATCGATAGTAGGGAACATATTACGAATAATTTCACTGGAAGTCATACGAATAAGCAGGTTTTGCAAAATATTCCTTGACATATAATAAAGAGGTATTTTTAGTTATATGGGACAGTTTCATGAACATTTAAGTCACTTACTACCAATTCATGCCCAAATTTGCATTCTGCTGAAGTTGAATCATGAGAATACATTATTTTGCAACTCAGCACGACTGATTTTTCGACAAACATAGCATGGAAAATTGTCAACGTGAGTAACACAACTGAATTTTAGCTTTAGTCTAGTGATTGCATGAGAATTGACTCATACCAGATATTATTGGGTCCGTGAACGGACTGCGTGCGAAAGGGACTTCTCCGAAGAAAATGGCCGGACAATAGGGGGTTAAAGTTACCCTGGATAGGAAATGGAAGGCATAGATGAGGCAGAAGAGGATAAATGAAGGAAAAGAGAGGATCCTCGTCGAAGGGAAAAGGGCGATGTTGAAGATGTGTGAAGGATGGAGCAGAATGATAGCTTTATGGATGGGAGAAGGTGTGTGGCGGACGAGAGGGGATTTGTGGAGGGAACGGACGTTCTGGGGCGTCCAAGTGGATTTCCGACGCTCGCCGCAGAATGTAGCGATCGCCCCTATCTACTCTCCCCCGAGGGCCGAGTGATACAATATAAACGCCTCGGGACATCAATAGATAAAAAGGCTTACGGAATTCCGCCGAATTTTCTCTCACTTCACTCACTTTCCCCAGCAACAGAAATAAGGAGTAAAAAGGGCTTAGAAGGAGTGGGAGTGCAAAAATGGGGACGCCATTCAATTTTTGCCAGAGATCGACTTGCAAAACGAAACCAAACAATAGAAAGGTGGAGCTGAGAGACCTTAGAGCAAGCCAAAGTTTAACGTCGGGTTACTTAACAGATATGGGCAATGTACGAAGTTGATGAGTAATCAATTGCCAGAAAAAAATGGAATACAAGCAATTATTAGAGATAAATAGGTCATCTATGTTGGAAATAACTTTAAGAAAAAAAACAAACTAAGAAAAACTAATTATATTAATTGTACCTAGTTTTTAATACTAATAAATTAATATGTTCACTGTATTTGAAATAATATATTAATACCTTAAAATTATTGGACCTAGACTCACTGTTATTCAGGTAGGACTGAACTTTCTATTCAATCTTCTTACAATTCTATCAGTCCTATCTGACTAGTGTCAGATAGGATTGATTGTACTTGGAAAGAAGCCACATTCAACATCTTCAACCACAACATCAAGGTGCAATGTTGTCGGCTGAGTATTGAATGATTCTCCTCTCGGGGTATGTCCTGTTTTGATTATTGAGATTTAAGTCAACAAGAACAGCGCCCCGCAAAAAGAACTGACTCAAATTCAGATGACTAATCGAAGAATAAATCCTCTGCGTTGATTTAAATTTGGATTATACTTGTAGAACGTAAAGGTCATTATTTTCTTTCATAGAATACTTTATTTTATTCCTTTCCTCGCAATCTATAGTTGTTTCAATCAGTGAATTAAATATATTGGAGTAAACTGAACACCTCTTTGGTTACAGGTTAAAGATGAAAAGATGAAAGGATATAGAGTGGCAAGGCAGGACCATCAGCGTGGGAATCATTTTCGTATTAGTAATCCGAGATGCCTACTCCAATTCCGCTCGAATTCACGACGAACAGCTTCAGGGAGGACAAAAGGTAAGCACTATTTGTCACTTCTTGATCACAGATACAGCCACTCTGTCGGCCTTTAAAGATTTTACAAGGGAAGGGTACAGATAGGTCTCCTATTTTCAAGCCTGACCTCCGGGATACTGGTATTCTTGCAGAGGGATAGAAAAGCTCTAGGACCACTGTGAAAGGCATCGTATCGGTGACGAACCCACGGTTAAAGAGGGAAATCAAAACCGTGGAAACAAAGAATGCTTTGGCTTTGGAGCAATGAAAAGCAGATTCTCAAAGAGACGTCTAAACGGAAGTCTCCCATGCTTGTGGATGTTCCAATCAATGCAAGAGTGGCGTCTGGCTCACGGAGATAATGCATGCAACAATGACAAGAACAGGCAGAAGTCGCAACGTAAGAGTCTCGGAGTAACAAATACGAGGTAGGAAATCACGGTAATTTCGTACGTATCCACCGATTTATTTGAAACATACAAGTTTCCAACATACTGGTGAAAGCTTCTGGTTCTCTACCCTGATTTGTTTAAAACCTTAGGGAATGAAAGAAATCGACTGATGGGAACATCCAGAGTTAGATTATTACGGATTTTCACTGAGTTAAGGAAACTATTAAACTCATTTTATATAATAAATATTAAAAGATGCAGTTACAAAAGGTCTGGAGGAGGATATTTATGCATCGTGGATTACTTCCATTAGTTTATCTAATTCTCGTAAATGGAGGCATTACTCTTTTTTGACTCCAACTTCGGCTCAATATAGGAAGAAAACTCCTCCTCTATCATCAATTTCAAAAAGTCAATTCCTCGCGTGAGCTCAAAACTCCCTCATGTATGCTCAAGACCTTCAGCATAGCTCATTATCATATGCCCCATTCATTATGTCTACGTTACCAGTGAATCTTCTTTGTAAACATTCTCAGCCTATGTTCCAGCAATTTTACCCGTTTTCATTCGCGGTACCATACAAATAGATAACCAAGTTTTGTTTACGGTACCCAATATATAATAAGCCCTGCCTTCTTCGTCATGAATTATGAGTACCTGATAGTTTTCAAAAATTTCAGTAGCAATTCACCAAAAATGAAATTACCTTTTCGTGTGTCGGTAGGACAGTCGGATACTGCTTATTTGATGTTTTCTTCGCTGCTAGTTATTACTACTATTGCATACTCATACATACTTACTGTCGTCTAAATTTCCAGTGCCAATGTCAATAAACAGTCTCCTGTGACTTATCTATTATATTTCTCTACCATGGAATTATGTTTAAGTGTCACTAAAACTTGTAAGAGGAATTTCATCTTGGCAAAAATTTCATTCAGGGGGCAAATCCTCAGGGAAGTTTCTTTTCGTAATTCGTTTTTTTGTCATGTGAAAAGTGTTTTTTAAAACTGTTTTGCTGTTCATTTATTAATCACGTAACAATAGATGACCTAAAGATGCTCCTTGAATCCTTAGGGAAAGAAGAATGATGAATAATGAAGTGCGCCTGAAATGAGGAAACCTCGGAAGGAAAATAATTAAGAACCCAATTATAAGTTTTAACAGGGCTACTCCTGATCCCTGTCACACGCTAGAAAGGATATTTTGATTGAGACAAAAAAATATGTTGCTGCAAATATTGCTTTTTCTCCCTTGTTTTTGCATTTGTTTAAACTTTCCAGAATATAAATCACCGAAGTCAATCTTATACGTTGATTTGCAGTAGTACTGCAAAGGGCATTTTTGCAACGCCCATTAGATTTTTATGTCGATATGTTTGTATTGAGCACAGGATAGTAGGACATGTTACGTTCTTGAACCTATGAGGCCATTGTGTACCCATGAGAATTCATATCTTAAGAGAGCATAGTTTTCAATGAGGGAAATGTTTTGTATTAACAATGATAGCATCATTAAATGTAGAGTCATTAAAAAGATGTTTCTTTCGCCCCTCTTTGGAAATCACGACCCAGAACCTACTATTAACGTTTGTGATGAAAATAAAAGGAATACTAACTTAAATGAGCAGAGAGAGAGAGAGAGAGAGAGAGACATTACTGTTAGACAGATCCCGTAGGGTTCTGATTGCCACGAAGTTATTCTCTAAACTGTGATTAATTTTGATGACTTTCGCTACTTGATCAGGCATCATTAACGCTGCAGAGTACAGCTATCCACTACTTAAGATCATAGTACAGTAAATGTGAGCATAGAACGTTTACTGTATCTCTCACATTAGTGAAAGCAGAGTAATTTTATTATTGCATTCAGTGATTAATTTACGAAGCTTACATCATAAAACTGACCACAGTTATCATCCCAGGCTTTGCAATATGCCTATTGAAAGGATTTGAGATTGAAGCACGAATATTCCTATGACGCATATATTCTATGATTTGAAATAAAAATCATCCTGAGTGAAGAAGAAAAAATTTACTCGTTCCGATACAAACGAAATATGCTCTTAGAAAAGAAGAAGCAAAAGTTAAGTAGTCTGGACCATTTTTTTATATATCTCCCCCTATGGTACTAAAAAAATAAAATAATTTTATTACAATTTAATCCAAACTCTCAAATAGCCAAGTATTTTGTTCAATATCAATACGATTAGGATAATAAAATACTAACATCATTTGGATACCATAATTGTTTGTCTCATAATATTGTTTCACAGTATTTACTTTATAACTTTCAAATGATCAAGTAAATAAAGCAGAAATACAAAAATAAATGAAACAATATTTTCGTTTCACAGAGCTGAAGCAATAGTGAAAAGACCGGTTTTGGGTACGGTTACTGGTAGAGATTGAATTTAAAAGACCTCAAAAGATAAAACTGCGAACAAGTGTCAAACAATACAGAATATCTCACCATTTTTTTCCAGTTGGTTTATTTTGCAGCCACGATGAATACGGTACGAAGCGCCCAAGACAAATTAAGTCCTTTAATCCTCTTGTAAGCTAAGGTTTGACTCCAGTATGTGCAACATGAAACTCATGAATCATTGCCCATGCTACTCTGAGTGATGGTAAAAAAATGCTCCAGAGACATCTGCGTCATCCCTTATCCCTTGGTGATAAATAACAGAAACAGTTCTTCGCAATCGAAGTTTTTAACCATTTGCCTCACGGAAGCCTTGGCTTACTGACCATCTATGCCGGATAATAAGTTTTCTGACCCACGTCAAGTGTTCACGTGCAAAAAAATTTGCCAAGAAAAACCGTCAGTAGAGATTAGATGAGAAGAAATTTAAGCTAATACATGAAGGAAAGATCAGTCAGGGCTAATGTATGGAGCGTAGTAGTGTTGCGTGACTGAGAAACCCAGCCATTTCAAAGACAAAAGATGAGCGCGTACAGGAGGCGTTTGAGTTGAGGATGGATAGAAAAATAGAAAGGATTAGCTGAGTGGAGGAAATGTCAATAGGGAAAATGTTTGCTATGATGGCGGAGGAAGGTAGGCCAATGGAAAAGATTAGGAGGAGGTCAGAGGGGGAAGAAGGAGGATAATAGGAAAAGTGAATATCATAGAGGGAAATAACAAATACGGTATAAAAACATTGATGCGACCAGTAGTGATAAGTGGTGCAGAAATTTGGTACTTCAGTTCAAAAGAAGAGAACACTCAGAACATTTAAAAGAAAAAAAAACAAAGAAGATGTACAGACATGTCATATAAAATGGCAAGTATAGAATCAATGATAAACTAAATAAATTCATTAAGAAGGAAATATAGTTAGGAATATAAAGGTCCAGAAACTACCGTGGTTAGGACGTATTGAAGGAACGAATGAGACTGAAATTTCAGAGGATATTAAATGGGAAAACACATGCACATAGGAAGAGAGGAAGACCAAGGCTAACATATCTATGGCTATGATAAGAGGATGTATATGAAGATCATGGCAAGATGAGAGTGGAAGACTGGAAGATAAAACTGGAAAACAGATCAGTGGAGGCGGATTTTGCCGAAGGCCTAAGCTCACCCCGAGCTGTAGCGCGAAGAGGAAGGAAGGAATACTCACTATGGCTTTCAATGGACCCCTCAGGACAAATAAAGTTAGGCTGGTAATAAAGCGGAAGATTACAAACCAATGGAGGGGATAAAATTACTTGGGCAGTATGCTGGAGGAAAATGGGTTTATTAGCTAGAGCTCTAATATCATTAGATGGAAAATTGTCCTGACGAAACAAGCCCAGGAGAGAGCTGGTGAGCTATGGCAAGAGTCTTGTGAAAGAATAAAAAAAAGAGGTTGGAGAAGATTTTCATACGTAGCGTAGTGTTAAATAAGGAGCTATCGAGTGCATGAACGTTGAATCTGAGAACAAAGTATGACGATATGCTGCAGGCGTTTGATACGTGGATGTGGAAGAAAATGAATTTATGATGGAAGGAAAGGGAGACGAACCTTTTACGGCAGGTGAGAGGAGGCAACTTCTGGAGAAGATTGGAAGAATGTAGACTAAGTGGTTGGAACAGGTAGTGGAAAGCAAAATAAAGTCACGATGAAAAAATTCTGGGCAAGGAGGAAATTGTAAAAAGAAGAAGACCTAATAGACGACATGGAGAGTGCGTAGACGCTGAATAATGTCTTTAAAGATTGAAGACGTCCGTTACACTTCGTTACCTCTACCATATAAAGCTATTTAAATCGGTAAAACATTCAAATGCATTAATGAAAAAGTACCTATTCCAAAAAAACCCTGAGAAGATTCCCCGTGGTATATTAATAGGTACGATACTACTAAGGCGGCCGAATAGATATTTTATTCCGGTTTTGGGAGAGGTTCAGTTTCATTTACAAGTAATTTAACCAGTGTGTAGTTAGAAATTAGCTCAAGAATCGATATAAAAGACTGAGAGCTAGTAGGAAACCAACTTAGCGTTAGTTACAATGATTCCACTACACATTTTTGGTTATCGCCGCTCGTACCGGTTGCCTTGTGACAAGTGGCGACCGCTTACAATGGACTTCAAATTTGTAATTAGTGGACCGGTGGCTACAAAAGTTATAATAAAAATAGTTGCCAAAATAAACAAATATATATAAAGTAGGGGTAAACAAGATCTGCACATCGTCAAGTAAAATTAATGCCTACAAGTATCGTTGACCATTTAGTGTTCGGTTGTTTTAGTCATACTTTACATTTCTAAAGGCCGCTTTACACGGTACATTTGATTGTAAAAACGAATGTATGAACTCTTGCATGAGGAATATTGTACCGTGTAAAGCAGCAAATTGCATGATTGTATGAAAGACTTAACGGAAAATAGAACCTGCTCTATCTCAATTCAGTTTCTTGTACATTCTATGATACATTCGTTTGTACAATAAAATTTACCGAGTAAAGCGACCTTAATGATTTGAATTACTATTTGCACAGGCAACTTTTCTACTGAAAATACATAGGAGAAAATATTCGAGATGTTTTACGCAAACAGAGCCCCCAAAAATGTTGAAATAGCCAAACTGGACCGTGGAAAAGGGCGTCGGTATACTGTGGTTCGGGACGGAATGAAGGAAAGACGGGCCAGAGGGTTGAGCTATTCCGTTCGAGAGGAGGGGAGGCCGTTGTTGTTAAGTGCGGCTGAGGGAGTCGGAGGGGAAGGTGTAATGAGAGCCAAATGAGTTTACATTGGCCGGTTAAAAGGCTCGGAGATTTGGTGGCTAAGACCCGAGATGAGAGAACGAGGGGCGATGGGGAGGAGGAGGCTGAGAGATGAGCTCTCGAGTTTTAAGAGGGTTTGGTCGTCGGGTGATGGCGGATAGTACGAGGTAGAGAGATGCAAGAGGGAACGAGAGAATTGGAAGACTTTGAACAAGAGATAAGGGACTTATTGGATACTAACGTTATGGGTGACCTTATAACAAATGGCGGACTAGGATAGTTGGCCAAAACATCCACTCACAGGCACGTATTATCACACGTAATAAAAAGGCGAAAACATCGTGACATTGTGGAAATTTATTTTCAATTATGAACACTGGGTAATTTTCCTAGTTATCTGAAGATGATACTTATGCGTTTAAACTTATTTTTCGAAAGTAAAAAGTTCTGCGGAAAAATACCCACTGTTCGTTTCATCATTGAAGATATGTGCATCTCATTATAAGCGGATTTTTTCATTAATGTAAATTATACTTCATTGCGAGGAATGAGTTACTTTTACTCCTACACAATTCTATTCTCCAATTGGCGAATTTCTTCATTCTATTTAATTATACTGTATCTCAAGTCAGGTTGGATTTGATTGGATTTTGGGAGGGCGACCGGCATCTAAGAGCCGGCGTCAAAGCGATATTTTAATCATTTACACCGAGAGTATTTTCCTATATTTCATCTCTGTCATGTTATCTACAAATCATTAAGATAAAACCTATAATTATCACAATCTCGAAAGTTACAGATTTTCTCTTTTATATTGAGTGCTCTTGGTCCACTATAGTAAGGCTTGATCTAGTTCGGGGTGTTTTTATTGGCTGAAGGGTTGGATGTTCTTAGATTTTTTAAAAATCCGTTTCAATGTATAACAGAACCAGAATGATAAAATGCGGGAATAAATCAATCAATTTTGAATGAAGTGAAGACCAAGGAAGCCTTCTAAATAATAGAAATCGCTTGTCTTCGTCTGGCTTGAAGGGGCACTCATCTTCGTAAATCCAATAACACAGCCATACTTCACTTTTTCTCAGTAACAAGGATGTCACACAAAATGCACACGAAATTTCTAACTAAATTGAATGATATTTTCGAAATGATATACGTGAAAAGCCGCCAGAATCGATCAAATTATTCTCACAAAAATTGAACGGTAATTTTACTAGAAACTTTTTAAAGCCACTTTGTTAGCAATTATTAAAAGCATTAAGCAATTAACATAGAGATGACGATGCAAATGGGTTCACGTCTAAATATAATTTGCTAATTCAATATGTACTTGTAAAATAATCTGCATATTTTGCTTCCTAATTTTGATATCTTTTAGCTAAGGCTTGATTTCAACGAAAGGATAATATTTGAAACAATTATAATAAAAAAGAAGACTTCAGTATTTGTTTCCCCTTTTACAGTGGCGATTGAAATCCCCCAATGAAATAAACACAGTTCCATCGTTGTATCAACCCCCTTTTCTGTGGATGGAAGGAGATCATGGTTGCCGCCTAAGTGAGGACGAAAAGTCCAGGGCCGTGCAAACATTCGTATCCTTGCAAATGGCCGGCCGGCCAAGTAATTTTTAATATGACCGGGCTCTGTCGGTGACAAACTATCTGAAACACAAACGGAAATCTCAGCCATATTTTAATGACGGAGCGCGCGGGATAGCTGGCTTTGCGTAACGGCGTAGGCTTGCCGAACGACGCAGCGTATTGAATATGGTTCTCATCCCTTTGGAGGATATACGGACAACTTCAACCGCTTCCTGCCTTGCTTTCATAACGACAACCTTGACACTAAACGACGGGACGTACCACGCCGAAATGACGACCCATGTATCATTTCACGACGCACTAACCTGGTTTTGTACTCTCCTGAGTGACGGTATTGCGCACATTACTCGTCCAGCAATTGATACTAACAGGGAAAAGACGTAACTCGAATAGATAAAACAGGCAGTTGGGAAGCTAAGCAAATGACATAGCAATCCAGAATACTGTATCTGAAGTGCACTACAGCAATGTACACAAAAAATTAGGAAATATCCTAGTAGGAAGTAGGCGTTGTAAATGGAATGGATACAGTTAAGGGCAACTTTGTGGAGATTTGATACCGATCCAAGATAGGTTTTAGCGGACTGTTGATTGAAAATTTTATGATTTGTCACTGAGAGTTGCGATTTGGCAATAATTCTAAAAGATTACAGTAATAAGGCGACTCCGGAAAAAATTTAGTTCAATAGATATACATATTTTACCCATAATAGGAAAATTAATCATTTAGCAAACATACTTTCACAAATGGACAAGTTTGGAATAAAAATGACTTTTGATTCAATGCATGGAAATCTAAAGAATCGAATGATCCAGCATAATAAAAATAACAAATAATGGCTCCAAAATAACAGCTTTGGAATACATCGTCCTTCAGTTTACAGCTAAATAACTGATTTTGGTAAGTGTTCTGGTACTTTTCTTATGCAGGATAGAGGAAGATATGCTAAAGTCACTTTCACTTTTATCCATGGATAAGACCAAACATTAGAGTATTTTTGAAGTAGATAATAAAATCATTTACATTTACTCAGTCATTTTAGATGGTTGGTTTTGCTCTTTGCAGCACTCCCTCACCAATTATTTATTGTAGGATATTTTGAAAGCTTTTGAGAAAATGGCACCCATATTCCGAAGGGAATCATCATGAAGAGATAAAACTAAGATTATACATATCCACAAAACAGTATAGGTTTCATATTCCTGATAACAGATAAAACATCCGTTCGACTCGGATTGGTCTGGCTTATCTGAGGGTACGCAACAGTGAAAATAAACAAAAGTACGAGACAGAAACGAAAATTTTAGTCAGCTGCTTCTGGGAAAAAGAAGACAAGTGTGATGGAAACCATATGATAGGCTGCAATAAGAACACTATCGCATTGCGCAGACGGAATTTGAACGATAAATATAAAGAAAACAAAAAAGTTGTATTTTTTAACTTAATCTCTCTTCGTGTAGCTTTCTAAAGTTACAAGGTTCTAAACGATAATTGGGAGAGAATATTTCAGTGAAAAAAAGTGAATTCTATTTTGGAATGAATTTTAAAGTTGAGGTCAATTTTAGAGATAATCCCAATTTGAAGAGCATACGCATTAACAAATATTTCAGCAATAACAGTACGTACAACAGATCAAATAGTCCGAGAAATTAATCTTAGAACCATTTCTATAGACGTTCCACAAGCAAGTATTCATACCTTTCAATAGTGCTCTTCAGTTTGGTAACAAGGTATCGCAACTCCAGGAACGCTAGAATGGCATTTCGCGCTTATATCACCAGAAGGGTCTGGAATAAGACGTCTATGCCTAGCATCTGCTGTAGAACCACCACTGTGAAACTACAAAATCAACTATAATAAATCATATATATGTTTCCACAGGGATCGGGTTAGTGGAGAACTGGATTTTTGTCTCGAGGTAACCCTCATATTCATCGGTAAATAAGCGATTGAAAAAACATTCTCTATTACATCCAAATTCCACGAAGATTTCTTCGGGAAAATCTTTTATAACGTTTCATTTAACAAGATGGAATAAAAAGTTATTATTATATATATAGCATCGGAAAAATGACAAAGGTGTAACTGAATATTTACCTACACACAAGCGCGCAAGGCCACTGATTCTAAAATCACTGACCCGGTTGCAGAGGGGACAACAAAAGCCACAGTTGGCTCGATAGGTCGGCGCTAAGTGGAATCGAAAAAAAGTCGACGATTGACGAAATGGCCTTTTCAGTTCGATAATTAAATTTAAAGGGCAGACCTTTGTTATTTTCGGGAAAGGTAATGGTTTCGTGAGCATTATTTCTCAACATGTTTTTTTTTTCAGGGAAGAGAAGTTACGAAAAAAAGTCGAGCTGATATGCAGAATGGATTGATGTAAAGGGTGGAGAAGGAATAGGATCTGATAGAGCGGTGAGGGAGGGACCAGCGACCGTAAAAAACACGAGCGATTGATAAGGGATTCTAACCCAGTGCGATCGATGCCAGAGGAAAAGAGAAGAGTGAAAGAAAAAGGAGTTTAGGATGAAAGGCGGAGGTTAAGAACTTGGCAGGCAAAGTTGAAAGGGTATTTCGAGAGAAGAGAGAAAATAAATAGGTTTAGGAATACATATACCAGGATAACGTAACGACGCACTGGTACCGATATGCGACATAAATGAAATATCACATGGGCGTTCAGAGATGCTCAGAATTACAATGCATAAAAACGAAAATGGCTGTTTAATCCTGATATACACTGAGTGCTACATTCATTAAATATTTCATGGAAATATTGAGCCGCACGTCCAAGCAATCATCTTGATCTTTTGGGAGGTACATAATCCCAGGGGCTGTGATAAAATATATTTCGCAACGGCATAGGCAAAGCAAAGAATAAAAAGTGGACGGAAAATGCAATACTTATTCTATGTCATATGATATCACACGATTAGGCATTGGTTAAGGTGATAAAAAATCGACGTGTGATATCGGTCGAAATCTGCCGATATGAGTTTTAGTGCCTGGTGGAATATAAATTATATTACTATATAATCGCAAGATAAATTATTGTAATAAAAGATAAGAGTACAATATGTTTCAATACCGCATCAGGTGGATCACATTAATGATTCAAGGGCAAATCTTTACAGTTTATTCCATAAATCAGCATCGAAATGTCGGGGAAAAATATCGAGAAACAAAATCGAAACTGGTGACATTTTTCAGATTTCAGACGTATTATAAATCGTATTTCTGCCGTATTATAAAATTAATATTTAAGTGTCACTCGTGGAAAATATTAAGTTTTTGGTCTTTTTTGGTCTTTTGACGTTCTTTATGAACATCGAAGCGTCAAAAGGTACATCTCTACCTGTATTTTCCGATTTAGCAGTAGATGCCTTAATCCTGCCACATTACAACTTATACAGCGATCAACTGACGGGAAATGACTTGCGATACCATTTTCTATGATGTGGTATGTAATAAAATGCGATAGACAATATCTCGCGCCCTTCCCGGCGTAAAATTTATATCGAATAGCAGAGTTGGAACTTGAGTATCTCAGAGCACTGAAAAAGTGACAAAATGTGCAAGATGCGAATATGACCAGAGGTATCGAGGGACAAATGCACATAGAAAGGGAACCATTTTGTAAAAAAAATCGGTGAAAAGGCACTTATCAGCTTGAAGCTGAGTGAATGCTTCGAGGCATCAACATAAGGAAGCCATACTCTTAATCGGAAAGGAAATTGGAAAAAAAGAATCAGATCCGAAAGAGAAAGTCGCCGAGATTCGAAAAGATGACATACGGTTCAATGAGATTGTTCAGTTAATCAAAGAATTCCGCGTTTGGATGTCTTGACATAAACTATCATCTTGAAGGCCAATGACATAGCGTTACGCCAAATAGTATGAGCAAAGAAAGACTGTTAATTGGTGGTTCTTCATGACAATGCCAGAAAATTTGGTCAATATGACGTTAAGTTTTCAACAGGCTCCCTCTCAAAGCAACAAATTAAGGTTACATCGCGGTCGAGTGAGTAAAGAAATACTTAAGTTAACATTCTCATTTATCAACTTAGAGAATTTTTAAATTCCCCCATGAAATTTGTTCAAAATTGCTACGAGCAAATATGTAGTGTTTCACAACATTTTGAGGGATTTAGGTGGGAGCCCCTAGATACTCGGACGCTACAAGCTAGGCTTAGCTTGCTTTCGAAATTCAGAAAAGGTGTGTTTCAAAGCGATGCAGAGAATATTATCAAGACGCCTCAGATAATCTCTAGGTCTGACAGAAACGATAAAATAAGATACATTGCTGAACAGATAGGTGCAAAAACTCGTTCCGCGCACGATTAGCGACCGCAATAAAAACAGCTCCAATAAATGCAGTTACAAAATACACGTTACCATTTCACCTCCCAAAACCTAACATCTTTACACGACTAGTGACGCATCACACCAACTCGATCGATTAGACATTATTCACGGTTTGCAGGCCAAATTAATATTTAAAAGTTATGCAATCAGATTGAAAATTACAGAGAATAAATACCTTAGCTAAGGAGTACCTGTTTATAAAATATGACAACTTAATCTCGGTGAATTAATAAAGTCACGGGTAATCGGTAAATTATAAGGTATATTTTTACGAAATCTAATAACGGTATTGAAAACTCTTAAACATATGGAAATGTATCAATCCTTCCTCAACCAGAATTATAAGAAGGCCGGCATGGATGAGAGGCAAAATCTCTAATTGGTCCTTTTTGACAAGCTACCAGGATGGTTTCCGGCAATTATATGCTCGGTTGGTGAGACATATAGTTCAGCCTTTACTCACAGATCTTGGATCTGAGCTGCTTGTACCAAGCATAGGAGACAAGGTAACTTGCAGGAGACTGTAACAGAGAGCGAGAATTATCCAGAAGTGAGAGGCTTTTGAGGTCAAAACGCGTCAATCGGGTGCGAGTGTCGCCATTTGGTGGATTCTCCACAGAACTAATCCTTACCGAAGTGTTACCAACGTCCTCGTAACACTTAGTAATTTCAAGTTAATTTTACATAAAAAGAAACGAGACTAGGTGTAATTTTTCTGTAAATATTCGTCTATCAATTGCCATTATAGAAAAGGCATGGCATATAAGTCATCTTATAGTCGAACCACCCATAATAAGAAATACGGAAACTATCGAGTGATTTCGTTCATAAATTTACGTCTTTCCCAAGGAGAGCCTGCAATTTTGTAATACCGTGTGGATTCAAAATTTGCACATTTTCAAGAAAAGAGGAGAACATTATTCCTCAAGAGGAAGGCTTGTGTAGAATGAGATCGTATCGTTAAAATTAATACACTTCCAGGGAAGACTGTTGAGACATCTGAAGCTTTCTGAGATTCTGCAGGTGGGAGATTCTCAAAATGGAAAGCAGTTAGCCCATACGCACAGTTAAAGGGGGCAAAAAGGGGTTTCCTAAGCCGCTGGGCTGGGATTTCAGAGCGCCGAAGGATAAGAAACTCCTGTTGCATGCTTATAGTCACCAGAGTCCTGCCGCACCTCTATTGGATTTACGCAGCGTCGTCGAGTGAGTATCCTAAGCAAGTGAATCACTCACTCCGCTATTTCTTCCTAATTCCCAAATTTATTCCACGGTCCTCCTCGAAAAGCAACTTGCAGAGACTGTGGAGGCCTTATTCTCGGGCACTTTGCGACTGGCTCGGTTCGTTTTTTAGGCCCTGTATCATATTTTCGACCAAAATATTTCCTGGATATGATAACCAAAATTAATACGCTCTATCAGTTGTAAAACGCGATTCCGACGTAATGCGCAATACCCTCACTTACAGTGGGATCAAAATAAGGCAAAGGAAAAGACATTTTGCGTTTAGTGTTAGCCATAAATTGTAAAACCGGGTATTAGACTGTAATTTTTGGCGGTGACTGACAGATCAAATGATTTCAGCCGCTAAGAGATAGGTGGATTGATAAGGGAGAGTCAATTTGGAAAAGCAGGAATGTTGGAGAAAAACTCGGCAAGAGCTTACCCTTAACTAAGGCACATAGTGGTAAATAATTTTATGGCCTTTCCGGCAAACGGTGCATTGTCCTTGTATGAATCACACTCAAGGAGCAATGTAATGTTTAGAGCGGGCTACTTCGCACGTGTGAGCAAAATATTATTTTCAGTTCCTACCAGTGAAGTTAGTTACTGTTTTCTTCCCTTCAATATCTAAGTTTTCCACAAGCTTTGAGTTACACGAGGCAGATCAAAAAATAAAAAATTGTACCGATTATTGCGGCATTTCTTACATCTCGAGGGTAAGAATTATTTCAGCCACGAATTGTATCGGCATTGCAGCCACAGCTCCTATTATTGGGTTAGGGACAAAAAGAGCAATGAAGGGAATCGTTGGCCAGCAGGCTTCATTTTGACATTATGTTTCATATCAGTCACTTTTTGGTACATTTGGTACAAATAAGTCCACGTTGTCCTGAAATACATGTTATCTCTCCTCCTTTCCAGAGCATCCTCCTCATCACACTCCCTTCCCCATCATTTTTTATTGTAATGATAATTTTCGTAATTGTTACTGTAATGGTAATTTAAAGTAATGATAATTGACAGTAAAATATTATTATTCTGATTTCATTTTCCAACGAAAGCTATACATAATCATTTTTAGTTAACAACACATAAGAGAACGCTCGGAGTTATGTGTGATGAGGTCAGCATCAAAATGAGTCGGATACTACCATTATGAAGAAATGAAATACATAAATGGAAGACAATACATTATTACATACAATCGGCAATACATGATTACCAAAACTATGCAACCGTTATTTAAAGGACAATCAACATATTCTTTTAAGGAGCCAAAGTATTCAGTAGTAAGAAGTACAATTTTATTGTATACTAGTTTACAGTTTAATAAGAAAATTAACTAGAATACGCCAAAATTGACTCTAAGAGAATCATATTAAGCCAATGAGTATAGACACATTTTTTACAGTACCGCATTTTTCATTGAATACCTTTATTGTACAGGTAAAGCAAATATAAATGGATATATATTTATAGTTTATGTAAGCTCTTTAATCAAAATTGTCTCAAACTACATAAATTACGTGTCGGTTAAAAAACTTAGATTTTGAATTACCTGACGATTCTCAGAAATAGCAAATACAGCTTATTAGTTAAAAAGTCTGTCAACAGCAGCAACTTTTATAGCTGGTCATAGGAATGTTCAAACGAATATTCGAAAGATAACTTACTCAGATTGCAGCCATTCCATTCTGACGAGAGAACTCGAGGTGGATATTTAAGCTAAGTATCTGCTTTATCTACCCAAGAGTTATATGCTGAAGAAGCAGCTGTACTCCTCTCTGATGAATATTTATCAGGCCTCTTCGGGCTAATATCATAATACCTCCAGCATTAAATTATCTGGGCAAGCTAAGTCAAGACACCAGGGCTCTGAATACAGATTAATGATTCAGGGGAAGAGATTTTTCACAGAACCAGCAACCAAATTAGCAATTAACCTAAATAGTATGATTGGACGAGTAACTCCAGTAGTAATGGGAAATCAGCAAACGATGATAACGTGGAGAAAATTAATATGTGATCGAGTTAGGATATGATTTGCTTTTTAATTCTGCAATTTGGGAGAGATGAGCTGGGTGAATTTTTTAAAGTGAAACGAGAGAACAGGAGGTCGTAATTGCGAAAGCCTTCACCATTCTGCGCATTAATGTCATGAGAGTAGGCCTAATTGTAGATTTGGCAATTTCAACTGTAGAGATGAAATGCTTTCTATGGATTAGAATTCGTAGGTTATTAATTATCATAGGGAAACCTGATCCCATTTCATTCTCGTAAATTTTAAAGTCGCTCCATTTCCATCTCCATCCACTTTAGAAGGAAATTATGAACGACAATGGATAGAAAAGTGCATTCATGAATTTTGCACTGATTAAATGTAAAAGCTAATAAATGATTGTTCATTTAAGATAAGAAATAAAATATATTTAAAGCTTTTTAAATAAAACTTGTCACCGCAAATAGGCTAAAAAATGAAAGTTAAAATTTAACAAGAGCCAATTGCAAAAGTGAAAGACCAATGTATAAAATATGAGAGAATTCTTAATGACTCGCAAGCAATATTTCATAATTAACTCTCATCTACCTCTGGTGGAAATATTTCACCAAACAAGGTATGTACAAGAACATCGTTAAAAACGTGTATTTCAATTGATAATTTTTTAGGATATATTGGATTGTCATCTCGAGTGTTATCCTTGTTTTGGTCATTATCATCCGAAATTACAGCAACAATTAGCGAGATAACATGACTAAATCAAAATATATGGGTTAGTAATGTATTTTAATACTTGAAATGATACTTTTAAGGTACATTTTGAACGGTAAATATCAGAGGGTATCTGCTAAAAAAATAAGCGAAAATTTAAAACTCACTCCATTTTAGAGCACATTATGAACAAAAATAAATAAAAAGAATTAATTTTTACGCAGCTTCAGCGTCAAGTTAATCGTCGACTAAATGCCAATACACGCCATCTATACAAAGAGAGATTCACTAGCTACAGATAATATTTACATATTACCCTAAGGTTTGAGGCATGAGGATATAACGGGTTATGTAAATCGTCTTAGAAGATGTGCATGCAAATGTGATTCTACAAACTACATTAAGGATCATAAGTTTCTCAAAATTTACAAGTGAACTTTCAAAGTATCAGTTAGCTGGTGGATTATTCCTGAGTTAATTACTGTTTGCAGGCTATACTAAGTTAAAAGAAATAAGGAACACAGAAGACTAAGTGTTAAAATTTTGGTCTATTGTTCTGAAGTAAACTAAAGCCTTAAGTAACCTGCTAAGAACCTGATAGTGTGGCAAATAAGCAGACAAAAGTAATTCTTATGGTTAAAATTTTCTAATATTTTGAATTAAATATTTACAACGCGGCAGTCCTCCATCAAATATTCCATTCCAATATTAAAATGTTACTCAATAAATACTCTCCCTTTTTTGAGAGAGTTACGGAATAAACAGCAACAAAAAAAAATTAGCATTCACGAGCTGGCAGAACGTAAATCGCGTATCGACCATCATGGATATTAAGATAGCATCGACAAATCCTATCTGGTGCCGAACGCGAGAAGTTTAAAATTAACCTCTTCCGTCCTCGGGAAAAGCACGGGAAAGGGTGCGATAATCCTGTCGTCGGTGAAGGCGATAAAAGTTGAGTGCCGACGAGCGATAAGACTCGATGACGGCGGACGATACGATCTTCGTGCATGTCCGGAGGCACGATTTCTTCAGGGATACGATACCAGACATTTGAACGTCGATTCAAGGGACAAGATGCTCCTTAAACCGTATGGCACAGAGAAGTCCCCGGTCTCATGAATTTGAAATCATACTGAAGTAACATATACGGGCACATCTATACAACTCCTCGATTTATGTCCGGACTGCGAGTATGTCCAAAGTGTGACTTAAATTGAAAACACGCGAATGGAACTAGGTATTTGTGACCACACTAATTCCATTATTTAGCAAAGCGTTAATTTCGGTTACCGCTTATCAATTCGTACAGAATAAACAGATTAAGTTATTATGGTTAAGTAAGATTATTGTATAAATGTTTGAATTATAAATACTATGTTTTTAATAGAAATTAAGGTACATATGGCAGAAGCAACATATAAAGCTATCGTCCTCGGTGAAAATTCGATTTGCTCTAGCCAGATTTAATTTGCAATTTGATTACAATATTTTGATATCTATTCATGTAGCTCACGCGTAGAAAAAATGAGAAAATAGGGAGAGCATTTAATCCTTGATCAAAATAAACCCTTTACGTTTTTTCGTCAATTCAATCCTCTTCCCACTGAAAGCAAAACTATAAGGTTTTCTCTAAAAAGGTAAATAGTTGACATTATGGTATTTCTTTGTTCACATTAAGCCATTATTATTTAAGAACTGGAACCTAGAGCAAAGTAATTGTATGAGCTGGCAAAAAATATCATTTTTTGGGCTGCACTGTCTGCAGTATATTTCTTCGACATCATGAACAAATCATCATAGCCATGACCAAAGCATTTCGTCCCAGAGCCAAAGTTTTAATGGTCATTACGTAACAGTAAAATTGACTATTTCTATAAAAAAACAAATATGCTTTTAACAAAACCTGCAAAGGTTAAATAAATCTTTGAGAACCACAATGTAGAAGAAATCGACTGTGTGACTATCACCTACAAGGTATCCGGGTACAAGCTTCTAAAAAATTACGCTTGGGTTACGAAAGCTTGCTCATAAAATGATAATAGTTCAGTTTTGACGGAGTTAGGTCACCAAAAATTTTTTAACAAACGTGGATTTGCATCGTAAATTGCATCCCTAACTTCCATTTGAAGGAAACATTTCGGCAAAACATTCTTTACGCAGCGATTAGGACAAAATGCTTCGTAAAAACCATCGTGTATTCTCATAATATCCGAACCTTTAACGTATTTAAGGTTCTGTTAGCATGAATAAAACACCGTACAAATTAAATATAAGATGTAAGCAGCGTAGAGTTTCGAATCACTTTAAGCGTAGGACGTTGAACGATACCCTTGGAAAAAATGCGGGAAACATTCAAAAAGTACTCCATGTATTTCGACTCACAGTACTATTTATAGATGGCAGGTGGTTCAGTAACAGTTTCTTTCTATAAAAAAGGTTCAACCACAGCATTTTTAGCCAAAACCAATTCCAAATTCCACCTTTTTTATTACACTTTGAAAATTATTTCTTAAAGAAATGACATATCTTAGTGGTTAGAGGACTTGAGTAAGATACAAAATATCCACATTACTCGACCAATACACATTTAAGAATTGTGTATTCCAGTCATAGAAAATCTATTTCATTGATACCTCCAATTTACATTTCGCGTTTGATTTCAAATTTTATCACTAATTTGCTTATAATTCTGCACGTATGATGAACGCGTGCCCAAATTTTGAATTGATGATTCAATTTCTTTGAAGAATATCGATACTACAACACGTTTTTCGCAATAATGGGGAAGTACTTGAAGACTTGTAGCAAGAAAAATACAATATTACGCCATCTTTCAACCACTTCCAATTAAAATATACAAACGATTTCAAATTCAATTTGTGAAAACAATTTCACGTATTGATAGGCTTTTGTTTTCAATACGGAACAGAGAGCACGTCTTTCTAAAAGCTTCCGGTGCATGAATGAAATGAAAATTTAGCCATTTACAGCAGGTCCAATTTAATAAAAAAATTTCTCGGGACACTGCACGGATGGATGCACGTAATATTGCCAAAACACTCCAATTTGTAATTCGACATACCAATTCTAGCGCTTCACAAAATCACGTCGACACGAGGCCGAAAAAATAAAAGGCGTCTGTGTCTTTCCCTTCCCTCGGAATCCGAAACGCAGTAAACGGGCAAAGATTTTTTGCAAAAGCCATTATAGGTGAGACACTTTGTCGCACCGGGCAATTGATGAAAGCTCCTTGTGCACTCCACGTTGCGTCCTGCTGTGTAAGACGAAGAAATCCTAGAATGACCCCGGAAAATCTCCTCACGTTCAACACTTTAAATTTCTTAGTTTTGAATCAACATGGTCATCCTTTCCACCTAATTTGTAAAGCAACTGCATTTGTCGTAGTCCCTCTCTGCATCCAACACTCCTTCAAAAACAAATTGTCTTTCCTATCTAGGTCTGCGCCCAGGAATGGATTAATCGGCCACAAGCATTACTAAACCATTTATCTAACAATAAAACTTTACGTGGCTGTGAGCATTATTAAATCAATAGACTCTAGAAGAGCATTTCAAAGAGAGAGCTTAAAACAAAGTATGGTTTTATAAAAATAATAATTTCTTTAACACTTACAGGTTGTCCCCGATTATACATGTTTTAATATAACTATGACGTACACAAACACCCATGTCCTGGACAGTAATATATCTACCCAGGCGGGATTCGGACCCGCGACCCTTGAGTTAGCAGGTGTGGACTTAACCCCACCGCTACCGGGGCCGATATCCTTGTTGACTCTCATTCACCTCAAAGTTGTCCAAGATTCACCCACCTATATTCAGTCATAGAACTTTCTAAACAGCTGTGTTCTCAAAACTGCATAAAATTGATGAATCAGTCAAGCGTTTTTTTTAAACTTCTTTAATGTGTCTCAAAGAAGTGATTAAACTTAGTAAAATGAAATCATACTCCGTGAGATATTTTGAAAAAATGTCATCGCAAAGGTACACTCACGACACTTTAATAGACACAGAAATATTTATGAATCTGCACTTCCAGTGAATAGTTACTAGCTCTATGAATAAGAAATTATGTGAATCACACCAATAATAGCTGCCTAGAAGTACATGAGCCTGTTACGTCATGGTAAAGAAGCATAGAGGGTTTGATGATAAATTTACAAAAACTGTAACATGCTACAGATTCTAGAATCAGCAAAAATATTCCACGAAGAGGTGTCTCCATGACCAAAGTACCAACACCAAGATTTCATGTGATCTGTGAGAGTAGCTATTTATCGTTCTGCATTCCCTTGAAACTCTAGAGTAAAATTATTGTGATAGGCTACATCATTACATTTAAGCACCTGCCAAAAGAAGTTACTTGGTTTTCATCCACAAAATTCACTCTTAAAAAAATGGAATATTGCTGTTTGTAAAGTTGATTTAATGAGGCACTTGAAAATACCACACAAAAGATTAAATTACGACCAGGTTTCAAGCACACATGCGCTCCAAAACGAGATGTCCTGTGCCTAACAGGGACTGCACCAGGTGGCTCACATTAAGACAGCCGCACCAAGGCACAGAAGGGACCAGTATTAATTAGAATCGCCGAGCTGGCCATGTTAAGTTATACTACAACTGAGAATGGGTAGGCATGCTGGTAGCGGAGTATAATTTGGGAAAAGGTTTTAAAGTAGCAACAAAAGCTTTCGCCGACTCCGATGGACGCATATGTAAGGAGTAAGCTAATACAGGTGCCGAGTGTCTGAGCATCTTTCACTAACTTCTCATTTATACTTATTCAGCTCAAAAACTCTTGATTGTGCTAACAAACATCATAGTATTCATCTCCACAAATACATTAACCAACCATATCAAAGGAAGAGGCTGATAAATTATTATATATTAAATACTCATCATTCGAATAATAGAAATAATAAGGCGATATGAAATTATTGCGAACTTAATTAATTCCACAATTAAAACAAAATAATTTATCCTTTTATAGAGTCTTTAATGGAACAGTAAGGCTTTAAGTTTTATGAAAGTCCAATAATCGGATCATTACCATAATTTCTGTTCCCTCACATCAGTTTAAACTAAATGTGCAGCTCGAATTTGTATGCACGTCACTTGCATTCAAGTCACATAAATGAAAAATTGGTGTAATAACATTTTTCTGCAACTTCACTTCTCATAACTACATACATTCAATGTACCAACCTATAATGATGCCAGATCATCTCTTATCAGTCTCACCATTAGTAGAGTGTTATATTCTCTACACTTCTTAATGCTTACACATTAGAATTATATTTATTTATTTATTTATATCCATATCAAAACGATGGAAAACATGTGTAGTGCACAATAATATAAAAATGTCACAGGCGTGACTGGTAGAAACAGTGAACACAAAAAAGAAAACTCACGAGAATTTTTTACATTTCGGCGGACACAACCGGCTTCTTCAGAATATTAGGTGGTAGTGATGGGTAAAGGATAGAAGAAGGGGAGAGGTGAGGGATAGATAGCCTAGTGTTTCGACGGTTCTAAACTAATTTTATTTATTCTTTAATTTATTTGTTTTTTCTGGCTGCTATTTTTTCGACTGGTTTTCAATCTCGGTGCAGAGGATTTACCGTGTTTGTAAGCATCGGAAATAACGTCTTTATCTCAGGTTTGGTTAGTTTTAGGGGAATGTAGAAAAACTTAAAATGCCGTTTATGTTTAATACTACATTTTCAAATGCCAATAAGCTGGGTTTAGTCATGTTTCATTATTAATTATATTACCAAAATATTGAGATTAAATTCCTAAAATGGCTATTTTCCAGATTTTGTTAAGGAGGAAGGCTGTTTGCCAAATTTTTATATTTATTCATTAGTACTCATGTCTAAATACTCCATGTCGAACAAATTTGAATTTTTGAGCTGGCATGTAGTTATTTCAATAGCTCCGTCAAAATTTCCCTTAGACAATTTTTTCAATTTCTAAAGTCTAATATGAGGTCGGCAGTTACGAATATATAAAAAATTAACTTGAGATTAGAGAAATCTAAATATGTACCTAAGGAAAAAAGTTTGAGTTTGTGAATTATCTAGTAACCAGTGTCGGGCTGTAAGTGGCCAGCCAATTTCCTAGACTGTGTCTTAATATGGGGTATCTCGGATAATTTTCTACTGATTGAAATTAAATGGAATTCCAAAATTAATTACTCAATACTCTTGTAAAAATGTGGTTTATCATTCACGTGTCGACACAACAAAGGACTCGTCGGAAATTCCACTGATGATCTTCGTGAATAGGGAAGAACAAAAGACCGAAACATTTCCATCACGTTCTTTCCTCAAAAGGATCCCGATATATTAGTGCATCCCGTTAAGTTACTGTAATACAAGGTGACGTTCCTACACGTCACTGATTCAGAAGCGTCTTTTCACTTTGAGGGAAGTAATAACGGGAAATTTCCGCACTCTATTGGAAACAAGTATAAGATCAGGAGGTACAATCGACTACAGTAAAGTGAAGTCATAAAAACGTACAGAGAACAAATATTCCCAGATTCCAATGAAATGACTATTGCATCTACCCAATACCCATCGTTAACATCGACAGGAACAAGCCATAATGCAACGAATATTTTTCTTTGAAATGAAATGCGTTAAAATATTAACGCACATTAACCTGAAAAGAAATAAAATATCTTCAAGATCTAACGAATGGCCAATCCTCTTGGTTGCAATTGCACAACTCAAAACGTAAATTAGAAAAAAAGATGATGACACCACCCGAAACATAACAAAAAAGATTATCGAAGGAATTGAAATGTGCCATCAGCTATATTGAATGGAGAAGCTGCGCATTCAAACGCAGAATAAATAGGTATTAATTGTAATAGTACCGTAATTATTGTGAAATGAAAAATGTCGAGAAAATTTTATTACCCTTAATTTAAAGAAACATCGCTAATAATAATTGCGCAAGCTCCATGCTTGACCTTAAGTGCAAAAAAAGACTTCAATTACGTGCGTTTAAATATGTTGGGATCTCCGATTTCGTGGGTTTGTCTTCAAAATGTGGAATTTCATATTTAAAATGATATCGAACGTTATTTGTTTCTACTGATTTCGACTTACATTAGTTACAAAAAACAATCACTTTCGACCAAAAGGTTTCAATAGTAAGTGCCTTGTTCGTTATTAACAATAAAAATGTAAACAGGAGTTTTTTACCCTATTATGGGTAAATCGGAATAGGAATTTACACCATTGTGAAAATATTCTTGGTGTCTTGCTAATTAATATTATTAAAAAATCATGCGGAAACATGCGTTTTTTTCTCACTCATTAAAAATTTGATCTCATGTTTATTGTGTCACTCGTTATACTCTCGTTAACGGTAATTTTTTTCGGATATTACGACTAATCATTTAATCAATATGTAATTTTAACAGTATTTGTGCATCTCAAGGAACAAAGTTAGTACTGTGTCAGCTGTATCCAACATTTCGAGTACAAACTCTAATTGGACTCGCGCTTGGAGTTGTACGATAGTAGAGTCTGGTAATTGTTTGACGTAAGTTGTGAGTAATGTGTATCATTTCGGAGTAATAAAACTTATACTTCTTTCTTTTAATGCAAAAATTCAATAAAAGTGGGATTGCAAGAGGCTTTCCGAGTTAAAGAACGTCGACGGCAAGTGATGTAATCAAAGGCTCGAATGGAATTTCATGTGACTAACTCATAATAAAAACGTTGTAGATTTCCACTATGTTTTAATGCTGTATACCTGTTTCGACGTTTACAGCATCATTTTCAAGACAAACCAAACAGAAAATGACGATATGGACGTCGAAAACGGTAGACAGTATTAAAACATAGTGGAACTGTACAACGTTTTATTACGAGTTTTTCCTTCTCGTCGTTTCACAACGTAACGTCACGATCAATTGATTTGTTTCATGTAACAAAGCATTACATTAAAAATATTAGGCATTTATTTTAAGATTCAACTATTTTTAGACGATATTTCCGGAATCTGGTATCAATTCTCTCTTATCTTGACCACTGTAGCCATCAGAACATCCTCGATCAAAATTGCCGGGGTATGCCTGAAATAAGCAGACCAGAATGGTACCAGCTTTCATAGAAGCACAATGCGGAAGGTACTCCTCAAACTATGCATGTTATATACGTGGGCATAAAAGTGCGAAGCACATGCAGCGGAAAGGGGGCGAACTGGTAATTTTTGCGGCCCCCTTCCGTGAATAGGGAGTTTACAGGGCGTCTTTCCGGGTTGATGATTCCATAGAATGTCAAGTTCGCCGAAATACGAGAGCAATAAAAACTGAGCTTCAAAATGAGGACACACACGAGGCAGACATTAGCTTGCCCGTCATGAAAAGCAAATGCGTCAACTCATTCGAGTTATGCACTGTAGGACCCCATTGTAGGTCGCTTCTGGCACATGACTTGAAGCCAGAGGCGACCTTTTGTTTAGCACCAGGGGTGGTAATGGTCGCAGTAACAGTTAAGGGGTTCGGAAAGTGAGGTAATTCGAGGAATGAAGAACTGGCGGGTACGATAGCAAGTGTTTTTTTTGGAAATGAGGGTAAGGTAGAGGGAAACCTGGCGCCAAGATACATCTACGGTAAACTATGCACACTTAAGTAAACTTTATACCTTCAGGCGTCACTTCGTAGAAGTGTTTTACATTTGAATCCATATTTAAAACAATCCTTGTACTATTTCCCAAATAATTTTTCTTTAACTTTTCTTCTAGAGTAAAAAATAAAAATGATGAATAAGCGATAAGATGGCCACGTTTGAGCCACTTTCGAAGGACCTCCAATGATGTCCTTCAAAAAATTACCCTGTTACCATGAAAAAAACGTATTTATAAATACCGCTTGTAGCATATCATAAAGAAAAATTAGTTATATGCGAGCAATTCCGTGAAGGTGACCGTCATAGAGTGATCTCTAGTGCATTCAGTCAGATTAAAACTCAAGCGTTGAGAACTAATCTATAAAAATAGAAAAATCTTTGCCACTATCGGGATTAGAACTCGGACCATCGGAATAGGAAGCAAGCACTCAAACCACCGTACCCACGTCATTTCAAACTTGTTTACCTCTTCTCTTATTCCGCTCAATACTTTCCGCAGTCTCTGACACTCGTCCACCATGAATAGAAGCACTCAAAAGAACCCATCTGGTATGAGAACCTGTCCAAAGAACCACGAAAGAAGGAGATTATATGCGATGAAAGAAGGGCAGGATAAAACCGAGAGGAAAATACCCCTCAAACGTGGGAAAAAATGTGAAATCGGCTCTAATATCACAGGAGTCGAACAGGATCTTACCATGTGGGGGCAGCAAGAGAATGGAAGAGGTGGGAGATGATAAAAAAATAAGAAAACCAAAGCCGATGTAACCCGATCTTTGAGCAAAACGTTGCTTCACCCCAAGGGAAGAAACCATCAATGGACCCACTCCATTTGCTATGTCCCACTCAAGCTCGAGCGAAAATACGCCCCTTTCTCATGACAGTCGATAGGCAGCACCAGTGGATTAGAGAAGGGTGAAGGAAAAGGGTTTAAGAAAGAAGAGTGGAAGAAAAATATAAGATGCGCCACGTGGAGAAAAGTACCAGTAGGGTGGATCAATTTTTATAGATCGACCCTACTGTCCGACCCGACCCAACAGTAGGGTGGATTGACTTTTTCGATCGACCCTACTGTTACTACTGCTATACCGATCGACCCAACTATTACGCATGCCCAAACGTCTGATGGCAAAAAATTTGCTTATTTGAGTGTTAGAAATTTGTTTGTTCATTTCCACAATCCTGAAAAACAGATCTATCAGCTTTTAGAATAGGGTTTTTCAATCACTAATAATGAACAAACACAATCACCCTAGCGGTGAAGAAGACCCACAGGTGGGCCTCAAACCTACGATCCTTAGACTAGCAGGCGACAACTTTTCCCCATCGCATTCGGGTCATTCCAACACGTTAGTTCATCTGGTCAAATTTCAGCTCACTCCAAAAAAAAGTCATTCCTTATTCCAAAAAATAAAACTTAACAATAATGCTCAGACTTTTTTATGTAACGAACTATTTCATTCAACATCGTTCGTGGTCGCCTCATGAATAGATCAACCGTTAGATATGGCAGATTGTCTCAATAGCAAGTCAGCGAAATTAAACAAAACTTTTATATTGTTACCGAGGATGGACTTCTATGCGTCACCCAAAATGTAAAAATGAGATTTTACAAACTTGCCACGGCCATAGCAAGGAATATCCTGTCTACATGAGATTGGATGTTTTAAATTTCCTGACACCTTGAGTTTTCAATACTATAAACCCTAAAATATAATTCCGTAAAATTGGTCGATAATCCCTCCCTATCTCACCGGGGTTAAAGTGTAACAATAACCATTGCCATGAGCATTTAGGTAATAATATTTTCTACTCAAATATGCCTGTCTCCACAATTAGGAAGTGTAACAACTTCTTAACCATGGCACACACTACATCCAGGCGTTCTACAGGGTTGCGCTAAATTTCAATTTAATTATGACCCAAAGGTTTTGTGATTGTAAATGACCTTTGAATGGACGAACTTGGCAATGGATTGTTCCACTTAAGGTGGATTTTTAAACAAATTTTCCTATCCAAATCAAAAATTAGTTTTGGTAGCAAACGGGGAAGATTTAGGGAAACTATGAAGCGGAGGAGGAAGGTATGAACCGGAGTAATGGAAAATTTACCGGTACTTAGTTCAGTAATAGCATGTTTCGAAAACTACGCTAAACTATGACGTAAATCTCGATTACTAATATGTAAATTCTCGGAACGAAAGCAGCATTAAAACCACTAGCATATTATATTACAATTTAGATTTAAATTTTCAAGGAGTTTCAAATCACAAATATTCATTGAGATCGCAAAAGACATGGCACGAACCCCAAAATACTTTGGACAATATGAGAATTAGTTTGAAATTACAGGACAAAAATGCAATCAGAACAGGTTTATAAATTCATCTTTTGGGTGAGCGTATAGAAACCATACCAGCCGTTGTCCAGACTTTAGAAATAGTTTAATAAATAGGAGACGGTGAACGAGTTGACTATCAAAACGACATCAAAGTCCAAGAAAATTAACCAGTCTAATCAGTAAACTGGAAGTTAAAATCATTTTTCTATAACAGAACAACCAGTAATTTCAGCTCGTTTCACATGATTGGTAAGCTCTGGAAATCCCAATATTTCAATGATTTCTTTCCTAAGTCTATAGATTCCATAATCTATTAGCATGATTAATTCCCAAAATACTTGTTAGGACATTATGTAGTGCATGATTTGGCAAAAATCCTCCCCTTTCATTCAACAGTAATTTGGATTTGAGGGAACAAATAAGATGGAGAGAGATAACTACAATCTGAATTCGTAGAGGTAGAAGTGGGTTTTAGTAGTACCTTATCCGATTGATAAAATTATATCGTTCCATTTAACGTATGACAATAATCCTAAGAAAATAAATGTCCATTCCAATATCAGCGTTTGAATCAGCATGTATGACAATTTTACATAAATTAACAAAAAAATAAATTACGCTTAAGTACTCACTCGGTGTTATACACTTCACAACGGAACCACGGAAGGAGAAAAACTTACCTGCAAAAGAAGAAATAATATGTTAGATTTTCACAAATAAAATCGACCATTACTTTGAGAAAAAATTTGTTATAACTATAAATTGCTTATGACAAACAATTATCAAATATCGATTATCAAGCATCCAAGGAGATGGCATAAGTTCTTCCACCACCGAAAGCAATTGAATCCTCTAGTAGTCATTATTTCGCACATTGATACAGTTTGCATAAAAATGTCTTCGATTCAAAAATAGTCGAAGAATAAATAGAAAAATTGAAGAAAATTTTGGAAAGAACAGTAGATGAAGTAAAGCATAGGGGAACATCGAGAAAGCCATGGTTGAATGTATTAAAGAGGAGGACTTTTAAGGGACTTAGAAATTAGCGAACGTATATGGAGCATACATGAATATAGCAGAAGCAAAACTCTATGAAAAGATAGGGCAAAACAATTGAATATATTATAAATAAATCCAGACAGTCAAGTAAGCCCTTTGATTGTACAAACTCCAAACGGACCGGCATGACGAGTATACTTATAATACCAGCAACGAACCAATCTAGGGTAATCCCGATTTCCAATCTTCTAGATCAATCTATTGGCCTCATTGGTTGCGGCCAGTAAATAGATGAATAAA
The DNA here is from genome assembly GCA_963169105.1 of Ceriagrion tenellum. Classification (NCBI taxonomy): domain Eukaryota; kingdom Metazoa; phylum Arthropoda; class Insecta; order Odonata; family Coenagrionidae; genus Ceriagrion; species Ceriagrion tenellum. The sequence continues at coordinate 36,622,271 of OY720642.1, read as the reverse complement.
ATTGTCATGATTAATCTTCATAATTTGCCATGAAATTCTAATATTGGTCGAATGAAGCTCTCTATCTTTTCCTGTCTAATGCTATATTGCTAACTTTCTGGTAGCTCATTTTATATACTTTCTTCATTATTTGTAATACACGTATGTAACATATCTGGATTACATTATATGTAATACATTATATTGTATTCAAAATATTGTTTATAGCCTATTAGACAAGATACGTTTAGTGACGCGGTACACTTATTATTTCCATTTCTGTAGGTCATCATGAGGTAGGAAAAAATTCATCCAATAAAGTTAAGACATTCTCCACTACATGGGTCGTATGGGTTCTTCTAACCTTAGATATTAGTTCTAAAGTAAAATTTACATACTTGTCCAAGGCGCTATTCGAACCCACGAATTCAGGCGCCACCTGCATCCCGACTTGATCCATTCGAGGGATAAACCACACCCTTTTAAACCCTGCCTTAGGGAATAGATCGAGAAAGATGAGATGGGGAGACCCTGGTATTGGCAGCAGGGTCGGATGGAATAGCCCGAGAAAGCGAGCGAGGGAGACGGAAAGAAAGAAAAGAGCCAGATTTATTTTCTAGAAGAGGAGAATATAAGAGGGATGGAGCGAAGGTATGCCGACATATTTGTGGGAAAGGAATTCCGAATCGGAAAGCTTTGCAAGCAGGTCTGCCAACTCTGCCGAATACACCGAAAAACTTCCAGAATGAGGGAAAAGATTCGAAAAATTTTCCAACAATAGAATTGAAAAATTTTTCCTTCAGCTTAAAGTGCTAAAACTAATTTGAAAATATTCTTTCTAATGCCTAGTTTCATTTTATACGGTTCATAATTTTTCTTTGCTTAAAAAATGTATTGATTTTATGAATCTCTGCGATATAAATATCAAATATCCTGTGCGAATTTCCACAGAGAAAAAATCATCCGCCTTGACCGGGATTCAAACCCGGAAATTCGCACATTTGTGGAAATGCACAAATGTGGAAATTCGCACATTTGTGCATTGCGGGTGACTCCGTAAAAGTGAAACTCCGTGGCTAGTCCCGGATAGCTTAAAATTTATCAAATATCCTGTGAATAAATTCTTTAAAAAACTAAGCTTCTGGTGATATAGTATATCTTTAATAAAATATGATTTCAAGTTTCCCACATGATAAATTTGTATGATATGAATACATTAGGATGTTATTTCAATATTCATCAACAAAGACTACATTTTTTTTGCAAGTAAACGATATCATGATCACCAGCAATTGTCAACCCAAAGATTGGTTTCACCTAAACAGGACCTATTCACTCTATTCTCTTATCAGTTATCTGTATCATTTCTACCAAGGATCTTCAGTTCCCTCATAATTTGCCTAATCCTTCGTCTTCCTCAAACTTTCTTTCCATTAATTTAATATTTTCACAAAGCACTCAAGAAAATTCAGGGTCACGGAATGTGACCGATGCCTTTGTTACAAATAAGTAGCATAAAATATTCACTAAAACGACGTAAAAAATGTAATTTTTGTAAGCAATTGTTATGATATGCTTTCCACATCCATGTATCGCAGGTAAAATATTTTGTTTGTATTTCAGTTGTCTAGACGTTGTAACTGAAACTGAGCAAAATTTGCACATTCATGATACTTCTCTGTACTCTCTTCTACATGATATAATTCTCAAGAGGCATTGTAATTTTTTTTATTAATTGACCTCATGGAATCTCCTAGAATTGCTGTTGGCGTAAATGGACAGCTCCTGCGATCAAGATTTCATGCGGTCAAGTTGGCAGCACTACCAGCTAGTGAGGAGAAGGAAGAGCCTCTAGCGCCCCCCCCCTACCCATACATCTCGTACGGAGAGCCTTTTCAGTCGGAAAGGGGCAAAGAGCTCTGAGAGAGGGTGAATTGCGAGATAGGGATCGGGAACCTTGGCCCGGGGAGCGTTGGGCACCGGACGGGTCGGGATGGATGTGGCGAGACCTCAAGTTTAGCAGCTTGGGAGAAGGAGATAGCGAGGACATCTCCAAAGAAAGAAGGGCGAGGTCAAAAGGAAGAAGAAGGGTCAAAGGGTAGAGGGACTGAGCGCATATGAGATTTGTCTTTTTCACAGTTGCCAAAATGGGGTGGCTCAGGCATCTTCTGGGAGTGAGCCTCACTACATCTTCCAGTTTGTGACTTATACTTCGATATGCGACAACGAGGTTATTTAATAGTTAACTTGGAACTTAGTCCTTAAACCATGTAGAGATCGGCATAAACAAAATGATTGAGTCTATTTGGGAAGCTACCAAAATGTATCACGCGTATACTTAGAGGCCGTTGCCTGGTGGCTTAGGGTTAACCCTCTTTCACGCTTTGTAACCTGGAGGTAACATAATGAAAATTAGGTTTCTTACATCTGCATGCCTCTGTGACAGCAATTACACAGCTTGGAAATGAAAATATCTCTTATTCGTAACTTATAGTCCCTGGTTACCCCAGTGCTAGTTCAAGATTCAAGTTAAATGAAGATATATAAAATCCGAATATTCTAGCGAAATTGAGTGGAATTTACGCATAATGAAGAGCAATTTTCACAAAGATTAAATAAGTTACCTGATAATGGTGCCTTAACATAGAAACCCGGGTAGTAGTAAATTTTATCTTTTTCAAAAATTGCTCATTTAAATTTCTTCAAAATGAAGACATGTTGGCACCGTTGCCTTTCATCTCACCATCGCTTCTTTTCCCACCCCTTCAGCATAGGTATTATCCTCCCTGACGTCAGGTTTTCTGTAACAGACTGCGACCAAATTTCGCTATCGGACAACATTTTTTTAACGCTGCCAACACATCTTCATCAAATAAAAGGCTCTATGCGACCTTCACACCCTTGCAGACACACGACCGGTTTAGGTTCCTGAGCCACCCTCAGGCATATTGGTAAAATAATAGCTGATAGTCAAGGTTTTGACAGGATGGGACTCCTTCAAAAAGCATCAACAAATTCTGTCACTAAAGATAGTCTTTTACTATTGTATTTGAGGATAGATTAGCGCCGAAACTGGTCGTGCATCAATAAACCTTTGAAGAAATGAAGCGTATGTTAAATCAACCATGATATCGTTTCAATACGTAAGAGTTTAAACTTTTGATTTGGCTAAATATGGTCATCTGATAACAACGTATCTTGGACTCCGTTTGAGTTTTCTTTGCAGATGGACAAATTTCTCTGGCCGACTTTCGATTGTAATTATAATCATCTTAACGCTAAGTATGAAACGATATGGATACATATTCAACAAAAAATATATGCGTAATACCGCGTAGGAGTATCTATTACTACAGGGGAAAAGCATGATGGAAAGTTGATGAAGGATAAACAAGCTCGGGGTCGAAGGTGGCTCCCAGCCTCGTTGTGTTGGGAATGTGCTGGTGAGGTTTATATGCCTTGCGTTCGAGGGCATGTTTTCTCTTGCACGGCTGATAGCGCCCCTCGATTCCCTTGCCGATCTCAGCATGTGGACTTCACGGAGAGAAGGTGGCAGTTCGTGGGAATGAGGTTTCTCCCACAAGCCCTTACAAACGCGCTGATATTTTCCCACGCATACTCCCTCGCGGTGTTGTTGTTATTGTTGGATCTGATTCTGCAAAGGAGTGGTCTGAGATTGAGTAGGGTACGCATCGTGTGCTAATATGATGGATCTCTACAGTGCATGCATGATTAATATATTCTAAAACCTATCTCTCTCATTGGTCGTTCAATCCTAAGATTGGTTGACTGCAGCCCTCCTCCTTTCCCTATCTAATGCTAGTTTCCTTACCTCCTGGTATATCTTTCTATGTACTTTCCTCCTTATTTGGTCCATGAATTTATTCAGGGCCTTCCTCTGGGAGTTTTCTCTCTATTTTACCTTTAATTAAGTTCTTCACCAACCCACTGCCCCTCAAAGTGTGCCCAATCCATCTTGTTCTTCTATTCTGTATGATCTTCCATACCTAATACCTATATTTTTCCCTTTTTTAGAGAAAAAAATATACAATTTGAAAGCTATTTATCTATAAGTAGGTCATACTTTTAGCATAAAATGCAATAAATAAGAAAAAATGCATATAGGCTACAATAACGGAAGTATATACTTAAACCACTGTCGAAAAATACTTAAACAACATGACATTTATGGACCCTATTCTCATAGAATGTGATTTTTGTAAATATCCACCCATTAATGCAATAATAACCCTTGAACATAGAGAGAAGACTCTGACGAGGATACAGCAAAACAATTAATTGGATAAAAGCAAAAATTATAGTACGTAAAAGAGGAAAGGTAAATGCAGATATTAATAAGTATAATCATTAAACTACCCCGGAAACTTCACAACATGGTACGTTCGTGTGGATTGTTTCGATACATGACTACGAGGGATTGACTGGAAAACAATAAAATACAGGCAATCGAAATTTGGTGACGAATGAAAATTATGAAAATCAAACGGACACTCATAAGTGGAATAACTTGAATTTAATCGCTCCAAACACAACTACCAACAGCAGGTGGAGTGAGAATAGTCAGCAGTAATTTTCGGATTTATTATGACTAAAGGTGGTGGAAATTTTTAACGAAATCCTAATTCAATAGTAATGCCGAACACTACGTGCGACCAAGTCTTGATAGTTGTGAGAGAAACATGTTGGAAAAATTATTAAAACATTTCCTCCAAGACAAGCAGAAGAAAGGAAATCACATCTAGAATATTATTGATCACATAAATGCCCGGGGTAAATAGTGATTCGTTCAAAGTTATTGATCCTTGCAGCTGAGTCGCTGGAGTCGCTGGTCGCTGGAGAAATTTGGTTTACACTAAATAAATTTGCCAAGTTTGAAGTTCAAAAGATTTTAACCCAAGGTTCCTGTAATTGGACGACGCCATCACCTTTAATGAAGTAAATGACATTCTATATAACATTTTATTTATATATGGTTCCTCATCAGCCACGTTGTGCTTTAATTTTTCTCACAAAAAATAACTTTTTTGCAATACTGAGAGTATAAGGAAGACTGAAATAAGTCCGGCATAATGAAGAACAGTAACAGGCGAACTTCTTGTCATTTTTTACAGAAGAGTTTTAAAACGTATACGGAGATTAATAAACAAAACATTTACGATAGAAATTGTTTCAGGTGTGTTTAATGTTTTATCACAAGTGTATATCTTCCACGGAAACATACCGGAGTAAGCAAGAAACATCTGCAGTAAACTTTATTTCAAAACGCGAAAAAAAATGTTCACGTTTTGAAATATTAGGGCACATCCAGCCTGACAATTGCAAGTGAGAACGCTCGTGAAAAGTAAAAATTTTCCTTTCATAAAGCATCATATCAAAGGATATATACCAGAATGAAGTTTCAACACATGGTATGATGGATGGTGATGCTTGTTAAGGAGCTAGAACAGCGAATGTGCATAGAACGCCAACCCACCAAGAATGTGTTACCACATACTGCAGACACCCGACACCTTGATTACGAGTGGAACCAACGGGTAGTCGGAATTAGCCATTTCTGTGGCAACTAGTAACGGGATAGGCACTTGAAGGATATCACTCGTGCTGAAAGAGATTCCGCACTGAGAAGCTGGTCGCTTTGCTGGGAAACGGAATATTTGATGAGGAAACCGTATGACGATCAAAGCCAATAAGACAGCAAAACGTTATAGCAGGTACGCTAAAGAAAAAGGGAGAGAAATTAACCTCAGATATGCTCCTAAAATGACTTTAAGATGACACCCATTGTAAATATTTTTTGATCGAATGCATTACCGTAAAAATCCGTGGTAGAGTTTCAATTTTTTTTTCCTGCGTAACGATGAATATGACCAGTATTAAAGACATCAGATTTTCACAGGACAAATAAATGATAACATAAATTCTTATGTGAGCGAGAATTTTTTTCAATTTTAGAGCAAAAATCTATATGATTCTTAAAAAAATTTCATGAATGCTCTTTACATAGCATGAAAATCAAAATAATATGAGACTCCTTACAAATATTTTCAGTGGGAAAAAACAAAGACGAACAGTTATCAACACCGCCAATGACGGCGAAATGAAGTAATTTCGGTGGCTTTTCATGAAGCTTACGAAGTCTGTGACAAGCAACTCGCTCATTCATAGTTTCTGTAGCTTCAATCACTATCACTTAAAAGTAATTACACATCCGTGCATAGTTCTTCGCTGAAATGAAAGGAAACTTTGAAACTCCAAGACCAGCTAAGCGGTAGTCTACCCCACTTATGCTCAGAATCTCACCATGAGGCTCCCATTACGAGCAAAACCCAACTTTTGACCCTGGATCACCTGTCTGGCTCTTGATTATTCGTCGGCACATTTAGTAATACAAAGTCTGAGAGGTGAGATACAATGACTGCATTTGAGATGAAATGGTATAGCGAAAAATTAACCTACAAAAATTCTTTCATATTACTGTGACTTTCTTATAAACATGCTTGATCATACATCAGACAAACGACATCAGGCTATTATTTTTTACCCTTCATCCTCAGGATCTCAATTTTCTCGGGAAACTATGGAGAACCTAAATAAATGCATTTAAGGGGCGTTCCGGGAGCGGTGAGGTAGACCGCTACGTTGCAAATACTCCGCCCCCCTGAATGGAAAATCTGTGTGAGGGCAACGTTGGGACTTCTGAACCGTGATTTCTTTTCAAGCAGACGACAACTAGCCAAAGCATAGTGTTTTAACTGACGAATATTGGTGAAAAAAAGCTGAATTACGCTCCCGTGAGATAAACAATACATATTTGATTGGTTGGTTGGTTGTTTTCGGAGGCGACCGACAATTGTGGTAATTTGCACCACTGAGGTCAGGTGGGTAGGTCGATAAAGGAAGGTCGGGGAATTGAGGAAGGGTGGGGAGAAACCCGGCGTCGGCATTAGCCTGCTCTTAACAAAAGACGCCGAGGGGACCACGGTTTCGGATTTCCTCAGAAAAATATCCACCTCCGGGGGGGGTTTGAAACTTGGCCATCAGTATGGTAGGTTATACATTCGAGTCTAAGTTATTCATATCAAAGTTTATACTACATGACGACCTGATTTGATAATTTCCTAGCGCATAGTTAACTACTAATAAATAGTTTCTACTTATACGACGGGGGATCAATAAAGTAAGACGTAAGCAGAAAACCTTTCCGTATATTAAAAATGAAGGGAAGCTATTTCAAAAAGATTTTTTTGAAAATTATAATCACACAGTCAGTCATTAATGCGAGCAATCATATAATTGAAATTACTAGTTAGGAGAGCTGTAAACGACAGCGCATCTACCTTATGAGAATATGAATACTAAATGGAAAATGGTCCCTTAACTGATCCTGTTTTTACATAATGATTAATACACAATGTAATTAAAAACGTTAAAATTAATTAAGGATTCAAAGTATAATCGGTTATATAAACTTAAAAAGCTACGCCATCTCCTCTTTTCTAACATGACCTTCACTAGCGAATAAGGTATCTCTTCAAGGCAAAAGTTACTTTTCTTAAGTATGAATAAAAATATTGAAAACTCTCAATATGCATTCTCCTCGAATAAGAGTATATAAACTTAAACAAAAGTAAGAACACATTTTTCAACTGTAAGTCAAAAATTGGGATAAAATACCTATTCTACGTATCTTACACGCATATTAAATGTTCGTTCATATACATAACCAATTGACTTTATCATTTCCAGGGGCTGGAAAAACCAGCCCAGTTGTTATTCATTATTGTTAACACAGCACGCGCAGATAGTCATATCTTAATGAAGTCTTCTTTGGTATTCCACCAGGTCAAGTAATACTTCGTTAACTTTAATCATCTCCTCAGCCCAATCTTCAAATGTAATCCTTAAAAGTTATAAACCTTGATATCGGTCATCGCCGGCGATTTGAAATAATTAGTAGTTTTGATCAATGGTCATTTTACAAAACGACTAACTCGTCTTTCAACTTAACGCACAAGGGACTAATTTCATTTTAACGACACTTGACCCTTTATTCCTCCCGAGTGGCGGTGGCCTGAGGCTAATATGCAGACGACGGACGCAAGGGTGTACGGCCGCACTCCACTCATCCTTTCGCGACAGGAACAATCTCCTGGGTTATATCCAATTGGGCCGGAGGATATCACCTCTAAGGTTACGGCGTGGGAGGGTAGAGGTGAGACCCTAAGGGCGGGGGGAAAGGAGGTTTGAGTATGCTAAAGGGAGGTGGTTTCATAAAAGCATTCCCAGAAGGAGGAAGACGAGAGGAAAGGCAGAACTGTTTCACCCGGGGTCATACAAGGAAGGAAGGCTGTTGGAAGTTGGCCTAAGCAGTGACCACAGTGATGGCCTGCCTATCCTAACTCTCGCCCCTAAAACCAAGACTTCAGGATGGAAGTTGAAGTAAGGACAGGAGCGACATATGGAGAGGGTGAGTAAGGACAATAGCCATCCACCAAAGCTTGAGATTTCCCTCGGCAAAATTAACAAATGACTTTTATTTAACTGAGAAAAAAACGAAAAAATGCATAAAATATTTTAGACCGAAGTCCAAGTTTACCTTTTATAACAACTTAAAAATATATCAAATTCTCACGTGAAACTATGGAGGAACCTCCACTCCTTCGGAAAAAAGATCAACTTAAAACACTGCATCTTTTTTTACTTTACTGTGGACGACTATATTTAAGTCGCGAAGCACTACCATCGCGTGAATTACGTACGATTTTGATTATACAAGCACCTTTATATAATATTTCATACATAGGTACACTTTCGACGTATACATGAGCAAACCATTTAGTGTGTGCAAACGTCTCATCTGTTATCTCACATACCGGTTTCTTTAGTTTTAGTGAAGTTCTCATAGGTATTTGATTTAACTTTAAATTTTATTTCTCCGTTCATTAAATCTGTGAAAGCTCTTATTTAACAGTATATGATTATTTTTATTATCAATCCTCCACGCGGTATAGAGTTGCATTCCATTGGAAAGGAAAAAATAGAAAGAGGCACCTGTTCCCTCAATTGTATAATTACACAAAGAGAAAATACGAAGTGATAACATAACCAGCATAAATCTACTATTTCAACAAGGACAACAGCTTGTCTGGATTAAGAGTACTGCGTTTATTAACTCTACGCCTGGCGCTGGAAAATCTTGTCTCACCCCCGAGCCGACACTTTGGATCGCAGAGAGAAGAATCTCTTGAATGAGTTGGCCGTGGTGCGGGATTGCAGAGGGAGGGATGGGGTATAGAGCCGAGGAATGAAGTGAAGCTTAACGTCCTTCCTCCACCAGCCAAGTAGGCCCCCTGCCACTTAAACTTGAGGCTCGTTCCACAGGAGCAGCAATTTGTCCACCCCCGGACTACTCCCCCATACAACCCCTGCCACTTTCTCCTAACCATCCCTCCTCCCCTATCCACCCATCGCTTCAATTTTCACCAGCCAAGCTCACTCCAATTCTACCTAATACTATACTTAATACAGAAATACTTGTAAAAAACATTCATGCATGATGAATCCTTATCTGAAATATCGGAATATAATTGGAATCTATGACGTAACTATTTCAATGTATGGTAGAATAATACTTTTTCTTCATAAATGTATTGAATTACATAAGGTGTTTACAAAGTTCCAAATTTAAAACTATCACATAGCCATGATTAAGCAAATTACCTATTAAAACCGCCTCTACTGCTTCGAAAACCAATTAAATAAAAATCTTCAATTCAGACATTTTCCTATTAATAAAAATTTCCATTTTTCGTACATCACGCTAAACACCCTAACTTTCTACCTCAATTTTCAGTTAATCGATTTGGTCACAATTCCAGGCAAAAATGTTACAAATCCGAACCGTTTTCAACGACAAATCAGTCACTGTAAACACCTGACCCACTGCCTGTACGATTATCATCCATTTACCCACATCTTTCCTAGAATGGTCCCAAAACATACGAGGGTCGTCCAGAATGTAACCTCCGTTTTGAAATAAAAATTTAGCAAGTGTAAATACAACATTATTATTGTATAGAACTTAAAAGTACACATTTTATTTACTTATTTACGTAGTTTACAAACAAATTCAATCAATTGTCATAACGATTTACTATATTTGAAATACCCTCTCCATAAAAATCTGCCGCCAGGTAATGTAGCCAACTTGTTACGGCCTTTTGAAGCTCATCGTCGGCAAAGCGCTGGGATGCAAGCCACTTTTTCCAGTAAGCGAAGATGAATGTCACCAAGAACCATGTCCGGGCTGTATGGAGTATGGTCAAAAACTTCCATTTGAACTTGGCCAAAAGTTCATTTGTTTTTCGAGCAGTGTGAGAGCGAGCGTTGTCATGCACGAACAGAACACCAGATGTCAAAAGATCACGACGCTTGTTTTGGATTGCTCTTCTTAGTCTTTTTTTAAGTTTCACAGTAGACTGTAGAAGTGATAGTCGTACCACGTTCCATAAAATCAACGAGCATGATGCTATCTGCATCACCAAAAACAGTAGCCATGACCTTCCTCGCTGACAAAGTTTGACGGGCTTTCGTTGGCTGGCATGGGGAATCGGTATGTCCCCATGCCATTGACTGCTGTTTCGTTTATGTATTCACGTAAGTCACCTAAGTCTCATTGTCAGTAACAGTTCTATTCAATAACTCTTCTCCCTCATAGTGAAACCGCAAAAGGAAGTCCATGACAGAACTCATTCGCATGGTTTTTTGGACGTTGTTTAGCAGTTTTGGTACCCAACGGGCACAAAACTTCCGAGCGCCTAGTTTTTCGGTGACTATATTGTGTAAAAGACTCGAAGAAACTTCATGAACGTGATCGGAATGATCCGAGATCGTGAACCGACGGTTTTCATGAACTTTTTGATTCACTTCGGTTCGATGACCGAACGAGGTCATCACTGACAAGAGAAGGCGTACCACTCCTGTCCTCATCGTGATTGTTTGTTCGTCCATGTTTAAAAAAAGTGTACCCACGGACACGCAACACCTTTACTCATAATGTTTGGGCCATAAACTGCACACAATTCACGATGATTTTCGGCTGCAGAGTGACTTATCACCCAAAGAAATCTTATAACGGCACACACTTCACATTTGGCGGGATTTTCTACTACGGCGATCATGTTTTGGCGTTACAATTCGCAGACGCACGGCAGTACGATGCTCGTATTGGCACAATTAAAAGCGTACTGAACCACTGCGCACGCTAATGTAATAATTTCTGCACTCCCCCCACCACTTCTCGCGGTAGGCGAGAACGGAGGTTACTTTCTGGACGACCCTCGTATTTCCATTGCTCAGGTAATGCTTTCCTTGTGGAAAAAGCTACTCATCTTTCCCAGCCACCCATGCGGCGGCTTGCAGGGTAATTATTATACATTTAAGTATAAAATGCTGGATAATATCTGCAGAATCGCTCGTTTCTTTTCCTAATTTCAATTATTTTGTTATGCTCTTTTCAGATGGTATCATTCCCTCTCATTATAAATAAGTGGCCATGGTTGTGCTACATAAAGAAAGACCTTTGTGCAACCGGATAAACATCATAAGGAGTGAAGTATGAAGAAAAGTTCCTCTCTTTTTTAATGTGTCAATCTCTTCTTATAAATTTATATTGTACCATTAATTTTGACAATAGCCATGATTACCGACACCGACTACAGTTAGGGCATATGTAGTGAATGAGAATGTCATAATTTACCGAAGTCACTATCGGTACATAGTTTAAGAGTGCAGAAATTCACTGTTGCGTTTACTCAATTAGGGCAATTCACTCAATATGTCAGTGATTGGTAAGAATATTACCCACCCCTTTCTTGACGAATGAAAATCTTGCAAAGAAAATCTGTACAGCGTATTAAAACATGAAATTGAAAATATCAATCAAGATATCTATAAAATATATAAGTATTGGGAAATGTTAGAAGCGAAAAAATGTTGGTGCAGTGCTGTTGCCAATTTTAGTTGCGATATTTTAGGTGGAACCTGCCGTAAATCCTTGGGACATAGTTGATATATTATTATTATTATTTACCAAAACGGTAACAAAATGGCTATTTGCCAGGTGGTAACAGTTAGGTAATATAAAGCAGACATTTAAGCAATCACCAAAAATAAAACAAAATGAGACACCAATAGAAAAAAATTAAAATTAACAATGAATCAATCGTCCAAAATAAATTTTCTGCACCTATTCCTAAAAACATTTAAACTGCCAGGAAAGGGCTCAAACAGTTCTGCAGGAAGACTGTTCCAATCTACAACCGTTCTGTTGAGGAATGAAAACTTTTTTACATTGGTCCTTTGTGACCGACGTTTCACCTCGTATTGGTGAACATTCCTACCCAATGTAGTTCGGGTTTTCAACCTCCTATAGCAGTTTCCCCCATGCTTTCCCTCAGTACGCGGAACAGTGAACAAATCAGTTTATTTTTCTTTACCATTCTAGAGAGTCCCAACCTAGCACTTGTAGTATTTTAGTGACACTCCCAGCCCTCTTATTCATCCCCATTATCTGACTGCCTTAACCGGGTTGGTTAATATTTTATCTGACTGAGTACATTTTTATATGTAAGATGGAGGAAAAATTCTGATGTTCTTCTGGTTGAAAAAAGATATCCTCCTGGTTTATTAATCATTCAATGGAGGAGACCTTGCAAGGCCTAATTTTTTTCCAAAAACGATTGCAAATTAGCTTCCATGTAGTTTCAAGTTTCCACAGCTTTCTACAGATTTTCAGCATTCTGTTGCACTTTCTCACAAGATTTCTCCTCCTCAAGTGACAGGAACAGTGCACAGAATCTCTTTATCTTTCTTTACCGTCCAAAAGAGTCCCATCCTAGCACTTGGGGCATTTTAGTGACACTCTTAGTCCTCTTATACATCTCCATGATCTAACTGCCCTTCGCCGGGTTTGTTAATATTTTATCTGACTGATAAAATTTAGATATGTAAGATGAAGGATAGATTTTGATGTTTTAAAAAAGATATCCTCCTGGTTTATTAAGAGTTCAGTGAAGGAGAGCTCGCAAGGCCTTATTTTTGCCCTAAAAGGAGTGCAAATTAGTTTCCATGGAGTGGTGCTCAAACGAGAGATTCATTCCGCGGGAATAGCAATTTGTCCACCGCGAACTCAACTCCCTTCACCCACTCCCGCTCTCCGAGTTATCCCCGCTTTCCCCTGCGAAACCGCCCCCCCAAAATGCACCCCTCCACCCTACTTTATCCCCGCCCTCTCATCTTGTCATGTTCATTTTCCCGGCGGGTGCTCCGACGCCAAACCCTTTCACGCCCACATGCACCGTACCACTCCACCTTGCCACGTCTGATCTCGAACGCAACCGCCCGACGAACCTCTCTCCGTAGCGACGGCCGACGCCTTTCAATTATTTCACCCGGCTTAAACCTTCCTGCCTGACGTGAACGAACCTTTTCCCTTCTCCTCGACGCCCACCTCTCCAGAAAGACATCGGGAGCAAGCCGAAAGGGTGTAAAACCCCCAATTAATCATGTCCCATATGACCCGCCCCTGTTCTCCGAGTGATGGAAAATGCGTGGAGTAAGGGTGAAAGTGCCAAATATGCGGCACTCTGTGGAGAAGAGACGTGTATCAGGAGCTAAGAGGAAGAGATGAGCATCAAGGCACAAACACACACGCATGCACGTATCAGATAACGTGCTACAAATCTAAAACTGGAAACGGAAAAAGGTTGAGACGAAAACGCGTTACCTGGAGGGGAGGAAAATAATGTCAATGGCATTTCCAAGGTCATTATCAATTCAGCAAAAGATAGCCATCACCATTAATTGACAATCCGATAGTCGGTTTGCTGCAGCTCGCCATTCCAATCTCCTCTCTGCCAACCACTTCAATCCAAAATAATAATTTTCTTTTATTCCCTTCATGATTTCCTTGATGTATTCTATGAATGGTTTTCCTCCATCATTCTTCCTATTTATTTCTCCTTTCAATGTTGTATTCATTTGGCTGCTATGCTGCATCTCGTGTCCATTAATTTTTTTTCCTTATTTGCAGAGATTTCATCAATTATTTGCTCAATAGCTGTTTGTAGGATTTCCTAGTTATCGATTCTCTCCGTCAATTTTGTCTCCATAATTCTACGGTAACGCCACCCCACCATTGCTTTTCATATCCTTTTTTCTGCTGCTTTCATTGTTATGACTAAATTACCATGAAAGAAAATATATATTCGATTTGCATAACTCTGAATTAATATTTTGATGAGGTGCTCTCTTGCTTCAAGTCTAATGTCACCGGCTGTCAACAGTCTTTTATTTGGTAGAATTCCTTATTCACTTGGGCTATTCTGCTCCCAATTCTTCCTCACTCCTTCCATCACTGGTGACACTGCTCCCCTGTCACCAAAATTATTCCACCGGTGCCTTATTTTGCTTCCCGAGTTTAACGGTGATTCGCCGTCTTCAGTTATTACACAAACTAAAACCTTAATTTTCTTTACATCAGCCACCAAGTTTAATTTCTTCAGAGCTGGCTCTATTGCTCATGTTGTTACGCACTCTCGTCAGATCTACTTCCTTATCAGCAACCATTAATATGAAATAAGCAGAGTCTAGTATGCGTCCCGGTATAAAATATTTTACTTCAAGTAATTGCTCTATAAATTTTAATTTTGTAACCCAGTATGCGCCTCTCGATGCAACAAAAGATTCCTCAAGTAAAAGCAGCAAAAGTTCAAATTTAAAAATCAACTTTGACCATAATCCATTTTTGAAGTTTACAATGCCGCTAAAGCTTACGGTCAAAATTTAACTACATTAATCAATAAATATCACTTCAAAACCCTAATGACTTGCACCCGTATACTCAAAATGTTAGAAAAACAATCACTGTTTTCATATTGTGAACTAAGACCTCAGTACACCGAAACCTATTGTAAGAAATGCGATCAATAACGCTAACTATACATTGTCAAGTGATAGATTTTGCGCGAGAATAATGAACTGGGTAGGGTGGTTTTCACTCTTTGCGAATGAAAACTTCTACAGAGCTCCTCTAAATGAAAATTAAAATAACATTCTAAATACTCCGTAAATAATATAAGAAATATTATACACTTGGGCGTATGGCACTTCTGCAAGTTTGGGACAATACATATTCCAATTATGGAAGTCCAATTACAGTCGTTATAACCTATGATACACAAAGGGTATCGTACTGTTTTCTTTAAACGATAGAGCGATATCATTTGAGTATCATTTATAATGCTGATCTACAATATCACGCCTAAAACGTGGAAGTTATAGTCTGTATACTTTTTATGTTTATTCCGTCTTGGTTGTAAGACGGAGATATGTGAAAAATTTCTTTGCAAACTTACAGTGATTTTGGGTTTGAATCAGGGGCAACAGAACACCTAGAAAATCAAAATCGCTAATTGATGGAGCTTGTTGTCTATAGTGTTAAATACTGTTTGAATTTTGAGAGAAAATTACCAAGGCAAAGATGTACAGCTCAATGTTATGAGAGAATTAAATGATTCAACCTTTTGGGAACTATCGGGGTAACATGTAGAGGTGGGTGCATTACCCTACTAGTCTACCTTCCACAGCACGCGCTCCTTGGGCGATTTCCTTCAATGCCATCTCGAAATGATTCCCCGCATCGAGGAGCTGAAATGCTAATATTTAGCGGAGTTCATCCAAAACTCCTTACCGTCGCGATGGAGGAGTGAAGATTGGGGTGGCTGCTGGATAAATGAATTGAGCACTCCACGTATGCCTCGCAGCGAGGATTCAACCCAGCCCGTAATCCCACCGCCCAAAAGGTTTTGCAATTCCAAGCAGCACCCGCCAACCTCCGCCCTCATCCTCCACTTCCTCCTCGAATCACCACAGGTGGCGCCTAATTTTGGGAATCAGGCGCCTTCCCCCCGGTCCCTTCCCTCCCCCCCAGCTCCTCCGTCTCCGCCCTCATCCAACCTACGCCACACCGCTCCGGATGAATGCCGCGTTGATGACGGTGATGAAACTTTAGACCGTGCGTGCCCGGGGTCCGATGGCCCCGAGGCGAGGCCTGACTTTCCTCTTTGAACCAGGGGGACGTGAAGGGTGGGGGGAGAGAAAGGGAGAGGCTGCCTCGTGCGACCAGGCGTCGTTGGCATGCGGAAATATACACCCGTTGGTACGAGGTTAGGGATCCGGAGGGAAGATATCTTCCACCACGAAAACATCCTCGTATTTCTACCTAACCCACGGCATATCCAGGTGTGGGCGGAGCTAGGTTCAGTTTCATGTGGTTACCTATTTTCCGATATAATATCCAATGTGGTATTTGAATTTGAATTCCTCAGAGTAATAATATTGAACAAAAACAGAAAAGTAAAAATAGCCAATAAAATAAAACTAGCCAGCAAAAGTTTGTACACAGGCAATAAGTAACAGTGAAACCTGCCTTAAGCGCAACCTGAGTTAAACGGAAACCTGTCTTATTCGGAAAAAAATTTGGTCCCAACGATCTTAACAGGGTTTTAAATGCAGTGGTACCCTGTTTTAAACGGAAACTATCAAACGCGGAAACAGAATCCATTCCCAGGCACGTGAACCTGAGTTAAGCGTAATTGCAAATTCCATGCACAATTCTACCATATGGAAGTAAAATTCAAAAATATTTGAATACCCTCTCCCTAGAAAACAATCCTAAGAATGGAATCAGTAAAAGGCGTCGTCAGACTACAATGGTCTGCCTCATTATTGACTGATGGGGATCGGGTTGTTGTGATTGCCAAATTACTGGTTAACTATACGGGCGGCCAGGGTTCAAATCCCTGTAGAGGAGGATGTTTTTCAGAGAAAACTCCATCCCTAATTGAGTGTGTTGTGGAGGGCACTTCAAGTACAGTACTCCATCTGTCGGATGAGACGTTAAACTGTGGTCCCCTTGGCGCCTTTCGAGCAGGCTAATGCCGACGCCGGGCTTCCATCCACCCTTCTTCTCTTACCTATCCCCTATGGCGCAAATGATCTTAGCTGTCGGTCGCCTGCGCAATATCCAATCCAATCCCATTGACTGACATCTCGTCGCGGGATGGACTCAGGACAGTGTGACATCGCCCGCGATCAAAACACTTCCACGTCTCACTAATCATAGCGTTAACCACAATGTGATACAGTTATTTTTTTATTTCATAATAATTTCGCCTACATGTAGAATTTGAGTCAAACCAACCCTTAAGGCGATGCATGTTAAAGGCGCAATTTGGCTTTCAAGGTCTTTTTTGAAATGTCCGACCCTGGGTTAAGTGGAAGCCTGCTTTATCCGGTAAAAATAATGGTCCCGAGAGATTCCGCTGACGTCAGGTTTCACTGTATTTGAATTTGATTGCCACAGACTAATAATATCAAACCAAAACAGCGAAGAACCGGAGATAGCCAGCCAATAACACCAGCCAGCAAAGTTTTTACGCATGCAAAAAGATACTTACTTCCAAGATAATATCTCATAAAACCAAAATAAGAATATACCACTCAATATTTCGTCCTGTGGTCCTTATGGCGCAGAAACATGGATATTGAAAAAGAAGTAAGAAAGAAAACTTATCGTTTTTGAAAACAAAATTCAAAGAAAAGTGTTGGAGCCCACAAAGGAAAACGGGATTTGGATAATCAAACACAACAAAGAAATATGAGATCTTTACAAGGTTCATGACGTAGTGGCATGCGCTAAAACGAGAAGAATGAGATGGGCTGGCCACGTGATGCGAAGTGAGCAGGGTACACTACTGAAGGAGGTAGGCCTGTGAAGAACAGAGGAAAGAAGACCTCCTGGAAGACCGAGACGAAGACAGTGGGATGGAGTGATGTCAGATGTCAATCGGTTGGGGGAACAGTGAATGAAACAGCAGGCAGAGATATGGAGGTCACTTGTGGGTGAGGCCAAATCCCAGCTTGGGTATAGATGGCCATGGGAGTAAGAGCAATGTGAAGTTTACCATTGGTGATGTTCATGACACACCCTAATGATACAAAACCACTGCATAGCTAGCAAACCCACAGCATGCCCAGGCATAGGTACAAATCGGTTCGGTTTCATACCAGTCTCTTACCCGCTCTCCAACAAAGTACCATAAGTGAACCATACCACTGGTAAACACTCACGACACACCCAATTGATACCACTATCTTACATTATCAAGCATAACAGACACCTAAAACATCAAATATACGTATAAACAGCTTAACTTTAACATCATAGTCCTATGAACATTTTAGGAAAACTAAGATGTATATTCTCTACAATCGTAATGGAATCTCTTATTCCCTTGTTGACCACTAAAACAAACCACGGATCCAGAAAAAAGCGCTCAATGTTAAAGTAACAACAGGGTAATTTCAACGTTTTTCTGTCACATACAGAAAGAGTAAAGCAGCATGTAACTCAACTCCGAGTCTCACAATTAATCAAGCAGAATAGCACTGATGTAAATCTTCAGTTAAGTACTGAAGGTCTACTTTCCACATAAGCTTCTCTCATCATAAACTAAGGAATTCCTAATTGAGTAAAATACTTAGTACTCTTAAAGGTTGAAGAAAGGTATGGAGTATTATCAGTTGCAATAAACTTAAGTGTTCATGTATTCTAAAAATTAAATATAAATCAATGAATAAACTTGATTTTTCACAATTTTTATTTTCCTTCCACTACCTAGGTTTCGACACTCAGGTCATCATCACTCAAAAATCAAGTTTATTCATTGATTTATAATGAATCGTTTCCACCAGTAATAAATAATATATAATAAAAAATACTTTTGTAAAGCCTCTAAACGCTCATTCCCCGAAGACAGAAAACATTTTGTATTGTCTTTTCCGTGGCATAGCACGTGAGGACGTAATTACTATTTTCCTGCTTTGATTTTCTGGAAAGTCGCTAAAGAGTCCAATTGATAAATTTGAATCAGGAAATGATTCGGAATAACCAAAAAGTATTTTCGGCTTTAGAAATATGGAAGAAAGACGTAAGTATACAAGGCTGTAAATTTGATATTCTGGTGTCAGGGCGGTTGAATTTTAAATGAGACTGTCCATCAGCAACTAATTCCTCAACTATATATGTTTCAATTTAAAATATCATGATAACGAATGCAGTTTCATGAAATCGCCAAAGCTCACCACAGATGCGACGCAGGTCACGGAAACAGTGACGCGAGACGCCGCTAAAATTGAAACGCACACGGCGGGCTAAATCAAAACAAATTCGCAGTCGGATTTCCAAACCGCTGATTACCACCCTGGCCACCGTGAGAGCCGTGGATCGAGAGGGAATAAAAAAAGCAAACAAAATGGCGGGGATAGTCGTTCGCCCACGGCAAAACTTAAACCGCACGATAACCTCATTAGCGTCCCCGATCCAATTTCGCGGGGCAGAAGGGGAATTGACTGGATCGCATCGGAAATCCCAGATTCGGTGCCAAAAATTCGAATAAAAAAACGTCCCGTCGGTGGAGGCGGGCCGGTCTAGGGGCGTGAGAGGACATGCGGGGGGGGGGTCTCATTACTCCCACTGGGATCGTAGGGACTCACCCGGCGAGCACACAAGGGCACAAGGACAAATCCCGCCTAATGATGGCGGCAGGACGCCTTACTTTGCGGTCTCCGGCAAGGCTCATCCATTGCGCTCGGTCTAGCCCGGGGTTTTGGCACAAGTGAGGACACGTGTGCATCTGTATATTGGCTCGCAAGCCGCCGCAAGAGTGTGTGGCTTTGGGTTGTAGGGCGGCGAACGCTAATGGGAGTGGTTTGGAGAAGAGAGGGAGAGGGGAAAAGGAGGAATGATATGGAAAAGTATTTCCGGTTCCATTTATCAGTGTAGCCATTTGTATGCGCAATATTGGGTAATTCCTCCATGCACTAAAATATAAGGTCAATTATTATAGATCAGCTATTTTCTTTCCCTACAAGGTACGATTTCGTAGAAATATGTTTTTTTTGTCAAGACTAAGCTAAGAGAGCAGGACCTGATGCTGGAGGTGGATGATGATGATCAAATGGACAGATAGGATTTCTGGTAACGAGGAAGAGCGCAGAAGAATACTAGAGCGGAGAAGCATATGGAATATGATCATGAAGTTAAGGTCTAGTCAAAATGGATAGGCCACACATAAAGTCAACGCATTTGCAAGGAACATGGCAATAGGAGAAAAAACCATACGAGGAAGGCCGAGAAATAAATACATGGATGGTGGATGTGAATGCAGCGTTTTTTTATTCACGCTATTGACGTCGGGGGCGAATTCATTTGACCTCGATCTTGGAAGAAACCTCGTACATATCCTTGTGTTTACCCGAAAATTGATATCAAGAATTGGGACGACACTAAGGGCTGCAAAAATGATGGTCCAATTATCTCTCTCGTCTTTGCCCTATACGAGCATTGACGGGCTGAGATTTGCATGTGTATCGTTTCATGTTATCATCAGGATTACGCTTCACATTTTTTGCCGCAACGATTGAGGAAGTGATTCGGAGGAACACGGAATTCAAGGCTGAAGAAAGAAATATGCATGTCTTGGATTTGGACACTAAGGAAACTGTAGGCATCTTGAAGGAGTGGGGGGTGCTTACGTAACAGAGCCATCAAATCCTTTGCACCCCGATTACACCCGTTCCTCACCCCATCACCATGACGAGATTGGATGTATTTTTTATCTCGAGAAATGTTTCCCAAGACGGAGAGTCAAAAGAGCTTCATACTGTAAGGATTTGGAGTTTCTACACCAGATTACAGTATCATGCTAGAAATTCAATTAGCGTTAATGAACGTGTACTGATGTATCCATAGTTTTATCTGCGAGTCATCGAGAGTTCTTTTGGGGCGAGGGATAATGAAAATGTTTGGAAATAGTTTTAATTCATATTCTCGCTGAAACACACACCTAAAACCTATTTAGTGGGCGGGAAAGTAGTTGACAGGGAGAGGAGACGAAAATATTGCAAAGAAAGTCAATTGAAAATTCTCGTCTGGCAGAGCCAAATTCACATTTATTCCATTCAAGATTAACAAAAGTGAAGCACGTTAAAAGTCACGTAAAAAGCTGTGCTTCCGTCGAGGAGTTATTTTAACTTGATGCATGTCGTGTTACCCTGGCTCATGAAAATTCAAGTCAGTTCACTTTAATAATCAAGTACGTCGTCTGCAAACACATACGAGATATTGTTCATTATACACTGAAGTACCAATTCTTTGTTCCAACATGCAATGATTGTTGCACGGAATATCGCGAAAGACGGTTAGTTTTACTACAGTTTTGGGAAGATTTCATACACCAGAAATTATATGACGAGCAAAAATTCGTCAGAAGTGCAATAGGACAGGATAGATAACCGTCATTCCCAAGGCTTTGAGGAATAAATTAATCGAACAAAACCTCGGTCGATAAGTTGTTTGAAGAAATAGCATGGAAAGGAACTCAGCTATTCATCACTAAATTGAGTTCCACATTTTTGTTCACCATGGGCTTTTATGGGATTATCTTGCCTATGATTTAGCATAGGAAATTTCAGGAGCAACATTGCTAGATATACAATATTTTTAAAATGTGGCCTCTAGCTGGAGAAATCGCCTTCATACATAGAAAACGTATCTCTATTCAGCAGGAAATTTAAAAAAAAATTGCAACAAGTTGTTGCAATTGAATTTGCCGTCGAAGTGGTCGCTCATAGGGTTTTCTCCTGATAAAGCCTTTCGTTTTATTACAGGTGAAGGCTAAAGAACCACTACACGTGGGTTAAATTAGTTCGGGAGGTGAATCGGAAGGAAAGTGGTGTTTTTTTTTCTAAAGCGTGGATGGATTTTCCATAAATATGAATCTCTTTGACAAAATTTCATCCCGTTATGTAGGCAAAACTCTTTCTACGTTTTCAACGGGGTTATTTCAGCACAGAAACATAATTCTGCTGGATATTTTCCCCGTGATTTAGTCAAAAAAAATTATTTTATTTGCAGGCGATTCTCTCTATCCATAGCTTCTTCCTCCAATTGCCTCTAAAAGCCGCAGCTTTTCCAGGTTATTTTCGCCTTCGCCTCTGAGAGGCCGAGAGCGGTTTTACTGACACACATGAACTTTACTATTCTGCCGCAAGTTTTCTCGTTTAGAACCCGCAATGCCTACTGATGAATCATCTAATGGTTTGGAGATATGGAGATGAAATGAAAACGCGGATTTGTGATCAATAGAGAAAACGCAATGTAAACCTCGAACCATTCACAACTCGACGGATTTATTTTTTTAAATTTACGGGATGACGGGAATAATCGGGACGACGAAATTTTAGAATTTACAGGCTGTAAAATTTTGCATACCCGCATGGTCACTCCACGGGGTTGCGTTTGAAACCACTCGAAATAATTCCGAGCACGTAACTTTGAACGCACGTGGTACATTTACAAAGGGTTCGAGAATTTGATGTTTTCAAACCTCACGTAAAAATCTCGCCCAGGCTTCCTCTCAAGTATTTCTCGTGAGAATATTGTTAATGGTATCTTTTATCGCAATATTTAACACAATTTAATGGTGTTAAATATTGCGATAAAAGTCACAATTTACCATACATCGGAATCTTAAGTTATCCACTCGTGTTAGTTAAAACTAACCAAAATCTTTAACTATTCGTTGTTGTACCACGTCACTCATTAGTTACGCATTCTGAATCACTCCGAGCGATTCCAAACACAACCCCCAGGCACCAACACGAGTCCTTTTGGGTCTCTGCGCGGGCATGATTGGCGCTTCAAATCTTTTGAACTTTACTTAAAAATTCTACATTATGCATCTTTACGATACAATTTCTGCTGAAGGAGAGGGGGAAGAGGGAGACAGAAAGCGAAGTAGAGCCGGCAACACTGTTTTCCCTAACACCCTTGGTAAATAGGAAACATGGAACGCACTATAGAGCGTAAGGTCTCTAAAAGTGCAATGCATGAGATAAGATGGAGACTTGAATGACAGAAAATTTGTCCATGTTATACAAGAGGTAAAATTACTCCCTAATATTGCCCGACACTAAGGAAACTGTAGGTATCTTGAAGGGACGGGGTGTGCTTTCGTAACAGGGCCATCAAATCCTTTGCACCCCGATTAAACCCGTCCCTCACCCCTAGTAATTTACTGGAAAGCTTTTGCTGAGCCATAACGAAAGATTGGACGGCTAAGAGCTCTTGCATCTCCGCCTCATCACACCAACTATACTTTTCTCCCCCATCCACGGGGATGAGATGTGCCGGCCGCGTGAGTGGGAATTAATTTTAATCGCTACTAAAACATCGGATCACATTCCTATACAATTATTTTAACTTTTGTCCGTTTGTGCTCAATTTGATCACCCTTTGCGTAACAGGTAAATGCATAAAGTAATAGCGAGGAATTTCCGCTCCTTTCCAGAGAGAGAGAGAGAGTACAGTCCTTGTCTTAAGATATAGGTATGGTCAAAATTTTCATATTATTTCCATGAAGTGATAAATCTGACATATTACTACTTGTTCTGTAAATATTTGTTTATATGCAAGAAACTCCAGTAAAATGTCATTTTAATCAATGCAGTTCAGCAGTCTGGTGCTCTTTTCTGCTTTCTTACCATAGAAAAAGGCGCTTTCCACTTCATAAGGCCCCAGTAAAATCTTTATTCAGGCGAAATGGTAATCACTATTTTGCATTACGAAAAAAGTTCAAATACAATTTATCCAATGACTGAAATTAACACGATTAGTAATGAAAAACCTTAAATGTACTGTTTTGATTCAATTTACATTGGAAAAAATGTTAACATATAAAACAATTATATACTTTAGCTCTGAAATTTAACAGTAGGCAAGAAAGGGCTTTGATTTGAAGATATCACTATCGTGTTGGGAAACATTTCATGAATTAATTTAGTTTGGTTCAAAATTAAGCCACGACTGCACACAGCTAAACAAAATTGCTTCATGAAAGAATGTTAACGTTCCTGTCTCGGTTTATATTCAAATTAATTATATTTTGGATGTGGTGCTGATTGACTAGCAAATTTTTCCTGAGATTACTAGAAAGGTTACCAATTAATAAACAAAAAAGAAAATTAAAAAACACAGGAGAGTACTACGAAAGCTTACCTAATGCTTTCTTAAGCCATGACATCATGTTTTATACTCAATGACTACACGTTAAAGCATTTTTTTACCCCAGACGGACCAAAAAGATGAGATGAAGAGGCTTTAAGCCAACCTAGTTAACTTCATTCGAGACTAAGGGTCGCTGTCGTTTTGTTGGTTGGTGGGGGAGAAAGGAGTGGAAAACAATATAATTTGGGTTGAGATGTGACCTTAGTACCCAGGCCACTCCCCCTGCGTTTTGATTGGCTCCCGAATATCATAATGCGATGTACGGCCCGGGCTTAATTACTCCCCGGGCCCCTAATGACGTTCTGGAAATTCCCCAACCCCTTTCGTTCAACCTTCTTCCTGCGACTCATTCAACAACCCCCGGGATACGAGCGTGCTTCCGACGGTTTTATTTCGTTAATTAGCGGGGTTAAATGGGGCGATATTGAGGATGCATCACGTGCAATGATTCAACAATGCTGGATCCTTGCTTCAATTTATGTCAGAGTAGTACCACCCCACAACCCGGGCGTTAACGCCCACAATATACAGGGAATAGTACGCATGCAGCGACAAAAGTAGCGGAATTTGTTGACATATAATTAATCTTAACTTATTTATAAATGTTCTGTTGGATTATGGGCAGATGCAAAAACCATAAAGTAATAGTGTCATAAAAATATTGGGCACAGGAACGCATCTACAAGTTACATAACTTATTTATCAACAGTCAATAGCTTCGAATAATCGATCTAATCTTCTACCGCCGGTTAAAACATATGAAAAATTAGCCTATGAAAAATTGCTAACGCACAGAATAATTATAAGTATTTAAGAGTAAAAACAGGTAATATGTCTCCAAACAACTGTTTTGTGGAGTAATTCAGTCTCCAAGCGGTTAATTGCGCATTCGCCATATTGGCTACTTAGGAGCAACATGCCATAAGTTATGAAACTAATAAATTTATCGAGTGTTTCCGCAACACTTACTGTGTTAGACTGTGTGTCTGTGAGTACATGTGTCGTTCCTGCAACTGGTCATTCCTCAGGAATTTATTCGAAAGCATAGGAAATATACCCTTGACTGCCCTCGGCTTGCCTTCAACATCGATTTTCATACTGTGAAAGATAAAATATATCATCTGTAAAGCTAAACGTATTTTATATAAAAAACGTTATTACATAAAAGTGATTAACAGTTGGACAAGAGCAGTTTATACAGAAATGTACCCTGATTTGAGCTCAAATTATATTTTGGATGGTAAGGATCTCGGTAAAATACACTTATATGTTACTAATACGAAGTAAAATGGAATTTATACCTAATTTTTTGCATATATGAAAAAGCTGCCATGACATATTTTTGTATTTCAGAGGTACATTCAACCGCTGACGGGTTCAGGGAGAACGAAAAATGTACCGTTAAGTTGGAATAAAGTGGAAATGAAGGGGGAGTATCTGCCCTTGGCTATTGGAAATGCTGACCAGAGCAGACTGCCTAGACTGACTAGAGCAGCCTTCGAAAGCTGGTTCTGTAGGAGGATGCTGAAGATCAATTGGACGCAATTTGCTCGATATAACTATCTCATTTTTTTTATTTTTTCTCTGCCGGGTTTTATATTTTTTCGGCAAATGCTTCAAAGAGTTGCGTGCTACCTGACTTTGGCAGCATTAGAATAAAGATAAGAGTATCTACAAATTAAGCCCATATGCCCTAAACGTTTGTGAAGCGATATCGCGACCACAGTATTTTATAGACCAAATTATCATAGTTTCTCAAACGCAGGGTTTAGTGATTACAGAGGTAAGAACACCTTGTTTTACAACCTCCACGTAAGAAAATTATCAAAGTACCATACACCGCAATAATATCTGCAATTATATATCAGTGTCTAAGGTTTAATGAGGAAAGAGAGTCAATAGTTGTGTTTTATATAAAATTCTATTAAAAAAACAAAAATAAATCGCTTCGACTAGTTTATTTGCGATTAAAATTCCATCCAACTTATCAAGTCATCGTTACAATCCATTAAATGATGACTTATATGACCTCTGCTCTATTTAACGCAAATTTAATATAACCATAGTCATTACGGTCCAATATCAGTTTCAATTATCATATAAAAATTTAATTGTTTTTTCTTTAAGGGTAGAGGAGACGGGGACTAGTTGGGTACACTATTTTCTTTCGAATTTTCAATTTTTAACCATAATTATTTTAAATAAAAAGTTGTGCCAGTATATGAAAACACTAGTCAACTAAAATATAGTAGCATTAGTTTAGAAATCAAAATAGGTAAATAAATGATTTTGTACTTTCCCGGCGAATATTATGTGTGAATATCTCTCGCGATTCCCACCGAGTTAAATTTTTTGCTGCTGCCAACGTTTCGATGGATAACACTTCCATAGTCATGCCATGGCATCATTACCCTAATGACGATGGAAAGGTTATCCATCGAAACGTTGGAGCAGCCAAAAATTTAGCCCGGTGGGAATCCCGAGAGAATTTCACACAAACTTCTTCAAACAAAATTAAAAAACTTCGGTGTGAATTTTGCTAATTAAGTTATTTTTACAATCATTCTGTCAATTGTGAACACGTGCCTAATACCTATACATCAAGTAGTTTTCTCCTGGTTTTGACTTTCAATTATTAATACTTTATATATATATATATATATATATATATATATATATATATATATATATATATATATATATATATATATATATATATATCAACACTTTTTATTACCTATTTGGAAGATAAAATAATTATTGGCAGAGAAATAAATCGAAGAAAATTAGATCTGGTAAATTAAGCCAACATATAAAAATACGTATGCAAAAATTTAAAAACTAAATAATCCTGGTTCATGAAATTTTTGGAAAGTACTCACAGCGAAACAATTAAAGTAATTGCCATGTTAAATAAAACAGCGTTGAAAAAGCCAGTAGACTTTCCATTTCCTCTCTCTCTCTCTGTCAATACTAAATTTTAAAAAGGTAGATTAAATATTTCAGTATATTCAACCAGCGTTTTCATTAATTATCAGAGGAATATCGTGCAATGGGAGTTAATTCAATAACACTGAAAACAAATTCCTATCAGTCAGCTCCCTCATTTTTATTAACATCTTTGACAAACCTAGCGTTGGAGAAAAGCGTGATTTCATAAACAGACGTTGGGCTATAACAATGCACGGTAACGGAAGGAAAGTCCAAAAGAATTTCTGCCGTAATTTTCCGCGACGGCAAAAAGAGAGAATTAGAAAATGAGTGGGCATTCTCGCAATGCAAATTGAGTGGAGCGGAAACGAATAGCAACGGTAATCTCTCTTGCTCGTAATTAGGCCATAACTGGTTTTTGCACACACGTCTTCCATTATCGATGATTATCCTTGCAAATGGCTGGTAACGGCAACCTCCCTGCATAATCCAATGACAGGACCGAGAAAAAGTAGACCTAGCTGCTTCCTATTGATGAAGATAATGCTAGTCTCCCATTAGGCATCATACAATTAACAATAAAATCATGGAAACTCTGTACACTTAGACCGTGAACGTTAGTATATGATTTAACAGGTATCGGAAATCGATCGCAAACACCCATTTACCACTGAAAAAATCTTATTCACTCACATTACCACATCATTTCATTAACAGAATCCTGTGATAGCATTCCACTCGCGTGTATTGCATTCCGAAACTGAAACAATACTTCGGAAAGCTGCCAGATTTGTCAACATCGTCATGAGCGGAAAATTTGGAGTACAGATTTTTGAGGGAGTTCCTCGATAACTCAGTTGATTAGGGAAAAATAGTACAGTTTAACGGCCATAAGCTACACACAATTACTGTTAAGAAAACGGAAAATGGGTGAAAGAAATCTAAATTTTGGCTTTAGCAAACAACATATACTTCGTTCGACACCACATAGGATATTAATTTCCAAACTATTTCAGAATCTCTCCGTCACTAATAAGACAGAATTGACAATATATGAGCTAACAAGGTAAATGAGATAAATAAGTCATTATAAAGAGAGATATATTCACGATGACGTTGAGGATTGATTGAATACTTGAGGGTAAACCCCAAGGCTTGGAACCATGACGGATTTTCCTAGCCTCCGGTGTAAAAAAAGGGATTACAGGAGCTTATAAAATCAAAGGGCTTTGACCGCAAACATTTGCCAGTTATGACTTCATAGAAGTCTGGAGTTAGGATTATTTTAATTCCTTTTATTCTTTCAATAGCCTCAAGTATTTTAAAAGGATGAAGTATCCTAAACATAACATGCTCAGCCATATTTTTCTATCCTGGATTTGTAGCTGAAATTATTTCTCTAATGTCACCATTGAGTATAAAAATTCAATAATATCGTAAGAAATATGGGGTAGATTAGTAAATGATGCGTTTTATTCCATTAAAAAATCAACATCGACTGACTGACCCCAATCTCACTTTTCTAAGACTTATCAATACATGGGACTCATTAAAAACCCTTTATTTATTAGAAAATACTCAATGGTACTCTTTTTTCTTTCAATGTCAAAACGGTTTGTTTAATGACAACTGCTATTCCACGACTTCAGATGAACATTACATTTAATCTATCACAATACGCTGAATTTCATACTGATTATCTCGCGTCCGTAATCGATACAAATCAAACAAAATAAGCAAAATATGGAAGAATTTTATATTTAACTCATGATATGTACATCAAAATGCTACAGCGCGAGGCATCTGACATAAGGCTCTTAGCAAAACCACCCCAACCTCCACTCGCTCCCAATTATTCATAAAATACCATTGCTTGATATCACTCGGGAAGATAATGCGAAGAAAAATAAATAAATTTACCACTTCATCAATGAAAAAATAGACTTTTAAGTCACTTCCAAACTTTGATGCGGATGTTTACTGCGGGAATGGTAAAAAAAGTTATCAAATGATCACAAAATGCATCATTCCAGTCATAAAAAGGCAATTTTGCCACATAATCCAAAATTTATGATTACTTGATGGACAATGGAGTATATTTGTGGATAAGGCACGACCGAATATGACGAGGGGGAGGAAAAACAACAGTAGGACCCAAGGGATGAGAATAATAATAGCTTCAGGGAGGGAAGATACAATCACAATTTTTCTCTCGACTCGAGGTGGGTAATTTTGGAAGTTCCATAATGAGTTTTTGGAAGAAGCGTGGACTCACCCGTAAACCTCCAAAATTGAAAACACTGGACTGGGATGAGATCATGGAAATGAGAGAAGAGGATTAAAACATCCAGAGGAGAACAACAAGAGGAAAGTGAACCATCAGTAATTGCCTAAATACGCCGCCTGAAGGCTCTTTATCTTTCGCGGAAGGGATAAGAGAGACAACTTCCCATCAAGAACGCGAAGAAGATAAAGAAGAACGGATGAAAGGAAGTCCAAGCAAAAGAGCAAAAGTCGCCATCAAAAACATACTCAGCTCAAATTGACTTCATCTTTCTATGCTTTCTTGCAGAAAAGTTAGTGAGTCATAATGAGCCAATCCATTTCATTCCATAAGTCTTAAAAACAGACGTGCCACACTTGCAGTTTCCGACGCAATACGAGTGCTACGTAATTATCAGTTACAAATGCATGAAAAAGACCATTAACGGTGAAGATTATTTCGAAGTAGCGGCCAATAATTAAAAAAAAAATTAAATAATTTAAAAATTTCCCTCTATATGAAAATCAGGACGAGGGATAGGGATAAATAAGTAAATTAGTCTAGATAAAATTTTGAGAGTCACTGTACCCCAGAGAATAAAACCAGTGTTAAAATATTTTGGCTCAGCAATTCTCAGAGCACGAATGTCTTTATACCTACCACTGTCCAATTCCATTAGATTCATAAGAGAGTGTATTGGCAAATACTTTGTGGAATGAATAGCCATTTTTGAAAATAAAATACTGGTAAAATTTCATTTCCAACATTTGGAAAATTATTTCAAAAGACAAGATCTGAGTCACTTTTTATAATCCTGTGACAATAGATAATTTTTTTTAACTCAAAAGACAAATATGACAACTTAGATAAAAGTGATGATTATAGACTTGTATGTGATGAATGTAGTGTACAAACATGTCGCATCATCCAAACTAAGTTGAAAGACCATCGAAATTAGATAAATAGTTCTCGGGTTTGGCACCGGGTAAGGCTGTTTAAGGCCAACATTTCGATGAGAAACTCACTCATCGTCATCAGGGCTAAGGTCAGTCTTAGCCCTGATGACGATGAGTTAGTTTCTCATCGAAACGTTGGCCTTAAACAGCCTTACCCGGTGCCAAACCCGAGAACTATTTATCTATAGTATTCGCCGGGAAAGCCTACGATCTTTTATCACCATCGAAATTTTTACATAAATAATAATAATACATCATATTTTGTCAAGCAGTTGTGTAATTTTAGCTATTTTAGGCATTTTGACGCTGAAGTCGTACACTGTATGTCCAAATTAGACTTATGTACCCTGATGATGGCATAATGTACTGAAACCATGGTCAGTGACGAAAATAAAAGAGTGGAAATTGCACAAGTGTTTCATTTTCAAACATGGATATCCATTGGATTCGCCGGTTCTACGGAAGAATAACCAGCATACTCAACCGTCTGCGGTGATCTAAAAACGCCCTTGGATAATATTTTGTCATTATATGACGATATGCGATGCATCACTTTCCAATTAGAGCATAGCAAATGTTAAAATGACCACATTAAAGGCAAATTAACTAAAATTTCATCAATCAGAAGATTTTTTCAGCGGCTCTCCGCTCCTCGCAGCTAACCGCCTTTTTTCAACATGCCTTCACTTTGATTCTCTTCATAATCTTCTCATGTATTCTAATGTTACTTTTCTCATTTATTCCTCCATCCATTCAAACTTTGGACAGTAAATTGCGTCACAATAATGTGTCATAGTCTTTTTAAGTGAAATATATTACATTATAATATTTTTATCAGAGTATCCATTACTAATTTCTCACCAACTTTTCGGTATGCCACTTAACCGGAACATTATACGCCGGAGAAAATTATGCTGAAGTGAGTCACTCAAGCACATTTTTTTAACGGAAAAAATATCCAACAAAAGACATACTCAAATGAGTTAGTAATGCCATACGAAATTTAAAGACTCAAAATGAGACCTTTGATTTTCCCACCGTTTTTAGAATTCCATATCTACTTCTGCTACTACACATGCAAGGTTTCCGGTAACGCGTACACGTCTTCCGTAGGATAGATACTTGGAAATTTGAAACCTAGAGATGTGAGCTACCGTAGGGTAGGCAAATAAAAAAGTAAGTTTAGAATCAGCTCAGTGGTATACGAAAAAATGTTCACTCTTTCAATAATTTGACGCTCTAATACCAATGAATATGACATGTCTAAGAACTATGGGAAATCAAAGAATAATTACCATCATATTAAATTGCAAACGGTGCACAGTATATCTTTATTAGGTACAGGCTGATGACTAGAGAATAAGTATTTCCTCACAGCAGAAGAAATAGGATGAACTTATTTTGAATTTTTGGAGGAGAGAGTTTCGTGACGACGAGGTGAATACCATTTAAACTCCGCAATACATGTTCAGTGGTAAAAGGAGCTAACAAAGAAGAGAAATACACCGCCGAACAGACTGGTCCGAATTCAGAACAGAATTCCTTCATCACACGCATCACAAGTAACGGAAACTAAACCTTTGCAACAAATCTCTCCTTGACATTTTATTTTTTTCCGAATTTCCTTTCTTCTAAATGAATTATGTGCAAAGATCATTACCATATATCATAGCGGTAGCTCTTAGGTGTAGAGATCAGCCTCTAAAAGATGAATACTTAAGGACATAATTGACGCAATTTTGAACGAAGGAGAAGAAAAACTGACGTGAAGATATAAACTGAATGCAATTTACAAGTAAAAATCGCAAAAATTCTAACCAACGTGTAAAAGTATGTGTGACATATTTTTGGGACGATCTTGTGAATGAATTTTACGCCGTATCTTGGAAACTACACCCAGAAAGTCACCCAGTGACTTATATGGTCATCGAGTAGTGTAGAAACTTGCGAAAAATGAATAACAATGAATAACATCATTTTTGCCTCTTCTACGACGACGTGGTACTGACAATATTACAATGAGAAATAATACAGAGCTTATACCAAATGATTTAATTTCTATAGCCAATTCATAATGAAGTTCGGATTATAAGGTGCTTAGAATTGAATATTTCATAACGGTTGAGTTTTCGTGTGATATGGAGGTTTAACATATTCACTAAAGTAGTAAAGTTAACGAAAAAAATCACTGTATGAATACACTAAGTCATTATTTTCCATTGTATACAATTACAATAATTATGAGCGACGGACATGATTTGCTTGTGTTGAGAATGATCGCTCATATTTCCCAGTCGATCCAATTGTCTTAATACTGTGAGTGAGCAAAATGCAACTGGATACTGATCATAGTGGGTAATGTAAACCTTTCCTCCATTAATCAAGACTGGGATACAATTATTTGAAAAAGAAAAGCGCTATTCCATCTGAGGTACGACGTGATGCAAACAATTTTCAAACAAAAAACAACACTTCCGTGGCTTCGTCAACAATTAGGGCGTTAACTATCCCCAACCAATTTATTCTAATGGATTATACGATGCATTGCAATGGTTACACGTGCCTGATACACTCAGAGTTGCACTTCAACAAATGAATTTGCCAAATTCCGAGAATGGAATCGCGAAACTAATCACAAATGATAGGCTATTTTGAATCAATTTAGTCCCATTTAGACGGTTGCGGGAATATTTACCCGTTTCAGCAATCAGTCACCACAGGAGTAAAAAGGATTATCCAATAAAATTTAGCAACAAACTAAAGTAAGGACTCTTGAAGAAAATTTCCCCCAAGTTTTACAAATAAATGATGAACGCTAACTTTAAACTTAGTATTGCCACAGAGCTACTCTATACCATTACTCATTAGAAATGGCTTCTTGATCCCATGAAAGATTTCTCTCAATCCTTATTCTCTTCCACATACTTTCCTATCTATCTAACCTTTGCAAATATCGCTAAAAAACCTTAATCATCGGTCACCTCAACAGACAGCCGAAGAAGGAAATTACGCGAACTCCCCATCCTTATATAATATCATACATATGCTGAGAGCCATTTCAAGTATCAAAGAGTAATCTCGACTTACTCGGAAATCCCCTCGCTGCCGAATTCGTAAAAACAAAACAAAGATTATGAACAAACAATTATAAAAGAGTTTGCAAAAATACTATTCCAAGAAAAAATACTTTAGCGATTACGTTTTTTCCGATGACCTCCACCTTTCATCGATAAGGTGGACAAAACGATTTCACGTTAGAATAATTATCAACCACAAGGAATAATGAACGCTGAAAACATGGTACTCGAAAATAGATCGGTTAAAGAGTGACAAATGTGCTAAGGTGGTTGGAATGTTTTTTTTACCAACAGATTTGCGTGAAATCAAGCGAACGAAAACTAAATGATAGTATGTATATGACAGAGTGCAAAATATTCATTATATTAATATGGTTCCTTGGCAATTTAATGCTATATTAACACGTAGCTTTAAAGCACTAGATATTTTCATATATTGATCCTTTCGCTTTATGGAGAGTTGACATTAAAAAACAAACATTTAACTTTCAATATTTAACATTATCAGGTACACTTCGTGTATTAGATGATTGCATAACGGCCAAAACTGGTAATACATCGTTAATAAATAGTGGAAGTTAAAAAGTTTGCGTTTTATGACACTTACACTGACATATATATCGTTATAATGTTATTACAAACGGAAGAGGTTTTTTCTAAACGCAAAATAATACGTTTCATAAAATTATATTCAAGGGTAACAAGTATCATATTTACAAAGCGAGTAAAATAAACTTATAATTATCGCATATGCCATTTTAAGTCCAGTCCTAACAATGCTTTAAATAAGGCGAAATTTCAAAAATATAACTCTAGCATCTTTGCTTAAACTACATGCAATATACTTTCCGTTGAAAAAGCAAGTGCATATTTTAAGGTGGAGTGCGGTCCAGGAAGTCCTTCCGACTTATTTGAAGACATTTAATTGTGCACTCCACGACTCATGATTACCGCTCCAGCCTCATGAAGTACGCAGTTGTCTCTGCGAGATGAAAGTGAAACGTTTAATCAAAGTCATGCCTTAGACACCCTTATATAGCCATCATTAGGCTAACTTTATAAGGAAGACTGGACGACAACGAGGGCTGTGGGAGTCTAGCTGTAATCAACACCACGAACTCCGACATCTTCGCTATCATCTTCCATAATGGTCTCGCGTCTTTCCCCCTCCACACTCTCGCTCGGCCCTTCCTTATTGAAAACGTGGGACAAGGAGCGAGATTAACGTCTCGCGAAGGAGAGCAGCAGGGGGGGGGGGAGGAGGCGTGTTGAAGGGTAAGGTAAGGAAGGGGGCGCTGGGCCAGACGAGGGCGAAGAAATGGAGCGGAGTGAATCAAACGATGGGTTTCCCCCTTATATCCCCATGGCAGGGATCCAAGGAACGACAAAAGGATTTCTCCGCCACCGTCAATTGATCCCCGACACTAATGATCCGTCCCTCTCCCAATAGAGGAGTGATATTGCGTTTCCACATCACGGCGGAGGGAGTGATTTAATGCGTGCGACACCTCGGGGGGATGAGGTGATCAAAAATATGCTGAAGGCGCTGAACAGAACCGACGTCCAATTAACACATTCTTTTCAGGCGGAGAGCTATAAATGTACACGAAATTGAGAATGGAGTACAATGAATAACTACTTATTCTGAACCAGGTTCTAACAGCAGAACACATGTGCTGTCAAACAGTACTCACATTTTTTAGGTGTTTCACTGCTTATATGCCAGTAAAATGACTTCATTAAAGTGACACTGGACTGAGAGTCAAAATAAGATATATTTACAAGATTTTAAACTATTCGGGACTAGCCACGGAGTTCCACTTTTACGGAGTCACCCGCAATGCACAATTGTGCGAAATTCCACAGAGAAAAATTTCATTCGAGGATGAAATTGCTTGACCGGGATCCCGGCCAAGGCGGATGAATATTTCTCTGTGGAATTTTGCATTAAATTACAAATTTTTACTCCTTTATTTTTTAAATGCTACGTTTGCTGATGAAATGATCAACTTTAAGAAATCAACATTAAAGTACATAATATTTAGATTTTTTCATGAGTATGTTTCTAATTACATTTGTCCAGCCATAGAAGCCGAATGCAGCGCAATTTGCATAAAAATAACGCATTTTTACTTCAATTAATTCGCCCATACTCTAAGAAATAGGCAGTAAGATTCCTTTAATATATTTGTATCCAATTTTATAGGACTTTTGTCTTCTAAAACAGTTTCTATTTGAAGCTTTATCACGCTCTTACGTTCAAATAGACGTTTTTCTGCAGTAACTTGGTCCATCTCCACAAGACCCCATGTTAAAAACGCCACTTTTCAACACAAACATGCCATACCTATACTGTGGTATGAGTAAACATAAAATCTTCAGATACAGTACAATATCTTGGAATTACCTTAATATCTGATATATCGGGGTGATTACACATACAGAACATATATGGCGCAGCATTGAAGAAAGTAGGTTTTGTTAAACTTATAAAAGGAAAGTCCTCGAATGAAAAAGTCAAAGAGAGATGCTACTTCGCTATGGTCAGGCTACACCTTGAATACGCTGCGAGAATTTGGGACTCTGGTAAAATAGATTTAACCGAAAAAATTAATAAAATACAAAGAAAAGCAGCACACTTCGTTGAAAACTGCTACGAGCGTACATATAGTGTCTCTCAACTTTAAGAGGGATTAAGGTGGGAGCCCCTAGAGACTCAGAGGCTACAAGCTAGGCTTAGGTTACTTGATAAATTCAGATCTGATATTTTTCCGAGCGACATAGAGAGTATTATCATGACTTCTCACCACACCTCTAGGTCTGACAGATGCGATAATATAAGAGAGATACACTGCCGAACAGAGAGGTACATAAACTCGTTCTTTCTGCGAACAATAACCGACCACAATAAAAATTGAGCGCCACTAAATACACTCCTATAATAGATGTCACCATTTCATCTCCAAAATACTTACACCTATACACAGATGGTGACCTAACATCCTCTGCCACACCCCCATGTGGCGGCTCACGGGGTATTAGGTAGATGTAGATGGAAAGTTGCGGAATTGTCCCAGTGGCAAAACCATTTATCAATAACAATGCAAAATACATATAATTTTTGATAATGCACTGTATCATTCATGTAATTTAAAGATATATAACTTAAGATGGCCATAATATTTTGATTAATTTTCACAAAAAACAGGCTTCAAATCTAAGCGTCATGATTCTATCCATATTTCCTTCGACGTATAAATTCTAGGCGTAGTTTGGAAATCAAAATCGGATTTTATACCTATGAGGTTAATTAAGTGTAAATATATGTGTGAAATGATCTCGAATGACTGCTTACTAGATCCATAAAACTAGACTTGGGATATCCGTTATATAAGCCTTCTTAAGCAATCGTTTGAACTGGTGTCATAGTTTAATCATCCTGCTGACGAAATAATCTTTAAGAAAAAAAGTTATATTTTTTCTCCAATACCAATTAGATCTAATAAATAATCTTCATAATATATTCTACAGAATGCTATTCATTACTGTTTATAAAATATGCAATTGAAATACTCTAATTGAGCATATTTGTGAATGAAATTTTGAGTCTTGCCTTTCAGTGGAATCAAGGCTTCTCAGAGAAATCACAGCCAAACACACTTTGTGGATATTCCGCCCATTTGTTCATCAGCTGATCTGTTTGGATGCAATGAGCCTATACTGGGGACTATTTACCCCTAGGACCCCTCCATGAATTGGGACGAAATGATGAATAATTCATGCTTCCCACTTCGCCAATTTACGTGACACTTACTTTCAATAATGCCGCAAGCGTTTAATAATACCTCAGAGTGATTTTGTGTTAAAGTGATATTCCACTCAATCCCTTTGACCAAGAGAAAACATTCAGAATGAAAAGGTGGGAGGCGTATGAAATGTAGAACAGCGAAATATGCCAGTGGCCACAGCTCACTACGACACTTCAATTAAATCAACGACAAATCAAGTCTCACGCCAATTACGCCAGCCAAACTGGCGATATGATTTGCAATTCGCAACATGTTTAATTGTTCCAGTTCCACCTGGAAAATAAACTTAATACTTGTATAATTTAGTCATAGTGTTCAAGTTTTCACAGACCCTTTAGTATGTTCACCATTTGCGGGTTACTGTTTTCGGGGAAAATATCATGGCTGACCGTGGCATCCCTGCAATCTGAGATAAAACGCGAGAATTAATAACTACCAGAGAACAATATTAAGTATACTACTCCATCAACAGTGATTGATAAAAAATGAGTGAATAAATATGATTTAGTTTAATTTTTGGCTATTTAGAAAGGCAAGAAAACACGAAAGTCGTTCAGGATATACGATGAGCGCCTTGACCACCTGTGAGAGTAAGAAGTGTCCAAAGTCATTCAACTGACTCAGCATGCTACGACACCTTTTATGATAACTTTGACCTGAATGTATGTTACTGCCATGAATATTGAACGAATACCTCAAATCACTAGTTTATGTGTTGTTTTCCCAATTGGTCACAAGAAATACAAAACAAATCCTGCGTTTTCGCCTCACTAAGTGCGGCTGTAATGTCGGAATCCGCCCTTTGGTTTTTCTTCCGTGATTAAAAACTTCTTTTTAAATGTTAATCTGGGACGCGCTGCCCTTTAGCATACCTTTCGGTCTCATTTCGTTTGTTTTACATGAAATATATATATGATAAAAAACTGGTTGATTCTTCCGTTGTCCGGGGTTTCCGCCGCGTTATTTCATCTTGAGGACAATATTTTGCCGGCCATCCTTCAGGCTTGGACCTGAGGAAGCCTGCAGGAAGGCCGGCGAAATATCGTCCTCAAGATGAAATAACGCGATGGAAACCACGGAAAACGGAAGAATCAACCTTCATCCAATCCCTGTGGAAGCCTGAATCACAACATAATACCAAACATCTCGAAATGTTTGCCGATCTAGATATATCTCATCAAAATCTTAGAGGATAGTGCTGAGAGTATATCCATGGCAGACATGAATACGTTTATAAACTGCCCCCAAGGGTGTACTCATGCCTGAGATACACATAATTGTCGTTCTTCCTTTGCAGAGTCTACACCTATATTTAATTTGAAGAGTAGAAAACAATAGGTGCAGAATAAATGATCTCCGGCACTTGGGACTCTGAAGATACGTGGACAGGAGACTTGACTGTTCCATTTTCCAAAGCGGTGTGACAAGGGGTTCCCTCGCCAAAGAAATACTGCGAAATAATGGACCTAATGCGTGCATAATGCCACCCACTTAGCCAGACCGAAAGAGGGCAATTCTCCGAGGAAATTTGCGAGTTTTTACATTAAGTCGCGCCTCCATAAAACCGTGCTCATTCATTGCGGGGACAATGAGTTATGCCGCCGGTCGGCGGGAGGTTTTTAAAACGCCCGGGAGTTGACGCAGCGGCAACCGCTGTGGGTAGATTTGGCCGTCGCGCACTCCCTTGCTCGCCATTAATTTTCCCTCCGGAGAAGGAAAAGTGCGCAGGTAAGCTCAGGAACAATTTTTTTTCCGAAAATACCCCATCAGACCGCAATAAAAAAATATGTACATGTACCATCTCCCAGCCCACAAAACTGTCATAAATTTTGGGACAGATAATTTAAAAAAAGAGGTAAAGAGGGAAGATCCAAAACCTTGACAGGGGTGATTTATTGCGAATGCTGATCTTTCAGAAAAATTAATAATTTTTTTGAATCGATCGTAAAAACGGAAGAATCCGTGTTGGAGCACCACTTATTCTTGCGAGATAATGTGGATGTTGCGGTGCTCTCCCCTTTTGGCCGCATCAGCGTGTTTTGAATGTATATTCTTTCAGTGAAAGTGATAAGGAGTTGGGAATGATTCCTATAGTTGCGGTGTCACTCGATAGCCAAGGACTTCTTTCAATTCTGATATCGAATGTCGCGAGGGTAAGTCTCAGTTACGTCACAGGACTAACAGTAATTGCACCACCATACCAATCCCTTGAGGTAGGCTTCAAAACATAGTTGGATTGCGGGCGGAGAAGATCAGCAAGATACGTGAAAAGCCGTCATGATAGTGTTGCTAGTATTTTTGACCTTTTACAAAAACTGAGATGGATATTGCTTTCAGACTTTTGCTGGAAAATTAGACTCAATCTTTTCCGTAAATTCAAAATGAATTAATTTTCCGACCAAGTTATCAATATGTTACGAACTCCTGCATACTACGGTAGATCAGTTCATTTTTATGGCGTATAGAGTGTCACACTTCACGGGAAATATTCACATACTGCTTCCTCGTTTGATGTCCTATCAACTACAAACACAGCATAAACCTTTCATTATGAAGAGAGTCATTTGAAACTTTCATAAGTTAGCAGTTTTAGAGAAATCTAAGGAGAATGAGAAAGGAGTTTAAGTTTGGAATAACTTCTCCGCTTCTACTGGGAGCGGGATTCTAGGGATCTGGATATTTGCTTCTGAAATTTCACTCATTTTCGTAATTAATGACAAAAATCCGTCGGCCAAACTAAAAAAAATGAAACTACCCACCACTTCACATTCAAACGATAAGCGATGAACTTTTAAAATCATCACTCAACATAGGAAAACCTATTTGTTAGAAAAGAGTTTTTAGTCTCTTATGGTACGCACACAGCTGATACACTTCCAAATCCCAAGCAAGGAGAGGAGTAGAAAATATTAGCTCCATGAAAGAAGATCATCTAAAACCCACAGGAGTGAAAAAACGACCGAGCTCTTTTCAACGTTTTTGCGACAGTGATCTTCCGCTCGGATTTCCGAGATAACTCCCGCCATTTTTCTGCAACACCCACCATCGCGAACTGTCCGTGATGAATGGCGCACATTGAGAGAGATGCCTTCTAAATCGGCCGGGAATCATTCTTTACCCTCCATCACTTAATTTTCACTCACGCTCACCCACCAAACTGTTCTTAAACCCACCCAGGTTATAACCAGCATATTTCTGCCACTCCCCGACGTTGACCTGTGCAATTTCCAATCATTTCCGCATCCTATAATTGAATGGAAGTCATTGAAATAGTCTAGGGTGAAACTCCTACATGTAAGACCGACTCATGATCTCTCTCAAAGAGATCCCTTTCGGAAAATGACGAGTCGTGCAAGTGATTGATTGAGGGTTCTGAAGAAAATTCCAACAAATGACTGCCCATGATGTTAAGAAGTTAATTTCATAGCTGAAGTAATTACATAGGATATAAAAAGATAAATAAATGAAGCCAATACATATCCAAAATTACATAAAGGCATTAAATACTAGCGAAATTCACATAAAGTAGCAAAAAATGAAAAGAAAAATGTGAGTTCTTTATTGTTCCCGATGAAAATATTTCTGTGCCATGGTTTTATTTAATTCTTTTTTCACTGATTTTTTTTATACTAGAGAAGATGAAATAACGCTTTCTTAATACAAGTAATGGTGGACGATTACTCATTCAGACAGGTTTTCCGAGTGATATAAAATGTTTTAGAAATTAACCTCGTTTTAAGGTAAACGGTAAAACGGTTATATTAAAAAAAAATAGTTTTTAGAAAATCGATTTGAGGAACTAATGGGTTATAAGAGTTATACACAAATATGACAAAGGAAGTTAGAATATTTCACTATTTATACCTTCATTTCGAATTTCCTGCCATTATTTGGGGTCGTAACAAGATCGGAAAAAACAGCGAATTAGAACGTGCACGGCGAAGTTTGACAACAAATGCAATTAATACGTTAAACCTAACAGACCATAAATAATAGGTTAGATCACAAGCATCAGAAGCCTCATAGAGCTAATGTGGCAGGAATCAATACCATCACACCCATATCTTAAATTATTCTAATCTTTTAGCTTAGGGGAAAAGCTAAAATATTGCAGCTAAAATATGGAGTTTTTTGAACAAATGACAGGACAATCATCACAAGCGTTAACCAAAATAAAGAATATGAGTCAATAGTATCTGGCTGATGGAACTCCCTCATGATTGCTCAATAAGGAATTGCACTTTCAAAGTTCCTCAGAGATTTATTTCGAGTGACCGGTATTAGTACAAGGTATCATCATCAGGCCTGATGACGATTCCTTGCACCGAGACCAAAGCATTTCCATTATGATCACAGAATACGACAGGATTGTTCTCCATTAATTCAGGCCCCAGGTCCATTAATTTTTGCACATGTTTGGCAATGTCCTGCCATAAATCATTAAGAAAATCCCGACAATTTGGTTTCTTACATGAAAATAAACGTACCGCAAAGGAATAAGGGAATTTCATAGATTCTACTAAGATAATCACCTCTCCATTAGCACTATTTCTGGCCCATTAGTGAGAAAAAAATTGTTTTGTCCCGGAGTGGGTTAGCTCAAAAGATCAAAACTCTAAGAAAATTATGAAAAAATTAGAGATAAAAAAGATGATAGGTAAAATAGAAAAGTAAACTCCTTCACAGTGTTACGGCAGCAAGACTTGTAGGCAGTAGTCGACACAAGTTTTGACGCAAAAGGTAAGGTGCATGGCAGGTTTTGGTAAAGACACGGGAAAGGGTAGATGAGAGCAAACAGTAGGCAACCTTGACAGCATGGATACACTTGTCCAGAAAGGACGGGAAAATATCGCGCTACGCGACAAAGTTTACGAGCCACTCGAAGTTACATAAAAATTCAGTGATAATTTTCGAAACCAAAAGTAGGAGCCACGGAGATATAGGTACTTGATACAAAAAATGAATATTTGAAAGCTAACACCCAAGATTTGCGACTTTGGCAAGCCAGGAGAACAAACGTGAAGGCTGCCTAATTCCACTGACGCAATTCCACAGGCACTTCCAGTATTATCGCACTTCTCGTTCTATTTTCCATAGATTTGACTCGTAAACCACTAACATTCTACTGACGAATATTACACAAACAAGGCGAGACTACGTACCTTGCCCCGCCTTTTGGAATGCCATATTTTTTATGTTGTTTGGAATGCCAAATGCTGCTGGGAAAATATAGCGGTCTGATTAAATGAGCTCTAGTTTTGCAGTAATAAACTATTTTTCATTCGCTGTTTTCAGCATGCCAAACATAAACTTAAGAGAACATGAGTACAGCATCAGTAATGATTGGAGCAATGGCTAGCGTGGACGATCCATTTACTGAATCTGGTAAGTTCATTACCCTATAGAGGAAACTTTTTCCGTCTCGATTCTGGTTATTTTCGTTAGTTTTCAAATTATTTTCAATCGCAGGTCTCACCAGACGGTGGATGGATCACGTTCTCTTGAGTTTATATTTGGCACGCTGAAAATAAAGAATGAAAATTAGTTTATTACAGCAAAACTAGAGCTCATTCAACCAAACCACGACGCATTCCCAACAGCATTTGGTATTCCGAACGACATAAAAAATATGGCATTAACAAAGGCGGAGCAAGGTACATAGGCTGCCCTAGTGAGACTGTTTCAGTATGCCAGCCTGAAGAATAGTATGTAGATGTAAGTACTAATCGGTAACAAACCGAATACCTTGCAAAAAATACCTTTTAAATCGCACTTTACCTCAAGCCCTTGAGCCAGCCCGTCACCCCAACTGGTGGCGGGGGCCGCTTCCCGAAACCCGAGGGCGATGTGGGATGCCTACCACGCAAACCAACCAGCAGCCCCCATCAAGGCCATTTCACGCTCACTCGCTTTCCTCTCAGTTTCCAATCCACACATTTTTCCTCGAAGCGCGTTAACTGATAGCCTTGGGCTGCGAGAAAGGCCGTATCATCTTCACCCAACTCTACGCGTAAAATGGAATAAACAAGAGGGAGGAGGGAGAATCTTGTTCACCGAAGAACTTCTTTTTCTCATTTTCTTTATTTTATGATGCTTCTACGTTAGCGTTGGGTTAGGAGGAACATGTATGGCATAAAAACCTCCGGTTAGAAAATATAGAAAATAAGTACCATGCATTCGTGTGGAGAGCTGTGCTTTGCGGTTTAGAGTCATAGACCACCGGAAAGATGAAATTACACAGAAGTTCAAGAAGATATTGAAACTTGGTGGTGAAGGAGAAGCTAACGATTAAAGGAACTTATAGGATCCGAAATGAGGAAGCTAAGAATAAGAGAATATTACAAGGAGACGGAGGAGAAGACAAGATTCAATTGGACAAGCCCCGATTTGGTCGGTTGGTATTCGGCTGAGGCTACCGACAGCTAGGGTCATTTGCGCCATTAATCTAGAATGATTACCAAAGGAATTAAGTGAGAATGGAGAGAAAATATGCGCCGAAAGCAGCCTGCTATTAACAAAAGCAACCCTAGGGTTTAACTCCCCATCTGACACATGGAGTACAGTATTTGTAAGCCACTCGAAGTAGGGATATACCTTAGTGAGGATCGGCATTTTACTGAAATATCTACACCAATGCCTGGATTCGGACATTGCTTGAGCACTGGCCCTCTAGAGTGAAGGCCAGTGCTCAAGCTGCAATACTAAGCGGGTTTACCGCAATACTGCCTAAATTTGAGATAATGAGTTTGCAAGGATTATAAAAAAGGGACAAGAAAATGAAAATACCCACATGGAAGACCGCTGGACAGATTGATAATCCCAGTCCAGTCGAACATTCCTAAGATTGGATGACTAAAATGATGATCATACTAATAAAAGGTTCGTAAGATACGAAGAAGATGGCTCATAGTAAAGGCATTACAAAATGCTGCTTACAGAATAGAAGCAGTGAAAAAAATCGATAAACCCAAAGTAATTAATTATCTTCACAGCGGTTATCAGCAAATAAACTAAAAGTAGACCTCCATTTTTTTATTCTAGACCGCTAAATCTACACGTAGACATGTAATGTGTGCCACTTGCGAATTTGGGCAAAAGTAGTCGCACAAGAGCATTATATGTCCAAATTCAAGGCTAATTTCGATATTCTGGCAGGAGAATCCACATGGTGGCAGGCCGCGGCACGCCTACACAAAAAATTTAACTCAAAAAAAGATAATGATAAAACACTATTTCCGTGTGAAATTGGGTCCACCAAACGAAGCATTTAAATACGCTCTAAGTACCACCGCCGTTATTTTCTAAACCCTCACGATTTTCTGATGAACTTATGTCGCAACCCAAAGGGTACGTGCGCCACAGGCTCCATTTTTAGCGGAAATAAAAGAAAATAGAAAAAATTGGGTACCATAAGTTACAGAACCAACTTTTGCACAGCCAGGGGAGAACAAAAAACTGAAAAGCAGTGATCAAATGAAAATAAGCATGGATGTAGCATGGTAATCTGACTTGGTC
Source organism: Ceriagrion tenellum (assembly GCA_963169105.1). NCBI lineage: Eukaryota > Metazoa > Arthropoda > Insecta > Odonata > Coenagrionidae > Ceriagrion > Ceriagrion tenellum. The sequence continues at coordinate 36,577,530 of OY720642.1, read as the reverse complement.
TACGGTTGTAGTGTAGGCTTAATGAAGGAAGATAGTTTCTACAACGATAGGATGAACAGATAATCTGAATTCGTTAGTCGACACTGATAACAGACCATCACAAAAATTGGGCGTAATGACGGCAATTTACGTTTAAAAAATGAGCCACGGATTTTTGATAGGGGTTTCCTGCTATTTTTCATATAAAATTGTCAGCGTCCAACACCAGATAAATCAAGGCCCTTTCACGTTTTTCTCTCATTCCATCCCTCTGACTAAATGACCTCATGCTTTTGAAATACATAAATCCACGGAATTAAATTCGCTCCCCGGACGAGGAAATAAATTTCGATTAGGCACAGCGATGATGTTTTCATCAAACCGAGCGGGATGGATTTATGGCCAGAGCTTTCTAACTTCACCCTCCACCCCTATGAACAGGAGTGCGGGAGAAGCTAAGGAAGAACACACCTGATGGTTAACAAAGCGATCTTATCTCTTATGCCGCCGCCGTCCATTTAACTCTCTAATCGAGTAAATGGCCCGAGCATTTGGGAAGACCTGCGGACGAGATAACTGCACATCCATGGGGAAATAGGAGGGAGCGAGGCTAGAAATCACAATGGTTTGGTCATCACAAATAGTCACATCATCATGGAAGAGTGACCAGGGGTTAAGATTACTGAGCGCCAAGAACGCCTATGCAGGAAGTAAAAAGCACTTATAATACATATATTTCAACACTTCTTCGATTGAAAACCATGATAGTACATGCCATACAAGCATTTTTGACTCTTATTGATGAACACAAATAAGTATGCAAGAAACTAGCACAAATTTAACTGCAAATCCATCTGAACTCCGCTTAAATCGCAGCGCAAAAAATGCTTTGCCTTCTTCAATGAATGCCTAATATGCAATGGAGATTATGCATAATAATAATTGTCAATGAGAATGGATATGCTAAACAGGGAGGTTAGGCATACAGAGTAGCAGACAGAAAAATAAAATACCATTTTTTCTGGGGAAAGATTAGCACTTTGAGAAATCCCAATTCCACCTATCCAATTTTCAAAATTATATGACGTCAAAATAAATGAGTTCTCGAACATACAAAATTTGAAAAGTAGTAATCGTAAGAGATTGGTCATTGACATAATTAGTTTATAACATGAAATTCCTCGAGCCTAGAGAAAGATTTTAACATACGTGTGAAAAAGTCAAGAATTACGGCATCTATCCTTGTAAAAGCCCTCAGCAGGAAAAACGCCCGCGTTATCAAGGGAACAATACGGTGAATGGAAGAAGAGTCGAGAAGATATTTTTGATGAATAGAAATTTGCTATGAGATTTGAGTCATGGAACTCCGCCTTCATGCCTATGAGCACCGAAAATATTCAGTTTACATCATAAGGGATGAGAGCATTGTTACTTGATCCAGATCTTCATCGCTTTATCACTATGCACCAATCCTCGGACATCTTTCAAGCCAGTACCCTCATAGAAATCCTTATACGGTATCCTGGCGGATCTATTAAGTATTAACCAACCACATTTCCGGGAAAAATTCTCGAAAATTTCGGGAAAGGGCATTTATTCCCCCCCTTCAAGTATCAACTGGAGAAGTCATTTCAAACCCTGTCCTATAATACAGCGTATCCTGAACAATCTCCATTTCCATTATCACCCCACCTCTACTTCAGCCAATCCCTCGGCAGACTTTGTAGCAAATTAAAATGATCTTAACGACGTAAAAACCTAGTGCTTTGACTGGAGGCTTTAGCTATAAAAACCCACGTTCTTTCGTTCACTGCTCCAAAAATCACAAGGAAATCATGATCTGCAGTAGGTGAGGTTGTATTAAATCTAATTACATGTTAACATATCAGCATACAGATTTGTGGCCGGGGGTTTTATGGTACATCCGGAGTAGGATTAAAGGTAAAATGCTAATTTTTATCTAGTTTAGCGACTCATCAAGTGAATCAACGGCACTTGGAACCAAGAGCAAAAATGTAAAATCCGCGAAATAAAAATAGAAGATGTGTTCGTTCAATAACAGCTAAGAGCGAAAAAAGAGTGTATGATAGCTATTCTTACTATCCGGCAAGCGGTCACTGGGAAGCGTAGGAGGAGTCAGATCCATCGAAGAAAACTAGAGGAAATGCGGCACACATTGAGTTGTAAGGGAGAAAGGAAGGAAGCAGACATTGTAACAGTTTTTCCATTGTTGTTGTGACCCATCGGAAGCTGGACTTTAAGCATCTATCAGTGTATCTATCTTCATTTTCCGCTTCTATCTGCAATTCAGATCTAATGATCTAATATGGGGATTACAATATCCGCCCAGTTATATCTTATGGTCACCTGATCTGATTTATTTTACAAGTAGCCCACGAATAAACTATGTATTTTGAGAACTTCATGCATCAAATCTTTCTGGGCTGGCTCTCAGATACTCGCAGCGCATTTGAAATGTTGTCTAGCCTATTTAGTCTCGCCGCTGACTCCACAAATTTTTTCATGGCTGGTTTTTATTCTTTTAGTGCCAAAATGAGCAGGTATATTCGAAAAATACTACACCTTTTTAAATAAAATGTGCCTTGTTAGTTTAATATTTATAAAAAATTAATAAAAATATTTTAAGGCCTAATTGTTTTATGTAGTCTCTCTAAAATTAATTTATAAAAACAGCCGATAGTTTGGCCCGTGAGATTCTTAGCACACACCCCAGGGGCCGAAATTTCTGCCCTCTTCTATCGGCACTCAAATGGATAATATGCATTTTAATGAATATAAGATGTATTTTGGGCAAACGAAAAATAAATTGAAGCAGAAATAAATACCATGAAAAGCTCCGTGTACACAGAATACAAAACAGCCACCCGAATTTAAATACAATTTTTTATAGGCGCCCAAAAATTTATAGGACGATGAAGCGCATATTTGGAAAGAGAACTGAAGGGGCTAAACAGGTGAAAGCAGTGTCTCTCTTTCACATCAGCTTCTGGCGATGTTCTGGACTTCTTTCTGCTCGCTTGTGACTGACGCCGCCACCCGTGGCGGGCTTCCGGCAGTTCAATCAAGGTTCCATCACCATCCTCGAGGTATGACTCACTCCCTCCAAAGATATGGGGTTACTTCCTCATCTTCCCCTTTAATGCCCTTGCGGTCGTTTCCACAGCACATCGTTAATATAACCATCGTGATAATCATTATAACCCCCCTCCTGACTTTGGTGGCCACCCCTGAGCCAGGGGCGGCAGACTAACCAGTAGCATGTTCCTTCTTTGGCTCGCTTCTCCAGCATTACAGCATTAATCATAAGACTGTCAGATTATGCGCACCCCCTGCCATAATCACAGTCTTCAAACACCCCATTCCCATTTTTGGGATCATGAATTTTCCCCTAATATCATGGAGATGTCGTGTATTATTAAATTTGGTGTTTCAGTAAAACATGCCTCCCCAGCTGTCAGGTTATCACCTCCAGTAGGAGTAATAAAGTATAATACTCCTACTGGAGGTGATACCCCGAAGAATTGCGGATAAAGTTATTTAATAAGTTTAATTTATTAAATATTTTTTGACTCTAGGATTAAAGTTTTTTATAAAGTAAATGTATGATTTTACGCAATGCCCACAAAATGGTTGCCCATTATTTTCATCCTAGCTTACAACCCATAACTAGCAGGAAATAATGAAAAAGGTGGCCCCGATACAAATGATCATGCATCTTCAAAGGATATGGCCATGTACTTGAGAATTCAGTCGGATCTATTAGATAAATTATGGAACACGAAGAGACTTCATTCCAGTTAGTAAAAAATGCAATATAAATTCAACTAAATTTTCCAAGGAGCGAACGATGAATCAAAATTTACTTGAACCATCGAGCAAGGTGAGTATTGAAGTAAAATTTAGATTAATAACGGAGAAATCAGAAAAAACTGAGATTTGTAACGTGAAGGATATGGATAAAATTTACGATTCTGCGAGCTCCAATAAGTAACTTCAGGCCTGTCTCACTCTTTTCTAATGAGTGAACCACCATTTTGTAAACTCACACCCTCCGTGATTAGGATCAGCGTTAAGTTATTAAAGCTCTCCGCCATCCGGAACGGAAAAATGAATATGTTAATTGCTGTGGACAAATTGAAAAGTATACTTTATTATGATATAGCAAAATGAAAAGGACCTCACAATATACATTCGGGAAAGCGACGGTGAAGACGACGATAGATACGAGATTCTAATATGTGAAGGTATCTCTGTAGTAGTATGGCTCTAAAACTGTACACTAACCAATCATAAGAAAACAGAATAGGAGCCGATGAAAAGAGACTTTGAGAAGCTTTGCAGGCTATGAAGAAATACAAAAAGCGGGAAGAGGCACATATAATAGGAGTGTGAGCGAAAATTGATAAGGATAGAGGACGGAGGCCTAATCATTTAGGGTGGAAGAAAACTGTAACACTAAATCAGATGTTGTAAAACAGTGAAGTAATTCCAGATAATATTACCGCAAAATGTAGCTATTGATAGGTAGGATAGGAGAGTATAACGTGCAGATAAAAAGCAAATGGGATTTCAATATGAAAAAGTTTCTTCTGACTCCTAGCCCAATATCTTCTGGCTACGAAGAGCAGCATACAAACATCTGAACAACGGACTAACAGCACGCGGTTCATATTGATCACGTATCGAACGAAATTATAAAGTAATATCGGTTGTGTTTAGCTAGATGCTCCAAAATATCCAAGTGAAACTTTGATCGCTAGGATTTACCGTATATCAGCGTAGGGATCAACTGAAAAAACGTATGCAGAGGAATGAAGCAAATGGTTCAGAGTGACATCTAAAGCCAAGCCGAAAGATAATGGTGGTTTTCGAATGAAGAAACACAATTCAATTCCACACAGCGCACACAAAGCTGTCCTGATGGAAGGGAATTTTGTTTCGCAGTGTTTTCAGTAATTGCACTTTGGTAATCCCCACGTCCAAAAACCATTTAAACACCGTGATCACCAATCACCGAGAGCAAATACGACCACGAAACGACAAGCCATTCATGACTCCAGGGGATATTTCTATCTTTTGCGTTGGACTTTCGGCACGTCGATCAGCAGATTAAACAGTTTGAACACGCCTTTTAGGCTTTGCGTTGACGTGTAGCTCTGCAGGCGGAAAAAATGGGTATGTCATAGGGTGTTAGGAAACCAATCACCAAGTGAAAAGGGGGTTATATTGTACTATGGCGACTTGTGCAATTGCCTTCCATCCCAAGGGGAACACGCTTGGATTCCGGCAGTGGGAGAGATTTTTAAGCGAAACCTCCCTTCTTACTCAGGGATTTAGTTGAGAGTACTTTTTTAAAATTTTAACTTTTGAAATTCATCCCCTCCATGGGACAATAAAGGGTGTGGATACCTCAGCTTAAAAGCCCATTTTAAAGTCGTCGGGTACTATATCGCATTTTTGGCAAAGCTATATAATATTTTTTTCACCGCTGCTCACCAGAAAGCTAATAAAACACGCAAGACCTCGGCCTAAAACAGCACTATCTATCTATGCGGGAAATCCTTCGGAAGCGGCACCGCGCATGTTGGACATATCAAAACAGGATTATTTCGTCTAGCACGATACTCAGCCCCTTTAAGGTAAGAATAGGCTTAATCCGACGCTGGGTTTCTCTCAAGCAATTCCTATATTCCTCAATAATCCTCTCCACTTTGACCGTCATATATCGATAGCCACCTCACATGGTAACCAACCATTTCCTTCGTTTTAAGTCTAGTGTACTTGGTAAAAGTGATGATTTCAGGCGTAACTTTGCGGAATAACTTCATGACAACGGTGGTAACATCATCATAACCTGATGATGTGGCAAAGCGACGGAAACCCGGGTCGTGAAAATTAAAATCTCATGTGGAAATTAAGAAGTGTTTCAAAATTTAATCTCGTTTACTAATTTTCCCCTCAAAGCGACCTAGCAGTATCCCGCAGGATAGTAAATAGATGTAGTTGGGGATTATGTGGAAGTCAAAAAACTCACTTTCCATACTTTTCAAAAATATAATTAATCAGTATCGTGTCAACACAGTAAGTGGCTTGGAGGAGATTGTGCTAATGGTCTTTGCGAACGGAGGATAAGAGCGAATGGCCGTAACATTCTCATTGTCCGCGATTTTTGCCATGTTCCTCCTTTCAGATTGTTAAGTTGCCATAAAACTGGAACAGCTATTGCACGAAAATGATTTACGGAACAGTATTTTCTCTTTAGCGAAGGAATAGCGAAAATTCTCCGCGACGTATTGAAAGCACGTATTGGATCAGGTGGTACTATAGACTAAAATACACGTCATAAAATGTTAAAGAAGAAATGTTCCTATGCTTCAAATAAAACGCTATTCGATCCACCCGATAATCAGCCCTATCATCGACAGGAACTCGCAATGTTTCAAGGAGTATGTCTTTCTAAATTGGATTGAGTTAAAGTTTCAATGCACAGTAAAATGGACAGGAAGTAAAAATGTATTTAACCTAACAAATGACCGACCTTCTGCCTTGTAAATGCACAGCTAAACCATATATTATCAAAGAATTATATAGATGGAACCACACGGAACGACAGGTCAGAAGAATATTTCTATACCATTCCCTGCCAGCCAGTGTAGAGCGTGAGGCAGGGGTGTTAAGACAAACCAAAGAAGGGGAAGGAATAGGACAAGGGGAGGAGAAGAAAATGATTCATTGTACCCTAACAATGTATTATAAGCTAGTATAACACTGTTTTCACCATAAACACTAACTGTGGCCAGAAAAGAATTTTGAAAAAGATACCGATCATTTCAGCTGTGTTTTTCTCCTCTTTTTTCCCCTCCATTAGCTCAAGAGATTCAGAGCGGGATTCAAAAAGAACTTGTGTTTCCTCGAAACTCATCTGGAGCGGTATTATGGTTTCTTATTTCGCATTTTGTTGTAGTTATCACAAACGAAAGTCGCTTTTAATTGGCAATTATTAGAGTTCCTGTCCTTATATCACAAATCATTAATTAGCACCACTGATTTATAGAACATGAAAATATTTTGATCATGATTTTTGCGCTCTAAGGGGTTGTACGTAAAAATACTTGTTGAGATAATACGAGCTCACGCGTTACAGAGAACCGAGATTTTACCCCCGATATGACATTTTTAATAAATCTATGTCTGGAGTGTAGCCTCGAAATCTCTAATGGCTCACATCCTAGTCCTTCCAAAAGTTATGCCAACTTTTACGTAGACATATAATCGAGTTGAAGAGTTAAACAGTACATGCCCTGTTAACAACCCCAAGTCGCCGTGATTAAGAATCAGTAACTGGGAGAGCCATCAAAATGATATATTAAAACTTCGCTACTGGGTTTCTGAGCGAGATTTAAAGAAAAAGCCGCAAACATAAATAACAAGCAATTTCCTTCTCCAAACAAATGATCGTGAAAAGTGATCACGTGACCTGGTATTGGAAGGCGGTGACCAAATTACTCATAGCCATCCGACCTCTTGATCAAGGGGCGGAAATCGATTTTCATTGTTTTCTCTCATCTTCCACCAAACTGCTCGTTTTGACATTGCTATGGTTACCAACAGTTCCGATAGAAACCAGTTAAAAAACTAGAATGATACCGGAATCCCTTCAAAATTCCGACCACAAAAAATAAAGAGATGAGAAAAATCAGAGCATCACGCGAAAAATGAAAAGATACCTCTGGGCCCTATAAAGAGCTAGTGTATTTTCCGCCAATTTGATGACGTGGGGTGAAATTTACACTAGCGGGCTGCAGAAAAATTAAAAGGGAGGTTTACTCACTTTCCGTGAGTTATGGCAGTCAATTTCATTGGAAAATGAACAAGGGAAAAGCCATGAAGTACGGTTGAACAAAATTCGCCCGATATTTTTTCATGTGAAATAGTAGACAAACTGAAGAATTGGCAACTGGACTATTTCTAGCTTCAGCCGGAATTACCTCGGCAGCATGCGATACGATTAAAACCTTCACTTCCGACGGGATACCGGGGGCTTCCCTCTTTCTCGAATGCGCTTTTTACTTCGTAGCATAGAAACTGAGTTGCTCGTTTCAGAGAGGATCTCCAATTTCCCGGGTTTTTGCTCATTCCGTTTCCGGCATATTGGGAGATTTTGACATAGAACAATTCTATTTAGAATGCACGGAAACTAAGTTACCCTCGAAAATAATTATTTTTGTTTAACGAAAATCATGACTAAAGATTTTTAAAGTGCAATGTTAAAAAACAATACATCAAGAAACAAGATACTTCTCTGGATGCTCTGTCAGTTATGGCAGCGTTCACAATATATATCTCGTCGTCAACACCAAAACTAGTCCATCTCTGATATTGGTACAAGTAGGTCCACAAGTAGGTCCAATTGGTACAAGTAGTAGTAACACAATAGACGTAAGAAAATATTGTCGATTGCATTCATAACTGTTTCTCATCCTGTAGCGACGAACAACTTAACTCCCATGTAATTTTGTAATTCAAGCAAATTAAGTTAATCTAAGTTAATCTCAAATATATTTGCGTCTAGTTTGCTATGGATATTTATTTTTGACACTCTGAAAATAAGCTTGCTAAATGTTGAATTTATTATAATTACTGAAATTTGGAGGAGATCTTTCTAACTTAAACGTCTCAACGCTCAGCTGAAGTATAAAGCCCTAACATATATTAATCAATAAACAGTATAACATTTATAAATATTCTTGCATATACAAGGCGTTTATGTTGATTTGGTGAGTTTATTCATCAGTGGATGGAAGGAGAACTTTGCTCACCATTTCCAGTCTTCGACTAATTGCATAGATATCCATACTTATATACCCACTTTTCGTACAACCTATGTCAGCTTTCTCTGAAATAACCGAAAAAATTGATCTCTATTAATTCGATGTAGTTAGTTTTATTTGTATTACGCAAAATTTGATGCAAATACTGACCGGATACGGAAGCTTTAGATTTATCTAAATAAAATTAGAAATTCAATATAACAAACACCTGAGGGTGAGGAGCTATTTTCGCGGTAAACCGTATCGAAGAAGGTAAAACGCCCCGGATGTTGAATGAAATTAAAATATACGCATCTCGCCGCCTTGCTTGAAGAGTTATTCGACGACATCTGGGATATTAGACGTCAAAATGAGACAACTCTTCACTAACAGCGCAGCAGTCGACAACTACAGCTATAAATTTGCTTAATTATCTAAATATTTTGCAACAAAACTTTGCGGCTCAAAAGGCATGCCACCACTGAAGGCGGTGTTCATTAATCAAAAGAACAAAAAGGAGGAATTACGTAATTATTTTTTCTCACGTCGCGGTTGAACTTTATTTTTTAGTTATTAAACAAAAGGTCACAATCCAAGCTTCAGAGCCGAACGGAATCAAGGAGAGTGTTTCGTTTCCTTTTTAGGTGGTGACCACAACAGTGTCAACTAAACACGGGCTGTTTTACGCGATCCTTCGGTCAGCACTGAAATAAGTACTTAAATCAGCGCAGGAAACTTGGAACATTAGACGAATTCGATACTTCGGGGCCTTTGCATACCAAATTGTGCACAGTGATACAGTCCTGGCGTTTGTAGACCGAAGCTCTCTACATAAACTGCTCCATAATGTTTTACATTGCGTACAAAGTTATTCACAAAACATTCTTAACACACTCCAGTAAACCATTTATGCAAGTAGCAAGACATATAGCTTCGATCACTGCTCTCACAAGACTCCCATGATGACTTTTTTATTTAAGTTCCACTATGATAATTTTAAAAGGTATTTAATGACAACCTTGCTCAAAACTGTTTTATTAGCGCGTGAAACGTTGGATGATAAAAATGATGAAAGGATTTCCAGATAAATTATTGAATCCCTGGATTTCTGTTCCTCTCCACCAGAAAAAGTAAAAACAAAGTTTATAGAAAAACTTGGATTAAAACAGAAGCTTGTTTACATATTAAAACTTAAGAGTTCTTAAGCGATAAAGCGTAAGTCCAGCGGTTTTATTGTAGCAAGATCTGAAAGAAAGAGGAAATTAATGAGTAAAGGATATATTTGGTGCTTGCACATACTATTCAACTTTCCTTGAAAATACTTTATGCCATTTGTGACACACATAATAATAAAATAATTAATTATTATAAATCAGTAGTATACTAAATTTTACGTTTCACGGAACCTTTAGGAGTGTTAAAAATTTTATGGAACCCTTCCCCTAACTAAAATAAAGTATTCCAAAATATTCTTGGAATTAGATATAATTAATAAAAACATGAAAAATATTCTAGTACAAGGAGTAATCAGTAGATAATACAAATTAACAAATACAAAATTTTGTGGAACCCTGGTGAAGGTTGTTTCAAGGGCTCTAAGGGACACATTTTGGATACCACTGTCATAAATAAGATACGTGGTTAATCGAAAAAATGGAAAAAGATATTGCTACAAGATTAAATGCTATAAAAATTTTTGTCATAAAGTGAGCATAGTGTAGACGAAAGTAACTTTCTCTTAAACTAGCACAGAAGATAAGAGTTTCAATATTTCCACAAAATGGCTTCAGGAACATAAAATGCAGATGAGGAGCCTAATTTGTGCAATAAAAAGTCCTTGCCCGTACGCACTCGTTAGATAAGATATTTAATTAGCAAGAGAATCGTAAAATCCTCCCTACCCATAAAAAACCACTAATTATAATTAAATGCGGAACTTGAATGAAAACCTTCATACTTTTACATCTTCTCGAGGTACAGGTAAAATAGCCTAAAAAGTTACTGGGTAAATAAAACGTAGCCAGCCCATTTAAGATGGCGTAAGAAACAGTACAAGAGGATGAAGAGGAGTAACATGTAAATGGAAATATAGAACATTCGAATCTGGCGTAGGTTTTTGCGGCGTTCAGGTTCACAGTTAGGCAGGATTCCGGGTTTCGTCCGCGTTGGCATTATTCGTTATGGCGACGTTTCAATTACAATGCAGGTCCTTCACGACGTTTCAACTACAATGCAGCATCTTCATGACGTTTCACCTACTATTCAGCTTCAGAAGACTTCAGCTTGGCCTGAGAACGCCTACGGCATAGTAGGTGAATCGTCGCCATCAAGGATGATGCTAACGCGGACGAAACCTGGAAACCTGTCTAACTTGAAAATGTGAAGTTGTATTCGGAATTTTCATAACGGCAGATCATTATTTCGTAAAACCTATGAGAATACAACAATCTCATAGAAATATTTTGCAAGACTTTGATAAACCCCTGCCATGCGTGCATAAACCCAGAACTATGAAAGTCTCCAAGTCTTAAGGTACAGCATTTCGACAGTTAATTAATGAATATAGCAAAGTCGATGAGCGATACTGTTGACATTGAACTAACTTAATCCTGATAATGTCAAATATTACATTTTTCCACCTAGGCAAAAGGAACGCCGTGGTCCGAAGGTTCACCGCTCGCTTAGCTCCAAAACCGAACTCAATTCCAGTGCCGTTCGTAGCCCGCCTAAGTCTAGTAGACTAAAGCAACGCCTTAGAAAAAGTCGTCTCAAAGAATTGGAACGACGAGGAGGAAAACTCTTTTTGTTTCTCTCATAACTGAAGCTTTATTAATTAGCTATTAAAACCGCATTCTGGGAAGACAGAAGGTTGAGTTAGATATAACGTCTGATTAAATTCGACAAATTTTGCCCCATGATAAATAAAATGTCTCATATTTACGATGATTGCAAAATATCATGTACACACCAGTGTATTTTTCGAGATACTTCCTTCATACCTACAGCCATTTTCCTTGAGGAAAGTTACGAGTATACTAAAAAAATCTCTTCATTCCAAGATTAATAAATTTTCTATGCATGGCTCCTAATCAACTTTAAATTTCGTGAATCTCATTAATTATCAATTATATTGAAAAATGCAGCAATTATTGATCTTAATAAATTTAACAGAACCGCGAAAAATCTTCGGGTGGGAAGGTGTGTTTAGCAAACGGCGTGAAAAAATGAATAAATCTAAATCCTTATGTGTGCATGTGTAGTTAATCACAGATGATGGAAGCAGTTAAAACAGGTTTTGCAATCATGTGGTGTTTTCATGCAATGTTTCTTCAAATTGAATGTTGGCAACTTCATTATTCATACAGTTGCTAAAATTTATGTAGCAATTTTGGCTATAGTTTCCGTTAATACTAGGAAAAAAATACGGCTTAAACTGCCTTAATCTGTCAGCTGAGGAATAGAGACAGAGAGAGGATCGATTAGGGGGCAGATAAAAATAAGAAGAAACTAGGAAGACGATCCAGACGGAAAGAATGGAAGATGGAAAAAAATGAAAGATTTGTTCCGCACGGATCGTTAGGACCACCTTCTTCATCTCTCCCTTATCTCTTCCGCCCCTCCCTCCCCTTTCTCCCTGCCAACCAACACCCCTCTTCCCCCCCACCACAACACCCACACTCCCTCATAAGCCTCATGCATAGGCGCACCCGTGCGAACGGCCCGCGTATTTATAATTCCCCACGTTAAGGTGCGCCCAGATGGCTCCATTCTTGGAATTAAAGGAAGCTTGAAACTACATAGCATTAAGGACGAGAGGAAGCCGAAGAGAGAAAAACGAAACGGACGTCTTGCATCTGACGGGCTTCGCGGGGATAAGATGAGCCGGTGAAGGATTCCTTCTTATCCTCAAGAAGCACGGAGAAAAAAGATTTATATCCAGCTTGAATAAGTACAAGGAAATATATTGTATGAGGTAAGACCCGCATTTCACGCAGCTAAGATCTTATTCAAGATAATTAGGGTATTTGATACTCTATTGTTTTCTCGCGCATACCAGAGAGCCGTAATCTATCATAGCACTCTTATAAATGGGTGAGATTAGAGCCATATTAATCATTGTGCTACTTCTACAATCATACACAATGAAATTCACACTAATTACAGACCATGTGATATATAGAGTGATTGAAACTGGTTCATAGAGTATATGAGGCGATATTTATATTAAACCGATCATGCATAGGTATATGCTAATTATTCATGAACATATTATCGATTTCCGGAGTGAATCGTATGCCCAATAAATGTTTACACTGAAGGCTATAATACTCTAAAATGTATACCTTTCGGACCGCCGTAAAGCACAAACGTCACTTATTTCAATTAATGCTCAATAGCAGGGCAAGTAAAAAGCTAATTACTCGATAACTTAGAAACTATGAATACCTTACGATTTTAAAGTTAATGCAATGGATAGCCTTAACTATTTCCGAGTCATAATTTTGAGTTTTAATACATTTTTATCTGTAACAAAAGATAGAATAACATTCGGCATTTATTGATGAGAAACTACCCTTAACCCACTTTTACTAATAAAATATTTTTAGTTTTTTAAGGTTAAAAAGTTTGGAGGTTGAAAATTAGAAAAGGACATGGCATTGCGTTATAATTTCCCAAAATTCTAGATTGCGTCGCAAGTTCAAAGAGATTTCAAAGTCAATGTTCCAAACGGGTCTAGGCAAGGTGAATTTACTCACAATGGAATCTTAAGGCCTAAACTTCAGAAATTATACTTCTGAAGGTAAAATTTCCTTCAAAAAATGTACGATACATCAACTGTTCCTAAAATGTCATAAAATTATCCCTTTAACATCAATAAAATGCTGAAAATAACCAAGTATTTATTTCTCCAAGTATTATAAAAAATCATATGTTTGACATAATTTGGTCAAACGGGATCCGGTAATTTAATAATTTGTGGAAAAGTACTATTTTATTCATCATGGAAAACGAATACTCCCATCAGATCCAGAGATAAACAAATGTGAAATTATTTATAAATGACAATTAAACTATGTAAGACAACCAAAAAACCATTGAAATCTAAATAATATCGTAAAGATTTTGATTGGACATTGTTATAAATAAAAGGAGATAAAAGAGACCATTCTGATACCATGAAAGGTGGAAGGATTATCAAATATGAGACACAAAATGTGGGCAGAGTTAAAGTAGTACATTTCAAATTCAACATGAAATTCATTAAGCCTACAGAAAACCTAGATGTTGTAAAACATTATCAGTAGACTTAGAGACTACGCCGGATGGTGACGTCCTGAGGAAAAATCTAGGATCTAGGTTGTGTGTGTGATATATTCAACGTGAAATCACGAAATTATTGTTTTAATTTTAATATGAATATCAAGCGCTGCTAAGTTATCTCAGGGACAGCAAAACTTTTATACACAAAATAGCGCTACTAAAACGAAAGGTTACGAACTGTTAAAACGAAATACATAACGTGAGAGGAAACGTCAAAACTGAAAAAAGCTGTATGACTGTAACACGACTGTATTTATAAAAAATAAACCCTAAGTAGCACTCTCCTACTTTATAGTCTGACCTCACATTGTTATCTTGACAGATTTTGGCCACGCGAGGCGTCCGGGCAAACCCACGTGGTTCTGATTTCAGCTGGGATGAGTTTCATGACTGGGATGACATTCCTGATGTGAAATCAACCTCGTGCCACATACACTTGTGGTGGCTTATACGGTATTTCCTAGATGTAAAACCCTTATTAGGTAACTTGAATCAACGTTTACCAATTTTATTCAAGAAAAACCCGTGAAAACGTATTCCTCGTGAATAACTGCAGTTATGTGGTCAAAGAAGATAGAACTAAAAACCAGAAACAGCGAAAAATTTTGCGTGGTACGTGGCACTCTATAGATTGGAAGCATGGGCCATTGGAAAAGCTGACCAGAAAAAAACTAGAAGCCTTCGAGACCTGGTGCTAGAGGAGGATTCTGAACATTAGATGAACCGACAAAATAAGAAATGATGAAGTATACAGAAGAGTATAAGAGGGAAGTACCATATGGAAAACGGTATAGTTAAAAAAGAACAGGATGGAATTGACACACCCTGAGACTCAACGGGTTTATGAAGAACATAATTGAAGGCAAATTGAGAATGCAAAGTCCCCAGAGGAAGATCCAGGAATAAGATCATGGACCAAATAAAGAAGACAGTACACAGGGAAAGATACCAGGAGATAAGGGAATTAGCATTATATAGGAAGGGTGGAGGGCTGCAGTCAATCAATCTTAGGATTGAACGACCAATGATGAACAGCAGTTCAAAGGAAGTCAAACCACAAGTGATCGTTCCAGAAATAGGTTAAACTGCATATCAATCCAAGAAAGGGTAATGCAATGAGTCTTAGAACCTCATACTGCCGAACCTAGGGTCTATCAGGCAAACTTGGGATGAATTTCTCAGCTTGTACCTCGAGTCCTTCAATCCATCTCATAATGAAATCGAAGATATGATCCTTTCTGTGCCACCTCTGTCCCTTTCTCCCACATGCCTACCTCTTTCCGCTATCAAAAACAAACAATCTCTCTGATGAATTCTCCTGAAGGGTTTATTTTTCTCCTCTTTTTATGGCCATCACTCCGAGAACCGCCATCCAGCTCTCCAGTCTCTCCTTTCCCTTACTCACCGTCTCTCTCTCTCTCTCTCTCTCTCTCTCTCTCTCTCTCTCTCCAGCCCTCTGTTTATTTATACGAACACACATTTTTATATTTTTCTCTTCATTCCACCCACCACTCATCTCACACTCTTAAAAATCTGACGCGATCCCTCCTACGCTTCGGCCTCGATGGAAATTCCCACCCCCCTCCCATCTTTTCCTCTCGCTCCAGTGCCATCTCATCAACTCTCGTGGCATTGGAAGGGGAAGGAATGGTGGAGGAAAAATAAAATGGAAAGATATCGAGAGGAGGCGTTTTTTTATTTATCCTTCATCCCTACCCCCATATCCCTCCTCTCTTTCGTCGAGATAACGAAATAAAAGCGGTTTTCCGTTTGCTCTTTTGTCTCGTCTTCAGAAGGAGGTAGCTAATGCGTATCTAAAAGACGAAGGGACGCTCGACTGCAAGATGATGGTATTAAGGCAGGGAAATAAATGAAAAAGAAAAAGTATTTTTGCAGAGGAATAAATGTTTAATTCTTTCATTCAAGGCAGTAAAATGGAAGGAAAATATCATTAAAACAATGGCTGAAGGAGAGAATACTAAAAATATTAAATAAGGCAATTTCTGGAATAACAATAGTTGGGTGATTCCCGACCTCCAACTAACTGCGCACACTGAGTAGCCCATATACCCTGGGAATCCTTAACAGATGGATCACGTTCATGAAGGGAATATGCTTGCCACACATCTGCAACTATTTTAAGTTTCTCGTAAACCCACAAAACAACATCCCCGTGCTCTCAAGAGGCACATGTTTTGGAGCACAGGAAGGGAACCGCAAGACCTATTTACTGACATTAGCGGAACTCCTGTACCATATCTTTAGCCGAGGAAGTCGTCTGCTCAAAACTTATTATATTCAAACAAAAATACTTAAAGGTTATATTGGCATATTTTCTCACCTCAGACGCAATATTATTACGTCAGTTTACTTTGGGCGTAGGGCAACATTAGGATGATAAAAAAAGAAACGGGACGTTGAAAATGGAAAGCGTTCTTTCATTTCTGCTATAAAATAGCAATAATACCCATTTCACAAAATTCTGGGCAAACATTGGAAACCATAGCATTATAAACCAAAATAGACAAAAGTATAAACTTTAACTACATGAATGATCCTGAAGGCAATAATATTTTTAAAAATTACCCACATATATGAGTAAGTGAAGCCAAAACAAGCTTAAAGCCTTAATCAGGAAAAAGAGGAAGATCTGTGCGTTGCATGGGAAATTAGCGGCGAAACTACAATCATGCCATTGTACAAAACTGGCTGTAATATTTGGTTTTATTCAGACAAAGAGCGTTGCTACCAATCTATGAATCGTGGACGTATGACCACAACGCTGACACATTTCAAGAGAAAAGTAGAAAAGATTGGGCAATTTGAAGTCAATTTATGTAACAATTTTTTTATTCGGAGGTCAAATAGTGATACTCGAATTAAAATTTTTGAGACGAATTTATCCTTCCTAGATAATTCAACTGTCTTCTCGTAACTGTCATTTCATTGCACAAGCCTGTACTTTCCTTCACATTATCATTCCCTAGCTTCTCCAACGTTATTGGTATATCACTGTGAGATTTTTTTCCCTGGAACCTCTAAATCTATCTCTTCCAGTTGCTACTCCTGTTCCACTACTCCTGTCCTGCTACTTCCTGTTCCAGTTTCAAGTCATTGTCTTCCAGTTGCACGTTGGGACGTGTACGAGCTATTACGCTTTACTTTATTATGTTCGCTTTTACGCATACAAGCATGGAAAACTACTAATCAGTCCAATTCATGACGCCTCAGTGTAATAATACATAGAAGGTGCAATGCTTTTGAAACGCGTTGATGACATAATAGAAGAATTGCGTATGAAAACAATAGAGGAGAAAGTTGTCCATAGTAACTATGGATGTAGTGATTTCTTCAGGCATAATCTGCATTTAAGAATAGAAGTAAAACGCACAATTACTATAAACTACGTTTTACCTAGGCCATTAGAAATATTTCATACGACATAACCTAGGAAAAGCACGACAAATTACAGAGGAAATAATATTTCAAATTGAAATGCCAAGTACTCAATCCTCACTCTAGGTATAGCAATGGCTGAAATCAAAGAGCAACTTATCTAACCAGAATTTAAATTTATCTCCCTTTTCCCTTTGGCCATCACTCCAGCAGAGGAGCAACTTGGACCAAAAGAGGATAGGATTTTAAAAAAATAGACCAGAATGTGCAATAGGATAGCGTTGAGTGCTCAAAATTACTGTGATGTTCAACAAAAAGTAGCATTTAATTTATTTAATTACACTAAAATTAAAATGATTGCTGCGAAAGAAACCTAAGCAAAATAAAAGATACTATAACAATATAAATCTGATATGCTGATTTGAATTTTATTGCCGCAGTTTATCTATAACGTGCATTATTTGCGAGATAAGCATAATATGAATTCAGAAAATTAATTTTCAAACTATTACGTTAAGCTTTTTGCATACTCATTGTTTATTTTTACTGATATTTCTTTAAAAAATACGTAGAATGAAGTTTGAGGTAATCTCAGCTAGGTGGAGTGAACCAGAATGCAGTCATTTATTATTTTAACAACACAACTAATACCAAAAAGCACAGACTGATTAATGACATTATAATTTCTCAACCTTTTACGGATAGCTATTTTGACACCATTTAAAATAATCGCACCATAAATAATTTTGAAAAATGATTTGCATTGGAGTAAATTGTAGTTTCTATAACATAGAATTATCTCTTTCACGGTAAATTGTTCGTAAACCCGTCTACTTCAAGGATATCGATTATAAATCAAAATGCTGCATCTTTACGTCTTATATTTTTGATTGAATGAACAAACTGCGATGATTTAAGTAGGAATACGTTGATTTAAGAGACCGTTAGGCTGCAGTCACCAACTGTACCTCTAGAAATGTGATTAAACTATTGCATTCACTAAAATTATCTGCATGTCATGTAGCTCAA
Source organism: Ceriagrion tenellum (assembly GCA_963169105.1). NCBI lineage: Eukaryota > Metazoa > Arthropoda > Insecta > Odonata > Coenagrionidae > Ceriagrion > Ceriagrion tenellum. Next base: position 36,558,973 of record OY720642.1, on the reverse strand, counting down.
TTTTAGCCAAGGTAGTTCAATATCGATCGAATTCTTCCTTGGATACTAGTCTTCACGTCCATTTCCACCACAAAGTCGCCATCAATGTGCTCACGGAGCATTTATAGCCAAGGCGAACCCTTGGAAATCGACAGAAATAAGGCGCAAGTCGTATTTCGAATACAAATGAACTGACAAATGAACCAAACGTTGGAAAACCTATAGTATGCCGAGGAAGAGTTCACCAAAATAAGTACATTAATGACGGACTAGTATCGAGGACCTGCATCGACGGAAGGATACGATTGATATGGAAGGACCTTGAATTTTAGCTACCAAAATCCAAGGTATACAATCAGCAAAAGCAGGATTACTGAGACCCATTATTCATTAAGTAGGAACTTATTATTTATTTTGACTCACTCAATTGTCGTGACCCTCTTAAGGTAGTTTTCAATTTTCTATATTCTTCTCTTCGCACAAAACTGCGGCCCACGTAAGACTGGTTAATGGAAATCTAAAAGAGTACGACGGGGAATGTTTTCAGCCATGAAGTCGCTAACGTCTGGATTACTCCGTATAATTCTTCCCGAGTTGCTTACTCCCTACTTTAGTATTTCTGGCAGCGTCTAAAATCTCAGAAATTTCTCTAGATTACGTCTGCTGACCGCAGCAAGAAATCCGCAAACTGCTGAGGGGAAAAACACACCCCTACTGCGCCCGCCAGCTCGCCGAACGATGTGAGAGCACGAGATTTGATCAGCCCTTGATTCAGCTCCCTTTCACCTGACGCCGCATCCGGTCGGGTGCAGACGACACGGTGGCTTCCGCTCCACCGACGACTCCTCACACAGCCCCACACACTCACACGCTGAACGCCGCGCCACGGCACCCCCCACAAGGGATTCCCAAATCAGCGGTTATCCTCCCAGCGCAGCGAAAGAGGGCGTTGATAACGTGTTTGGCCAAGCGGGAACGTAAAACCAACGAGAGAGATCAAATTACGACCAGAGTAAAACAAACACCAGGCGAAAAAGCTTTTTTTCGGATGAATCTGGATCCGGCTCAATTTTTTCTATGCCTTAGTTCGAATATTCGACTAAAATTCACTTGAATTTAGGAAGTTGGAGCGATATACCGACGTGCATAAAATTCATTGAATTTAGCCTCTTTGCCAAGGAAGAGATCGATACCTTTCCACGATACCAAAATATTACTCTCAAACTTCCTTTTTTCGGAAACGATTGCTAAAAAAATGGAATTTATATGGGATTTGATATGCTATACACACAAGAGGTATGGAATTAAAAACAAATTACGGATGTTTTGAGAAACAGAGCAGGTTAAAAATCAAGAGACCATAGTTGTGTTTCGTGAGTTACTTAAAACGATATGTATCACTCGTCTTTTTTTCTTTACAAAATAAGCAAATATTTACCGAGAAGACGATTTCAGAGTACGAAGAAAAAGTAAGTTTCAAAATTTAGATTCAAATGAGCATTACAAGACGAGAAAGTAAGCTCCAAAAAGACGAGAAAGTAATTCAGATACTAGTAAGCATTTACGGTTGATTATTTAGCAGTTCTGATGTAAATAGGGAGTTTGGCGTTATATTAATTTATTACAATTTTTTATTCATGCCTTTAAGAACTACTTGAATTATGAATTAAACTTTTATATGGTCTTTTTAATTTCTGGAGAAAACTTTAGCTAAAACTACCGATAACGACGTTTATCACTGGTTTTCCAGTGGCCGGGTATAATTCTTCTACATGGACATATTACGAGGCGATTTGGGCATATTATATATACCTTATTGTACTTCGTCACTTTACGCTAAGAAACATGAGGTTGAGACAGTGAATTTAATTAAGAAAAAAGAAAACTCGCCCTGATAAAATGTACCTAATTGTCCACCAAGTCAAAGACAACAATTAGGAAGTCTCTTTTTTAATGTTGCTCAAGTCAAATTATTTTTTCTGGTGACTTCCACTATTTGGCGATATATTAAGTAGCCTTACTCGTGATTGCGTTCCGCAAAACCCCCGTACTTAGTCGTAAAAGAGGACTGTTAAACTCTGATCAACATTTTTCACGTAAAATTATTACCTCAAAATATCAGTAAAGAAAACTAGAGACTTAACAAAAAAGATACCCTATATCTGTTTTGTTTTTAGAAAAACACACCTAAGACCACGCCTTTTGTATCTTGGGGGAAGATAGAATTTAGAAAATGCTGTCAAATATTAGTGTGTAACCGGGGCTACCAATTGGAAAAGAGAATGTGAAAATAAATGGCAAGATATTGAGAAAAATCAATGGAAGGAAGAGCCATCAGACATGATGAAGTAAAATATAGAAGCTATTTAACAATAGAAAGTGTTCACTTAGGATATAATCATATGATGAAATCACACGGTTTTCAATTGCATTATCTTTCCCTTAGCAAGTACGAATTTCTTCTACCGTACAAAGAATATTATTAGATATTATTATTAAGTAAGGGCAGATGAAAATATCATCAAGGACGCCGATTGTGGCAGTAAGCGGAATAAGAAATCTCCAATTTACATTACAACCTCATTTCATACTTTCTTGACTCTCCGCGGTACAGCCAAGCGAACGCTACCTCTTAATTGATCCAAAGCCTTGAAACATGTTGGTGAAGAAATACTGTGAATTGAACTGAGGATTTATTATTGTATTTTTTCAATGAGTAGTACATAGTCGGCAGGCAACATTGCAATCCTTCAACTACCGTTTAAATAATCAGTCACTATTGGCTGATGTTGGCAGTTTTGCAAAAATTTAACAAATACATATTCTCTGGACTAAAATTTGTTGACTAATGGTGAGTTTTTGAGGGCTATTTGTTCATACTGGGGCGAGTATGCCATTTCATATCCATAGAAAAACTTTTATGGCCGTCCAAAGCAAATTGATACTCAGTTTCTACTGCCACTTTTACCACTGCCGGAGAACCTACCGATCTTAAAATATGCTTCGAAGGCCATTTTTTAACTACCACCGAGTTACTCCATTCCTCCCAACGGCATTCTTTCAAATTTTCTACGGATATAGTCATCCATATCCCTTGATCCAAAGTCATCAACTTTTTTTACGGCTTAACCCAAGCCGTAAATTTTACGCAATCCTTAAGGAAAACAGAATTAGTGCCACGCGAGAAATGGGACTGGGTTCTTTATTACAATAGCTGCAAGTGGAAAGATGCTGACGATTCGCGAACTTTCATTATCGATTTGTGAAAGGGTTGTCTGCTCATGGACTCCTTGGACAACAGGCAGAAAAACCGTATAGGAGCCTGTGCATCAAATGCAATCATCAAGATTCGGAAAATGAAGTTATTTTAATTTTATCAGCTTCTTAAACCTATAAAAACAACCCAGGTGGGAATGAACACCACACTGCTAGACTAAGATACTACTTTGGGTAGCTTTGGAGACAATTAGAAGACACTATGGTCAAAAAGGTAATAAACAAGGGAAAAGTACTTCAGAGAAATCATCATCAACAGCAATCCATCAGATGATTAGTTTCCTCCAACTCTTCACTACGCTCCCAAACCAGCCTCGTGATACCTACATAAACATTCATTTCGACGTTTTCTGTAATTCGTAGGATGCATAGTATTAACGGTGTGAACCTGCGCATTAAATTTAATCATCAGGATTAGTAACATGAAGTAATTTTAACCTCATCAGCTTCTAATACCTATAAAAACAACTTGGGTGGGCAATGCCCACTGGACATGAACACCAAACTGCTAGACTAAGACACTACTTCGGGCAGCTTCGGAGGCAATCAAGAGACACTATGACCAAACGGATCATGAACAGAAGGATAAATTACTCCTACATATACATCTACGTAATACCCTGCAAGCCGCCGCATGGACGTGTGGCAGGGGGTGTTAGGCCAACAGCCGTGTAAGGGTATAAGTTCTTTGGAGATGAAATGGTGACATGTATTATAGGAGTGTATTTAGTGGAGTTCAATTTTTATTGTGGTCGCTTATTGCTCGCGGAAAAAACGAGTTTTTGTACCTATCTGATCGGCATTGTATTTCTCCTACTTTATCGCATCTGTCACACCTAGAGATTCAGTGAGGAGTCATGATAATATTCTCTATGTCACTCTGAAAAATATCAGTTCTGAATTTCTCAAGCAACCTAAGCCTAGCGTGTAGCCTCCGAGTCTCTAGGGGCTCTCAACTAAATCCCTCTTAAAAGTTTTACGACACTATATGTACATTCCTGGCAGTTTTTAACGAATCGCGCTGATTTCCTTTGTATTTTATTAATTCTTTTGGTTTAATCTCTTTGACGAGGGTCCCAAATACTCGCGGTGTATTCGAGGTGTGGCCTAACCAGAGCGAAGTAGCATCTCTATTTGACTTTTTCATCCGAGGACCTTACTATTATACGTTTAAAAAAACCTAGTTTCTTCGGGGTATCGGGTTGGTGTGGTGGTTAGAGTACTCGCCTACCACACGGGCGGCCAGGGTTCAAATCCCTGCAGTGGCTAGCAGGGATGAGTTCCATTCCAGCCACAACAACTTCCTCTACCGTATTCCAAATAATTCTGGAACCAAGGTGAGAATAACAGCGGGTGCACCGGACGTTAGCTCCGAACCCCTACTTTATAAGGGGGGATCGGGTTGGTGTGGTGGCTAGAGTACTGACTAACCATACGGACAGGCAGGGTTCAAATCTCTGGAGAGAAGGATGTTTTTTAGAGGAAACCCGACCTTACCTTACGGAGGGTACTTCAGATGCAGCACTCCGTCTGTCGGGTGAGATATTAAACCGTGGTCCCCTTGGCGCATTTCGTCAAGAGCAGGCTAATGCCGACGCCGGGTTTATACCCTCCCTTTATCCCTTACCTATCTCCTATGGCGCAAATGACCTTAGCCGTCGGTCGCCTCCCCAAAAATCCAATCCAATCCTAGTTTCTTCAATGCTGTGCCGCATATGTTCTGTATGTGTACTTCTGTACTTCAAAGGGATCATTATTAGCAACCATCTATGACATGATTGGTTTACCGCAGCTCTCCACCACGCTCTCCTACCTGCCTAATAATACCTACAAAAGTATTGTTTGGTTCTTTTCCGGGATATAATACTAATGAAGTATTCAGAGGTTTTCCACCAGGTTAGGTAGCTGTTGGCCGAATTTTCGATGCCTACCTCCGGAGGAACGGAATGCCGTCAACAGCCAGCGAAGGAATCTAGACCTGGCAACCCGCGGAAAAAGAGAACGTTACCGTGCTCCTGACGAGGCTGGATTACCATTGCAAAACTAGATATTCTCCAGAACAGCGCATACCGTTCGCTACCTCAGGACCTGACGGAGAGCAAAGTAAGGAAGGCAATTGAGCTAATAAAGAAATCTGCACTCAAGGTAGAGACAAGGACGCTCATACCACAGGCACCAGATCCACCTAGACTCTACGGGTTACCTTCAACCCCAGAGGACCATGGCGGATATAATCATCTAAACGTCGCCTAACAGCTACCTAACCTGGTGGAAAACCCGTAAAGACTAACTAAACATTCACTTCGACGTTTTTCTTATTTCATCGGATGCATAGCATTTACGATGTCCTCCTGGAACTCTTCCAATTCATTTATCCTTACAGAAGATTCAGGTTTTAAATGTTTTCTTTCCCATGGCCAACAATATATCATAATGATGGTTACCACGGCACAACAGTTAACCATATCCACAGGTATCTAAGCTAAGACGGTCATTCACATAAAGTGACTTATATTCGAATTTTTAATGGAACAGCGGTTTCATAAGGTTTCAAATCAAGTAAAATTATGCATATTTATTCATCTACCATCAACAAAAGTTCCTCAAGGGTTACTTCCTGGGAAGAAATGGAATGACAAAGTGGTTACCAGACAACACATTGCTAATTACGTGCCTTTTGTCGGAATGTAAAGAACAAGTAAGCATTCATGCATTCGGGGTAAAGGAGAGGAGCAATACGACGGTGTATTTTTGGAGGAATAAAAAAAGTTTTCTAGGCTTACCAGGTGTGGCACTCAGTTTGTCATTTCCAACTACGAAAGACAATAGTCAGAAGGATATATTTGTACATATTATTTTTTATATGTATTAAATTTTAACTCGAAAAAAATATCCACCTATTTCTAATGCTAGTTCCCTAACACCCCAATAGTTTCTTTTATGATATACTTTTTCTTAGTTTGTTTTATGCCATAACCCCTTGGTATTTCTTTTGGGACTTTTCTTTCTATTTAACCTTCATTACTTCAATATGAAACCTAGATGTTTTTACTTGGTGGAAGGATGTCATAATAAACGAGATAAAATTGGTTACTTTCAGAGTTTATTAAAACTAACGACCGGTTTCGGCTGTCATGCCACCATCAGGTCAGGAACTTAAAGTCAAACATTTTATCTTGTTTATCACCCCATTGCATTTTCAAGACACCCAGGGTGTGGCCAATCCATCTGGTTCTTCTGTTCTGGTAATGTGTCATGAGTTATGTTGTATTTCTCTTCTCTCAGACGTATCCAGTAATATCCATTTCCAGATGAATGAGGTCATGGTTCACCTACAAATGGTAATTTTACGACTTTCCACAAAATGTTACCCCCAGATCCGATTTTGCAAAATTTTTGCCCAATAAAATCTCTCCTAACGGCTGCCCCTCATTATACACTTTCTCTCGATATTCCTGAACCCGTAAACATTTCAATTTCTAAAGGATCGATCGATCCCTTTCTCCATCATGTCAATTGAGCCGTCTCTGCAACCAGTTTTATTATTTTCCATTAAATTTATCATCGGCCAACCTTTTTTTCTCTCTGACTGCTTTGGGTGTAAATGCGCACAGGAGGGAGAAGAAAATCCAAAGGAGAGTACTGCAAATTTCGCCCCTTCCCTTGCCCCGACCCTGACACTTGTCGCGAAACTTTCACTTTTCAGTGAAAATAAAACTCGAACGACCCACAAATAAACCCTTTTCTCCATTTCATTTTCATCCACTTCCCACGCGAAGTGGATCCACTACTCGCAGAAAGTGAAGGTTTCAATAAACCGCATTCTATCGGAAAACATTTATCATAGTCAAAGGCCACTCGAATAGATTGCTGAAGAAATATACATGTGTCCCTTCTTACGAAGTCAAAATTTTTTTATACCCGGGTGCCTGCAGATAAAAAGTTAACGGCGCATAGTTATTGCAATTGATGTGAAAAGTACTTGCATTAAGGGAATCTAAATTAGTGTAGATCTAAAAATAATAATTGGGCCGGTGTGGTTGCGATTAGCGAACATCCTGAGTACCAAGAAACAGAGTATATACAGAGAGACGGAATTGAAAGCTCCGTATGTCGTGTGATGATTGTTACGTGCACCCGCCATGTTCACCGCCAGTTCCTTCGGCAGAAAGCTTGAGATCATTTCCGTACGATCAGTAATTTTCTACGAATGATATTTTTGGATATTATGCAGGTAGAAAATTGTTTAAATACTTAAGAAATAGAAAAGGAGCTAAATATAATCCTCCGTCTTTATAACCCTATCTCTTCTTCTTCTTCCATGCTTCTCAAGTATTTTTCCTACCACATTATCACCACCTTCAACATTTCCTCTCCGGTCAAAAGTCCTCCACCTATATCTTCGGCATTCTTCAAACCACCACCGCTAGAAGCTCTCCTCTCTAACCACTTCCAATATCTCCTCATTCGTCCTTTTCACCACCCGTGTCACCCTTAATATCCTTCTCCATACACATATCTCAAACTCCTCAAGTCTACGGACATACTCCAGTTAAAATGACCAACATTACCAATCATACAGCGCCACGTTCTATGTTCAAGTTTTCACCAGCATTTTCTTTACGCCATTAGTCACACCTTCAAAAATTCTCTCCTCTTTGGCAATGCTTCTTTAGCCATGACAAATATACGTATTATGTCTATACCGCTAAACCCATTCACCTCCAAAATACTACTTTGATAAGTGCAATGCTCGACCTGCCTTTTTTTAGGCCCTTCCAACCTCATATTCAACCCCGCCTTCTTGCTTCTATAGTCTCTCATCAGTTCCATCTGTTTTGGTTAATACTTGAGCCAAATCTCTCCCACAACATTTCAAACGCATTCATTTTTATTAGTCCCTTGGCTGATAGAGAAACCAAACTCGATCACCCGCAAATCTCACTGACTTTATCAGATCAGATCCACTCCTATCGTTATTCCTACCTTCATCTCTCCCCATGTCTCGCATACCATTTCTTCTGCATACACGTTAAAAAGCTACGGCAATAGTGGAAATATTATCTGCTTCGTTTCAGAAGAAACGGCTGAAATATTTATGCATCTGACATGAGTGCAACCAACACTCATCAACAGATTTTATCCTCAAACTTAATTATATCCCCTATGTTGCATCGTATTTCAGAGAGCAATTTTTTTGTATAGTAAAGGAGGTGGTAATTTCCAATTTCCACGCGAATGTCAAAATCTCTAACATACTTGTGCCTCCTCGCTTACAGCATCTCAAAAGTAAATCTTGATAATTATCTTCAGCAGAAAAAGAAATCTGACCATCAAAGACATATTCTTAAAGCATTTCCCTGCGCTAACTTGAATGATATTTACAATTATCGACAATTGTGCACGCTATCGGAGATCTCAGTAAAAATATCGTTTCAGGTTTGATTCTACTAATTTTGCAGCAGGAATTAGATTTATACTTCCGTAATGAAGATAATGCTCTAAAAATATTAAATTTTCACAGCAGTCATATTTCAATGAAAGAGGACAGTCATTTTACGTAGAAATTCATTGGTCCTATTTGTAAATAGTTCTTCAATAATAACATTAAAAAGCACTTACTTGTAGATTTCACTTCAACTAGGGATATAATGAGACGGAGGTGTTCTTACCTGAAATCAGAAGAGAAGAAAAGAGTTAAGGAAGTAATAACCCCATATTATCGCAAAATCTAAGGCAATTACATGATTTAAAAAGATTTTTACATGATGTAAGCAACAAATACTACCACGTTCATGTACTCTCAAGGCCATTGCTGAAAATACTATTTTTAATCGTGAAATTTGACTTGTAAGAACATGGTTTGTGATTTGCCCCATTTATTACTTTCGAAAAGAGTATTATCCTTCCACCGACTAAAGACAGCATTTTATTTGGGAAAGATATCATACAGTAAGATTATACATATATTATACCACTTTTGACTTCCACTGGATCCAGCGCACTGTTCACCACTAGACTTAAGTTTATTCTATGAAATTACATGAAATATTTTGGAACTTATTGGAATAAATACCTTATGTAGTTCTATCTGTCTAATTGAGCATAATGGATCATGATAGAGGAGGCATTTTTATTCAATAAGTTATTGGCATTTTTGCATTACCTGCACCAACTTTCTCAACATTATTCTTATGAAACAGTTCCATTACAGCTAAAAGGTATAACAAAGGTAAATGGAAAGTACGATTCATAATTCAGAACGAATTCATTTCATAATTTTATGAAGTAAATTCAATGAAATAAAAGGTTTACAGATACATTTGTCCAAAAATATCAATAAAATAGAGCAACAAACTCTGGGAAACAATGAATCGGATTAAAAATCCTCTTCTCGGGAAAATGCATAAAAAATAACGTCAAATACTTAATAAGTTCAAATACCATCACAATTAGAGAGGAACCACTGATTTAAAAACCAAGAATGTATTTCTCCCGAGGCGCAAACCTTTATTGCGCAAAATACGTAATCAATATGACTGATATGATGGATGACAGCTAGACATTCCCTTATATGTGATCAATAAGGCTGATATGACGGATGATGATTCATACATTCACTTATATACAATAGAGTTCTAGTTATGTTGCTAAGTTCATAATGATCTCTCCACTTCAAAGTCAGGACGGACCTTGATATTTCCATTTCATCTCACTAATTATACTCACTCAGAATAGATGATTAACAAGAACCCTAATTCTTGCTTTGATGGAGCATAAAGGAATACGGGAGAAATATATTCGCGAATTCCCTATTCATTTCCTCATCCTACCTCCCAAAGTTCCTTAATGAAAGGAAGCATCTGTATACAGGAGCAGGAAAAGTAGGGTTCATAAACACAACCAATCCTGAAATGGATAGTGTAATTTATGAAAATAAAACAAAAGAAAGGAATGCGGCCTACGAAACATTCCTGGGGGGAAATTTATACGAGATAAAATACCAATGACTCGAGGGAAGAGTATTAAAAGTTTCCTTTTCGGGGGAAACTTCCCGAAATTTGGTTTGGTTTTCATTTCGCGTTCCTGTCCTTGAAAAATATTTGGGACGAATTTCGTTTCGCCGATTCTCATTTCATTTGTATTTGAGCATATTTTTATTTTGGAATTTGATTTCCGAGGGAAAAAGCGAAAAACATTACCATTCTAAACCTTCCTCTCTTATCTTCTCTCCTTTCGTTACTGTTACTCTATGATTTTACTTGTTTCACGATGCTGTTATCTTTGAGATTTTAAGATATCCAAGTAACATAAATGATTTAGTACTTTCCCGGCAAATAGTACGAGCGAAATTTTTTCGGGATTCACACCGGGTTAAATATTCGGCTGCTGTCGACGTTTTGATGGATAACACTTCCATCGTCACCAGGGCAATGACGACGATGGAAGCATCGAAACCTTGGTAGCAGCCAAAAATTTAATCCGGTGTGAATCCCGAGAGAATTTCACCCAAGGTAACATGTTTTCTTCACACGTAAGGAAGAAAAAAGATAAGAATGGTTTAAAAAATTGCTCGGAAATTTAAAAATGTATATGGGTCAACCATTAAGAGGCAATACACTTACGTAATTCCACACATTTATTAACAACACCTGAACCTGGTTTTGGCGCATATGCACTATTTTCAAGGTGTTTTCTTGTCATTCCCCCGTTCATTGGGGTGGGGTTTATAGAAGATCAAGGAACCACAAATCTTTTTGACGTCATTTGGAGATTGCTTGCTTGGGGGGACACGGAAGAGGGAGGGGTGGTAGGCTTATATTTAGGAGGGGTGAATGCGTTTTTAATACATGGTCATTAAAGAGGTTAAATTGCAGTGGCGTGTTGACAATTTCAAATTGCTCGAGAAACTGTAACTTCCTCCCCTTGTCAGTGCAATGTAAAACGATCGGGTCAGAAGCACACCAGTGACGGTTGTCACGAAAATGTTTAGCAAAACTAGAAGTATCGTCGCCATTAATAAAAGCTGGTCTGTATTATTTTACCCTTGTCAAGAAAGTCCTATCGGTTTGTCCAATGTACGCGCAATAACAATCTTCACACATCCATTTATAAACCCCATTTTTCTGTAATTTACGATACTTGTCTTTTGAATTAAAAAGGAGTTTACCGATACTTAGCGTGTTATAAAAGGATATTCTAATCTTATCAGCAGGAGTGATTTTAAATAAATGGCATGACATTTTTCCAGTGAATGATTCATTGCACTAGCGAACGGCTTATCTCTACTAGGTTGAATGGTGGTCATCATTTTTAGCACTTGCTTATTCTGTGACCGTTTAGCAATTTCAAATACAATTAGTACCATAACCGCTCCTTACAGCGAGGTGTTTATTTAAGTTGAGCTTCTTGTCAAGATTGAAATGCTGGTGAAAGGTAACATTCACGGGAAAAAATGCCATACAAATTGTGTAACATCATTCCTGCTGAATTTATTTCCTACCCTGGCTCCAAAGTTGATACATCACCTTTATGTTGCAAGTTTTGCTAATGGTGCACAATATATACATAACTGAGGGAGACGAGAGAAACTGAAGAGAGGTGGGGGAGTAGTGAGAGAAGGGAAACCGAAGAGAAAAGTTGACCGATGGGAGGGGGCGGTGTGCGAGGAAGGGGTGATTTGGATAGCAAAAGCGGGCAAAAATATAATAGTGATAGTGGTGTGCATTCCTTCTTCTTGTCTTTACTCTATGTCGTGCGATTTAAGCTCCATTTCCGCTATAAAGTTATGTACCAATATTGAATCCCGGGTCGGGAGTAAATGTTATTTTTGGGCAAATTGAACGCTTCATTATTCCAAACTGTATAAACTCCACCTAACTTTGCAAGAACCTTCGAGTTTTATGTATACTTTGTGATTGGCACACAGGTTACAGAATATGACAGTGGATATATTTTGGTGCTGCTCACATGGTTAATCATTCAAGCTACATTTGGTAAAACTCCCATTACTGCGAAAATTATCCTAATCTACAATCGCGCCATTAACGGAGATGGAATGGTATGATCAGCTGTTCATTCACCTATTATTTTTTTTACAGATCTTTCTACAGACCTATCTATTTGAAAACTTGCAATGATTTTTCCTCCCCGTTGCCACAAAAAAATCTTCCTTTTCAATAATCTGCACCTTTACTCTGACATTGGTACATACATCAATCGAACCGTCTCTATTTTGATTTTCCGCATGCACCACTTCCATGTTCCAACATACAAACATAATTGAAACTTTTGAGGTCACATCAAGTTAACACGAACAAACCGCGGCTTTAGCTTCACGATGTGGACTAAAAATGAATATTAGGGCAAAATTTCGAAAGCACGTACAGCATCCTTCTCGATGCCCAGTTAATGCGCCAAGTGATTCAATTTATTAGGCTACCCAGACTTCATCCTCTCCTGCGTAGTTTTCCCGCCCAGCTCCACAAAATCCTCAAGGGAGAAAGATATATTGGTTGCTTAGCTGGCTAAAGTGTTAACGTTAAATTGGGTTCAATTCCCGGTCAAGGTTAATGATTTTTCGTATCACTTGCTATATTCTCTATTTCCACTCTATAATGCACCACTGGATTCCGCCTTGCTGAAAGTAAAATGCCTCAAGTCATGTTGCATTGGGGTAGGCGTCTATTCTCATATCCGATTGCGGCGAGGAAAGCGGAAACCGCTCCTTAGTGCCCAAGCTATCAGAATGGAGAGCCTTATCAACACTTAGGGTGTCTGAGCCTAGCAAAGACGAAGCCTCAACTTGAAATACGAAGCAATTAAAATACAAATGCAAGGCTGAATGTTTTTTCCCGGAACGTAGAACGGAAAGCGGACGTCAGTACACCCATCGTAACTTCAAATACAATTTTGTGATATGTGCTGTGCCGAATTAATTTAGTCTTTTTGTGTGAGAGCGAGCAATAGTTTAAAATACTGATTATTGATTATCGATTCGAAACGATCGAATACTGATTCGAAGATGCGTTAAATAGGAGAAAAGATAGGAAGATGGTCACCTGAAAGACCAAAATCATTGGAAATATATAGGGGTCAACATTTATTTTTGCTCTTCAATTTATAAACTTGAAACTTTAAGTGCATTACGTTCACTTTAAATTGAATGTACTGCATTTAACAGACAATCGACGTGAACCAAATGCTTTAGAACAGCTCGAAATTTTGAAAAGATGTGGTGACCCAGATGCTAATCTTGTAAATGTATGTTTGCTTCCTCACAATTCCCCTACCCTATCAGCCATTGTTATACCTTCCCTTTTCTCCCAAAGTTTTCCTCTCACACCTATTTTCCACCCGCTTCCCCTCTACTGGTAATATATAATGGAATAAGATGCTTATCTAAAGATGATGCTCACCCATCGAAACCCGGATCGGGTAGAAGTTTGAAATATTCTGTGGTCTGTAAAAGTTTCAAGTTAATAAATTTGTGATGAATTACCACAAAGTTAACGAAGATGAAGATTTAAAAATCATTGTGTTTTATTGTCAGTAAGGATCAACCATTTTTTCATTTACTTGTCTCTTTCACTCAAGTAAAAAATACGTTTGGCTGTCACGATGGGAATTTTAAGGGCGGTGCAGAGTCAGCTTTTGATTCAACAATCATCCAATTCAGCCAATTTATCTCAGAGCGGCATAGTACCTTTGCACTTCAGGATAAGGTATTCGAAATTGGTACGACGTCAGCGTCCCATTGTTACCTAAAAACTGATATTCAAAAAGAAGAACCAGTGAAACCCTAGAATCGGAGATTTCGGTCGAGGCCGGAGACACTTCACGCCGGGTCTCCTACCCCTTGTACCAATCGGATCCCTTCACCCAATTTGACTCAAGGCCCATCACGTGACACTTGGTAACCAACACACCACCGTCTATAGGCGTTAGAGTGGATGCAAAATGGGAAAGAAATTGAACAGGTTTCTTCCCCATCGATCGCTAACGTATATGGGAGAATGGATCAAGATACCCTTCTTCCAGCCGACGCATCTCTACTCCGCCCCATCCCAACATGACGACGTGGGATGAATTATTCACGCCGACTTTGCCATCAATCTCTTCGCTCCTCACAATATATCTCTATGTAACAACACCCCCTTGAGCCCACCCTGATGTAACCACGGCGACACGCGTGTCTCCTAGCAGGGATGAGTTCCATTCCAGCCACAACAACTTCCTCTACCGTATTCCAAATAATTCTGGAACCAAGGTGAGATTAACAGCGGGTGCACCGGACGTTAGCCCCGAGCCCCTACTTTATAAGGAGGGGATCGGTTGGTGTGGTGGCTAGAGTACTGTCTAACCATACGGACAGCAGGGTTCAAATCCCTGGAGAGAGGGATGTTTTTCAGAGGAAACCCAACCCCTACTTGAGTGCCTTTCGGAGGATACTTCAGGTGCATCACTCCGTCTGTTGGATGAGATATTAAACCGTGGTCCCCTTGGCGCCTTTCGTTAAGAGCAGGCTAATGCCGACGCCGGGTTTCTATCCTCCCTTCCTCCCTTACCTATCTCCTATGGCGCAAAATGACCTTACCTGTCGGTCGCCTCCCCAAACATCCAATCCTTTAGAAGGGTCCCACAAAATCCAAATTTTTTTCAATGACACCAAATTGGTTTTATACGAGAAATCTTATATTTATTAGGCATTCTGCCGGTAAAAGATGCTAGAGTTAAAATGGACGTAAAAATAGGAAATGATGAAATGAACAGAAGATTAGAACAGGAGAGGACCATATGGAACATCATTGAGAAAAGAAGAACAAGGTGGATTGGACACACGCTGGGACACAATGGGTTACTAAAGAACATAATTGAAGGCATAACAAAGGGCAAGGTCCCCACAAGAAGACCCACGAATAAGTTTATGGACCAAATGAAGTAGAAAGTACATAGGGAAAGATACCAGTAGGTAAGAGAACTAGCATTAGATAGAGAAGCGTGGGAGCGCTTCAGTCAACCAATCTTAGGATTGAACGACTGGTTAAAGGTAGGTTTTGTTGAATGTCCGATAAACTCCTCCCGGTCATCTGCACTTTTCAGGTCCCATTTTTCTCTGGTATTTCTTTTCTGCCTCTGCATATGATCTACTCTTCTTCATTACATCCAAAAGAAGTAGTCTCTTTCAACCCATTTTCCTGCTTGCCCAACATCCTTCCATTTATCACAGTCTTGAGCGACCCTTCACCACTTATTACTTCCTCTACCTATCTACACTGCCTTTCCCGGATTTCCCTCTGAAGTTTTTTTTCCTCACCCACCGTTTGAGGCACTTCCTCGTTCGTCTTTCTATATGCCCAATGCACCCTCTCCATCCTTCTCCACATCCACATCTCAAACGGCTGTTCACTAAAATCTGCACCTTATTTTTGCAATTTAATTGCAGTATTGAGTATACTTCCAGTCCATATATTGAGCAAAGCTGGAGCACAGATTCACTTTAGTTTAAGCCCAGTTTTTTCTCAGAGTACGTAAGAGTTTACGATCGGAAGCATAACCTGAAGGGTGTTTATATTTGCTAATTTTCATTATCTCATTGCAATGCTGCATAGGTCCCGCACGGCTCCTCCACCATTTGCAGTAATTAAATCGTCTTTACTACTTTTTCCTCTCTAAGGTTATCCAACAAGACTATAGTTAGCATGTTCTTTTATTTTCCGTCTGTGTATTTTTTCTAAAGGCCGCTTTACGCGGTACATTTCATTGTACAAACTAATGTATGAATTCTTGCATGAGGATAATAGCATCGCGTAACGCGGCAAATTGTATCACAGTCCGAATGACTAAACGGGAAATAAAACCTGATCAAATTCCATTCACTTTCTTGTGCATTCTATGGCACATTCGTTTGTACAATAAAATGTACCGTGAAAGGCGGCCTTAATGGGCCCAATACCATCTCCTGAGCGCACCAACCTCAACCCGCCCCAGGTCTGAATCACCTGCTACACCCATTCCCCACGAAACAATTTACTCTGCAACACTATGTCGTATACGATTTGCCGTGCAATAACATATATGATCCGTCCATTCGTCCGTACTCTGCAAGTATACTCGAAGTACTCGCAGAGAGAACCACTCTACGAGTACATCTTACCAACCGTCATAACGTCGATTGTCAACGTGGCATACCATGAAACCTCATGAGCGGTGGAAAATAACACCGAACAATAATTCGCTTGAAGTCAAGATAAAATAAAAGAGCAAGCTCATTTCATCGTTGGAACTGCGCGAAGTTAATGTACAGTCAATACTTCTAAGAGGTTATTATGATTTAATGCCGTGATACTGTACGGGTGATCTAACTGTGTGAGGTAATATCAGAGCATGGACAAAATATGAGTCCTTTTAATACTCCGTACCCAATGATATCATAAATTGAGTTCTGTTCACTTCAACGGAGTAATAGGAACAATTTTTAATGGGAACTATTTCCCAAACAAAGCATATGAAACGCACGGTGAATGGACGATCAACATTCGTTCCGCCATATTATCCATCAGTCCATTAACGCAGAAACTCCGGTGATGGAACTACAAAATTTTCAACTCTTACACTAATAGTATTTAATTCGTCAGTAAGCTGACTCGCCAGCAATGTTTACCGTGAAATGGAATTAAGTAGTGACTAAAATTTGTGGTACACTAATAAAGACGTTATTTTTACTGATTCTATTTCTCACATGTATAGTGCTAGATTCCCGTATTTTCGTTTGATAGTCTCATTAAAATGCTAAAAAATAAAGCCGATTCTAAGTACGGTCTCGCAAACGGTTGTGTACGTGGTCATAGATTCTAAAAGATGAAATAAGAGCATGATAGTGTTTTGACAGATGGAACTTAAGTATGTTTTTTCTGAATATTATCTATCCAACAAGAAAGTTGAGTGAAATTTACCAAAAAATATTATGAACTTTGAAGTTTTGAATTTATATAAGTGTTTACAATATTTTGCTACTAGATAGACACCATTACAGTAATAAGGTAATGCCGCAACTAATACCAACACATACTTTGGCTTATTGACCGTAAAAATGATCCACTCAATATGGTTGATTGCACATTCTAATGTCATCAATATTACCCAGTACTAACTCATCGTAATGTTCCATCCATTACTTAATTACGAGACTAACGATTATCCGCTAACTATTTTTATAAAGTACAATAGAAAAGGCCCAAAAAGTCGTTCATAAAAACTGTCGGAAATAACTCAGCAACGAGACATGGTTTCCCAAGTAATAAGAAAACTTTGTGCACTTTTCTCCATGAAGCGCATATTTTGGCCTTAAATAAGGAAGGTTCGCGATTAGTAATGATGTGTCAAAAATCCTGTCCAGCACGTTGTCCATAAAATGGTTGTGGCAAGAGTAGCTTGTGACTTAACTTTGAAGGATACACTCACTACAATGAAAAAGAATTTACTCAACTATTTTCCATGCTTTTTTTATCCCACGCCTGAAGCATACCGACGTTTTACAATGTATAAAAATATGTAACCATGGAGTACCTACCTTTGATAATGATGCGAACCAGGTGGTTAGGTACGTATAATATGGATTGAAACATCAGTTACTAAGTAATTTCATCCCCGTTATTTTTGCTGTGGTTTTGATTTAATAGGGGCCATTCAATTTCCAAGTACCAGGTATACCTCTCGTCAGTGCCCAACGTTGGAAGAGAGGCTTGGAATGGCTTAAGATTAACTCGTTATAATATACCGGAATACAATGTGGCGTTGTTCAATACGTCTTATCCACCATTTTTCTTGTCCATTACCATCACATTCACGTCTTCCTCAATATCCATCTCGACCTTCTTAATCATTTCTACACTCACGTCCACCACTGTGCAGAATTATTTTCAGTATCCCCAAAATATACGAACGTTTTGCGTAACTTCCTTTTATCATTTTACATATCGAGTTCTGGATGTGAACTTAATAAAGAGATGCGAACTGTTAATTTCTTCTAAGTCAGCAAATTATTTACAGCTTACTGCGAGTAAGACTGAGGTTAAACCTGTTTTAATGCGTACAACTCAAACGAAAAGATTGCAATTTTAAATTTTTAAATTTTTTCTATTTGAGGGAATAGGGAGAACAAATTTATCTATAAAAAATAACGATAAAACGATAAACTAGGTTTTGGAAAATTTACGCTGGAAATAGTACAGAAAACAAAAAAAATATTGTCCAACAGACAAGATAACATTTCACCGCAACTTTTGAGCATTTCTTACTCAGTTTGGATCGTAAAAAGGATAAAAGATGGAAATCAACTGGAAACTAACATGCTGGAAAGACGTAGGTAGACACAATCTTCACAATGCCCGCAGAACTTATATCAATCGTAGTATTTTAAACACATAAACAGATGGAGGATAAGGTATGAACGCAGGAGACACGTTCCTTAGGCAGTAAAATTTTTTACGGCCGATTGAAATAATCAATTTACGCCCGTGAGGCTAATGGCCGGACTTCCCCCGAGGCGGCACTGCCTCCTGCCGGCTGTTTTGTCAACCACGATGCGGACGTATAAAATTTACACCCCAACACAGCCTACTGCTTTCGAAACTCTCATCGATGAAAATTGCTCGGAAAATGCTGGGGTCATAAAATACACATTTTTATTTCCTATTTCGCAGCCTGGTACGGATTCGGAAGGAATTTATTGCCCAATAGTTCACCTCTCTCCCACAGACACACGCACAATAATAAAATAAAAATATCAAAACTTATGCCACCGTCATCGTAAAAAAAAAATATTTCTCAAAATATTTCGTAAAATTCCACATATTTCTCTCCCTGGATTCAGCGGCGTAGTCGAAGTCGAAAAATGAATTCTACCGGTCGGAGTTTACAATCTGAGAGCAGTTTAGCATATATTTGATGGGCTCATATCATTTATCTGTCTCCATTACGAGGGTCGGGAAAACGTATTTACGACTGACTATAAAGATGTCGCCAAATTCTATGAAATCGAAATAACTAGAGCGTGAGAGAATATTTTCCAACGAAGCGGGTTTTCCAATCGTAAACAAGTGAATGTTTCTCACTCACGGAGAAAACCGCGTGCGTTTTTATTTCAATTAGGAGAATCAATAACGGAATATCAAGCAGTTATAATTATTTTCCGAATGACCTGAGCCTTCCACAAGAGTATTCTTAAATTTTCAATAATTTGAACACACTGCCATGACGCCAACAATGGATTCTACTGCATGAGCACTTTACTCCCAGTGGCTAAATTCAAACTGAACTCGTGTCATATTCTTTGGCAGCCAATCATTATTTCGTAATTTTACATTATCGTAAACGATTACTTTCAAGAACGAAGCATTTTAGACTTTGATTGATCAATAATCTCTTATAAAACTATATATTTATTTACTTATCCAGTACACATTTTCCAATTTATGGACCTATGCAATTTTTTTGATAAAATGTAATTTGGATTAGGCGCCACGTAGATCAGTCATTCGACTTACACGCAGCATAGTGACAACTTTTAAAATATACAATCAACTTAAAGCAGTCATCAACGAGCTTACTTTTTGGTCATTTTTAATAGTAATGAGAAGAAATTAACTTTTATACAGTCTATAGTTTCCTACTTTACTGCTTGAGAGTGTTTTATTTATTGATTGAGCAATTAGTAGTGACAGCAACTCAGACTTAGGATAAATTTACCTTGGGATACATTTTCCACAAGATATTTTAATGTATACGACGCGTTTCAGCTCACAGAACCATCATCAGATACAAGACCTTTGCTGCCTCCTTGCTGCCAGATCCATTATCAGAGTCGTCACCAAGACTTGTTACGCACTGAAACAACTTATGGAAAATTGCAATTGTTGTTTCTATTATGATATATACATTTAGCTCAATTAGAGTTATCAGACACATTTTATTCGGTTGTAGCTAAAAAGAAAAGACGTATTCAGTAAAAACATGCTCCATTAAAAAGGCTAAATTTTGCTCACAAAATCACATCGGAAAATAAATTTCCCAAAGAGTATGTTACGAAAATCGCGGACGAGGCTCCGGGATACGCCTTTTGCTAGGGGTATTCCAAACCCCTTATTCCGCTATTTGCTGCCTCCCTCCCCCGATCCTTAGTTCTGGAGACACCCCTGGTCTGTTCCTAACCCTCCTCCATGACTCTGACCATGGCCACATTTAGAGTTGGTTATGATCCGTATTATTGTCCTTTTTACCTAGCCACTACCACCCCTTATACTCCCATTTATAGAACAAGTACGAGAGCGATTGCTCCTAGATTTAGTAGCCACTTGAAAATGACGCGTAAACTTTGAAAACCAGATTAGATAAAAATAAATGGAAGAGAATAAGAAAGGAACTATCTACTTCTTTTTAAGGTTTCCTCAGGTGAAGCACAGGGTAAGTTAATTGACAACTGCCAAAGTTTATACGAATAACACTTCCGTCATAATCAGGCCATTTATAACCACGACCTCATCAGTCAACACATTTTTTTGGCCATATTCTCGCTTATATTGTCATGCACGCGGGTCAAATCGGCCCTGATTGGTCAACGTTGCTCCTCTTTCCATGACCCTATATAAACCAGTTGGATAGATGAAACCCTGGGATCAATGAACTGATGATGAAAAAAGGGGGATTCGTCGAAACGTTGGCTGCAGTCAATCACCTCACCCAGGGCGAAACCCAAGAAAACTTCACTTTTGCCATTTGACGGGAAAGCAACAGACCTTTGTATTGCTTGCTACTTGCTATCGACCTACTTGCTATTACCACGAATCAAAGTCGAATAGCATATCCACATACTTTGTGTAAAACAATCCAAAGGTAAGCGGAAGAATATAGGGTATGTAAAAAATAAAGGGGAGATAGAAAAGAGAAGAAAGACATGGTTACCGAAAGAAAACGTTGCAGAAAAAGAAGAGATAACAATGACTGAGAGATGGCTCTGGAGGTGAGTAGAGAAGAGGGTTTGAAATAAAAAAAGAAAAGGAAAATATTGCTTTCGGCAGAGACGTCGCCTGCCAGCAGAAAGGTCGCGTGAACACGAAATAAAGGGGGAATGGGGAGGAGGAATGAAGTTGGGGGTGTGGGAGAAAGTAGGGGAAGACGATTCTCGTGAAATGCCAGACCGGTGTAGCAAAGAGGGAGATATGGAATCAAGTGGAATGGGGAGGCAAAGGGAGGAGCAGGCAAATGGCAGAGGGCCCTTGGGAAATAGGCGGGGAGACGGGGAGGGCAACAGGGGTCGTTGGAAGGACGGGAAATATAAAGCGATAGGGCTGTACGATACGTCGATGCATTGACTCCGATATGTTGGAGATCGCGTGGCCTAATTCAAAGGCATCTTTACACCTGAAAGTTGACCTCTATGAAAGTAGCATGCGTATCGATTTTCTGAATGGTTTGATACTTGCCCGTCATAATTTTGCTCAAGGCTTCTCTACAATTTTCCACCAAAGAGTTGATGCTGGGGGTAAATAATGGTAATCAAAATGATCGCCTGATTTTGGTTTCCATTGCGTTTGTACTGAACTTTTTGAATTTCAACGTCATTTGTTGAATAACAGAATTGCATGAGTTCTATTAAATTATATAATCTTTAAAAGCAATTGAAAATTAATTTTATTCCTATTTTTTAACTCTAGATTAGTTTACTGTCTAAAAGTAATAAGTAATAGCCTACAACATTTACCTGTAAAAATAATTATTGTATAGGTCACAGTAAGAATTCTCCTAATTTATAATTTTTTGTACACCATAGTGATCTCCGCACAATGTAAAGAGGTCCGGTTTTCTTCGAGTTCGATGCGATAATATCGCAAGGTCGAAGTACTCCTAGCAGGTAAAACAATTTATGGGAATGCAAAACATTGCGTGGTACAAACCTCCATGTGCGAATTAATATAATGGAATACGGTTCAAGACGTAATTTAAAATACCGTTTAATGTCACGTGCGGCCCTAAGCAAATTATTGTAATACGAATTCTGGGATGTGATGAACCCTTCAGATGCCAGAAAAATCCATAAAATCCGCGTAGGTGAATCTTTTGGCACTCCAAGTATTTGAAGGCGAATAGTGGAATACGCGGGTGCACTCAGTACAGCGTGAGAGCCGGTCGCGCATGATGTCAGGAGAGGACCGAGAAGTCCGCAGATAAGCATTGTAATCCACGCGACCTACTACATGAGTGCTTTTGTGAATCTATTTTTTCTATTATTTATATTTTTGTCTTCTGTTGAACATTGCAATGAAAGCAGGTATATATGAATTCATTCTGTTTAGAATCACAAATTAGATTAGTGATTTAGGTTGAACTTGATTCATGATCTCATTTTGAAACCAATACGCCTTTTTATTTTTAAGATTGTTGCATAGTTACTTCCTCGTTATTTTATGCTAAATGTTAAAAATTTATAAAATATGCATATTGTTTTATTTATAAAGATAATAATTACATTGTCGTCTCCAAAGCTAAGTGAAAAAATAATCAATATATAACAGCATTTTTATTATCATAAATAGGACTATATAAATAATCTAAGCGAATATTTGCATATTTTTTAAGGCACGACCACTACTGGGGATATCTATTGCAAAGCAATGAAAAAATTATGTGATGCGATGCAATACGCTACATAAAGCAATGAAACACGCTGTATATAAATATCACATCATGCGATATCCGGTATGTAGACACAAATCGCATCTTTTTCACTCCTCAATACAACATGTGTGACGAGTCGAACATCGCATACGGTTAAGAAAGAAGTGAGCATTGGAACGGAATATGCGCGAGAAAAGTAACTGGATATAAAAGAGGGCTGTGAACGGCAATGTGAATGTATACACATATGTGAGCGAAAATAAATATTCTCTCTTATTTACCGAGCTAGGATACAATATTTACCCAGTCGCAGAGCCTCTAGCGGAGAATCCTAATACCCCGACAGATAGGTGAATAAGAGGAAAGGCAGAAATAAGTTATTGGGAACCAAAGAGGCCGGCTTTCCCCTTTGACGGAATCTCTTCATTATAAGCTCTCTACTAACTGAATAAGGAGAGGAATATGAATTAATAACAATTTTAGTTTTGAATGGTATTATAATAAATACTTCGACCTGAATTTCTTGAGCAAGGATAACGGCGCGCTCCATTGCATAAAACTCAAATTATTTCAAAATCAAATATAAAAATACGTTGACCATATTGTAAAACTGATAAGTACTAAAAAGTATGAAATAAATAGCACGGGGTACCCATTAGAAATTAGGGGGTACTCATTAGAAAAAAAGAAGTTAATGGAATTAATACAAGGCTACAAAACAAAACTCAGTAACACTGCCACCACCAAGGGTTGAAATTCGCCATGAAAAATTATTTACCTTGACCGGGATACGAACCTCCCGCGACCGGGATCTCCCAATTGCCGGCCAGCTGCGTTATCCTGATACACCACCAAGACATCTTCATTCAAGGCAAATTTCGAGGGGAGTTTCAAGTCTACATTGGGGCACATGAGACGATAGTCGTCCTTACATAGCCACTATCGCGGTAGATAACCCAATGTTGTCGTTTATATAACGAAGAAAAATAACTAATTTCCAATCATTGCATGTACAAATGCTACGGAACGAATTGACTCGGTTTCAACCCCTGTGTATATACACCAAGGGTTGAAATTCGCCAAGGAAAAAAGCATTTGACTGAGAGTGGCTTTGTACCATATCATTTATAAATGCAATGGTTGGAAATTCGGAACACTGCCGCTAGTTTGACGCTGTCCAATAGTAAGTGTAATTAGAAAATATAGGGAAGATGACATCCGTACAACATGAAGAAAGTAATTGAGACCTACTGTGGGAAAAGAAGATAACTGAATCATTGTTTTTTTACTTATTTGGGTTTTTATATCAGTTCTACGTAAGAATATAGGAGAGAAAGAAAAAGTAATCAGTCCAAGAATAAATATCCGTGGCAAGGACCTCATTCCTGGGTCTAAGGATTAGGCTGGTTACTGGCTTGGACTGGGGCTGGGGCGGCTTGTGACTGGCGTGGACTGGGGCAGGGGCGGCTTCCAAAAACGAGGAACAGATTATTAGATTAAACTCATAGTTTCTATTTTTGCCATTTTAAAATTTTATAATCAACTCAAAGAAAGAAATAGTCTTAACCTTCTAGGATGCCTTTTCGTTTGGAGCGACTACCATAATGATTTCTCCTTAGACAGGTTATTGTTTTGCTCTTTCAATTTTGGTCAAACTTGCATATAGTAATTCTTCTTTAGCACAGATATGATTCTATTATATTCTTCTTCCACAATAGGTCTAAATAACCTGCTTTATACAGTAGTTTACGTGTAAATCCATTTTCCTTATATTTTATAATTGCGCTTATTCACAAATCTCTAATTTTCCAAGGAGTGCGTGCCCAAAACTCGAAAGAGGCGGAGATTTTTCCATGCAACCTCGATCCCTACATAGATGCAAAACGGAGAGCACTTCAAGAACAATACTCCGTCCTTCGGATGGGACGGTCCCTTTTGCGGTCTGCAATGCGGTCCCCTTGGTGCCCTTGGTTAAGAGTAGGTCAAGGCCGAGGCCAGGTTTCTCTCCGCCCTCCTTTTTTTACCCAGAAAATTCTTCTACTTTTAACCTATCCAACCAATCCCTAAAAGGCCCTTGCTGCCGTTTGCCTTCCCTAGAATAACGACACATTTTCTGTTTCTCACGAGAGTTACTGCTCCGAAAAACTCGCTGATATAACTAGAATAAAGTTTAGGGAAGGCAAACTTGGACCTTGATTTGGTTGTTGGCCATAAGTCGATAGTAATGATTGAAAATAGCTAGTTTTAGGTCAAGCAAGAAGAACAAGGTGGATGATAAACGCATGCACATCAAACACATTATTCACTATATAAAGGTTCATCTCTTAAAGAGGCTCCACAGCAAAATGACTGAAAGGTAATTCAATTTATATTATGACTTCCAATAAAAAATGTCCTCCTACCGATTAGTTACCACACAAAATTAAAATGAACTAGAAAAAACATGGTGTTAGATGTAAAACTGACTGAAATATGGGTTTAAATTGAAATGTTCTCTTTAATTAAAACATAATTTAGAAGAAAAACAGTTTACCAGAATAAGAGGCAGTATTTATTTAATTTTTGCAAATAAATGGCTGATATCATTTATTTCGAATCACGCAGTAGTTTTACAACCTCCTTAACGGCCGTTTTCTACGACATATTTTATTGCACAAATAAATGCATCATGGAATGTGCTAGAAAATGAATGATACCATAGCAGATTCAATTATTTGTTCAGCCAATGAGAAAATCATGTAATCTGCTGCTTTACTTGGTACGATTAGCGTAATAAAAGAGCTCAGGCGTTAGTTTTCAATATAAAATGTACCGCGTAAAGCATCTATAAAGCTAATGGAACACAAATATCAACATGCAAAATACATCACAGAGGATGAAAACTACAAAGCAACGGTTCAATAGATGACACTAGGTAAGTGCCTATATCCTAAATCCATAATTATACTCTAAAACATACCAGCTGAAAAATGAAAATGATCCGTAATGTGGTTCCTACCTCCGAAATGGGCAAAAATACTACATTATCAGGGAAATAATGATTTTTATACCCACCAATATTTTAGAATCTCAATTCTATATAGAGGGAAAACCCTTCACTCATTCAGTAACACTTAAAATCACTTGCTTTGTCCCTTACTCAATACATAATGGTATCTCTAATATAATAACAAAGTAGGAATTCCACTCGCATGAAGTTTCGTGAAAAGGCCTGGGTCAAATGACAAAAGAGAATAAAATATCTATAAACATTGAAATCTTTTATGAAATATGTCTTCCTGATTTTTTAATTTTAGCTTCGTATAACAGGGTCATTGTAATTTTACTGCTGTCAAGAGTACGTTCAAAATATTCATTAGTCAAATACCGCCAAAACTTTACCCTAGTATAAAAAACTACAATGTTTGGAATTCCAACGATTTTAACAATCACTGCCTAGTGGTGTGTAATTTTTTGAACATGCAAATTTACTTTATTTTCATTCTGGATACGAAAAATTTCCGTGAAGTCAAGCTCAACAGCAAATTTAATTCTTCACGTCCTACACGTGAACTTTATTGAATTCCCCGATTCTCGATAAATAAATTCCGGTTCCTCACGTTTACTATAAACCTTGGTCACGAAACATCCTGCTTTGAGTGTAAATAAAAATTTCCCGAAGATATGTAAACAGAACGTTGCTGTACTCAAAAAAACAGCCACAAAAACGCAATTAAGCAAAAATACAGCTGAACAACTTCCCGACGAGAACCCTGATTTGCCATCCACGTAACAAGGAACATCACCTTTAAAAGAGACGGTGGCGCAAAATCATCGGTATAGCCCTGAAACACGCTTTAAAGCGAAGATTTGGAACTACGAAGGATGAATAACTGAAATGGCCAAGCAACGGCATCTGCAGAATTACATGGGTAGATCCGGGTTTGAACACCAGTGGAGAGACAATAATTTTTTCCAAGAGAATATCACTACCTGCTGTCTCTCTTTGTATACATGTATGTAACTGTGAACCATAAATTGTATGAAATTTTCTCATTAGTTAATTGATATACAAAATAAAAGAGAGAGGTAATTTTGACGAGTGAGAATCTTTTTCTCAAATCAAAATAAATACCAAGATAAAACTCTCTCGAAAAAGTTGTATTTACGATCGTTAATGAATAAGAAATCAATCCAGATTGGTGACTTTTTACAAGTTACGATGGACAAAATTTAACCGATTCACATTTGTTTGACACTTGAAATTCCATGAAGTAGTTATCAAACCAATTTGTCCAGTTGGAATGCATGAGGACAAAGAAAACTATAGATAGATAGAGTTACAGTAATGATTTTGCTAAAAAAACTCTATTTTATGCAAAGGTAGAGGGCTTCTTCACTACAGATTTATACCGATAGAGTTCCTTTACTCAATGAAGATATGCAATACTCAAAAGACTCGATGAAGTTATGAAAGAAAAAAGTCAAAACATAACCCCGGGGTATAATGCATTTACGTATTTGTTTCATTAGTAACCACGTCGAAAAAAGAGCGCCAGGCCAATCATGTTAGACAAATTACGACTGTAGGACATTAAACAATGTACGATAAAAATTAAATTTAGCATTTATTAAATAACAAAATTGAACTCAAGGTTCTCATTGATATCTTTTAAGCTAAAATTTATACTTACTTAGGCTTAATTTCAGTCGCTGAAAATCATCAAGAATGGATTAGTGGATCTCCTATTCCATCTTAAATAGTATCGCATTTTTTCAAGCATTGTCGTAATTGATTCAGAAATTGAAGTTTGAGTCTTTATGCATTGATCATATTGGAGTAACTTTGATAGACACATAAAAATTTAGTGTTAACGAATATTAACGAAACGATTCCAACATTAAACTGTAGATGGATATAATGATGAACATGGCAGCGTTGCATTCGTCTTTTGCCTTTGATTGTCTCAATCGATGAAGATTTTTTACAACTAAACAAAAAAAGAATTTTAAATAGAAAATATTGTCAGTTATAGTCAGGAAGTACATTTAATCAACAAGGAAACAATAAAGCACTGGAAGTGTTTACTCTACCGTGGCTGGTCGTGGCTCTTTGGGAGAATTTTCCGGAGCTATTGTAGCGTTGAATCGCTGGAAGATGGATAATATGGATGGATTGGATGGATAATACACATGGATTGGGATTTGTACTTAAGACCTTCGGTTTCACGGACGTTTACGCAGACCAATCCTCTACCCTGGCTTCGTTTGGCTATTTATCGGTACTTCATGGACGTATTTTCAATTTGGATTATTGTGTACATACACGGAGTAATTGTAGCTGCACTCTCATATTGTATTGCTCAATTACTCCAAACAGTACATTTGTGGCCGAAAAAGATCCCACTTGAAGTCAAACGGTAAAAAATTATGCCCGAATTTATAGTTGACTACAGTTAAATTGCTACTGGTCTAATTAGCCTCATCTTGCGTGTATAATGATTCTTTTACATTGTCCCTTTTCACACATTCTCTCTCTCAAAACTTTGTGATTGCTCGTTTTGTCTTTATTGAGTGCTAGGTAAAAGGTTTCCTTTTCATGTCATTTTGATCTTAGAATACCTGCAAGCTACTAAGAAAATCGGTTTTGCCTTTTCTGTCCTCCAAGTCACATTAAGGAATTTTGAACATATTTTGAGTGAATATATCAATAGAGGGGGTGTGTAAATTCAGTCCCTTATGGAATTATTACATACGATTATTTTACATTTTATTAGTTGGCCTTATCCATGGCAGCTATCACCGTAGAGTTCTGCAATAGAAGGTCAACGCCCTGAGCCAAAGGTTATACGGCTCTATGCTCTGCTGTCTCGTGAGTGTCTCACGTAATATTCATATTTGGAACAGTTCGAATGGAATAAAAGGAAATTCTTACGCTGAGAATCAAGGAGGCTTCCTTTTGAGAGATTCGAGTATTCGATTTCATGCCTTCCGTTTGTGTTACTGCATGGTGGGAGACTTGAGAAAAAGGATGAGATGTGGCAACGCTAGAATTCTCTGCGCTGCCGTGTACTATACGTAAATGGGTTGCAAATTTTGTTTGCACTCTCTTCTGCAGAGAATGGCGTTAGATATGAGAGAGGGTACAAAAGAGAACGGAAAATGTGACTTAGGGTGCCTCTAGTGGTCCCTGTATTAGCCATTTGGTATCACTAGACGCTCATCGACTTTTTATTTTGCCCTCAGTTCCCCCTAAATCTCATTTGGCGTGTGCCACTCTCTAGAAAGTTTTCTACCTAAGAAAGGCCTACACTAGCTTCTAGCCGTTGACGCAAAGAGAAGTAACTTTAATACATAAAGCTAGATTAATGTGGCTTGGAGGTTTTTTGCGCACAGATACACGTGAAACTTTGCGTACCTGTACTTATTGTTGGATATCTATACTTAAAATTGTAAAAGAATTTGTTTCCTTTCAAATATGTCATTTACCATTCTCTTGTCCAATCCAAACTGAATTATGGATTGGAGCCTGCTTTAATCCTTCAAAAATGTATTATTAGAAGAATAACTCTGAAAAATGGAATGGAGCACTCGCTCCCTTTATTTGTATATTTGAGATTGCTCCCAATACAGCTCTTGTATTTGTTCTAGGTAATGACATTATTTTATATCATGAGTTGTAATATGCCGACTGAGTCTGGCAGCACAGTTAAGTTTAATTTGAGAAAGGTACATGTTCAATTAATCAAGCCAAACTTAGTCAATCTGAAGCAATCCTTTGTTTATATGGGTCCAAAAGTTTATAATATGTTGCCTAATGCTATAAAAAATACAAAAAGTTGTAAAGTTGGCCAAGTTTTGGATTTTGGCTGAGGAAGATATTGTTAGATTTTCCTGAAATATTATATAATACTCTCTTCTTAAACTTAGTTATGCTTTGTTAAGTTAATGGAACTATCATTATTGTATTATTAATTAAAATTATTTTTTATGATTTATAAGATGATTAAATTAAATATATGTACCATATCATGATTTATGTTGGCAATGTATATGTTTTTTGATGAGGGTTCCCTCAGTACAGTTATAAGAGGCAACTTAGCTTTCATGTGGATGAAATATAAATTCAACTTTCAAGTTATTCAACTGCAATAAATTTACTTAACTGTAATTTTTTTAGGATGTCGATGCTATTATATATTGCTGGTAAAATCCCCTTTGCTGATGGTCACGTGTTTGAGGTTTCCATTCATTTTCTTTGCCTTGATCAAATAAGAAAAAAGGTGACCCTCGGTACGCCATTCATTTCAAGTTATGAACAGAGAATTTCACCCCGTGAACTGCGTAGTGATTTTTGTCCATGCATCGATTATCCGAAAACTTTCCATTCATGTAGTTATTTTAAATGCCTCTAGATAAGTACTGCATTTACCAATTTAGATTTCCGAAATACTCGTTAATTTTAAAGATACTCTCGAGCTTCTGAAAGAATCCCATAACTTTATCGTTAATTTAAAAGATACTCTCGAGCTTCTGAAGGAATCCCACAACTTTATCGTTTCCTTTTACCGGCACTTTTTAATCTCTAAGTTAACTCCAAGCTCCGACTTTTACGAGAAACGTGGGGATAATTTGCATGATTCCTACTTCTGATGGATGGGTGAAATTTCAACCGTAAGTTGCTCGACACTTTGAATCACAGTTACTTAATGGAGCATAAGAGAGCATAGTGCTGGAAGATGGACAGCAAATACACTACCGCCAAGGATACAAATACTTGGGTGTTAAAATGGCTCCAAGTAAAACCCTGGATGAGGCATTAAAGGAAGGAATTTGAAAGGAAAAAGGGCAATATTTATGTTGAATAGCATTTTATGGGACCAAGGTATATTCAAAGCTAATAAAAAAGAATATATAATTAAATTGTAAGAACCATATTGTAGTAAGGTATGGCAGGTAAAGGAGTTAACAAAAAAATGCTGACTTTTACGGAGATGGATTACTGGAGACGATCTGTGGGGTATATCCAGATGGAAAAGATTCACGAATGAGAGAATAAGAAACATAATGGGTGTCACCCACACAAACAGTCGATGACATTAAAAAGAACCAGCTTGTGTGGTATGGTCACATATAACGTATGACGAACGAGGGTTTACCTAAGCAAATTTAATGTGGAATCCACAATATAGAAAAAGAAGAGGAAGGCCCAGAATTAGTTGCAGAGAAGGCCTTGAAAAGGCAATGAGAGACAAGCAGTAGCCAGAAGGCCTTTGGATGAATAGAGATCAATGACGGTTGGGGATCGGATAGCGTCGAAGAACGTTAAATAACCGAATATGGCAAAGAGTCTGCTAATATGGGCCAATAACGAGGATATTGCTAATCCTTTGGTTTCATTTCACTGGTTGATTGGTTTTGTTTTGAGTGTCGGTCACTTTTACAATTTACAATGGAAGGTCATTTTGGATGGATATACGCGTAAGAAATGAGTAACACTTTTCAAGTACACAAGAGTCAAAACTTCAAGATGTAAGTCATTTTAGTCTCATTTGTGTATGTTCAATAATTCAGTACCTTCTAAATAGATACTTGAATTAATTTATTTTCTTACTCAGTTTTTTGTGACACATATCGATATAAATCAATCTTAATTTTCCCTATCGGAAATCAAAAACTTTCAAGTAATGGTCCACTAATATTTTTATTGTTTACGACCCAGGTTTCGTCACGTAATGACATCTTCAGGTACAAATATTATTCCACATGGGTATATATACAAAATCAGGTGCAGAGGAAGTCGGGGAAGGGAAGCGGGAGAAGGAAAAACCGTTGGAGTATGGTGTAATGGGTAAGAGGCAGGTAGGAAGGCGTCGGGGAGGGGGGGGGGGAAGCGTAGGGCTGATTGAAGAAAATACCGAGCGGCGGGCCCAACATAAGCCCAACGCTTCCACTCCCCCTCCCCGACCCCTTCCTACCTGCCCCTTACCCATTACACCATTCGACTCCAACACTCCAACACTCCAACGGTTTTTCCTTCTCCCACTTCCCTTCCCCGATTTCCTCTGCACCTGATTTTGTATATATACCTATGTGGAATAATATTTGTACCTGAAGATGTCATTACGTGACGAAACCCGGGTCGTAAACAATAAAAATATTAGTGGACAATCACTTGAAAGTTTTTTATTTCCGATATGGAGAGGTTCCACAAAGTGAAGCCTGAATTTATTAGTTGTATCTTAACTTTCCCGCCGTCAGACAGATCTTATCTTTGTTTATAATATTTCTGCATAATTTTTTTCTGAAACAAGCCGTATAAATGTTTATAGAGAAGTTATTCAAAAATAACTTCAAAATTTTCTTGCTTAAATAGATCTTCATCTGTGTGAAATATCCGTGTAATTTTCTTTGATTTCCATGTCAAATTATTAGGAATCCTTAAAAATCATTTATATGTACGCAAAATTAAGACGATTTCTATGCTACTGAGATTAAATCAAACGTTTCACATTCTTATTTTTTGACAACATTTATGATATCTTTAAATGCAGGCAACTGAAGATCTATTATGAGTATTTGCGACGTAACAACGGGAAATATACGCTCATTTAACGACATTGCCATTGCAATAACTGAAATGCGGCCTGCTATTTCGTATATCTGTGTTGGTGTTCCTATAACAGGTGCCTCTGATATGACTGTGCACTAATATTCATACTCTGACTTCAGTAAATACGCGTAAGGAGTAAGTATCTTGTTTCAATTTCCATATTTTTCACTCTGATTATATGTTCATTTATAAGTCGCAGACTAGCCAACCATACGACCGGCCGCCTGTGGCTTTAGCCCTCCTTACCATCGCCTTGGGCCTGGACTGGCTGCAGCCACTTTAAAGCCGCCTCTACATCTTGGCTGGGAATGAAATCAAATCGAATTCCGTCGAGATTCCGAAGGGGTTTCTCTCCCTTCCTCCGTTGCTGCTCAATGCCCTTTTCGTCATCCGCCGCTCCTCTTTTCCGGTCTCGTATTTCCCCGGTCCTCCGACTCCTTATGTGTCCTCCCATTCTGGCCTCCTTTTTTTCCTCTCCTAAGCCCCAACTGTTCCCTCTATCGTGTGTTTGCTCCCCCGTCGACTGAAATCTTTTCCGAATCCCTTTTTCTTCTTTCTCTCCCTCTTCCTTTCTCATGTTACCCTTGTGCAGCAACTTTTTTGTCTCGCCAGTCCTTTTTTTCGGTTTCCGCCCGTCGCCAGATTTTTTCCTCTCTTTCTGTCTCTTTTCAATCCTGTATTGCTCTATCTCTAAGAAAGAGCACAGGCTACTTCCAAATGTATTGCGGTATTTTTTTGAAGGTAATAAAACGTTACATTAATAGAAGCCTGAGGGTATAAATTGGGACCAGGGAATGTTTTAATAAACCCGAGGTCGCAGACAATCGAGCAAAAAGAGATGCATCTGGCGTGATTAGATAGAGTTTTAACATAACGAGGTCAGAAATGGTTTTAATTTAATGATAAATTTATTTAATTTGACTAAATTTTGATTTACTTATAGGATAATTAGCTACAAAGATTTACTACATCTAATAGATTAAAATAAATGTATCAGCTATTGGAAAAATGCTATTTCTGTCGTTATCGTAGACATTAAACTAAGAGATCGCCATCATAATATAATAATATATCTATTTGTCTCGTTTGTGAATGTTTATAAGTTAAGTACCTCCCAACTAGATACTTATTCATTAATTTATTTTCTTTTACAGTTTTTGTGTCATATGTCCATATAAATGAGTCTTAACTTCCCCGCCGTCTGACAGAACATATCTATATTTATAGTTGGTACCTCTATATACGTGTCCTCTGAAACACTCATAAAATTTTTTATAGTGAAGTTCTTCATTATTAACTTAAAACTTCTCTAACCGAACTGTATATTCGTCTATGTGAAAAAATCGTGTAACTTTCTTTAATTTTCATGTCAAATCATTAGGAACTCTTAAAAATTACAGATATGTACGTTAAATTCAGGCAATATCCTTTCTACTGATATTAAAGCGAGCGACATATTCTTATTTTTTGTCACAATTTTTGATATATTTGCAAACAGAAAACTGAGGGGTATTATAGATGTATACGACGTAACAATAATTTTTATTGGGCCCGGAAAACACAAACGTTTAATTAAAAGTTGTCTTCATCGCCTCGTCTCTGTAAGTACTTTTCCCTAATTCGCTAGAAACAACAAACGCACATAAGAACAGTAACTCTACTCACAAAAAGGCATCCCAGAGGCTTTACCGTTAATCAACGCTAACTTCAGTCCCTAGGTTACTCCTGTCTCCGTTGGTAATGAGGTTCTAAAACTTGTGTTGTCCATGGTAATGTGGAAGGACAAAAATGTAACAGGGGTCGTTAAAAGCCAACCTAACACAAGGGGCGACGGCTAACTTAAATTACCTGCTTACTCGGCTGATACGAAGGAAGGCCACTATCAACATTTGAAAAGCATTTGACAGGGCCAACGATAAGGGACATTGGCAAACTTTAATTAGGAACGGGGCAGAATGAAATAAGGTAAGGTACACGTTGGAAAGGAAGAGTGGAATTAACGATTCCCTCAGCTTTTAAGGGGCATGGCAGTTTTCTTTCCCTCGGAAATGGATTCCGAGAAACCGTTTTCGGCCATGGAAAGTGAAAGAAAATAGTTTTGGAACCCAGGAAAGAGCACGGAAACGGATTAAATTTTAGAGTTCGTTGCAAACGAGGATAAACGAAGATGTAGAAAAATTCTGAAAAGTAAAATTATGGTCAATATTAATTCAAGTATTCACTATAAAATTTATTTCGGCCATAGCCTCTACGATTTGTGCGTTAGTAACAATCCTTAGACCAAATAAGTACGGCAATTGGTTAACAATTTGTGAATTGAGCCTCGCGAATATAAATCCTTCAAATCCTCCAAAACTGCTGTGGGGAATGAAAGCCTGAGGTTCATAAACCAGAGGCCCGCTGTTCGACTACCAGTTTATGCCGATTACTATCTTCGTAATTTCAACGTACTCCGAAGATGTGTCTAACGGAATGCGTAGCATCATCAACATATTTGGTTGTTTCTATAGATATGTTTGACTTCATATTATGGCCTAGTAATTTCACATTTTGCATCTATTAACAAATAGTATCGATAAAATAACACTGCGACCTAGATCAAATATGAACTCTAATTATCTATTTTCATTTCGGGAGTAGCAAAATTTACAACATTTGGTATCACGTTATCCGAAACTATTATAATAACCCTCTGTTTATGTAAATAAAATGGAAGCAGGTACCAGTAAATAGGTGCAAAACCTCTTCAAGCAATAGCGCAACTGTGTGCAACCAGTAAAATATTCTTATTCTGCTATAAGTATGTGTTCCTTGGTTCGAAAATGTTTTTGCATGAATATATTTACGAGAGGAAAAGAAAAACGGTCAACCATAAACAACTGTGAAACTTCATTTTATTCCTAAATCTTAAAGTAATATTAATGAGGCATTCATATTGTTTTTATATCAATGTTTCGTTGATGTTATCTCGAGAAAAACTGAATGAACAATTGACCCGCTTGTCCTCGACAAGCTCTTTAGGGCCATGATTTAAACGAAACCTCCACAAATTGTTTAGTTGGTACTTAATTAAAGAGAGAGAGAGAGAATAATTACTGTGATGAATTACAATTGTCCATGTTTGCAGTATTTCCCTGAAGCCTTACTTATGATCGGCCAAGGAAAATCAGCAGGTACTTGAGAGTACAAGCCGCAGTTCTAGCATAAAACAATGAAGAGTGAAAGTTCAAGTAAATGGAATTGCGTAGCGCAAATCCTATTAATCAACAGCCATTCTCGAGTACAATTATGCACGAACAACACGAGAAGCACGCAACTCGGGCGCGGATCGAGTTAAGGCTTAATATAACGTAATCTAACTATCGATCTAATTGCAGGATAGAGGCTCTTTCGCTTTTCCGAGGAGTAAGGTGCATTGTTATCTCAACAATCGGTAGCGTGCAGACGGGATTCTATCTACCTGCAACATTTGTAATGAAGTGGGAATGCGGTTGTAAGTGGCGCCGACAGCTTCTACGTCCCAGGAGCTAATCGTGAAGGCATAAGGTAAGGAAATATGATTACGACTCCGACTTGCCATACAGTCAACTGTCTCGCGTAAGCTCATGAAAACTAAAGTTCCGAGTCCTTGAAAAATCTCTCAACTCTCTCATTTTCAATGGACTCAATTATCCAGAAATGCCCAACACCAATTTTATAAGCATTGTAATAACCTGGTGCTCGCCAACTAATCAGCGAGTACAGCTGAAACTCAAACTTACCAGTTGAAGGGAAAACTTGTAATTGATCATTTCTAGTACCGATAGTAGTCACGAGATAAAACTTTCTTCGTCTTATTTAGCGCCTAAATTCTGTTTTATCGCACAAAGTTACGGATACAAGCAAAATAAATGTGGAAGGTAAATACTGAACGCAAATAGCATTAAACATGCTGAGACTAAATGACCCGAGCAGAAACTTTCACTGAAAGTTATCTCGGAAAAATGAACACCTATGAATGTCTCCCGGAAAAATGAATAGATCTTTTAAAATTACTTTCGTATATATCAAAGCACTATTAAAATACTATAGTATATAAAGTACATTTTATGTAAAACTGCACTATCTACTTCAGCAAGAAGTCGTTTAAAAGAAAATGATCACGCGATTAACAGCCAAAACGTTGATGCTTCCTCAAAACAACTCACACGAGATCTAGGATCCTCACCTTATGACACCAAGTGTTCCACTGACGCATTGTGATCTTTCTTTTAGTGCCCTTGATTACACACTCGGGTTTTCTGTAAACCTCAGAGGCAACCTTACCAATTTGAAATAAAATATCAGATTAAGATCTTCGTAAACACTTAACAATATCTACCTGAGAGGGCATTCTTTCCTTTTGGTAAACTTCTCAGTACATACCCAAAATTTACTGGGCCTTTTTGCTCGTATTGCTGGATTCTTTCCCAGTTCTTTAAAAAAATTTCATGTATATGAAATTATAAATGTTAAAACTGGCCATCTACTGCGATTAAATGGGTTCAGATGGGTCAATTGTTTTCTTTGTACCCCTCTTGTTCGTAGTCTACTATTTTGTAACATATTTTATGAAAACAGGTATTCAGCATTTAGTATTTAATGGCTTTCGACGGTAAAATTGTCGCTAGTAGTTAGCTCATTTTGTTGCCGTCACTAGGGGGCGATGTGATAACATACTATGGACGTGAAACATTCATTTAAGAGTTAAAGAATGTACTATAGAGTGGGAAGGAGGATAATTAAGGCTTTCAATTGAATGGTCCATGGTTTGAATCTCGGAGGAGGCGGAATTTGTTTCAGGCATTTCTGAACTCTACATATGTACAGTGTAGCCAAACTTGCGGAACCAGAAGGCACTAAAAACCATTTGTTACGCATCGTTCAACACTACAGTTATCGCCTTTCAATGCAGATCTGAATATAGTCTTTGAGATCTGTGCGTTGGACATCAACAGAATATCAATTTTTAGCGACAATAAGGAAAATACACTAAAATATACTATAATACTTAAGATTTTATATAAACAGAACAATAAGTATATTTAAAACATCAGTGTCAGACAATAAGTGCTTGTAATCCAGGAAAATTACAAGTTTAAGGCAGTGCGTGCGAGATAGTTCCCTAATCATAATAGGGACCATATTCGAATTATTAGTTTGAATTTCACCAGCTGTGAGATGCCAATTAAATATTGCAATATTAACGGTGCAATTATATATTTTTACATGTCAGAAATTGTAAGTAATCAAATGAAGTATCTAAATAAGTCTTTAACTTCACTCATTATATTCACTCGAGACATTTGAAACTCAATCAAAACGGAAGGATTATTATGATTCCGAAGAATTTACTGCGGTGACAATATGATTAATTTTCAAATATAGTTGAGAAATCACAAACTACACCCTGCTGATTTTTTGACGAGATCTAGGGGTTAGAAATTCCTCATTTGTTAAATAATGTCTCTCAGGAGTGTATACTCTTACCATTTCCCATATAAAGGGCCGGTATTTTCTGTCAAGTATCTCGAAAAGTAATGTGGTAAGGGGTTGACTTTTTGGTGTCAATGGAAGAGTGATTTCTTTAAAATGAGAAAAAATTCATTGCTTTCTTGGTAAGATGATTTTTCGCTCAAACTACCTTAATCACCATGGTCTACCAGTCTCATCTGTTCCTCTCAATGTCGGTCAACTTAAAAGTTAACATAAAATTTCCCTTTAAAAAAGTCGTATTAGTGAAGGATGCAGTCATAGAAAATGCGTACTTGATACTTAATTTTTCAATAAAAAGATCTTTCACCTGTAAGTTTGGCATGCTAAATTGAAGCAATTTCTCACTCAACCAGTACACACGGGTTTTATGCAGTGATATGCAGGAAAGGACGAAATCCTATTACCAGCATATCACCTCCACTCATTTCAGGCATCCAGGTTGCCTTTAACATTCTCTCTTCTATTACTATCTTTCACAACCCTACTTGAACTTCACTGACGCTCCTAACTTCATTTTTACCTCGCATTTCAACTTAACCACCGCCAGTAAAGTTCATTGGAGATATATCTGCGATAATACGAGAAGATATTTATATCTAACTTTTTCTCAATCTCGGCTAAGATCATGAGTCTCAAAATTGACTAATACTGAGGCTCAATGATCGATCGATATGGCATTGGAATTAAACGATATGGGAAAAATGATATGTGTAGCAAAACATAAAAAAGGAATGGAACATCAGATATGGAAAAAAGAGCAATTTTTTGGACATCCACCTGAAATCATTGTATATAAATTTATCCGACCTTTTGAAAGTCAAATTGTTTATTGAACGTGATCTTTAGAAAAATAAAAAGTATTCATAATTATTATTAATTCAGGTCTGATCGATAAAAGTCTCATTTTGTTTCATTTAGAAATACGACATACAAACTGCTTTCGATATGCATTTACCACGGTAAAAATAAACGATCTGAAAACACATAAGCATAAGTTTTGACAGTCCTAATACAAAAACCCAACAGCAAAAATGAGAGGGTTGATTAAATGTAAAGGAATTGTTGAAGGAGTAAACAGTCCAACCATATAACGGTAATTAACGGTGAAGGCAGAAACACCCACGGGTTGTACTCGAAGAGACTTTTTGTACCAAACTGGAAAAGGCAATGCTAGTGTGAGACAGTGGGCAAAGAATTTCTCCCCTTTATAAAGAAAGGCTCGTCTGTTATCTATGAATAAACTAAGTCAATGGGACACAAACTTAATGAATGTTTCTAAGTAGTTTTGTAACCTATAGTATAATTTACTTGTATCAGCAAGTTAGGAATTGGGAAATAACCTGATCTAACTTCTGTAGCGTGTAACAAATTTGGCACATCAGGCATTTAAAGAGGTAATTAGCACTCTCAAATGTATACCGCTAGAAAAACCCATGCGATCAATTTCTGTGATTATATGAGTTAAGATTTTACAAATACCAGTTTTCGGTTATCATCTCTTAAAGTTGGTCATGACAGTATCTACATCATTGTACACACCAGAGTACCAAAACAGAGGAAACAAAGTGAGAAGGTGTAGAGATAATGAGCTAACTGGGACCCGTCCCCTATTGTAGTAGAAGGCTCGTCGGGTATCTATAGATAGACCAACAGGAACCAACTAAACAAGGAGAAGACGTGAAGCTCGTTATTTTCAAGGAGTGGAACGGGGAATAGGAAGTAGGGTAGAATCTAATCTTAGGCCAAAGATGTCACGGTAGAAGTGGAAGGCGATACCCTATTATAAACCTGCCGACGAAGATCAAGCACTTTTACACCATATGGGAAGGAAATTCAATTCCCCCGAACGCCTTCGGAATATGCGTGTTCCCGCGTAGAGGCGAGATGCAAGCACGCGGGAAAAGTGTGTCTCGCTTGAAATAATGCTTCCTCGAAACGGCAGCGGACGGCCCATTCGTCAACCCTCTCCCCCCGAGTGCCAAAAGAATATAAACTTACCAGAGATTCACTGCAGACTCACCCGCACAAAAGCGCACAAGTGTCAAGTCAGTTTTATACGAAGCTTATTGCGCGCAGTGTGAAGAGTGAAAAAAATGAGAAGTCAAAAACTACACCGTGTGCATGAACGAGATTTGATTGGACGACAACACGACATCATGTAAGGCTGCTCGGAAAATACAGTATTTACTTGTGTACAATAAGTACGCAATTCTCCCGAAAATGGGAAAAAAAGTTTGAGCATGGCTGAATATTAGGCGTGACCGTGAGTTTTCGAAAATAACCTGCGTTTGTCGATACTTAACCCATTCCAATGTAACGTAGACCCCCCACTCCACAGCGTAGAAATTTGCGCAAAACAAATAACACGTCATGCAAAACGTTTACTGTGCGTTATAAAATACATTTTCAAATTTTAGTTTCAGTTGCATAAACATGCTTAAAATGTATTACAGATAATATTTTAAGAATGAAATCAAAATTTTACAGCACCAAAAGCGATCAATACACTCTTTGTTTTTCTAAAACTTATGGCCTGGCAGAAAAGTTTAGATCCTTCAAAAACCTTAAAAATTGTTTGGATCAGTCCACCAGAATTAAAGAAAAATAATGTGGACCGGAATGGATTTTTACCTTACCTTCGATCTTTATAATACTTTGTCAATGCTACATCTTCATCGTCTCTAATCTCTAATGCATCGCTGTTAAACAATTCAGACTTCACTACCATATAAGGCAATTCTCGAAATATATTTGTACGTTTCACAAAAATGTTCTCTTACTTGTGCGATTATGTCGCCTTCATTGCTAGGGCTATTCTGATTCATGACCATCTTTGAGTTAGTTCTAAAATTTGCATTACTTGTCCAGCATCAGCTCAGTTATTAGAATAAGGTCGTTTTAATTAAGCTACGCAACACATTGTCGGCACACACAAGTCCCACTTTGATGAGCTGATTAATGGGTATTCAAGCTGAGAAATAAGATTACTTATTCAGATAAGATAGCCACATTGGTTGATACAATTCGGATGGCTATTATTTTCGGCTAATGTTGTAGCATCCAAATATTAGAAATACATATGGTCTTCGTGTGTGCCTATGCAAGGAAACGAAATGTAGCAAAACCTTGCCAATTTCAATGACAATAACTAACTATTTAGATAACCATTCCAATCAAATATATGGGATTAAATTACCCTAGTTAATTCATCGAGTAATAGATTAGCTAAGCATTCCTATACTATTAAGGTAAGTAGTTAAATCTCTCACATTCCTCTCATTTCATATACCAAGCTGATAAATACAGTTATTAAATCTTACGGAGCTAATCTAGGGAAACAGATTTCCTTTAGTCGAAAAAATTTCACTGCTTAAATCCTAAAAATAATAAATACCAATAAGCACCGCAAAAGATTGCTTGAATTTGTACGATCAATATGCATACCATTTCACAATTTCATGCGACATTTGGTGAAGCTTGAAATTTCATAATGGAATCCCTTGCGTAAAACGGCATTTAAAAAATCCATACAACAGTCACCGTGATTCAGCTGGTGAGTTGACGAAGAAATGAGCGGAATTCTCTCGAGAGCGCGGAGAACACGAAATAAGCGGGAATCTCAAGATATTCCTCGCCCAGAACAAGCAGATCGAAAAAAAGCCGTATTATAATGTTTATGGATATTTAAAAATCCATTACATCCCTTGAGTGCGTAACGAGCGATACTTTTTCCGAAAGCCTTTTCTTCCTTTGATATGTATTTCAGCTACGGGCTCAAATTAACCGCGAAAAATGCCGAGGATTCACATTATATTCTTTCGGATACTTGAACACAGCTAAGATTTTCATTTTGTTTGACGATTCCAAATTGCTAAAAAAAAACTTGATTTTCAACTGGAATACCTACTCTTCAAGAGGCACATATAAAAGAAAAAACCAGAAATTCATAGGAATGGGACTACAAAGAAAAATCTTGCGAAGTTAGTTCTAACAGTTGAACCTCGTGACTGAAATTTTTCTACGCAAATGGATCTGACTTGGATTGAAAGCTAAATGAAGAACCTGACTGAATATATATTCTTAGTAATTCCGATACAATATACCAAAAGCAAAATTGCTTAAGCAATTTAAACACTCAGAATCATCAGCTATTAGACTATAATTAATCTGCCTCATCTATTATTAGATATTTCAGTTCTCTCAAAAAGTCCAGTAGTGCAAATAAGTGCCAACTCACTACCATTCACCTAATTATATAGTAAGCTGCACGCGATTGTATGCCAAAAGCGTTTAACATAAATAAAATACGTATTAAGTATGGAACTTGTATTGCTAAAGTAAAGTTTTAGAAAATTAGCGGTGTTATTTTGGACATAGCTTAGACGCTTGGACGCTTCTAAAGAGATGGGCCTAATTCCAGATCCACAGTGACAACCGCTTAAAATATTTGATGAATTCTATGCCACTGAATAAGATCATACTTTTTGCCTCTCATTTGAGCAAGCACATCGAACATCAAAGTATCATGTTTCCTAAAGCACATTAAAGTATTTGTACTTAGAAAAATACTTCGGGTGAAGAAGTTGGAGTGTATTCACAGAAAAATTCCGTTGCATAAGACCCTTATGTCACATACAATATTGAGAAACTGACAAAAGGACAAAAAAACAGACTATATGGGTTCCACACAAAGACAAAGTTAATTTCGAACCATTGCAATGGATTGCGAGACGTTTCGCATCCACACAAAGAGACACTCACATATTTTGAAGCGTGTGCATTGCAAGACATGACAGAAACTATGGAAGTTTCATACTATATTAAGCTATTGTAAATGCCCTCCTCTACTTATCGTTACAAAAATTGCGAGAAAAAATTATGATAGGACGTTGAATGGAGAAAAGATTACGCAAGCGGTGTATACTTCCCGCCAAGCAGAGGAAGGCTGTCTTCCGTTACTCAAGCTCCGCGGAAAAAAACTGGGGCAAAAACTTTTCGGTGGTTAATAAAAGATGAAGGAGATGGATATGTCCGCATAATGCGGCGGAAAATTCTTCGGACGCGGAATATTCGGTAGGGGGAGAGGAATCACTCATGACATCCCGCTCGGGGGCTTGCGAGGAAAGATTCGTGCTGAGAGGGATCCTCCAGAGGGAACCGTGGATAAATGCGAAGGCACAGGGAAGGCAAAGGAATAGGCAAAATGCCGTCGTTTATGTTAAAGGAGTTCAACTGCGCATGCATTAGGAATATAAAAACGTACTAAAGTTGCTGAACAATACATGTGAAGAATTTTGAGCATTTAAACTTATTATGAGTGAACACATATAGGTATTGTAATTGATGAAATCAATACATCACATTGCTTACCAATCACGCCATTTCCCTTTAGGATAGGAAAAAACAAAGAAACCCTTATATTACTATTATACCTAAGTAACGAGGTTTATTTCAATAATTTACAACCAAATCTCTTCAACTGCGTATCTCTTACGCTTCTTCATTATTCATACATTAATTCATACATATTTTCCCATTCCTCATACTCTGCATTACGCCTAAGAGTTTCTTCATCCAGATTAATTTATGAATTCAGCATGAATTTTCTTATCGGGCCACTTACTCCATTATAAATGGTTGTTCCGTTATGGAATCAATAATTACGGGAACAATTCTTCTTGAGGATCTCAACAACGCGGCGGAAACCTTGGAAAACCGAAGATCCGACCTCTATTACTTGAAAATATCGTGAATGATCTTCTTAATACATACATAAATCCACCAGTAGCATGGGCACAAATTCTTCCTCTATTCTTTTTAAATAAAACTGCCATGTTCCAAGTCAGCAATGGTTGAAAAACATACCATAAATTTTGGCAGTGATATGGTTTAAATCCATGTCCCCGTGAACCACAAAACTGCAGTATTTTTGGAATTATATGAAATACAATCACTACTCTCCTACTTATAGTTTTTAATACGTCTCAGTATTGCTCGATGTCAATTATTATGATAACCATTCTCAATAAAAATGTTTCATAATTATTATGATTTCTACGACACCAGAAGCTTAGATCTGATTTTTATGCATCAAAAGGTGAAATCTGATTATGAAAACCTAAGTCCTACGGGAATGAAAAAAGTTAATTCATCACTACCAAGCATAATATTGATAATGAAGAAATATATTTTTGAACTTAAACTGAAGTAAAGTAGAACTGAAAGCAGTTCAATTAATCTAAAAACAATTTCGACGGTAAAGGGGAATTATGAAGTTTTGTACTACAACGTACTGTGACAGCTGATTAGCTACCTTTATAACTGGAAGTTCTTTTTGCGGCATGTACCATGGGTCTGTAGTCTCTTGATTCATTGAATACAGTTTTATAATTTCACTGTGGTGGTTTTTATCATTTAGTCGCAGTAAATTGCCTATTTTATAGCGAAAAGAGGCAGAATT
Source organism: Ceriagrion tenellum (assembly GCA_963169105.1). Taxonomy (NCBI): domain Eukaryota; kingdom Metazoa; phylum Arthropoda; class Insecta; order Odonata; family Coenagrionidae; genus Ceriagrion; species Ceriagrion tenellum. The sequence continues at coordinate 36,514,478 of OY720642.1, read as the reverse complement.
GGTCAAAAATATCGCATAAGACCAATGCTAATTGTGATGCAATTGTTTCAATACAAAAAAAACTAAAGAAAATATCAAATGAAAAGCCGGAGTAGGATTTTTCAAGATGACACTGAATCATATCATCAGATGAGGAGAGGAAGACGCTAGAGAAAGGCAAAAAATAAGGGGGCGCCTAATAGAATGTGGTCCCAAACGACCACTGAGCTCATGTCCGAAAAACATTTCGGAAGAAAGAGGCCTATTCTTTCCCCATCCAACCCCAAACCCCAGTAACCCCTACTCCTACAGTCCCAGGCCAAGATGGATGGCCATCAGAAACCCTCGGGGAGTGGGAAATGGTCGTAGGCGGTGATCGAGGGGTGGTATATCAATCGACGGGGCGTGAGAAAAGAGGCAGGAGGGGGTTTAGGCGACTCTGCCCGGGCACGCGGGAACCTTAAGTTGGCGCGGGCTCATATGGAGGGTACCATCCGCCAGTGACAGATGGCAGTGAGAGATTACGATGAATGTGACTACGGTATCCGACCGTGCGTGTAGGGGTAGAGTGCAAGGAGAAGGGTGGTGTGCAGAAGGTTAGGAAAGGCGAAGGTGGATCTACGTCTTCTTCGAAATCCTTTTCTCCTCCTCCTCCTACCAAGCTCGCCTTTAAGTTCTTCCTACTCGCCTCCCAGACACCATTACTTCAACCTAAAGGCAGTAAAAAGTACGTAAGCCCGAGAACTGACCTCCTGCGAAGATGATTGGGGTTCGAAAGGTGGGGATTTACAGCGGTATTTCAATTTGTTCTCAGATTCCATGAGCAATGCACTACATTCGTGAGGTAGGACATTAGGGCGCAATGTTTTCACGATATTTTATAGGATGCTTTCACTTATTCTGACCGAAATTTAAAAATGTATTAACTTCATTTTTCTTCGTCTTACATAATTATTTCATCAAAATTTTTAATTACTTTGCTATGAGCGCGTTTATTTGAGATCTTGTCAAATTTCTAGATAAAAGTATGATCACGTGGGTTCGATTTTTCTTCGTTGAATACCTTCTGCAGTGAACTCTTCATTCATTTACAGTTTATAGCGGATACACAAGGTCGTTCAATATCGATAACACGTTTTCTTCAATACAGGTATTTGCAACTATTTCCAGCACACATCCGCCATTAATGTGTTCACTGAGCATTAATTGTATCTGCAAACCCAAGGAAACCAACGAATATACGGCAAAAGTCGTCATTTAGAATACAAATGAACTGCCAAATAAACCAAACGTTGAAATAACTATCGTATGCTCGTGAAGAATACATTAAAATAAGCACATTATTGGCGGACTTGTTTACGTAGCGAAGACCTGTACCGAAAAAACAATACAGTCGATGTCGATGTTGAAGGACCTTGGTGGATGCATATCCATCACGTCATTCTATTCCGGAGTAGCTACAGCCGAACAACTGTCAGACCAAGTTACTTCAGTAAGGACTATGACTTGCGCTCATTTAATAACTTCCTAAATTATGCCCTGTTCTGCTATTCCTCTTTCGATTGTATCGCATTTATTCATTGCTTCTTGCAGACTTTCCCATTCTTAAGACTTTATGCATGAACCTCTACTCCTAAGTGTATCTTCAGCAAATGATTTTGCATGTTCAACCCCTTCTCTTACATTATCCACTCCATAATCTTTAATCTATGCCGCTTTTAGACACTAATCAATCCTCTTATCATAACCAAACCAATGATGCACTCTACTTATGTCCACAGCGGTCCATTATAAGAATATCCAACCCACATTCGGTCAAGATCCACTCACATCTTACCCTATTCATTACTGTCATGTTGCCGTAAACATTTCGCAGGCACCCTATTCCCGCTGAATTTATCCTCCTACTATGCTTAGGTGGACTATACCAGGCATTTCTGCCATAGATTCAAATATTAAAACAGTTTCAGTGTTAAGTAAGTAGAGTGCGGCCGATGAACGGCTCACCGAAAAAATGATAAATGCTCAAATATGGTAAAATCGTGAAGACTCCTGAGCACCAAGTAATTAATATATGCCAATAGAGTTACTCGCTTCAAATTTCCAACAGATGGTGGATATTGTTGCTTTACATCTGCTAATTCAAAATTCCCGTTGTACTATCAAAAGGAAAGTAAAGAAAGAGCAGGGATAAGCAACATAGTTGTTATTTCGGTTGTCAGGTAACAGTTTGATGACGTTGTGCCCTCCCCATCTACTTCAACGGATTAAATGAAAGAAATTGCCTCGTTTCGCCAGACATGAAGACGCATACTCGTCTACCTACCACTTACTCCTGTTTCAGAGCCATTCCCCTCGGTCTGAGCCATCGATAGAACGAAAGATACCTAAATTACATGATTTGCCACTTTCTCCATCTTTCAGACCGCCTTTCCTTATCCAGATCTTCCTCTTCACCTGCGCCGGGAAGTTCCAATACATTAGGGGCGGAGTCCTCCGAGACGAGGCGACGGGGTCAAAGGGTACTCTTCGCAGCTTGGTGAAATGCCGTATATTTCCCCTACTAAGCCAATGAAGATGTAAATTCAGCACCGTTGCTCCATATGCAAAGCTGTTTCTATGAGCTGGCTCTATTTTTTCTTCCTAGAGAGAAAATTTCACCACGCGAATAGGATTTTTGAAGGTTCGGATAAGGTCTATATGAATTCAAGATTGAATACTGTGTAAATATCTTTCTCGAGCTTCTGTATGAATACTGTTACTGAATAGTGTTATACAGATGAAGTACAATAAGTTCACCGCTAACATGCTAATATACCATAATACCACAAAGAATTAAATTTTTCAGGATCACTACTCTTTGACAGTTTCCTTAACTCATATTACTTTTACTTTAGAAACCATATACCCCAATTTTGACTGCCTTTCTTCCAAATAAGTATTAAAATTCGAAATTGCGATGGTTAAATAAAGCATTTTGTTTCAAAACTCCAGAATTTGAAAACACGAAATATCCCAATCAGCCTTAGTGAAGTAAGCTAGAGATAAGTAATTTCCTCTATATGAGAAGGTAGTTCTACACACTAGAGCATATCTAAAATGAAACATTTTTCATTCAATGTCACATAAAAAATTTTATGCACCAACTGAATCCATATTTTTCTCTGTATTTAGCAATTGATAAGATCGAATACAAGCAAGCAAAGAAAGGCCCTAATGCTGGAACAAGAGTGCATCTGCCGAATTTGAATGACATCTATTTTTGTCACAATTATTCATGAGGTAAGAGGGATGATGTGAGAAAACAGTAAAAAAGATATATATGCCAATAATTGACTTTCGGAAGAAAAATGTCAAGCTTTGGCCCAAATTAAGGCTTCCAAATTGATTTTGTTAATGAAAATTTTGGATGCACTGTCTTCTACAATGCTGGTGAAAAAAATTCATTTTAATACAGCGAAGAGCGTACATTTAGACCTCTAATTTCTCAAATTTGAAACAATATAGGTTATCTTGAACAGCTTTGGTGAAAATCTTCACGATTGAGCATCAAAATGTATACTTTTAAAGATGACATTTCCTTGAAAATGAAGACCTATAACCTGAAAGGCATTTATTCAGTCACTGCCTCTGCCACTCCTACAAAGCTAGGGTTTGATATGGATTCATTTCAATTATCTCTCACTTAATTTATATTCGTATTGTAAAGAAGACCTCGTACTAATCTAATATTCTGGCATACAAAGGCATTTTTCACAGGATTTACCCAACATAGCTTCCTTTTGTCCAGGTTTCCCTTCACCACTCAGGATAATAGACTGCCTTAAAGATCCTGAAAAATAGAACGCAGATGGTGATGCGGAAAGAATTTTGGGTCTCTTTAATTGAACACTGACCTACGAATAAAATCTCATTTCGGAATGCTATTCTCATAAATTACGATGAAGCGGTAGAATGCAGGATTTATCGAGTTTCCTTTTCTCTTTTAACCACGTAGCCTTCGTTCAGAATGGCATATACGAAGAGTTGAAAACTTCTAAAGCCTGAATAGTGAAAAGAAAGGGATGAAGTATCATTGGAAAAAAGTGACACCAATCTCTTTAAAGGTAATCTGCAAGGTTAGCTCTGCCTAATGTAACAGAACGTTCTCTTTCATTCCAGAGTAACTATAGAAATGACATCGAAATGAAATCACTATATTCATGGGCATAACATCACTGATCTCTCTGCGAAAATAATATCGACGCACATATGAATATCATAAATGCTTAAAGGAAAAATAATGAAAAAACGCATCTTATTTCAGCGGAAAAACCTTAATGTAGCGTATAATAGGTTGAAAATGATAGGTGAGAGAATGACTATGACCAACGAAAATTGTAACTATTTCTTCTTGCCATTAAAATAAAACTAAATGTATAGATATTATGTTCATTACCATGACTGAAATACGCCTTACAATGACCAGTTATTGTTACATAGCAGCTTTTAAGGACCGATGCCAACTTTACCAGTGAGGCTTCGGGCTTTGAATACTATACCATTGGCGACTGAAGTATCCCATGGCTCATCGAATTACGGATTCATGATAAAATCTTAGGAGTCCAAATGGAATGGTCGAGGGAAAGACTGATAGGGAACAAGAAATTTCTATTGCAGAGACGGAAGTGCACGAACGATGACGAATGGAATTTCTACAGCTGAGAGCGAGCTAGCGAAAGATCTATCCCTTTCGTTTTTTAAGCGGAAGGACGAAAAAACCCTTATCTGGTTCCCAGTCAATTGAAACCTTCAAATGCAAAGCCCTAGAAATATGAACTGACTATTTTTCTCTTCTAGAGGTACCATAAATAACTTTGATGAATATGGTCGTGCGTCAAAATAATAAACAAGAGCAATTATTTTAAAAAGGTAAATTTATATCCCTTTTAATCTGGAGACTTCAACCTATAAGGCTAAAACAAAAAGTTTTTTTTTCCTAGGTTTGAGAGAAACCATTAAATTTTTCCCAGGGCACTTTATGGAACAATAGTAAAGCACTTTAAAATAAAAAATTATCGCGCATAAATTATTCCGCTTCGCACACTTCCGTGGTTCAAAACAATAAAATCTACATCTACATACTACCCTGCTGGACACCACATGAGCGTAAGGCAGGGGTGTTAGGTCACCATCCGTGAAAGATATAAGGTTTTGAGAGCTGAAATGGTGATGTGTATTATGTGAGTGTAAGCCATACGAAATTAGCGTTTAGCGAACAAAATTTCTGGCCAAAATAAATAAATTAATTTATCTGCATCCTTTGAAATGTTTAAAATAACAAGAGTACTGAAACTGAGAGCACAAAAAATTCTACTTTTTATGATTCATGATTATTTTTTATAAGTGATAGACAATGATAAAAGGAGAAAGCGGTTGAAATGGCGTAAACATGCACACACGACGATTCAATGTAGAATTTTTTATTCCATTTAGTCCTTGTGCTAAATTTAAGCACATGCATATTTTAAATTAGGTCAATTTCCACTCGCGGTTTGAAAAAATCTGGCAAAAATGGAATAGCGGAATAGAAAACCCTTTTTGCATTTTCTTGCGCGCAAATGGTCAGATTGTCCTCTTATCATAAGGTTTTACTCGTTTCCAAAGCACCTAAACGAACTTTTGCAAATATTCAAGAAGTTACTACCAAAAATAAAGACTTCAAATGCCATGCGGCAAGCAAAGCACTGATTAGAATAAAGCTATCTTATTTTTCCCGTAATTCACGCATCAATCGAACATATTTTCCACATTAACCCTGATAGGGTCCGTGGGAAAAACTTTCTGTGGAAAAAAAATTATCGCAATAATTTACAAGCAAAGAATCCGCAGAAAATATTATCATTGAGGTGAATGATTAGATAGGACAAATTTTAAAAGACAGAGCGGCTAAAGAATGGTTAAAGATGGTGCTGATATATGCATGCGAGAACACCGTATAGACTGAGGGGATAAAGTCTAAATGTGATTCATCGGCGTGCCTTCGGGTCGGAGACGACACAGAATTGAACGCGGGAGATTTATTTCCCAGCGATAAAGGGATTTGCAGCTAACAGGGTCTATTATTCCACCGTTGGGACACACACGTAAAATAAGATTTACCTAAAAATTCGGTATGTTTGAGTTTTTAGAGAATTTTTTCATTTTTAGAACCCTAAACATAGCTATGAAATGCATGCTGTGTATGAGCTATGTTGCGCGGGCTACAGAAGTGTTTAAAAGCCACAAACTATGTCATTTTCTGCAAAAAAGTATTACTACTAGAAGTTGCTTATATGTGTAGATAGAATCTTTGAGGATCATTTTCATTCACCTAATTTACAACTAAAAGTTGCCAAATTAGTTTTATCAATTAGGAATAATTCTTCCACCTAGGACTCAAAGTTGATTTAGAAATGTCAAGGAATAGTAGATAAGGTAAAAAAGAGTTTCCCGAGAAATTCAATAGAAGACAACGTAATGAAGCAAGTTTAATCATAGAAAGGAATACTTAATGCAGTTTTGAATGCCATAAAGGCATATAGGTAATATAATTATTTTTTAAACAGAAAAGTCACTTATTAATGATTGAAAATTACGAACCTACTTGAACGTGAGTCAATAATTAGAAAAATAGTATATTATTGAAATATGACTAATTAATTGGGAAAATGAAAGATGTAAATATAGTACTATTAGGAAACATGATTACATTCAGGTATACACAATATTATTGCGTTCTATAACTATGACAGCGACGAAGTTAACCAAGACCCATTCTAACGCACGTATCTAAGATAGGAAAACACTTTATTCAATTAGACTATTCAAACGGAATCAGTATTAAAATTCTATTGCAGTTAATCATTAAACGTTATATCGATGTTAATCATTAGAGGAAATTTAATGAGGGGCTGCGCTTAAATATAGGAGTGATGAGTGCTACGGCTTCTTGAGGAACAAAGCAAGGAAAACATCTCCAATGGCGGCAATTAACGAATTGAACAGCTGTGCAACTCCCATTACCATAGCATTAACTAGTTACTAACAGAATGGGGAAGTAAAAATGAGCGAAAAGAACGTCTGCATCTAATTATTCTTGTTAATTCTTTTTCAAAATTTGAAAATACACATTTCATTAATAATGAAAATAGAAATCCTCACACTTTTAAGAAACTCGAATGAAGAAACTTCGGGGGTGGCCAACGCAATGTCTACATACCATTTTTAATCTCTCCGAATAAGGCTTACATTGAGAATAAATTCCGAGTAATTCCACGCATTCTACATAAGCAAACACGACGACATGCCTCTCTCACAGTGGAATGAGGAAGTCAGCCAGCCTTGGCAGACGTCAAGACTGTCCCTTTCGATCCCAAAAATAGCCTTTTCGTGCCTCAAGGAAATTGGCCTCATAGGAAATGATACAATAGCAATTCAGCAGCCGCTGCGGCGATGTCATCAACAGATGCTTTCAAATTAATTGAACGGGTTCTTTTCCAAGACCCAGACCGAGGCAAGACGCCAAGTAAAATGTCACCGGAAGGTCAACTTCTACGACGCGTTTCTATGTTTTAAAATCTTTCCGTGATTGAAAAGTGAAAATTCGTGTTCTAGAAATTGTGCGTTGGAAAGGATTCATTTTGAAAAAGGAATCTCTTCATTGCAGAGGACGAGAAATAGTCACTAACGTCACACTGCATATGCATTTAATTCATTTTACTTCGCAGAGGACATATTGCTTTTCAAATCTAAAATATAACGTCTGCTACGTTCATAAAGTTACGTTCTTCTCACCACCCCAGTCAAGTACAACGTATCAGAAAAATATCAGCTCCAATGCTCGGTTGCCTTAACATATTAAATTCTGAGTTATAGTCATAATTGTGTGCATGTATCCAGAATTTATGCCTAAAATGGCTTTTTAAAAGATTTCAACGACGCATTATAAACTGAAGTTTTGATGCACAGATATTTCACTGAGTTTTGATCTTCTTGAAAAGCCATTAGGAGACTGAATTTGAGCCCAGGTAATAATATATGTTTAAGTCAAAGAGAGCTCTCAAAATACTCTTAACGTATAGAAAAATCACAAGAGACTTTAAGGTGTCAGCAATTTTCAAGAGTTACGGACTTCAAGGAGGGTTGGGCAGAGCACACAAAGTTGGGCGTATTTCACCGGCGCATCGTTCTATTAGATCTGATTCAAATATACTTTGAATAACCATGCAATTAACGATGCAAACATACAAGCATATCCTAATTTTGAACATGGCGTTATGTACATGGACTAAATGGCGAATAAATCAATTATACATATTCTAAGAACTCCAAAATGATATGGGTTAAGTGAGAACACGTTTATTTACTTATACACATCCTTAGTGGGTATTCCGGTACTGTGTTATTATCTGGAAATCTAATACTATGCCACAAATACTGCTTTTAATTTGGCTATACCATACAAATATCTATTCAAACATTGCCAAATGAACTATTTGCGGTACAAAAGCGATAATCTCTTTCATAAATCTTGAACTGTTCTTGCACTGGAAATATCTCTTACAATCAATATCGACTGCTATAACTATAGTAGCCATTAGTTCCACTTGCTTCATTTCCGCCCTATATGGAATGCGTTTGCAAAGAGACATACCAATACGGATCCGATATGTGATAATGAGGAAATTAAAACTTATCTTAAGCGGCGAAGAACAAGATGAGCTGAGAAATGTAGTCCCCCAATGAATAGTGCTCAGAGATCTGGTACTCCCCGGGTAAAATTTTCTAAAAACTAATTTTTGCGAACTTTGAACTCCACCCGTGGGCATGTTACTCCACTCCTTTGCGGAAGAAAGGTAGATATCAAATAGGAAGAAACTCTGACACTTTTTGTTTCCCACTATTTTTCCATGATGCAGGAAAACTCGCGGACGAATCGAAAAAAACCTCTACGAACCTGTTCCGTCTCCCACGTCCTGATCGATCGGTTTATTTCTGACCCTCCCGAAAAATTGCCCGAGAGGCCAGCCTGGGAATACTCCCTTGCCACTCTACTGAGCCATGAATCGGGGAATGTAAGAAAGCCTGGTCTACTCAGAGCAATAGGATGAAAACTCACTGCAGGCCAAGCGATTTGATAGGTTTGAATTTTATTTAGAAACCCCTAATTAATTATTTATTTTCCAATGCGGTTTCTTAAACCACTCGTTTATTTCAGGGTCAATCTGAGGTTTTAGAGCGATCTTCAATGATTTAACTTTCTTTTTCGGCCATGGGAGTAATTCATGTAATGCATAATCCATGTACACTCTCCAAACATTTTAGTTATACTTAGAAATGAATTTATGGGGACAGTTCACCTATTCAATATCTTGTTGTTTGGCATTATTTAAGCCGTAAATTGTATTAAATTATTCAAAATTTCTCTCTTGGACTGCTATTTGAACTATTTTCTTCTCGGCTTACGCCTTTCTCTCATCTTTAATTAGCGAAATAAATGCTTTGCCCCAGAGAATGGTTATAATGATTGAAAAACATCCATTTGAGTAAGAATATCAAAGCTCCAACGTAATCTCACAACATAAATTTGAATTTTGCCTTTTCGTCCCTAGGACTGCAGAATACTCAAAGGATTTCACAAACAAATAAATACGTAATAGCTTGTTGCATAGTTGTTTTAATTAGAAAGGGGAAAGGCATATACACTTCAAGACGATCATGTAATTGACACAGTTCAAGCATATTATTCTAGCGTACTACACATTTTTCATATAATCCTAAATAAAACTGTATATTTTGTCTGAGTACAATAAAGTATGAATGGAGACATACTCAGAGAGACTGGTGGAGGAAGAAACGTGTTTCGTTTGTCAGGAAATTTTGAGGAATTGATTATTAACAAACGAAACTGTTTCATGCGTTACTTTGTGGAAGTTTTTAATATTCATAATGAAAAGATAAAACTTGGTTAATTCCACACTAATTTATTAAAACCGACCCAGGTTTCAGCAACTGAGTGAATCGATTATTTTTGAACTATTACTATCAAGGATTCACTTCAGCAGACATTTCTCGGTACTGCCTTATCCGACGCTTATCTTAACATATACCCAGGCCGCGGTACCTGGGTATGTCAGGATGACTATCAGAGTAGTCTAAATGCAATTGAAATGAGTATTCGAGAAATACTTGTAGAAAAGGTAGGATGGATAGGATTATGAATTAGTGGGTCATGAAATAATTCGGGTGAATTACGTATTTATGTAAATGTATAAATAGAGACTGGTCCGTTGGCTTGGCAAACTAAAAGAATGTAAGAGGGTCAAATATCGAAATAGTTGCACGTGGTAGAGTGAATGCTGTGGGAGGAAGAGGTAAAGCAAGAAACCCATGGGTGAATGTGTTGGCCCAGAAATAGACTCTAAAAGGGAGGAATACTAGGGGTCTTCAGAATAGAATGACTCTGTGTAATAACACTACAGTCGTAAGTGACAATCCAATGAAATATTAATTATATAAACTTGACACATACAGACAAGGAACTTGACATATGATGAAAATATGGGACTAATGTAGCCTCTGTTCAGGTGGAAGATCCCCAAAAAATCTCTTGTCCAGATTATTCCCCGGATAAGCACTGGCGTGTCTGAAGTATTGCATATTAGAGAAGCTGAAGAGGAATGAAATGATTGGGCATAATGGAGGAAATTTTAGAAGCGTTTTTAAAGCCTAAAAGGGTCAATTTTCTTCAGTTAACATATGTTCAAATGTGAAAACCATAATATGGAGCTGCATGGGTTGGAGACTTGGTCATTGCTGAGGGAGGATATATATATATATATATATATATATATATATATTGGAGTAGTATCGGAGCTTCAGAAGAGACAGGAAAGATGACTGAAAGGCGTATTAAAAGGAGAAGGAATGCTGAAGAGTGTTATAGAGTGGAGATCTCTGGAAAAGCGTAGAAGAGGAAGGAAAATGACAGGAATTTTGGACGAAATTAGAAGAGGGAGACGATATGGGGAATCCAAGGGGGATCTAATAGCAGGCAATAAAGGGAGTGAAAACGGAGTCTTCTCCAAATACCTACCATTCAGCTCGTAGAATACTTAAATGAAATGAATTAAAAGTTCTTCGAGTTTGCCTACTACTAAAGGTAATGGCGTGATGGGTATAAATGCGTGTCAACAGACATTCTGGCCCAATGAGGCTCACTGGAGGTGAACTAACCTCAAGAGTGGGGTGAGAACATCCCCTTCAAAATGCGACCAGTCCACCGGATAACGACGCTGCGCTCGCCTCACGTCAGGCGCAACCAAGACTTGAACCTTAAAGGGTTCCTATTCGTCTTTTGTTTCTCAATCGGGAGCTGGTGTGTCAAGCGCATTCCTCAATTATGTCCATGTGTACCTTATAGAGGGACACAAGACATCTTGGGGAGAGACATCTCCTCTATGCCTCAAATCTCCTCATAATCTCAAATCTCCCCTTTGCCCTCGCCAAAATATCACAAAAGGTTATTGTAGAGATGCTTTTTATATCCAAGCCTGGCTCAGCAGAGAATTCAACGTAGCATTGGACCGGTCTGGCGGTGAAGATAGCGCAGTCATCTGCCAAAGAGCAAATGATAAGTACGAACAAATTAATTAAAATACGATAAGAGACTCTATTTGGAATATTTTAAACAACAGGAAAAGAGGGAATGGCATATTAAAGGAGGTAAAGCCTGTTTTTTTTCCACGGAATACAACTTTGGTACTGGTTTGAATATTAGATGACAAAGACAGAGAATAGATAACCCCTCACTCATCATCATGAAGTAGTTTTTAATGCCGGCCTTTATTTCACATTCAGTTGTTACTAAAAACGTATCGAAATACATTCGGCCATGAGAGGGCTGACTTGAACAAAAACACTAAATTGCAGCAAATAAAAATAAGGGTAGATAAAAGCAGATGACCAGAAGATGAAAAATTGAGATAATCCCTTAATCGAACAAACAAAAAAAAAACCAAAGAAGACTTCATATATTTTATATTTCATATCTTCCACTTATACTACCACTTCATAACGTCTTTCTTCCATGTCAACTAACCAAATAACTGTGTCTTTAGCATGAAGGTCATTAAAATTGAACCTACTTAGCTCTCAAATTAGAAGCCGATTTTGAGAACACCGGGACTAGTCACGGATAACTTTATAGGGTTAACCGAAATGCATAAATATGCGAAATTCTATAGAGGAAAAATGAACCGCCTAAAAAACGAACTCGAAAACGGATCCCGGTCAAGGCAGATGATTTTTCCTCCGTGGAATTTGGCACACAAAAAAGCAGAATGATCTGTTTTAAAAATCTAGACCAAGTCAAATAAGAGTAACCATAGATTGAGACTCGTTTTTTGATAGAATCACCTCTAATCATGTACTCTCAAAAATAGTTATCGACAGTGGCTCTATACTTTATTACGGAATTATTCTCGTAAGCAATAATTTTGATTAGTAAATCAGATAAACCATCATTTGAAGATGAAAGTAATAAGATTTTTAGTTATGTTTACATCACAGACAGATAGCTGTAGTACAAAGGTGAGAATAAGGATGCAAAATTCTAGCAAATTCGCGATAAGAACTAAAATATCTTTACGCGATAGTATAGGTCAATTGAAGGATGAATAAAGACATCCCGAAACGAATTTGTTGAACAACGATGACGTGAAGAGACCCAATAAGGTTCATCTGTGACAATAAAATGCATTAATAACTCAAGATTAAACTGTATGCGTAAATGTATAGGAGCATTATAAGACCCGCTAAACTCTATGAAGCGGAGTGCTCGCCTACTAAATAGCACCACACAAAGCAAATGCTTGTACTCATGTGAAATGAAAAAGCAGAAACGGATGTATGGTAAAGCGAAATTTGGTGAAATACAGTATAAGAATAAAAGAGGAGGATTTAAAGCTGCACCGATACAAGAAAAAAATAGACCTGGTAGACTTAGGCCATTTGAACATGCCAAAGGCTGTTCAGAGTATTATAATGAAAAGAAGGTGAGCAGATTGAAGCTTCCAGGAAAAAGAGGCAGTAGAATCCAGAAAAAAGTTGAGGAATTGCGTAAAAGTCACACGGGGGAGTGTGGTGTGACCCCCATAGATGGCCTAGATAGAAGCAATTTGAGGGCTCTGACTGGCAAAACCGGCCCTTAACACTAAAATATAGGCTAGAAAGAAGGAGGTTTTGTGGTATTATTTGCATTAAAAGATGAAAGAAGGATATTACTTAGAGCTAAAAGTAATGGGAAATCTACTGAACTATTTGTAACTTGTTACAGCAAGCAGTATCGTTAAAAAAAGAGTGATGATGAGGGATACCCCTTTAATTCATCCTTATCTAGGTCATATTCGGCGAGCACCCACGAGGGAGTGTGAGACTTACTTTTAATTATGCAATGGAGTGCCGCTTTTAAAGGAATGACTGAATACGTTAGGAGTTTCAATTAAAACCCCAAAGGATGCCTGGCCTTGATTTTTTCAAAATTCTTGACGTGAAATGATTAATCCGTTGAGTAACTAAGCTGATACTCTTTCTGAGCGATCCACGGTATAAGCAACGCATACAAAGTAGAACCAACTTTCGTAGTTATTTTTCTTTGAAACTTAGCAGTGACATTCACGAAGCCCAAATTCTCGCAATTTATCTCAAAGGATGATCGGGTAAACACTTTCGAGTGAGCGAGTGACATGACAATAAAATATGAGATGGGTAAGTCGAGGAAAATTGGAGTATAGATTTGGACCAAAAAGTAATTAAGGGCTTAAATCCTTAAGACATTAAAGTAGCTCATACTTTCCTCTAGGCTTTATAACGTAAGTACTCTCAGTGGGATAGCATAACCACCACTTAAAAAAATTAATTTAGTTATTACGTTACCTTATGGATTCCACTATGACACACATATAGTGTCTCACAACTTTATGAGGGATTAAGGTGGGAGCCCCTAGAGACTCGGAGGCTACACGTTATGCTTAGGTTGCTTGAGAAATCCATAATAGCTGTGTTTCAGAGCGACACAAATAATATTATCATAACGCCTCATTTCATCTCTAGGTCTAACAGAAGTGATAAAATAACAGAGATACATTGCCGAACAGATAGGTACAAAAAGTCGTTCTTTCCGCACACAATAAGCAACCACAACAAAATCTATGCTCCAATAAATACACTACTTTAATACCGATCACCATTTCATCTACCAAAACCTTCCTTTCTCAAATATCTTTACACGGCTGGTGAGCCGTGTAAAGGTAAAAAGTAAAGGTAAAGGTATACCACATACACATGCTCGCAGGTTAGTATGCAGATGTAGATGTCATTACGTAAGCAAAAACTTGCGCCTGAATGGAAGGCTGGGGTGACTAAGGCAACAGGAGCATTGCGGGAAAGATATGTGAAGAAGCGTTAAACGAGAATAGCGGGATTTTGAGTCTACATGGAAGTGAATTTTCATTGCCGGCCTTCCAAAAGTCGCTCAGGCCTTTGCCTTCCGAGCTCCTTAGGCAAAATTACTATCCCTTCAATCCCTCTACGATGTCACTCTAAGGAACACGCTTGTAACTGGAGCGTCAAACACTAGATAAAAGTATCTTTTCACTTTGAAAACACTCTCATTACCCAAGATCCCTCGATTTTCCACCAAAATGTCTTAAAACTCAAAAAAAGTTTTGGTATAACAATTAAAAAAATGTAATGACGGCCTAATTACGAGCGAAACTAGGACGCTGCATTCCTTTCTTACATTTAACTCATATACCACATATAAACCTCAATGAGTTTTTCCCCACAGTGAAGAAAAACCAACGCAAACAAGACTCGATCTAGCGACCTCCCCAGGTCAGTAGGCTATGGCGTTACCACGCCGCCACCGAGGTTGATTGTCACCTACAAGGTCCATTTTCCTGTGGGGTTATGTTTTAAACTCGCTCGGAATGATTCCGTGCAACAATAAACAGTTGAAGAATTTGATAAGTTTCTCCCACACGAATGGATAACGTAAACATCTGATGTGCTGGTTTTTGTATCTCAAATTGCGAGAGTGAACCATATAAACAATATTCCTGTGATAAAATCAATCATGTGGGCTGCGTTATATTTTTACGAGTAGTCTCAATACATCACAATTTCGAACCCTTCTTGATTATACCACTTAGCTAAGTGTTCGGAATCATTTTGACTAATTTAAAAGTCAACCTCTGGGTCCCTCTGGGTCCAATGTCACAAAGTGCCAAAACCATGATCACTTATAATTATAAAAACTTTAATGTCTAAGATAACATAGAATATTTTCTCACTCCACATTCTCCATCAGGAAACGCCAGAGACATTTTTAGATGCAGTAGTCGTAGTATTTTAGTTTAAACGTGCTTCGACGTCTAAGACAAGAATACGAACCAAGCCCAATGATGATTAACTTCGACGACCGACCGGAAACTGTGTTTTCACGTTTGCAGGCCGTTGCCACATTTTTTCCAAAGTTTGCATCAGCAGTCTCAAGCGTAAAAATTCAGATCTATATCACATATGAGAGGAACTTCCAAATCGTATATTTCATTTTATATTTTGCGAAAATTTAACCAATGCCTGCACGCAATTTTTTTATCCCAATCCGTTATAATCCATTTTATTTTACTTTAATCCGATAAGCTCAAAAAAAATCAACCCTTCGGTCTCTTGGAGTTAGTTAGTGTTCCGTGAGGACAAAATAGATAAGGACGGAGATAAATGGCCAGAAAGGAGGAGAAGAATAACACAGGGGAGTGTGAGGAGACGTTGGGCGGGAAGGGGTCGCTACAAGACCCTCTAATGGAAGACCAGGATCGCGTTCCCCTAGACGATGGACCAAACCCTGACCCCGACTTACGAGAAAGGGGAGGCTAACAGGGAGAGGGGAGGAACCGAACAAACCAAGCGTCTCTCTTAGTCACGCAGCATTATCACATCTCTCGTATCTACAGACGAGCTCAGGAATTTACCAAAGGGATTGAGATGCAAGCATAAAGAAAAGCATTAATTTTCACGATAGTTAAGAGGAGCAATGTGGAACACGATGAAAAATAAATTGTACTTACCGAAACAGATAGATGATGATAAAAAGGAATTCCTGGATAAGGTATTGGGCATAGACTTATTCGGCGTCCTCATCAAAACGGTCAAGATGATTTCATGGTCTAATGTGGACTGAGATGACTGGCATGATCTGACATGACAATATATGGTCTAGCAATGTCACAAGCGCAAGCCAAACAGAAAACCTACTCACGAAATTTAAGCGTCCTGAAAGAATGACAATGTATACGAATATAGTTCAATGCCGCGGATGCCTATTTTGATCTCCATGGTGGTTTTTCCACTATGGAGATAAACCGCGAATGTCTATATATGCTCGATAACGACTTTATGTAGTAAGTAGGGAGAATTTTAAATATCAAGCCAAAACTATATAAATTATAACCAAGTTTTCAGTGTTGAAAATTAAAATTATTATTTTACTTTTCTTAATACTGCTTAGCCGAAAGTTTTATATTTTGTCACTTCCTGTACGACGCTACAGCCTGGTATTGGCTTTGACCACAGACGCAATTCTATCATCCGTTTTTTATCTGACACCACCTCCTCCTTCCCCTCGAGACCCCTTAAAATATTCGACCTCTTCATGCCTCCATCTATTTCCAGGTTATTTTACTCCTTTATACTGCTTCACTAAGTTCTACTTCTTTCTGATAGACTCGCCTGTTTGAGTGACTTCCTTGTGCCTTAGGAAGTAAAATTTTTGCACAAATACATGTCATGACCTGAAAACAACCCAAAAATTGGTAAGCTCCCAAATGAAATTTTAAAAGGGTTAATGTTATTCTATAAAATTGGTTTTTTATCCTGTAAGAAAACTAATGAACCTGAGTTAGGAGTTCTTTTTTTGCTAGTTTAGATTCCATATACTAAAGAGAGAGATTGGCGTTTTACATTATTTTATAGCCCGAAGTAATCTTCAACCAATCGAGAATAGAGTAATTGCGTCACATAACTATAGTCAAAGTGTAGATTTCCCCGGTATTACTTTACTTTTTGCTACATGAGAATTGCATCGAACTAGGTTTAAGAGTTTATTTATTTTATAAATTTTTATTACTTATCCTAAAACTATGAGATTATAACCTTTACAGTCAAAAGACTCTTAGAATGCATATAATTAATTTATTATCCGATTTTCCTCAACTTTTTTCATTTGTCTGAATTGTTTTTGTCTCAAAATAACATCAATTTTTTCCTATTTAAACTATGAATATTTAATTATCATGGGTTACCATTGAACAGAATGCCTCAATGGCTTACCAGATCAACATCAGAACTATATTGAAATTTAGGAATGGGTGATTTTTATCTCCGCCTCTCCATTGGTGATTAATGAATGGTTTATAGTTTTCTGAAAGGTACAAGCATTTATCACGACACATCATGGGGTTCTTCCTAACATAAGGAAACATTTTACCTTTCCTTCTTCCCATTTAATTTTAACGGTCCACCTCTCCTGGAAGTTTATTTTTTTCCATCGCCTGCTCTATTTCCAATATGGTGTTCCTAAATTCCAGGAGAAAAGGGGATAATTACTCCATTTAATCCTTCCAACATTATCCCCTGCTGGCCTCCACCCCAACAATCCTTCTACTTTGTCCCCTTCTCGTTATTCTTTCGTCCCAAGACCTTCTCCCTCTCATTCAACTCCTCCAAATGAAAACCTTTACTCTGGACACGCCCACTCCGTCCATTTAACCCCGATGGCCCTCCCTCTAACGATTTCCGGTCCCCAGGGGGGATTCCAGATCCCTTTAATCTAAGGACGGGAGGCTCTGTCCACGTTAAGAAGTCCCTTTCCACCCTCCCTTCCACACAGGCAAACATTTGGCCACCGTTTCCACAGTTGGTCCTCCTCCTCGGCATTTAAGCTTTGCCTTGGCCATCCTCATCCGGCTCATCAGTTCCATATAGTCCCTCCCCTCTCTTTCCATTTTCCTTCATCCAAAGTTTCATCCCCATCCTGAACTTAACTTCACGTCATTCGATCCCTTCTTTATTCATATTCGCACCCACCTATCTCCCCACAATTTTGAAACACCGCTCTCAGTTCTCATCAGGGTCATTCAAGTCTTTTTCACCAGAATCACCATTGAAGTCTAGTAGGGTGAACTGATTTTTTACTTTTTATCTAATTCACAACCTCCATTGGATAGATAAGTTCCCTTCTGGTGCTATTTAATCGTGCCAAATTCACACCAATCACTTCCAATCACTGCGGTAAATCATGTAATATCTGAAACTAGAATTTGATTGCACCATATATTGAACGAGGGCTTTGCAATTTTGCTTAAATGAATAACATAAGAACCATATACACATTTTAGTAGGGGAATTTTCACCCCATCCTCTCCAGTTGAGGTCGATGCCTTACTCAAATGAGGGTTCTTCTATTCCCAATTAAAATGTCTTCTTTTTTCAGGTCGAATTTCAAAGGCTACTCTTTATATTCAAAAATAAAAGCAAAACGTACCCGGGAAATTAGCAGTGGTAGAACATAGCCCTGAGAATTGACACAGGACAATTTTGACGAAGGCCAGGTTTCTTCACTGTAATGCTGGTTATTGGGAGCAGATGGTGAAGAATGGTGTGGTACATCTACATAGTACCATGCCAGCAGCCAAATGGGCGTGGGCGAGGGGTATTAGGTCACCAGCCGTGTAAAGGTGTTAGGTTTCAGGAGATGAAATGGTGACATGTATTATAGAATTGTATTTAGTGGAGCTGTTTCTATGTGGTCACTTATTGTGCGCGGAAAGAACGAGTTTTTGTACCTATGTGCTCGGCAATGTATCTCTCTTATTTTACCGTTTCTGTCAGGCCTATAGATGTAGTATGGCATCATGATAATGTTCTCTGTGTTTCTCTGTAACACATCAGTTCCGAATTTCCCTGACAACCTAAGCCTTACGAATAGCCTCACAGTCTCTTGGGGTTCCTACCTTAATCCCTCTAAAAGTTGTGAGATACTACATGTTCACTCGTAGCAGTTTCTAACGAAGCGTGCTGCTTTTCTTCGTATTTTATTAATTTTTTGGTTAAATCTTTATAACCAGAGTCCCAAATGCTCGCGGTGTATTCGAGGTGTGGCCTAACCAGAGCGAAGTAGCATCTCTCTTTTACTTTTTCATCCGAGGATCTTCCTATAGCACGCTTAACAAAACCTAGTTTTCTTAATCCAGTGCCGCATATGATTTATATGTGTTTTTCACTTCCTTTCATTTGAAGGATATCCGTCCAGATAGCAAGAATGCTGGCCAAACGTGATGTCAAACAGTTTCAAAAACCAAGAGGAAAACTTGAAGACGTTTTGAACTTGGCCAGAAAACGCCAGGCGTATACCACATACGATGTGATTGTGAAAAGGTGTATATCGGAAAAATTGGACGCACCATAGAAAAATGGCTGAAAGAATATGAAACATACATCAGGCTCTTCCACCCTGGGAAATCTGTAGTGGTGGAAAATAGCCTTGAGAATTGACACACAGTCAATTTTTATGGGGGCCAGGTTTCTTCACCATGCTGCTGGTTATTGGCACCGCATGGTGAAGGAGGCTGTGGTAATAACAATGTGAGAGACAACCTGAGCAGAGATTTGGATAGGATTGGATATTTGGGGAGGCGACCGACAGCTAAGGTCATTTGCGCCATAGGGCACAGGTAAGGGAGGAAGGGTGGATAGAAAACCGGCGTCGGGGAAAACTCTTAACGATGGGCGGCAAGGGGACCACGGTTTAACGTCTCATCCGACAGAAGGAGTACTGTACTTGAAGTGACCTCCACAAGACACTCTAGTAGGGATCGAGTTTCCTCTGAAAAACATCTTCCTCTGCAGGGATTTGAACCCTGGCCGCCCATATGGTTAGCCAGTACTCTAGCCACTACACCAACCCGATTCTCCATGAGAAGAGACTAAGGTATCTTGATTAACTGTGGGTAAAAACCACTCTGAGACTGACCAGACAAAGAGCGGGAAAAGAGAACCAATCACAAGCAACTTGACTTCAATGACACAACATAAATAAGAACAATCTCATAACCAAAACATTCATCCTGAGGACAATGACAGACTACGCCTTCGAAACGTTGGTTTCACTAACCACTATCACCCGGGAGGGATCCCAGGAGGTTTATTTTCACAACTTTATTCGCTCCAGCGCCAACGACGTTCATTAATCGTTAAATTTTCCTTCCATTATTACTCAACTCTCAGAATAACGACAAAATTTGCCTTCCTCCCACCTTGGCCAAGTCTGAAATATCTTTTCCTCATTTCAACCAGAGAGGACATCTGAAGGGAGGAAACATTCGAGCGTTTTCATGAGAATGTCATACTCCTAAAAATATATCTCCCGTTACACTACCTCTACACCAATCAGCTCCGTTGACATGGGCCTGTGTATTCCCGTCGTACTGATGTGGGGAACAAAGGATGAAACTTCAACGAGCTGTGAAAGGAATGTACTCGTTAACTATCGTTCTAAAGGAAACTGAAGGGTGAAATTTGAGGAATTCGGACTTTTCAGCGTTTCTTTTTTCTGTCAGAGAAGAGGGAGAATTCTATGTGATGCCTTCTCAAAGTCTTGGACTACTAGAGGAAGCGGAGGAGAGACGAATGTCATAGAGTTGGAACGCTATCTGAGCTGGCTTTTCGTAATCACTGTAAAACTCGTTCGTACATGACTTTTGAGTGACTATTTTTTTATAGAAGAGGAACGGAAAAATTCATAGAATTCGACAAAAAACTAAGATCACCGAATCTTCTGGGTGACACGGAGAATGATATTTTACTGCATTACAAAATCTATGATAACTGATAAAACCTTCAAAATATGAGACAGGAGCACTGCCGAATACGTGGTGGGGTTAAAATGTTACTTCATCTCTCGTAGTGACTAAAAATATTAATATGAGGCCACCAAGAATCATTTATGCTTGCAACAAAAGCAAATCAAGACAAGGACACGAGAAACCTCCTGTCTCGCCCTGATCCCATCATCCTCATATTTCTTCCCTCATTATTTGGTTCGTGATCCAACATCTGATGCCATATACCCTTTAGCTTGAAATTCTGCAAGAATACGAATATTTGATTAGAATACAAATATTTAACATTAGCAAGTAAACTTGGATTTAAAAGCATGGAATTTGGACCAATGTGAGAAAAAATTTACCAGCTCCATTATTTTGATCTATTTACCATAGTAGCAGCAGGCAACTGAACTTTTAGAAATGATATTAAGAATAATTATAAAATATTTGAATAAATATTTGCCAAATTTATAATTAAATTATAATGGAATGCCGCTGACTAATTTCTCACTACTTGAAAATAAGAATTTTGAATTAGAAAAATATTAAGATGTCTCGCCCTTTATTGCAGGAATGGAGTTCAAAGAAAGCCAGAGGTAAAGTAATTCAACCCATAAGGAAACACTAAATATTTCCCAGTAATAGCAATATACACAAGGTAAATTATAAAATCTTCTGGGTTATGAATGTTATGATGTTATATTTTGCTATTAAAAATATACCGCATACCACAATTCAGACAGCTGCTGTCTGAGAACGGTGTAGTGCTCTATTCGTCCTTAATTATCTTTCACATAATTTCGATCGACCTTAATTCGCAGTGGAAACAAGCATAGTCGACGGGTATCAATTAAACCTTGAAGTGGGTCGCTTGGTCGACGGAAGAATATAGGACGTTGAAGGGATTCTACGTGACAGAAGATTGATGAAGATAAATTAGAGGCAAAACAAGGATGGCAGCATTTCCCTGAACTGTAAACAGGGTAAAAAAGGATTTTTTAACAACAAAACAGTAATGAAAGAGCTTAACTGAAATTTTCAGGAACAACCATTTGTTCGAGACTGAGCGTTACGATGGGCGTAAATAATGGCCATTAAACTCCTTTCTTATCCATTTCGTACATTATGAATACGGTATAAACGAAAGTATTTTAATATGTGCTTAAACTTTCCCTTGATTGGAAATTTTCTTAGCATATGTCTATGGTTGTAGCAGTCATCCATATGCATTTGTTTAGGGAAATTTGGTATAGACTTTAAGTAAAGTATGTAGCACAGTATCATATCTCATGAATTCATCATGACTCATTATTTTGATTGACCAGCTTTGCATTTTCCGAGAGAGTGTAGAAAAATTGAAAACAAAAAATAGTTCGCACATACGGTAACGCTTGATTTGTTTTGACCACACCGTCAAAGAACAAAATTTAGTTTTTCTCGCCGATGGGTGAAGTTTGTTTCAAAGAACGATATGGGCAATGGGAAAGAATAATAGGCGAATAAACCAAATATTCCCGGAGCAGAATAAGAAAACAATTTTAGGTTATCAGACCGAATTAATTACAACCTAGCCACTATGCTTACCGATTGATGATTAATTTCCTCACTGCCATATTAAAATACCTAATTTCCAGAAACCTTTCCTCTCGGAAATCATATTATATAACTAGTATAATGAGTTATATAATAATATTAAAAAGTTGCGATATCACCTTGGTTAGTGGACGCATTATGAATTTAATACTGAAACGGAGCGCTAAGCAAATTTTTACATATGTAATTAAATATTTATCGTCCAAACCGTATGATTTCTATTTTCTAATTATACCGAAAAGATGTTCGAGTTCCTTGTCTATAACCTTCTATAAGTAGGTAAGTAAAGGAAAAGGTGAGATTTAATAGGTAAAAAATTAATATAAGGAAAAAATATTCGAGTATGAAGCAGATGTATTGACCAAATGTATTTACCAAATTTAATTGTCTTTAAAGCATACTGAGAGATAATATGTCATTAACAGTTTAAATAAATTCCATAATAAATCTATAGACACTGGATCCGATTATTAGCGTTGTGAAAGCAAGAAACAAAAATCTCAAAAACGGACAAATAACCTTGAACAACTGTATTGGAAATTAAACAGCGTAAATATTTACAAAGCAGGCCGGGATTTGGTCTTCTCTGGGATGGTAGATTTCAAACAATCAAATATCATGCAAGGTTCTATTTTTTAAACTTTGCTCTATTGCTTTGGAGAGTACAATAGTTTTCCGATATAGAGAAGAGAATATCTCCTTGTCGTTTAATTGACAACCAGCCCATTTCCATTTATTTTTTTTCAATCGGGACACACAGCACTTGAGGCGCGGAAAGTTCTCTTTGTACAAACGAAACAGGCTGAGTGAGAGACTAGATGGCTGTGCATTGAAATTCGTTTGTGCGGAAAATAGCCGGACGTCGGGAAACCCAGAGGGCGGTGTCACTCCGGACGATTAATAATACCGGAACAAGTGCCGTCCGGAAGAAGAGCCCGGAGTCGTTTAATTTTTATTCCATTAAATCCTCAGAGATGACAATGGATGGCCTTTACGGAGCTCTGCCAACCTATCTGAATGGCAAAAGACATATTCCCAATTTCACTCTCAGAATGGACTGTTCAGGATGATTTACATGCACATGCTACACAGTAAAACATAAAGTAAAACAAGAGCGTGCGGCAGGGTGTTTAACAGAAAAACCAGTCATTTATAAAGAGAGAATATGAAAAAAGAATTGAAAGAGAGAGAAAACAAAATGTTAAACGTATCTGACGGGGTTAGAATTTTGTCTCATCACAGTAGCGGCTAATGGAGAGTTGGAAGAAAGAATCTCGTACCGACCTATTCAACGGTACATTTCTCAGGTTTTTCACTTAAATTTATTCTCTGTATATAGTAAGGAGTTATAATAACGTTCTATGACATAAATTGGTGTGAATTTCGTCATGTAATCGAGAGCAAGCAAATAACTACCGAGCCCCTCGTGCATCCCAACATTCCCTATCCTTCAACTGCGTTACAAACTCCATCAGACCATGATCGTTTTAAACTTAGCGAGCATTTTTCTCTGGAAGCTGTTTGATTTTCCAGATGTATCTTTCTTTTTAGAGTAAACACTTCTGGTGGCGTAGTCCTAATGTAGCCAAAATATATGGGGATAACATATTCAATGTAAAATTTAACATATTAAACTTGTTCCCATGATGACCTAACTGCGAGAGATACCCAAAAACTAATGCCCCACATCTCCTCAAAAGCTATTAATTCTACAATATGAAACATAAACATATGGAAGAATGTTTTATCTACTCGGTCTATATTTCCACATACTTCCCTTCATGCTCTATTGTCTTACTTCAGCAATTCATGAGGGCGTGTGTGCCCTGTCGGTACCAGTCTTGGTTATAGATCCAGGTTTTCACGACGCTAATCACCTCTTCGTCGTGGAAAATTACTAAGCGTTATCATTCAAAATAAATTAGATAAGAAGTCATGAAGTAATTTACGTTCTTTCACATCTTTAGTTTGTGCCAGACTGGTATTTGTGAGGCTAATATTTCAGTCTACCCTCTGCAGAGTCCACAAAATTAATCCTTGCACTCAGACGTAAGATACGGTAGCGCCGTGATAACCTCATAATACTTTTTGATCAATGATATGCGTCTTCCAATGACCATTTAAAAGCACTTTTTTATGTTATCAGAAAGATTTTTAATATAAATGTGGGAGTTACTTTTGAGACATAATTCGTAATATTTGCTTGCCACATCCAAGAAGTGAAAGATGAAGGCTATTTAGAAACTGAAGGGCATAATTTGTATCAGTGCCTAAAGAACTTTTTAATTAAGTAGATAAGGTAGAATGTTGTATGCTACCATAAACTCACCACTATCTAGCTCTTCTGATTTGATAAACAACCAGGGATCCCACAAAATTTAATTATAGACGTGTCATATGCTGTATTTTCATCATTACTTCTCTCGAACATATGTGATAGGTAATAACATTGCCATGCGAAGTTACACGCCAGAAGGTAAACATTTAATCATAATAAGAATGCAGCAGTAGATATATGAAGTTATGTTAATACATTAACACATGAATACGTAACTATTAAACAAATACTGTTAACATGTTTCATTCCACATTCCCGGGTCTTTGATGCATACTTTTTCATAAAATGCTCCTAAATATAATGTACACCATACTCCATTCAAATGAAGTATCCGTAAACAACTGTGAAATTCCACAACAGTTTACGATACATCATGGGTTGTATATCCTGTATAGATTAACAATTTTTCATAAAGAATCCATATTCTAGGTTGCTTTTGTGAGGCGGAAAAAATATTAAAGTAATACTTTCACATTTTATGAGCCACTTGAGGACAATCAATGACGTATTATGGATTGAGTTTCTCTTCGTCCATCGTTTTTTTTACCGAAACTTTATAATCTTCCTTGGAAGAGAATTGGCAACCCTGGGTTAACGTCCGAAAACAAAGGGCGAAAATTCCCAGGGGCATAAATGCGTGAAAGAGGCATCAAAAATCGCTCCTCTGCCTGTTACGTCGCAACTCAAATCCGAGACGCTTCCTTGAAATAATGGCGCCGGATAAAGATTCATTTTTTCCGTCACTCGTTCTCTACCTTAACGAAGGTGCTACAACTGGAATGATTTCATTCAATACCCATGGAAAGAAACACCCCCAAAATAGAATTACGGCGCACAGTGTAAAACCCTTGGGGTTCATCTCCCGAAAATCTCTCCTGCATTTTTAAAGGCTGAAACTTCAAGCTTACACTCTTTTTATCAGAATTAGATTTTAACTCAAAGAACGTTTCACGGAATAAAAAAATTGAAATTTTGCGTTGGTGCGGAAATTCTCGATAGCTGGATGCCAGCAGGTAAACGTATCCAAAAACGCATATCTATATTGTAGAGGGATAACACCAACAGATTGAAGTGCCAGGGGACGTTCGTATGCAGTCAACTTTCATTAGCATGAATGAAAATATGACTTTTGAAAGACGTGAAAAAAATAAAGCTTTACTCTGACACACTTCACTTAAAAGAATTTTCCTACGGTTGTGCTGTGGTCTTGACTTGCATTAGAAAACGAGAAGAGTTTAAATCCACAGTTCGAACAGTTCACTTTATTTCAACAGATTGACTTTACCCAATCGGTACTAAAACAATAATTCTGACATCCTCAACTGTATTTATCTGAAATGTATTGATAAAACTCATACCTAATGCATAAAATTCCCACAACGATTGAAAAAACTAAACCATAATAACAAATTAACCGAGAAACAAATAAAAATAACACATTAATACTAGGGTTATCCAAATAGTACTGCCCCACATTTTTTACTCCCTTATAATAGAAATTAGTACTTTGAAACGGTCATCGAGAGATTCATCTCCATTGTTCGTAAAGCCTCATCAGATTATCACAACGCTGCTGTATCTTACTTTTAAGTGATTTAATTAATTTTGTTGACTCTGCCGAGGACAGACTGCAAGATTAGACTGGAAAATACTAGTCTGGAACAAACCAAAGACTTAATAGAACGAAAATTGCTTCATAATTTCTAATCTGATTTATTTTGCATAATTACACTAAGTATTTTTCCACACACTACTTTGGAATATGAAAAGGTGACTAAGAGCAGTGAAAACCTATTTCTATTACCGGAGCAAGGACTCGTACCGACAGGGCATAAGTGCCCTCGTAAATTGCAGGAGTAAGGAAATCGAACTTGAAGTAGAATATGAGGAGAATAGAATGAGTATATAAAACAGTATTTTTCCACATGTATATATATTTTTACTGTAGATAAAATAGTTCATGAGAAAAAATGTAGGGTATTACCTTTTGGGCAACCCTTGTCCTAAAATCTAACATAATTGAATGTAATTCTAACTTGTAAAACACATTGTAACAATGGCAACTGCTAATGTTGGACTGATGGTAAGTGTACAATAAGCTGCATTATTTCTATGTAAAGAGCGGTACTGTAGAATAGATTTAGTATTATAATAAAAATATTTTTCTTTATTTTGAGACCATGTTCTTTGAATTTGATGCACTGCGGTTCTCTTTTAAACTACCTCAGAGCAGAGAGGAAACCGAGGCATTTTTTCAGAGGGGAGGGGAATTAGAAAGGAGTGGGTGTTGTGACGGAGGAGGACAAGTGGAGGGATTTTTTGAGGGTCATCTCCAGAGGATTTGGAGGGCGCCCGAAGAGACGAAGAAAAAAAATATAAACAGATACTAGGAGGGTGGAAGGCTCAGTGAGGTCACGGGGACGTCAGAAGAAGTACGTGCTCGAAAGGTCAGGAGCAAGAGCCCACCTTGACGTCTTGCTAAGAATGTCCTCCGGTCGGGAGACTGTTTCGCGTCTCTGTGCCCGTCTCCCTTCGAAGAGTAATCGGTAAGATTCTCACAAAACAAACTTCTCACTATTCAATGGAAATAATGTTATATCTCAATTCACGATCCTCACCCAGACAGAATGTAGTCTGTGACGAAGACTTCAGGCATGCAAAGGACAAAACACAGGTCCGCGGATTTGAGAATACAGGGATAAACAAGCAGTTTGCGAACGTATCTGCCAGTTTGGTCTTCTTCATGCCAGCAATGAAGCGCCTACGTTTATCATTGGTCATTCAATCCGAAGGTTGGTCGAATGCAGCTTTCTATCCTTCCCTTTCTAAAGCTTTTTCAGTTAGCCTTCCTCTTGGTACGTGTGTGCCTATTCTTCCTACCTTTATATTCCTCAATAACCCTTTATGTCTCAGGGTGAGCATAATATTTGTCAAATTTTGTTCAATTTTTCAATAAAATGCTCCATATCTACTCCTCAGTATAATTTTTTGTTTCTTATTTTAGCCGTCCACTACATTTTAGCATCCGCCTGCAGCATTCGGTTTCAAAGGCTTCTAATATTCTCTATACTGCTTTTCAAAAGGACCATCTTGTTGTTCCATAGAGTGCCACCTCTCCAGTGTTTGTTCATTAATATTCCAGTATTTGTCGAGTATTTTAATCGCCTTTTCATCATAAACGTCCTCTTAACTTGGCTCTCGATGGTCATTGTGCCTCTTCCGTTCCTAGTGACTCATCTATTTTGTACCCAACTCCCTGGGGGAATTTCATGACTTGAAAGCACCTATTTTTTTAGCATTTTTTAATGTTGAGTTAAATAAAATGCAAAGAGAGTCATGTCATAATATCTACGAATAGTAAGGGACTACGATAGTTACGAGAGCTCTTTTCCGTGTAACCCCACCCTCGCTGGGTACACCCCTTAGATATTAGTATACATGTTAAATTATTATAAATCATTACGACACAAACGACCGCTAGAGATATTTCAAAATGTTTTGCTTTCTTCATGTATTGGAATCCTTTAGTTTCCAGACTCAAAAACAAGTATTAGAGTTTATAGTCAATAGTAGTTTCATAACAAGTGTACTACAAGTGAGGTCGACAACGCAGCGCTCTCATTCTTGTGAGCTGGCACGGTACTTCAAGAACGCAAGTGCATATAAATACCTTACATCTTTTCGAACTTGCAGCCTTCCAAATATGACTGAAACAATTGCTCTGATGAAATGAAAAATCAAACGCGATATTTGCAAACTTTGTTGAAAATCATCACAAATATTTGTTAACTTATTTGTTAACTAAACACACTAAAGATCACATGTCACCACCACCCATCGAAGCATCATCATCAGGAGATTATAAACAGTATCGCACTTCTGTTTAAGTTAACAGTAAGTGGATGGGGATGGAGGGGAAAAGGATGAAGGACAAAATTTGGATGGAGGGGATGCGAGTAGCATACATTCGTAGATACGATTAAAATCAGGATCACGACATAGTTTTAAAATTTCGAGCTGTTCTCAAGCACTATGGGTTGACGAGGACTACTGAGAGAAGGGCTGTACTCACGCTTTGACCAGAATTGGTCCGAATTGACCCTTCATGGGTCCGGTGGTCCCCGACTCGAGGACGTACTCCGGCAGACCGCACGGCGTCAGCCCGGAAATGGAGCCAGGGAGACACCTGATCCCAAATCTTTGGGCAACGGGCACATTTCCACGTGGTCCTCCATGGACAACGAAATCATTCAAGCTGCCCGTGAATGGCGGAGGTAAATGCGTCGCCTACGAACCTACCGACTGCATCGACAAAGGGTAACCGGCGGAGGGCCGCGACTCTCGTTTATGTTCAAGTTTGGCGCGATTGGTTACGGCCAACTTGCGAATGGGCAAATCTTGGCGAAAGAGGCTTGGAGCTTCTTTTACATAAAGCTGAGTCCAGGATTCTAAAGCTTTTAGAAAAAACCAGATTTTGTGGGCCAATACGTGGTCAATCTAATGGGGACAGGGTTTTGGACGATTAAGTTTCCCAAATACCCTCATTCTTCCCGTTTACCCGGAGTTCGGAGCCCCCATTTTATTGCCAATGGCCGATCTTTCGGTATTAAACGTAAAGCGTAGGTGCCCAGTGATCCGTCCTGTGATTCACCCTTACCGATTATACGGCTTTCCACTGTCCTTATGCACCGAGATCACATCTGCGCAAGAAATATTAGCAACTAGGATCACGAAAAGGAAACACTTTTAGTGTTGACTTGTTGGTGGTAATCCATCATATAAAAATATTTAAAAATATGTATTACTCCTTTTTAGATTTCATTAACGCGACCCGAGTTTCAATATTTTGTGTCATCCTCAGGTGACATATACTGAAGACGACATAAATTGTCGAAACCCCGGTCATGTTAATAAAATCTTAGACGTCGAGTTAACTAACCTATTTTAATTTTTTCGAGAGCAAAAAATCGGTCACAGCTAACATGTTCGTTGCTTGAATCCTTAAAGACACCAAAATAGTATATAAACACTCTCTCAGGGGCACCTTAAGGGACTCCATGAGGGTATCTTATATGAGAAGGGAATAAAATGAAGAGCGTTAGAGGTAACGAAGGAATCGTCTTCGAATACGAAAAGAGATCTGTTGGCTGTCTCTTCCGATTAAGTTATTTCCCCAGTAGCCAACCTTAACGAACAGTCGACCGCAATCGAGGAGTATTGAAGTGAGGCGAATGAAACGGTGTGCAGAGGAGAGAAGACAAGGGCGAAAAGGAGATAAATGGGGAAGAATCAGAGGGGAGACAAAAGGGTTCAGGAAGACAAATGACTTTTCTCTGTAGGGAGCGGAAGAGTCTGAAATGCAGGGATGTTGAGACTTCATTGGAGAGCATGGTTTGAAGAAAGGCTTCCTGTACAGCCGTCTTTAACCTCCGGAAACCGGGCTCGAACACATTTTAAAGGCTTCCATTTGGAAACCAAATCTATACACATAATTTTAGAATGCCATAGTCCCAAGGAGAACTACATCCCTTATGAAAATCGAAAAATAAATGTGAAACTTACGTTCCTTAGGACTTAAAACTGTTAACAAAATACAGAAACAAGATAGACAAGGGCCCAAACGACCCCTACGTGGGCCCTTTTTCATATATCTATAAGAAAAGCATTAGATTCAGAACAGATGACTCCTTGGCTGATTTTTTAAATTATTTGCACTCATGTAATCTAAGTTTGGAGCTTGGAATTTTTAGTTTTGGAAGACAATCCATCTTCAATATTTTCGAGCATTATTTTCGTTAGCAATTTGTATATTCCTTAAATTTGAGTTTTAGCTCTAAAATGATCAACATTTGCACTAATTCAAAGGGGTGATGCAAAAGTCATGGCCCCAAATTACTTTCCACACAATACTTTCCTTATTATTTAGCATTAAATTTGCATTTATTTGAAAAAAAAATCATTGGCGTTTTACACTAATTTATTTGTG
Organism: Ceriagrion tenellum; assembly: GCA_963169105.1. Lineage (NCBI taxonomy): Eukaryota > Metazoa > Arthropoda > Insecta > Odonata > Coenagrionidae > Ceriagrion > Ceriagrion tenellum. Next base: position 36,483,616 of record OY720642.1, on the reverse strand, counting down.
ACACCTTGCTCCAACAGTTCATACAAATTTTCAGAAACTTTTCAGTAAATTTAAGCTTATAGCCATTCAATTTACGGCTAAGGTTAAATTACACCATTACTGAGTGATTTTTGTGAGGGTCTTTTCCTCACTAACCTCGCCATGGATGGGTACGGTTGCAGGAGATAAAATCGTGAGTAACATCGTTAGAATGCATTATAAAAATTTTCAATGATGTAAAACAATTCTTGGACCACATTCCACCTAAACACATCTGATTTTTCGGCGGGAATCAGAATGCATGAAGTTATCAAAATGATGCAAGAGCAATGTTTGAAAATTTTAGTCATAATATTAGCATCGTTAAAACTAAATTTATGGTACGGAAATCTACATTTCAGCAAAAATCTGATAAAGATATTTTTTTACTCAGCATTATACCATAAAATTTCTCAACCGCCAATGCGAAAATATGATGAGAATTTTTTTCACGTTTAAAAGAAAATCTGCTCATATTTTATCGAATTATTTCAAAATAGATGACAAATTCCAAACATACCATAGAAGAGCATTAAACTGGCAATAAACCAAAGAGGTAACATGTAATTTAATCATTTTTGTCTGTTTATATCACTAACAAGTACAAGTATGGAAATTTTCCCGCTATCATGCACACAACAAAAATCGCTCTAACCACTTCAATGGTAGACAAGGTAGGCTACAAGCATCTTGCGTGTCTCAGTGGTAGAACTCATTTGATCTTGCGCGAACGTTTTATTTTTCTTTCAATTCCCCTGAACTTCGATGCGCGTTTAGTAAACTTTAAAAAATAATGTGATCAGCGTGGAGGATTGCAAGACAAAAAACGAATTTTTCCGTATCCGCCATATTCTGGTGCAATTTTCAAGTGATTACATTCCAATGGAATCATCATTCATATGAAACCCATAAAAGTATGGGCACAATATCTGGCGTTTGGCGTAAGAAATGGGCCCCACTGTCCTTTCTGTCTAATGTACTCCACCAGTCCGCACTCGGATATCGGATCGGAGGACGACAATACCTCATAATATTTAATTGGGAGAAATGCCATCATGCCATATATGTATAGAATACAAGGCTGTATCTTCTATCGAGGCTAACCAACCTTCCATATCGCAATAATCGGCCTATTCGGTGAACTTCACTCTTGCCTGTTGCTGTGGCTATAGGCTGTTGATACCGGTCCGATAATCTTCATCTACGCCATCAATGCCTTCTGCAGAGAAAGCTGCCTCTCAATAGCGGGATAATTTTGAGTAGCATAAAAAAGTTGGTTTTCACAGCCAAGAATTTCTTTCCTTCACCTTGTTACCTGCTGCAAATCGATCATGCTACCACTGGACCAACCCGGGCTCGTCCACTTTTTTTACAATTTCCTCAATTATAACTATCCTATTGTATCTCTTTCGGGTCTGCCACATTCGGGCATTGCTGCATCCACGTTCTCTTGTTCAAAATTCGAGATATTTGGAGAGAAGGTGAAAATAAAGCACGCATGGGCAGAGGGAGGCTACGAGAGAAAGAAAAAGCAAACAAAGCAGGGGAACCAAGCCACTTCGCGAAAAAAGCATGACGCTCTTACGCGCAAATTGTTAGTGGTTGAAGTCATCCATCGCTCTGACATAACGTCGTACCCTCTCTTGAAGTGTAATAGTGAAACGAGTCGAAACTGGACGTCTGGTAAATAAAGCAGTGCTTTTAACAGTTATCAGACGAACATGTAGAGCTTAGGAATTCGGCATTTGATACGAAATTAGGGGAAATGCCAGTTTTCCACGTTTACTACTAGTAGTATGATTTCATTTTAGCATTTTTATCCACGATAAAGAGCCGCATAAAACTTTGACGAATGTAAATATTTAAAACGAATGATAAAGAAATTTTCCATTAACATCGACATATTCGCAAATTTTTATCGACTCCGCGTGATGCAGCACATGTTATTGTAATAGCAAAGGCTTACACAAATAGAACGGCCAATAGCCATTTACACTAACTTTCATTAGCCCTCTAAAGGGCGAATTTAAATTGTATCAAGAAAGGACGAATTAGTATTTAAAACAAATATTTCTACCGTTATCATATTGACTTCTATTGCTAGTCATCAATGTTTTACTAAAATGAACTTTTCAAAGTTTTTGCTCATTAGTATGGCTGGACAGGTCTGAGCATTGTTTCAAGATTAAACATAACCTGCCAATTTTGTTTGACAACGAGGAATTCCCGGTGATTAAAGGTGATTGGGAACGTCGTTAAAACTTACACATGAAGTCTGTATACTACGTGAATCTATCTACATACATAGTACACGTACACATGCGTATACTACGAGCAGCATACAGTGGCTAATTACGACTTATGCTTCAGACTCGACTTAAAATAAGAAAATTATGCAACGGCGGTGACCGCTACTTTATTCCCATTGAAGTCTAGATGAAGCTCTCACGGGATGCATGTTGACTCTTAAAGGGAATGTAGAGATCTCCTAATAGGTACTCACCAGCGCTAGGTAAAAGAATACAGCACCCACGGAAGAAGTTTTGCTTACCTGGAAGAGATTAAAAAAGGAATTAAATACACACACCAGCAGCCAAGTAATTGACTACCTTTCCTTTTTAAGCAAAATTTGCAATTCACAAAGCACACTTGTCACTTCATTGCTAGGCAGTAACCTTACATATGTCATACGTGAAAGGTAAACGCTGGGGATACGAGTTTTATAGGAACTTTTTGCGGTGAAACTAGGCTGGATAGGATTAGGAGCTAGTTTTTCGGATCGAACGTCAAGTACTGAGCTCATTGGACAAAGATTACTCCAAAATTGGCCTACGTGATGGATACATGCGTGAAAATTATCCACTTACACTGCAATAATTGAAACAATTAATGAAATAATAAAAAGAAATATCAAGACTGATATTTTTTAAATCGTGTGGTTTTGGTAACCAAAGGAGGAAAAAACTAAGTAACAGATAACATAAAACTCATTCACCAGAAAAGATGACGCCGTTTATCGAATGTGTTATTTTATGCGTGGTACAGTAAAAGTTACCTTAAGATGTCTTTGGCTTCAGGGTCACCTATTCCAGAGTTTCAATAAATCTAGAAGATAGCATCTTTGAGAAGTGTTTAATTTTAAACTAAGATGAAAAAATAGGCTTTTTCAGCTACCTTGGCTGTAATTCAGCCTTGAAAGTGGAAAGTTTACCATGGGGTCTTGTGAAAACTGCTCAAATTACAGGAGAAAAACGACAATTTGAACAAGAAAGCATATTCAAGATTTTAACTAAAACTGTTCCTAATTGGATAAAAATAAATAATAGGCATCTTATCAACTATTTTGTTAAGTAATTAACAAGTTCCTGCCGTAATTGAAGTTAAAATGCAATGGATCCATAAAAATGGCGCTGAAGTCAGTATGGCTGAAAAGATGTGGTCATTAAAATTTTAAACGCGTGATAATCTGCAAACTTTGTAGTAAAATTTTGTTTTTATAGTATGTAACCCATTTCATTAACGAAAACAGGATTTGTTAAACTGAATAGTAATAAAATTGTGTCGTTGTTTGTATTAGTCAACTCATCGTCTAGCCAGCGATGCCACCGCCTGGGTAGTGTAACTGGCTGATGACGTTTTGGTGGTGTAAGTGGCTAACACTCTGGCAAGTGGGAAATCCGGTTTCGGATCTCGGTCAACTCAAATAACTTTTTTCATAACGATTTCATTTCTTTAGTTCATTATTTGGTAGTTTTAGATCATTAAATTGTTAGGGCATTAGTGCCACCCGTTTTCGTTCGATCGTGGACGTCAAATTTATGCATCGTTGGTCCTGTCTCGGATCAGGCGTGGAGATCACCAATCCGTCCGTGTGCAATTATCATCGTCCGCAAGTGGCAGGCAGACATTTAGAAAAGACTCATGGAATCAAAGCACATGAAATTTATGTACCCACATTATACTTAATAGGTCATACGTGACCTGGCTATAATTTAGAAAACAAAACTTGTTCGCCATAGTAACATCTGTTTACATGAGCAAGGCTTGCAAAAATTAGTTTACGACCTTTCATAAATGGAGTGACTAAATAAAGAGCTCTGACGAAAGTGCCTGTAGAGAAAAAATACTTAAAAATTAGATTCAAAGAGAAGGAAAAAGGAAACTAGATTCAAATAGTGAGAGTAGCTTATTTCGCTCGGAACAATAAGTTTGAAAACAACTAAACGAGTGTAAAAGTAAAATCTTATGGCATTTCGTAGTTGAAACTCGGTTTCAGAATTTTCATTGACGATTCACGAAGAATTAGCGTAGTAGAGAAGAGAGCGGAGGGCTAGATTGATCCATTACACATGCATTTGTTTGCCGTGTGTGAAAATGCTACGCGTTAATATCTCTTATCATCGAATAAAAGAGTTGGTTTAAACTTGTAAATGAAATATAAAGGCTTTCTCCCGGACAACTCTTTTCCTTCGGCGCGTAAATCACCGTGGAAAACATTTCTCGCAACTCATGAGAAGAGAAGAGAGATGAAATGAAAGAGAATAAAAATCCCGCCCGACCTGCGAGTACAGAAAAATATACAACGTATCATGCGCTGCAAAGCCTTTCTGTGGGAAAATACTCAATTTCATTTTTTCACGAAGTGACAAAAACGCAGGAGCAGAAGCCAAACTCAAAAACGAGCTTGACGCTAAAGGTAGGAGGAGGAAAATAAAAAACAGAAAACAGTTTGATTTATTTTTGGACTAGCTTGTTACATATGATGAATCGATAACGACACCGGCTATATTTATCGGTACTGTACGATCCTAAATTCTTAGGCACATCGACGTTGCTGTGTGATTTCATACTTTAAAACCACTAAACTATGCCGCTTAATTGATCAAAAATATTATTATTTTGATTGGTATTCAAGTAGTGTAAATAAAGGTGATGATAGAAGGAAAGTATAATAAAATGGAATTTTCCGTGAAATTTATTGGAAAGAGCTTAGCGACCCCGACGACAAATGATCGAAAAATTACGGCACCCAGTTAATATTCAATACGTTTCTGCAATTCCCTCATCATATTCTTTTTTCTTTTCCCTCTCTTTTTCATAGCCGGTGTCCTCAAACCCGCCTGCCCTGCACCCCTGAGGCGGCTCGCAGAATGATATTAGAGGCGTAATTTAGTGTACCAGCCTAAGGATAAATAAATTAATAATATGCGTTAATATGTCAAATAAATCTAGGAATTATATCAATGAAACTGGTTAACAATGCTAGAAATAGATTATAAATGAGTAGGGAAGAGAAACTTAGACATGTCTAAGGCAAAATGGGTCTCAAAACAAGCTTAAGAAGAGCTAAATACTTGAAGTAGTAAAGTAGAATGAGATATTTAAAATCCTTTCCATTGTAATAACTAGTGTAGTACCATTTATTATTCTCTAATGTTTCAAAATGAATGTTGGTTTGTTCGTCTTCTATGCGTTCCAATACCATTCATCAGATTACGATGAAACTTTGGTGAGCTCTCGTGCGCGCGCCCGCGAAGGTTTTTGAATTATTAACTCCATTGTATAAAATTTGGAGCGCGAGTCGTTTCAACGAATGCGTGTTGGCAGGCGAGCTTCTCAAAAAAGCGTGGAACGACAAGCAAGCAATGAAGCAGATCGTTTACGAGTTGCTCAATCACGTGCATCATAATCGTATCAGCAAGACATAATTTGTGTTAAAAGATACGTAATTTATTTATACAAAGAATACGATTTGGTGCTGAGGTCTCTTTGCTTTTTTTCAATTCTTGCATTTGAGTTTAGTATAAGCTATGATTTTTCCTAAAATTGAAAATTTACGCTCGAAAATCTAAAATTTTTGCACTACTTCAACAATAGAATATTTTATTTACTTGGAAACCGCAGCATAGGCGTGGAATGGAAACTCATGCCATCATCCGTGCGTTACGAATTCCTGTGAAGGCGTGATGAATTCATTGGACGTAATTTATTTGTTTTGGCAGAGGGCGCTAAGATCAAAAATATTGTTTATCCCAAAGCACCTGAATAAATATTTTAAAATTTAACTTAATATACAAAAAATCGGTATCATTCATTTATTTTGTACATGTAAATGTGTCTGCATTGCATATGTGTCCCTACGTAGAAGGAAAAAGAGGCATTGCAACGCATGCGGGGCAGAGTTAATTAATAATATGAGTAAATACATAAAAGAAATCTAGCAATGATGTCAACTAAACTGGTCAAAAATGCTAGAAATAGATTAAAAACTACCGTGGAAGAGAAACTTAGACATGTCTAAGTCAAAATTGATCCCAGAACAAGCTTAAGAAGAGCCAAGTTCTCAAAGTAATAAAGTAGAAGAATATGTTAAAATCCTCACAATTATTAAAGCTAGCGAACTACTATCGATAATTATAAGTTCTACCACTATCCTCGTTTCCGGTTTGATTGCATTATCTTCTCCTGAAGGATTTTTATTCTTTGCCTAGCGGTCGAGGTATCGTGCGAGGTTCTGATTTGAACTCGAATGAGCTGCATACCTGCTGTGGAATGACACCTTGCCACATACCCTAATGGTGGCTTGCATGGTGCTTTGAGGATGTAGATAACATCTACATTAATGCGAAATATATAGTGTCACCATAATCGAATCACCCGGGGGTGATATAAAGGTATCGGGTTGTATCAAAAACACTGGTATTGAGACATTCCTTGAAAAATTCCGTTCGCAGCCAAACGAGTGCACCGCTTCTTTGAAGGTGAAAAATATGGTCCACAAAGCGGGGAATAAACGAGGGTTATAATAGCTTTGATCAAGGGTTATAGCCTAGGAAGGGGGATAAGGCCGTACAAAGTTCCGACTTCACCGTCGCTAGCCACGGATACAGAGAATCTCCAGGCAGACTTCAAAGGATATTCATAATGCGCTAATCTCAGTCCCTCACAGGAAGGAAGCAAAAAATTGAGCCACGTGGGAATTGAATTGGACGAGAAAATAGTGGAAAACTGATAGGGAAAGAGGTGGAGAATGAAAAGTCGGATGACTGCCCAAATTAAACGAGGTTGAATTCAAAGTACGAGGCATGAATGCTTTCATTTCATTAAAGCCATTATTGACCTCATTTGAGAGTATTTCTAACACGATGGAAAGTAACTCGAAGTCTAAAGGCTCTACAGTCATAACACTGAATGCTGAACCTTGCGAGTAAAATGACCCTAGTTACACAAACTTCGGCAAGCACAAGTGGAATTAATGTTTAGGGCTTAAATCACTCTCCATTTAAATAGAGTGCATCTACAAGCCCAATAAACTTGGCCGCACTAAGTACCGTATGAGTACCAAAAGTCTGACATCTTAGTTTGAAGTTTCTACTGGCGTTATTTATAGCTAAATAAAATTCATCATAAACTTTCGTAACATTTCCGCGTACGTAGCATTACTTCCGCATCGCAAACAATTGGAATCCATTTGACAATATATTCACAAGACTGAGTCCTAGCGTTTGGAAGTTAGGTATCAAAAATAGAGAGGCAAGGTATTTTATAACATTAATGAATTGAAGCAAATGAGGTCGAATACAAAAGCAAGAAATAGGTACTTATTACACTCTTTGCATCTATATCAAACAAATACCCAGAGACAGGTCTTAGATCGATTTGTGATTTTCTTCAAGCGAATTTATGAAGAAATCACTCCACCTCGGCAACTCTGAAAATTTTCTGAAACGTTGTTGAAAATACGTTTTATCGTAGTTGAAAATATGTATTCTCTACAGGGTTTTATATCAATAATCACACAACGTCGGTATCTGTGGAGCTAATATTAAAATGAATGGAAAAAAACACCAATACAGCGTATTTAATTCTAATTATATAAATTAATGGACTAATAAGTTCAACGCTATAAAAATGTACAATAAAAATAATATTAAAACGGTACTTCATAGGTGTTAATTTCACAACTGTGTTCAAATCTCGCCTTTAATTATTCATAATTTCCTCTTTGAAGTAGGTAAAATATGTTCTTCCATGAAGTCCGCATTTATTCCCTTGCGTTTTCCGTAGGCTTGTACCACCTCACTTATCATATAAACAGAGGACCTTAGGTTTTCACAAGTACTATTAAAGGACAAATTTTAATTAGAGTCAAACGATTCATAGGCGTTTGCTAGATTTTATTTGGCATCGAATTTAAACTCCATTGATGGCCCTTTCCCCACTGATACATAAGTTTAGTGGTGAATGTTCAAAACTTGAATAAAAAAGACAGTTTTACTCGTACCTAAAGCTCTCGTTAAACGATACATTAACCCGTACGAGTTAACGTGTGAATGCATGAACGCGTGAATGAATGCGGAAATACACCGCGTAACCACACTAACTTGTACGAATACATGAACAAGAAAATAGAACCTGCTCTATTTGGTTCATGCATTCGTACATAAACTTGCACATGAACTCGTACGGGTCAATATATCGTGTAACTAGGCCTCAAGATAGGCTATACACATTCATTTGAGTATTCTATCATTCAAACGCATTCCAATCATGCACTTCCGTGGGTGGAGTGAGACAAACGGCCAAGAGTTTTCGCTCATACTATTTTCCGAATTAGAATCGTCAAAAATGAGGGCCACTTAATTCAATGAGCTGAGACTCTCATATTTGACTATTATATACTGGTAAACAAATAATGGTATATATATTTCAACGGGTAACTGCCCATAGTGGAGCAGTGATTGAGTAAAGTGATTTTATTATACATGCAGGGAAAATTCCACAAAGCGGGGGGATTTTTCGTATACTAAATGGTCAGTTATGCACTACGTGCGTTATTTCTAACAGCACACTCGAGAGCGTGCGTTAAAGAGAAAAAGCACACGCTCCATTGTACCTTACCCTCAGGTCGTCAAGTAACTATCTAGGCAATGCTATGTTTGGTAGTAGAGACGTTTTCCTACGAAAATAATTTGGGAGATCACTTCTCGAACATAATAACTTCAAAAAACTAATAATAAAAACTTGAGTTCGCAACTCGTTCGGCATAATTACAAATAGAAACGAGGGTAGCGTTAGGCGCACGAGCAAAGCGAGTGAGACCAATGTACTATTGTAGACCCTATGCCCTATTGTATGCTCCCTGAGCGAAGTTAAAATTAAATATTCTCCACTTTTAATGAGAAAACGACGGTAAATAGTGGGCTATGCTTAAATAATGCTAATATTAAACAAGTATTTGCGGAATAAACACCAAAATCTGAATTTTAAAAACCCCTGACGTACAAAATACAGTGGGAAATATTAAATAAACGCAGTATTCTATTACGAATGGATTAAATAGTAAAAAATATTACTCCAAGTTAACGATTTAATACAATGAAACAAGAGGTCAGAACTTGAAGCAAGCTACATGTAAAATAGATAAAAGGATGACCACCAAAACTGATGAAAATGAAAGGAGGCACATCTACAGACAATACAGGTGGCTAATATCAACTCAAACGATGAACGTATCAAATAGTTTTCTGGGAAAATGATGTCTCGTTCACATTACGTGTGTCGCATACTGTCTTAAGAAGATATAAGGCATATTTTTTCTTTCTGTTCATACACATAAATGCGAAAAGTTCATTTCCTAAAACGAGTCAATAATCAAATGGTAAGAAAAAAATAGCAAGATTTGATGTACCAGGTACGATTTGGGGAATATAAAATAGGAATGCTGGTCTGCCCTCGGAGGTGTAACTTCGCGAGTTCAATAGACGATAAAGGGCCCATATTGAATAACATATTTGTTTTCTTATCATCTCGTTACCTTTTCAGAAGTACTATCCAAAAATGTAATGCCAGTAAAAAGTAAACAATTAAGTAGAGCTATTCAATGGAAAGTAAGGTAAAATAATTTATATCTGAACTCACTCGTTGGTATCTCTGCGCACAAAGATGAAAATAGGTACATTAAAATTTCATCGCTCACATTTCGCTGGGCGCATAAAAGGACAGAGTGTCTGTGTGTCCTAAGAGAAAGAAACGAAAGATACGGGATCGGGTCAGACCCTTCCCATGGAGATGGAATTTTTCACTATAGAATTTTATCATGAAAGAGAATATTCTCATTTTTCATCAAATTAGGAGATTCTTATGGAAATCATAAAAAATACGAAGGAAATGTAATCAACTTTTCCAATGGCTGCAGTAAAAGACTGGCTACCTAATGATATCAAATTTTCCTAAAATAAATAATATTTACAGTGTATAAAAGCAAACAGCAAGACTACTAAAAATGAAGATCGCTCACACAAGGACTTGTAACAGGATCATTAAAGAAGAATGCTTACACGAATGAAAAAAGTTGCTTTTTAGTATCGTATGTCATCATAAAATTCCTCATTCATAAACCAAAAACAATATAAATTTACAATGCATGTTAAGTTCCTCCGGGAAAAAACCATGCAAGAAGAGTAAATATATCATTCAACATTGACACCAGTTAATTGCCGCTTAATCTGTCTCCTATCGTGCGTTTTAGGAGAATATTATTTTAACAGAACAGCTCAGAGAGGTTTTTTAAAGAAATTTCGAGGTTTGGTTGGTTTTCCGCAAAAGATATATGTATAAAGGTATAAATAGGAAATCAAAAATACAAAAGTAAACATATATGATTCACCAAATATGAATGGTATTTTTCAGGTCAATTCTAGGTAAAGTTTCAAAAATATTTATTTATTTAAATATATATTAATTTAAAAAGATTTACCTGGTCATTAGCATCAACCGGCTTTGGAAAAATTCTAACTCTTATAAACTATTTGCAAGCCTCAGTTCAGAACCATTATGAGACTATAAGTCGAAGATATCCAACTTAGCTAAGGCAACTGGAAAAACAACGGGATGATTATTCTTACACACTAACGTCTGTAGAGCAAGCAACTGTGATAATGATTTAAGCGAGATTAACTGTTTTAAAGTATCTATGTATCAAATGCTTTTTTTCCATCCCACCATTGGTGACCACAGGAAAAAATCAATCAAGACAAAAATCCGCCTTAAGACATTCCGCTTTCCGTCCTTTTAATCCGGAATCTCCATTTTATCCTAATCCCCGCCAGTATACTGATGTAATATCACCGCCGACAACGCGCCCCTGCAACGTTCGAGGAGAAAATATGGATGTACATTTCATTGAGGGAATAGATATAACCATCCAGATGAATTAATATACTAGGGCTGAGTCATAATTTTGGACCTATTCTTTATACTACTTTAAGAAAGAATATACCTTGGATTCCTAACATTCCTCCTCTTTTGAGTCTCTTTCGCTACATTCACCCATGATTTTAACCTCTTCTCCTCTCACCACTGTCATCACTACCATATATTTGTTTCCTAACTAAACATTGTCTCAACACAGCCAAATAAACCAAGGGATAAAGAAAGAGACCAATGAATAATAATAGGAATTGTAAGAGAACATGGATATGAACTGTTTATGAAATGATGAAGACTAATGAAGCAGTCCTGTACGCCATTCCAATGAGTAACAGAAGGCAATGAAGAGCTCTAAAATAAGTTGAAACTCATTATAAAACACTTAAATCCTCCCGAGAAATGCTCATTTTTCTAAGTTTATAAAAGTATATTTAAAAGCAGCTCATCTAGGTACTTTAAGGCCAATAACTTCCGAATTGGACCGTTCCTTTCAGTGAGTCTATCCTCAACTTACCCCAAAATGACAATAATACTGCATGAAGAGACAGACGATGGTGCTTCTGGGTAAATGCTTTAAGGAAACAAATATCATAATGACCGTGATAAATTAGCAGATTTTACACCCACGGTTATGCGAGACAGCAATTAAAAATTTATGGGCAAATAATAATTGCTGAATGAGTACGACGAAAGTACGTATTGAAACCTTATTATTAATTAGTGTTACGACCACTTCTCTCAAAAACATATGTTAAAATTCTACAAAATAAACTTTAACTGTAATACACTGGCATCATAATAAATAAAATCTTAAATCGTTGCAGAAACTCGGGTATGTGTTTAAGTCGAGGCTGATCAATGCATTAAATACTGTGCGGAATTTTTCGAAGTGTTCTCTCTTGAATATGATTTTTTCGTTCCTTATATGAAGGAGCTTTATCAAACAGACGACCCAGCACACAATAAATATGTTCCACACAGTCTGTGACGTCTTTCCTTGACCTCGTCTCAAACTCTTTTCCCAGAGCACACAAGGCAGCTGCCGCTATCTACAGGACGATAAATCACCTTCCGCTCTCTCTCTTCCCGCAAGGCCCTTCACTCAAGTGCAAGCAAGAATTGACCGGTCACCGCCCCTCTGTCCGTCAACTCTTCTTTCTATATATCTTTCGATTTTTTGACAACTCCCTTCACCATAGTAGTCTGCCAAGAAGTAAGAAAAAAGGGACGGAGCCAACGTACTAGTACCCTTGAAACTCGCATCGACCTGGAGGAGAAATTCATGATACTGCGATTGTCCGCCGTAGATATAATGAATGAAAATAAAAATTTGATTTCTCGGCATCGTAAACATAATTAGATGGACAAAATTCAAGGATTGAAAGGGAATATTGAAGAGACTCTGTTATAGGGCTAAGAATTTGCACATACGGCAAATATAAAACAGGGAATACGTCTATTTGTAACCACTTAATCAATATCGATGTCAACTTTTACATTAGGACAGTAATTCACATAGCAAAAGTTTACAACAAGCAAAGGATTACAATTAGAAAAGGAATTTTCAAAAATATATACAGTGAAGTATGATACTTATGATTAATACACTGTATTAAGAGGCCACCACGGAACCGGACATTTAAGAATGGCCGCTTACGGTGGAGACCGCTGAAGGAAGGGATAGCGTAAAATGTTTTTGTGGGAAATTCATTTCATCCGTTCCCGACAAAATCGTCCTCTTAGAGAGGAGACCGCTTAAGAGAGTTGGACGTGGAGGCAGCGTCAATGTACATCTTTTGACAAAACTCAAGTAATTAGACAATTTGCGATGCAAGACTTCATTTCATCCATATTTCAGCTTCTTGGGTGTGGCGATTCGTCGATTTGCGATATGATGCAAGAAGCTGCATTTGTATCATAACATGCTTTGCCAAACACACAAGATAGAATTTCGGTACCAGCAATGCAATGTAAAAACATCTGAAATAAATAGGATTTATTTTTCGATATGCAAAATCAAGTGGTGAAGAGTTACTGCACGCTATAAGACTTCATGCAACCCAATATGATTTGAAACGTATCAAAAATGACTATGTGATTAACATTCGATACGTACAAACATTGATAAATTTCGTAGGTTCCCCTATAAGATGATGCATATTAAGTTTTAAAAGTAATATTTATACCTAATTTAGCCTCTATTAGTAAAAAAAAGAGCATATAGCGAAGAAGATATGACAGCTATAAAGAGTTTCAGTTTCGTATCTCTTCGAACCATTCTCGTGGCCAATATGTACATGAGATGCCCATAAGATATTCTTGGCTTGTCATCATGTTTCCCAGAGGCAAAACTACTCGTGTCCTAGGTGAGAAGAACCAAGGCAGAACTCGAACCTGTGACCCCGGAATGAGCATCCAAGTGGTATATCCGCCATTACTAGCGCAATTTGAACAGAGTATTAAGCGTGGAAGAAAAGTAAACAAGGGTTGAAGAAGCGCGGAATAAGATGGCTGGAGCGCGAATTGTGAGTGGATATGGGTGCGTATTCCAGTAAGTCGAATGAAAGTTTTTGGACCACACTTCACTTAAGTACTTCTGTGCATACGCAGCATATAAAAATACATGCTGTAACATCAATGATGCAAGAATTTTATTTTAAGATTTTCGCCTCTTTAAAAGCACAGTTAAGACTTAGCTCTATGGCGTAAAAAATTAAAAGGACAATCGTACGTTAATACCGTACGCTTTTAATTCCTAATGATAATTTTAAATTCATTTGGAACAATTTTAATTATATAAACGGGTATTCTGGAGCTTAGGAGAAAATCGGTACAGATGTAATCGAATTATTTCGAAATATCGGTCAAGATCCATAAGGCTAAGTGTTAAATTAGCATTATATTGCCACGAAAACGAATCGTTGACGCGTAATTTTTTCGATTCTATCGATACAGATTACTAATCAGTACACTTACGTAAATTTTCACGGAAAGCAGTTCAAATACAACAATTGCTCCACCGACCATATATAAAATTCTCGTTTGACGTAACCTGCATATGCGGGTAATATATTAAGCGGCCGTTGAGGTGTCTTCACCGTGCGCCGTGTCAATTTTACAACTCATCTGGAGCCATTTCGTTCATTCCAAAGCTGACGTGGTAGTATTGATTGATACCTAATTAAACTCTCTTTCTTATTACTTGCGTTTTCGCGTATTCCCCCACGTATTTTCGCAAAAAAAAGCATCTTCAATTTCCCTTCAAATTTCACGCATTAATTCTGATTTGCAGTCAATATAAAGTTTTGGACGTTAATAGACACACTTAAACAAAATTCAACGTTTGGCACCAACTATAGCACGCTATAAAATCAATGACCAGCTGTGAGGAACTGAAACGTTTGTTCAAAACAAATTGATCTCCTGTCGTCGTTCGTTCTTATCCGCAATTCATCTATATCTGATCAAAGGAGACAACAAGAATATAAATTGTGGATTTGGCTCTAAAACTATGGTGTCAGGATGATTTACCTCCCTAAACGTTTCATCACTGGTTCTGTCGCAGTCCCCTATGGTCACACTCACTTTACAGAGATGTCATCACCAATTACGATTAACATGATTATCATTTGCCTGTACTGGAACCCTGATTCTACGAATGCGCGTCAAGTACCAAGATCAAGATCTCACACTACCCAGGTTTCTTCCGCCGCTTTGAATTGAAGTGATTTTAGAGGTACATTTCGCAGGAAGTACCGAGTAGACAATGTCACCAAAAGTCGCATGCATAAGTATGGGGACATAATTCATGAATATGAAGCTACTTCAAAGCCTAAATATAAATGAATTTAAAGTACTACTCGCAATCACAGCAATTATAACAATGGTCAGTCATTGTAGAAACTCACGAATATGCTAATTCACTGCAGTGAAATATTTCAGTTCGCCTCGATATTCAATATTCCTGATTAATTTTAGCCTTAATACAATGTTGACTTTCTATTTTTGTTATTTTAACAGAGGACTGGGATTTTGTGTAACGAATACGACTGTTATGTAGTAGAAGAAAGAATTCTCAGATGACAGAAGAGCATATCCACATCCGATACCACTGCTGTAAAATATCTTGCCAAAAATAAAGAAACAGTGTCTTACCGAACGATAAAAAAACGAAAAGTCGCGTAAAAATTTCAACACGATTCAGTATTCCTGCCAAAGGGCAAATTTTGTCAAGTTATATTAAAGTTACAGAGCGATATCTTTCGTTAAATAGGCATAATATTCAGCGATACTTACTGCGGAATGCACGGCATAGGCATACATCGGGACATCTAGGGTGATAAAAAATTTGTATTTCAGTGCGGTATTGTATCTCAAATATCGCAGAGCCCGTACGTATGTTTATGACCAAGGGAATTGGTAGGACAAATTCTTTTGATCCCCACTGTGACATAAGTCACGGGCAGATATATGACTCGCTGTGATTTCTTCCCCAACGAGTTAAAGAGCCTGGAAATGAACCGGCAGAGGGCTCAAAGTCGCTGCCCTTGAGTCAGCCATTTGTCTGGCCGTACATCTCAACTTAGCGTAGTTTATCGCCCTTTTACGTCTCTCCGTAACGGACGCATGAAAAATTCTGCTGCAGCAAGATATGATAGCGAGGATTTTATAGCGGCAAGGCACTAAAACGTTTTGCTTTCCGGGTCTTTTACCGAATAACACTTCTCGTTAAAACGACCAAAACTGCCGGAAAGCGTTATTTGCAAGTGAAGAGCTGCATTTCAGTCGGCAATTTTTGTATTCCATCCGTTAACTTCCTAAAATAATGTTATGCGGTAATATTAATGGCGGAAATATAAGCGCAAGAAGGAACTCAATAAACACCACGGAGACAGGAATATGAATCGAATGGGCGGATCTGTAGCCACAAAAAGCCTGAATTCCTGCGACACATCTTCTATATCACATTTTATTTTCGTACAGTTTTAATCTTTATTGTAACATAGAATGACTTATAAATCAATCTGCTTAAGTAAATAGTTTGCATTAGCGAAATGTGTACAATTATGGAAAAACCATTGACATTGCTTTTGATTGCATCAATACGCTAAAGTACTGACTAGAATTTTATAATCTTTTTCTAAAAATATTTTTGGGTAAATTTTTTAAAATATTGGAGATTATTCAATAATATTAAAGAATAACTACAAATTCGCATGCAACGCAAAATATCTTTTTCACAAATTTTCTATTGGACATTTTTCCTTTTCAATTTCGAGAGCTTTTACAGAACTGGTGTTATGCTTATTTCAAATTAGTAGAAAATATCGCATAGATGACTGATGTGTTGTGATGAGACCAAAGAACCGGCTCCCCATTATGAGGTCCACGTTAAATAACGTCAGTGGATAAAATATTCCAGTGGAATCGCGATCCCTTTCCGATTACCAAATGGAAAACACTTTAAATAAGACACTTTGTTCTTCGAATGACAAGTTATACTTTGAACCCTTAGTGTCGTTTACTGAGAAAAGGCTAATTTCGGTATCTGGTCATTTTTAATTTTACTTAATTTCCCGAATGAGACACATTCCCAAAAAGAAACCAAATATTACAACTAATTTACAGAATTAGAAACCTTAAGCTTCAAAGGAAGGAAAGATTTTCGTTTTCGAACAGGCTACTTACCTGCCAACTATGCCAACGACATAGTTATGAAAAACTTCCCTTGGAGGCTATCCGCACTATCCAAAGAGTCAGAGATAGCCGTGTATTGTACTTGCCTCTTTAAAGGAGAAAGTTTGATCGATCCATCTAAAATTAAACACAGCCTCAGTTCAGGTAATCAATGTCCGAGTCTAAATTTACACCACTTTGATGATGAAAAGAAGTGATTGAGAATGTCCATTGTTGAGAAAAAGCTGAGAAGAGAAAAGGTGACGGGTGAAGAAAAATATACGTTAGACTGAAAAAATACCAATAGAAGTGAAGAATATACGTAATTTTTCAGACAGAAAACGTTCAGGTACCCACTGAAGAGTAGATATGAATGCATAAGGGATGATGTATGAATTATGATGATGATCCTTATATATGCAATGATAACAAATCAGGAAAATCATCAATAGTCGAGGCTAGGTCAAAAGTAGATATAATTTCAAGTGAGTCGGCTATAAGAAATGACTTGAGAACAGGCTTTACATTCTAAGGGACCAGGTTCCTTATTGAGTTAGGATTCAGCATGGTCGAGTTTCGGAAAATCCTTGGATATGACGTCAAAGCCCCCAGTAAATTTCAATTTTTGAATGACTCCGTTTGAAATTTCGAGGCTCTAATGTCAAAATGTAGTCACTGACGAGGCTCGGAAAGTCCGTGACCTTACTGAATAACCCCCAGGTTTGGATCAATGAGGGGAGAGATTTTTTAGTGAACTCCCAATCCTTTTTTTGTTACGTAAATTTACAGTATCAATGCGCATATCACTACGCTGTACAAAGGGTTTCATATTCCAGAAGTAATGATTAAACTGATTCGATAGATCCTCCACTAATATTAATAGGAATTTTAAACTCCAGGTAGCGTGGTGGTCTACGCATTGTCCTCAGAAATTCAAAGGTACATTGATCGACTTCCAGTCAAGATGGACACTTTTCCTACGGGATAGTTATAATAGTTCTTGTTAGAATAGCTCTATCGTGGTTGTTGAAAAATATAAAAATATTTCAAAGAGTGAACGAATGGTCACCTTTTGGTAAGAGGGCTGGATCCCAAATGATAATCACGGCGTACTACAGATACGACCAGTCTGGAATGAGGACACAACTTCCTTCTTATCATTTTCATGTGAAAGCTGTCCTAATTTTTGCACTCTTTCTAATGCAGCGCTGCAAACGTTTCGTATGTCCTCACAGCATGAATGAACGGCTATGATAAAATAAGAAAACTGAGGAATCGTTTTTTGAGATAGGACTTTGATTATTGATACATTTACACATGACTTCCTTTCTCTTCAATCCAACGAGAGGCGTCACACGTCGGTGGTAACTTCTTTCCAACGTACTGAGGCAACTCCTTTAGTGTGATCCAATTGCCCCAGTTTCGGGGCTGACGTTCGAGCGCCCTTCTGGGCCTCTTATCTCCCTCTCATTTCGGCGAGCAGTGAGAAGCACACCACACCACACCTATGACTGCCGCCCTCCCGCATCAAAGAGACACTGGGCGTTCCAATCGGCGTCGGAGCGGTGACCACTCCAAAGTACGGCAGCGGCCTGGAGTCCTACCATAGGACGCCGCCGAGCGTTGCGACGCCCTTATTCCTCCCCCTCGGGCGGATGAAACGTGCCTCGCAGCGACGCTTCGCCACAAAGCCTTTCTCATTCCATGATTTTCTTATCATTCTCAAACGACCAGACTTTAAAAGAGGTTCAGTGTGAGCCAAAAGACTTACCAAACTCCAATTTTATGTTGGAAATGTTTCCAAAATTCTTATTGCATTTATGATGTACCATTGGTATTGAAACCAAATTAGTTTATGGATCATTCATGCTATTACTCAAATATCGTTACAATGGACCGCTTTTTTAAACCATAAGAGCCAATTATGGTGATTATTTCATCGAATTTCCACATTTTGGCTCCGATAATTGTAGCCATTTGCGACTTAACTAATAAAACTAATAACTAAATAATAAGATAAGTAACTAAAATAATAAGACGGTCAGGTAACTAAATTTTATCATTTTTCCATATACTGACAGCCTTCGTACTTAATATGAAATTTTACAGAAAACGGCAATTTTATTATTCATATAAATACAATTTTCTCCATGTCTCACTCATTCAAGCATTGAACACCATGTTTTACCATTTCAATTTGCGAATAAAATATCCTGGATATAATGATTTCTGTCGGCCATTCTAAATGCAGAACACGTTTTTAGCAGCCAGAATATTAATTGAATGAATTAAGTTATATTCCAGTATTACTACCTTTTAGAGGCGAGTGGATCGGAGTCTTGGTACATAAAAGTGATAGGTGCCTGTTTCTGAAAAATGCCTTACACTAACGTGACTTCCGCAGGTAAAATATCCATTCATAAAATGTTTTATATTCGGAACATGAGTCACTTCAAATTGGTATGGATAAATAGCATATATTCACAAAAATTAAAAGCTAATACCATAGTATTGACTCGTTAGTCACCACTTTGCAAACTATTTAAATAACACAGATGAAGCTGACTAATAAAGACTAAAGAAAAGATAAGGTGACGCCTTGGCGCAAGCATGTAAAGCCAGGTTTTCGAAAAACGACCCACCAAATATTGCTTCCTTCAAAAACTCATACACTGGCTTCACATTGAGCACTAGGATATTTCTGAAAATTCTTTTGAACTCACTTAAAATTAGGAAAAAAATATAATGGTTGCACAACCTCTCTCCCCATTATAATGATTAAGTTGGTTTATATACTTGCCTGGAAAAGGCCAGACGCATATTCTTAATTCCGCGAGAAACTTTCGGAATCATTTTTGCGATCAGAAATAGCTAATACAAAACTGAATGAATACTACTATCACTCCATAATTAAGAAATAATCAGACATTTTTAAGAAACATGTAACGAGTTTCTGTGCCCAGCTGCAAAATTTTTGTCGATCACACTCGGTTTCCCTCTAAACAAGACAAAAAAAGTATTTTATACTTGGTTTTTCAGATCACGATGCTCATTGTGGGCAATCAAACACCTTCACCGAAAAATTTTCTCAAAGAATATCGTAGATGCTATATGATTCCATCATATTCCTTCTTCAAGCATCGGTCAAGGTCACCACGAAAGAATTTATTCCACTGGATACACGAATTCCTTCGTGTGACAAGTGGAATATGACAATATGAACAAATGACAATATGAGCAAATGAAGATATGAACAAATGACAGAAAGAGACCATCCCTGACCATCCATTTTCTACAACTCCCTGTTCCTTACCAGAGATATTTTGCATCACATAATAACGAACATTTCAGAGATTTCGTTTATTTATTAACTCTGAACTTTAAACTCAATGCTGACATCTATTTGTACCGCATGCTAAATTATAGACCACTAAGTTGTTGAGAATGACTCATGAATACCGGATATGAGGTCCGCCTATTACATCAAATCGTTTTTGAGAAACTCAATAATGCCTATTGGATAAAATTTCTGGTATAGGAACACTAAGGATTGTTGCCATTCGACACACATAGAAGCATAATTTTAAAGGTATTATGTACAATTTTCAATGTTATGCTAAGAATTGCGTTCCTCTTTTATATTTTTGGTACACGACGCAAATATATGTATCGTATCTCCACTAATTTGCAGCAAAAAAGAAGAGTCATATAGAAAAAATGGGGCGAGTGACTCGATTAAAATCAACAAGCAAAGCTTTCTCTTCTAGTCGAGCTCAAAATACATCGTTGATAGAGAAATAGGTAAGGGAATTTAAAAACTATGATAGAAGAGAAAGTTATTCTTAGGGTTATTGAATGCAATGAGAGTAATTTTTACTAAAATGGCACATCAAGCGTACGCTTTTCTCGAATTCTAACCTTTCTCTAAACTGACAAAATCATATAGAGACGGTATAAACAATGGTCGGATTCACTCAATTACAAGTCTTTCCTCTAAAATTACCCCGCTTGGAACTCAAGATCACTGATAATTATCAATTATAATTGATAAAAGTAAACGAGCACTAGGCACCTGCCCCTGATATAGTGTTTAAAAAATCAGCATGGGTTAAATTTCTTTATTTGACCGAGACCGCTAGCTTCGAGAAAATTGATGCAACTTAGGGATGATGAATTATTTCAATCGCTGCAACACGCATTAAGAAATTATTCTCTGCCTCGCGGTGTTTCGCTAAACAAAATGTTACACCTTCCACCAAGGTAGATCACCATCCGTCAACATCCTCTTTTTCTCATCATGTCATTTCCCAGTTCTCCGTTTTGGATCCAATAGCTTTATTACTTCTTGTTCACAGTCTTATAGAATTGTTATTTCCACAGAACATGATGCAAATGAACATTCCATCAAAATAAGCGGTTGCATACCCCCAATGGATATTTTTTAACGGCTCGAAAACTCACCATGTTAACGGTTTTCCATTCATATCGATTGCACAAACGTAGGACTCGCTGTAATGAGCACTGGTGCTTAGATATTCATGTAAAGGAGAAGAAAGTCGCCATGAAATTTTTTTTAATCAAAGCAGGATTTTCCAATTTCGGATATGTTGAGTATTTACTCCAGGAAGCTATCTTAGTTCAAGATGGGATTCAGCGGAGGTTCATGCAAACAAGATGATTTTATAGTCCAAATTATAGCACAGGAGGTGAATTATACCAAAAAAGTGGGTTAATTTACACTTTCTCGTCTGCTTCTCGGCAATATGAACAGTAGACCACAATATCCTGTTTATATCGTCTCCAGCAGAACTTTATCCATTATTAGGATGGGTTGGTGGTTAAGCTGGCTAAAAGCCATGACCGGTAATGAGCAATGATATGCAGGTCAGGTCATAAAATATTTTTGCTGAAAAATTTCACCTCCATATTAAATAGATATGATAAGAATAGCGGGGGTGGCATGTAACAAATTGTTCAGGGCTTAACTAACGGAGGTTTTTTCGTTTCGGCCAGTAACGAAAAATAGAATGAGTATATGCAAAAGCGTCTTTAAATGGGACCGAAAGAGTCGTTTCCTCGCTGAAAAAATAGGTCGCTGTAATAAATATGTATGAATAAATACTAGTTTAATTCTTATTTTCTTTAAAAACGGGCTTTGTTATCGATACATCACAAAACAGCTCGGCCATATTTTCCGATTTGTAGATGGCGCTAACATGAAGTATTGCCACCGACCTCGCCGGCCTCCAAAATTCGTCCCTGCCGAATTCCTTCCCGACCAGGCTCCCACGCCGCCTATTCTTCCTGCCCTTAGATTGCTTTGAGCTCGGCCCGCTCCTCACCTCATCTTCACCCGCATCAACAGGTTAAAACCCTTTTTGGGTTCAGGTCGAAGGGATGGAGGGCCGTGTGGAGCAGAGCTCCCTCCAACCATGTCTTCCTCCTCCCTTATCCTCCAATTCGCTCGATTTCCCACGAAAAGGTCTCGAAGCGACATCGCTCACCTCCGACGACTCAAAGCCTTTCTCTCCGGCCGACTGAGCTAGATATGTATCAAATGGCACAACCGAAGCACACATAAAACCATTGTGGAAACGATAAAAATTTGCTATGCTATTTAGGGATAAGAATTTGGTTTTCTACATTGTTTAAAGTCCACGATCAAGGTTTCTGCTTGAAAAACACAACACATATCCTGAAGTAATAACATCGACTGCAAAATATTACGTGGAAAACCACGTGACTGTCATTACCAACTATCGCTCAAACATTCTAACTCTTAAAAAACCGTAAAAAACTTAAAAACTAATAATATTGAAGACATACATAATAGTACCTTGTTTTCCAATTCCTACCAATTTACCCCATTTTTAGGGTAAATTACTCAATCAAAATGTTTTACGGGCTGAAATCCGTATGGGTTTAATGGCTCAAATGTTAGAGCTCGTCGTGATTTACAAAGCATTATCAATACTTAGAGACAGTTTTGTTAGTAGTTATTCCTCAGAAGGCCACATATTAATGTTAAAATATTTATACCCAAAGAAGAAGAAAGTACTTCATCAAAGACACCCGAAGTTAACTATTTTCAAGAAGTCGAAATATGGGCGCGAGACTCCCAATAGAAGTCGTATGCGAATCCATAAAAATTTCACACATTCCTGTGTGTCTTAGATTCAAAAAATCTACGGCTGATGATCGTGGGTATATCGTGACATATTATTCGAACGCCACTGATGAAAACGATCTATTCCTTGAAAGGTTCTACACACCGTGGGGTAACCATTGTCCGATGTCTCAAATCTGTTACACAACTAGTCATGAAGGGGCGCAACGAAATCGATACGCTGTTTAAAGAAGGCAAGCTAATGGTGAACAGCTATTTCATTTATTTGGTACAAAGTACAAATTAAATATATTACTCAGCACTTGCAGTACCGGGCGACATACCTATTAGTATCGATAGAGGTTAATTTAATCCCATAGATAGAGTTCGTTTTCTGCAGGAAATTTGTCGTTCTTCGATTGAAATAATATACAAATTGTTTTAAAAATATCTTGACTTTATTATCGAATATTACTTCTCACGAATTAAGATTTATATCAATGTACCATAATTTTATATTCCACAATATAGGATATGGACAAGAGGACTAGTATCTGGGACTAGCATTAGTCCTGGGTCCAAGTTCACATGCGAATTAATGTTCGCATGTGGGGTCTTCGAGAGGTGATAAACCCATGTGTATCACATTTTAGCTGAAGAAAATCAAACTCAACAATTACAGAGCTCGAATTTAAAATGGGAGATACAGCAAAATATTGAATTAGTCTCTATTTTCATTACATTAATAACACAGGTCTGCGACATAAAAATTGTTTCAAATTTAATAAGTGATTTTTATAGTGTTTTCAACGCTGATTTCGGGAAAAATAGTGAAAAAATTCCATCACGTACAGTTATTTCACAAACTGCTTGTCTAGTTTTAGTTTTTTTCGAGATTTTTATACATATTTCAGTACTCTAGTGAGTTTGAATTTTGGTTTTGAGGATCTACATAAACTGTTATTTAGCCTAAAGTACTTTTAAAAAGTATTACAAAAAACTATGAGGCATTTTCAGTTACATAGCCGTTTTTATACTAGATGAGTTATACGTAAAATAAAGAGTAATTAGGAGAAACCAGCAGTATTTTCATGTCAGTGCTTGTCCTTGCCCTCCCCCCTCCTCCATCCACTTACTGACTCACTGAGCATCTTTCATGTCAGTGCCTGTCTGTCGCGCTGCCCCTTCCCCCTCCATCACCAAGCAGTGAGCTTCTGCTATTGTCCTTCAATTCACAGTACCTCTTCACTCTGTGCTGTTCACGTGTTGTTGTTACTAGTGCTTTAAAGTAGTGACTGTTTTCTTGTGTTGTGAAGTTATTTTATGGACAATGGCTACCAGAGGATGTATAAACTCACCAGATTGCTTCTGCTACATTTGTGGTAACTATACCGTTAAAAAGCAACAAAGAAACATTTCCGATTTTGTTAAAAAGGTATATTTTGCCTATTTTGGTATAAAGTTAGGCGATCAAGATAAGCCTTGGGCCCCACACAAAGTTTGTTCAGAGTGTGTTGAAGAACAGAGGCAATGGTTTCGACGTAAAAAGCAGTCCTTACGTTTTGGAATACCAATGGTTTGGAGGGAGCCCAAAAATCATAGTGATGACTGCTATTTTTGTTCTTGCAACGTACAAGGTTTCAGTTTGAAAAACAAAAAGGATATTTCTTACCCTAACATTCAATCAGCCATTCGCCCTGTTCCTCATGGACCTGAAGTACCAATACCCTCTCCTCCAGATTCTTTGGATGATATTTTAGATGATCACGAGCCATTGGCTCAGCAAGGTGATAGTGAAGAAGACAGTGATTGCTGCGATCCTGGCACAACCGATCCCATTCCATTCTCACAATCTGAACTGAACGATTTAGTTAGAGACCTGGGCCTTTCTAAAGACTCGGCAGAGGTTTTAGGATCTAGATTGAAAGATAAACATATGTTGGCTCCGGGTACATCCTTTTCTTGGTATCGATCGAGGGAAAAGGAGTTTGTATCTTTCTTCTCTCAAGAAGGTGACCTGGTGTTTTGCAGTGATGTTCCTGGACTTATGGCACGTTTTATAATAGAATATGCTCCTGATGAGTGGAGACTTTTTATTGATTCTTCAAAAAGAAGCCTTAAAGCAGTACTTCTACACAATGGCAATAAGTATGCTTCTATGCCAGTTGGACACTCGGTTCACTTAAAAGAATGTTACGAAAACCTTGAACTGGTTTTAAACAAACTCTGCTATTCAGACCACAAATGGACACTCTGTGGTGATTTAAAAGTGATTTCAATGCTGCTTGGTCAACAAAGTGGCTATACAAAGTTCCCTTGCTTTCTCTGTGAATGGGACAGTAGAGACAGAAAGCAACACTACATAAAAAAAGCTTGGCCCTTGAGAAAAACCTTACAGGTAGGGGTTAAAAATGTTGAGAGGAAAAGCCTTGTGGATCCCAAAAAGGTGTTACTTCCACCACTTCACATTAAGTTGGGGCTGATGAAACAATTTGTTAAGGGATTGCAAAAAGAAGGGGAGTGTTTCCGATATCTTTGTGGACAGTTTCCTGGTTTATCCGAGGCAAAGCTAAAGGAAGGAGTCTTTGTCGGACCAGACATTAGAAAACTAATGACAGATTCCAACTTTGTGGACAAAATGGAAACAAAAGAAAAGGCAGCATGGACATCTTTTAAATTAGTTGTTACCGGTTTCCTAGGAAACAAAAAAGATCCAAACTACAAGACAATCGTCGCAGACATGCTCGACAACTTTAAGAAGCTGGGCTGTAACATGAGCATTAAAGTTTTCCATTTTATTTTATATATATTTTCTCCATTATTATATATCTATTTTCTCCATTCACATCTTGACTACTTCCCTACAAACCTTGGTGATGTAAGTGAAGAGCAGGGCGAAAGATTCCACCAAGACATCAAAGAAATGGAAAGAAGATATCAAGGAAGATGGAACTTCAACATGATAGTGGACTACTGCTGGATGTTAAAAAGAGATGATCCTCAACGAGTCCACAGCCGGAAAAGCAATAAAAGAAGCTTCGACACAAAGCGAAAGCGTTATTATAAGGAATTATGAGCTTAAAGAGAAATGGAAGTGTACTAGAAATATAGTTTAGAACATGATTTACAAATAAAATAATATTTTATAACTTTGGAAAAAATGTGAAAAATTGCTTACATTTTGTTATTATACCCACAAATACTCCCTTTTTTGTGAGAAAACCTGACGTGATAGAAAAAAATGGATAGCATTTTTGAAATCAGCGCTGAAAAGTACATAAAAGTCAGTTATCAAATTTCAAACAAAAAAATAAATTTTTTTTGTAGACCTGTGTAATCAGTCGCCTAAATAGAGACTGATCGATTAAAAACTACCAAGTATATGAGCTGTAGACTCAGATTAATAACTGGTTCACAGCCGAATCTAGGTAAGATTTTTTTTCACAATCAACTTTACAATCTCAACTGAAGAGAGCGTGTACTTTTTTATGGAGGTAAAATCTCAATGGAAAAAAGTGCCGTTTCAATGAGGGAGGCACTCTTTTCTCATCGCTGGAGGAACCACTACTGTCACAGGTTTGGCGCGGAGCCAGGAATCTAAGTAAGATGCCCAGCGAACTAAACTCTCCACACACTTCCGAGTTGGCAACTTCCACAAAGTAACTCAGCGTAGCGTCGGGTGCGGTGGTGTTAATAGCCGTGGGTGTGGAATGGTATTCGAGTTTCAGGCGAACGTACTCCAGACGACGCCTGTCGTCCCCCGTTCCTCTCCTCTCTCCCCTAACCGAAGACTCGAACTCGTGAAAAAGCGTCAAGTTCCAGCACTTCGGCATGCCAAAAGGAGGGGCAGACAGGAGAATTCGACGTACTATGGGCCCGGGAATGGGAATAGCTCGTGGAAGTGCAGATGTGACGTGACACACCGATGCCCTCTCCAATCACACCATTAGCATCGCTGAAATGTACCTCAACCAAGATAGCTACACACATCTCATTAAACTCTATGCATTAACATGCATTATATTTATTATATTTCCAAAAGAATTATATATTACATATAATTCAATTGTAAAATGAACTCATCGTATCAACGTATTTATTGATATACAAGCTTAAATAAACACCTATGTTAATTACATGTAAACCGATATTTGGATGTTGCTAAAAATTATTCACAGTCCATTACTTCTTAAAGAATCAATGGAAAACCCATCATTAGATACTTCAGAAGTGCCTAATTTTACCACTATATTCTTTTATAAAATATGCTTATCGTTCTGTGAGAGAAATGAAATATTATTATTATTATCTACTTGAGCCGGCTACACGTGAAAAAGTAATGAAAATTTAACAATCATCAGCACGAACGTTTATTTTCATGTAACTATAATAACATCACGGAACCGTGAGCATATATGCCAAATGTTGAATGGCGTAAGGAATAATAATTGAGAGTGTTTGATAACAATGAGATGAGAATAATGGATAACTGGAGTCAGTCTGTGACAGAGTGACGATTTGATGGGCAAAGGAAAAAAATCCGTGCCGGCAGACAATTGTTGGGGCTTTTACAAATGACATCGCAGAAAAAGAGACGATATGAAATTAAGAAAAGATTGCCCACACTTATAGCATCATTTTACCCTTCGGACCTTAATAATTTTCATAAATAATAGGGTTTTGACTATAATTTGCATTTTTAAAAGTCCTTCTTGTTGAAATGTTCCTTCAAAGTAATACTGTCTTACATGATTTGGTACACGGGTTACTATACGTAACTTACTAAGCAACACATGGCATACATATACTCTCATAAATAATAACTTTTAATTTTAAATGTCAATATTTTTCGGGGCTTGAATGCTCATATACTAAAATGAGATGCAATTACGTGAATTAAAAATTGAAAGCCACGGTTCCTAACAGCTTATTCAAATCTTAAAATCCCCTCTAGCGCAGTGACGATCTAATACTTCATACGTCAAGTAATAATTCATAGTAATTCTAAGGTAAAATATGTTACAGTGGCATGATATTAGAGTAATATGATAAACTAACAATTCAGCCTAGTAATGCACCCTGCAATATAATGATGCTTAGTCCAGTTATTTCTAAAATATACTCAAGGTCTAACCCATGAAATAAAAATGATTCAATGGTACAATTCTAAATCATCATAATTGTGTGTCTTAAACGTTCTCCTTATATGAATGATGTTTTTAGAGAAGATATTCATGAACGCACACCATAAAGGGCCAGCATATTACTGCTCCGCTACAAATATGATTAAAAGAAAGGTTATTCCAGCATCCAAAGCAGTGTTCGTAGCTCATTACGGATTTCATAAACCTATGGCGGGTTAGATTAAGGTCACTGGTGCCAAATTAGGGCAAAAAATTGCATGAAAAAGCAAACGATGATGATGTTGCGTCTTCTTCTCATTGAGCTAACATTTTCCCGGAAGAGATAAGGAAGAAACCTAATATAGCATATTTGCAGCGGTGTCATGATGAAATGAAGACCCTTAAGTAACCTCATTAGTTCTTCTTACGGAGATAAAATAATAAGCTGCTGCACAGAGGCTATTACCTGACGCAACTGGCATATTGCTCTTTAAACACACCACTGCATTTTAGATAGTCCGTTAGTCTTTAATGAAATCTGGGCCCGAGTGAATTGAGAAAGAGAGGCTGTTTAAGCCCCCAAACATGTAATAGAGTTAACTTCTACTTAGGCATTCTGGGAGTGAGTCTTTTAACGGGAAATGAATGCTTAATGCACGCCTGCATGCCGCCCCGGTGAATGCCGGGCAATTCAGGGCGGCAGAGATTCCCTGCAGTCCGGAGCATTTAGCGGGGAAGCCTCTTAAAGGCAATAGCGGGGAGCAGAACACATCTAATGACCCCAGCGGTGGCACACAGAATCTGGCAAGCCCATTAGCAAGACGCTGCCCTGAATAGTTAAAACATCGTTTTAAATTTATAATTACTTCTGCATGGATGGGAGAACAAGCGGCTCACCCTTTGTCCGGCATTTATTCATCAGGCGCCAAATCGGGACTTGAATATTACTGAGGGCAAAAATACTAGTATATTTCGCAAACTGAGTCATTGAGGCAAAATCTGGCAGAGTGAATAGAACCACATATTTTATACACACATAAGAATATTTCCTCGAGCAACTAGAAAAGTTGCTTATCGTTTACTTTATACCATCATCATCTCCTTTCTATGTGAAAAAAGGCATGACAAAGTAAATAATACATAAGACGTGGTTAACCTATTAGCCATCGAACATTGATATGTTTCTTAATGAGTAACACAGTGGTTTAGCACAACAACACCTGTTTCAATTTTTTAAGCGGGTGTTGTATTTTGTTTTGACACTGGAAAATAATGCATCGTTACTTCTTTCATTTCTATCATGTTCGTAAGACCCATCAAAGTTAATTATACATTGGATTCTCTATATCATATGTTTGGGGATGAAGAAACTTTAAGTGTCCCAAAGGATACTTCTCCTATTTCATTTAATTTCCCAATCATATCTTCCACCCTATCTCTTATGGGCCGAGAATTTAAGTTCTTAGCAGTTTTTAAATCGTGAATAAAACATAAATTTTGTAGAATTTGCATTAAATCCCACAATAATCACTCTCAAACTAAGATAGATTGTTGGTTCAACTATCTCATACACCTTACCGGCGACTGAGAGATCTGGTTTCCATCCCGGTCCAAGAAAATGCATTATCCATTGGAAATTGAATTACTTTACTGTATATATTTGCATCCGAGCGCGTAATGGCGCACCAAGTCAATTGTGTCTCTCGAGACAAATTTGGATACTGTCTTATAACGTCAGCATAGGTTAACAAAATGTATCCAAATGTACTAGAAATAAATCCCTCCTAGTTTCTTCGCGATGCTCGTACAGAAATAGTCTTTTCGGCAAATTAGGACGAGGTGATTTTGCAGTTCTGATACTCTCCATGTCGAGGGAAATTTTCATTTAACTCCGCGAGTCAATTTCCCGGGGCAGTCGAGCATTTGGTTGCGTGGGTTTTGGAAGATTGAAACAGTTATTTTCGCCGCGAGCCAACAACCGCGAAGCGTATGATACTTCGGCGAACCAATCTACGGATTTGAAAACTGCCAATGATGACCCACCGCCGAAAGTTCCATCAAGCAGCGAAATAAGTACCCCACGACTCCGCAAAAGCAGGCGCGATGGGAGATGAAGATGACCCGGGTGGAAATTTGAATCCGATGCCCTTAACGGTCGAACAAACTCCGCGGAGCGTATTATATAGCGTGTTCAGGGAGATGCACTCTCTGAAAACTCACATGCATGCGCGAGAAGGGTAAACAGATTTGAGTCTCCAATCTGGAGCGGCAGCCTCGTTAGCAGTTAAGGTAATCCGCGAATCGATTTTCATGAGCTTCGCAGATATAGCAAGGGCTCCGACGAAGGCGGCAGCGGAGCGGTAATGCGAAAATTATCGTCGAGGCAGAAGGGGCGAGTTGAATCCGTGTGGGATGTTTTTTCACGATCCGGGTTAAGCTGAAAATCTCCGCGAATGACATTAAAAGTTCCGAGGCTTTTAACCGCATACGGGGCATGTCTTCTCTCTCTTGAACCTTCTCACCCTATTCGCGATTCAGGCTAGCATAACCGACAAAATTTTCCGATTATTTCAGGAAATATCATCAAGCATCAATTCGATGATTTTAACAGCAGCTCTCCACGATCCTCTCGGCCAACCGTTTCATTGGGATAATAGTCGACGAAATTACAATGCGATAGGAAAGGCTGGATTGGAGTTTCACAGGATGCACTGGCGAAAAGGGACTAACTTTCTATGATTGGTGACAACCCTATGATTGTGTCCTTGAAAAAAGTATTTTTTGGTTTGAATACACGGTTTAAATATAATTAAAACCACCATATGTACGCACACATATAAAAGGGACGATTGTAGTAACATTTTTGCTTTCATTATGTACCTATGTTGAAGAACTGAGAGAATTAGTAATGTAGGGAGATGAGGGGCACCAAATATGCCACCGATATGTTGGATTTATTCATCAGGCTCCAAATCGGGACTTGGATATTACTGAGGGCTAAAATGCTAGTATATTTTGAAAAGCTGAGACATTGAGGCAAAATCTGGCAAAGTGAATAAAGCCACATGTTTATATACATATAAGTACGCATGTCTGCCAAAAAAATTGGTAGTCTCAAAAATGGACCTCGGTAGAAATTGGGTTCAAAGGACGAGAAGTGGACGTACAATGATGAGAATTCTGGCGGAGTGGATTTTAGACGAGGTGAGAGTACGGTATGGATGCAGGCGATATTACGCAGGGAATACGATTTTAGAAATGAAAGAACATAAAGTTCGAGGTATTCCACATGGAATTAGTACTGTAACCGGCTTCGATTCAATGTGCTTGCTTGATCATTACGAGGCTTACCACGACTATATTTTGAAACAGTCAGAAAATAAGTTACTTGATAATGACGCTAGCGAGATAGTGTCGAAAAGTCAAGGTAGTAGATAAATTGTTGAATGTACGAAGTATTTCTCTTAATTTTTTATTTCTTAAATTTCTCTGCAATACGTTACGTGTGTGAGGTAGCAAACAATTAGCATATCACACCGTTTTACCACAAATTAATAATTCTTAAAATTGAACATAAAAGAATATTGCAAATGGGTGTATTTATGCAAAATTATTAAAAACTGAAACTCCTTCATACATATTTCAGCCGTATTTAGATTTAGACTTGGTTAAAAAAACAAGAAATACCAGAAATAAAAACATTAATTGTAACGTGTGTACCATAACTCTTTTTAGGTAAAATCATGTATTGTATGGAATTCGATTCCGCAAGAGTTGAAAAACATCAAGTCTACAGAAATATTTAAAAAATGTTTGCTGTCTTTTATCTCAATGAAACTTAATACTTTGGTAAACATATTGAAGTAAATTCATGAATATACTGTCTTTTTGATTGCTACAATGTATTGAGCATGAAATTGTAAATAGTTGTCGTGAACAAGTACCGTCATTTGATAACATTTTTGTAAATGAGTGACATGTTTTTAATGTGATTGTTGATATTTTTGTCTGAGTTGTGATTACTTATTCCTGCACCAAAGGAATAACTCCTAGGGCCTATAAATGTTATAATAATAATTATTATTATTGTCTAGCCGTTTCATTCCTAGAATAGTCTTCCCTATGACGTCCTATACAATATATCTTATGCAGTCCTCGACAGTTCTTCCCATTTGTTTTCATTTCCGTTAAAATATTAAAGAGGCCATTCCGACGGAAAATATGCTCCATGCGGTCGTCCCTTTTTCCCATGGTTATCTTCATTTCTATTTCCTCTCTAATTCTTACCACAAATATATACATTAAGGGGTAAATGCTTCTTAGTATATAAAATGAGATTTGCGCGAAAATATGACGTTCATGGCCGTAATAACACCAGAAGAACTGGCTTATTTAATTTTCTCTCACAGTTTTGCGCCTTTTATTCATAAATACAAAACTCGGGGTCACTCTTAAAGCAACAGGGCGCAGTAAATGCACTGGAAGACACACAAAAAATATTTCCAGCCAGAACAACAAAAGGACACTCCGCTGTTTTGTTCCTACCTCCGGATGTAATCCAAGCTTGAGACAAGTGAATGTTTCCTTTCAGTTCATTGCACGAAACTTTTATTTCAACCGCTAGGCCTCTTTAGAATTTTTATCCCATTTCCTTTGAATAAGTAACAACTACACATTTGTCCGTTGCATTGCACAAAGGAAACAAAAAATGTCAACCAGGTGTGGAGATAAGAGAACAAAATGTGCAAATAGGAAGCTACAAGGTCGCTTTCGTACCTGGCCGTTACCGGGAATACATACTTAGACGCATGTAGTGCCTTTTTTCTTCGATTGTTCGTTAATTTTCTCGCCATAGAATTAAAAAAACTGCACATAATGGTAAAGCGTAATATCGCCATTTCCTTAAATGCCCTGGCATATTTTGAGGATCGCCCTTGAAGCAAATTTGAAGTAATCAGAAAAATTAAGCTTACAATAAAAATTAAGACCTCATCTTTATTTTTTTAAACTCTCATACTGAAGTTGCTCTTTGAGGGAATAAAAATATAAGAACTGTCATATGTCATAATTTCAACCTCAGAGGAATATAATTACTGCGGGAAGTAATTTTAAGCTGGCTTCTTTTACATAATTATGGGGGGACATTTTTTGAGAACGAGGATGGGAAGTAGAAGCTTTGATCTAAAAACGTTAGAGGGCATTCTGGCAGGCCACTGAATAAAATATGCTCATCGCAAACGTAATTTTCTGCTGGTAACCAAATCAGCATATTTTCATATGTTTCAAGCCATTTACTATCATCATTTGAAAAAACATTTACAAAAGCTATGCCTTTGTCAGAGGCTGAAAACTGTTGATAAACGGCAAAAAAATGTTTGAAAAATAATTTTAAAATTATATTATGTTAACGTTATTAGAAATTCTAGTTACAGAATGAAATTATTTTAACATCAAAATTAATATTAATTGCTTTAATTATGTTCTTCAATATTGTAATTGGGTTTACCCCGTAAATAAATAAACGAATGAATGCATATGCGTGAGCCACATATAACTTACATACGCAAAATTTGAATACAAATTGATGAATTGATCATTATTGTTTGAGTCTTTGATAATTGAGTAAATGTATTTACCTTACTTCAATTGGTAACTGACCTTTGGGTGATCATAAATTTTCTCTTGAAAATTTTCTGAACGTTAACTTTTCCAATGAATACCAATGAGACTACATTGTACGCTTTCTAGGAATATATGCAATGTAGGGGGCCATTCGGCTAAGAAGAGATCATGAATATACATAATGGATTAAAATGTTTGGAATCGTTGCCTAGGCTACGTGTTGCCTAAATTTCCACTTTTAGTTCACCCAATCCTTGGCGCTACTTATAAAAAAGTATTCTCAGTCCACTCGTAAATGGCAGTTGTTGGTTGTTGTTGACGTGAGACTGGTGAATTGAAGAGATATGAACAAATTTATGCTGTGAATAAGAGCTGGCTATTTTTGAGACCTACAAGTAACTTTGTAAATGCTAGAGAGGAAATATCTGGTACAGGAAGTGTATAAGGGGTACCTATATGAAACTTCCATCGTGAGCCTTTTCACTGTTGTGTGGATCTTTTACTGCTAATTTTCAGCTACATTTTTTTGGTTTAATACCCTATGAGGTCCTTAGAATTCAGAAGGTATGATCTAGAAAGATTGATGTAGGTGTTGATGTGTAACCTACTATTCGTGTGTGGACTCGGAGTAGGTTCAACAATCTCTCCTTTATTTGCTATTACTGCTTTTTGATTCTTCCACTCTTAAGATTAGGAAGTGACTTACAACAAAGTCTGGGCAAGGGCCTAGCCTCATTGAAACACCAGTTCCCGTAAGATCACTGAAGTTAAGCAATGTTGGGCCCGGACGAGGGTTGGATGGGTGACCATTCATACCTTCACCGTGGCGCTCTTGACCCCTGTCTGCATGTGGCAGGCAGGTCAAAATGGGGTTGGCACAATGGACTACTAAGGTCTAGGTGCCCGAGCTCCTGACGAAAGCTCCCCCAACTAACAATCTAAAACAAAGGCTAAAATGTTAGTTATTGGCGCAATTTCTTATCCATAGATGATATTGTCGGATCATGGGTTTGAAATTCTTATGGTAATTGTATCCGTCTAATAAATAATTCCACTTTTTTCTCGTATTATTACTAAATTGCCGTATCAGGATAATCTCGAAGTGCTAAGAAGTTAATTTTGTATTTGTGTAATTAAATTTGGAGAGGAATTAAATATATCTGTCGACCGGACAATATTAAAAAAGTGTGTAATTACGTCTCGCTTGTATAACTACATTTTATAACCAATGCATTCTGACTACTGGTTAGTAAAAACGTTAAGATGTGATTATTTACGATCTGTAGACTGTATTTACATTTGAACTGCCGTCTATTATCACTAGACGGCGCCATAATGGACAAAATTGTTTGTTTACGGGATTCTAGGCAACAGTTTATGGCAACGAGTCAACAATCCACATGTATATTCATACAAGAGAGTATAATTGAGTGGCTAGATATTTCAATCAAAGGAGATATTCGAGTAATTCATTATTAAATCAACAAAATTCAACTACTGTTATTTTGGATGCTTAATTATTTCCAGTGAATGAAATCAGAAGAGAAAAAAGTGTGGCTAAATACCTAGATGCATATCATTTCTGTAGAATCAAATGTTAATAACTAATTGCAAAATTCTTTTTATCTCATGCCAACCTTACGCATTGTCTTGATGTTAAGAGTGAATCTTTGGAGTTCTCACACAGCCGTTCCACATGAAATTGCTCATCGCAATAAAAAAGTCTCCAACGCAGATTTGAACACCACCTCATTCTCCGCTATCAGCGACCATGGACTTAACCACCACAGTTATTTATCCAGAACCTCAAATTTCAAAACCGGCAGTTTCTAAAATGAAAATACAGCGAACTGAAAAGTCGAGGCGAAGCCCGATGGAAAACCCAGCGATCGGCTCCGATGCGTGGAAGTGAGTTTCTTGATGGCATTCCTTCCACTGGGGCGTTTACTCCGGAGTATATTTGACTCCAGTTTCGCTAGCTCTCTTGCTTCTCGCCCTTCCTCGTCGTCTCTCGGCGGTGTAAAGCTTTCCCAGCAGAGGCCGCAGCCAGCCCTGTGTGCCACCTACAAGATTTTTCCAACCATCTTTCCACCAACCAACAATCAAGTTCGTAAAATGGAACTGGTGGGTGTAACGATACTTTTGAAAGTATTACCATTAAAATTACCATTATAATGATAACACGTAACTTTGTGATTCCACGTATCTATTTGGAACGACCGCATTTCCTGTGCATCATATTTCCTGGGCAATACATTTTCACATATCCTTATTTAGTTTTCGACGTTCAACGTCATCTTCAGGAAAAGACGTTGAAAGAATAAGAAATAAAGATAAAACTTTTAATAAAACACTTGGCGCACATAAAAAAAATAAGATAACTAAACGAAGAAGCGAAATTTAAACCAAAATTACTGGTGAGCTATATTGTTTTTCCTCCTCAGAAGCTTAAAGCGGATTTTGCAATCAGAACCTCAATGAGAAGAATGAATCAATTAACTACATTCTGTATGAAGATATTTAAATTTCACTGCGTTCTACATTCCGTAGCGTCAATTGTATGCTCATTAGTACCAATTGAATGAAAAAATTTGAATGAAATTTTAATATGATAACGCTTTTCTTTGGATCACTCCACTTTGAGAAACGGATCGTGATGCTTTTAGTTCGATTAAAAATACTGCTCCAAACTAGCCAGTGATGAGACTTAACTGTCACAGGCTACCGCTGAAAAATCAGTCAAATTTTCAATAATGGGGATAAAAAAGAAATGGAGCGTTAAAATACGGTGAATTGTCAGCGCCAGCATCTTTTCAAAGCGTGGATAATTGCCATCGCGGAAACCTCAGACGGGAGGAGGCTGGATACTGCGTTTCTGATCTCACAGATAAGCCGTCCCGGCTCCCGCCTCGGCTCTCGCGAGCGGTGAACACAAATATTTTTCCTCGGGGAAAACTAATCCTTTCCATTCTATTAGAGCGAATCAATCAGCGGGATAAAATCGCGCCAAGCCTCCCAGCACGGTCGTGTGCCCACGGTATCGTCAGCCACGAGCCATTGCGATGTCAAAAAGCGTTTACTGGCGCTACCACGCGGAAAAAAACGGACTGAGGTAGGCATTCAACCGCCCAGCGTGGACGCTCACGACAGTCGAAGTACGACTGAGCGAAACCAAACATTCGGATTACGATAGCAAGTTTCTCTTTCGCTTGTTTTTTAATTCAACGTCCGAACAACGCGAAGTTCCTTCCTTTTAGACTAGGATTGGAGAATTTGTTTTTCTCCTTTGCAGGTATTCAAAATCAGATTTATGCAATCATGCGTTTCAATTGATAAACAAAAATCCCTATACATTTCTTCAAATTCCAATATATACTACGATTTATATTATTAGACATAACTAAATTTTAATTATCACAATGTAAGCAAGTATTGACCTTATCAATGGAAAGAACCACCAATAAAAACATGCGAGATTGCCTTCAGTCAAAAAAGGCAAATGAAAACAAAATCATACTCATCAAACATATTTTTAAACGTGTTATTTACAATGATTAGAAACATTACAAGGATTAAAACCATTGAAGTATATGGAGAGGACACTACGTCATCAAACTGAAGCCTGACAACCGAAATAACAACCATAGCGAGAGCAAAATATTGAGTTTTTCAGTGATATAACAATTTATTACAATACGATTCCATCATCAATAAGTGTTACAAACAAAACTATATCAGATCTCAAAATTCTCCAATATCATTATAAATTGCAGCAGTGATTACGATTTTACGACGCATTCAGTGCTCAGAGACATTCATCGGAAAATTTGATGGAATAATGAAATTGGATACATAAAGCAGGTAAAGCAGGGATGCCAAAATGAGAAATAATGAATTAATTACGCTGGAACCTGAAAAATAACGCAGAGCAGAAGTACTGCAAACAAATATTCGGAATGACGAATTTTGTTGGTGATGAAAGGACCATTTGTATGACAAATTACTAAGGAATAAACTACTACAACTAGGTCTCATGTTATAAAAACTATATTTTGGGATTGATGTGATTCAGGAGATGTCACGTGGTGGTCCGCCCTATTCGTCCGTCAGTAGTACAGCCGTGATTTTTCACCGTGCTCTGTCGTGCGAGCCGTCGTTTTCCGCTGTCCCGGTGAAGGGCGGGCTGTCCCGCACGTCCCGACGTGCGTCGGCCAGATTACATAGAGGAGCGAGCCCCCTGATGGTGGGGTGAGATAAGGAAACTGCGATACCCGGATTGGACGTGGAGATCGTGCCGGGGCTGTCACGGGCCCATCCGCAAAAAAACTTCTAATCTGCGGAGTCGGGCGACGATATCGGATTCATTTCGCCGTGTGAGATTCATCGTGCGTGATCTACAGGGCTGCTGTCACGGGAATCAGTTGACGTGAGAAAACTTGCACTCACACACATATAAAGAAAAAAGGCCCAAAGAAATTAAAAGAGAGGGCAGGGATGCGTATAACACGAGGAAAGATCGACGGATGGGTTGTCTGAATCACCGATCGGACGAAATTGAAAACATGACCGTTCTCATCCAGGACGTACACACTCGAAACTGTCGAAAATTGACAATAACGAGGTTGTGTCGTTCTATCGCTTCGAATAAAAAATATTCCAATGAAATCACAGGCGTAATTTTACCAGAAAGAAATCAGAAGATCAAAGAAATGCTACGACACATACCTACGGCTATATAGACATTTTCATAATCACATAAAACTATACCAAGGTAGGCACATTGAAATAACCATGAAGAAAAAATCGTACAACCAGAGAAAAAAGATAAACAAAAAAGAATTCAAGCAACTGATAGGATTCCTTGGAACAGGATTTAGAGAAAGAGGAAATAATTACAGGGTTAATGCCGACGGATAGACGATTCCCTCCAAAATATTTTAATTATTGTAGACTGTCCTAAATACTGGCATCTGTATATATCGCCAATATTAAACGCCGTCGTTGCCACTATTGAGTCGAATGATGAAAAGTGGTTCTATTCTCCTAAGGAAATCGATGAACTTTTACAACAACTATTCAATTTTGAGAGACGTAATAGGATGTAATATCATTATTTTTTATTCTTACCGCTAGTAACTTAGATAATGTATTTTTCTACTCGTTTCCGACAAAATATCTTAAAATACATTCATAAAAAGACACACAATTCTGTAATACTCAACCAATATTTTTTCATATCGTAGACCGTCATTAATATACCAGCTATGAAAATTGGACTACCGATAGTTTCTTTTGGAATAAATGCCATGCCGATAACTTTCATCCAGTTCAAATATTGCCAACACATTGTTGGATACCCTCAAACTGCTCATTCCAAGAAAATCCACGCTTATGATATATTTTTAACTCACCACAAAGAAATATAAGAAAATTGATGATTACGATGTAGGTCAAGGGAATAATTAATGCATGACAAAAATGTGAGACATCTAAGATTTATCCTAAGCAAACGACATAAAATGTAACAATCTTGCCATGCCATAAGAGGAAAACCAGCAAAAAGTAAATGTCTGAAGTTACTTTTCTCTGTGCTATTTAACCAAGTGTACGCTGATTTTGAAAAATACTATCATTGCTCACCAAAGTATTGCAGGAATCGCTTTGACAAGGTATAAAATTGAAATGCACAATATTCTGAGTTGATATAGATTTCTATAGCTTCAACTTAAAATATATATATTCAACGGTATAAATGTTCCGGAATCACCAATAAGCGGTAAATTGATGTGCGTATAGAAACATATGATTTCTCCTCTGAGAGCAGGTTCTGCACAAACATTTCCTATCGCTTTATCGTATTTAATCCTTGTTGAACCTATTTTGGTCGTTTTTTTATAAAAATCCCCAACAGAAATATACTCTTCAAAAATTGCTCAGAAGCTCAGATTTTGTAAAACACATCCATCGCTATAATATCCATATTGTTGCCAAATTCGATTTTACAGGGGAAAAAAACTTGAATCGGGTAACAGTTTAAGTGGGTATAAATACATATTGATCTAATTTTAACCGATACATGGATATTCAACGATTAGAATGTTCCGAAATCGCCAATCGGAGGGAAATGGATATAAGCACATCAATAGGTGTTTTCACTTCTGTAAATAGCTTATGAACATACATTTACTCTCACCTTACTTTATTAAATGCTTAATGAACCATTAGAGACCATTTTTCATGAATTCTCATATGGTTTTAAACTTATCAAAAATTACTAGGAAAATTAGATTATTAGCATGGTGTAGCAATAAGGTGAGGTTTCCATGTGATACAGCACCAGTAAAATACAGTCGTACTTGTTCTGATAATGCACTTCATAGACCACTATGTTATACTTCTACACTAACCTACTTCCAGTAAGACCTTTGCATCAAACAATGAATTGCTTTTTCTACTCGTACGTATCAACGTACTTTTTAGAAGAGGAAGAATAAGAGTACAGTAGAAAAAATATACACGTATATTCGCACATGAATCAGAGGAAGTATGAAAAATAGTAAAGTAAATTCCATGACTAAAACCCCGCTACTTACCCGACGAAAAGTTCGACGACCGAATATAATTCCGAGCCATAAATTCTCTTCGCTTTCCCATCGGAACGACATCAAAAGCGTCAAAACGTAATTCACTCACGCGTATGACTTAAATTCAAACCCTAACCGATCTATCTCGATCTAAAAAAAACACGTTAACACGCACGCACAGATATACAAAAAACGCGTGAGATCGTTCCCATGCTATCTCCTGACTATCAATCACACGCACTCGCTTGGTAATTAGATAAAAGACGGCCATGCATTCAAAGCTAGTCGAGATATCCTGAATTTCAAATTTGTACGTATATTAGCCCAAAACTTAAATTTGACAATTTCAAAAGATATACTTATTGCTACAAAAGATATATATTTAAAAAGATGAAAAACAGCCAATAACATACTAGCACTAACCAGATAATACGGTAAATCAAAAAATTTTAGTGTAATACCCAAAACAATGAACACACTGATGGCTCTTTTTTACATAAAATTATGTGAGTACTTCCACAACTTTAAAATATATTATGCCGACTTTTTCTGATTAATCATGCTTAGTACATTTGTCTTATAAAATTTTTCACAGGCTTATTAAAGAGATCAGGCACTACATAGCTATAATCATAGCATGGTATCTTCAAGACCATACCAAAGTCGAACGACGTATTAAAATTCTTATTCAGGAATTATTCTTAGACTTATAAAAATGAATATAAATACTGAAAGAAAAACTAGACTTTTTAAACTTGATAAGGAGAGGATCTTCGGAAGAATAAATAAAAGGATCCAATTACATCGCTTCGGGGAGGCTAAATCTTGTGCAATATTTAAAGTCGTGAGCTATTGGGATGTTGAGGGCAATATCCAAAAAAATGCTGCTGATTTCAATTTACTCTGTAATCGAACGGTAAGTAT
The DNA here is from genome assembly GCA_963169105.1 of Ceriagrion tenellum. Classification (NCBI taxonomy): domain Eukaryota; kingdom Metazoa; phylum Arthropoda; class Insecta; order Odonata; family Coenagrionidae; genus Ceriagrion; species Ceriagrion tenellum. The sequence goes on along the minus strand of OY720642.1, from coordinate 36,442,352 downwards.
AATACATATGATAAAAGGGATAGTTTTAAACTCAAATAAAATTTTGATCTCAGCTGGATGACTAGAGTACCTCCAAGATAATAGCGCATATGAAATATTTTACCTTGGCTCAGAAAGAAATGACAAAAAAGCAAATTTGGGTACACATAATGCCCATTACCAAACGGCATTGCATATGTTACAAATTAACTGCTTTTATATCAACTGACCTTTTTTTCTTGGACGCATCATCATTGGTCGTGAAATCCTAAGATTCGTGAACTGCCGCCCTCCACTTCTTCCCGATCTTATGCTTGGTCCGTTACTTCCTGGTATCTCTTCGTACATGCTACATTATTTATTTGGCCCATGAAGTTATTCCTGGGTCTTCCTCTGGGGACTTTCCCCTCGATTTTGCCTTCAATTATCTTCTTCACAAACCCATTGTGTCTCGGGGTGTGTCCAATCCATCTGGCTTTTCTTTTCTGTACGGAGTTCCATTTGGTTCTTTTCTCTTCCACTCTTCTGTACACTTCATAATTTATTATTTTGTCCGTCCATTTTATCTTCCAGATTCTCCTTCAGCAACAGGTTGTGAGGGCATCTAGTCTGTTCTGGTCAGATTTTCCAAAGGTCTCTACTTCTGACCGATAGAGTGCCATGCTCTACATGAATGATTTTACACACAAATTTCTAGTTAATATTCCTGTCTTCTTAGAGCACAGTAGTTGTCTCTTTACTATGAATGCATAACGCTTCTTGGACGCATTTTTAGATAAAATAAGCCCATACGAGTTTCATAATGAGCCAGTTGTATATATTTACCTCAAACAGATAGACAAAAGATACACCTTCTAACACTCGGATCTTCTTCTAATGCACCGCCAATGGATACGACACAAACAAATCGAGGGCCTATATCGCTTAAATTCACATTTCTATTTCCTCATTTAATTTGAGCCTATTTCCTCCCTTTCTCCACTTTTTAGATATATTGCTGATGCGACTTACTGCTAAAGATGGTTAATTACACTATATATAAAACAGATGATAAGGTTGGGGAAATACAAAGACTATGAAGGAAACCATAAAACAGTGAAGAGAAAAAAAGCAAAATTTGCATTTGGGTGGGATTTATATCGCTGCATTCTGACGAGATTCGAAGGGACGATGGCGTTCAGATTTCAGATGCCCTCTTGTCAAAGTTATTTCCATAAGAAGTGTAAAGTATCACCGCCAATAGTTTACCGTTTTCGCAAACAGAGCTATAAACGGTTATCATGTTACTGGTTATTTTAGAATTATAAAATCAAAATATAAAAGAAAACACAAATAATACTGACGACTAATGTTTTAATGAAGTCAAATATGCTTTATTTTTAATGCAAAAGGTAATATAGGCAATCATTAGATGAAAATTAGTGACTGTTCCTAGTAAAAGAGATCCCCCCCTGATTAGCTGCCTTTAACATAACGCGACAAAAAGTAAGAACTTTGTGAAGGTTCACTTATCGTCCTTCGACGGCGCCGTCAACTTCCAGCCATCATAATAGACTCCACTACATAACAGTTATCATACTCCTTGAACGCCACCGACCGTTTCCGTATCGTCAGGAAACGTCGATTGTATTCCTTCCATTAGTCTACTCTTCAATCAACGTCCATTCGTTCCCGTTAATGTCAATTACCGGAGCATCAGTTCAATATTCTTTCAATACCCTCACATTCGTAAGCCTCTTCCTTCTGCGCTCTCTGCTAACACTCAGTTCATAAAACATACCCATAACATTTCGTTGACCATTATGCTTATACACTGTATAAGTGGTTGTATAATATATAGGCATAACCAGGTTTAGTTACTTTACGATTTAGGGAGTCGCGGCACACATTCCGCCCCTAAACATCTTTCTTCGAGAAAATATTTTTTTTATGCTCCACAAAGATCCCAGGATGAACTCTATAGTCCAACAAAATATTTTCGCTATTGCTAAGTAATCAAGCCCGATAACTTTTATTTAGGGCAGAGTAATTCACCGACTACATCAACCCAATTGGTCTCCCTCCTCGCTGGATGGAGTCCTTGCCACCAATACCATACGCCCCTACGGTGGTAGGCTTAGAAGCACGTAGATTTAGATAATTTAATCTTCCCTGTCCACACCAAAGCCAACGAGATTATATATTTCGCATCAAAGTCCCTAAACAGTCAAAATCCCGCCTACCGCATCACTCTTTTCACAAAACCTTCCACCGCCGCTCTATGGCCGTGAAAGGCTTTGCCGACGAGAACGTGAATATCGGCAGATCACTAATAAAAGCAAGGGATTGGTTCCGACGGAAATTTGTAAATTAAAATGTAAAAAAAGGATATCTCGTCCCGTGTTTAGCCTGCGAGTTTTATGCGCGCGAGGTCCAGACGAACCGCCCAGAATGGAATGGCGGATTAATTCGTCATGAAGGGATTAATTTCCCGAACGCATCCAAGGGGATAAGTTATTGTTATTCCGACAACTAAATGGGGAGACGTTTTAAATTAATACGGAGAGGAACCGTGGGAAAGTATAAATACTTTCAGACCGTCGTGCGGAACTTTAATGAAATTCAAAAAATAATAAGGATAAAATTTATATTTTATATACCAATTGACTGATGCCATGAGGCGTACTTTCATTTTGTTTTCAAAAAGGGTTATTAATCAAACAGAGGATTACGGCACGTAAAACAGCCCAAGCTTGCCTATAAATCCGTCGGTTGATGCTTTTCGTGTTCGGAAGTTCAGGATTTAAAAGGTCTAAAAAAAGGGGGAAAAATGGTAATTTCAAAATTATGGCTTTCGACGTCCGACGTATGTACTCTAGAATATTAGGGTGCATTCAACAAAGAGGGAATTCGATAGCCTGCCGCTGCTGCGTCGAGCATAAAAAACGCAACGATGGAACAATAGTACTTTTTTAGAGGATATCCTATTCACAATAGTTCTGACCTTAAATTTTGTGACGTCGTCCCATTTTAGAGAGAAACCAGTAATGCCCGCTGAAAGAGATTAGATACCATCTAGCAAGGGATGAGTTAGACTAGTGATTAACGTTTTTCACTGTTGATTTCGCAACAGGCATGGATAAATTGGATTGAAAACCTAAGTTTGAATAGGTGAATTTTGACTAAAACTGCTTTGCATTCAAAGCTTATTCTGACATAATACATTAAAATCATCATGATAAGCTTTTTCATGATTCGTATCCAAGCGTCCATGAACTGATAACTCGTCACATAAAGAATGGAGAGTTTCTTTTTACGATATCGTAAATTAATAGGATCTTTCGGGACTAGTATAAAGTATTTTGATATGTGTCGAAATTCACACGCAATTATTTTTCGCTGTACATAATGGGAAACTAATAAAAGAAATTCCATAGCAAAAACTGGAGCTAATCACTCTAGTTAGAAGCTGAGCGAAAAGACTGATCCAGAACAATCACCAAAAACTCCATTGGCACAAGAAATGGTCCACTGATATTTTTCAGTGACTATGTTAGGCAATGTGTCAGTGACAATGTTGTGACTATAAGTAGAAAGAAGAATAAAAACAACAGGAGTCCATATGGAGCAGAAGCCTTTACCTCTACGTTTTTCGATCACCACTATGCATATGCTATTTCATTTCAGCCAAATAATTCGGAAGTCCTGGTTTAAGGAATAAATAATTTCGAAGGAAAAAATTATGATTGAAAGGCATGCGCTCAATTTTATGACTAAAGTTCTCTTCAGGGACGAAATTGCCGTATTCGAGGTATGTTCATAAGAAATAACAGATCTTAATCAACGGGAGAAGAATTTATTTGACTCCCATTAATAAGATAATAAGGAGAGATGTAAAGTTTTTTCATGGGTGTTTAATATTTTATACCCATTATTTCAAAGACCTTTCATGCCGTCCTCAACGGCAGACTACAGGTAAAATAATAAAAACACTTTTTTCAGTACACGGTAAGTAACTACACTAAAAAACGCAAGAGGAAGAGAATAAGAGTGTCACATAAATAAACCCGTCACCGTAACCAAGTTGCAAAGTATCTCTTCAATAAAAATTGCAGAATTTTTACTAAATATGCGCGAGCAGTTCAGAATCAAAGAAAAGACAAATAGAAAATTTTGAAATCTAGCAAACCATTTTAATAAAAATTTTACTACTGTGCATGAACACCACATAAATGGAATAGTCATTGTCTATAAACCCGGAGTCCACTTCACACAAATACGGTCGGACGGACTTTATGGCAGGGAAAAATACACAAGTACAGTCATATACGTTATATCGCAGATTTGTAGCTGTATTGAAATCCCGCCGTATTTTTTACGCAAAAGTTTAAATACTCGAACGACGCTCTTGGGTATAACTTAAAATACCTTTATAGAGAAATAAAACCGTATGAGAGATCCTAAAAAAGATAACGGTGTAATTCTATCCAAACATACACGCTCCCTACAAACCGTATAATTATGAACGCTATTTAAACCGTATATTATGAACGCTATACTACACGTTTTAGACAAACCGTATAATTATAAACGCTATTGAAATTTTTATTTAATGAAAACCTAAAATATTAAAAAATATCCCTTCAATAAAACCTCACATATACATATATTTCACGTCTAAATATGAGTACTATTTTCTCAGTCCTCTCTTGTAGTAAAAATATGATTTTGCTGGGACATGTAAGACGAAAAAACTAGGGGTGATACAAAATAATGCAGCAAGAAAATTGAGAATATCGTGGTAAAACATTTTGCGAATTGAAATTTTGGAATATAGTTGAATATACCCACAGCTAACGTTTTTTACCTCACATCACTGCTGGCTTTCAACCTTCATATCGTTTTCTGTCTCCTTGGAAATCATTTTTGAAAACAAATGCTGATGTATCTTTATCACGCATAATGTAATGTAATCATCGTTTGTCAACACTTCAAATGTATTTTCTCTCTTCATCGGAATAGTTACAAGGAATCATGACTTCCCTTAACTATTACCAATTTAGAGGGAAAATAAAAATAAGCACGATAAAAATTACAAAGATTTCAAAATTTTGGCAAGGACAGAATGAAACTTGACCCAATGGAATGAGAAGAAAAATTTTGGACGCCCAAACTCGACGACCGACCAAAAGCTACCATTATAAAACGGTAAAGTGAGAGCCCTTGGCTACTCAAAGGCACTTCAAGGTCCAGTTGCTGTCGGCAGCAAAACTACAAGTCCTGCCTCCCCACCAAATGCGATGAAGTTTCCGTAATGATGTCTCAAACGTGCATCGTGCTTAAGTACCAACGGAACGTAGTCGCCAAAAGGACCTTTATTATGAATATGTGAAACCTAGCTTCGATTTTTAAGAATGTGAATTTTTATAAGGTCATTTTATTCCCAATGGACACCATGGGAGAGTAATTTTTATCAATTCTCATAGTCTTTCCGATATTGAAAAAAAGACATTCTTTCTCCGCCTTGTTTTCAATGACGAGCCACCATCAAGAGACATTTCCGTCAGCGTTTTATGTATTTTTGTCGCTTAAAATGAGGGCAGTGCGGGAATAATCACTTCCGTCCAATTTCCGAAGTGTAAATCCTATTATTCTGCCTAATGGCCGATTTTCCGTAGTCCGAACACTCCATCCCACTTCCCGCGTTCATCTCGGCACTCCAACAGACGGTGCACTCCTCACATCCACCACTTCCCCAGTAGAGCGATGTACAGGCAGATGGCGACACCGCTCACAGACGCGCGTGACGTGTATGTGGTCACATTCTCCCTTACGACGTATTTAATTTGCGAAAATAAAATAAAAGGCTTGTCTTTTGCGTTGATGTAATAAAGGATATTGAAATGAAAAAAATATACACGACGACACATTAAATGGAATAGCAACTTACTTATTTTCACAGCGTTAATTTGCTAAACTGAGGGAATTTGAAATTAAAAAAACATCCAGTGCACAGAAGAATTAATGGCTTAGTCAACAGAAACCGGGTTGATGTTATAGTTAAGATGTAGCATGAACTACCTCACACTAAGTTCTCACCCATAAGTTACAAAACCCTCGGTAAATCTGAGCCAATTGAGAGGCACCAATAGATATTTACGACTGGAAATGTAATGCGTTTCGCGAATGGATGAAGTCACGTGCACTGCCAGGATAGCCCATTTAATGTGAATTCGTTACTATCAAGTATAAGGTTTCTATCCAAAGATTTCGAGTCCCGACAATGGTAAAGATGTTGCGAATTTGATTGAGAGTAGGAATACACTGGGGCAAATCGGTTTGATGATTTTTGTTCCAGTGAAAAGTAAACGAATCACTTACTTCTTGTTCAAGGGAAGACAATACGACGGAGTTATACGGTTGTGAGGCTATGTTATAAAAATGTTTTCAAGAGTGAATCGAATAGAATGTAATAAATTTGTTGTAACTCTGGGTGTTAGCTCTTTGCCGCGAAAAAAAAGAATATCACACAAATATGTAACAAGCAATTAAATCTACACGCAAAACATAATTTTTTACTGTTACGTATATCACATATTTATGATGAAATCGTACATTTTATATTAAAAATTCTCAAGTAAATTCAATATTTTTATACCATTCGGTAAATCGTTCCACATTTTCTATTACATTACAGAAAATGAGTTTTGAGTGCAAAAAGCGCGAGATTTCTACTATGGCGCAAGTAAAAGAAAACAAAAAGCGAGCGATTTGATTTGACTATAAGGAAATATACTTCAGCGCTAACTGCCGTAAGATTAACAAATATCATTGACTCTCTTGTCCAAAGTTCAAGCTTTTAAGAATGCCATAACACAAGGAATTACAAAGAGTATAATCTTAAGGCAAGGTGTTGGGCCCTGGATGAATAAGAAAATATAATGGTAGTACAGAATGTAGAGACTACAAATGCTGTACACTGAAAATAAAAACCTACTGACAAAGAGGAAATAAAATATCAGGCAGCACGTGATAACATAAACAGCCTGAAAGAGCTTTACAAGATAACAATTAAGAGGACATTGTTAGTCCATTAACATTTTGAAAAAATAATAGCCTTTTTTAAGTGTATCTGGGCATCAAGTGTAACATAAACAAATAATGGAATTTTTTATTTACTAATCAAACCTATTTCACGATTATTTTTTAACAATTAGTAAAGTGCAAGTGAAAATACCGATAGCATTGTTGCCGACCGCATATCTCAAGCCTGCCAACAGAATTAAGTCAAATCCCTTTCTATTATGCTTCCATAATCTCCTTTCATTTCTCCTGAAAAGATCATTTATTGAGTTAAGGCCGGACTTTCATGTGTAAAGCATTGGGATTTGTTCATAAACGTAGGATTAATTTCATAAAAGGGTTTCAAATAAGTAAGAAATTCCTGAAAAGAATATTTCACTTCATTATAATTGATCCATATTTTTTATTTTCATTTAGTAAAATAATACGAGAATACAGATACGACATTTGTACTGATCCTTATGTTCACAAATTTCCTCCAGAATTAAAAATTAGGGATGAATGCATTTACCACTAAATCAGCAGCTTTAGAAACTTCCCGAATTCCCCGCACAACATGTGACAGCAAAAGCTTTTGAGTTCCCAGCCGCTGATTCCGCTCGCTTTATCCCCTTTCCATCACCACCAATGTTTGAAATCCGTAATTTTCCATGGCATTAGCACCTTTATCCTTGCATTGGCCACCGACCTAAATAAGGGCTTTAAAATAAGTTGCGTCGGTGAGCATGGATCAATCAATTTGTTGTAATAATAACATGTTTACCTAGACCCGAGAAAAAAACCGCTTATCCCTCTCAACCACACGTATTTCATAAAAAATGTATTCGTACACAAAGTATCTCACTAGAGTTAACTCTACGATAGCGTCACGATTATTATGAAAATGTGCTTTCAATGTATTAAAAATTGGGGATGTAAGTGCATTGCTTTACATAGATAAAATGACAAGTGATTTCGTATAGTAACTCAAAATTCGTTTAAACAGAAACTCATACCTTAACTTAGCCCAAATGATTCATTTTCAATCTTAGTGGACGTCATGGCGACTTGTTTCCCGAGAAGAAATACTCAGTTCTCACTTCTCACCCTTCACTCAGTTTAAAAAAATAAAATTTAGGCAAGCGGACTTACCAATATTCAGCTGTGAATGCTTTAAGATCTAATCAACCACCTGTAAACAGAATATCCAAATTTTTCCGAATCGCGTTTTAACGATGTACACAGATGTACCATTTATTACTAAATAATTGAGATTTTTGGCATGATAGATAGGTAAATCGCTTTTAAATTGGACACCAAAGCGATCTCCAATATCAAAGCCTACGCTACCTGCCGTCGGTGACATTTAAAACTACACCTACGGCCTCGTATACAAGATACCTCAAAGGTGAATGGCAGCGTGTCTGAGTAAATCAGCCATGCATCGCAAATTTAATAAATAAAAGAAAAATGTAATAATGATACTTCGACATATTTGAAATCCGATCTGCAGTTGAAATGTTTCTATAGCAAATTCCACTGGACTTTTATTGGGCCAATACCGCCAGATGCGGCGGTATGGAGGGACTGATAGGTTTGTTTTGATAGAATTAATTTGTGAATGAAAAAAGGATAGAGGGAAACTCGGTATCGAATCTTGGCTTGATAAATCCCCGGCCATCCCCGGAAATCATCGGAAGGTCCAGTGTGAGTCCGGTGGCAAATATTCCACAGCTCAGCTTGTACGGACAGCGCTTCTACTGAAGTGCTTTGGGCAAAGCAAAGGCAGTGGGTTTTCCCTTGCTTAATTTTACTACTACTGGAATAAGAACTGGTAACCATAAGATGCTAAAACACAGGCAATAAACTGCTACGATGTTTGTGAGATAGAAACTTTGCAGTACACCGTTTGAGATTTATTTATTTTGACTGGTGTTGACTCATTTCAGAGTCTTCAGAAATTAGTCAATTTTATCATTTTGCCATTTTTACGTCTAAATAGGACAAAATATAAAGATTTGTGCTTGTGCACGCATATCCCTGAATGTAATATAGCATATCAAAAGATGAAGATGTAACAGTTCTGCAAAGCTAGTCGAAATAAACCCGTCTAAAATAGTCTACCTCTTAGTCTCAATTTATCAAGTTACACTCCGAACAAATTCATCGTCATTCGCGTGAAAATAGGCACATAGGGCAGGTCGGAGATGTGTTATCGAAAAATGATGAGAATCAAATGAACGGAGAAATCACCGACGTAGAAGCTTTACGAAGAGTAGAAGAGAAAAGAGGCAAGCTGAGAACTCTGCAGAAGAGACAAAGAAATACATTGACCACAATCTGTGACAAAAGAGCCTAATGAAAAAATGAGGGGAGGAGAAATAAATGGGAAGTTTTACAGAGAAAATATCCAGTAAAGAAAAAATATATACGGTTACGAAGCATTTGGAAGATAGGAGAGACTGCGGTAAACAAATCTGTAGATTGATGACAACAGACGTTAAAGTTTAAATCATTATCTACTTAATCGAACAATTGAATTACATTAAGCGCCTACACACATCAGGTAATTATATTTTAATTATTTACGTAACACCCACACAGAGTTTTTCACCTATTATCGCTGCTGCACTTCCTTCATTTCCGTGCCATTTTTTCACGGCATCATCAGCTCTTCTTCTAATTTAGCAGAATTGTCCAGGATTGATTCTTTCCTCACGGCTTCTAGGTACTAGCTATTTGGTCAGAGTGGCCTCATTTCCGTAAAATACCGCCATGTTCCGGCTCAGAATTGCACAAAATACAGGAAGATTCAGAGTTTGGTACACATCTCATTTCCTCCGTTCTAGGTCGGGTCTTCTTAGAAGTTTTAGCTTATCATTGTTAAATAATCAAATGATTTTCAATAACTTAGTATGTATAATAAGATAAGGCTTGATGCGTCTAAATGCAAGCCTTCTTAAGCTAAGGATGGCTACAAAGAGGGTAAACGATGAGAAACAGATGGTTCACTCTTAATAGAGGGGGGAAAACTCTTCGAATTAATTTCTCTATACATTCAAATAAAATTCATTGGTAATAGCAAATGAGAGATGAGTAAAATAGATTAAAAGACAAATAGATTCAGAACAAACATGATGATACATTAGCCAAAATAGCAATTCGATAAATGATAAGATACGATACACATCGATAATATGGTTGACATCAATAAAGGTTAAAAGCGATTCTCAGATTAAGTAGAGATTGCACAGCAGACAGAAGAAATTGCAGAAATGGGACACTCTTCATCGACATCCATTTGGGTAAAATTTGGAGGATTAAGACGGAAAGAAAGGCAGAGAGGCCAGGGGCCTAATTCAGTGAGGACTCGACGCGGTCAAACTTCAGTAAGTTCGTGGATGTGACGTCGGAGCCCCAGAAAACTCTTTATCTTTTGAATTGCCCCATTTGAAAAATTTGAGGTTGAGAAGTCCAAATTGCGTCAGTATTGAGGCTCGGGAATTCTGAGGGCACACACAGTAGGGCACTAGTACTCAGTCCACCACACACACCGACCCAGTGTCCCGGAGACCCGTTGTAAAGTGAGGAAAATACGGTTGACAATAATGTTGGAGATAGCGAATGGGCAAAGGAGACAGAGACACAGTGGGAAACAGACGGAAGGGATGACGAGATGGCAGGAGACGGAAATTGGGACGAAAACGCTTCGGCAATGAAAAGCATGGGAGCTGAGTGTTTCATTGGCTGTTGGGACGAAATGGCCCCCTCGGTCCGGCTTAATGAAACTTTCCCCTTCCCTTTAAGAGAGGCAATAGCATGCAAGCTCGCAGGAAAGCGACAGGCACGCGCACATCAAAACAAACAGCAAAACCAACGAAAGCTTTTACAGCAGGTGCAAGTCGCGTACCGGGGAAGTTTGTCTGGTTACGCGCCGATCTTAAAACTAAAGTCGTAGCGGGCAATTTGCATGGTTGTACAGAATTCCGTAGCCTGCTGAATTGGCTACAAATCAGTTATTGGAAGATTCCCGCAATCGATGAGTAGTTCAATTAATTATTATGCAATATTTTATCATGTTACTCGCAACTTAAGCCTTAAAAATAAAAGAGTTGTGAGAAAAAGAACCTGTGCTCGAAGAAGATAGGACTACAAACCAGGAAACAGTATGTGAAAACATTCGTGTTGAGCGTAGCACTCTATGGATCGGAATCATGGACCATAGGAAAAGCTGACCAGAAAAGGCTAGAAGCCTTTGAAACCTGGTGCTGGAGGAGGATGCTGAAGGTAAACTTGACGGAAAAATAAGAAATGATGAAGTTTACAGAAGAATAGAAGAGGAAAGAACCTTATGGAATGCTATTAAAAATAAGAACAAGATGGATGGGACGTACCCAGAGACATATTGAGTTAGTGAAGAACATAATTGAAGGCAAAATAGAAGGAAAAGTCCGCAAAGGAAGACCCAGGAATAAGTTCATGGACCATATACAGAGGAAATTACATGGGAAGAGATACCAGGAGGTAAGGGAACTAGCATTAGATTGGGAAGGGTGGAGGGCTGCAGTCAACCAATCTTAGAATTGTACAACCAATGAATAAGTAAAAAAGGAAGTTATTACAAAATATAATCAACAAAATTGATGAAACTGAAAGTCAGGTCTAGGACATTTCCATTTTGGGTCATAGGCCATTGCAGTAAATGACCAAAAGTTAAAACACTTCATTGGGAATTATACCAGCCGGTCGTTAGGTATGTGGTAAGTACTTTTCCTACCTTCCCTATGTCTGGTACACATTCTCTTCCCTATAAATTACTCACAATAAGGTTTCTTTCGAGTTTCTTCATATCTTACTGTCTCTTTTACAAGCCATCCAAATTTATGTCCTTTTCAACGTTTCTCAAATTATATCCCTTTACAGACCGTTATCCCCCTTAACATGCCGTCGCCTTTCAGTACGCCCTCCCTTGACCTATTCACTTCCTTCAAATCTCTATCCCCACTTCCTTTGCTCGGGCACCATATCAAATTCTTCATTTTTTGTTTTCTCCCTCCTCAGCTCCCACTCTACAAGTACACCTCGCAAATGTCTTCAGTATGGAAACTTATATTCTACTTCCGCTATGACTAAGTTTCCAACCTAAACAGCGCCTTGCTCATATAATAATTCTAGATTGATGGCATATTGTTTTCAACTCGGCACTAAGATGAAAGATATTAGGCTTTTCCGGAGTATCTGATGAATAAATGTCTCTTGGGTATTCCACAGTGTTAGCAGCTTAATGTCTCCCGATGTTTCGAAGAACTACTGGTTCTTCATCTTCAGGGGTTCAGAAAGTACGAAGCTTAGTTAACAATGCCATAAGAAAGCCTGAAGGGGTTTTCTTAAACTCGTTAAAATTCACTGGTTGACTCTGTTGACTCGTTGACCTTCCGAACGACTAACTACCGTTTAGTTTCAATGTTGTATAAGTCACATTCAACGAAATAAAAATTCAGTAAAATTGCTGGTCTGTGTATGAAAGTCAATTGGATACTAAAAATTTGAATAATAAGTAAAAATTAATTAATTTATCGGACATGAATGACAACATAAAATGTTAGCAAGTTTTGGCGGGTTAAAGAACGGGACCACTGGCAAACCTCATGGGTTATTCTTCAACGATACTGTGGTGCAAACGCTATAAAGCTCGTGTTTGGCGTGTTAATCATATTATGCTCAAAAAGCGCTGAAAAACACAATTGATATGGAAACATATGAAATAAGGCAACATGAGTATATATGGTTAAGTCCAACTCAATCACTGGACGAAGTTATTCATTAGTGCCCCAGAGGTACATAATGAGGCAACATATTTTGAAAATATGGAGGGCAAAATACTTATGGCCTTGATTAGGACATTTCACATTTCAACCTAAAAATATGTCAAAACAGAGTGCCACTAAGACCAAAAGAAAAGTAAAATAAGTATTTTTTTGATAGACCAAATTTTTAAACGCCATTTCCTAAACACAAAGTTTATGAAAAAAACACTTCACTCAGCAAACATTGAAATATATGACTCACGGTGTGTAAGTCGTAGGAAATCTAATAAAGAGAACACCGCGTGGTGCACGGCTGCCATGGTTCAGAGCGCGACGCAGAAAAATGCTATCCAACAGCGGAATTACGATAGTGCGGTCAATGGAGAGGAAGACGCCGGTTCGAAGGTGGGTGTCACCCACTGCCCATTACTCGTCACCTCCCGGCTTCGGAATTTTTGAGTGCCTGCCGGCGCGGCCATAATGCGATTATACGGACCGTTATAAGGGACCGTGTGGGAGCGTTAAACGCGGAGATCGCAGGAGTGATTTCGACTTAACGACCACTGCGGCCGTAATGTGCGGATTGTCCATTTAATTGCTCGAAATGCGAGCGGCGCTTTCGCAAGTCCTTTTCTCGTGCCGGCATGCTGAATGCAATGCAATTCGCATCAAATATGCCCAAAGTTATCGCTATCCCATCAAAAATAAGAAACTCCTATCCCGACACACATAGTAATGCTCGAGGATTTCAACAAACCAACAAATCAGAGGCAGAAATGGCTCTACCGTTTATCTCAAATAGCAACGATAATTAAGCCCACGTTATTGCGTTGACCTCGAAATTTCATTGGCGGCAAGAAATATTACGCAGAAAGTTGATTTCGCGAACTGACTGAACATTTTGAATGAGTAAAGGGGAAAATGAACATTGTTTTTAGGCGCAATAGAAATGACACGACGAAAAATTGTTTGTTTGATCATAATTACTTGCTGATTGAGAAGCATAATACATTTTGAAGTTGAAATAGGTACGCATAAAACTTCATCGTACATCAGAAGCTTTCATAGTACTTTGAATAGCCTTCTTTACGATTCTCTTTGAGAATTTAAATGACGCAGAATATAAAAAAGGTGATTTTTCGGCAAAAAAGTAGCGAAAAAAAATCGGAATTGTGTCACGATGCAGAGTTGCTTATAAGTGACCACTTATCAGGTTTTGCAGCCTAATAAGGCTCATTTTTAACGAAGAAACTACGACCATTTCAACAAATCGACGTCATTGTAAAAGAAATCGCAGCGTAAAAGTCTTATTGTAGCTAACGTAAACGTTATGAATATTAAAACTGAATACTATCACAACTCGTTTCTTTTTAGAAATAAAGTTCCAATTTACAAAATGAAATAATATTATTCTCTTCTAAAAAATGTCTACCGAGATCTAATGTCTTCAATACCTTGACAGCTTTAGACGTTGGAACAAGGTTTTACAAACAACTTAGAGCTTACAAGCAAATTTAATGAAAATATTTACAAGGTCGTATTTCCCAGCTTCTATTCCTCTAAACGCAGGTATATTAAGGAAACGGAGGTATTTGAAGATATCCTAAGGCGGAGGTGATAAAAAAGCTTCGATGGAGGAAGTGATCTAAACGCAACCGGTGCATGCACATGGACCGTGTACCGTTCCCGAGCGTGCAAACGGCGCATTATCGAGGTCACAAACGCGCGCACCAAATGGATTTACGATCGCGGCCGATTTAAAACGCACTGCCGTAAACCATTCACGACCCTTGCACCGACGCCCACCGCTCTTGCTCGCTAAAGGTCAACGGAAGGACTCGAATCCCCATAACCCATTCCCATACCCTGATAATAAAAAAAACACCACTTGTCCCAATTCCTCCCTCCCGACTCCTTTTGCCCTCCCCTCTCTTCCACGTCACTTCGCTAGAACTCATTTAAGACCGGGCCTCCCCACAAGGGGCTCGACCTCACTTATTCAAGCCATTAAATCGCCCTAAACTGACCCCATCCCTCCTCTGCCAACGCCTTCCTATTCCGCCCCAGTGCTCGACAAGTACCATGACGCGCTAAAGAAACCAAACACGGATGAAATCTACGTAGGACGCAAAAGAATAACCATACTTCCATTCATGGGTATTTATTAAGAGCGGAGGTTTAAGTATACTGATTTAAAAAATCAATTTGTTTTAGAGGTGGAATTTGGACTCGATTAAAAGACCTATTTTGATTATCACATCGATAACTTTCTAGAACTGCTCTCGCCATAATAACTTTACGGGCAGAACACGAATATAGTCCGGATTTAGGATGCCTATATAGAGGTAGCCTTCATCAACTTTATGGTAATGTAGGTATACCTGAATATATTAATATAAGATCAGACATAATACAAAATCAATAATTCACCAGTAGGTACATAATCAATTATTGTTTTTAAGACAACCACTACATGTTCTTTAGTGATTAGCGGTGTATATATTTTCAATTGTTTAAGCACAGACATTTGACAACAAAGACGCTGGTAAAATATTTTATAATTTTGGACCTATTCACAAAAAAACATCTATAGAATAGAGCGAGGCTACTCTTGAGCATAGAAAAATATGTTTTGTATATTTCAAAAGAGGATGGTAGTTATGTATCACATAAAACGTAACATATGAAAATAATTTCTCATAAAGAACCGTCAAAAATTTTCTTAAAATCTCATCTTTTGAGAGCAAGAAAACTTAGACGAAGAGAAAGAGAATAAGTATGATCAAAAAAATTATTGAAATTATGGCTGGAGCATTATAAATTAGGATGATAGGACATTTTGTTAAATTTAATCGATATTTTTCTCTTTTTCGCCCATTTATTCATAAATCTTTTACAAAAAAGTTCCAATAAATCATCAAGAAGGAGTACACTCCACAGTTTCAGGCTTCACTTCGTGGAAGTTAATAGTATCCATACTTAGAAAATACAATTTCGTACTTTTCCACAGAATTTAATTTTGTTTGGTACAACGCGTTTCACCGACTTGCGGCATCATCTGGCACCTTCGGGCACCTAAAGGATACGATTTCTTACTTTCCACAGAATTTTATTTTGTTCTATATAGTTGTTATATTCTGTGGAAAAGTAAGAAATTGTATCCTCTAAGTATGGATCAAGAAGGAGATTTTAACTCTAGGTCAAATAGTGTTATTAGGGGAGGAGACTGACCTCTCCGTGGATGCGAACCATTGAGGATTAGCAGGTAGGAAAGTTGATGAAGTACAACTAGGGGAATGGAAGGTGTATATGGTAAAACTCATTATTTGAGTGAGCTAACTCATTGAGAAAAAGGCTTTTTGGTCCACAATTTGACATCAACTTTGACTATCGGAGATCAACTCTCCGCGAAATTCAGGTAATAGAATCAGAATTCCTTGGGATAATTTTCCAATGGTAGGCAAATTTCCACAGAAGGAAAATTTGAATCATCTTCTTCTTTATCGCAATTCAACACATAGGGTTCGAATCGAGGTTCTTTGAATGAGAGGCCCCTTCTCTAACCACCTCATCAAATGACTCCAAAATTAACAGTTTTAAATTTTTTATTCAATTATTGTTTATAGAAAAATACAAATTTTATGAGGGTATCACCGGCAAAATTTCACCAAAAACAGAGGCAATAAATTTCTTCTGATTTTTATTTGAATATATAGAGAACCCGCTGATATCAAAAGATTGAACCAAGATTTAAATGTCATTTGAGATTGTGCATTGAATTTTTCCCGAGAAATCTATAACCATTTAACAGCTTCACGTTACTGACAGAAATCAAAACATTGAATAATAAAGAGAATTTCAAATGTTAAAACACGAGTTTATGTATTCGGGGAATTTAGGTCCATATACTTTTATCAAAGACATTAAGCAGGAGTAATAGGTGAAGATCGTCGTGATTACAGTTGTTGCCACTGACAAGAATGAACCTATGGGTGGTTAATAATTATTTAAACAATGCTATCTGCTGCTTACTGTCTACAGCAACAGGGAAGTAGAATTTTTCCCAGTATTGAATATTTATTATTGCAATAGATTTCCCAATTTACGTGATCCGTTACCGTTCTGGTACATTTTTTCAGCTTTTTCAAAGTCAGTTGACATTTGGGTTCCACTGTATTGTTTCATAGATAGGTGATGACGTTTCGCATCCCATGTCGGGAATATCTTCATATGATGATGTGGATCATCAGTTCCTGACCTGAATTCGCTTTGCAATGGTCGAGAAACTTAACCACTGAAATCTTGAAATTGCAACGTACATTTGGATTGCCGGACCAATCCACAGACCACTACACTATCCAGCCTTCCTCATCTCGTAGCAATTTTGGCGGATACAGGGGAAGTAGATCATAGGCCCTTGCTGAACACCCAAGATGGCAACACAAGGGAGAAGACTGAGGCTAAGCTTTTTAAACGCCAGACCCAAGTGGCAATATCCTTCACCAGCACTTATGCCAGGCTTGGCTATGTGAAAATATTCAAACATAACAGGAGACATACGTTGAGGGTGTGGCTTCTTTGAAGCTCTCTTCTCCTGGATGGACCGTAAGGGGCTAAGATCTAGCTCCCTTGTAAGCGCCAAAATTGCCACGATAATCAGTAAGCCTGGATATCTTAATGGTAAGCACATTGGTCCGGTAAACCAAAGGTGCATGGTTTGACTCCCAGTCCAGGCCGAATTTTCCTCGCGGTAATTTCAACGTATTTCATCAGCTATGTATATTTCACCTGCTATGTTTGAATATTTCCACTGAAATCCTGAACTAACGCAGCGGAATATGGAAGTCCTTCAACCCGAAATAATTCAACGTCACGAAATCCTTCATCAGAAATTCTCAAAATCATTCTACACGGTCTAGTCTGTACACCTAGATTGCTAATATTTCTCCCCAGTTAGTCCTTCCGCAATCTCAAAAAAATATATATCCATCGTTATAAACTTTTTAAAATGCACGCCTCTGCTTACAAGTTACCCATGTCACGCTATCCGAGCAAGTCGAGCAACGAAGGGAGCAATAAGAGCTGACGAACCCGAAAGACGATGCAATCCACGGACGACCCACTCGAAAGCCATTTCACGAACGACGTTTTTAGGAGCGCGGGCAAGGTGAGGTAGAGCGGGTACTCCAATATCACGCTGGTCCACTCACATTGGCCCTGTGCCCATCGTCAATCTCCCGGACTCACCCGTGCGTTAAAACGCTTGAGAGTTTTCGCCGTGCTTCACCGTGGGTCCCACTCACGGCCTTCCAGGGTACTGAAAAATACTAACGCTCACCTAACTCTACCATGTTCACCCGGTGTGTCACCAAAATATACCCACTGGTGGCCCCTTCCGCATCGATGATTTTTCCTAAACGTCCCTACTCTGCCATCTGTGACCACCGCCGCAAAAAAACCCTACAGAACTTGTAAAATGACCACCGTTCCTTCCCCTCATTGCGGTTAAATTATACTAAAATTTACATACGGTTAAATATTATTCAAACAATAAAATCGTTTAGAGTTGTGACAAAAGGAGAATAAGAGGGTTGAGATTGATCGGGTCATGAATGAATGGACCAACTCCAAGCCTCAAGAATAGATTTTAATTGAGAAACAATCAGAATAGGTACCTGACAGATTAGTAAAAGCATAATACGAGAAGGAACAGTATGTAGCTCATTCATATTTTAAACAAAAATTGTTATTACGACGAAAAAGCAAATGAATCATTACGTACAAAGGAATCGTTTAAAATACTTGAGGAAAATGTCGTAAAGAGTTATGCTCTGACTTTAAGGGACTCTCTAAAGATAAAAAATAAGGTTGATTTGAACCAATGTCATAAATAAAACTAATGATAACGAGTGTTACCTGATTCGAGACATCAGAATAAACGGTAGATCAAGGATAATGGGCTCAAATTGGATGTTACTGCCCGAGAAAAAGTAAATTGCGCTAGTTATTTGCTGAAACTAGGACCATTGACCCCTAAAACACGAATTAAGAAGCAATTAGGATAAAAAATTTGTGATGCACTGGAAACCCTAGTTAAATTTGGCTACTTGAAAACGCCACTAAATCAGTAGATTTGACCATTTAGTGAAAACAAGGGATATAGACACAAGGACTGACGGGTTTGTAAGTTATTTTTCCGTTTATGAATCAGCGACCACAAAAGCGCTAGGCAAAAATCAACAAAACCAATCTAAACATTACTTCATACGTAGAGGCTCCTGTTGTTCGCAAAGCGCGAAATCGCGAAGTATTTGCAAAATTTTACTAATTTGGCTCAAAACGCGAAACCATTTACCTTTAAGTAAAATCGCAAAATAACCGACGAAATTGTGTGAAATCATATCATTTGAAGTTAAAGGCGTCAACTTGATTCGAGTTATGGCAATAAAATTTGATAACCGATGACAATCTATTCTACACCACTTCGATATATATCACTGTGCGACGGTGCATTGCGTGTTGGAAATTGTTGCTGACCGGTGCATTCAGTCTTATATTTTGTGATTTGTTTTTGTGCTGTAGTCTATTAATATGGTTGGGACAGTACTTGTTTTCATTCATAGTATAAATCTTCTGTTTCTTGTACTTAAGTAAAAATTAAAATGACGTTTCACTGAAAATATACTATCAAAAATGTTTTGATTTAGTTTTTATCGCTGAAAGGTGAACATAAAATTTAGCGAAAATATTGACGAAATGAAATAGAAATAGCAAAAAATAAACCGAGATTTTTTTAAATGATGAAAGCAGGCAAAGATTTTCACCACAAACAGGTGCCTCTATTCATACGAAATAGTTTCTTTTCTATTAGGAAAAGCACGAAACAAGGCTCTTTCGTTCCATTCCATACGCTATAAAGTGGGTAAAACGTGAAGTAGATATGGATCTCCGTCTCCGCCCATCCTTTCATCCATCCTTTCCTCCCTTCATTATACCCAAAAAGTTGGTTTCCCCCTTTGCTGAACCAACGAGTGATGTTTACCTCAACGCGCAATATTATTGAACTCCGTCGTCAAAGCGTTGTTAGAGGCCGGTTTGATGCGGTGGGAACAAGTACCAATCTAAATGAGTCGGGGTAGTTCATCGCAAGGGACCCAAAGTCATATAACATTTAACCTCCATAGCTTCATATTAACATCCCTTTGATAAACGCACCTCCAGGTTTAATCGTGTGAACTGGAAACATGCTCAAAGATACGTTGAAATACTATAATAGATACCTACTTGCCCATCGCTCCGAGCGTTTATTACTCGACCAGCGAGTTTCAGGGGCGTTTTCAAAGCAACTTTGTGACGTCGCAGTCAGATAGGGAAGTGGTCATTTTTCAGCTTTAGGTGCCATTTTTTAAACAGGCCACTACATACTACAACACTTGATGCTTGACTGCAAAAAACAATTCACTCACAATGACATTTTGCGATGAAGCTCACAAATATGATTTAATTTCGTCACACTTAACTGATCAAAATAGAATCAATACCAATATTTAATTTTTTATTGAATACTACAATATTATTTATTTTATTATATATTGAGCCACTTATTTATAAACATGATTTTAAAACTACTTACTATAAGATTCGAATAGATAGTGTTACAACATCTAAATTAGTCAGATATATTAAAAACAGCCAACAACAAAAAATTCATTCTCTAGCATGCCACATCTCTAAACTGCCATTTCGTCAAACTTCTAGTAAATTATTTGTTTTTATGCTTTATAGCATCTGTATTAATCTCGGCATTCAAAGCAGAGGGGCGTTTCCCACAGTGGAGAATGAAAATACTGTTTTTCGAGGAACCTGAGGACTATTTTTCCAAATTTGTCGACATTGAAAGGGCAATTTATAGATCATATTAATTAATTGCTTTAGTGTAACGGCACTAGGTATACAATTACAGTAGACGTAAACACTGCACACATAACTTAAGTAATTGAAGAAAAGGCTTTCATCTCATAGGTATTTTGCGCAGGTGAAGAATGACAGCCAGACAGCACCTTCGTGATCTAAGGTATGCGTCGTCATAATACATGCTATAAAAAGAACAGAATTCATTGCGGTCAGGTAATGCGGACGGATTCACATGGTCAGAGAAACAAAATGATAATTTTAAGACGCATGTTGTGGTCAATATATAACGTCAAATTGTGGAAAACGAAAAGTACAGCCTGTTGAATTTCCGCTGTAATTCATCATATGGCACCACTCCGCTGAAAGTCATTAGTTGAAAAGCATAAATTCATTAAGATTCGAAAAATCAATGCACAATACAAAAAACACTTTAACATGAACACTATTCAAGGATTATTTAGGATATTCTCTCACGGTATTGTACCGCGGATCCAACTGATATATTGTCCTGTCAAAGTGCAAAATATCCCTTTTGATTCCAAGACGGTCGATCGGGGATCAAGCTGGACAAATCATAAATATTTTATTGACACGGGTTGTTTGAGTGTAAACACTCTGTCGATGTGGGTCGGATACGCTTCACCGTCTCACAGCCCGAAGAGAACTGCCGCCAGATGTGGTCCAGACAGTTCAATGGCCAATGGATGCTGGGAGAGTAAATGGAAAAAAATAGCCAAGATGTTCCGTGCCGAGGAATCAAATCCTCAGTAGCGCATCTGGAGATATCAAGACTTAGATAGACTTCAACTAGCAAGAAGAAATGATTTCTCAGTAAAAAAAAGAAAAATACTATTACTGCAAAGGCACATAGCGAAGAATTGCGTAAAAGATTAAGAATTAACAGCCAATGCAACATATAATTGGGTAACTTGCACAAAGACAAATAAGAAAACATCTACGGAAACATTAGTATGGAGTACTGTGGAGTACAATGTGGAAACTTTAGCGCAAAAAAAGGATCGCAACTAATTTTTGCAAAATGTGTGACCGAAATAATGAATAAATGAAAAAAAATAAAACATACGAAATGTGATGTTAGTATTATGGTAGATATTAAATAACAAGCATTAAGGAGCAAATTAACAAATTAGCTACAATGCCCATCAACTTATCAAGTGTATGGTCTAATTTGCAACTATTATCGTCTCTTATCGATCGCGGGTAAATAGGTACTTTTAAACCTGTCTCTTCTGCAGTCTATTACCCTAATTTCATTCCCATAATCTAGTCTACCGCAGTATGTTGCGTTCAGTGAAATATAATTGACGTCGTAAGAAAATACATCGACTTGGAATTTATTGAATGATAAATTTTGCAAATATATCCATAATCAAGGACTCTGACTTAGTTAATAAGCCATACTTGCAGTCATATTTTCATTTATGCCGGTTGAGAATTTATCACTTTGTGGCACTAACGGGTGTAAAGACCGAACTAGTCCATCTCAACGTTTACTCGTGTTTCCGTCCGGGTGAGTTGACTGGCCGACGTTTCGATACTCGACTCAAGCATCATCTACAAGGAAGATGTGATGATTATTTCACCCATTCCCTAAGGACGACGCTCAATTCGAGTATCGAAACGTCGGCCGTCAGGGACCTTAACCCGGACGGAAAAGCAAGGCAACTTTGAGAAGCTTATACGCTGTGAAAGCACCAGATCCCACTTCTAACTTGACCATGACAATGATAGGAACGATAAAATAAGAGAGATACATTGCCGAACAGATAGCTACAAAAACTCGTTCTTTCCGCGCACAATAAGCGACCACAATAAAAGTGAGCTCCACTAAATACACTCCCATAATACACGTCACCATTTCCCCTCCCAAAATCTTATCCCTAACATCATTGCACGGCTGATGTCCTAACACTCCCCCTCACACGCCCATGCGGCGGCTCGCAGGGTAGTATGTAGATGTAAATGTTTTGGATTGTAACGCCAGCTGAGCAACATCAGCAATGGATTGGTCTTTCTTCTTTAAAACCACTTATTACATATTTCCAGTAATCTTCCTCTCCCCAAAACCCAATTCTTTACCCTCTCTCTGGTGAAATGCATAGTGGTCGCGACCCGGCGACGCACACCCACCAATCTTCCAGTTTCGCCCGTTGCATAGTAACGCGAAGCAGCCCTCCCCTGGGGGATCTCGATCCCTCGTCCTGGCTTCCGCAACGGATTTTTTCCCAAATAAAGTTCCTCAAAAGTTCCTCTCTCAAAAAAACCCAGCCTCTTCCCCGTTTCTTCTGTCTCCTTTTGGATGACACACAAAAACAAGAAATACTTTCCCAAAAAATCTTCGTCGTTGTCGCATGACGAAAAACTCTTTCAGGGTTGGGAAAATTGGCGTCCTATAGAAATAAACAAGCATTTTAAAAATATGCTAATTTGATTATCTTTCCACCCACCCTGCATTAATAAAAGAAATTAACATTTTGATTCCCTGGGGTTATTTTTAACCCCAGTCGTTTTCCCAAAATAATATATAAACTATAATAAAAATAGAAGAGAAGGTATCGAGGTCCGGCTCACAGTCAGTAAAATTAACTTAAACGTGGACTTAAGTTTCCTAAATGGCAAAGATGGAAGACTATTCTCAAAACTATCCAAAAAACGAAGAAAAATAGCTGGAAAAGAGGGCAATGAAAAACCAATCATTGGGCATCACACCTGTATTATGGTCGGTCGAGTTTCAAGGAAATGCATTAGAAGCCCTGAAGATAATGTCCTGCTTGCTCGATGAAACGTCGGCAGAGATGAAAGGCCTTCATATGGCTTGCAACCCAGGCAAAGATTTTAACTAAAATCTTCTGACAATTGGCTTAAGAACGACTTATATGCATAGTATTTATTCCACGAACTTTATGCTGGTAAAATGAACCACAAAATGAATTATTTTATACTACAAACGTTTGAGAACTCCACAAGATCGGCATAAATATAGACAGGACTTTCTATGGGCTGACAAATCATAAGGAATAGAACAAATTTTAAGCTATCCGGGACTAGCCACGGAGTTCCACTTTTACGGAGTCACCCGCAATGCACAAAAGTGTGAATTTTCACAGAGAAAAAATCATCCGCCATAGAAGCCAAGAAAATGAAATCCAAGACATAAATTCCGATTAACGGAAGAATTAAAATAACTTTTTAACTCCAATTGTAAGATTTTAATGACTCCAATCGGATTTCGATATTTTATGCTATCTTTAGGTGATTAATGAAAATGAAAACATATTTAAAATAAGTACGCGTATGCAAACTTTCATGAAAATCTGTTCATTAAATCACATCGACCACCTAAAAATATGACGATGCGCCGTCTCGTGTAAAGTGAACTTAACCAAAATTTGGCTCATTAGCTTTATTTCCAGTCTCAACCCTCTTCCCTTTCCCGTCAAAAACCAGGTCGTGTCATTGAAATCTTACAACACGGAGTAAACAAAGTCATTTTGAATTCTCCCGCAAGGGATAACTTCCACCAAGTAAAGCCTACAACTGACTCCTTTGAGATTCCTATTAATGTTAGAAGATCAAATATGTTCCAGGACAACTATCTTGTAAACCAACCTCCCTATCTACCGGAGCGGAAACTATAAAATCAGTCCATTAATGGAAACACAAGGAAAAACTCCGCAATTACACGTCTGCAGGCCAATTACGACACTGTAACCTCGAGATCAACAACATGGTTGAAATAAACACGCTCAAGTTCGATCGAGTTGATATGACTACGGAGGAAGTTTGATCTGGAAGGGTAAACGCTCCGCTATACTCCGGCCGTAGAGTGGCACGCAGTGACTTGTGGCTCTTTTGTGACTCTGATGTGTTGCATGGTAGCATGTTAGTCTACGTAGGACTCTCCTAGACTCTTTGTCTGACCGCGCATTGTTGTCCTCACTACTACTGGCATACGCCTAGAGGCCGGAGAAAAGCGCGTGGTTCGGATTTAAACCTGGATAAGTGCTGCATGCCTGGAGTGGAACAACCCCGTACCATAAACCCTAGTGGTAACTTAAAACGATATTTCGTAGATTTAGATATGCTAGCACGCTGATTTTGGGGTCCAATTGTTGTCTTGGCTAGAAGAAAACCGTTTACTCAACATGTCTTTAAAGAGAAATATTAACAATAATTCACGCAGAAATCTTTAAGATAAAATTCTTCACCTACTAAGTTTTAGGCAGCATGTGAAGTATGTCTAAGGAAGAGTGTATATCTGTAAAAGCGAAAATCATAGTGTACAGAGGTGTTCTCCTCTCCAAGTTATTATACGGCTGGGAAACTTAAGTAAATAAGGATAAGCATAAAAGTACGCCAAATTCAGTGAAAATGGGAAACCTGAGAAGTTTTGGCGGAAAAAAACGGTGGATAGGGTAAGGAATGAGAGAGTAAATAAAAATGTGGATAAAGTGCCCCAGTAATGAACATATATGAAAGACATGTGCTTCGTTGAATAACTAAGGATTTTTATAGGCATTTTAGGAGAGCGTGTTTGAAGCAAGGCCTAGGGGAAAGAGTAAAGGAAGAGGTATACAAGTTCGTCATATTTCAGATAGCAGTATTAAAAGATTTTCTAGCCATTAGAGTAACGATTAAGTTATTGGACTATCCCTATCAAAAAAGGGAAAGGCGCGAGAATAGCCCACACCGAATATACGGCGGAAGTTGACCGCAGATTTGGTCGCGAAAAGCGTTGTTAGCACCTCGATGGCCAGAATTTATCTCTCACCATCGAAGACGTAACCTAGTCACGTAAAAACCACGGCCGAATACCTGAATTAACCCTCAGAACATTCCTTGTCCCTCCGCACTTATCCCTCTCCCTTCCACGTTTCGCAGTACTTAGTGTCTACTAATATACAAAAAATCATTTTTGGCTTTTCCAAGAATTTACAATACAAATATTTTATAATTCCATGCCAAAAGGGGAATTAGCTTTACGTGTTAACGGTTCTTCTTGAGGTTTAAGCGAATGGAACATTGAACACACTAAATTTATGGATAACAAACACATTATACTCCACCGTGCGAGGTGATAAATGGCGAGTTTTCCAGGACAAAGGAACGACACAGCCACAAACTTGCTGGCAGATGAAGTACACAGACAATCAAGCAGTTTGCAATTTAACTTTATACGTTATAATTATTTTAGTGAAGAATACACAAGAAAATTAGCATCATATATCCGTTTCCGAATTTTTTATCATCACGGCAAGACATTTTGAAAGCCGTTATGATATTCTCGTTAGTGTTACTGAACTTTTGCAACTACTTGCATGGAAATGACTTTCAGACCGTCGACTGCAATGTAGGCTTTATAATCTATCAAGTAAGTTCAAATTCGTGTAAATAATAAAAGATCGTAGCAGCTGCTAATGACAATTTTCAGTCGGTTTTTCCATACGAAGTATGGATCGGTACCGGATTTTCTCTGTAACCTCATCTGATACATACAACTAACAGCACGACATGCATGATTTCGGCGTATCTCAACACCACTAGAGAATTTTTGTAGATGTAATAGCATTAACACTAACTTCCTTACATCAGTAGCATGTTTATATGATAACACATACATGTGAATGTCGTGCTTACTTAAATTTAATAGGGTATTTTGTTATGCATTTTGGTGTTAGCTCACATACCGCCAAACACTCTTGAGATGGCTCACAGGGCTTGCGACGTAGATGTAAATAAACTATTTTTCAGCGCCCTCCCAACTTTTTCAGTCTTTTCCCCAAAGTTACGATATTCCAGACTTCCCGATTTACCGACTTGTCTCTGACTAGTCGACACTGCTATACTTACCTCTCGTCTCCACATTCTTCCCCATTTTCATTGTCACTTTCTCACTCTCTTGTTCGCTTCTGTATTATCCTCACACTCCTTGTCGCCATGTTTTCATTTTTTTCTCAGTCCTTCCCCCATTCTTGACGTTTTAATCTTTCTTCCTCCTCTCTCTGCCTGTTTTCTCTCTCCCGAGTTATAATGCGGGGCGTCCGGAGCCAAAATAACACCGAAAGAATATCCCCTTAGCGTTTTCATTCCTTTCACCCAGTGTGTTTTTTGTCATTTTTTTGGTGGGGTCTCTTGTTCTTCTTCAGCCCCCCCCCCTCGCCCCTCCCTGCGACGAAACAAGCTACTTTTGTTTCCGTCGAGCCTCTCCTTTTTTTATCCATTCGGTGGGTGGCTCTGCGGAGACAAAAATAACAAAGGCTAACCTCCTCTAAACATGGCGCGGCATGCTCATGACACTGTTGTCTCGTCACTTTTGATTTCCGTGACGTGTTCCACTCGTATGCGACATGTTTCCTACGAAATGTGACCCCTCATGTTTATCCTTAACCACGACGCTAGAACATGAGTAAATTAATGCGCTACATTAAGCCTATAATGACCTTTTGTTTTATAGACATGTGAAGGTTTGCAAGTGTTCATGTGACTCCTTGCGTACTCGAATGCCCAGGATTGATACGGGTGATTTTCTAGACATATCCACGGATTCGTGCAAGTGAGCATGAATATCCAAAAGATAGTTTTTATCATTGATCATTTTTATTTACGCAGTCAAATACTTAAGGAAATAAACACCGATGGTAATTTAGTAGTATTATTTCATTCGTTAAAACAGAAATAAAAGAATTAAATATGTTAATGTATTTTCATACTGATCTGAAAGAGCCAGGGCGCTATTTTTGTCTTTATTCTGACATAACTAGGATTACCTAAACACGGCACTCTATCACATTACTTTGAAACTTTGAAACTTTAACACATTTACAATTCATTCTTTTTGAGCCTCTGCAACGTCTATACTTTCACATTGACTAAGGAAATCCGTTGTCATATTTTTATGAAATTTAATAAAAAATGGTCTATTCCATGACACAGCGTATCTTTCTTCAAGCATTTACCTATATTTCTTGAAAAAACTTGCCTTATGCGCGCGTGAAAGTTATGGCTGCTGCTTTATTTGTCACACAAAGGACTTGACACAAAACTATCTAATAGCTTATAAATATGGAGATTCACTTTGTCAGACATGAACTCGTGAAGTTATGATATATTTCCGGCGTACAACATGTTTCGGGTGTTTTAAATACTCCTGAACCGGAAAATTTGTACCAAAAATCTCAAAATACTGCCTCATTTTGCAGCAAATTGAGACTAGTTTACAACTGAATTGTGAAATAATATCTCTTTGTATCAGATTGCGTACATAATATTGAGTTATGCGATCTTGGCGTATATTAACGGAACGAAGATCGAAGTTATAAAATTAAACAACTAATTCGGAATTATGGCAGTTTGTACATTCTAAAAGCAGTTGCACTACATTTTTTACTGCGACAAAGATATAAAGCAATATTTAACAGAATAACTTTTGGCTTGACCGTATGGAAAATCAAAAGTTATGGTAACAGGGAAACAGTTTTATGATGAAAGAGTAAATGTTACAAAGGTAAGGGGCAGACGGAGAATAACACGAGTGAAAACGATAGAAGATACTTTGGAGGAGAAATACTAAGATTCCTATGAACAGTACGACATTCTCTAAGTTTGCTGAGTGCGATACATTAGAGCCTATCACAATGACCGGCCAATGAGAGATTCGTTAATTGACAATGAGCGAAACTTTACG
Organism: Ceriagrion tenellum; assembly: GCA_963169105.1. Classification (NCBI taxonomy): domain Eukaryota; kingdom Metazoa; phylum Arthropoda; class Insecta; order Odonata; family Coenagrionidae; genus Ceriagrion; species Ceriagrion tenellum. The sequence continues at coordinate 36,413,906 of OY720642.1, read as the reverse complement.
CGACTAATTCCGTCAATTTACGTCGAAAGTAGCAAATTTTCATTTCTAGGATGTCCAATTTACTTTGAACTACAAAAAATTAAATTAAATAACCAGTTTTAATAAAAATTTGTTCATATATTTCCGAAGTGGTTATTTTGTATTCCAGAATAAGAAAATAGACACTGCTTTACTGCAATTTAGAGATCTTCAACAATTTAGGCCCTTATATTCCTGGCAATCGTTATACACTCCACCTTGATGGGAACACCACTAAATGCTTCATTTTACAAACCAACTTCCATTTTTGCAACGTCTAGTAAAATAAAACAAATTGTCATGGTATTTTGGTCGTTTTCTCTCAAAAATCAAATGACCCGTTTCCCATCATCCCATTTCATTCTCTATTATGAGGGAACCTTAGGGGATGGCGTGAGCCTGGCGTAAGGCAACAAAAAACTAGAACATGCCGTTCTTCAACAATTCTTTAAGTAGGGAAGGATCATCGATTCATTAATTAAGGCGAGAAACCTTGAATTAAGAAAAATTTCCCTCATGCAGCGAGTGAGATCGTTTCGCAAGCTCCGTAGTAATTGCATTCTCGTCACGCCAGCGATGTTCTCGGTCGCACGATTTCCTCGCAATTACACGGCACACAAAGTGTCGCACAGCTTCCCAGAATCACACTCCACAGAGCGCCTCTTCCCTCGCTGTCCCCCTCATTAATTTTTCAAGCGATTAGAGTCGTCCCGACACGTACTTGCAACAAAGATGATTCCACTGCCGAAAACGTAAGCGGATCATTTTTAATAATTAACGTTCGCCATTTGTCGTGATAATTAAAATCACGAGAGCATCCAAGGACCGCATTCTGTGCCATCTACCTTGTCACAAAATAATTTCTAAAAAAATCGACCATCAATGAAAGAATTAAATAATAGTCCAGTCTAATACTTGGGCATACCTTCAAAGAAGTGCGGAACTATTCATACAATAACTCAAATGGCGTCACCCGCTAATGGTCTACTACTTATGTGAAATTTACGGAGAAAAAATTGTCCACTTGGACTGGGATTCAAACTCAGACCCCGTTATTCCGCGCCAAATGCTCTAACTACTCAAGGTACCCTTTTTTACTGAGAAAAAGACCAGTTAGAATTCGTTCCCCAAAGACTCCGAGATATTCACAGTGATAAAGACGCCGGGGGAGCTTACTAAGTTAGAGCATCAGGTGAGAAATCGAGGGGTCTGGGTTCGAATCCTCAGTCCCAGCGAATGGGTTTTTCACTGACAACTTCACACAGTAGGATATACATTCATCCAAACGGCAGAAAAATCACACTGGAAACATCTACTACGCCGTATCAAATTGAAAAGGTATGATCAAGTGAACAGCAGGAGGGTTCTCGGAAGAAAATTTCAAAGAGCTTTCTTATTTTGCCCCATGATGGACCAATATCGAAACAATTGCGCGAAATGTAGGCCTATAATAGAAAAACTGAAAGCCAATACAAACAAATTAAAAGAAAAACGCCGGGTTACTAATGAAATGAGTGATTGTAAAATGTATCGTTAATATTAGGCTCAGTTGGGAGTAGTGAAAGATCTGAGTGCATGATGTCTACATTCTGATTTTTACGTCTTTCCAAAGCAGTACTTGAATGGGTGAGGGTTGCTTCTAAGAAAGAAGTAATTATAAAGAGAAATTGTGAGTTTTATTACTCTTTAGGAAAAAAATATTATTTTTTGTGGTCAATTTTTTCTTTCTCATGAAATGAATTTTCAACCTCATGTTTCATATTAATCTCGAAAACAAGTGGGTATTCACGAGTTAAAGTTTCTTTGGAGCTTTACTGCAAGCCCTAATACTAGTAAGCGTTCCGTATTCTCTTCGGGTTTTTGCCGCGTCGATCCACTTTTAGGGACAACAGTTTCGCCTGCCTTCCAGCTGGCTTCGTCAGATCCTAAATGAAATGCAGATCATTTTCATAACGGTATTAGTCAGGTACGCGCTCATTGGCCGGATGGGAATTCGAAATCGATTATTGGAAGTGCCGTTTAAACGTTGAAGCTAGCGGATAGCCGTCTTCTCTATCAAAGTTCTCTGTGTTCTTCGCTATTTCGATAGCTTCCCTTATTAGCTGAGGGAAATACTTATTTTCTCTGGCGATGATCTATATCCGTTAAAATTAATTACGTAGCCAGGTTCCAATATTTCCTAAATATGCGTATTTATCTTAGTTAAACATGAGTTATGTTGAGATATGTGATTGAAATAATCATTTCCCACTCTTTAATGTATCACTAATTGTTATTCTTAGGCGGTCGAAGCGATTGAGACGCAGAGAAAAAATCTATGAACAAAAGGTTTTTTACACTCACCATTGAAAGAAATTCTGTACCTAATTTTCTCCCCTCACCCCCATTCTTCAGTCTATCTTTTTAAATGGCCCACATTAAACTGTATGCAATTTCTCTGGCCTACAGTCGACAGCGGCTACCCTATTTAACATTCTAAAAATCTCTAAAAAGGCCAATGGGAGCTTACACATAATTCTTTTCCGACTCGTGCCACCTTATCCGTATTTAGAGTGTCACTATGGTGTGATCTCGCCGTCTCCCTCGAATTTAGTTCGCTCCAGACTTCTCAAAATTAACCACGTTCAAGGCCCTAGAATTGAGGAAGGCCGAGCAAGGTAAAACGAGTTTTTAAGAGCATGTCTGAGTTCAAAAACTCACGACAGACCTTGCATTTTCACCTAAGTTGGTTAAGTGTATAACTGCCAATACGAGTTTTCCTTGTCAAATGTCAATTACTATTCTAAAACAATGTGTAAAACTTGATAAAAAATGTTTCATAAAATTAGAAGTCCCTATTTTTTATGGTGAAGCGAATTGACACACTTCAGAAAGATATGGCTAGTTAGGTCAATATAAAAAATTAGGGATTTAGCTTGCCAAATGCTAGAATATACAGAGCCATAATTTACACGAGCGATGGAGAACCACAATAGATGTCATAATACGGTTATGAAAAAGCTGTCAGAACAGGGTTTGGTTAAATTTATATTTTTTCTAATTATATATGGTTTACAGTAGAAATATTCACAGTTCTCATTTCCCTTTACATGCACTAGTGTAATCGGTCGTATATTTACAACGTGTGAGGGGAATGACATGTTGTATTCGATGATGATAACTCACCTTTTCCCACAAACCCTTTTGGTGCTTTTGCAGGGTACAGCATATAATGATGGGACTCATTAGTGGAATAATACATTTTTAAGCGATTGCAAGTCTCAACTACAAGCTAGACTGTCGACTGCATTCCCATCAAAAACTCATTACTGTACCGTGAGCAAGTGACAGTCCCAAACTGGCTCATTTTCGTAAAGATCCTGTAGGTTAGCGCAGAGCTCACCTACCCCAACTAATGTAACCTCAAACACAAAACTCAAGTTAAACCATTCAATGTCGGGTTAGCACCCATAGGCGGGCTACCAATGGTTTTTTATATACTGATATCATTATATCTCAGTATTTTCATGAGGAGGGTAGTTTTCACAACAAGACTAGTAAGAACTCGTGGTTCTAAAGAAACAAACATCCTACGGCATTTTCACCCCACTAATTAAAATCTAATTATTCAACGATTAAGATGGTATGTAGACTTCAGTTTGCCTCATTGACATGCAAAACTAGCTGTCAAAATTCCGCTGTCTTCAAAAAACGTGATTATATCAAAGAGAATCTTTTCTTTTTCTAACATAAAACTCATCATTGATGGTGCTGTGTTCTGTGGTGTTCAAGTTCTTGATGGTGCTGACCCTCATAATGGCACAAATATAGAATAAAGATACAGAATGTATACGTAGATAGTTAGCATATGACATAGGGTGTTCAAGGGATACACGAGAATCGTTTCTATTGCCACATTGCTTCATTATCAGGACATGTAAAACGCCGTCTAGTAAGATGGAACAAATAAAGCATCGATTTCCTTTCCTCCATAGGCATTCATCACTGCAGAAGCCAAAATGCCAACACATCCAGAGCTATTGTACACTACCCCAAAATAAATAAACTTTTTCTGAAGAAAATGAAAGACGGAAGGTTTAAAAATGAAGGAAAATATCAATAAACAAAGACTTGTGGTAATTCTGCCTTCTAGGGATGATTTTGTCTTTGCATTGCATTTTTCTCTGCGAACCTTCTTTGCATTTATTCAAATTAAAGTATGAAATTTACAAACGGGGAAAAACAGATTTTAGGCAGTCCTTTATGTCGTCCCAGGCCAGCTTGGTGCGCATCACGAAAATAATTGTAACAGGAATAACATCATTTACAAATAATTGCTTTTCAATTATCACTAGTCAAAATTTTTCTCCAAACTTAACTAGAATAACCTTGCGTTGGTCTTTATCACAGTTTTTCTGCTGAAGAAATAAGGTGCACATTTTAAGGTAGCGGAGGATTAACCTTCAGGCAATAAATTACGCGTTTGAATAAATTAATTTTAATCACTTAAATATATAAATTTCAAAAATTACTTAACCTCACCTCAACTTAGTAAACATATTTTTTACGATGGAAATCACCATGCCTGCAGTAATGTAAATGATACGAGAATTGTATTAGAAAATTTTCTCCTCAATTTAAGCATTTCTATGACTTCGGTTTACGACGCGGAATGCTATATGTAATCGAAAATCAAATGTCAATGCGTGTTTTCTACTCAGAATGGTGCTTTGATTAATGTTATTGTTTATTTTTCTGTATGATAAATTAGCACGTATATGCCAAGAACTAATTCGGTAACACGCTATTTTGATCACTGTCTTCTTTATGCATTACAATTAACTACACGGATGGAAAGTTTCACGCAAATCCGTGAATAAACAAAATCGCTCCAACCACGTAAATTTTCCTAGTTTCAAAATACCGAGGATCCATAATTCACCCGGTTAACTTCCCAGAGTGCAACTGTAAAGTCGAAGTTGCCGCAGAGAGACATTGCTAAACCTTCGTGCCACTGCATCGGGAATGCGTCGAAGGATCAGGGAGCTAAGTCCATTCGGGACCAACTTCTCCGTCTCTGCGTCCAACAGTTGAGAGAGTCCCTTACCAGAGTGAGAGATCCTAGATCGCCTTCTTAGCGGTAGTCTGGACAATTGCGGTCGGATCATTAGGGACTCACTCCGAAATCCTACTAGTGGCGCTTCCTCGGCCTAATCCTCAGTCACTTGGCTAATGGTCCGAGACGCGGCGATTCCTCTCGGCTTTTCTCGGACTCGTCCTCACGTTTTCACGCACATCTTTAATCCACTCCATCTCAGAAATGGATTTCGGATTTCTCAACAACCTAACCGGTTTTATGAGACGAGTAAAAAAGAATTGAGAAAATCACTGATTTAGACGTCCTATAAAGATTTAAAAAAAATTTAATTGACTTTAAGATTGATTGGTTGGTTTGATGTAGGAATTAAAGGTTGATAAACATTAAAAGTTTAAAACTCTTCAAGGTAGAAGTCGCAAACCTAATGGACACGGTCTGCAACACAAAGGCTGAAGAAAACTTATACTTAAAAAGTGAATGAATGCGAAGGATAGCATAGAAAAATTATGAGGGACATTAAAAAAATAATTATGGCATAGTTCGGCGGGGAGAATAGTATAATGGAAAGTTTCAGCAAATCAAAAGTTGGATTAATGAATACTGTTCATGATTACTGGAAATCGGAGGGGAAATTCTTCAAACACATCGAAATAGGTCAGAAAAAGAATGATAGTGACACAAAAAACAGTCAACCTTTCTCAAAAAGACTATAATTATATGTTAGCTGCATTTCATTAAAAATCCAACGAAAGATTGTGAATAAATAATTCCGTGAGTTTTCAAATGTAATCGAGAAAAATAAACCGTCGGTAGGTCATCTCTTCAGCGCAGGTAAAACATCAATAAAACCTGGAATGAGGCTTTTATTACTTACAAATGATAACTGTAAAACGTTTTATTCTTATATATCTTCAACTTCACTTCATGGCATGGAAATCATGGCGTCACTATGTGATTTCAAGCCGATCTTTAGGTTGAGTTTAGAGACATGTTTTCACGGTTTTCGGCTTCTTCTGCTGTTATACTAGAGCGAATCGTTTCAGGCAAAAAGGCACGAGTCAAAAAAGCTATTATTATTTGACAGCGAATCATGTATCGTGTCCTTTTTAAATTTTCTCCATGGTAAGTTGTTCTCACTTATACTCACTTATAATAACAACAAAAAATGGCTCGGTTTCTAATATATATAATTTAAGATAAGTGTCATTCGTACTCAAACCAAAACGGGCTACACTAATATTTATATGATTGTTGATGACACGCTTTAGCGACCAGTAACTTGCATCATTCACTCTTCATCACATCAATTTGTTCATAGAGGGTTATTTTTTAAAGCTACCTCTGATAGTTTCACGTGCAAACTTTGTCCAAACTCAAGAAAACGTCAAATTCTACAAAGGCAGGTACGACGCACAGAGATATTTTTTCTTATAAATTCGCCAATCATGATCAATATACTGCAATATCAAACCCTTACCTATGCACCGAATCGAAAGAGACCTGGCGCAAAAAGGGGAAATTGAAGAGAGCGAGGTAACGGGGAATATTGAGAAAGACCCTCACAGTGAGGACTCGTCCCGACAGGATAGTTTCCACGGGCGGATCTCAAAGAGTTGGATCATCTGTCGCCGTCCCGTCGGGGAAAATTGATGAAAGCGCCTGAAGGGTGCGATCATTTCTTCATAAATCTTCCCAAAAGGGGGAGGTGCTTCTACCCCGCGCCATCTTCATCTCCTCCAACGCTTTCCACTTCAGCCTTTATAAGGATAGGAAATCCACGCCATCTTCATATTTCATAAGGTGGAAGAGAAGAATTTCCAAGGGAGGGAAGACCCAAAGAATAAGGGAAACATGAGATTGCTTCGGGCTGGTTATCTATAAGCGATATACATGTATAGTGAGCAAACCAAGAAAATTTTTCAATCGTTGGCTGGTTCAAAATTTAAAGGAAGATGGGAAATGTACGGCTTAGAAGTTTTCCTTTCTCGTAATTCGAATGACATTTCGACCGGTCACCGTTTTCATTTAGCCGTCTCTTTAATGAATAGCCATGATGAGAAACCTCGAAGCTATATCGATATTGGTACTGAAATCGCTTACTTATATTCACTATTCAAAATTAGAAAATGGAACGACATAATACTTCTTACTGAAGATACGACCATCAACGGGGAAGTGAACACATAAACATACTTGGAGTTTCTCATATTAGCTCTAAAAAACGTTTTATCAACGCTTCTTGATCGACAACTCGAACTAAATTTGTATTGCATAACTGAAACATCCCGCTAATCTATTTGATTTGGCCACTTGCTTTTTAGTCTCGTTTATCATATCCTCATGTCCACGAGATATTAGCTCATATATGTTTCAGGAAATAGTTTTTCTGAATAACTCTTCCATTCACTTCTATTTTAGCGCAATGACTGCTTGAATGTTTTTACATATTTGGTTTCTTACTGAAGAGATTGTTACTATGAAAACCTTTGCTGATGTATTAAATCTATCCTTGCTCCTTTGCAGTTGATCTTCGATTTCTGCTATCACTACGGCATCGTCTCCATAGAGGAAGAACATTTTTTTGGTTTCCAATTCTATAGCCTATATTGTAAAAAAATGGGGCACAAATATTTCAACAAAATGTACACATACAATTAAGCGGTAATATATTTAGGGATTTTAAGGGACTTTCCACACGTGGTCAAGGATAAAAAAATTGTGATGTTTATTGCCAAAAGTACTGTACTTTTTAAACCAACAAGAACAAAAAATGTAATTAAATTTCTGCTTAGTGCTAGATTTATTATGGGAATTTACAACAAAAATTGAGTGATTATGTGAACATTTGGTAATGTACTATAACTTCATCCCAACCTCTGTTGCATCAAATGAAGCCAATTTGGCCCGCAAATTGAAATTACTCGTTTAAAAGTCCCTTAAGCCGTTCGGACCTCACTATCGGCCAACGTCGAGGGCTTCCCTCCAATCGCCTTAGCGGGATCGAAGGAGCACTAATCCTAATTGCGGATCCATGGGCGACTGCGGCAGGATTAGAACGCCGAGAGAAGTACGAGGTGACCACTGCGGAACTTCTCTGCCGAGCAGAAGACGTGATAATAGATGAGTGCATTCGTGCTTTCTCAGTCACTATGAGATATCAACATAATGGTCTTTAGTCCTTATAAAACTTTATAATTAATGCTGGTTAATACTTTTTGTATTTTTTTTGGAAACATTGGTATTTTAATTACGAATGAAAGCGTTTTTTGCGTAAAAATAGCTATAAAACCTAAATAGAATAACAAATATTTGCCTAGGTAGATTAAACAAATGTTGATTGCTAAGTAGATTAAGCAACTGGCTATTAAGTGGTAAAAACAGATGGTAAACTAATTAAAAGGTCAAGAAAGTTGAGGAAAAGTTAGACAATATAATATTATTACACCTAATATTGCATGTGTCGACGTTTTGTATAGCAAAACTGAGCAGGCAACACTGAGACTGAAAAAATGATCAAGATTGAGAACAAACCAGCAAAAAAAACAGATTCGATGCGGCGATCAAAAATCACTTGTGAAAAGAGTACTCCAACGGAGAAAGATGAAGAAAGAATTTTAGCGTATACTTTTGAACTTTATGGTGTGAGTTACATTAGGATAATAGTACATATAAAGATCAACGGGGGAGGGAAATATACGAGTGTGTTGAAGAGTAAAATTTATGCCCCAAAATGCCCCAAAGCCCCAAAGAGAGGTGCTTTAAATAATTAAATCCTTAATCTACCTCAGCAGATGCACAACAATGGGATGGATGTAGCACTTGGGATATAGAATTGTTCAACTTAAGGAATAAATCATGCTTATAATTTACAACATGTGCTCAAGGAAATCAGGGTTACCAATGAGAAAGACGTATCGAAAATATACAAGCTGTGAATAGCACAACTTAGTCAAGGATCACAGAGAAGCTAAACCAGGGATGGATAGAGACACTCGTAGCTTACTCACGGAGGTGATTGTTGAAGATCAAGTTGAGACGATTCAGACACGTTAAAGAATACAAAAGGGAAAATTATATGAAACAATATTAGAAATACAAGGTCCAAATATGTAGATGGGCCACACCTTGATTTACAAATATTTTGTGAAGAACATGAGAAAGAAAAACCGAACAGGAAGTTCCATAAGGAAGATCGATGGTGAAAGATGTCTGCTAGCTACAATGGTTTTTGTAGCAGAACATATGTAAGGACAGTAAGTAGTTAACAGGGGGTAGGATAAAATTGAGGGCTGCAGTTAATACAATAGTAATGGAAGGTAGGACGTTCCTATGACTAAAATGTGTCCGTTTTGCGCATGACAACAGCCGGATAGCCTGACCAACAGACGAATCGAGAATTGGAATACGAGTAATCGATGAAATACCGATATTTTAGTTTTTATCAAAGACATACTGAAGGCATGTAGATATTTACATCATGTCAATCAAGCAATACAATGCAGAATTTTTCACTAGTTACAATAAGCATCCATATCTTTAATCTGAGATCACAGCGGCGTTTACAATGGATATAACTCAGCCAAGAATTTACTTACAAATGAAAATCGATGCTTTTACCACGGCAAACATGCACCCGCTTCAACCGTATATATGCAACATTGGAGCATCTAAAAAAATTTCTTTCCAAAAATATCTGTTGCATCTTAATACTGATTGAGATGCACTCCACTGCTAGCCATTTCTAGACGTAATGAAACAACGTTAAAGCGTTTGGCAAAAAAATGCTCAACGACCTACCCAGAATTATTAGTGCCTAGGCAACGCTCATATAATCTTGGGTTTGCATAGGAAATGATGATGACTCGCAAGTACAGTACTGAGTATGCAACGAACGATCAATAACTTCAAGGATTCGAAAGTAATAATGAATGGAATAAAAATGAATATAAATTATTGATTTGCAATAGAATCAACAAAACAGGAAAAATAATCAGACGTTTAATTTAATATTACAATCCATAGTGATGAATCTCCTACAACTATAACCTATTCAAACCAGAATTATTGTTCCAGTTTAGGAATACGAACAATTTGATAATGCCTTTTTAGGCTGACGGGTTAATAACTTGAATTTATTGAACAAATAACTAAAACTTTACCTTTTAGATGAATTTCTGCTATCCACATAGCCAAAGATTAACACGCCGTAGGTAGCTTACCTGAAATAGAAAAAAATATTATTTATACATTAAAATATTAATATTGTTAAATTTGGAACACAAATATATGAGTCAAATCATATTTTCATGCATTTCAATACTCCCCGAGTATACTTAGGTACATTGAAGCAATAAATAATAGTTTCATAGCATGTTGGAAACTTTTAAGACTACTTTGGCAAGGAATTTTTAAATATTCATAAATTAAAAATATTTTTCAACCTTATTTAAAGTAAAAACTTATTTCAGTTTGTAACGGCATTCTTACAAAAATCATTTTATCCATAAAAATATACGTCTCTAAACGTATATAACCTCTTTTCCTTTGGCGAGAAAAGATTAAAAAAGGAGAGCAAAATGGAATCCATGCGGATGCTTTTACAAAGACCCGGGGTGGAATGAAAGGAAAAGGGAAAACTTCATTCACAGCCCTCCAGCTGCTTACCAATACGCCATCATTTCCATTGAAATCATCAACTCCAAAAAGATAAACAAAAGTTAAACACCGGGGTCGAGACCCTTCAAAGAACCCCTAGCTAACTCAATATAACCAATTTACAGCTAAAGATAAAACAAAAGCTCTTTGGACACGTGTTTTTCTTTCTCAGAATGATATCGATATTCACGAATCCCGAGATCTAACAATTCAACTCTGAGCAAAGATAGTATTCTTTAGATAGTTTTGAGCTCCTAAGGACTGGTTCAATACATACCCAACGATATGGATACTTTGGATCGTTCAAAGAATAAACTGGCAGAATGGTTCGAATTTCATTTGCATGAAAAGTGACTACTTGATTTCTTATAAATAATTAGCTCCAAATTTTGCACTTCCCATCGGACATCCAACTTCTTGTTTTTGTAGTTACTATTAGTAGATATTAACGCCAAAAAGCCATTTAACCTGAATAGATTGCATGTTTTAATGCTTGTCAAAGATACAAAGTCTATAGTTCGTCTTTAAAATTGGATAATTTTTTAAATGAAAGACATTATAAAACAGACCAACATATACGACAAACTTTACGGTAAAAGAGCCTCTTGAAACCAATAAAAGTAGGAGAAATTAATGGAAATAATTGTTCATTCTTAAAGGCAGGATCATGAGACATGGAAGAAGCAAGAAATGTATGTCGATTCGGCATCAAATGAATTCCACCAGGTAAAGTTAAATTAGGGATCTGAGTTCGAGTCAAGGTGAATAACTTTTTCTCTAAGGAATTTAGCTATGGAATATAAAACTCAGATGGTAATATTTGTCGAGTAAGACCCTTTTCTGACTAAAAGGGACGCCAAAGTAAAGACTTAATGTGGAAATCAGCAAATTCTGAAGAATCAGGTAATATTGCGTGGAAACGAAGTATCACTGATAAATAAAAAAATAGCTTATTCCACAAGTATAATGTTCATCACAACCTATATTGTACTTATTGGAGCATCTTCAGGTGAATCGGGTTGTGATACAGTTAACTTATATGATACTTGAGTAATGTGGCACGGATAACCAATTTTTGGGTAGATGACCGCTGATGTCCGGAAAGGTAGTTTAGGTGTATCGGTAAGTGAAAAATCGGAATCGTACTGAAACTTTCTCTCCCAATTTCCCTTTTGCTTTTCCTTTTCTTCCTTCTTGAAAACACGCCAAACTTCCTCCTCCTCTTTATCTTCACGAACGTCGATTCCCTTGCCTACTCTTATTCCACCGGCCTCCCTGCTTTACGCACCTCTCTCCTCATCTTCGTGCTCCTGCTAGGGAACTTGTAAAACAGTTTCCTTTCTCGAGAAACTACGTAGATCCTCTCGCTGCTCTCATCCCCTGCAAAGTCAAGACCTTAGACCACCCTGCCACCACTTTCCCTTCCCCGGTTCAACTTTAAAAACTTCCATTTGCCTTTCACCCTAGGAACTCCCTACCCACGCCACACTTCGCCAATACCCCCCTCTCTCCTCTTCCATCCTTATAAGCCCTTTTTCCTTCCCCATCTTCTTCGACCTCTCCGCACCCGACCCTACGTCACTGACCTCCATTTTCCGTACGCATCGCGGAACAAGAGGGCACTCGCATACGTGAAGAGGTAGCAGAATATGGTGGCACTCGCCAGAGAGAAGCATGGTATTTCAGCGAAAGAAATGTAAGCGAGAAGGATGGGACAAAAGGGCCGAAAATTTCAGAGGTCCTCGTAGAAGTTCTTTGGTACTTTTGCATTCTCGTTTATGCTCCAATCGCCATATTTTACTCAAATTTTATGATGCACATTGCCTCTAAGTTTAGCTAAACCTATACAAGTTGAGGTATAGTCACCGTTGGTCTCCTTCAGATATTGCATAAATATAAAAGAATTCAACGTGGAATATTTAACGAACAGTGGGACTTCCGAGGCACATTACATTATGGTAATAATAATAATAATGACGTATGCATTATACACCCACGAATGAGATATATCGTACATGCAGTTATGTCACGTGATTGTAAATAATAGTTCATAAAACAAGGCAGGAACTGTAAATGCTTCTACCGATATATTTAAAAGATTTAGTTATTCAGGCAGAGGCAGGCTCTGATTGCAGATAGTATTTAAGAGAGTAAGTATTAAAATAGTTAAAAGTGTTCTGCTTCATCAATTTTTTATTCAAATTCGTAGGTGGAAATATAACTGAGAAAAAATAAGAATGAGCGCACGACAGATTTTTTTATCATTCGTGCAATTAAAAAAAATACCCTTATAAACATTCAGGTGAATTTATTTAGTCAACTAAATACTATCACGCCCAAATGCATGGTGATAAACACATTAATATTGCTTTACAATTGAACGTTACATCATCAAAGATATAATATATAATTGTGGCTTTCGCAGGATCAGTTTCACTAAGGTTTTCTATTATTTCAGTTTGAATCAGATCTCTCGACGTACATGGGCAATCTATAGTGCGCGCCATTACCAGATTCGAATAGGTGTGCAATAGCATTTTATACCTAGATGTATTTAAAAACACCAGATATACTTAAAAAAAAGCCTAGTAAATTTCATAACGGTCAGAATGTATACTGAACAATTCCGTTTTTTAGTACCTCCATTATTTTTTTCAACTATACGGCGCAAATTCAAAATCTAAGGAAAAACCTAATAAAAAAACGTGTCTATTCGACATATTACCTTGATGTATGTCAGCAAACATAGTAATAAATATATGAAAAGCACCATTCTCTGCGAAGATGAAAACCTGTACATATGTACTCGAATTATTTCGAGCTGTGTCAATAATAATGAGGGAAATTCTTAAAATACTATTATTTAAGCAAGAAATAAAATCGGTAATGTGCATATTTGTCACTCATAATAAAAGATATGTACTTTGTTTTATTCCGCACTATTTAATATAATTCAACTCGACCATGGTTTCGACACCACTCCTACTTTAATATCCTACTGAATCCTACTTTAATTAATTTATTCGTTGTTTATATTTTTAATCTCTGTTTGCAGTCATATAACCAAGAGTTCACTGGTCACGTAGAGATTTTATCGCAGAATCGATATGCTACTTGCAGGCGAAATAGAAGCCAGTCTATTTTCCTTACAAGTGCGAACCGCGGTCGATTGCTGCTACTATCGACCCCTACTACCTGGGAAGGCCGTGCTCATACAAGTGCCGATTACAAGCAACTTGCAAGGCTACTGTCATGCAAGAGACCTCCAATTTTAAAGCGGCCTTAAAACCTGTCGTTTCGAGGCGCATTTTCTCAGTTTTTTAGGTCGATTCCGCGGTCCTCTTCCTCCTTCGATAACTCTTGAGGAGATCTCATCTCCCCATGCCGACCAGTCTTCACCCTGCCTATCCTATTTTCCTCATCTCTTCCTGCTTCCTTCTCTTAAAGCTGCACTCCAACTGGGCGATATCGTCCTCGCACGTCACCGCGGACGCCCCGAAGCGTCGCCGCGTGGCCTCCTTCCCTTAGCCCCGAAGAGAAAAATAAAGTTCGGGTCGTCATTTTTTCTTCGTTTCAGTCAAAAGAGCACGCTGCGAGGCGAGGCGATTCTGAATGAACCGTTTTTTTATTCATTTTCAGCCCTTCGTCAAGTTGGACGCCTCTCTAGTTAAGGTTGGGAATTTTACATTATTTCGCGCACCATCCACGAGTTGACGAGTGTCTGCGAACATTTGACTGCAGTGAAACTTCGTTTTTGACCGCATACGGTTCCCAGAGATAACCACGCGAATGGCGTTAAAATAAATAAATCCGTATTATCACCCAAGGACGGGCTTCGGCGTAATTTTGAATAGGTCATTGGAAAAAAACATTCACGGCTTATTACGGTAATGAAAATATTATTCAACTTATGGAAAAGTGAAGGTTTATTTTGAGCAGCGACTTTGCAGTGGGAACTAATGGTACTTTTCATGCATTTGCCTTTCATGAAGTAAATATCCCATTAACAGGAGAGTCATTTCGTCGAATGTTGATAATTATTAATGGAGTCTTTCAAATTGCATATAATATTTCCCGGAAAGCAATTAAATGACAGCCTTTGACTGACTACTTAAAAGCGAGCGCGTTCCTGAAATAGGGAATTTTCGGCTTAACTCGCAACTTCAGGAATTATTAAACATTTTCACCTGCTTATCAAAATTAATTTCACTGCCATTGTCTGCTTAAAAGAGTAAAATTTATCGCGAAGCAGTGCCTTTTTTTCTAAAACTGAACAAGAAATTCATTAAGTAGCGGTTAGTTAGCCAATGCGAAGAGGTGTGAATCATATATGAGGATTAGTACCAAAAAGAATCGCTCTCATACCAAGTAGACTGCAACAGCTATATAAAATGCTGTACTTTGGAGAAAGTGTGTATCTTGTTATGTACAATCTCCACACATTAATACTAACAAGTCAGCAATGTACAAGGAAATATTAAAACGTATTTATATTGATCGCAAGGCAAAGGCTAAGCAAGTGGTTAGCTTCAACCTAAAATAACATGCTGATTGTTTTTTAAAATCTACGAATCATTTATCTATATGAGCGCTAATAAATCGCTATACTAGCGTCACCTTGGGTAGTGAAAGTGAGATATTTTTAGAAAGACCCTTATGAATACATGAGTGAATTGGTAGTTTTGTAAAACAAGGCACCAGCAAACCCAGCAAATATTAAATGAATCTACTTGGACTAATGGAATGATCAAAGTCTGCGATTTCCATCACCTACGGTTGAAGTAGCGGGAAAATGAAGGATATGGGGGTGGGCCAATAAAAGATCCAGACGACTGGAAAGGCTTCCAGGAAAAGCGACTTCTCCGCAGTAACTTCTTCCTTACCCAATTGACTTTCAATCGGATGATTCCCCATCCTTATTGTTCGCTGAATTTTTTATCTCTATTATTTCCTGGGAAGGTGTTGAAGTCGTCAAAAACGTTTGAGAGCGAAGGAAACTTGTGAAGAGGGGAGCAGAAAAACATAAGGTGAGTATAAATGAAAGACTAACTAAGCACCCATCAAAAAAGGAACGAAAAATTAACATAATCCGATAACGACGAAAGAATAATATCTGATTTTCGTTAACGCTGCATGATAAGTTAAAAATTAAAATTCCATCACAAATCAGGGGCTAGGACTTTCTTCAGGCCGTGTGATATCCAAAGTTTAGCGCAGCATTGTGACATGAATTTCATATTCCAAAAGGTCGCCATATATCGCCGATCGATTGATATTGTACACCATTCCTATGCAGTATTTAAGTGCATATTTAATGACATTTAAATTCATTTTGCCTGATAGAATGGAAAAATTTGTGAGTCATGATTATTATATTTAGGATTCAATGCGTTGTAACATCACGCTGTAACCTTTTGACCTATTACTCACGACCTATCTTGGGGAAAACATATTAGGGAAATATGCGGTCAAGCATACAGGAAGCTAGGCTTTATCAAGAGAGTACTCGGAAAATGTGATGAGAAAGTGAAAGAACGTTGTTATTTTTCAATCGTTAGGCCTCATCTGGAATATGCTGTTAGTGTATGGGATCCATACGAAACCGAGTTGATATCAGAATTAGATCGCGTACAGCGAAGAGGAGCTAGGTTTGTGAAACGATGCTACGATAAGTTGGCTAGTGTGTCTGGAATGTTAGAAGAATTAGGATGGGAATCGCTATCACAGCGTAGATTAAATTATAAGCTTAACCTCCTAAATAAATTTCAGGAAAATAATTTCACTGACGACGTAAAAAACATACTATTAACCCCCTCGTACTACGGCAGATTAGATCGTGCCAATAAAATTAGAGAGCTAGATTGTAGAACCGAAAGATATAAAATGTCATTTTTTCCGCGTACCATTCGGGACCATAACAGCTGTGAACGTCGTCATGAATAGTTCGAGTAGTGACAATAGGCAATATTTAATCTTTCTCATTATATTCTCTACTCACTTATTTATGCATGATGTAAATATTGATGTTCTCATTTTTGCATGATATTTTGAATCTGTAGTAGTAGTCTTTGTATCCCTTGCATGTTGGAACGATTGAAGATAGAATGTTTCTCGGGTATTAGGTTTTTAATTGGCGCTTTGCATGTGTGGTACGCGGGTTTCAATGTAATTTCGGTGTTCTACCATATCATTCATGCATGCCTGGTGTGGAAGCACCCCCTGCCACACACCCTTTGGGTGGCTTGCAGGGTATGACGTAGATGTAGATGTAAGGAAAAAAGTACTCCATAGTTACGTCTTCTATGCCTTTTAACCAGTTCATTAAGGGACCAGTATGCGCAGTACGTGGAAAACAACGGATTTTCCGACTTCTCTCAAAATATCTCTCAGATATGTTCAACTAGACCTCTGCTATAGCTTCTGGTAGCCACCTCTGGCTCTTGGTCTGGGATGACGTAAATTGGACATAGTTTTATTCCGGGGGCCAGAAATTTGACTCTATGATATCACAATGAATCGAACCTTAACTCATTGTATTCTTGAAGTATTCTAGTGCGCTTGGCTCCGCATGGTGTAATACATTCATAAAAAATAAGACAGCCATCATCACATGGATACAAAATCCCCTTCGACCGGTGCTAAACTTGAAGCGTCCTACGTGTTAGAAGACAGGGTAAATTCTCGGAGCGTCGAGTATAATGAAGATAGAGCACAGGCATTTCGAAAAAACTGGTGCTTTTAACAGAATATAGCGAAAGCGCCTAATAAATAATAATTGAGACCAGAACGCCTGATTACACGTTCCCCGTGTCAATGCGGGCGAAAATCTGTTGTGGCGATATCGCAAGGAGAGGTATCTTATACATGAACAGGCATCAAATAGTTCTTCACAATTAGACATCCAAGGCGGACGAACACTTCAGTAAACGATCGGATAGGTATCTTTCCGCTCGGAACTCCATTTTACTTAAAAAGCTCTTTCCAACACTCTTAAGACACTTAGTGAGATTCGTACGGCACTGAAAAATCTGAGCCACAGCTACAGCAGAGTCTTTACACAGGCCAACCAAGGCAGTGCAACTAAGTCTTTTCGATGATCTTCATAGCAACTAAAACTCCCTCAAAGCGTTTGCCTTCAAAGCGATCAGAATTACCTTTGGTAATACAGAATTGGTGGATATAATTCCAACATTTCACTGCGAACGGAACCTTCCCTACCCGGTCATATCCTCTCCTGCTTGTCACTTCGCATCCCAGCGCGCTACACTTAAATCTACCACTCATAACCAATTTCCGTATCTAAAATCCCAACGATTCCTATTCTACTGACATCCTTAATTATTCAATACTCTTGCTGGCACTCACCATACTCTTGACCTTCTCTCTTCCCGCAGCATCTCCGTTTCCCAACTGAAACACGCTGAGTAACATATTTTTACTTTCCCCCGACTCACACTTATTAAATTTTCTTCATTGAAATACTACATCCATTCCCCGGCTTTGCAAGGGTTCATTTTTATATGCGTGATATTATTTTTTTCTTGCGGTCTACCTTGTTTACGCTCAACCTTTTTGTAACAGATGCGTATAAAAATCTTGGGGATTATGTGAACTCTTCCCATGGGTAACCAACGATGTGCAAAATATCATCACGATCGGGTCAAAATACTAGACCTGTGTAATAAGGAAACAATCACACGAGCACTCTTCTTTTTCTTTGTAGATAGATTGTTTTATACTGTTGTTCCCGCTTTTAAGGTCATTCTTTAAATAAAAAATATTTTCTGTTTGTTTGAGCCCAATTGGTTCCAGCTTTTTGTTTTTTAAAAAGAGATACATTAAATCCTTCTGCGTACACCTAAGCTGGATTAACCAGGGTCTTTCCGAGATATAGTACCCGAGCAATAGAAGGGTTAATTTATAGCTGCATATTCTCCTGGAGGTAGATCGATACGCAGATGTTGATATAGCTCCCGGAAGGGACAGACTCAGGACGGGTCAACCGGGGGAGGGGGGGGGGAAATGTCGATAGTGAAGGGTAAGGATTTATTTATTTCATTATTTTTACCTTTATTTGGGGGTAAAATTAGAAATATGCAGGTCCCTCTAGCAGTTATGAAGGATTGAGAGGAAGAGATGGTGACAACTAGAAAGATAGTGAGAGTCGCATAGGAGCTACGCTACTTCCCCGAAAAAGAACGGAGCACAAACAAGCATGGATAATAGGAAATCCACCCCTGTCAATAAATTCAATAGGGTCTATCTCGAGGTCTTGAGGTAAAATGAGTCAAAAAAGGATGGCAGACAGTGGTGAGTCCAATTTTTCGAATTGCATGCACTGGCAAAAACTTGAAAATATTATCCGAATGTCCCTTAACACAAAACAACATATCTCCCCCGCTTCGCAGGATTTCAAAGTTCCGAAGCACAAGTCCAAAAATCATGCACTACGCTGCTCCAGAAACTTTAGCGAGAGAGCTATGCCTTTCAGCCTCTTCTAAACCGTTAGATTTCCTCATTTTCGTGGATTTCAAAGCGACGTGGCCACCTCAAACGAAGCCATTAGGCCTTCGTTGAGCCGAGAGATGGGCGCTGAAAGTCAGACGGCGGTCAATGGGCGCGTGGGTGGGAAGGTATGAGCGGGTGAGAGATGAATTGAGAATGAGCGGAAGGACAAGAGGGAGAGATAGGGCGGTGGAAACGGTAAGAGAGCCGAGGGAAAGGGATGGAGAAAGACAATGCGGAGGAGGAGAGGGGTGGGGATGAAAGGGCTCGTGGGGACGGGAAGTTTCAGGGACTTACAGACGCCCGAGGGAACAGAGGAATGAAGCGGTCGAACCCTCCTTTCATTCCGCATTGAAATTTTAATTCCCGGCGCTCCAAAAACGACGAATATAAACTTCTGCCATCGGAATTAAAATGGAATTCCATTCGATCCCCGTATCACTGGAATGCCACTGGCTCAATCCGCTTAAAACCGTTCCTAGTTCGAAATTATCATTCCGCCTTTGTTCTATTTCGCGTGCAGTGACATTTTTGGATTCATTGAATATGGAGTGCGTAGCTGATCCTTGAATCTTTTTGTTTACGCAATCCTCATTATCTTTGTTACCAATGGAGTATGGACCCAATGAATCATGGGTTCAAATCAGTCAGTGAAATCATTGCTTGATATTAAAGAGGCAGGCCACATACGTATTACTTTCAAGATGTGCATTATGGAGGTAACTTTACCTGCTACAAAAGGCGAAATTATTGGAAAATATAATTTTTATTTTATGACTGCCGGATATTTTCTTGCTATCGTAGATACCCATAGCCAAAAATGTTGCCACATTGTACTTTTTCTTCGCCAAATAAGATGTTTAGAAACATAAGATTTCACATTATGTGTACAAGGGTTAGATGCTGTAAATTCGTATTTCAGTATTTCAATGTTTATTAGGTAAGTTTATAAAAGAAACTGAGCTGTCACTGCATTTCCAACTGCATTGAATCTCAGAGTGTTACTTAAGTGGCATGCAAAAATTTCATGAGAGTTACTAAAGAGTCTATGGTTCCTCAAATAGATGCGGTGACTGTTAAACCTGGAGTAGTTAATAAAACAGATACTTCATGTTATATTGGCACTGAAGCGTGCATGCTACTTTGTTATTACAGCTTAATTCCCCTTGCCAGGGACATTTTCATGTTGTTTTACAGTTCTCTAATTCAGTGAAAGAAAGCACCATGCCAACGCATGACTAATAAGGGGAAAATGTTTAAACCCTCTTAAGTTATTCTTCACAATTTAGGCTTAACTAAAGAGTTACCTCACGATAAAAGTGCTACTCAGGAGTTAGGGTAAACAGTCATGATATGAATCGATAAATTTTCTGGTGTACTCAGTAATTAATGTATGCATAATCATTACAGGCGTATTCAAAAATATTTGACTAAGATGTAAGAACTCCTTAACTAAAGGAAAAGAAAATACAGGCTCACATAAACTTAAGCGCTGAAAATTCTTAGTGAGACTAGCATGCATTTTGCTTCAATACAATACTGTCAAACATTCACGCAGTTAATTTTCATATAAAGACAGAGGGAAATAACGAATGTAAATGAGAGGCCTTAAGGCCGCTTTACGTGGTACATTTTATTGCAGAAACTAATCAATCACAGATTTTTCAAACAAATGAATGGAATTAGAGCAGACTCTATTTCCCGTTTAGTCATTCGGACAATCCTACAATTTGCCGCTTTACACAGTACAATTTTCCACATGAAAGACTTACTACATTCGTTTGTACAATAAAATGTATCGTGTAAAGCAGTCTTTAAAAATAATTATTTTCTCGGCGAAGCAAAAAATTTTTATTCAAAAGAGTTTGTTTGCATATGGTCACGAATCAAGAATAATACAGACTTTACCATCAAATCAAATGATGGAGCTTGACACTAAACTTTTTCAACTGATCAACTCTCTGAAAAGCTAATAGATTTCGGTCAACGAGTCCAAGATTATTCTTACCTCATCCTGCTGATACTAGCTTGTGGAGAAAATTAGAGACGGATCTTTTAAAGCTCACCATAATTCTGCCTCCTGGTCCACTTTCCATTCTCGCAGAAATTTTCGGTCCACGGGCAATTACCCACAAAAGGCGCAAATGCTACCAGCACCTTCTAAGCCCCGCCTTCGACGGAAAGGCTACCACCTCGGAGGAAAAGGGACCGAGTTAAGGACAAGGAAACTAAGGGAAGCCGAAGGTACTTTCCCACGACGCGTTCACACGAAATCTCTCTCTAGAAAGTGTGTCCCTACCAACGGCGAAACTAAAGAGGACCTCAAATTTTCCTCCTCCCGGACTCTCATGTATATCTTCTTCCCTTGAATGGAAATGACTGCGGCCTTGGATCTCCATAATGACGATGATGGCCTCCTCGGAGGATTTTAATTGGAGGACGGAAAGCAAGAACAAGAAATGGGAGGAATACGGAGGTGAGAAATGCAGACCAAGGGATCATACTCAGGATATTACAAACACAAGAGAGTTCTACTTTGTTTTCTTGAATCTTTCATGTTCATCGTAGATTATGAAAGCAGATAAAGTTGGACAGAATTATAAAAAGACTTATGAATTTACCGCAATGTGCTTCGCGGAGTCCATGAGGCTCCAATGTGATTCTCAGGGGATCCGTCCACGGTAGTGATGATGATGATAAAAAATCACAAACATTTGATTGCTGCGTCTGTATAGCATTCTTCATTAATTTTTTTATCAATATATGTACCATAGTATTCATATTTCCGTTTGTGTCGAGTGAGTAGTATTCCTCAAAGAGCATTGATAGAGGTAAACACTGGATATTCTTCGTGGTTCCACGAGAAACTTTTGCTCCAAAAATGGGCTCCGTGGCTGAACAACTTCGGAAACTGCTACGATGCAGTAATTTCATTAGTTTCAAGAAGGTATTACAACAACTTGTACGGATATTAATATCAAAGTGTTGGATAAATTAAAGTCTTTCACGACGTGTCCATCGTGGTTCAATCTTCTACTTTCGAGATTCCTGTCGGCGTGGTTGCTCTTTTCAGGCAACGTTTCTCATCCTACCCCAGATATCCTACACACTACAGTATAGCTTTTTCCTCTCCTTCCCATGCTTAATATCCTTCCTTCTGATTCTATCCGTCGATTTTATATCAAATGTAGATTATAGTGAGATGTAATACAACCGCTCCATAATTATAGAAGAAGATAACAGTTTTTCACTCATAAAACATTCAGTAAGTCTAGTTTTGATATTCATGAATTATAATCAAGTGATTGGCTTGAAAATGATGAAGTAACATTGAGACTAGTATTACTAAATAATTTATTTGGAGAAAACTGTAAATATTTTTCATCTATCATCACCCATTTCATATTCAGCTTCCAATTTTAATACCAAGTTCCCAACGCCACTTGCCCCTAGATTACAGCTTTCCAATGGTCCGTTTGTGGGACTCATGAAGCAAAAACCTCCCCTTGAATGTTTTCAGGTAATGCCTCCTTGTCAGTAATCCTATTTTTTTCATAACATCGACATGCCTAAGAAGGCCCGAATGTAAACCAAGACTGTCCAGAAATGTCACATTGTTTTTGAATTTCAATAGTTGACGCTTCTCTGTTTCCACCGAGGTCTTTCCTGATCAGAATTTTCCTGGTCATATTTCGCTTGGAATTTATCCCTAAGTCTTCCTCGAAAGACTTTTTCTCATATTTTCCTTTATTTTCCATTTCTAATAAGGTCGTGGTCTAGGGAGACGTGAATGAAGCAGAAGCATGTAAATATAAGCACGAGTCAAATTACTGTTTTCCATGGTAAAGTCCTCTGAGAAGGAAATTAACTTTGTGCGCCCTCAGTGCTTGCTATCGCACGGAGATGTGATAGTCTGAGGACATACGAGGATACTAGACAGAGGAAAGTGTCCAGAACTTTGCCCATCTCGTTCCCAGAGAAAGTGACACGTTTAAACCAAGAAGACCTAGATGTTGTTTTTCAGCGGAAACCCGATCCCTACTTGAGTGTCTTGTGGAGGACACTTCAAGTACAGTACTCCGTCTGTCGGATGAGACGTTAAGCCGTGGTCCCCTTGGCGCCTTTCGCTAAGAGCAGGCTAATGCCGACGCCGGGTTTCTATCCACCCTTCCTCCCTTACCTGTCCCCTATGGCGCAAATGACCTTAGCCGTCGGTCGCCTCCCCTAATATCCAATCCAATAAATGAATGAAGGGGCATGGTAAGATGCTACAAGAAAAATGATGAAAATAACTAAATTACAAACTAATTAAAAAGTAAAAAACAAGGATGCTGATAAATAAAATATAGAAAATTCAGCAAATATAAAATACTGTTGACTTGACATCATTTAGAAAAGCAGTCACCAATGCAGTACTTCCACAAGGTTGCTCGGAACTCAGACTTGCGTGATATAATAATTAAACTCTTGAGACGGAACAGTCGTAGCAAGAAACAGTAATGAAGACCTAGATTTCATACCAAATTAACACATGGATTTGAGTCCATCATAAAAGACAATAAGCGGATGCCGATTATTGTATAGTTCAAATAATCGATTCAAAGGCTTAACACATTCCGATGTATGCCGTCTCATATGCGGGTGTAACTAATCAACGACAACATAGCTTGCATCTTATAATCACCCCGCAAAACGTGCACCTACGCAAAAATTAGGAATATTGAAAAGTACATATGCAATCATTACGTTGTGCAAGAAAAATGAAAAAGAAATTTTGACTAAGTTAAACATAACTTCATCAGAAAAAGTTATAGACTTAATAAATGTGATTTTAAAAATTCAAAAATTAACCAATTTAAAATTTAAAGTTTGTAAGATGTAGTGAATATTTTTTTAACTGATGTATCTAGCTTGACCTAAAACTATTAATCTCCCTTTTTCTCACGTACGTTTAAAATGTTCATGTTTACTTCAATGGCATTTTCCAGTGAGGTATTTAGCCAAAGTCAATTTAAAAGTTGAAAGTCCTCAAAAGTCAGCTAGATTAAAATGACTGTTGACTATTATGTGGAATCCTGTAAATTCCACATAAAGGGATTCCACATTTTATGAAGAATATACCAAGTATTATCGATTGTTAGTCAGTTTACATTATTAGTTTAAGTAATATCAAACTTTTACAACGTCAACTGGACCACTATATACACATTTATTTAAATTAATTCCCATCAGTTAGAACAAAATGACAATAATTCTTTGTATCGCCTAAAATACCGCTATTTGGTTCTGTCTACAACTCTAACTTTCATGGGGCTTCTGAAAGAACTAATGTGGTCATCGCGGGGCCAAAGAGATTCGTAGGATGTAGTTGGAGGGATAGAGAATGAAAAATGTTGCACACAGAGAAATGAAAGAAGAAATTAATACCAAAGCAGACTTTATTTTAGGAGGGGCGAGTACTAATTTTCAGAAATTCAAAAAGGCAGTGAATTCAGAGATAGAGAGAGAGAGAGTGTGTGAGGGAGAGGGAGAGAGGGAGAGAGGGAGAG
This sequence comes from Ceriagrion tenellum, assembly GCA_963169105.1. NCBI lineage: Eukaryota > Metazoa > Arthropoda > Insecta > Odonata > Coenagrionidae > Ceriagrion > Ceriagrion tenellum. The sequence continues at coordinate 36,389,102 of OY720642.1, read as the reverse complement.
AGAGAGAGAGAGAGAGAAAGGAAATATTCAAGCGTGGATAGAAAAAAAAGGTTAAAGGTGATGTGCACGCGAGTCACGAATCCCAGTTGGAATGCTTACTATGCTCTGGGAGCGATGAACTTCCATCTTACATAAAAAAATGAAAATTGAAGAAAAATTCAAAATAGGAAATGCACCGGAAGATTTCGCTGCAGAAGTAGTTTTTGGTACACAAGCTTTTAGCGAAAGAAAATTACAGACTACAAGATGCACGGAGAGCCCATTCTGAGGGAATTCCTGGCGAGAAGATGCATTACAGTTCCAACCAAGGTACAAAAAACTGGTTAAAACTTGATATTGCATTTACATGGTAAAACTACGTGGCGTTAATATTAGTTCATCGCAGTTTTCTTGTTTCGTAAAAAGGGAAATTCAAGATAAAACAGTTTTCACTAGATTTTCATCACATAAACAAGAAACGTAGTTTTAAAAGGAGGAAATTATAACTTTTTAATGAGATAGGATACTGGAGGGACCATTGCAAAATGATCTAATTATTAATTTCTTACTCCGTTTCAAGCCAATAGGATATGGAAAAATTAATCTAAAACAAAAAAGTGTATGGTTACCCATTGGAATGAGGAAGCAGCGAAAGATGTTTAGAAAATAGTAGCACTAATGAGAGCAATGTCTTATAACAATGTAACAATTAAGGTGAGCTTGGATTGATATAACTGACAAGAAGCATTTGATGATAGAAGAAGCGATGGTAGCGATATGAGAGCAAAACACCAAGTGTACCACCGCCTTCTGACGTGTATGTAATTTTAATACCAATCACGGTGGCCCGAAAAACTTAGTTTATATAAATTTATCACGACTAATTTCTGAGCCATAGTTAACTAAGGAAAATTGATGAGACATCCAAAAATTCATGCATGACTGACAAACTTAACAAACCTTCGGGAAAGGAATAGTCAAAAAGCTCAATCCTTTGAGTTAGGTTTCCAAAAATGCAGGATTTTTCCACGAGTAATATAACTCATGTACGCTTAGTATAAGTCTAAAAATTATAAGTGATTTTTGACTGTTGGACGATACAATTTTAGCTTTAACAGGTGGTAATGGTGTATATTTACCGTTTTTTCATGAATACAGTCCCGCATATCATGCAATCCTGATCATCGATTCTTAAAAATCATTCACAGTAGCCAATAAAATATGTCGGCTGTTTCAAAATATATATCAAGATTTAAGGCTTTGTAGTATTTATATTATTTAATTTACATTTACAAATGATACATCAAATAAAATTGCGACTCAAACAGTTTCTATTTTACCTACAAGTGTTCAATGTGAGCACCATTCATCTTATGGCACTCATCCAGTAGATAGGCGAGTTCTTCTCATGCCTTGATCAGAGTGTCTGGAGTAGTTGATGCAACAACTAATTCAATCCTAACATGAAGAGCACTAAATGTTGTACTGTCCACTATTTTCATAACTGAAAACTTTACAACACATGTTTCGGCACTTTATTGGTCATTATCAGGTACAGTGTGTGATGATGGCCAATAAGTGCCAAAACACGTGTTGTTAAGTTTTCAGTATTACAAATAGTGAACAATACAACATCTAGTGCTCTTCATTTTAATATTGCAGTTCCACAATATCTCGCTTGAAACTGCTGACTTAACTCAATTCTGTTTCTTAAGTCGGGTAGGTCAGCTGGTAGCGAAGGCACATACACATGATTTTTATAAACCCCCAAAGATAAAAATCACATGGCGTCAGATCGGGTGAATGTGGGAGGCCATGCGAAACATGTCCTGTCATCAGGCGCCTGTCAGGCAATCCAACGGTTGGGTACAACGTCGTTTAACCAATCGCGAACTGACTTATACCAGTGAGGCGGCGCACCATTTCGTTGCCAAATGAAGTTCTTTGGTTCATCATCTTGCAGCTGAGGAAAGAGCCATTGTTGTAGCGCATCATGATTTAAAAAAACACCATTTAAAGTCGCTTTAAAGCCTCAAAACCCCGATATTTATTTTGAAGCACCCTGTATTTTCGCGATACGCCAAGGAGATGGTCGAGAATGAGCACATTCAGTCACCATCATATGCTTTCAACGCACACACCTCTTCCAGCATGGCTTTTGTTTTTTGATTATCTATGTATCGCACACCACATAAGAACTTAGCTTGAATTTCTTAAAAAAATCAACATATTCATATTACCCTGTGACCCGCCGTATAAGTGCAAGAATGGGGATGCTAGTGCGAGAGACATGAAGAAAGGAGGGGATAGGAAAAAGGATTAAGAATCTTTCGACATAAGTGGAAATGACGATATTGAATTATAAGTAAATCCTTAATGAAAGTTTCTCGTATCTTCAACCAGGTCATGTATTTACAGCAGTACTTCGATTATCATCGGTTTCGGTTTTCGTCGATTTTTTTCGCGAATAATTGGTCTCAATTTCGGTCAATTGCCTTGGATGTTGCAGTCGTGCCAACGTGATCTAGCTGCTTATTTGGCGAAAAGAAAGAGCAACCCAAGCATTCTACTTTGGACAACTTTCTTATGCGATATAAGTCCAGCAACTGTGCATCTGGTCCTAGTGATGAAGGACCTAGAGGGGAAGCGACCACAGAGTGTGCCTTTATAGTTGATTCTCATGGAGGGAGATTACCCTTCTAAACAATAATATATGAACCTCCCTCTCCCATCACCTCGCCGTCTTTCATACTCCGAGAAGAGCCTTTAGAAATGTAAATGCCACGTTAAATTATAATTTATTCTTTACATTGGTCTTTCATATTCACTTTATCTTAATGTTCTATTGCTCATAGTATTTAAAACTGAAATTCTTCTCTGAAAAATGATTTTTCTAAGTATTTTGGCGTGTTCTTAACGAATTTATCGTACTAATATTCATTGATTCATATGGATATAATTTCCCCGGCTTCCGCCAGTTACGAATTTCACCATCGCTTTCGGAAGGATGGATGATCGACGAAAACTGTGGTATGTAGCTGCTGACATTTCAATGACAGGCTACGACATGTCCCCCTAAGCACTGAGATGAGGATGATGGAGGATGCACTCATTGATACATTGCCAGCCCAATGGCTGACCAGGTGGAAGACCAGCAAAGACCTCACAAACAGCTTAAACCGGGAAAGAGCCAAATCCTTTAAGAGTTTTTTGGGTGCTTTTCCAACTACCTTGCGCAGATTAGCGCAAGATGCAAAACATGGAAACACTCGAGCGCACATAGAAACAGACAATTGGAACACATCTGCGTTTGTGCGTTACCAAGATGGGGAACAATTGCTAAAAATATGGTTTTAATTCCATTTGATTCCATGCCTATCGATATTTATAATATCAAATATTTTTAAAGATGAATTATCGTGTTAAGTTTAAAAATAGTTGAGTAAGACTAGAAAGTAAAATCGTATAACGTGAAGAAGATATTTTGATACTTAGAAGAGACAAAATAGTAATTTTAATAACAGAAATATAGGGCCATTCATTATTTTATGAGAGATCATCTCATTTAAATATCCAGCGAGGTGTCTCGGAATCTACTATTACAAACTTCTATGCCATCACTAGAGTCGTCTGCCAACGCAGATCAAACAAAGGTCCGCATTTTCTTTCATCTGCGCTGTGCAAACAACGTCACGGTGACAGTTGGAAAGCACCAAAACGGGAACCATTTTTAAAAAACCAGCGCGATTGGTAAATTGGAAAGCACCCTTAGTTTGTCGCTTCGTTTTGTCGTCATAAATGTAGCGTAAGAAGAAATAATTTCTGTACCTATCAGACCGGAAGTACTTCTTTCTTATCCCTTAGGCTATTTCAGTTTTACGGATCGAGTGAGGCCTTATAATTGCAACCTCAATATGATCACCCATAAACTCTCTTTCTTGAACTAAACTCAGCCTATCTTGAACCCTCAGAATCTCCATAGTCCCAAATGCGGTCCTCTCATTAGCTGAACTACCCACTCTGTTCGCTCCTAGAATTTTTAATCAAGGGAACGACTTCCTTTTGCATTCTCTTTGTTTCAACTATCAAACCTATCTTTGCAAGGTTCCCAGTGCTCGTGGCGTGAACAATCACGTAGATATCTCAGTTCAAACAAGACCAGAAATAAATGTGGCAAAATAAAATTAATTAGCACCTCCTTTGCGCAGATATTCTCGCTACCGGTGTGCGCATCTGCAGAAATCATTCGGAAAAAGCACAAAGACGTAAGAAGAAAGAATTACAGGAAGTGCGAGGATGTAATGGCTCGAGGCCTCGTCTCAGAAATTTTGCTCATTTTGCTTAACCCCGTGGAAAGCGAGAATCCTCGCATCAATTACACTACGCACAAGGGTTAAGCGTAAATGAATGACGATGCCACTCGCCAGTGATCACACAACCTGAGGTAGAGCCGAGAGGAAACGCGGGATATTCTGTAAAAACTCCAGAACCTTATACGAAAGAACGTAAAAGAGTATGGACCAAAGAGAGTAAAAAGGAAAAAGGCGGATCGTTAGCAAAAGAAGCAAAAAATAAATAAAAACCTGATGGGCCATTACGTGGATTAGGCGGAAACTAGAATCAGGAAGGGCAAATGCTGAGTGTGAGCCGTAGGGTATGAATAAGGGCAAAGGCTCAAGTATATAAGAGGAAAGGAAAGAACGCGTTCTTTGGTTGGAAATTCTTCGCAAGAATGAATGAGGCATTTTGAAAAGGAAGTATGAATGATTTGGTAAACTTCATGCATGAAGTAGCTGCTGTTATTTTGGGAGGTGACTGGCTACTCAGGTCATTACCACCACTAATGACTGGATAGTTTGATAGTACTAGCCGGATCCGTAGGTTTTTTAAGTTATTTGGAGGGGCAATCATCTCCTAAAGGTCCCATTTGTGCTAGTTAGGATAAGTGGATATTGATATGAGAATAATGACTTGAGGAGAGTGCGAAACAATTCTGCATTAACATCAGTCGAGTCTTAACTCTGACTACTTGGAGGGAGGACGACTGTGGCGATGATGAACGAGCCGCAATTGTAGTAGAATTGTTTAGCGTGAAATTAAACTGCTATCCCAGCCATTAACTCAGCATATTCTGCATTTCAACGGTGATCGGTATGTATTTTTAGATGAACGTTTTCGATACGCAAAATTACGGGGTCTGCAGTTACTTGTATCAAAATTTAGCCGAGGTCCAACCTGAACCTTTAAAGCCGGGCTTACACATTTTTTCCACTACCCGAGTTCTCAAGTGAGATGTCTCAGTGAATATTTTACACATTGTAACCGCGGAAAACAAATACGGACAGGATTGAACCAATAAAAACATAGAGGGAATATCAAAAGGAAAAAGTTTAGGCATTGAAGAGAATTGGAAGTATTTGGTTTGAAGGGATGACTTAGTTACTTGGAGGAACATCGTGTTCGGAATATTTGCCAGACGAAGTTGTTTCAAAGCGAGTACAATAAAGGGAATGAAACGGCGTACCGTTTAATAAGTTTGACGGTGTAGAGGATTTTGAGCTTAAAAATTAATTGGTGGACGGGCAAAGGTATTTAAAGTGGATAAACAACACTGAAATTAGTCATTCGTTTATGTGCGATTAAAACTAATATAACAACTTTTACACTATTTTAATAGAACATAAAGCACGTTCCCATCACTTCATATGGTAATACATCAGTTGGTTTATTTTAAGAATGTTTAAACAACAAAACGTGTAACGATGCATTTGGCGGGTAACCTATGTTTTTCTTTAGAAGGGATTTCCAAGTATGTGCAATTTACGATATATTTTATGGAGGGTTTCATAACCGTAATGAAAAAAATTAATATTCAAAAGAAACTATAAAATATTAGTTTTAAAATTCAAAGTGCAACATGGGATACTAAAATAAAACTTTCTTAGCGAGACATTTTCATTTCAAAATCAGTAGAAATGTAGCAACTTTATGGGCAAGAAATACGTGGCCTTGAGACTGAAGGCACCCATTTAAATTTAAGACCAAAACCTTACTTTCCCATAAATTTATAACAATCGGCTTTCCTATCACGTTCTCAATACTCATAAGCACGCACACCAATGTGATTTCCTTTTTTTAAGATAGTCGGTTAACGGTTACAACCTGAATTATGATGCGAGACGCCGTCCCTGAGAAAGGAGATTAAGTTAATTAAATCGGAAATAGACAAGGGTAGAATTTTTTTGTGAGCCAAACTTCGAGACTGTGTGTCAAAATGTATAACGAGGCTTTAGACGGGGACGAGAGCTAATTGCGTGAGAGGCGCTCAAATTGAGTTGATAAAAAAGAGACTTCACGGAATAACACCCCATAAATAGGATGAAAATTGATTTTTTCAGCCGCGCATTTAAATGACTTTGTTCTGGGAAGAAAATTGCGTCTGCTGCTGAAACGAACGAAGGGAGGCCGACGTGCCGAGAATAATCATGAAGAGCTAAAGACGGCTAATTTTCAGACGGAGTCCTTGAAAGGGATTCCTTTGGGGAAAGATATTTCACCCTTAACAGAAGACAACATTAGGGAGTGGAGAGAAGAGAGTGAGATGGAGTCGAGTGAAGAGAGTCTGACAAGACATTACCTCGTGAGTGAAACTACTAGATTTGAAACAGATTAGATTTTGTTCCATATCGGAATCAGAAGGAATCCAAGACGCCGAGAATTAAGTGAGTCAATATGAATCTTTTACAGCAAGTTTTACCGTTAACTACAATCGTGGAATTCGGTTACATACACACAATCCTCGGGTCTTTTTTGAACCGATTTTTCGAATTGCTTGTAAACAACAACCGTCACCCGCACTGTCTCAAATTAAACTGGCTCGCTCCTCCCTCTTCTCTAGGATTACATTGTAGCCAAGGTCGCTGCAAGCAGCCGTTTTACCACGAATTCAGAGCAGAAACTAATTACGTCGGGTCAAATAAGACCCGCCTATAGCAGTTGAGCTCTTAACTCTTCTCATTTAGCCGGGTACAGGATGTCAATTTGTCAACCGACTTAATTGACCAACAAATACATGAGCAAACACAGCTAACTGTATATAATGAAGACAAGGACTCCCGCAGCCGTCAACGATTCTATTATTAAAGAGGTGAAAGAGAGCTGTTGAGGGATTTATGCAGGATTAGCCAGCGCCATGGATCCACTCTAGAGGCAAGAAAGCACATAATAGGAGCGTGTGGCGTAAGAATCAATCGGCTTTTCAAAAAAGAGTTTGGTCCATTCATATATAACGGCATTTCCAAGCAGTTGAATTTTCACACTATAAGTAATAGCTACACCGAGCGATTATTATCGTGTTCAAAACATCAACAAACAGTTCAACTAGCCATATAAGTCCATGAAAGGAAATTTTCATTCATATATCACCGGGGGTTCAGAAATTACATTTGACTTGCTGTAATCTTATTTTTACTAGATGCCCTATCCTTCTTTCGTAACAATAGCTCCTACGTCATCAATAAGAAAAATATCGCCTAGCCATCAACAGCCGTTAAGAAACGAGAATTGGTTTGATATAGCTCTGATTTTTCTCAATCAGATCCTGATTCTCTTCCTGCATTACGGATCTTATGTTCCCATACTCCCTTAAGTCTCCAAAATAACCTATAGGAGTGCTTCTGCCGTGTACTTCTCAAAAAGACTATTGCAGCCACTAATATATTTCCGGTTAGCATTGTTTACAGAACGTCGTCCCTTAAATGAACATCGAACTTGGGATATGCCTTATGGTCTTAAGTTCAATGATGGAATAATCACTATTTAAATCTCATCATGGGGAGTGACTGAACGCTCATCGGGCCAAGGACCGAGTAACCATTGGGATAAGCAATCCACCTTTCACCATATTTGGAGAAAGGAAAAGGTACATTACTAACTCGGGGTGAAAAATCGTTCCCAAAGGCGGAGGGACCATCACCAAAAAATGGCCAACTGCATTGGAATGCAGAAGGCAATGGATGCAAATGCATTCGAGGGAGTTAACGATATTCCTAAAAGCCTTACAACCATGAATAATGGAAGCTGTAAATCACAAGTTACTGATCATGGGAATCGGAAACCAAGATCCGGCAGGAGATGGATCAGGACCTCTCAGGTCGTCACTCAGCGAAAACTTGGTCAGACACACAAACTCCAATTGGCAATAGGTAAGTAAAACGTCCACACTCTAATAAGATCAGGTACAAAAACACGTTCTTTCCGCGCACGTTAAGCGATCACAATAAAAACTGAGCTCCACTAAATACACTCCTATAATACATGTCACTATTTCATATCCCAAAAACTTACATCTTTACACGGCTGGAGACCCAACACCCCCTGCCACACGCCCATGCGGCAAATCGCAAGGTATTATGTAGATGTTGATAAGATCAGGGAAATTAGATGAAGTAAAAATAAGAAATGATAAGAATGGACATTTTTATCCTTGGCTTGAATGAAATTAGATGGGCAGGCTATGGTGAATCCCTATCGGAAGAATTCTCAGACATCAATAATGGAAGAGACAGAACCGGCTTACTTGGAGTAGCTCTGACGTAACGAGGAGACAAGGGAACCAGAGTATTAAATACCATGTCAATTACCATATACTTAAGACCCAAGTATCTGCCCAACCATTAATATTTCCATAATAATTATGATTTAAACATAATTCTCGACTTCACACAGTACAGAGGAGAAGTGAAGTACATGTTACAACAATTGATTCACACCTTAAACTGTTTTAAAGATAGCACAAATATCATCATAATAATTTCAATACAACAGTTGGTGCTTGCCAAGACCAACGATTGACGGGGAAATTTGATAATGTACAACAAACGCAAGGGGATAAAGCTATATATAAATTTTGGGAGTAAAATGATATAATGATAACATATACACTTTTTAAAGTTCCTCATCGAAGATGATGTACCAGAAAGGCACCATATTCTGCCAAAAATGTCCAAATTGACGAAACTTTAATGAAACTTAAGTGTAAAAAACAAGTCAAATCATGCTCTGCATGCCTGGACTCATGAATGATAATGCTCTTGAAGCAACTAGGGCCAAATGCAATATTAGGCTATAGAAACACGTATGGTTAACCAAAGCAGGAGGTACTCAGATAAAATGAAAATGAAGCATTTACTAAAGATTTCAGGGATAGAACTGATAAACTCCGGCTAGGAGGATGGAAAGGGGAAAAAATATACATCCAGGATGCAGAGGAAGATATATTAAGAAGGCAAATTAAAACCAAGGAAACCATGAATGATGAAGGAAATAGTTTAATCGAGGAATGTGATTGAGTGAAGGCAAGAGAACTAATGAAGTACAGAATACTAAAAGTCGTCATAACAAGTGAAAGCAGGGGAGAGAGAAGTAGATGAGAGAGAAAATGAAGAACTTGAGAAAGGCTTGGCCAAATCAGACTTAGGTAAAGCGTACTCCACCATAAAGACCCTGCAATATAAATCAGAAACAAAATTCAATACCGTAACAGATAAATCTGAGAACATTTTTTTTTAAACATTGACATTTGTGCAAGGTGGAAGCATTACATCGAAACCTTAAACTAGGCAACTGAAATAGGGCACACTACGGGACACTAAGACCGAAAAATCTGTAGAAGAGACTTGCTAGATCCCCAAGCTACTATATAGGAGACATTTGTAATGAAAAACCTTGATGATGGAAGCATGGCGGGGACTGATGAAATCATGAAGTCCAGCAGCTACAACCAGATAAAAATAACGGCTGCAAAGAGAGATGACTGAATACCACGTCAGCAACAAGGCCTGGGCCATTGAGCAACAAAATAGTCTGCGAGTTTATCCATTGCAATAACACCCCCGTGATCTTACCAATCGATAACCTTCATCTGGGAACTAAAAATATTCCATGCCTCGAAAAATGAGCCCTTGTAATCTGAATCTAGAATTCTTGAAATGTCGCCATTAATATAAACATCCAGATATTTTCATGCAGCTTTTGAGGATCATCATATTTTTCAGTCATCGGAACGACAGGAAATACATAATTATACAGGAAATACATGCAAGACGTAACTGGTTTTTTTTCATGATCAGACTATTTTTACAAAAACCTAGAGCTCTTATTTTGGTGTATCAAGAATTTGTCCAGTTTTATCCGATAGGTCCGCATTTACACCAATCAACAGCATAGTAGGAATGAAACCAAAATGGATACATTAGATAAGAGACAGAAGATGACCCCATGATAAAAGAAGACGGGAGTAATGCAAAGGTTGAGGAATATGATAGCTGAAACGGAATAGCGGCAATCCACGGACTTAATCGTGTACTGATGAATTTTACTCACTTTCTTTTTAGTTTTATGTCATTTAAAGCTTAAAGAGGGATTTCCTCTTCAGCCGACTAAGGAAACAAACAGAGTGCTTCTATTAGTTGGACTTGGTTGACACAAGGCATGGGGAACGATCGTAATTTTCCAACTTTATTTATTGTCCATACCTTATTCATTTTATTCTCTTACATTCAGTATAAAATGCCTTAGGAGAAAGTCAACATAATACTAAAATACCTCTAGCAAGGATGTATGGAAAGGGACGTTATATCATCAGCCATGATTAAAATATTGAATGCATTAAATGCATTGTGAGAAGATATGGATAATGGGTACAGGTAAGTTAAGGCAGAATGATGACTTGCAATGTGTTTATGGTCACCTTAAATGTAGTGTGAGAGGAAAGAATACCAATATACACCGATTTCTTATAATGAAATGGCTAATTACTACATTTTTACACTTAACTTTTTATGCAAATATGGTTTTAATGCAGATTTTATATTTATCATTCGGTGATACAGATGTAATATAGTCATTAATTACATCCTCTTACACATCCTGAGAGTAATATTGAGAGAATTATTTTTAAGTAATCATTGCGTCGAGGGTATTTGCCATCATCTACGCTAAGTTTTCAAGCTTTAAGATTTTTAGGATAACTGGTCCCTACATTAAGAACATAAAGAATGCCGAAACATATATTGTAGCACCTCCTCATCAGCGAATATCATATTTAGGGCGAAAAATGTGAGCGTTCTGATCACCTGTCAAGAGCGGTCGAAGATATAAAATTGATTAGTTGATAATTAACAATGATGAAGTAAAATTGATACTGGGCCGAAATCTAGAAGCAGCTTGAAAAGATAAAATGCCCAACGGTGAACGTGAACGGTGGATCAGAAAGGAACACCAAGGCAGTGAAGAATCGGCGTAAAACTCAGAAACAGATTTATTGTCCCAGGAACTTCAGGGCCAAGACTACGCATTAGATCATGATTTTTTATAACCACCGAACGGTAACCTGACGATGAGAAGTTATGAGAAAAACAATAAATGTTGGCATTAAAACATAAGTCACAGAATTCCGTGTTACTATTTAGCCACACGAAATATACCACATTCGGCAACAGATATTCCAGCAAAATATGGCACTTACGTATTTTTTAAGTTCCATAATTTTGCATGACGAATTCGTCAATGATACAAAAATATACCAATGAAAGTGAACTAATTATAATATGCTTACAACTTATATGTGATTTAACAATCAATAGAATCTTAATCAGTAATTTAACGAGTCTTTATAATTTTTAAAAATATTTACACCAACAGAAATATTTATCATATTATAAGTGTGTTGTTCCACAAGCTGCTACATTTTGCAAGATGTGAATTCACAAGCTTCACGGTACGGTGACATGGTATATATATAAGCCTCCAATTACACGAGCTTACGTTGCTTTTTTGGTAATGATAGCCAGACAGACAACTGCTGAGCTCAAAGAAGATAGGACAACAAACCAGTGAGCAGGATCTGAAAACTTGGCACTCTATGTATCGGAAGCATAGAACAGCTGACCAGAACAGACTAGAAATCTTCGAAAGTTGCGTTGGAGGAGGATACTGAAGATAAAATGGACGGACAAAAGAAGAAATGATGAAGAGTACAAAAGATTATAAGAAAAATGGACCATGTGTTAAATATAGAAAAAAGAAGAACAAGATGGATTGGGGACACTCTGAGGCACAATGGGTTGGTAAAGAACATAGTTGAAGGCAAAATAGTAGTAAAAGTCCTCAGAGGAAGAACAAGGAATAAGTTCATGGACCAAATAAAGAGGAAAGTACATTGGAAAAGGTACCAGGAGGTAAGGGAACATAGCATTAGATAGGGAAGGGTGGAGGGCTGCAGTCAACCAATCTTAGGATAGAACAACAAATGAGCCGTACAGAGAAGATAGATGAGGGAAGAACGTGATGAATGGAAGAGCAACATGAGGAAGAGTGTAAAGGGGAAAGCGAAGAAAGAAGGCGTAAGGGAGCGAATGGAACAGAACGCAGGAAAATGTGATTCCGTACTTTCGCTCCCCAGAGAGAGGCGAGGTTTAACGATGGCATTGTTCCACCCAAACCCGCAGTCGGGCCCAGGGACTGGAGAGGGTGGTTTGAAAAAAAGGTGGAGGAGCTCAGGCAGATTGAGGGATGCAAAGGGTTGGGAATAATAGGAGAAGAGGGATCTGTGATTCGTCGAAGGGGAGACTGATTTCTTTCGGTTTCAAGGGGTGGTGAGAGGAGAAGTTAGAGCGACGCCTTTTCATCAAAGGAAAACGAAGACGAGCGGAAGGCGGCGGTATCTTTAAGAAAAGGTTTCAGGTAAAGGACATAGGCGGAAAGGAAGGGTGAAAATGTGAGGAGGCTTAAACGAAAGAATGGATCATTAGAAAGCGACGTCTGCCTAAACACCAATGCTCTCTTCCATGGCTAAGTATAGTCAAGGTTAACCTTTCATCCTGACAAGAGATTCGTCTTTGATGTGGTATGCGTAAGTATCTTCGTAATGAGTGGGTCAATTGAAATAAGACGTTGAATGTTCATGTAAGGAACAGAGGGAAGTTACGAAAACCACTGAAACCGCTGCAAAATGCCATCATACAGTCAAAACTTTATATCTAGTGCAGGGGAAACACATAGGAAATATTTGAAGCGCTACTTTAAAGAAACCATGATTTATCAAGCGTATACTAGGAAAATTCTTCGATGAAAGTGACATAGGCATGCTATTGCTCTCTGGCTAGGCCACAATAAAATATCATGTGCATTTTTTAACCTGTGCAAGACATAGAGCACAACTTATGAAAGGATTACTTTGGAAGCCACTAGAATCGCAGAGGTTACACGCTATGCTTCATTTATTTGAAAAATTCAAATTGGGCGAGTTGAAATAATACTTCATGGGCATTATTTTGTGCCCCAATCGTGTCTTTTGAACTAATAAAAATTACAAAATAAAGAACTATGTCTCAATGAACTGACAAAATTTCATCCTCCCATGCAATGTCTAAAATAAATACAAAGGAAAACACACACTCCGTCAACATAATAACTAAAACTTTTAATTCTTCTTATATATAACTAAAACTTTAAATATTCAATAAGTACAATGGTATTGTTAATCAGGAACAGTAAAAAAGTAGTGGTCTACATAATATTAAAAAAAGCTAAAATCTGTGGATAGTATTCCAACGGGAGAGAGCTCTTCCTGCGATAATTTGCCGCGAAACGAATATCAGATGTTTCGCAGATACGTGTGAGTAAACTGGAATCACCACTTTCATTTTCATACAAATAAAAACAAAAAAAAAACATTTTACAATGTGGACGAAAAGAGAATTCAAATTCTAAATGGAAGCTATTTAACAATCAAAAATTATATTTTTTTCATAAGTCTCTAATCTCTTGGCCCTAGGCAACCCTACCTGCATCCCCATGTTCTCAAATTTACCCATTTACCCTTCCCATTTCGACTGGATCTAAAAGCGGCATTTTTCTAACTTCCAGTTCACTTGGAGGAGCACATAAACCATGTCTTTTCTTAGGACAAAACCTTTTAAAGATTATTTCCATTAATATCTTCAAGGGATTATTAGATTTATTAGATGTTACTAGATTAGAGATTATTTCCGTTTGTATTCTACTGCAAATGCTTTACTCTCATCAATATTTATTACTCCCATCATAATTTTGAAATAAAATATCGCATTCCTTTGAGCAGTTTAACTATAAATTTTCATTTCGTTGTAGAACATCTAACGGCATCAAAATCTATCTATATTGATGTTAAATACTACCATGTAATAACTGTAGGTACACGCTAACCTACTACCATTACTACCTGTAAATTATAAGCTAATCCAAAATACAACCAACGCCTTCACAACTTTTGCTCTAGGCCGTGAACTCGGAAAAGTTAAAAGTAAAATTTATTCACGAGTCTGATTATGAACGGATTGATATCACTACACTGTTCTTAAGCGAACGAAAATATTTGAAACAGAGTATCTTTGGCGAGATAACCAACTAAGTATATTTAATGCAGTCCAATCACCTGATCTAGCAATTACTCCTTCCTTCGTCTATAAGCCAGCACTCTACACGGCTCAATGTTCTATCCGCTCATCCACTTTACGCACTACCGCTTTTCCGCATTTTGCAAGCCTTGAACCAAGGAGAAGGGAAGACTTAAAGAGCCAAAACTTAATTGAGGTAAATAATTCAAACCAAATCTCTCTCTCCCTCTCTCTGGAATCGGATTCGAAATCAAAAAAGAAGGAAAAAGGTTAACGGGAGTTGGAGAGATAGAGGAAAAAAGTGTACTCAGACATCTCACAAAGGGAACGAGAGTTGAAACGGTGAGAGGGGTAAAGGAAGAGGAAGAACGGAGAGAAGAGAGGTAGTTAGGAAGGATAGGAAACGATAATGAAGGTTGGGAATCAAAGACGAAATTTCCAGAAGCTTCTGCGTGCGTTTCCATTCCGCAGAGGTTGACGTCAAGAAGAGGACGATTTAAGACGGAAAATTTAGTCGGGGGATGCTAAAAGGCCGTGGGTGCTTATCAAAGTGTTCATTTTAGCGTTTTGACCATAGATTGAAGGGGAGAATTAGTTAAAAAACACTGTACGATAGCATGGGTCATTTGAAACCTCTGAAATGCTCAATTAGCCATATCGAATTGATGAGTTCTACAATTTACGCGTTAGAAACGTATTAAACCGGAATTGTATCGGTACCATAATGGTTTATCTAGAAAAGCAATAAAAACATTGCAAATAAATAGAAACACAAAAAAAAGCTTTTCTGCAAAAGTTTAAATAACCGTCACATGCGACAGCCATATTAGGTGGATAACTTTTCGAAAAAAAAAACAGGCACCACTTTCATTTGAAAAGGTGTTCTCTTCTCTCATCTTTAATATCTAACATGTACCTTATGAAGCTCGATACGTAAGACTCAAGATGAGCCATGTGTCCTTTGAGTTGATAACCTTCCTCGTTTCTTGGGCAATCAAAAATTTTTATCATATAAAAGAGAAAAAGTACTATAGAAAGACAGCTAAGATAAGTAGCTCAACAAAATTGATTATACAATCGCAAGCAACAAGAGAAGACGATGGCACGTCTGTTTACCGGTGGCTGTCACAGAAGCGAACCGACTCATTTGCTTTAAGGGAGAGCAAGTTATCTCTTCATGCACGATATGCACCAAAGTCACTTCTTTTCCGTATGAGGCTTGGTTTTTACCATTAATTGCGAAGTAGTGATAATAAGTAGCACTTAAAAAGTACGTAAAAGCATTATAAATACCTCAGATTAAATGTGCTCATTCAAAATATTTTCAGTGACCCATACGCATCTGTAATAATAGACCTTTACTTTTAAAATATTAGGCAGCTTTCATATCCAAGGGTTTGCGTTATTGATCAAGCTTGTTCATCTTAGCACTTCATATGTCATTTTGAAAAAGAAATACTAACGATGTAATCAGTGGTAAGATTCTAAAAGTTAAAGTACCAATAAGAAACTTGAGATTGAATTGTTTAAAGCTGCATTGGAAATAGCTCCGGGTCACATTAAGTTTTATAGCAACTCCACCTACGATTAAACATCGAATCTGTATACTTAAAAATGTGAACAAACAAATAAGACGGCGAAAATAAGCGAGGTGATCCTAGATTTTTATTTTGGCGAAAACGTTTGGCAAGATGCGCAATTTTCTCAGGAGGATTTCTTAACTTCTTCCAATTTAAATCACGTTTAGTTGAGTAAATAAATGGTACGTTTGTTTTTAGACTCAATTACAGAGGATTTATAAATGATTTACAACCCTATTTTTAGTATCTATGCATGGAAGAAACAAATATAGGGAAAATTGGCGTTCTATTTTTTTAAATTTATACTCGCTCAGTAGCGAGCGGACCTCCTTAAAAGCTCGTTTGAAGCCGGAGACAGTCCCTTTGTCGGCACGAAGAATCGAAGATCGAAGCAAGTCAAACGCCCGAATACCTTGACTTCTCGTCCCAGACAGACGGTCTCTTCATCCGCCGAACCTCTTCCTTCACAATCCCCGTCAATAGCCTCGTTATGATCCCTGCTTTTTCTTCCTCCTTCCCGGATTCCAGTTAACGATTCTCTACACCCCATTATGAAGGGCAAATTTGGAGGAAAGGGCTCGCTCTCTATCAGACAATCCCTTGTTCTGCTCTTCTCCTCCTAATAAGGGCTCATTACCTTTCGGTCTCCCTGTCGAGAATCCTGGGATTCTCGAAAGACAGAGAGGGAAAAATAAAACTCGATGGAGAAAGAAAGACAAAAAAATTTTCAAGAGTACGATTAAATGAGTATATAAGAGCTTTTTATGACCGCATTACCAGGAAAATTAAACTACACAATTTGAAGTGTTTATTAATGGTTTCAACTCAAAACCGCTGCAGTATAACACTGAGTAAACAGTGATACGTGTGAAATGAGTTATGCAGATTGCAGCACTGCTGCCAATTCTGAGGGCACTGGTTCGAATCTTTTCCCGAGCAGAGGTTTTTCATTGGGATCTCAATTACTTCTTTGGTACCCAGTGGAGAGATTTTAAGGGCATTCCTCCACGGGTTGAATGGGATGTTACACTGTGGTCCCATACGCGCCTATTGTTAAAGAGTAGACCGATGGTGACGCAAACTGCCCACCCGTGCGGTGGCTTGAGCGAGAATCGTGAGTCACTGAGTGCAAATTGTAATAACTTAACAAGTAAAGCAAAAAATAATTCTTGGACTATACTTCTATCATCAATTTATATAAATTTTGAGATATAACTAATCGTGAAAGTAGTTTTTAAAAAGGTTTAGTTTCATCATATCATATTTATTTTAAGAATAAGAAGTGTTTTATGTATATTTCAAAACTTTGGAAAATATATTTTTTTGTTCACTAGTTTCAATAAATAATACTTATGTTCCGCATAAAAAAGCGATTTGACAAAATTAATACTTTACACCCTCAGGTGTCTCTTCGTGGAAGTATTTTATATTTGATAATAGTCACGTAAGTGATTTTATCCCCGAAATTCTACAAGTCCTACCAAAAGGTTTACATATGAATACATTGAAGCAAATGAAAATTATCAGAGAGTCAAGCAACCTTTGCTTCGAGGTACTTTTTCCGCATCCGTCCCCTCTCCTTTCCAAAAAAAGATCCCTTCTCACAAGCCATTAACCATGTTCGCCTGCCTTTCCACCCAAAAATTAGTTTGTTCTTCAAACCCCCCGCTTATTAGCGGTGGTTACTATCGTAGCAATGAATAAATAATATGTAAACAATTGCACCTGAAGATGCAGCAAGCTACGAAACGCGTAGTACGTTAATACATATTTGTGGAATAGTACAAGAATTGTTTTAACATGGCGTCAACAAAATTTGATTGAGAAACATTTTTATTCTTATTTTAAGTTGGACTACATAATTAATCCACGCGACCATGTGAGCACTATGCTATTACGCACTGCAGTGCTAAGTTTGGGGAGGAACGCTAGGCTTCGTGAAATTAAACGTCGTTTTACTTGAGATAGTGACCAAGTATAAGGCCGAAAAAGCTATGGGATGGGCTCCAAGTATTGATTGCATCCTAGCTCAATGGCTCTACGCGGTGCAAGAAGTGTCAGGGAAGGTCGCGAAATCACACGGGAACTAGGGACGGTCATTTCGAACAATGGCAGGACACGTTACGGCCAAGGATCCGTTAATAACGCGAGGCGAATGTAAGAGTGGACCTTGAAATTTCTGGCGGCCACCCAGACGGCCCATTCCTCCCATCGCTCATCGACCGGTGTGTGGCGAGAGAGTCAACAAGAGAGAAAAACGTTCATAGACAAGGTCGTGAGAGAAAATCGTCCATAAATTGGTCTCACAATGCTTTTACGCGGAATATGGTTAAAAGTGCGCATCAGCATGATTTCACGAGTCTTAAGATATGTGATATGAGTGGAAAAGAAACGGTAGGTAGCGGTAATCTACCCTAATTCTAGAAGCACTTGCGCTGACAGCTGAAAGCTTTTCTGACTGATCATCCACACTTTTATCTCCCTTCCCTGTTTTATAGAATTTTGAAAGTTTTGTAACCCACGTACCCAATTTGTCATCTTCACAGAGCCAGAAACGTTTACAATAGCTGTATTCGGAATTTACAAAGAATAACCCAGATATCGGTAAAAGAACTTATCTCTAGTCTCTGTTTTATAGGATTAGTCCGTAGCCTACCGATCCAATATTATACCGCACATTGGTTAGCTCAGAGCTTGGAGAAATTCTCCAAAAAAGAAAAGGATACCCATCAACTGAGGACTATAAATATTAGAAAGCGTAAAAAAGACGATCAAATAAGTATATGACCATGTTTACATGGGAAAAGGTGTTACATCAGCATTCTCTAGTAAGAGTCAAATGTAAATTTTAGATTTCAATCTGAGAGTACTTGTCACCTCTCTTAGTATTCAAGGGTATCATAGTCTTTAGTGGATCACCAATGAATTAGTATAAATTCACCAACCTAATCTTACACCCACCTCAAAGAGAAGGAAACTGTGGTAAATTGAATACTGACCTTTCATTCTAAGGTTGTTGGTCAGAGGTCAGAGTTTACTGGAGCCAGACATTTCAAGTACAGTGTTTATTAAAACTCGAATTACACAAAGTTGCGTATCTATGGGACTCCTTCCATCACTGATATTCTTCCTTCGCGGCTGGCCTTCAATCCACGGCCAATACCGGCATCGAGTTTCTCTCCTGATTCTCTTGAAGCCACCCTTAGGTGTGCCATATTTAAACTTGGGGATTTCTGTACACCAGAAAAATATAGTGGAAGCCACCTCAAAGATGGATGGAATGAGGTGATTTTACACCTCCTATTGCTCGTCCCATTTTGAAAATGAATCCCACACAGAGAAGCAGTGATGGGAATAATGCAGGGCCAAAACAGTAACTAATTTAGTGCTACTGACAAAAATGTTAACAATTAATAAGTATATGGCTAAAATACTTCTCTCACCAATTCTATAATTATCTCCACTCTTGCATGGAAGAATTGACATTTTAAACGACTCGGTCTTGAAATCTTTCTCTGACTGAGCCAAGCATAAAAGCACGAAGACTTTTGTGTGTTCTTTGCATCTCCGGAGAAGTATACGGCTTCGACCTTACTCAGGTGTTTAAGTCTTATGTTAAATCTACGCTGTATGAGCATTCTCCATCACAATTATTTTAATCGACTCGGCACAGCTAAAAGTTTTACTGTATTTTATTTCTCCTGATAGCTCCTATATTGTATAAAAATCTAATTTTCTTTGCTAATTAAGTCGACAGCTCAAGATATAAAGGGCCGTATATGTAATATTTTTGGGCTCATCGAAACTCAAGCGGGTATAATGATCATCTCTTCTCACTTGAAACCCTTCTTCAACGGATGGGGCACAGCCAAGTGTATGCGATGGGGCAAAAAGCGGAAGGGTCTCGGATGCGGAAAGATTGGTGGTTTAATCGGATATAGGACGGAATGGCAATCATGGTGCGAAAGATAAACGGCATGGCATATATGATAAACATCGTAAAGATAGAGGAGAATTTTGTTGATAACAGTTAATTTTATCATCATCAATCAGTCAATTTCTTAACATGGTTCTTTGCTGTTGAAGAATTTCAGAAAGCGGTGTGAAAAAAGAATTAGAATTGCTTTTAGCTATTCATACCCAATAAAAATCACTAGCCAAGTGACAAATTGTGTCAAGAATCAAATCACAGAGAAGAAAATTAATCATTTGTTTTTTTCAGCCGATGTGTTGCCCTTGTTGTATTGATACACAATTTTTATCTTGAATCTCTTCCTCTTCATGTATAGAACCTCACGTAAGTTTGCGTAACTTTCCAATATGAATCGTAGTATGAATATCCTTAGTTCAGTGATTAACTACTATCCCTACGATCAAACAGCATATCACAAGATGACACAAATTTTGAGGTGAAAACGGTAGCAGAGTCATTATCGGTTCCTTAAAATTTGAGTTAAGAGCATTACTCAGGCCTGCCACAAAATTACTTCTGTTCGGATTACGTTACTTCTTTTATGCCTAGGAACACTGCCATTATAGTTGTATCATTTTATGCACAGTGCATCTCAAAGAAACCTTTTTTTTGCAACCTAAATGGAATTTAAGAATGGAAACACGCTTCTGACAAATTGCATGGGTTCAACTTATCGGGAAAATACTGGTGGATCACGGTTCGAGTCCCAAAATAGCTTTAAAGTGGGAACGTCCTTCATAATATACGATTTTATTTTTCTCTTTCTATGTTTTACATTTTAAGACTTCTTTTAGTTTCTTGTTATTCTTGTTAGTGAATTAATTACTTGACTTCATTGTAGTAGAAGCCATATCCTAAATATTGGGAATGTGATGCCTGTTCTATTGCATATTTTCAACAACAATTTGGATTCTAACAGGGACTCTCTTCAAACGTCAATTGCTTCCATACTTGGTACATTTTGGTTCTAGCTCGGACGCTTAAGTTTATTGAACGTCGTAGGAAATTTGTCTCCGCTCTATTGTATAACCCAGTCCTCGGAGAATAACAGAGTTCTTCAGTATTCCTAGGGTTCCAATTATATGTTCAGAGTGGTCTTGCGCAGAGATATGTTCATGTTATTCTGGAAATATTCCACAATGTTCGATCTTCATCGTATGATTTCACAATTCTCTCAACCAGCCCATGAATCACAGAATGGAGAACATTGAAATGTATGGAGGAGGGTAAAAAGCAGGGAGGGCAGGGTCCGGAAAGACTGGCGGTGTAATCAGGTGTGGGAGGATACGGCTGTTGAAGCGGAGAGATTTCTGAGGAACATACAGGGGTTTAATGTGAGGGACCCAAAGAGTGTGGAGAGAGAGAGAGAGAGAGAGTTTAAGGTGGAAGAGGGGATAGGAAGAAGATTATGGAAAGGCTGGAGTGGGAAAAGGATTAAACGGGTCGGGACGACCGAAGATTGGGACGAAAGTCTCTAGTTGCGGGCTTGACTAGGGTAGGGAAGGGTAGTTTTAGGGTTCAGGATGGGGGAGAGGTTGGAAAGTACCCTTTTGCCACCCCATTAAGAGTTGGGGACGCGGGGCTGACGACTCCGTTTTCGTTCATTATTCAGAGAGCGCTGCCGGCGTCGAAGTGCAAAAAACGTGATTGCCGAGTTGAGATGTGAAAAATTAAACTGGGCAGATTATTATCGATTACGTCCAAAGGAAGTACGTTTAAAATGAAGGAAATTTGGGGCCAGAGGTGATGTCACGCTCAAGGATACTGGGAGGATACGAAGCAGAGAACACTTTATTTCACCACCACAGAGTCAGCTTAAATCTCTTTCTTAGTCAAGTAACAGTAATGAGCGGTTCAATTGGTTTTGCCCGATAACACAGGCCGACGTTTAAAGAAAATGACATCCGTATTAAAACGCGTGAATAACATCTTTTAATCCTGTATTTCTTAATGTCGAATTTCATCTAATTTGGTTAGTTCATGTACAACGTTTCAGCACTTTACTAGGAGGCGTCTTCAGAAAATGAAGAACACTTAAGTATCACTTTTTCAACTGGGCTGCGATAAAACTCACGATTAAAAATTGAGGCGTCTTCATTGTGAAATGAAACGTTATGCATGAAGTAACTAAGTAAAATAAGTAAACATTAAGAAACAAACTGAAATGATTAATTCAGAATGCAAATTAATAGCTTTTTCAGAAGCTTGGAAGACATGCAGACCGTGAAAGCGAAATTATTCGGGTACTTAATCCTTCCCTTTTTGCAATATATCGGATATATAGTGCTAACTGGAAAATTCAGAAGACTATTAATACTTGTATTAGTTTTCAGCGTTTTCTCTTGTTACATTTCTGAGAAACTACATAAGGAAACAATGGACTACCATTGAGCAATAAAAGTCAAAATTTACAATAACTCACCCGTATCACGCCTGCACATCATTTATTTAAAAAGTTTGATCAAATTTGCGTAACTTCTGAGAAATTAGGTATTTGAATCGCCAATACATATAGTTTATATGTTACGCCTATCGTTAACAGACCGATGGAGCCTGGTAAAAAGTTCAACAGAATCCCACGCCAGATATCCATCAACGCCATATAAAAGGCTATTTCAAAGACATAAATCACCAATTTAATGTTATCTCATAAGCTTAGAGATCAATAAAATTTTAGGATGTAATTCGACCGTAGGATTAATTCTGTCTATAATGTATGCTGTACCTACCCACTTCTTCAAAGATTATACACTGTAGTTGATTATTATCCTTTACAAGATTATGCGCCTACTTAAAAATATGTTCAATTTAGGGAATTTTATAAGCCCAGCTTGCAATCATTCACATTCTTGCCTCAATTTTTAATCGTGAGTTTTATCGCAGCCCAGTTGAAAAAGTTATACTTTATTGTTCTTCATTGGCAGCTTTTTATTCAACGCTACATGAGTCACCATCGATCTTTAATATTGTAGTTTTTATCACTTACAACTTAAATTTTACCGATTTCCGCATAAAAGCTTATGGTCCTCAACCAATGGTCAATGCATTAGGTGAATTCATCGATCCCTACACTTTCACAGATGCACGATTTGGCATCGGTAAGTTTACAACCATAAACAATAACTTTGTGATATCTGCTGAATGGTGCAATAAGAACTAAAATATAATGTCCTCTGGAGTTCACGTCTCAAATGTAGTATTGAACTGACTAGGAGTTGGAGTGAAAAAATAATCTCATCATAACTCTACCTGGGAGAGTCTATGCCTTTTTTCGTTTTCACTAGGGTTACTGGTATACATCACAGTGCAGTCACATAACTCTACCCTATTTTGGCGCGTCTAAATGATTCTCTCATATCCCCTTGCTCGAGATACCATTCACATCCCATCCAGCAACCATTTGCTCCCGACAGAACTTCACGTCGTTTTCCCAAGGGGGCTCTGTCCTCTCTCTCCGAGACGTCATCTTCTCCTGATTTCACTAGAGAAAGAATAGAAGAGTAGACGCCATTTCGGAGGCAATGCTTTCAAAAAGCAATAAGTAAATGAGAACCATCTCAAGACAGTCATTTCAGCCACTATGCAAAGCAAGCGGGGAGGGTCTTCACAATGCAGTAGGTGACTCCACAGACTATAATTGTCTAAAATGGTTACCCTCTACGAAGTGACACGAATTAAACGTACCAGAGGAAAATACACCTGGAACTAAATTATTAACCATTTAGGTGAAAGCTTACGCCTGATAATTACGATCTTTAAATAAACATGTAAATAATATAATACATTTGATGTCGTTATAGTACAGGTAGAAATTGCAAGACTTCTCTCAGTAGTTATAAATATTCCATTGTCGTGTAAAGAGTTATCCAAACCATTCCTCTCTTTCACTACCTACTTTCCTTAACAAAATGTCTTCCAAAAAGATATTTAGTTACGCCTCACACAATTAAGGAATTTTTTTTCAGGAAATTTTGTCTTAATAGAGAATATTTCATTTCTATTCCTGAAAACAGTAATGGAAAGACCTATATCCTACAAAAGTCATGTCATCGGAGATATTGCTTCTGGTAACCTTGACTGATTAACTGTATAGACGTCGTTAACGTAAACATCTTAAAGTGCATCCAAAACTGAATTATTCGGAAATATAAATAAAATACAAAAATATATTCAATGAATAGATAAATCATCAGCGGAACCCTCAGTACCTTTAAAAAAGTATATGCATTTTTTAATGCATGGCACCAAATTTAGGACATAGAATTAAATCTAGTGATAAAGTAACTATACAAAATGTTTTGCATTCTAAACATTTGAATAAGGTGACTTTAGGTATGGGAAAGCAAATTTTGATTAGACGTAGGCAATCCGAGTTTTGCGATAGGTATGAGAAAGAAATGACTTGGCATTAATCTTGACAAAACAATTATTTTTTAGGAAGACTTGAATATCTCTCGTAAGTTATTCATAGTAGTTTTACACAAAATTGCAGCACCTATTAAACATACACACATAAATTTTTCAAAATAGAATGAAACGACCTAATAGTTATTTCAACATCATGAAGTTATCAATTCAATCCAATACAGTTTTCGGATGCTTACCATTCAACTCTGTCTCAAGGTTTTCTTCATTTGTCCCCTGTGTCCCATTTTGATTCATATCCCGAAAAAGTTGCGAATCAATTTTTAATCGCTGGAAATTTTCAGGTACGCTTCGAGGCGCCGTTCTAAGACAGGCTCAAGCCCCAAAAGGTTGGCGGTTTTTACAAGGTGCATCAACACCCATTTGAAATTTCAGACAACCTCCAAAAGATGACGAATGTCTGCAGGAAACATAAAAATAACGATAACACTGCTACTCTAATCCCTCTCCCCGTGAAATTATTTCGAAAACATTTTATAACTATGTTCCTACTTTGAAGACAATAATATAAAAATGGATCATTCACAAAAAATAATTGATGGCACAACACATCCCATTATGGGAAAAATGCATAATATGTTTTAAATAAAATAAATGTTTAAATAAAACCATATTCAGTAAATTAATAGTAAAAAATGCCATCAAGCCAAGAAAAAGCCATCAAGACACAATGTTTACACAATGACCCTAAACTTCCATGAAAGGCACTCTGGGGTCCAGCGGACCCCAGACCATTTTTACCATCTTATAGTATTTTATCTAGCTAGTAAATGACTGTGCCAAACGCAAAGATCTTCTCTTTAAATGTTAAAAGAAATTTACATTGAGGTGAGCTACCAATAATTCACCTTTTGCAAAAGTTACAGCAAAGAAAAACTTGCTTGGGTCCGCTGGACCCCAGTGTGCCCTTCTAGGGTTAATCTGAAAAACCCAGGCATTGGTCACTCGGCATTCCACGAGACACTTTCCTTTCTGTTTTTCTTTGTGCTGTGTTTCTCTCTTATTCATTTTATCATATATGAGGTCTATCTATCAAGACCCTACCTTCCTGATAGTGCTCCATATAGTTCTCTCCTAGTCTTCTTTACGCTTCATTGTCTCTGCTCATATCCGTCCGGTAAATCATCACCATCCACCACATGCATCAGGATTCGTCTATAATAATAATTATTTGGATAAAAAGTATCCTCTTTCACACATTATCCGGAAGGTAACCTCAGGAGTGTGTGGCATGGGGTATTACAGCAGTTCAAATTTATTACATGTAATTCCTTGTAAGAGCAAACAAAAAACGAGGAAATATTTCAAAGAAGTCCAGATGATAAAAATCCTCAATATGAAAATACGCATTCCGCAGTTCACTTGGTCTCCACGAGAAAAAGAGTTATTTTCTTATTTCACTGATGCGAATTAGGGCAATTTCATTTGATTTTTTTACTACGCCTAGAAAATCTCTATTATCAGACGTACGAAAATGTATTTCAGGGACCTATTTGGGTTAATGGAAAAATGCACCGGACAGCGGATCGGGGGTCCTAATGCGTTTCTTCCAAAGAGATAAGTACGCTCGAGCATTAGGAGAATTTTAAGCTAAAATTCCGAGAAAGAGTGGGAAAAAGAAGTAAACCGAAATATTCCCACGAAACACAGAAAAGACAATGCACTTAAATGGCAAAGGTTTCGTAAAAATCTCAAAGTGGAAAAAGAATTCCACTACGCTACTATCATGCTAATTTGCCGAGTGCCTAAGAATTTAGAAGCTTAACCAAAACAAGTTTTAAGTATTAAGGCCCAATAAAAGTGAATAATTTACTCAAATTTTTAGGTTTATGAAGATGATTATCGGAAATTCAAAGAAGGAATACTTAACCGCAGACATTCAGTCGTATTTTTCAAAAAGACGGAGACCTCACACCGATTTTATAAATTAATATTTTACAAATATATTGTTAAAAATAATATTTTTAAAACTATAACAGATTTTCCACGTTGTAAAATAAGATTACCCAAACCCGTTTAGCGTATATTGCTCGAAATTCAGCCTAGAGTCGCAAGATATTATAGATGATATTAAAGTACAGACGAAGGAAATTACTATGCCATTAATCTACGGAGTCTAAGATATTATCCATTCAATGCAGACGGAGGAAAGATAGATGGATAAGGACATTTTGAGTGTATATACTATTGAGAGGCATAATGTTGGCTGATCTGAAAGTGAGTTTATGCGAGGAAGAAAAGTAACCCTTATAAGGCAGTAGGTGAGGAACAGTAGCCTTAGGGTGCCGATATAGGCAGATGTGATCAGCACCAGTGCAAGGTATGGTATTTGGACACAAAGCAAGCATATTTCTGCGGTTTAGGCGGCTTAGACATTCGGCTTCTATACCGTGTAACTCGATTACCTCACGGAATATAACCGACCCTCACATATATCACACCTCAGGTTTTGGAACGGTGGCGAACCTATGTGATAACTCTGTTATCCTCAGCTGAATAAACTGTTTAAAGAAAGGAAAATGATGTTACTGTCGTTTCTCTAACTCGTAGCAGTCATTAATGAGTAAAATGAGAAACAATGTTACTTAATTATAAAAGTTCTAAGTGTCAAAGCCTCTTAATTATAAAACACCAACGCTTCTTCGGCTTTTCAAGAGACATTTTCAGGCATTTTCAAATGGAAGACGAGCAATTGCGAGATAAGAATCAAAACGGAATACGGAAGTTAAATTGTTTCTTGCGCATCGTTATGGTTCATCAATGTTTATTTTATATTATAGCTCAATACTTGGTTATAAAAATATGACAAAGCAAATCATTTCAGCATGAATTATGAAGCCTTTCAGTATTCCGGACTTTATATCGGATTTTTTCATACCCAAGGTCATACGTCAACGGGTTTATGTAATATAGCTTTCTCCACTGAAAGTATTAAGCACAGAATTATAAAATAAAATTAAAAAACCAAAACTGAATAATAAATTGAATTATAAAACAAAAGAGGTTGATGGGAGCAGTTTATCCATAAATCGTGATAGAAAATCAGATGATCGGTAACTTATTGACCACGGTTCTGAATTACACGAAAATAGAAACTTTTTTTTCTGTAACTGATATTTTTCTAAAAAACTAATTCTTAGAATTAGTCAATTACTTATAGAGTCATGTTTTTGTAACAAATAGTAAA
The DNA here is from genome assembly GCA_963169105.1 of Ceriagrion tenellum. Classification (NCBI taxonomy): domain Eukaryota; kingdom Metazoa; phylum Arthropoda; class Insecta; order Odonata; family Coenagrionidae; genus Ceriagrion; species Ceriagrion tenellum. The sequence continues at coordinate 36,361,520 of OY720642.1, read as the reverse complement.
AAGATAGACTTGTGACTTCTCTTGTCTTGAGTAATGAGAGACGATTAATTCTTAAGCAAAATGGAGATTTAAAACGAATTATTGTACTAAATGTGATTCATTAAAATTCAAAAACTCTGTGATTACATTAGGGTTGCTATGAGTTTGTAGCACAAACGCATTGCTTTTTTATCCTGTAAACAATTTTTGAAGTGGAAAAGACGTAAGTATAGTGTTAGCAGATAAATGTTCAGCAGGTAAGCTTGCATATCAAGATTTGGCTACACTCGCCGCTTCAAAAGAGAGGCCGTTTCCATTTGCAAAGCCGCCTTCACTCTTAAAGGAAAAAGCTTCGCAAAATATTAGGCATTTCAGCACTCATTTTTTCCATGGAGTTGCCAAGTGAACATTTTACACTAAAGAAACCACAGGAATGCCTTTAAGGTCTCAAATTAACACGCGTACAAAGCGATGCCCATTATGATCGCCAAAAGACGGTGGTCAGAGAATGTGTGGTCGCAGTTCGCTCATCCCAATAGCGTGTCGGACGCGTTTACGGAGCAGATGATCGATGGTAGCTGTGTCGGGGGCCTCTTTGTCCGGCGGTCCAGGGCCCGGAAGGGACGATGGAGAGGCTAGGAACGCACGGAGGGATACGGTACTCCACGGGCGGGTTGGTACCCTGGTGCGAAAGAGAAAGGGTTTTGCTCCGATTAAGGATCTTCGTGGGTCGCTACATGAAGACAATGCGCCGATAAATAAATTCTGCGTTAGAAAAGGAGTACCAGCTGAGCGACCAAATTATATTACTTTAGGGAAAAAACTGCATCCTTGCAAGCATAATATCAAGTACTATTCTCTCAGAAGGATGGATCATCCCAGACTGTGGCTCTCGTGTAGAAGAAATATATACAAGAGCTTGAAAGCAATAAAAAGAATGATGTTAAGTGAGTAATGCCGCTTAAATTATTGTTTCCTTTCTCTTAACTTAAGGAAGCACACTATCCTTGATGATTCTTATGGTATTATAAAAAGCGTTGTTCAGCATGACGGAGGGGATACGGAATATGCATGCAAGAAACTATCGAAAGGTACAAAGAAATTGGAAAATCTGGTTCGTTGGACTAATTATGCACTTTTCCCTCCGTATGGATTAAATAATACTATGCTTCTTGATTTGAAATTACAAATATTATATTTATGAATGTCATAGGAGCTCAAATTGACAACTTAGTTGCACAATAGCATGCACATAGTGGTTTACAGAGCTTCAGAGTAAACTAAACCAGGAAACAAGCAGTCTTGGAGAAAACGCTCACTAACCCCCCAGGATTCTTCATTAGTCACAAGGTAAGGGGCAATTCTTTTTTAATAGTTTTCTAACTAGTAATTCTTCGTTCTCCAACCTGTCCTTAATTAATGGTACACATTTAATGAAATAGTACACATTTACACACGCGTGATTCAGGTGACAACGACTTCCCAACATTGTAACACATTCGTTATTTCCTCCAAGATTACTTGCGCATTTAATTAAAAATCATACCTTAGCTACTAAGGCTCAATTAGAGGATATATTTAGCAATAAAAATGTACAATTCGGAAAACTCTGTCGCAATTAGTCAAAAAAACTGTTAAACTTTACCCTGTTGTGTTGGCTTGCTAATCAAACATCACCATAGCTCGATAAATTACCTTGAAATTCACATTTCAACGGTCAAAAGAGAGAGATCTCAGCCTACTTATACCTTTCAAAAAGATTCATATGTTATATCAACCAATTTGTAGCCACTACTATAAGAAATGATACAAAATTCTTCCTTTGAGATCCGGTTTGGCATATTGTGTTGAGCATGCGAATTTTTTTGCGAATTTGCGAATTGAGAACGCGAATTTTGAACGCTAAGTTTCATGGCGCTTTAGCGACCATTCGAAAATAAGCATAAGGTAAAATTGTGTTCCTCGTTTTAAAAAAAAGAGCATATTTTCTCCTAAATATCCAAATTATCAATTATGACATTGAAAAAACTATACCATGTGGCCACAGGAATATCTATTGTTTTTAAATACATTAATTTAAAAAATTTACATGTCGGATTTATTGGTTTTTCGGTAATAGCTTATAACTTATGGCTTGCGAGAGATTCCCGAACCTAATTTACATGTTATATATAAATATATACCATTCATGAATCCCAGTCGAGTAGGTGAATATATGACGGCAAATGTTCTATATTTAGCATCCCCTAATAGTTAGTTTCAACAGTGAATCCTTTCACCACTACGACGCTTGGTAAGGAAGGACTCGGGCTTGACAATGCCGTCAAAACTAGGCTGTTTTCGTAAATGGAAAATTTTGGGACCATTCAAAATAGGGGTCCTTTTTACAGCCAAAAGGTTAGCTAGGATGGCCCATTTAACGTGACCAGATGCGGCTAAATGACGTTACATCTTAACCCCCAAAATATAAAGTCGCATCTTCCACCACTTCCATCTGCGAAATTTCTGCAGTTAGTTTTTCACTCGCTGACATGTATTTTACACAACGGAAAATTATATCTTTTCAATATTGTCATCCATTTAATTGCAAGATTAAAAAAAATATTTTCTGGGGCAAACATCACACTGTATGCCGCAAATCGGCTATGGTCTAGGCGTTCTTGTGTAACCTAGACTAGAGTCGTATCACTAGAACACCATGATTCTTGGTCACATAATTACTACTCGCTTAGCATTCCCAGAAGTCACACAAGAATGTGAGGTTACGACCAAGTTCCCCAACGAATTACATTCCGAGACGGAACAGATAAATATGGTCCACTCAGGATTTTATTGCGCCGTCTTGGCGACTGCATGGGGAATTTCAGGGCAGTACAGATTCCCTTTGTTCGACGAAGTTCATGTGGACGTAAATGTTTCTGTAACTAATCCAGCATCTAGAGTTCACGGCTGCCGCTAAATTAGTTTTCTCCGAAGGAAGACTCAGTGCCTCTTGAGTATCTGAAGCTCATTCTACCTCTTGATTTCGTGCCTAGGAGGTCACTCAGGACTAGCCACAAATTACTCGTGCCTCTGATTGAACAAGCGCTCCTCTGATGCACCATAAAATTTTAACTACGATTAGGATTTACGATTCCTATATTTCCGCAAAACCTTAATTTAAAACTTCGGTCGCTACATTTTTACTTTTTACTTTTTGCACGCGTTTAAGAATCAGAGGCAGGATTTCAGGCAAAAGCCTGCCATAAAATCTAAAATAATGTAATTTTACAAGTGCTTACCTAAAATTCTGGGGCTTTAAATGGAATTATCAATTTTGCTTAACCTTTATTTAGGGTATAGAATTTAAAAAGTGTAATGATCCAGAAATGGGGAAAGCAAAATAGCCTTAGTAAAACTGAACATACACTAGATATCCTGATCCGAAGAAAGTATAAATTATCATAATAATAGATGAACAAAAACTAGAGAAGACAAAGCCATTAAACCAGTTGGAAAGAAAATAGGAAGAAGATGGGAAGACCAAAAGAGAAAATTCTACCAATCAGAAAAGGCTTATCTGAAAATAGGCGTCCACTTGTGCGAGATAACCAAAGAAAGCATTATCAGGAAAGTATGATTTAAAATATTTGTTAGATTGCGGTATAATGACTAAACGAAGCCTTGATACACACCAGGAAATAGAACGAAGGTACGTAGTAGTCGTTTGAGATATGGAGGTGGAGGAGAACGGAGATAGTGTGGAGGACGGTGAGAAAGACGAACAAAGAAAGGCTTGGTAAGGTATGTGAGAAGAAGAAATATCTGAAAGAGATTAAAACTAACCTGATTTGCTAATCGGAACGGGAAATGAGGAGCCACTGGTTGCTGAAGAAAGTGACATAAAGATGAATGTCAGGTGAACGGATGAGAATAGGCTACACGGATGGAAAAATATAGGCCTTAAACCGAGCTCAGTTGAGGCAGGTTGTGAGGAGACAGAGACCGAAGATAAGTCATTTCTAAAAGACATCACGATGGAAAGGAGAAGTTAACGGATACCATCAGTCGAAATTACAGTCACGTTTATAATACCATTTAACTTCCATAAAAGACATTTTAACAATGAAAAATATTATATGAACATATTTCTCTTTAGAAAAATATATGCCTATACCAAACTCTTATATTACAGTGTCCTTTGCTGCATGCAAAGCATAGAAACAGGAGATAACATCACTTCGATTACTTATTTGTTTCATTTTTGGGTCCAAAGTTAGTTAGCTTTACTTGATAGCTTGGAGCAGACTCAAAGGATATATGACTTAACCTCCTCTCCCGCTATAAAACAACCTCCGCTCGAAAAAAAAGTTACTGGATTAAACGACGGAATATTTTTTCAAAGGAAAGGCTAAGTTGACACTTTACGGCACAGCACTAAATAAAATTTAGCATTTTTTTTCAAAACCGACGCATATAATTTCCCACAGTCTTTTAATGAACAAAGGGGAAAAGGTTTTGGCCGTGCAGTTTGACCCACTCCACATTCCATCTTAAGAGGTCCTACACGGATGCGCCAGTTTTTAGCGCCGTAAAGCAAGCAACACGGCTTCAAAGTGTAAACACGGAAGATGTGCGCGTGTTTCATCTTTGAAAAAATGTTAAAAGTGCAGAACCGCTCTTTCCAACTACTCTCTTAGCTCAAGAGTAAACAACACGGCATAGAGCCGTGGATGTTGGGCTAATATTTTTAGCTAAGGCGGGAATGAGGAAACCAAAAGAATTACCATCCACTGCGTATCACAAAAGCTGCCTAAAAACAGGTCGTCCCAGAAAATATGGGTTGCTGAAATCACGGAATCACTGAAAAACCGGATCTGTGAAACTACTTTAAATTTGCAAGAATCCATAAAGGGCTTTAAAAGAGTAATCTTACAGCTAAGCGTAAACAACCTATGAAGCGTGAAGGAAATTATAAATTGCTGTTTTAAACTGATTGACTGGTAATGGTAAATTACCTATATATATATATATATATATATATATATATATATATATATATATATATATATATATATATATATATATATATATATATATTGTATGGGTAGATTTGAAATTGGACTAAGTTTTGGTGCTTATATTCTGTACATGCTGTTCTTTAACTGATGTTTTGACCCCATTCCACTGATTCCGGCAACTTGCAATTATGTATACTTTAAACAAAAATATACAGGCGTTGATCAGTCCCCTCGATTCACATATTTTCTTGGGGAAGAAATCCAATCCCCAATACAATGAAAAACCAGATTTATTGAGGAGTGCAACGTATCCTCGCGTGCTCAAGATTTCCATCGACATGAACAAATACTCCTTAGACCCTCTGAGTACTATTAGCCTAATGGAAACATGTTTACGTGGAAAATTTTTAAAACTTTGAATGGGATAAACGGTTCACGAAACGTTACCGTTATCTTTAATTCCCACAAATTTACGCAGATTAGAGACAACGATATTTTATTTGCAGCAGAGAGCACCCACATAGTCTGTCACCATACAGGCCTTCTACAAGGTATAGACTTATGATTACACATTCCGCGATGTTAAGATGTAATCTCAAGAAGTTTCTCAAAGGAATTTATGAATATATCGGCAGAATAATCAACTGATATGAATATGTTTGCGCTCAAATCGGTTCAAAATCGGAGAACGTCATCCAGCATATTTTTACCCTCTCGAGATATTCAGAGCGATATTCTTCGTTTCCAAACAAATCAAAGATTGCCATTCCAAATGAGGAAGGGGGTTTTTAGTTGCTACAACCGTTCTCAAATCATTTAAAAGAAATGAATTGATTTTTGAAAGTTCTACGTAATGAAAATTCAATAAAAATATTCATATTAAGGTATTTCTTCTGTTTGCGGTACTCTCAGGAAATTGTACAGATAACATGAGGTAATTCTAAAGCAACTAAAATATCAAAATACCTGTAATAATTACAGTATGCGTTTATTTGTAGTATAAAAATGGTGATTTTTACTCCTTCATTGTCCTTTTATGAATTCATTAGCTGAAACAGCATATAAAAGTCGTAGTTACACGTAGCAATTTCTTTGACAACGCAAAAACCATCGAAATTTTCAGAGAATTTAATTCAATTACAGCGCGAATCTTAACATCTTTATATGAGATAAACAACAGACAACGTCCCTTGAACACTGAATTGCGTACTGTAGTCGAATGTATGGGACAAAAAGAAGAATAATTGTTTAATTTCACCTTTCTTTAGACATGTTTGAATTGGCACGCTGAGCTTGTAAAATATGTCTCTTTTTATATTTTTATAAAATATTGACAGCAGCAATGTCTCACGTTTGCCGAATTTTATGATTAAATGATTCCATTGAAGTTATATATTGGTTACTCCGCACACAAATTGACGAAGTAACGTAATTGCACTTTGCAATAATGATACAATAAAGTGTAATTATCTACCGGGGTATCACGTTGGGGAGCTGATAATAACACTCATGACTAATTAAATTAAGCATGAGCTTCTCCAGCTTGACTTTCAATTCACACCCGTGTCACAAGACCAGTTTATTTGACACGCAATACAAAGAAATCCAAACGTCTATTTGACTCCGTTCGTTATGACTTCTAAGGTTTCGACGCCCGAGTGAGAATAAAAACTTCTCCCCATAATGAAGAAGAAACAGGAAAGACGATGCTCTATTTTTTCATGATCCCTTTCTTTGTATTTGCATTTCGCGAAATGACTCCGGGGCCAAAGAAGAAAAATTAAAATAAAATTTCTCAAAAACTTCTCGTTGACCTGGTGGAAAAGTACGTATGATGAATCAAGCCGCTGGCGGCTTTCCCTCCTCCTCGCACGCCGACCTTTTTAAGAGCCCCGGGGATTTGTTGCTTTGCCCCGCCGAATGCCTATGAACAGAAAAATAAATACGCAGCGACAAAATTAAAAATGCCCATGGCTAGTACGTGGGTGGAAATAAACAGGGGACAACAATCCTAGCCCAAGGAGTTTTTAGTCAAATTTAGGACCTATTACACGTTTTGGGGTAATGCTTATAGTTACCTTACTACGGTATTTCAAAAACGGAACACTTCTTGTTCTAAAAATAACAAATTGCGAGCAAAGTTGGGACGACGATTAGGCAAAGATGTGGTTTCATTAGTTTGATGAGTTCAAAGATGCCGTTTCATTAGAACTAATGGTGAGTTTTTTATTATTCATTGCTATTATAAAATCCTATTTCTACTTGCTGTTTCAAAGACTCGTTTTAGTAAGAAAATCAGCATTACCGAGTTCAAATGTTGTGATTATTAGTGTGGCTGAACCCTTCTCAGCTCCTAACGGGTGATTATTCTTGTCCACATTCCCTCCCGGAATAATGGTTGAAATCTTTGCTCGGTTGAGCATCTATCGCAATGGTTTTTCCGTGAAACTAGGTGATAAACACTCAATAGTTTGTAGAGAGCCTTGAGGGATGTAAAATACGACTTGAAATGGTGATTTTGCTCCACTTTTTTCTCGCGGTTAGTTTTCTGCTGCATATTTCTCTTTGTGTAGAACAGCGGACCCAAACGAAGACATTTCGGGACAAACCATTGTAACCGGGACTATTCCGACCAAAATATGACACATGGTAAGCCTAGTCACATTTTACGTGGGATTGTTTTTCTCTTACTTTGGCTTCTGAGTGAATATCAATTGTTTCATTTTATGAGGAATAAATAGAAACAATAATAACTTAAAATATATATTTACGCATAATTGTATTTTTAATTAGTAATGTAATGATGAATTGAGTTTATGATTATAAATTTCAAGTTACTCATGAGAGAGGAACAGAGTCCTTCAAAGGTACTGTTAACGGGGTAATTTATGGCAATCTTTACGACTTCATACTGAAGAAATTGTCAAGAAAAATATGACGACACAAAAGTCTCAAGTCTGTAAATTGAAAGCAAAATTATTATTGAGAGAAAAATAGCAGCAATGAAAGGCACTGAATCGAGTTTCAATATAGCTCTCTATTATGAAGTATTGATATATTCTATCAATAAAAAATATAAAATGAAACCACTTAATGTACAGATAATATCTAATAACATGGAATATGATTGCTAACACAATAAAATTCGAGCGAAAGCATAATCGGACATAGAAAATGTAGGTAAGGTGGAGTCACTTATGACCCCACTATATGGGTCGAAATTAAATTGCGAGAAGAACATAAAAGCTAAATATAATTCTCCGCTCTCTTGCTCATGTGGATGACGTAAGAAGACAGGGTAGAGAAGCTTTCTGAAGATGGACAGTTTAATTTTTTCTATCGCAGAACAAAGAGCGTGATCGTTGGGATCACGGGTGACCCCAACGAATGGATCTTAAGTTAGAACCTTATAGATCACGCACATCCGGTAGGACTAAGATTACAAAATAAATTAACCTAATATAGAGCCGCAGATATATGACAAAAAGACAATAGGTAATTTAGTGATGTAGTAAAAACATTAAAAGATTTACGAGCGTGTCCACTAAATTTTAAGGAATAGAGAACTACAGTGCAGGTGTTGCTGATACTCAGTGCTATTTTATTTTCAGAGGAGGTATATGATAGTTAAAAATTAGAAGTCTACAACTTCAGCCTAATTTAAAACAACTTACTTCTCTTCAATGATGCGTCGCCAGGAATAAGTCTTGCCTGGAGTCTTATCTTAAGAATTCGACAAACGTGAGACATTACTGCTGTCGATATTTTGTAAAAACATAAAAAAGTGAAGTATTTTATTCTAATTTATGAAAGTACTAAAGGCTAATTCATGAATGGACCGCAGTAAATCAAAACTAGCAGAAATGTGTGTGTCAAAACCAGGGACGCTAAGTTTCATCTCTTGTAACCACACGACGGTGATCAAATCTCTTACTTGATACACATAAAAGACGGTACCGCAAATACAAAATTGATGAACTTTTTTTGAAAGAATAATGATTTGACTTTTTCTAAGAAACTAAATATCCATCACCAGAAAATCCCGAAGTAGGAGGTTGGATTAGAGAAACTTGGAAGTTACGTCGACAATGATAACAAGAGATAAATTTCTGCATCAAATGAAATATTAAATTTACGTTCACAGATTGTTTAAATTTTGCTCTCTATTAGGAAGTATCAATACATGCTATCTATTAAAAAATACAGAGTTTGAGTTGAAGCGGCAGATGAAATGCCATTCCCCTTTGCTGCAAATACGACGACCAAAACATGATAGATAAAGGAGTTTAAGAGAATTCAAATGCATGAGAGAAAGGAGACATAGCTGGAGAAAAACATGGGACGCACTTCTGCAAACCGCCAGAGAGAGAGAGATACGGCAGTCAATTTTGAGGGCAACTCGTCTTCTTTCAATTCTCGCGAGGAGTGCCGTACCGCAAAAATAGGGCGAGGAAAAATAGAGCAAATAACTCTACATGGAGACCGAGGGACGGAGTTCAACAGGAGACGAAGAGGGGTTTAATTGTCCGCGGGGAACAAGGTCACATGCTGCCTCGGAGTAGTCGGTCGCCCGCGCGATTCTCAGCATAAAGACGCGTCCCTCTTCTCAGAGATCTCTGATTGGTCTCGCAAGGTCGCTCCACTTCCCGATAATTAATGTACACGTCATTCCAGAAGCTACAGAAGGAATGTAAACCACGTCAGGAAGTAGTATCACTTAGAGTTACACTGAATAGGCCACGACATCGCAGTAATGAGTTTTTTCCCGCTGTATTCCGTACCACAGGAACACATTTTCCCGCACATAGACCAATTTCATTGAAATGGCATTTACGGGATGTTTGCTCCGAAAATGACTGATTAAAATCCAAGGCTTCCCCTCGACAAGCCGCTTTATACGGTAAAATTTATTGCACAAACAAATAAGGTTACTCTAAGTACAAACGGTTAGGATTAGTCTAAAAATAGCGAGGCTCCAATTCTCGCTGATTTTATATCCCTGGCCTAAGTGAAGTGTTAAGTAACGCATATTATTAATGCAAAAACGCACAAAGATTCAACCGTTTTCTGACGCTAAGAATACACCTACACTAGCAAACATAGTTGTGATATGATCATTCAAAAGTCTAATTCTATTCTCAATCTATTTTAAAACATTCGCATTGCATGATCAAGAATCTCATGCTTTTATGCATATTTAGCTTTCCCAAGTAGATCTATTCCAATTGATACACATAAAAATATACTTTTGAAGTTATCGCAGAAAGATGTATGTCGGTATTACCACAAATTTTCCACAGTGACGAACCGAATGCCTTCTGACGGCATTTAATTCATAAGTAGCATATTGGTCGACTACGATTAGGAATTTTCTCAGAAATTAAAACATACTCTTCAACTACGCCATTTTTAATCTATGCTACTAAGAGCTGAGAGGATACGGAAGAAAATGATTAAATTTTAGCATGCTGGGATGGTCATGTGAAAAAAATTCTCATGACAATTTCAATGAATAAGATTCAAATTATTGTGAAACCTACGGGATAGAAAGAAACGTCACGTTAATATTGATTCACTTCCGTGATAGAACTAAATTAAGCAAATCCATGGAAGAGAGGCGCGAAAGTTAAAAAACTCCTTCATTTTATACACCAATCTACACAAAGACTGCGTCAGATTGCATCCCTGGTAACGAATAATCAAAGCATTAAAAGGGATCCGAACAAACTAATTCTCACACGGAATGGAGTTGACGAAAGAAGACTAAGGTCTTTCCAAAAAGAGATAAGGGATTTTAAAGCAAAGGAAGAGGAGTCGCATAATTAAAACCCTTTATTTTAAGGAGTTTTCCCGAATTCTACGCCGAGGTGATACATTTCATTACCTTCCGAAAACATTCGAGTTCTTAATGAAACACAAGACGGAATGAAGCCTACCAACTCCCCTCTCGAACTCCACACACACAAGCATGACATAATCCTCTGCCCATCCTCAAACCCTCTCATCCCAAAGCACGACCCCCTCTTTCTCCTTTAAGGGTTTATGCATCCCCTTCCACACCCCTTGCAACAACCTAGGCCAAAACCCTTACCGTTCTTTTTCTCCAATGAGAGCCGTCTGCACTAAAAATTCCATTGTTTCACAGGCTTTTAAACCCTACGGCGACGTAATGAAGAGCTATAACAACTGCCGATTGTCTCCAAAAGAGCAGACCCTTCATCCCTTCCACCGTTTTCACCACGCCCCCCTCTCCCGGTGGCGCTGAAGTCAATTAACTTCCCCTGCAATCTCGCCCTCCTCCCGCCCTTCCGAGGCCCACGAGGCCATCGCTCCGGTCCTTACCTTCCCTTTCCCCTCACGGTCCATTACCTGAAATTTCCTCCCAATCCTCTCCTTATCCCATCCCGTCTGTTCTACATTACTTCTTCAGTGTATCAGAAAACACGCACTTCCTAACATCATCCTCAACCATTGGATTACCACGCTCTGCTCTGGTCCTTTGGCTACACCGAGTAAGTCCTGAGGAATTTCATAGAAAAGTGAAACAAACTTCACGATCAAATGATAATGGTGTTTTTAATTAGTAGTCATCGTCACCTTACTATTTAAAACAATTTATCTCCACTACTGCTATTTGCAGATAATTAAAATATAATATGAATTATTTAACTGGTTCGCAGAGGTATTGTCAATTGACCATGACTGTTTTAGGAGCGTCTGAAGAAATATGTGGAAACAGCCAAGTTGTAATTTCTTCAGACGCTCCTACTATGAAGGATTTCCACGAAGTCACGCCCGCTACCATTACTTACATGACTGTTTTGTCAGTAACTATTCATGTACATTACTGGTAAGGTTTATAAGTGGTATATGGTGTTTCAGTTCGTTCGTAATACTGCTGTATATACACTACACATTCCTCAGATTTAGTCATAATATTGCCAATTGATTCAGAAAATTTTTCTTTATTAATAACTGTCATACTTGGATGTCATTTTTGAGCTACGTCAGTTATCGTCAAAATTCCTTAGCGTGCTGAGCACATGCATTGTTCAACATAATCCAAATAAATTAAAACCATTACTTAAGAGTACTGGGAGTCTCCACAAAAATTTGTGTAACTCCATTACTCAGAGGTATCTTGGATTAAAATAAATATCGCTTCATTTGGCGTTTTCTCAGTAATTAATTGCTATTAAAAGAACAAATTTTTCGGATTCCAAGTAAAGCAAGCCCAATATTTCATGATCAGTGCACCAAATGGAAATGGAAGAAATATCTCAAATATCAATGGTACATTTCACTATACTTACCCGTCCGCAATGCTACAGGATAAAAAATTCCTTGGTTGTATTGCTGACGCAAAAATAAAGAGTTAAAATAGAAAGTGTATTACAACTCCAACAAGTGTAGTGCGAGATATAATTTTGACTACTTCACAGCTAGCTCGTTGATACTTCAATCAAAAATAAACATAATGAGTTCTGAGAAAATTCCTACGAAAATCACGTGAACCAGAATTAATATTAAATTACATCAGCTTCCCAACGATCTCCTGGCTTATGAAGTTCCTTGAAACACAGTAAAGATTTAAAAATCACGTCATTTCAGCATCGAAAACGAAGTCAGGATTGAACAATTTGACTATCATGATTGAGGGCTCAAGTGTTCGCCAATTTCTCCGATGTTCCTGTCCCTACGGATGCGCGGCAAACAAACCCAAATTCCACACGCTAATCGGACAAGGCCGCTCCGTTTAGCGAGTGTTAGCCGTTAATGTGTTTATCCCTCAATTTGCTCCTCCGGAAAATCTCCAACTTCCACGCAGGCCCTACACCCGCGCACTCCCCCATCCCCGTGGCTATACCATGCAGCTAAACGAATTCGACGGTTAACAATATAATTGAGTAGATTAATTTCCACTTTTTATGAAATACCAAAAGCCGAAGGGAGGAGACTATTGGAGCGTTAGTTAAGCATCCCAAAATTCGAGAAACATCAATATTCGCTTTGCCATGCCCACATCTGACTGAATGTTGAAAAGCTTCCCAAAAACTAGGAGGACGACGACATTTATGGACGGTAGGAAAATTTTTATAAAACTGGTAACATATTGATGAAAACTGTCACACCAGGTTGTAAATATAACTCTAACCTAATTTATGAATAGAGAACATATTTCTTTAGAGCTAAATTATGCCTGCAGCTACAAAGCATCTGATAGCTATGTTTACAAACTAGAAACTAAGGAAACACGCAGAGCACACTGGCTCGGCGCCTTAATTTCAGCACCTGGTGAACACACTATTTCCACACATTATGTCAAAATTTTAGTGGTATGCATAAATAATGGTTTATTTACAGTGAAAAATATGGACAATAGCGTGAATTATAGATGGTTTTGTCTATTTGAACGTTATTACGATGCTCAAAGTACTTGCTGGCAGGTGAGGTTGCCCGCTAAAATATTACATATTTTGCAATAATTACAGAAAAGACGTCATTTTTTGATCTCATCGGAATGTTTGCAAGGTCTCGTCCCTCAGACTACCGTACCCGAAATGGCTTATTCATTTAAAAATAAAATATACGGGGAAATGATTTTTTAAATTATTACTCATGGTATATTACGGAACACATTTAAATGCCCTAATAATAATGCATGTTACGAGAGTCAAAATTATAGTTTTAAAATCAGGTTTTTAACATTTCCGGACCTCTTGTGACTTCCACATATGTTAATGGACTGGGATCCATTTAAAAATCACGTGCAGGATCGCTAAATAATACACGGTCAGAGACGTAAAGACGCAAATACGCCCTGGCATTAAGAAAATCCCCAAGCACCACTATAGCGAAAATGAAGGCAGATTTTCACGCAGCCCCTTGATTTGATGAGGTATCAAGTGATATGGACGATATTACAGGCTGATCCTCTGAATCCGCTTCCAATAAGGCATTAATCAATCAATCGGGTACCCTTCAATAAATACATTCTCGGCCCCCTTAAAACCCATACCCATGCCATAGATCCCTTTCAATATTTTGCATTAGCACCCATCTATCTCCGTTCATTCCACTCCCACTCTTGAAAACATTGCTTAATTTCGCAATTATTCATAGTTTGGTTCCTCTTACAAACTCAAATATTCCTTATTCTAAATGGTCCCCTTAAAAAATTGTATCTTTGCCTGTTGCACTCACTTCACTAACAGAGTAACCTGCTCTTTAATGAACGTGTCAAGATACAAAAGCTATATAAGAAAATATCTGGTAACTGAAGCACAATAATGACATTGTTATGTTCTTGATACATTTTTTTTTAGTTTCCGACCAGTATTATTGCAACTAAAAACGGTACAGCTAATTCTTCGTACATTTGTTCTATAACGAGAGCAATAATAATGTTTCTAAGGCTAACAGTATGATGACCATGAAAATTATCTGAACCAATTTGCTCAAATGAGTTTTATGATGCCATCATGCATAAATATATCTTGGCGAAAAAACTTTTGTTATTCTCATAAATCCGGAGTTTTACAAGCCGAACACTCTCCATTCCAACGGATGCTATTCATATTAACAACTATGGCCTTTTCTCCACATCATGATTAATATGAATTCAAATTTCTTTTCTAAATGCCGAGTAAAATACATTGCATATCACAGAGAAATCATTTACTCCGAGAGAAGAAAACTCAAATATTCTCATGCAAGTATAGACTTCTGATCTCTCATTTAGATTCGATTCCATATTGAAAATAAGCCTTCTACTTTTCCATAGTTATTAATTGTAAACGTACAACGCGTTGCGCAGCTTGTTGCATCTTCAGGTACAATTGCTTATCTTTAATTTAGAGATTGTTACGATAGTAACCTTACTCTAAGAAGGGCTAAGAAGGAAGTATTTATTTTCAATATGGATTCGAATATTAAATACTTCCACGAAGTGACGTCTGAAGGTGTAAGGTTTATTCTCATTCAGATATTAAAACGAAAAATGTTTCTGCCAAAGTATTTTCCGTAATTTTCCAATATCATTTTTTGTAATCAACTGTGCTACTACAAACACAGCCCTCAAAGTAAAAACAGCTTTCTTCGAATACGAAATTAAAATGAGTGTTTGACCCCATTTGATTCAGATGTCACCTTTTCGTGGAGCCAGATTACTACAAGACCTACGAGGGGCATTTCCTTACGAAATAATGTTTTTGTTTTTGTAAATAATGTCATAATTGCAATAAGATGTACAAAAATACGAAAATGTATTCACGATTTTACAATTTTTGGATCCTCAAATAGCTCTGACTTTAAGGAGAAAATATATCTTCCCCAAAATTAACAAAATATTTGTCTAAAATCATTAAATCCTCAAAATGAAAATTTTCAACTGATTCGTAGCGTGACAAGTCATTTTTTGTGATATTTCAAAGATATACCCGCAAAAGTGAGATTAACTTTTTGGGACCTAAAATATCTCTGAATTTAAGAGCTCTTCTTTAAGAGTCTATTATTTGAAGGTACTATTGATACTCGAGGTTCGAGATATTATTGATACTCTATTTAAGAGTCAATTCGAAGAAAGCTGTTTTTACCTTTCTTCTTTAAGAGCCTATTTTATTACCACTGAAAAGAGCAAAAGAGTAATGTCATAATTACCTTACATTCTTCTCAGAACCAAATTTCAAATACCTTTAGATATTTCACGTGAAATGCTATTATATATCATAGAGTAAATTATGGTGCAAAGATGGGAAGCCATAAAGATTTCCCAATATAGAATATGCGAATTCCATTATAAATCATATATTTACAGTATTTGGGTAGATGCCATCCTCGGTGACATTTATATATCAAGTAATAAGTTATATCCTTCAATCCATCACGTCCAACAGCATCTAATTTCTCCATGTAACATGTATGTTGAGGATGCCGGGAAGAAAAAGACGGGAAAATAAGCAGAGGTAGAATTTTGAATCGAACTAAAGAAAAAAATTGAGCGAGGCGTTAGGGACACACTACTGCAACATGTTGGCTTTTTATTCCCTCCCATCGAAACCTCCCTAACTATTAGGCCTCCTCTAACAATATTAATAATTACATTATTTTTCGATTGAGCTACGTTTCCTTAGTATTGTTTCTTAAACCATCTCCATGTCTATAGCGCGTCCAAAAAAGTTTCAATTTTCTAGGAATGGCCTATTGTGCAAGACCCTTACGAGTTCCTAATACCCACATTGTCCTGACGTTTTCCTTTGGAGCGCAAGATACACGCGAACCCGTCGAGGATAATTCTGCTCTCTAGGATTTACTGTCCTTGTCTCGTCTCAAGGCGTGCTCCTCTTCGAAGTCCGCTTATGCTCGCTTCATGGAATTCCCTACAGTCCTTGTGGCACCGAGAATTCAATAGCATGGGAGCAAACGGACAAATTTATCACTGCAAGACGCTTGATAGAATTATTACGCCAAAGACCAAGAGTATTACGTTTTTCCATCCATCTGCAGGATTGTAATGTAGCAATTTTATTTCCAATACAACTTCCATTTGAAGCGACTCGTAAAATTAAATGACTAAAACGATTTGGAAGCCACAAGTTAAACACTTCTGAAATCAAACTATAGAAGCAATCGTCAATTAACGACGGTAATCTCGAATTTAACGTCAAAGGATAGTATAACCTCTACACTTGACAAGAGATCGGAATGAATTATATTTGAACTGGAAATCTAGGCAGCTGGATTGGCAAAAACACATGGGCACAATTAAAAGGCAACAGCCGTTTCACCCATAAAACCATGGCCAAGTAGTAAATCTAGCATTCCAGTTGTGCTGTCTTTACTAATTTGTATAGAGAACATATAATCCTATCCAAATACCCTTGAATTACCTACGAGCATGCGATAGTTAATCTATTTGTTTTCTACATGAAAGAGAAACATTAACATTTCAATCCTCGGCAAACAAGGAGCACTGTACAGCAAATGGTGCATCACAGCTGACTATTTATGAATAAATTAGACCAGTTCTGTCGCATTATTTGAAATACTTGTGTATTGTTAAATTAATTAGACAGTCAGAAATAAATGCTGCCGTTCATCATTCAGGAAAGGACTGTCCAAGCTCTATTATTCTCTTATGAGATCCATCGCCATAAGAATGAAGTGAAATGAAACAGCAGTTATAATTAAAATGTAGACATCGAAATTAGTGAAACATATCCATTTTGTATGAAGTTAGTGAGATCCATATAGCACTTTCACGAAATAGGTCGAGGTGTCCCATCAACAATGGGACACCTCGAGAGCCAGGATTTATTGATAACAAACCAGCATGGATTCAGAAAGGGACGGTCTCGCGAAACTCAATTAGGTCTTTTTGTTCATGATATTTTAGTTTCCGGACAAGGTAACGTGCAGGTAGACGCAGCGTTTCTTGACTTTAGAAAAGCGTTTGACAAGGTTCCCCACTGTAAGTTACTCGCGAAGTTAGCATCATATAGGGGGTAGACAGTAATATAGTAGGCTGGATAGAAGACTTCTTACATGAACGCGTTCAAATGGTGGTATTAGGTGGTGTCAGCTCAGGCGAAGTAAAAGTTACATCGGGTGTTCCCCAGGGAAGCTTGATAGGTCCAATTTTATTTCTTCTCTACGTAAATGAATTAAATACAGTAATAAAAAATAGCAAGCTCCGTCTTTTTGCTGATGATGCAGTAGTGTATAATGACATTAGAAATGAAGAGGACATCCAGTCTTTAGCTAAGGATTTAGATGCGATTGCTGATTGGCGTGATAGTTGGCAGCTAGAATGAAATTTGAAGAAATACGCTAGAATGAACTTTTGGAAAAAGAATGGCTTTCCCCGGAATAATTATTACATCAAAGAAAAGAAAATATGTAACGTAGAATCTATTAAATACTTAGGCGTCTCCATCACTAGAGACATGTCATGGGGGAAACACATCAGGGAAATAACTAGTGTAGCAAACCGTAGATTAGGATTCACAAAAAGGGTTCTAGGCAAATACGATGAGAGAGTACGAGAAAGAAGCTATTTTACACTTGTCAGACCACACTTAGAATATGACGCTAGTATATGGGATCCGTACGAGGAAGGTTTGATAGAAGAATTAGAGCGTATGCAAAGGAGATCCGCTAGATTTGTAAAAGGCCGTTATGATAATTGTATAAGTGTTACGAATTTAATAGAAGATCTAGGATGGGAATTACTATCAGAACGCAGGTTAAAATTTAGGTTAAACCTTTTAAGTAAATTCGAAACCGAGATGTTCACAGATGACGTTAGATATATATTAAGAACCCCTGCGTATTATGCTAGGTTTGATCAGATTAACAAGATTAGAGAGATAGATTGTCGTACCGATAGATTTAAAATGTCATTTTTCCCGTGTGCCATAAGAGAGAACAATAGGCAGCGTAGCAAAGGGATAGGTAGGTGAAATATAGTAACAGTAGTCTGTAGTGCATGATGCATGTAATAACAACCAATAATCCCTTTCTTATTGTGTAGATACAAACCATCTAGCTGCATGTGACCCTTTTCTCTAGTATGTCTCCCTTAAATATCCTACTTGCATGGCGCTGGTGCATGTTTGGTGATCTTCACCCCCTGCCACACACCCCCGAGGTGGCTCGCAGGGTATTACGTAGATGTAGAAATAACTAAACTTTATCCAAACCGAGGTTTTAGCAATTCATTGCTACTGACAGGGATAAATCAGAAAATAAAAGATAAAAACCCTTCAGTCCTACAATATTAGTCAAACAGATGTACTGGACGTGCTCAATGTAGTTGTATTGCGTCTAGTCTCTCTATCAACTGACGTTGTTCATGGAGAGACTAAAGAATAGAGTGGCTATAAAATTGACTTGTATATGGAATTTATTCTTTGAAATAGGTATGTTAGAGTGGGAGAGGGCAGAGCGAAAAAAGTAAGGCAAATGCCAACCCAATTGGGAGCGCTTTGCTCAAAAGTGAGTTATCGATTTTTTGAGCTCAGCAACAATGCAGACGTCATCAAGTTAGGATGGAATTTAATTTGTAATGATTCGATGGATTCCGCATTTTTTTGCCTTGATTGAAATCAAACATCCCCGACTGGAAATAGGCTAATTAACTAGAACCTTTTTAAGGTGGCTTAATAAAAACATTGGAACAATTTCAATCGTCGTCTCTTTTTATGAATGCAATGTCCGTGGGATGTAGTCACTTTAAAGGGAAAAGAAAAATGTTTTACTTTGAACGCAACCTCAGTACACGCTTCAATCAGGAAATCAGTTCTTTGAATTTTAAAATTACTTTTCGTCCGATTTGATCATAAAGTTGCAATTCAAATAACGTCATGCCTCACAATCTTTACAAATTTTTACGCCGCCAAAATACTTCAAAGATCAACTTGTGGTCATGGCCGTAACAAGGACAAGAAGCTGAGGTAGTTATAACACCTGATATTCTTGAGTTTTTATTGCTAACGGTTAAAAAAGAGTTCTCACGTTTACTTAAATCAAGTTTATTTGCAGTCACGGTAACCACTGTTGGTAAAACAAATTGTAGAAGGGAACATTAAATAATAAATCAAAACATCAATTTCGTCAAAATATACGTAAAAAAGCAGCGAAAAAATACCTTTTTTAGTTGCCAAACCATCTATGTATATGCCTAATTATTTAACTCGTCAGAAGCAGAGGTAGCCCCGGGGCTTTATATCATTATTTAGGACTGCTTGCTTGAATTACCGTTGAAAGGAAAGTGTCTCGTTATGATTAATTTATGTCACAAATTGTTTCCCTTCACACAAATGATTAAAACGCCAAACACATAATAATTATTCCCTGAAACTGTATCAACTACAATTGCTTCAATAACTTGATCCAACTAATTATGCAGACAGCCTTTGAAATTAGAAATAGCTGATGCCTCCAACTTCCATATAACATCTGACAACCACCTCTAAGTGCATAACTTCACAGTCATCATAAAATTCTAAAAAGGGTGAGGCAAACGTCATTATTTTATTTGCTTCGAGTATTTATGAGCAACTTTGAACATGAATGACGAAAACAATCATACCTATGCAATAGGGTTGGAGTCACATTCCTCGTCACTGGTTCCGAACATTAGTCAAAGGGAGACAAATGGGCGGTTGACTTTAATTTCGAATAGCGTACGAAAAAATGAACGGTAAACTCAAAGAGTCCTTTATACGGCCGATTGTGATCCGGACATTGGAAACAAAAGACAGTACTAGCCCACTCCCTTTCAATAGGGTTGGAGTCACATTCCTCGTCACTGGTTCCGAACATTAGTCAAAGGGAGACAAATGGGCGGTTGACTTTAATTTCGAATAGCGTACGAAAAAATGAACGGTAAACTCAAAGAGTCCTTTATACGGCCGATTGTGATCCGGACATTGGAAACAAAAGACAGTACTAGCCCACTCCCTTTCATTATACGCAGATCGAGGCATCGCAAACCAACCGCTAGAGCGTTAACAACCACTATGCAATTATTTTATATGCAAATACTATGGCCGAAATGGCCGAAGAGGTGCGCAGCACGGGTTGGTAGGACATAAGTACATATTTTTTTAACCAATACTTTAACGCTAAATGTGAGACCCAGCAGTGACCTCTGCGGCATAAATTTTAGTAGATTCAAGCGTTGGCAAAAACAGAGCGAGGCATTATTTGGAAAAGCGTACTCATGGGGTGCTACGTAGGGTATTACTGATCTGAAATAAAAAAATAAAGTGGATGAAACATATCAACTATTTTGATAAGCCAATGTTATAAACAGAAATGTAGCCGGACACACTGAGTGCTCCGCTATCATCTAATATTTCCGAAAACAGAAAAATTTGGAGAATTTTCATGCATTTGAGGGCGATGCTTCAATTTATCCTCTCAAATAAAACTTCACAAGTTTTTCCGATAAAATAGAAAAATATTAAGTTTTCCGAAATAAATTTTAGGCACAATTTTTTTCTAAAAATACATCGACTGCCCTTGTGTTAGGATACCATCATGAGTTGGAAAGTGGAAATCTAATTGGCAGGTTAAAAGGGCGAAAAGCAAAACGTGTTTCCACGGAATAATGTGGTGTCTGTTTCTATAGTGGCCATAAATTATTCGGTGAAAGATGGCATTTTTTTCAGTCTGTTTCCATGGGATATTCTTATGAAGTGTTTTCCATTAGGCTGAGCATCTACTCCTTCCCTCAATTCATTTCATCCTGTATTGATCTATCTCTATAAAACTGTCAACTAGTGGGTTTAGTTGGAAACAAACATAAGGATAACTAATACAGCGATGGCTCATGGAGCGCAAGAGTGGTGCCCGTGTATGAAGTCGGTCCCTAGAGTATTTCCCTAACATTCCCTTTCACCCAAACTCGATTTGTTTGCTCCCAAACTGACGTCACTTCCAGAATTTGAAGACACTTAGAGGGCAAGTAACAGTGAATTTGGAAACGACAACAGCTTTTCCCGCGCCACTCTGACATTCAAGATATCAAAACGGATATGGTATTTACACACTTAATTAGAAATTAAAGAGACCATGACAAAAATACAAATTATGTATTGGAATTTTTTGGGTTCTCCTCGCGTTGCAGCATTTTTGTTCACGTCTAGCGTGAGGAGAACCCAAAAAATTCCAATTTATACGAAAACCGTGGAAGCATCCGTAACAAAAACACGAATTATTTACCATACGAGTTACTGCCGGGGGTATTAGGACAAAGGGCTTAACAATGGGAGTAAATTGAAAAAAAGCACTGGAAGAAGGAAAGGACGAAGTTGAATTAATTGCTAACAGTTAAGAGAGTATCGCTCTGGTGGGGTCACTCATAACTTTATATGTAAATAAAATATTTTCAACATGTAAGTTTAGCATCATATCTCACTTATTTTGACGCTTTTATGCATTTTAGAATTATTATGGATTTAATTAATATTCTTTGTTGTGTTCTGAAGATAACTACATCTGATTTTCTGGTAATTTTGGTAATCTTCACGGCCTTGTTAATCTTTCTGGCCTAATTTGAAGACTCAGTATCTCTTGTAGCTCTCAAACTTCTTATTCCACATTCAATTTCAGTAACTATTTTCAGCTAATTTCATTTTTTCACGAAACATTACTGCAAAATTAAGAAAAATATTCATTTAGAATTCTAGTAGAATTAAATTATCTAACAGTTACAATACATGCTTCCATGAATTTCTCTGGAATGCACCCCTACGAAATCAATTTTTTACCGAAAAGTAACGACAAAACGAGGTACGTTTTCCATTTTCCAATTATTTCAGATTGATATACTATATAAAATACAATAATAGAGTAAGTAGTGTGATCGAAAGTGGAAAACCACGAAAGTCATGGGTAAATGTGGTTGTGGAAATCCTAAAGAAAAGGAATATTGTCTTAAGAAAGGGAGAACGGACATTTAAAAATTCATAGGAAAAAGAGACGCGAACAGTGATGCATACATGGGGCATTAAGGGTTAACTTATTTTATGAAAGCCAGTTTTCTAAAAATAAAGCGATATTCAAGTTCTTCAGTATTGCCTACCACAAAAAGGAAATTTCGCGCTGGATATTCAGGTATGATTAACGATTCAGTGTTGGTCCACACTATCCTAAATCATTTTGGGAACTCAATACCATATCACAACAATACTAACACAAAAAAATATTTTTTCAACACATAATACTATGAAATTCTATGAAAGTTTTCTATGGAGCGAACGCATAAAATTATTATTAAACGATTTGATCACTGTATCATTTTTATAATGTAATGGATAATCAAGAATTAGCACCTGATCTGCCTTTATAAAATTATCCATAATGGTAACCCCAAAACAGGTTTTCCTATGAGGCACCTATATTCCATCATATTGTGTAAAGTGTCCAAGCTAATGTTATAGATATACTTTGCATGGAATAAAAAGATATTATTATTATTAATTTACGTAAACATATAAACTAATATGGTGGATACAAACTGAGTTTTTCTTGCTCCCTGATACACCCTAGGTTCTTCTCAATGAATTTCCTCATTTTACAGACAGTATTATAAAAAATCTTCAGCAGTACCACAAGCGACGGACTACCAAGGTGTCCCGCGTCCTACTCAAACCCCACGACCCAATTTTCATCCGGGCCATTGGCTGCCAAGGCGCTGGACTGCATTAAACACTGCTTCCCTCTTCACGCTTCACACTCGTGTCCCATTGCCGATTTGGATTCCCATTCCCAACGAGTTAAGCCGGACACGCACGGTTGGGCCCGCCTTTGGAAATACCCCCAGAGTCGAGACAAGGAACCCAGCTGCCAAATTCAACATCCGCGGCAATTCGTACCCAAAACGGATTTACGATTCCGACCGTGTCCTGGCCATTTAGAGCCGCTGTGGCAGAATATCTAAGCGTAATCTGCGGACGCTTAGCCGCGCACAAATAAGCGACAAAGGTCCGAGCGGATGCACTACTTAAGACCACGTCACACAACACGAGTTCCCAAACAAGTCGCTTGAGGATTCGTATTAAAAATGAGCTTCTGTCTCTTTGCTGGAAAATAGGGTTTAAAAGAGCCGTTCAACATTTTTCGGCTAAAGAATAAGGGGATGGAATTGTTGAAGGAATCAAAGTAAAAACCTCGATCTCATCGATGGAAAACAGTTGTTACGATAGATCTGATAGATAAAATCTGTTACGAAAGTTTGATGTAGACTATTTTTGCCGGGCGTTCAACATGTTTTGTCAGGACCAAACTATTATAGTTGAAACAATCACAGGGACAAACTTAAGAAAGCAGAACCAATTGATTAATAATGACATTTTTCTACATACAATAAGGGACCATAATAGTTGAGATAGATTAGTTCTATGAAACTTTAACCCTCACTAGGTAGATTAGTTTTTGTACTTGTGCTTAATATCTTACCACCATTTATAACAGTTCTCCCTGTATGAAATTTTCGGTATGGTTTAGCTCTCTGCATGGTTTAAGGTATTGTATGACTACTTATCAATCGCATTAATAATACTAACCATTACTTGTGACATAACTTGTGTTAAATGGTTGCATTTTAGTCTGCTTAGCGCTCTTCTGGTTTCTGGCCTGACCGCACATTGTTGTCTTCATTGCTTTGGGTCTGCGCCTAGCGGCCGAGGGATGGTGTGCGGTTCTGATTTCAGCATGGATGAGTGCTGCATACCTGGTGCGGAATCACCCCGTGCCACACGACCACGTGGTCGCTTGCATGGTATTTTGTAGATGTAGATGGCTCTATTTTTTTTACTGGTAAGCGTCTAAAACAATAAAGCAGTCGAAAGAAGTGTTGATTATTTATACACACGTCCAATCCCGTATGGGAATCTGAAACACTTGACCGAAAAATGCGAGATGACGACCCTTATTTTTAGACATACAATCGTTAAAAAATTGATGATTTTTATTTCTTTCCAAGCCAAATCTGTATATCTCAAAAGCGCCATTATATTTGATGGACTCAAGAATCGCAGTCCATAATCCGCAACGGTAATTGCAGGCTCTGAAAAGTACATGAATGCGATATTCAAGATACTCTTCAAAACTCTTGAATTTGCGAAACCGATTGAACACGAGAAATACGAAAATTTTGAGGAAAAAAGAAACCATTTCTAAAACTGATTTAGTTAAGATTATAAAACTAGAAAAGATGGGCATTTCATATTACAACTAATATAAAAACATATAACAACTAATAGTAAGAATGTAAGTGAAAGAGAGATTTGAAGAAAGAAGATTCCTCTTGAAACAAGCACTCCAAAGCAAAGAGAATCTATGCATGAATAATTTCATCTACAGTTAGACCAGGAAAACGTTTACTAAAACGTTCGTCCGGTGTGTATTTTAGCATAGGCGGGCAATAATTATAATAATCAATCATAACTTTCTCAACCATTTTTAATACTTATAATAAACAGATTCTTGAATTGTGGTCCGTAATATCTTTGTCTTAGTTACACGGTTAAATCAGCACAAATCATCAATAAAATTATCAAAAATGTGCGTGCTCTTGGGACCATGCAATTATAAATAACCATTGTTATGATTATAAAAATGAAAAAGTATTAGATTATTAACCATATTAACAAAAATTATTATCCAAAGAAATCGTTCAATTTTCAAAAAACGCCAAAACCAGTAATGAGAGAGAGCATTGATAAACTCAGCAGAACTTATGTTGACTTAAGAAGAGGAATCTTTTATCGGATTTAATGTTTTAAATTTAAAGAGAACAAATATAATCAAAAATTATTTTGTCTTGATTTTTATTTTTGTTTTATACGTAAAAATTGTGATTCCTGATCTAAATTTTTAAAAATATAAATGGTTTATGCATGTTAATTTTATTGGTGTCGATTGTTTATCTACATATTTCTGTACAGCTTGAACTGTCGTTTACTTTGTTGAAGTTTCACCGTTATTAATCCTAACGGTAGACATATTCCATATGCCACCACTTTTGTAATGATATCTCTGCCAGTACCTGGTTGTAAATCTCCTTTTTCTTATTTTCAAAACCCTGATGATACCAGTAAATTTGGTGAAACGTTGGCTATGAGAAAAATATTAGTGACCACAAAGCTAGGATGCTCTTACAATATAATTATTATAACCACCAAAGCAGAAAGAATGAAGCCTTATGAAACACAATGGGAGAAGTGGAGTAGTCCAATGAAGAAAAGCCGTGGATGGAAAAGTGGTATTTAGCACCGATAAAGGTGACGGAGGACGATGAGCAAAATTATCGCACTCAAAAGAGGAACATGTATATCTTGATATTCAATTTGAAAAATTTTCACCGCAACATGCAATACGCACGTTCACATGTCGTACATTCGCAATAATCGAAAAAATGCTAGCAAATAATTAGAACATGCTTTAATACGAGCATCCATTCCATATGAAATTTTCAGGTAGCGATTGATTGAGTTCATTCAAATACCTGAGACATCATAAGTCGAGCATTCAACATTAACAAATTATGAGAAAGTTAGATTACGTTCATCATAAACATGATGTTTTCTGCGGATAACACAGAGTTCTCAGTGTTAATTACACGGAGTTCTCAGGTTTCATTCTCACCTATAATGAAAATGCTTTCGCGATATATTATCGCGAGTTCTTATTTAGGTACTATCATAGGGTGTTGATACCATGGGACTTATTTCGTCGGATAAGTCATCGTAATGCGGAAAATGCATTACCTTCGTGAAGACGTGGCCAATGCACGTGCTTCAACATTCCGTCATACCTCAAATAATTTCTTCTCATACCAACACCACCAGTCTTCAGCATTGACAATACCAGTAGCTAATAAATACTTCAATTTCCCTCTTTAAAAATTTTGAACTTTAAACCTAGGTTAAAGCAGATGGACGAAGGTTGGGTAAAATTCGGCAATAAGGATGGAGTCAAGGAAACGTTTTAGATGCTGATATCGCATCTTGCCAATAATGTAAATAAGTTTGTTTTTGTAACCAGGTGACAGTCTTAAGGTATAACTATATAGCATGCCTTCATGATGAGGCTAAAGAAAACACCTGAAGATGCGACGCGGCCAACCTCGGCATAAAGAAAATAATACCCATGTGGAGAACAAAGTTACAGCTGTCACTTCAAGGAGACATTGCTATCTCGCAAAATTATATTTATTCATTTAATGATCGAGTTTTATGGGTCATAATATGAAGCAAAAGACCATAGTCATAAGTGATTAAATATATTTTTATGGAACTCCAGGTTTTACTTGACCCTCGTCGGACTTTATCAGTTTGGAATAGGTTTCAGTGGTATTATGAGATCGATTGGTCAGCTTTCTGCGTAGCCTTTAAAACAATCCTTTGTTTTTCCTTCCTTCATTCTAGGTTTAAGATGCAAACAGACATTCAGAAATCTCATACGTAGGTATACTCCCAGAGAGCTGAAACACATTGAATTGTTCTCTTCCTCCAGTACTTCAAGAGTGACGGTGAATTTATTTTCGATTTGGCAATTAAAGAAATGACGAGTAGAACGTCGTTCTATAAGAATCGTGCGCAGCAGCTAGCACCTTAATGACACCATTAAAACTGTCGGTCACACAAAAAATTTGCCACAAAATATTAAATCGGAAAGAGTCGATTAAAAAATTCAATGAGTCACGTTTGAAAAATCCAGAGTTACCCACGGAAACGTATTATGTGCGGTTAAAAACTAAAGCTAGGGGTAAAATAATTTTCATGAAACTATATTTTATTTTAACAAACAGTTTTTCCACTTGTACAAAAAAAAATTGAACAGGAGCAACAGGTACCATTTGAAACTAATTATTTCGCGCCATTTATTACAAATTGGGAATGGTTCAATGCGCAAATTTTATTACATTTTAGCAGCAACATTTTGAGAGAGTTTTCGGTGCACCTTGTTACATACATACTATGTAACTAAATATAACTAGTTACTAAAATAATATGTAACTATTTACTTACACACTATGTAAATATACTCGATAAAACAACATTAATAACCAGTTGTACGTCCCGAATCAAGGATTGAAGTACGAACCCCTGACCTTCATCAATGTACTACTTTCTTGATCTTTGTGACCTTCAAAATCCATTACACAATTCGGTTGAAATAACTAAGTCACCAATGTAAAGAGATTACTTCAGCCCGATGGTGATACTTGTTCTACCTGAACGTTCTCGAGTCATCTCAGCTCAGTCAACAGGGAAAATTGCTTGTTTTCGAAGTTTGCAGCCGTCACTACCTCTATTTAAGGTGGCTGATAGACATTTTTTAACTGGCGAGAGGCCTCTAGGCTTCAAAAGACCCAGGTTATATTGCTGAATTAAGGGGAGCATTACACTTCCATCTATCTATTGTCACGCCATGCGCATTACTACAGTATTTTGGACAAGAAAATTATAGCTAAAAATGTTTTTGAATTACTGAGTAAGTTGAAAAAAGATAGTTACACAAATTCTTTTGTGAGGTGGTTGATATATGAAGCCGTTTGCTCAGCAAAGGACTGGAGAATATGATTAGGATGGAGGATAGACACAATGGTTTTAATGAAATAGTAGTTAGCGACTTTGAGTCCATGGTAACCTAGTGTATACTTAAAGCTATAGTGAATACTTAAGTCTAAAAAAAGGTACTTTTAAATGATATTTTACTATATTAGTTTCTCTATACGCCTCCTCACCTGAATTTAATTCATGGTGAAAATGTTTTTCACTAGGCTGGGACTTACTCCTCCTCGCTTACCCGAACCTTATTGAGTGATTTAACTAATTATGTTACCAAAGGCATTCCTTTGCACTCATGATTTCTAAGTCTAAGTCTTTAAAGGAAATAGGTTTCCTCAAAAAGTACCGTGCAAATAATTCTTTGAGGGATGTATAAGTGAGCACATGGGCTCGAGGTTAGATATCCTACAAACAATGATGTTTACCCGAAACGACCATTTATATCCTTTATGTTTTTAGTAGGAGTTCTATATGTTCGTTTACCACGAGAATCACTCATAAAAGTTAAATGCTTTCAATACCATAGTACCAATTTACGCATCCCAAAACACGAAATTAAACATTTTACCATTGAGATGAAATTCATCATAAAAATATAGTTTGACCTGACCGGGATTCGAATCCGGATTTCCCAATTGCCGGTGTAGCCAGCAGCACTCCCAAGCCATCTTAGTCAAAGCGAATTTCGACGGAGGTTAATTCGAGCTAGGTGTATATTTTTGTTCTTGTACTCGTGACGGCGTAACATCATTTCAAATATGAAGTACAAAATCGAAATATTCAAAGGTTCTTAAACAGAATACCATGGACTAAGAGCTCCTGTCGTAGTGTCGATTCACGAGTGAATTAACGGCATCAAAGAATATGGCTGAATGCGATGGAGCAAGAATCGTGTAGGTTAAAATATTTTGCTGCTGGCATTCACAAGATTTTCGCAGCTTTTTGCTTTGTTTGACCAGAAATAGTTTACATATATATTAATTTGATTCATTATAAAAATTTTTAATCGTAAAGTTTAAGTAAGGAATGATTAAATCATGAACTAATGAGTGGGGAGTGAATGATTCGCCGATGGAGTAGACCGAGAAAGGGGTGGATGAATGTTGAAGAACTCACACTTAATGAGAGGAGCATATGAATTATTAGGGATGGCAAGGCATTTATGAGGAAAAGTATGCCATTAGCCGAAAGAGCGACATTTTAAATTTGACAATCGCCATACACTTTGATTGACATTTATATGGTCAAGTGACGATAATCAACAAGAGTAATGGCTAATGGAATAGCCAGGCGTGCTAAAAACTGTCAAAACCTTTTACATCATTGTTTGCAATTAGGTTTTCACAATTCTTCATTAGCAACTAATTGTTGGTGAAATAGAAGTGGAATTTAGATTAATTTCCATCAACGAACCACCAATCAACCGCAGATTTATGTAACCGGGCCAAGCAGTTTGAAATAGTTGGCGATAGTCAGAGAGATAACGGCTAAAATCCCATTCCAGTCCGCAGAAAAGATTTGTTCAGCGTTTTTCGTGCATCCTCGCATCAAAGGTCATCAAAGAAAGAGACCATATCATTGAGAAGAAGAAGAAATCTCACGACTCAAGTTTCGACCTTATAGCAACACTTGCATACGCTCCAAGTCGCCATTGTGCACGGGTGGATATGGCTTGAGAACGACCTGGCAAAAGACCAAACGGCCCGCGACTTCTTTGAGAAATGAATTTCCACTGAAACTTGGCCACAGGTTCCGCTACATGACGGATAACGGCCGTAATGTCTGGCGAGGCAATGATCCACATTTTCCAGATAACCAGAACGTCTTCAAAGGCACAGAGTGAGTCACAAAATGCCTTCAAAGCAATGTTGGGGGAGATGGAAAAGTTTCAACGAGCTATTCTCTAGAAGGGGTAATGAGAAAAGTTTGGTAAATTAGCGCTCTAATGAATGAATGCGAGCAAGTAAGTAATTATATAATCCAACTGACGAGTAAGGCTCTCTACAGCGGTTGAAAATTCAGCAGTTGTGATAACTTAAAAAAAACGCTAAGTATCAGAAATTTTTTCCTCGCCTCAATAAGAGCTCGGTAATAAATCATCTTGGCTTACTCGAGGTTACTATATTTTTTCATGCTGGGGAACGTAACAGATATCGTTTTTCGGCTTATTTTTTTTAAGTGTCCTCCAAAGAAAAAAAGCCAGTGGGGAGATGGAATTGAGGCAGTCCATTCATATCCGAATCAACACGCTCAGAGTGCGACAATGGGTCCCCGCCGAATTCCCTGAAATACGGACTGTGTCCCGAAAACTTTGCCAGTCGTTTCGAAAAACATTTTTAAAAATAAAATCTCACTCGCAGCCAATGCTTGCGGCTGAGAAAGGGGGCGAGGGAAAAACAAGCGATTGTTTCCATCGCGTACATTTATACCGCGTTCAAAAAAGATTAGAAACCTTACAGCACACGGATTAAATCAGAGTCACTGGAATAAATATATTGAAGCAACAAGCACGCTAATTTATTTGTCTAGAGAAACAACTGGCAAGCGAAAATAACTCATGACTCAGAAAATGCTTTATATTTCCACCCTTCAGGAAAGACAATATTTGTGGAAACCCTATTTATAACGAGTCGAGCATGGAGCAGATCGATAGCTACCCTATTTTTTACGAAGCTACTTTCCTAGCAATCAACGATAGAGGAAAGTCTCCAAAAATATTAATGTATGCAATCACATGGATGAAAATACAAGACAAAAAGCAAGAAACTAAATGTTTGAAAGGTCCAGGCTCAGCTGATGGAAGATTAAGAATCATGGAGTAAGATTCATCAAGAGAGTAATGTCTCCAACGATATTAATATATGTGTACACTTTGGTAAAAAACTACTACACGAAAAGCGGGACAGTAAATGTTTGATAGGTCCAGGCTCAACTGATTAGGGATAAAGAATCATAGAGTGAGATAACTCTACACTGGATTTTTCCTCGAAAGTTTATTTTGAAGCAACATACTGTCATAACATAGAACCTGGGGTAAAAATTTTCGACTCTACTGCGTTTTTCCAGAATTACCTATAAATGACAGCAAAAAATGACGCTTACTCTAACTCAGTAATACTTACTCTACGTAATTAAATTAATCATATGCCATACACTTAAGTGTTTAATTATAGCTTTTCTTTCGAAATCAAAAAGTTTTTAAATTTAATATAAAAAGTAAAGCCATTAATCTCTATCATAGCAAGAATAACATGTGACGGTAATCAGTGGTGATTTTTCATACCAAAATGTTTCCGTATTAACTAATCGTTCTCAATTTATTTAAACACTAACCAGTAACTCAGATAGTCATTGTTCAAATCGTGGATATATTATTACAGATTTCGATAACAACAAGGATATTTTGAAATATTTACACCCATGAAGTTAAGCCAAACGGACGATAACCATCACCATAATTAGCGTCAGCTCGATAAAATTCTACTCGCTAAGCGAGTAGAAATTTATAAAGCTGAGTAGCGAGTCATGATGTCCATAGTAATAGTTAACCATTTAGTATTGAGAAACATAAAATGCAAAAACTCGGTGGTTACGGGGTGTAGTCCTCACCTCCTAATACTAGGGTCGCGGATTTGAGTCGCGGTCGCGCCCCGTCTGGGTGGATTTTTCACCACTAAGGTCATGGTTGCTTGCTCTCGTCTTTTGCTGTTGTTATTATAACCGATTTTATGCAAAATCATGCGCTGTTTTCAGAGCCGTGAAATTAAAACAAAGAGATAAAGCTTTATCACGGCGTACATGTACAAGGCCCCAGTGTTTTGGGAAAAATTCAATCCAATTATCCAAACATAACATTATACATAGAAGTATGAAATTAATTATTGTTAATTAGATTCTGCTAACTCATATTTATTACATGAACCTCGGGTATCAAGACAATTTTTTAACAAATCTCCACTTTTGGCGTATTGCTTGCGTAGCCTGTGAATTCATCATGTAATTAGTATGCTCATTTGATATAGTGTCATGAGGTTCCATATATCCTCCTTTTTTTTCAAAAAATAAACATCACAAATAGAAAAGATTCTCTTGTGCATTACATCAGACAAATAGCATCGCGAAGTTAATTTCAAGAAAGGACTTACGCCTCATCAGAGCTCGAGCCTAAGAGGAGGTTATATTACTCACAAAAATGAAAAGAAATGCGAAAATCTCTGTTAACCAAGACATCCGCTGAGATACGGCAATTAATTACCTCGAAACTGTGACACGGTACGAGCCGTCCGGAATGAGAAAAAAAGGGAATAGAAGTAAGAGAGAATCCCTAGAGAATTAATTTTCTTTCATTCTTCATGGAACATAAACCTCGGAGTCGTTTTTAGGTCATCTCATCGCTCATGTTGGAAGTTACGCGGCCAGATTCCCTGGCGGCCTCTTCTTGACCTTTTAATCACCCGGTCAAGCGCAATGTTAATCCATCATACTTAACGATGGCGGAATTCTCGATCTTCGGATAAACAGAGTCGGTAATGCAGGCCATAGCAAGTTGTACAACGTCTGTTTTCGCAGTGGTGAATGACTCGGACGCCGACTTGTTTGGATTTCCACATATAAATGGAAAATCGTGAATGAGGCTGAAAATTTGCTAAGAACATTACATTTCTTTTAATTCTACCTTGCGGATTGATATCTGAGTCTTTATGTGTATGCATCCTCCAATCTTGGGATTTTTTATAACATAAGATTTACTTTGACCAATAAAAGAATACCATTTTGAAGTGCATTTCCCTTGTGCCCACACCCTTGTGTGTGTGTGTGTGAGGGATAAGGTACCTTTTTAACGCAGGAAACTATGTATCAAAGTTCTATAACAAAATTATCTTTTCCTTTCCCTGATTTTTTATTTGCAGTTAAGCCAAAAATGGATGCATAGACTTTTATTTTAGATTTATTAAAGCACAAGATACTTGACCTGAGAAAACCTCTGTGCTACGTCAGGGCTTAAAAATAGCTATTTCACAAGGCCCGTATGCTTTTGTTACAGATTTAACATATTTTACAACATATATTTGAAAATTTTCATCTGAAATTTAAATAAATCCTACCACTTATCAAGAACTCTGAACCACAAACATTGAGGTAATAAGCCACGGTATATTCTCGATTTTCCGCAAGCGAGCATTCTCGCATCTCATTATTTTCAAGACGATGAGTGTATTTATTTCCATATATCAAAGATAGCTTTTCCTGAAAAATTCACTGAGGACCATCACTACTTTATATGAAACATACTTTGGTTTATTTGATCCATAACTCAAAAAGTAGACTGAAAAAGACTTTATACTGAAAAATACGAAATACCAGAAAATAGACTGAATAAGACTATAATTATTTCTCTGAAATATTCTACACACGATCTGGAGCAAAAATTGCATTTTCATGATTTAATTTCGCCTTCCCGTAATTGGTATTTATAATTATCACGCATGAAAAGCTCCCAATCCTTACGGTGCAAAAATAATCTGGTGAGTCAGCTTTCAATCTACGTGCTACAGTCCAATTTCAGAGGGCAAGTAGCGTGGAGAAAATGGAAAACATGTTGACGTGCAGGTCGACAGATCAAAGCGCAGCGATGGATTCCTTCGAAGCCGTGAGCTGTGATGGGAAGTAAATATAGAGCAAAGCATCACATTCATCCCTCACTGGAGCCCGTATAGGCTTTTGGGACCCTAAAAGGCGCCAGCGGACGGAATCAACGCATAATCTGCAGAAGAACTGGCTGCTCGTGGAGCAAAAACAAGTCAAATTCCAACACCGAGGGACTTGTTTTTCAGGACCAACTGACCGCTGGCGATAGTATTTTCTGCGGCCTAAGTGGAGGCTCAGAGAGCTGGGACCTCTGGTAACAGAAGAGAGAAGAACACAAGGAGATATTGAGGCAAGGAATTAGGGAGAGCTGTGGTTACACGTTCTAGGGGAAAAACAAGGATAAGGGGATCCTATATCAACGGCCCAGGTTTAATCACGGAGGAAGCCGAGATGAGAGAAAATTAATGCAGAAGTCACCCTGAGAGGAGAGAAATTAGAGCAAGTGGATTCCTTCACCTATCTCGGAAGTACGATCACGTGGGACGGAAGAAGTACAACGGACATCAAGCGGAGAGTAGCCCAAGTTAAGAAGGCGTTCATGGGAAAAATACAACTGATGAACTCAAAGAAGATAAGACTACAATCCAGGAAACAGTATGTGAAAGCCGTGAGGAGCGTAGCACTTCATGGATCGGAAGCATGAACTATTGGAAAAGCTGACCAGAATAGACTAGAAGCCTTTGAAACCGGTGCTGGAGGAGGATGCTGAAGATAAAATGGACGGACAAAATAAGAAATGAAAGTACAGAAGAGTAGAAGAGGAAAGGACAATATGGAACACCATACAGATAAAAAGAACGAGATCGATTGGACACACCTTGAGACACAATGGGTTTGTGAGAAACATCATTGAGGGTAAAATAGAGGGTAAAGTCCCCAGCGGAAGACCCAGGAATAAGTTCATGGACCAAATAAAGAAGAAAATTCATAGGAAGAGACACCAGGAGGTAAGGAAACTAGCATCAAATAGGAAAGGGTGGAGGGCTGCAGTCAATCAATTTTAGGATTCAACGACCAATAAATGAATGAATGAATGCTCGTGTAACCAATGATCTCTGTGCTAAATGGTACTTTTACACTAGAAATTATTCTTGTAACTATTATTTTAATTAAATATGTATCCGCGTGATTGTATTTACACTTGCATTATTTTGACAGCTTTGGGAAATATTTACTTCTACGATGTTTCAATTTATGAATTCAAATCTTTAACTCTTCAGTCGTTTTGAAATATAACAATAACAACAGTTCCTGGTAAATTACAACTTTTTTTCAGCATAAATAGTGCCTAAACCTCTAGTAGTACAAGAAAACGTTTCTTAAGCTAAATGTATTTTTTCCTCTACACGACATATCAGTCCAGAAACGGTCCTGCTAAGCTATTTATATATAGCTTATCAGCAATTTCTTATTTTTAAACAAACATCCATGCCCTAAGGTGATCATTCCACCCAGGTTCAACTTTAACCCGTGACACTCAGTTTAGCAGGTGAGGGAATTTTTATTTTCCTTAAAACAAAAATAAAAGGAAAAGTAAAAATATATATAAAGGTAAAGGAAAAGTCTCCACCGTTGCTCACGCAAGTTCGACGTTAACGTAAGGTCTCTCACATTTGTAAACGATAATCATCACAATTACAATAATTTCATTATTTTTATACGGTGGATTTAATATAAATCAAAGAAAAACAAACATTGGATCTATAGAGAGATAGTCCAGCCTGTAACAGCATATCGTGGGTCGATATAGGAAAAATCAGACAGAACTCTTGGAGTGATAGAGAAGGATTTTTAATAAAGAACTGCAAAGGCTATCTCGACAGTATTAAGTTATAAACAATAGAATTAGAGAAATTATGGATGATAATATTAACGAATACATAAGAGGAAAGCAGTCGAAATGTTACGGACACATCAAACGAACGGAAAATGAGAGGCTTAAAAAAGAAAGTCCTTGCGTGGACCCTTGGTGTGGACTCTTGGAAAAGGATAAGAGGAAGACTTAGGAAGAACCAAATGGGAGTGGTTAAAGGGTTGTGTGTGTGAGAAAGAGAGAGAAATCCTGAACCAGAACAAAGGAATGCCTGACAAAAATGGTGATCGGGAATCAGAAGACGCCGTGGAGCATCATAAACCAATGCACACAGGCATTAAAATATAATTACTTTTTGTCACAATAAGTGCGTTTCGCAATATAACATCTAATGCGGCTGAATAATTATATTTAACTACGAAATTTAAAAAGGATAGAACAAAACTTTTATCATAAGATATACGAGGCTACATTACTATATCTTAACAAACTAAGCCCCAGCGAAGCAGAACGTATCAAAGACTCCACATTTGATTAAGAATCAAAATAATTCCACAGTAAATTTACTACATATTTACAAAATAATTGGTTAGATGAATAAAGCCAACGGAACATCCAGTAAGTCACAGCACAAATATAAAATCAACAAGGCGACTTTCCGGTTCTGGAATGTTTTGATCATCCAAGCACAAATGGAACGCGGCGTGCGAAGTTCAAATCTAGCGTGCGAGGAGGACGGAAAACCGCGAATTTCCGTATTCCAAATCCGAGCCGAATGGGGAGGGTGCCCTTAAAATTACGGTCAGAGGGGGGGGAGGGGAAGGAGAGCCCTTAATTCCCTAATTCGGGAAAAGGGCCCATGGGAATGTGGGACGAAGGGGTTTTAAAAGGGCGCACAAGGCGGTGGCTGGTGGGACTCACGTCGCTATATTTATATTCGCCTTTCGCCGTGTGGGGGAAAGTGCGGTTTGATTAAACGGGCCCCGATGTTGCCATCAGGGTCTCTCCCCAGTATAACCGCCCCTTAAACTACCGTCTCTGCCTTTACTCTCCAATTTACCCTTTCCCGTCTCCTTCTCACCCCTTAATACCCACACTTCATTGTTTCCCTACATTCTCTCTCGCCCTATTTTCACCCATCTCTTTAAGGTTGCTGAAACGATTTTTGCCGGTGAACAGACATGCGTGAATTTTTGTATACTTGTTCTCATTAGTGACAAGAAATATCACCGCAATGTATGAAAACTTTATACATGTTGAACTCTACATACATAATAATTCAATGTTTTCAATTAAAATGTATTTTTTGCATACATCATGTTTAGATAAGTACAACTTATATGCCCTTAAATGAAGAAACTGCCTTCTTTATTTCAAAAAAAGGCTAAATTAAAAACTTTAATTCTGATAATCAACCTTCTTTGAAATAAACATATTCGTTCACACGTTTGAAATCTTGTTTTTCTGCATAAATTAGGCTAAAATTTATGATTTTATGTTGGAAAATTACAACTCCGAGTCAAAACAATCAAAAATTGAAGAAAGGAAACCAAAGACGTACTATTGATACATTGCATTTCACAATGATTTACTCAACCGCTATCTACGTCTCTGTCTTCCTCAGGTGCGTCCCAAATTAATTTTCCATTGCAAATGGTCTGGCAAAAGGTACACATCGTTCCCAGTTCATGCGTTATGAGCCTTTATTTGTTTGTATTCCCTATGTTTGCCAATGATATTCGGCTACAGTCTACTGTATACAGTCGCGACACCCAATATTAATTTCCCTCGGCTAAGTTACAGCTAACGCTGGCAGCGCCTCATTTCGCCGGTAAGTAAAACTTACACGCGCAAAGGAGTATACTAAGAATGTGTAATATCTGATTAAAACAACGCTAATGTGATTTGTCTCCTAACCAATTGGAACAAATTTAGAGTGTGACCTAAAAGAAATTCACAATAAAACCTTCTTTCGTATGTGGATAACGATCACCCAAGGGATAAAGGCAAGGAATCGGACACGAATACGAGTGAGACAAGGCGTCACAGAAGAAAAGCAAGTGGGATTTAACGTATATTGAGCGAAACTCATTGCATAGAACGAGATCTGTACGAAAAAAACGACGTGGTTAACATATTTGGGAACACACAACGCCACTGCAACGGATCAAAGCGTGTGTTCTCCACAAATTGGCCCGAATTTTTGACTTCCCTAAAAAAAATTACACTTTATTTTCGTCACGGAGCAAATGGACATAGAGCAAAGCGACGCCTTTTGGCGAGAAATTCCAGCGGTAGCGATTTCGGCCGTCCTACCCACGATTACTCCAAGGTATTTTCTATGTTTACATCCCCATAAGGCTATTAATTCGGCTTTCGCTTAATAGGCTATCCGAATTTGAAGTTTTTTTGGACCTTCAATTAAGGTTCTAAATAGTAGATATCGAATTTGCATCAGTTTTGCTCCTAAATTGTGGGTACCAGATGTCACGCGATATATTGGCCCGCAGATAACAAAATGCGGCGACGGTTTTAGAGATGAGGGCAAGGCATAGGCCGCGTGACGACTGATGAGAAGTAGGAAGAAATCCTCTCTTATTGTTTCAGTCGAATGAAATCAATAAAAATCCCCTCCAAAAATAGCTCGGGCTTATTTTAACAGCCACCAATATATCGGGTGATAAGGTTCAAAGCTACAAATTAGACGTCATCACATATTTAGTAGTAGTTCTCAAACGGTACCAGAATTTAATCCAGACAATCGATACTGAGAAGCTTCGTTCCAACTGCAGCAATTTGTATCACACCATCTAATACAAAACTAAAACCCTACAACAGAAAAACAAGACAGACATGCCCGAATGTAGGAGGTCAATAACGATCCAATGAATCACTTTTTCACAAAAGTGAATATTAATGATGAGAAAGAAACATCGGTAGTATTACTTCAATACTGTCATCATTCATCCAATATAACGGCTTTTAATGGTAAAGAAAAGCCCCGATAACTCAAAATACGTCGAAAATATAGTTATAAATGCATCAAAACAGGTTTTTTAGGGCGCAGTTCAATAGCTTATAATATTCATCAAGGTGAAAAAATGTTATACATGGTTTGGCTACTGAAACAGAATCGGTGAATGTATTTATTTTTTTGCTATGTGTGTGAACAAAGATAAAATTCATAATCAAGCATGTATCATAATACATGGAGATGTTGTGCTACCTATGTAGTCCTGCGACAAGTGGAAGAGAAAAACCGTACGATAAAAACTAATAAAGAGGACGAACCAATTGGACATATTTTGCGACTCAATTACCTATCCTTTATCTTCCGAGCGTGTCTCTCCGGCACAAAAATTTTGCCCCTATAGCGCCAAGCGTGTTCATTTGGCACATTGAGTGGACATCTAAAAAACCGTGGATAGTAAAAAAAAAATCCCGGCCAGCAAGGCTTAGGGCTACGGAAAAACCAAGTAAGATAAAAGTTAAAATAATTACAATTAGAGAAATAAATGGGAAGAATTACAGAGTAAGCACCATGGAAATTACGTAAGACATCAGCATAGAAAAATGTTTAGGAGGTAAGCGGTGTTCTGGTTGGAGAACACAGATTATGCAAAAAAATAAGTCAAAATAAAGAAACATTTAAGAATGAAGCGGTTGCCGGTTGGAGTACACAATGGAGGGCAGCAGCACTGAACCAATCTTTGGAAAAGTAGCTTTCAACTATGACAATTAAAATGCTTTTTTCAGTCAGTTTAGACAGCATATAAAATGTCCTTATAAAGTATATATCAAATTACCAAACCGCTTCAAGAAACCGCATCGCAATTGGAAAATTATTTCACTTTGTTAAATTCCTCAATACTTTTCCGGCTTTCTCAATATATTCCGACTCGCGACCTTGATGATGATTGTGTTAAGTCGAAACCAGGGTCGGAATAAATAAAAATTTTCGTGGGATATTTACTAAGGGTATCTCACAATATCGGTATTCATCAACATTTATTTTCCACGCGAACTTTCAGTTCATCACATGAAATAAAGATTGAAAAAATAAATACGCTACGCAATGGTCGCAGGGAAAGTCCTCGCGAAGGTCAACACATTTTATTCAAAATTTTAACATTATCCCTCGTGCGGGATCGGGTAGAGGGAGAAAAACATGACCGAGTTCGAAAAAGCTCTCCAGACCAGAGTGAAACCAATCCCAGAGGACAAGCGACACGGACCAGAGGCACTCCCCTCAATCTCCCCCACGTCGCGCGTGCCTGGATCCTTTTTGCTGGTATGCCTCAATCCCACGCACGCGACACGCGGAGTTTTTTCTTTCTCTCTGTCAAACGGAAGTTTTTGACGGCATTCGGACAACGATTTGGGCACAAATGGGAAGAGAGGAACGGCTGCGTACGAGAGGCGGACAGATTACCAACAGAACTACGAGTGGAAATGCGAAGGACAAGTTTCCACCAGAGCGCTGGGAAAATTGAGCGCAGCAACACTTGTGGCCACAAAGAAAACTAGCCTGAACATTTTTTTTCCAGCAAAATGGCTATCCAGAACTCGTGACGGGGCATGAAGTACATGAAGAGCGTCCCAGAGTGGAAATGGCTGAAATCAGTGTCTGCGGAATTTGCCCATATACTGAGCAAGCAAAAACAGGCTTTTAGATAGTTAAACAGTGCCGATTTGCGAGTTAAAATGGGTATTCAAAGAAAATTATTGCTTAAAATTAATGCCAAATACAACCCGATTGTGAAGTTATTGTTAGATCATCGGAAACATAAATGTCTAATTAGCATTATAACGGATATTGTTTGGATTCCCAGCAGCTGTTCGACAAAGTCCAGATTCTCAGTAACACTTAACGTATAACACACGGCAGAAATTACCATGGGATTTTACTAAATGACCATACTATTGAGAGACACTAGAGAAGTAAAAGGGCGAAATAATTACGACCTACACGATACAAATGAGGCGAAACACTATAAAAGTTATATAAAAAGCCCACGGTCAACGATTGAAATCATATCATTGAGTCAGTCGCCTGGATAATTTGGTTTCTCCTACGGTAGGCTCTTTTCTTTCGATATATCTTTAAGAAATTCTGTAGATCGTGAAAGAATATAACTACGTATAACTAAAGAGGGCTAAGCAAATCTGAGCGACGGTTTATCTATGGATTCCGTAAAATAAAATGGGGTGGGTTCTAAAACCATTATTGAATAGCCCCTGACGCTATTTCAAGACATGTAGCTAGCCGGTAGAAGTAACGTACATAGGAGTAGAAGAGGAGAGGACGAACAAATAATGACAATACCAACTATGTTTAAATCCACCGAGTTCTTCATTGGTACAACTAGTTTCAACGCTACTGCGTCATCTTCAGCTACCTCAGTGGTGTTCAGGTAACTCAATAGCGTTGAAACTAGTTGTACCAATAAAGAACTATGTGGATTTAAATAAAGTTGGTAATGTCATAATTTATTCACTAATGAACTTCCACAAGGTTTCGCCTGAAAGGATTGAATTCAGAGAAGGGGAGCATATGGAACGTCATTGCTAAAAAGATGAACAAGATGGATTGGACACACTCCGAGAAACAATTGGTCTGTGAAGAACATAGTGACGGCAAAATAGAAGGAAAAGACCCCAGAGGAGGACCCAGGAATAAGTTCATGGACCATTGAAGGGGAAAGTACATAGAAACACAGTAAAAAGTAAATCTGGTTTTCAATGTGATCTGAATTTCAACGCAGTGTGGTACTACGCTGGTGATCTACATTTCCGGCGCAGCTCGCGTGAGAATCACACACCTACGTTGATTTTCAAGGACTTGATGTTGAAAATCAACGTAGCGCGTTGGATTGCGCATATCAGGCAGCGCTGGCGGCATCTTGCGGTAAGGATGGCAGCAAGCTGTGTTCACATTTTGACGATTTGGCGATTTTTGAACGGCCCCTCGCAATGCACATACATAGATACACAGATACATAGCAACGCACTTCAATGTATAAACTTTGATAAACAAAAGAAGATTCAAAATACAACTAAGTCTTACATATCGGAGTTTGTGTGACCGTACCATCATTCGCCATCGTCGCAAATTTGTGACACTACGAGAAAGTTTATCAGCTCCATTATTTTTAATAAAAGTGTTGGTTATAACTAAAAGTGGCTAGTAAGTTCAAGTTGACGTTACGGTGCATCTGCTGACGATATCGGAGTGTGGTTTTAAGTGGAGGCTTCCACGTTGCCGATTATAAATTTTATGGTATGTAGGTAGAAAACATTTCGGGCGATAAATTAATCGTGTGAGAATGTGAAAACCTTCACTAAGTTTACCAGCGGAAGAACACACATTAGTAAGAACCATTGTGTGCGAGAGCGAGAACAGGATGGCGGTGAAATTGTTGGTAATGTAGTGGAGGGAATTCTGCCTAATGAAAGACCTGCTTATGTACGAGAGGGTTCAGTGGAACAGGAATATCAAGACAATTTGTGAACATGACAACAGGCTGAAGCTCAATTTTTGCTAGCACTCCGTGCACAAAATTTTACTGCTCCAATTGTAAAATGTGTCATTGACAGTTATAAAAATCTTGTGAATGCTAATATCTCTTCTAGGTACATTTTTTAGTTGCCAAACACTCTAATGCGTGTAGTTTATTAAACTTTATTAGCATAACCATAGGTAGTGAATGTAGTTGGAAAATGATTACTATCAGACCAGGGCTGTCTTAAATTCAACATGGGTCTATCTTACTTTAAGACCAAGCTGTCTTAAATTCAACATAGGTCTACCTTACAGCCAGTACCACTTAGTTAGATATTCAGCTCTTCATCTACCTTATTCCAAGATTAGGAAATGGCTGTGAAATTCAACTGACCCTGCCTTAAAAATGTTGCCTCTGAAAATCAGTCCTCTTTTCTGTCTTAAAATCAGATCGACTATTTACTGTGAAAAGATACCAGGAGGTAAAGGAACCAGCATTAGATAGGGAAGCATGGAGGGCTGCAGTTAACCAATCTTAGGATTGAACAACCAATGAGCTGGCCATTCAAATGACATACTTTATGGCGCAAAACTAGATTACATAGTTGAATTTTATGCGGATATTTTGCTGTAGGGACCTAACTGGTCCATAAATTTGGCCATCTTTCTGCTCCATACATTTGCTCATCTTTATCCAAACCTAAATGACGCGCATGCGTGCAAAATATACTCAAACGCGTAATTCTCTAGCTTTTATTTTTAATTACTGAATGCAGACGAATAGCACTATTATCCCACGTGGTTTAGTTTGACACCCGTTTTTTGGAGGAAGATTGAATAATGAAGAATGAGAAATGATGCGTGCACATATTCAAGCAATACTAGGCTGAGTGACTTTGCATGCGGCGAAAGGTGTACATCAGCCATAAACTAAGGAGAGGATAAAAGAATACACTAAGAGAAGAAATTCACGTCCTTCAGCATACTATTATCTCGCAGTGGCTGATTTAGCCCATAGAAGCGCGTGTAGAATACAAAATTCATGCCAAACTGTTTCGAAACGCATGTGTAATATTTCCTCACATTTATCTTTTCCCGTTTTGCAGCGTATCGCCATAATAACATCCTGTAAGACAAATCTGAAATTCAATTGACCTGATTTATTCAAGAAATATCAGCTTCGCGTGCAACCTTTGAATTTATTGTGACTCACAGCCCAGTCCTTTGAATAACAGTGCTGGGCTACACTTTCTGTTAACTCATAGCATCTTTTGATAAAGCGTAAGGATTTAATTTGCCTTAGATTCATTTTTGTTTCGTTCGTAAGTTATTAAAGAGGGAATTACAACTACAATATATGGCATTTTCCCGAGAAACTACCAACAATTAGTCTCTGAAACTCGGCGTTGTAAATACCTCTAATGCGATTTTCCGAGGAATTCACAGCTGTTGTAACACCCAGTAATTTTACCACTCACAAAATGTTATTCCTGTATATTAAATGTGCCACAAGCAAAATAACTTTCCAAAAATGTTAACGTCTGATAAACCATGAACGAGAACTAGTTCATGGAATAGAATTTGCGAAAAAACACTCCAGTAATGGAAATAATAAGCGAAAAATAAATAATAATAT
The DNA here is from genome assembly GCA_963169105.1 of Ceriagrion tenellum. Classification (NCBI taxonomy): domain Eukaryota; kingdom Metazoa; phylum Arthropoda; class Insecta; order Odonata; family Coenagrionidae; genus Ceriagrion; species Ceriagrion tenellum. Next base: position 36,317,857 of record OY720642.1, on the reverse strand, counting down.
TAATGAAAAGTGAGGAGTATTTAATTTAATTTACACATTAACAATAAAGACCAGCAAGCTTTGACATAGAAATTCCATGCAAACAATTCACCTCAACCGGGAGGCGAATTACAGACAGAGGCATTTGCACCCGTCCTATGGACTTCCGTATAAGGTCATGGCGGATTTTTACTCCCATATATTTCCACACATTTCATCGCCAAGATTTCAACGAGGTTATAAAAATCATCACTAACAAGCCAGATGCAAAAATTAACGTGTTACTGAAGATCAATCCTTTCCAGCTTCTTCAAGGTGTCCAGATGGGGTCAGACGTATATCAAAGGCCACGATTACAATTCTAAGAATCCGTCAGCTGCCAGTGTATCTCTTATCACTCCACATTGCCATAATCAAAAGTCAACATTCCACTGGCCGCTCCCCTGGGGGTGAGAGGCCGGCCGGCCACAGCGCTCCACCCGCTGACGGCATAAATAATGATACGAGTGCACGCAACACACAGGGAGCAGCCGGTCGCAGGTCCGCCTCCTCGGCTTCGTATTTTCGGATTCCCAGAGAAACGATATTTGATCACGCCAAGGGACTTACGGAGTGACTGCGTGGGTCGGCGTTTCCAGACATTTTCCCCGAAAGGAATGTTTATTCAGGCAACAAGAGAACCGAAATCGACAGGAAACCCAACCGTACCTGCTCTCACCCTGCTTCAAGTCGCTTCGGCTCTCGTAATGTTAATGCAACAACCTCAAGACCGGAAAGGCTCCACCCATCTCTGATTCAGGCCTCATCTTCCAAGTATCATCAAGTCACCATTATTCAAGCACTCCACGCACCTCTCATCTAATTGTCAGTCCTTAATTCGTATGTTTTGCTGTTTTTACACCGGAAATTGAGTGAATTCTTACAAAAACAAGAAAATATAAATTTTAAACAGCTAAAAAACAAGAAGTCACTTGGTTTTGAAAGAGTAAATTGGGCGAAGGTCACCTTTTTAAGGTTATACACGGATTTTCTATATATTGTTTGGCCTGTGGTACTTACAGTAAGAACTAGCTGAATCTATCGCTGAATTTACTCGAAGACCCAAGATATAGTTGAGAAGCACTGATACCACGAGTCAAATAAATTCTATGCTGCATTTTCGTCTCAAAACTTACATCATTAATCAAGTTTTTTATTGCTTCCCTCATCACATCTATAAAAAAACTTAATCCAATACCTCCCTATCACTCCATCCAAGTAAGTAGTACTGTATATCGCAAATGCAAGACTATATTCGTAGCCAAAGAGCTATTGTCATAAGTCAATCCTTAAAAATATCGAGTAAACCAATTTTTAACATAATCAGCCGGGGAAAACTTTGAGTGGTGAAACATAGAAATGGTACACACAACCAATACTTTAATAAAACCGCTATGAAACTCTATTTTCTGATAATTTTGTGCTAAAAGAAATCTTACATCTGAAGAGTATCTAATGATTATGACAGCTCAAGTGTAGAATAATTACAGCAGAGGACGCGAAATGTGGTAGAAACAATAGTTATATAAACGGAAAGATGACTAAAACAGGAGTAGGTATACGTACCAATAGATGGAATCCATATACTTAATGGTCCGGTAGAGAGGAAAAAGCTATTTTGTCGCCCAGCCAAGTGATTCAAGCCACAATTTTAAGAAGATAGCTCCATTAACTCGGCCAAATGGAGAATGGACTTACCTGAAATCAGAAGACAGACATTAAATTAAGATCCAATTAATTTCACAAACTCATGAATAGATAAATAGAATTCAGTATGAGAGATAAGGGCAAAATCAAAACGCTGGAATGCATGAAGTCTGGAGTTTCACGGTCCAACAATGTAACCTCATTCTACTGAGAGACCCGCAAAATTTCATGAAAGACTCATTTTTATAACATCCTCATTGTAGGCACCATTGGTAATTTTTACCGGCTTACGAGCAAGAAATACTCGTATCATTACAAAAAGTGTCTAATTTATCATATAGCTGTACACAGTTTTGTATAGGGCTATTTTGAGGCTAGGAATCGCAGCCAAATACGTTCCTGTACTGTTTCAGGATTCATTACGAGCATTTTTTACCGCTAATGTCTGAGTGAATGCAAAAGAAGGAAATTTGACCAAATTTATTCATGAAAGATTGAAGCTAAGTGAGCGATCCAGCATATTTCCATTTAATTACCTAGTGTGGATATTGAACATTTTTTCACTAAGGGCTTTTAAATTCTAATTTAAACATCTGACAAGGTATCACATAGGAAATGTTGTAACTTCGCTTCGATTGCCTATTACACATATTATTTCGATTATTCACCACCAACTGACTAGAAATAACGTTTTGCATTACTCACATTATATGTTCCCGGAAAAAAATGAAAGGGTAGACATGTTAATTCTCGTACAATTGATAGCCTATCACATAATTTCTCGTCCACTCTATTCCATGCTCGAATTTCTTCATGTGGGTAATTGTAAGCCCACCATCTTTATCACCATAACACTCATGTATTAATATTAAATATCAGATCCAAATTGTTAAGGTGGATTTAAGATGGCAAGTTTATCGCGAATTATACATGTAACAAGAGTAATTCGACGCAAATTACAAGTTATAAGAAGTTTTAAAGACCGAACACCGAACATTTGGCCAGTCACATGCTTGAGTGCAGTGTTGCCCGATTCAATTTAGCTTTTCATAAATCGTTAAAAATATGTTCATCAGAGTTAAATTCCCCGAATACTCTAGCCAAAGAAATTTGAGGAAGCGACTTGCCATTGAAATATCCACCATTACGAAGCCTATTAATGTATCGAATGTCTCTGCAACTCATTTTTTAACTAATGTTTATTAGATATCATTACTCCATTATGTGAATTTTTAGGCTGTCCTGGAATCGGCCGTAATGCGATAACTGTCTTAATGTGAAGGTTTGAAACCGAAAATTTATAAAAAACTATGCACAAAAGATTAAGATTTCACTTCACTAAAGAAAGAAGTGAAACAATGGTTATTGTATCAAAAGTAATGCAGTTGACTTAATATGGTATTCTGTTAAATCTGTTTCACTTATAATTTTAAAATGTCTTTAACTAATTAATGTTGTTCACTGGTTTATAATGAAAAATTGTACATTTATTGAGGTAGTTATGATTTAACAGTAAAGTTTAAATTGTGTTTTGTGAATATTTATGTGTTTCAATTACCTTTTTATGTTATTCGTCGATATTTTAAATGATTTATGATGGATACATGTTGTTTTTTGAGTTAAAAAAAATTTCGTACTTTTGTTTACTCTGGTATACATTTGTTTCATTTATATAAAAAACATTTGTACTTTTGCTATTTTGAATTAATGATTTTATTGCGTCTTTGAGTAATTTATATGATTTTATTATATTTTAGGTTTTTAGCAATTTTTAAATGTTTTTGACGGATCAAAGCTGTGAATATATTTGTTAATTAATAACAGCACCTGCTGACAAGCCATGGGATTAGCAGGACTATACTTGCAATTATATTGAGAATAAATTAATTATTATTATAATTACAAAAAGAACCAATGGCCTTACTAACGTGTCCATTTTGCGCGTTGCATCCGGCGATCAATTCGACTTCTGCATTTGCCATTGCGTAGAATGGGTGGAAAGCGGAAGGAGATAGTTAATATCTAACGGTCTGACCAAAAATGGTGGACATTGTCCGAACATATGTACCCTTGAGGCCCTTCCTTTCCCACACAGATCATTGTGAGCGACCCGCCCTTAGAATTCACCTGCAGCAGGAGTAGCACCAGAGCCGGAAACCAGGAGGGAACGTAAGCCACGTCACAGCTTCCGACTGGTCCACGCACATACACGCATTATTAAGGGGGACAGCGCCGTTCGAATGGGATACGGAGCGTCAGTCCCCAGGAGGCTTAACCGTCACACGCCGACCCGCACGGTGACTCCATGCAACCGTTAGTATCACGAAGGGAAAAAACGAGAAAGGACGTGATAACAGAAGAACGAAAAGTAAAAGTAATGCATTATAAGAGAATGTAAGATGATCATTGAAATCATGAGGAATTAAGGGTGCTCTGGCTTCGTGTTTACTTACGCCATAATTTCTGAAAACTTGAATATAACATCATTGAAGCGCGTTTATTAAACCGAGATGAAAAATATGATCTTCAGACTAGTTTCATGGTAATTCTGCCTTGAAAGTGGAGATTTCCACATGGGCTCTGGCAGAGACTTCTCAGACTGCAGTTAATTTGAAGAGAAACCCCTGTAAAATTGACTACAAATTAAATAAAGGAATCTTAACATTTATTTCTAAAATTCAATAGAGAATTACTAGCACAATTGAAGTAGAAATGCTGTATTTTCAGACATATGGCACTGGTATTCGGGTCCTATGGCCAAAATTCTTATATCCAGGTCATGTTCCGCACTTGTCTAATGCAATCCACCAAATTGGTTAGACTCTGCAGCAGAAATTCAAATTTCGCATGCAAATGAATGGGACAATGGTGACATCTGCACAATTATCCACGAATATTTCCCTGGATAAACAAGATAGTGCAATAAATGGTTCGGTAGTACTAGACAACACTATGGGGCATTGGAAATTCAGTTAGACTTCCAATCTCAGGCCTCCCGTCGAACTCCAGGAAAATTGAAAAGACTGCCTCCAACTCCCATACTTAAATGATGGATATAGGCACACGAACAGCAGGTATTACGACCTTGCCTATGGTTGGACATATGTACATATTAAAAATACTTAGAAGAATATTCTACATATTATTTATCATTTTTTTATTTAATAATAACCCATTTCATCAGAAAAATCAGTATTTCAAAACCAAATAATTGAAATTTGGAACTATAGAATTTTTTTGACGAGCATAGGTCAAAGCCACCTCAAGGTGAAATTTTGACGAAAAGGAATTCTCTTGAAAGGCGAACTCCAACCAATCTCTTGATGATTTATTCACCAGATTATATTAATCGAATTACAGATATGTTAAAATTCTTGGGCGCCGATGATGCAACAGATTAAATTAGTATACAAAAACCTTACAGTGAGGACATAAAGGTTTCCAATACTATTTTCCATATAATAATTCGACAATTAGGATTGCAATCAACGTGAGGTAACAATATAAGACATCGCAAAATCGTAATAAAATTAAATGGCAATGGTGTGATTTTCTATACAACTTAACTAATCAAATACAGAATAAAATGAAGTTTTCAAGCTTGTTACTCTAAATAATATAGTTAAATATAATATTATCAGCCAGATAACATTTTTTATCCACCAACATTCATGCCACTTGAAAAGTGAAACTATCGGTGACGCTATTTTTAAAATATTTTTAAAATATTTTTTAAATATATTTTTTCGTTCCTTCATTGCAGGCTAATTTCATTATATTTGTATTTTGTGTCCGAAATATTTCTCTTATGCCCTTAATATGCTGACTGAGCAACAAACAATAGACAACCGCCGGAGACAACAAAAAGGGCATCAGCGTTCCACTCAAAACGGAAAGAAATTTCATTAAAGTCTTCCGTTTACACACCAACTGATGGGAAAAGTATTGAGCTTAAAATTATATCAATATGAAAACGAAGAAAGACGAAATCCACCGGAAAAATCTACAACACCAGTAATACAACCCGGGCTGAGGGAAGGGCAAACCATACTTTTAAGCATTATATAATCTATTCCAAATAATTCATTGAACCAACCGCGTTAATGAAAAATATCTAAGAAATTATGTTAAAAAAAAGCTGAAAGAGAACCAGGCTCGACTTCCGATCAAATCGAATAGTGTTTCTTCGTGGTTTATTTTATTACTTTTGTGTTATAAGTAATTTGACTTCGAATGTAAAAAAATTTGATACGATTATACAAGTAAATCAGAGTAGATAATATTAGGAAATCATAGTAATCGATAAGGGACTCTCTTTTCGCGCTATCCGAGATAGAGTCAAAACATAAATCTTAGCTCAAGAGCTGGACGACAACCGGGTTTTGGACAACGGCACGAAAAATTTCGGGGACAAATGTTCGCCACGAATTTTGTGCTTGAGTTGTGTTCCAATTACGGAAGAGAGGAAGTCGGAGAGAAAGTGTAATCGGGCTGATGGAAATCACATTAGCGGTCGGACACCCACAACTGAGGCACCCCAAAGATAATTGCCATTCCGAGACGGGGAAGAATTAGTTTTACGGCATCTCCGTCTAACTCCTACACCGTGAATTCGCACACAACATCCGGGTCGAACAGTCAAAGGATAGTCAAACCCGCAGCTGGATTTCGACTGCTTCTGCAAATGGCAAAATAACCTAACGCTTCTCCTTCACTAAAAGCCGAAAATGTGGTAAATTATGTGAGGCGGCCCCATTCATAAGACAGAAAAAAACAGTCATCACTATTTTTAAAAAATCACTACAATGAGTATGTTTGAATTTAAAGCACTCTATTTACTAGAAAATTTCCCTGCGACGATGTGATACTTATTAAGAAATGAGCAACTACTCTATTAAAGAGAGTAGAGCTAGTTGATAACCTGTAGGTCAAGTTTCACAAGTAGTGAGAAATAGATTATATAATTTATTGGGGGACTTTCGACTACAGCGTTATCATTTGTCTAGATTACTAACAGTTCATAAATACACTTTGAAACTGTTATTTCCCTACTTTATCCATACCCTACTTGTCCATTTATTGGAATATTTTCGCTTAACTAGGGTTTTAACTGGTACGTATGTATAAAGAAATGTAAAAAACATTATATGAAGCGTTAAATACGGATTTCGTGGAAGGCTTCATGAGTGATAGCAAAAACAATGCATGTAGAGTAGCCCAAAGAAAGGAAACGTTATACTGGAAGAGGATTCTACTAACAGCTGTATGCAAAAACCTAGAGTAAAGAAAGTGCCTACTAAATAATTAATTTAGTAAAAACATTTATTAGAAGCATATCATGCATTACAGTTAAGCCTGGACAATGAAGGCAGCAGATTTGAAGAGATCGGAAGCAATAGAGACGAGGTGAAATAAATGGATGATGAATATCAAATAAACGAAGATTATCTATTATAACAAAATCCTTAGAAACAAGGAAATTGGTGGGAGGGTTAAACAGTAAAAATTCTAAGAGGGAGAGAAAACTGACTGGGCATATTTGTCATTATTCCTGTCTCTTGAAAATAATATAAAAACTATATTAATAAACATCTATGTCCGTATGAAAGATAGACAGATAGATGAAGAGATAAAGAGACGTGTGAATGCTGTAAGGAAAGTGGTAGGTAGCATGTGGAGCATATCAAGTCTAAGGAAGCGAAAATCGCCATGTACAAAATTATACTTCTCCCCACTTTGTTGTATGGTAGTGAAACATGGGTATGTCAGGATAGACATAACAGTAGACTAAACGCCGTGGGTATGAGTTATCTGAGGAGTGTTTGCGGAAAAAGTAGGATGGATAGGGTCAGGAATGAGTGAGTAATAAATGGATGTGGGTTAGATGCTCCAGTAATGGACATATACGAAAGGAGTGTGCTTCGTTGGTTTGGCCATGTCGAGAGAATGGATGAGAGTCGAATATCGAAATAGATATATATATATATAAGAGAAAAATGAATGGTGGGAGAGGCAGAGGTAGGCCGAGAAAGTTGTGGTTGATGAAATTCTTAGGAGGAGGAGTATTAGGAGTCTTAAAAACATGAGGGTGTGTATGAAGCAGTGTATGGGGGTAAATGAGGCAAAAGAGGTTTGCAAGGATAGGTCAGTATGGAGGAAATTATTGAATCAGAGTTAGGTATACAAATATATATTTATGAGTGAAACTTTGTGGCGGTGCCTACCCCGGAAGGGAACGGTATTATTAGTACGTATGTATGTATATTAATAAAAATAATATTCGAGGAAGACCAGCCTTCAGATTGGCTAATGCAGAGGAATCACAATGGAAACCAACAGACAACAGGAGTCATTTTCTCATTAAGGAAATGAAAGTTGATTGGTAGGGTATATTTTATTTTGTAAAATAGAAAAGAGTGATGCTAAACCTTAGGGCAGGTATTAACCAACACTTAATATACAGCTCCGATGAAACTACAGTACATCTTTCCAATCGATGGACTGTGACTTACTTATGCTAGCAGCGCTTGTCATCAGGAATCCAAATAGAGATGAAGATTACTCTAAAACACTTAATTTCATAACAAGGAGTCAAATATAGAGCCTCTGAGGGATAAATGAAGGCTCTACGATCCACATTAGTCGATCCATAAGCATGACATATAATTAAAAATGAAAAATAAATTACAAAGGTTAAAAACAATTCTATATAGTTCCCAAATAGAAATAATAAGTATACACTCTACTGTAAGTCAATGAATGAATAAATCATTAGCTCGATATAGGAAATATAAGACTTATTGAACATAAACGCAGAGAAAAGACGACAGAAACATTAAAACGTGACGTATAGCCGAATGTATAAGAATTTAAATAGTGGAGTTTTCCATTAAACAAAAAAACAAATAGTCATCTTCTGCTCCTTATTTGAAGTATTACCTTTGAAAATCACATTTACGAGTTGACATCGGTAGATGTCTCAGCATAAAATGTGGAATATTACTTATTTTTAATGTTTCAATGATTTAAAAGTAAATACTTTAGATTGAACTGAATATAATGTAGTTATTTTCACAACTCTGGAAGATGTTGAGACGAGCGCTGCCATTACACTACATACCTAAAATAAAGCTTTTTCGCAAAAGGCACGGAACTTGTACGTACATCATCAACGCATGGTGACAGTGTACACGGTTACACAGAAGCAGAGGGACGGACGTCTGGTGCGCTGAGTCAAATTGAAACAGCAGCGGGAAAAGAGAGGAAAAATGAGACCAAAAACCGGAGGACAGAGATAAAGAGAGAGGGAATGGAAGAAAGCATTGAAAAAATGACGAAAGGGGACGAATGGTAGAGCAGCAGAGATTTTTCGTGAGTCGCGGAAAGGGTTACAAAGGTCCGCATGGAAGGAGGAGGTCGCTGGCATAAAGCAGCGAGGGGCCAACGGGAAATGATTCGCCGAAAGAGACAGGGAGAGTGAGAGAGGGAGCAAGAGGGAGAGAAAGGTTTTGACCCCGGGAGCATGTGTAAAGGGTCCGTGTAACGTGGAATGGAACAAGAGAGGAGGAGAAGAGAATCTGTAATGGGTCGTTCGGAAAGCGATAAAACGAGGTTTTATGGCCGTCCTACAGCTCCTGCACAAAATGTTCCTCCGCTCCAAAGTCTCCCCTGCGCTGTGGCTACACGATATGGCGATGCTTCGACCGAGATATCGCGCTCCACGGAAAGAATGAACGTGAAAGAATTTCTGGCGAGAATTCAGGGGGAAAGTAGCTGAACATCAGAGATATTCCACTGAGGCCATGTGGGTCAAAACAAATGCTAAAATTGTACATTTGTTTTTTTTACTTAAATTTACTTAAACTTTACTTTTCTTAATAGCATGCCTTAGCTATCACAAAAATACGTTCAGACACAAAAATGCAGATTTTTCGAATAAAAAAATATTGCCATTTAACATTTCTTCAAACTGCAAAAGCCAAAAGTAGTTGTATTACCATTGAATTTGCAAAGTTTCAATGCAAAAACTGTAGTAATGTTCTAATGAATCAAAGAATAAGAACAGAGGTCGACATTTTACTAGGGTTCGAATAAACAGTTTTCAAAATGCATTTAATCAATATCAGTGGTTCTGTTGTCGGTTTCTATCGCTAAAAAATAAATATCGCTTAAAAATATACTCGTGAAATAATCAGCATACATTAATTTCAATTTTATTTCCTAGTTACTCTGGCATTTCTTTAGTAAGATCAGTATTTTAATGTCATATAAGAGGAAATATAATTATAAATAAGAGAGAATTTGATATGCTACGGCATTTAATATGCTTCAGAAAGTCTTTTTTTATGGAACGTATGTGTTGCGATCGAGTCTTCTACGATAAAAAATGTAAGCAAATTTGGAGATCCAAAATCATATTGAAATCAGCGATAAATCCGATCTTTTGCGTCAATAACATTTATATCATGTTTTGGAACTGAAATTTGAATAGCTATAGCACATTCCTGAAAAAAAAATATATTCGATTTATCTCCATATGGAACACAGAATGACACAGTAAAATCGCAATGCGAACATGGATTTTTAAAATCGTTCTCCAACTCGGTCTCATTTCCTTTCAGTCTCCAAACGAAAAAGTAAAATACGACTCCGCTGCACGCACTTTTTTCGTCAAAACCACCTTCGTCATGTCTTCTTTATACACGCACAGACCAGACCCATTAGGCAAGCCCCGAAACCCAGAAATACCCCTTCCACAATGTCTCCTAACAGCCTTCCTTTCTCTCTCCTCTCTCTACATTCAGCCGAGATGAAAAGTGGAGAGAGGACAGTAAAGTGCTACTGGAAAAGAAAAAGATGAAAAGAGAGACACGTTACTCAACGCGCCCGGACAAAAACCTGCCTCATTACGCATAACGACCTCAGAAGAGAAATATAATGAGTGAAGGATTGCAAAAAAAGCAAACATGAACAGCTTGGGAAAAAGATAAGTCTCGGAAATTGTGAAGTGAAATTTTAAAAATGTGTTAAAATGATATTTTCCACCAACTTTGAAAGGTTTATTGGAGTATTTATGGTCTAATTCTGCGTCTAAAATCATATACGATTATTTCTCTCTCCGCCGAATCACGGCACTAGTATTCTTGGAAAAGGCTCAGAAAAAAAATGAACAAGGCCCCGGAATCCATCAACGGATCATTGACTTACGCGCTTATGCGCAAAACATAACGGTGTCAAAGCCACCCAATTCTCATGCTGATACATGGAAAATCTCCATTTCCCAAATTTCAAATATAACCTGCCTTATTTTAGGAACAAAAGAGGAGCTACCCACCAACGAAGCAAAAAATATATTTTGAGATTTGTATTTCAGCTTGAATTAACGCAGACGGATGTAATACAACGATGCATGACGTGAACGAGGCATAGGATCTCATTGAATTAGCGATATCGAGGTATATAGATAATCGTGTCATTCTTCTTATAACCACAGCGCATTTGAGTAACACTGCGTCATTTTTGAAGAAGGGCTAGCTCAAATTCGTAGCTGAATTCTATAACATCACGCATTTATGTTTATGGATAGAAAACCATTCAAAAGAAGGATATACTACGCCCCTGCGGTTCAGATTTGATCTAGGGATCGGATTGTTGTTGAGGCCAAAGCGCTAGCATCTCAACTCGGGGGTCGCGCTTTGAATTACAGTAGGGGTAAAGATTTTATCGTTAAATCTCCAGCTTTATTAGGGTGCTATGTAGAGAGCACATCTACTACAGTGCTACGTCCGTTAAACCACTTGGCGCCTTTTGTTGCTAGGTGATTCCGATGCCGGGTTTCTCTCCACTCATCCTATAATCCCCAATTATTGATTTCACACCTGCTGTAATAACCACGAATGAAAAATTTGGTTGACAAATAACTCATAGAGAATATCGCCGTAATTATGTTATAGTGATCCCTAAACCTGAACCATTGGTGCTCAGCGCTTAAATTTCCATAATGCGCATTTATATCATGGTAGCAAAGTAAATCAATATTCCTTTTGTTGCAATAGAGAAAAAGTACAATTTTGCTTCAAAATACTTAATTATAGAATGAAATAGGAGGATTGAAACCCTTATTCTTAGGCCTTTATTCTTACCCGACCTGTTCTAAGTGGCAACAATGGTCTCAGCTTTTGGTCACCTCGTCTTATAATCAGACAACCAACCCAATTCTACCGTCTAGTCTATCCTGCCGTCGGCCATACCACTGCCAATTCTACCGTCTAGTCTGTCCTACCGTCGGCCATACCACAGAGAGTCCACCACCCTAGAGAGGCTTGCCTACCAATTGCTCGCGAAAAAAGCAATGCCTTTGCTCTGTGTCTGTTACCATCCGCCCCGCCGAGGGACGCGGTGCGTAGCATTCCGGAGCGAGTGGTCCACGGAAGGATTGGTTGGTATCCTCCTCATTCCAATAGCCTGAGAACCCGCTCTCTTACTCGTACCATTCGCATTTCGCTGATTTGCACTCTCCAGACACCCGGCGGCGAAATGTGAACACGCAAGCGGTCACTCTACCAAATTTCCTTTTCCCCACTCCAGCTTCATTCCCACTCCGAAACCTCATTCACTACCTCTTTTCATTCTCTCACCATCCAATCCTTGCTCTATTTTGCAGTTCATTAAGAAAATATACCCATATAATATTACAGGGCGCAATTACCCGGCTTTGCACGGGTGAAATTCACTATATCATAATATTTCTGTTGAAATAGCTGTATTTAGAAATGTCACCTCGAAATTCCCTAGTGTTTTGTTTGCCGAATTGTCTCACCAGAGGACGACAGTTCGAGCCCCAACTGTGGTGGTGTTCGTACTGTGATCTACCGCAGTAAAGTTCGTGCAGTGAACTCGAGTGAGGTCGTTAAAGACGACTGGAGACGTTAGACTTTAAGTTTAAGAAGGCCTTTCGCGTTTTATATTCTGTTAACTATGCAATGCGACGTCTGTATTAAAGTTGTTTCTTTCAATAGTGATTTCTACTGAAAACCTCTCGTGACTTCGGTAGATTCTCATAGCACTACGTGAGAATAACGTCAACAGCAGGGTTATAACTTTTTGAGCTCATCAAGTTATAGACTTTGATTGCATTTGCTGAAGTAAGTTAGCATTTTACAAATTCAATATTTCTTAAAAACGACGTTTTACATTAGATCTAATGATAATTATAATTTATATATAACAAATTAAGGGTAAATTGTTTTGGTTGTTAGGTTATTTCGGGAAGGAATCAACAACTGACGTCATTTGTGCCTTTCCATACTAAGAACGATGGAACGGATAAGAGGAATAGACAGAGGCTGGAGAGAACCAAGCGTCGATACTAGCCAAATATTAGCAAAATAGGTCCAGAATAATCTCAAGGAGTACGATAAAATGCTTACCTTTGATAAAAATTTAAATTTTTTTAGCATCAGCATCGGGAAACCTAATTTGCAACTTGGACAAGTACAATATCGGTATAGGATCGGATTGGAAAAACTATCATCGTCCTTGCCTTTCTAATCCTTATGAGTATTCTTAAATATATATTTCCAGATCAACTATGAATGAAGCTTGAAAAGGATCATTCGATTAATTTTTTTGGTAACCGGATGTCACCTTCGCGCTACCTTTCTTAAAACTCAAATCTATTATACAACTACGCCGGGTAGTTTCCGATGTAACGTTATAGAAGCAATTACTATTTAACTGGATCACCTGAAGAAAAAGCTAAGCGTTGAAACCTGGTCCTGATTTGATCTTATAAAAATGTTTTCTATGCATTTCCATGAGATGGCAAATATAAATTATCCTTTAGGATACAGCGCAATTCATTTGGGCCACAATTTTAGGGAAGACTTGAAGAAGTTAGTCATAAGCCAAATTAGGGAGGTAATTGCACTTAATTTCAAGTTATTCTTTCGTACAGGGATTCACGTAGTTCCTGGGTAAATACAAATGAAAATTACGAGAGCAAATGAGGCACCCACAAAAGCCAAAGAGCTCAATAAATCACATCATGCTATTCGTTTCTCCTCTTTCCCAATTTATTTCCCTGATTTCCACTCCTACTTCATGGCTGGTGTCCCAACAATAACTGTCTCATGCTTCCACCACAAATCTGCTCTTAACGTGGAAGATTCATATATAAATGTTATATAAACATTAGGCGAAGATATGATACGAATAAAAATGAAGCCTTCTACATGGAGCGTGGTTTTTTTAAGGATGAGAAACGAAGACTTCACGGGGAGTGGAAAAATATACGTGAATAGAACTCAGGAATGAAAAAGGCTAGAAAAGATAAAAGTCGGTAAGTTGTAAATAAAAATAACAAAGAATAAGCTTTACAGGATAGGGCACGCATGAAACTTTGACGGTGGAAATTACGAGCTGGATGAGCGGGCGGAAGGAAGAAGTTATAGGATTGTTTAGCATCTCAGCCGAAAGGATAATGTGCACATAAGACAGGAAACTGATTAACCATACGAGATTACTTGATAAAGACTAAGGCAGGATGGAAGCAAACGAGACTACTTCGGTGTATTTTGAGTGTAATAACATTTCCTATGTGTTATTTTTCTCAAATATTCAGTTTTGCACCCATAAATTTCTGCTTTTGCAGTGTTATGAAAAGTTCCAGGAATTTACATTCCTTGATTAATGGTTTTCATACATGAGTCCTTTTGAACCTAATAGAATTAATAGGCCATATTAGGAAAGCCCCAGGGTCGAAAGGAACTATAAAAGGGTCATTTGGTGGTTGTAAATCACGCACATAAAAGAGCTTTGGAATTGCTGCCGAATTTTTTTATAGCCCTAGAATTTTTGCCATCAGATGCTTAAGAATAAAGGTCTCAATCCTCCTATTTCATTCTATAATTGAGTATTTTGATGCAAAATTGTATTTTTTTCTCTACTGCAACAAAAGGAATATTTATTTACTTCGCTACCGTGACATAAATATGCGATAATGGAAATTTAAACCCTGAGCACCAATGAATCAGGTTTAGTGATCACTACAACATGATTACGGCGATATTCTTTTAGAGTTATTAGTCTACCGAACTTTTCACTCGTGGTTATAACAGCTATTGAGTATGACTATTTTGAACCTCATATAGAAAGGTATTTCGTTGAAAAACATTAATCTTCCCTCTGTTGTAATTCAAATGTATTGTTGTTGTATGCCATATTAAACCTGAAAATATATATGCTCATTAAATAAAACAATGAGTATCAACACTTCCCAAAAAATGACGTTTGAGGTACCATATATTATGAAGAAAAACTGGTTTGGCAGAAAAATAGCTACTTTTGGCAGTGTGCCAGTCTATACTTACGACGAACCTTCTTCTTTGATGCAACGAATAATCCTATCCATCATCGTTTAAAAAATTTTCCTCGTCGACATCGTTTAGGTGAATTCGTTCCCAGCCGCGATAGAAAACGTTTAGCTCCCCGAAACGTGAAAAGTGACAAACCTAACTCATCACGCTTTTACCAGATTATCCATTGCCACATGCTCACAGGACACGGAATAAATATTTCACCTATGTTAAGGCATCATGATCGCAGGATTCTCATCCATAGTTTATCATCATCTAGGCGCGACGGCTCCCATTAAACTGCTAACGACTACAAGTAGATCCGCTCTGCTGGAAAATAAGTTTCGCCAAATCCCACACGTCAGTTTCCCTTTAGAAGCATCGGATAAACAGATTTTTATCCGACGCAAAAAAAAAGACAACACCTTTTCATCAAATACCCGCATCGCCCAAAAGTTCACCGGAGTGAAAAATGTATCTAGGCCCAAATCGCGTTTCCCCTTGCTCACTCGCACCTACGCGTTAACTCAACTTTCACCCAAACGCGTTATTATTTTCTTTCCTTTATAACTCCCTGTGGCCCATCAGCGTCTCCGGTATTAATAAATAAATAAAAACTTCCATATTTTTACCTCCGGTCTGAAAATTGCCTTTTCTTTGAGCAAAGAAATCGCTACTCACCTTTTTTTCATTTTTAAATTTCAATAGCGAAGCATCAAGATGGCAAATATCAGCGTACGATGCCCGCTTTGTCCCTTTGGTACAAGGTTAAGTGATGACCTTTGTGCTTGCACGTGTGTGGTATGATGGCAGGTACCTATAATTAAAAACTCACTTTTCAATTCTATTCTGAGACTTTCATTGAACCGCTTTACGCATAGAAATACACCATAAGCGGCAATCTGTTACATTGAGTCGATGAAGTAAAGGTATGTTTTTCGCACTTATAGACCGGACCGTTTGCATTCTTTTCTGAATAAAAAGTCTTGGTGTCTTAAAATATTTTCAAGTGTTACTAAATTTCAATAGTTTTCGACCTCTAGGTTTTTTTATGTTAGGCGATAAAGATTTTAATGCTCTTGTACGCACACTGACACCATATCAGTTGCATTAATGTCAGATTACTTGAAACAATGAACTAAAAACTCTCTCATTCCTTAGAGGTGGGTCACTGACTACAGTCCCCAAGCTCTAAATATCGTTTTTTCCTATGGGATTCCAGTTAGATCAGGAGAATAAAAGTGAGCCTAGGTTAAAACTAGAGTTACGAGAAGTCCAGGTTTCCCCAGCAATGTTCTAGTTTTTTTAACAGAATTAATCGACTGGCAGAGACTGGGTTATGTCAGAGGCAGAAAATGATGAGAGTTTTTGTCACCTGCGGTGCTTTTCCTTCTTACGGTTCAACCCCATTCCTCAGCGCCCCCCGAAAAATGTAGGATCACTGCTGCCACATTGAAGATTGGCCTTTTGAGTCAAAATATATATGTCCAGAGCCTATGAAAAGGACACCGTTAACATTTAAAATACTATTTTCATCATATTTTCTATTACAGAGGTTTCTAATCATTATTAGTGTAAAAGAGGGAATTATTTCGTTGACTGTACCACAACTGATCAAGGAAAGGAGTAGGCCGGCAGTAAAGAGCAATGAGAATATTATTCTTTTGCAAATAAAATTCCAAGATTTTCCAGGTTTGAGGCTTCCTTAACATACCCGGAATGACACTAACTTAAAACATTCCAATGAAATATACCTAAAATAGATTTCAATAATAATTTACAGAAAAGAACGAGATTTATAATATAAAAATTTATCTTTTGATATTAAAAATTTCGCGTACCTTAATCTACCAGCCAATGCTGCCCATGGCATTGATACTACAAATGCCTTGTACACTACAGTTAATACTACTGCGAAATGATAGTGTGTGGCCTTCGACGGCTGATACACGATGGATGACGGAAACTGTACAACATTGGCTTAAAAAGAAAACGGATACTTGGAGAAGAGAAGATTTTTATTGAAATAATTAAAAGCATGCTGAGGGGCAAATAAACCTAGTGCTAGCATATGGATCAACATATTATGTAAAAATTCCAACCGGTGAGGGTAATCGACTTCAAGTTACAGGGAATGGTTGCAAGTCAGTACCATTGCCGCCTCATAAAACTCACCCCCTAGCAAAAGCACTGAAGATGTCCCACGATGGTTGCGATGACGACAAAAGAGACCAAGTAAAATACTTGAAACTTTCATAAAAATGTAACTAAGAAAGCAGTCACTCAACAAAGACAACTGAGAATAGTATTAACATTAAATTTGAAAAATGGATAACATTGAAATTATTATTGAAGATACGAACACTGTTTCTTTCCAATATCATTTAAGAATTGACAAAAAATCTCATAAAAATTAGAAAATTACTTGGTATATCTTTCACTAAGAGAGTAATATTAATTACTAGAAATAGAAATTAAAAGACCATGTATATAGATTAAACTTAGAGAGAAACAACGAATAGTGAAGGTTAATTTTAGATAAAGTAAAGATGCAAGAAGGGACCATAAAACTTATACAAAATTCAATATTGTATTATATCAAAATTTACAACCATGGCTACCACGTCCACGAATTAGAGAAATTAAAAAAGAAAGACGAAAAGCGCCTTCAGAAAATCATCTTCGTCCTCACATCGACGGTTCAAAATCTAAAATCCCTTACACGAACACCAGAAGTCTCTTTTACACAAAATTAATGTCACGAAATACGCCAGCCCGTTATGGCGACCACCGAGGCGATAACACATTACTTTACCGAGCTCACGACCGTGTGAAAAAACATCGCACGCGAAATCGACCAGTGGCGACACACGTGGCGGGGAATCAACACCCTGACTGCCAAGAGAGAGAGAGAGACACTCAACGGCCGCGAGACCCGATTCCGCACATCCGCAACTCGACAGCCGAATGTTTTTCCGCGCGTGAGAAATGATCCAGCCGTAGAAACTCAAAACGGAAGGAACGAATAAAAAAAAACGCAATTTTTGGTGCGGAACCTCCATTAACCCACATGACGGGATGCTGTCCTCAACGTGTCCCCATTTCTACGACTGAGATTTTCGAAACAAAGCGTCATCACACGGTAGATATAACACGAAATCTCCCCTCGTCAGCCCTCATTTCTATCCCGTAATTTCCCTGATATAAGGGAACTCTCCTCTCGTCGGGTAAGGGAAAAATGCGTTGGCTGATTAAACTCTTAAAGTGATCCTAACGCGAATAGTCTGGGCAGGCATAAAAGCGGGAAACCAAGTTCCAAACGAATTCTTGAAATGGCTGTTCCATGCAAATCTGCCTCTTCGTCATCTTGGTTTGGGAAAATTAAAATGTGATACAGATTTTCCCAAGAAATATCATGGACAATCGGAAGCGTAGCACCTATCTGTTACAAAAACATTCATTTTTGGTACGCTTCATCATTGCAACAAAATTAACTTGGAAATGAAATTTTATGTTAAAACACTAACTTACCGATGTTGAAAGGCCATTTTAGAACAAAATCACATCACTTTTTCTACTAGTTCAAACTAGTTCAAAAACCTTTTTCGTCAATCAGATTTTTAAGATAATTTAATCAATTATCATATCAGTTATCAATTAAGTTCTTAAATTAAAATCCAAAATGTATTTGGTGCCAAATTTAAGATTTTCAGGCATCAAAGTGAAACAAATTTGGAACAAAATGCCATTGCGAATATCGTATTTATCACCAAAAATTAAAATGATAACGCACGTCTTCGCAGGAAACTATTTTTATCTGATTGGCTCGCTTTGTCGCTGTCGCCAGAACCTCGAGACTAAGAACGGAAATATTCAGCCAATCTAAACGCAAAATTTGGATCTGTCCCATTTACTTCTGTCACTTTTGGGACAATTTTTTGGAACGAGTAGGTTGGCAAAATACTCGAAAAGTAGTAATAACTCGAAAATAACCGAAATGGTATCACATACATTGGAGTGATTTGGATTCCCCAATAGGTACTTGACCTCTGGACTTCCTATTATCCATATGTCCTGGGACAACTGCGCGGCAATAAGGGAAGAAAGAAGAGAATGGAGTAAAGGGAGACATGAAGAGTGTGAGGTAGGGGAACGAAACTACTTCGCGAATGAAGCTAGAACGCAAGGCAATCAGGCGGGAGGTTTAAATCATCTATCCTCAAGACGCCTCGTACAGAGCACCATCGTACTTCACGTAACTTACGAACGATTTTAGTGTGAACGGAGCAGTATTTCCCTCACCTTCCTTGCAAGGGCATCGCGACGAACAAGTAAAGAGAAAGCGAACTAAATAAGGAATACCATATCACTGTGGCGTTTTAAGGCTTTTGAAGTTTCCATTCAACCAATTAATACATTTCTAAGCCCATTCTGCCGTATGCCATACGCTCATCCTCATTCTGTCATATATCATATGCTCGCTCATATAAGAAAGATTCTCAAGATAAATTGGACGAACCAAACAAGTAATGATGAAGTGCACAGAAGAGTAGAAGAAGAAAATAACATATGGAACACCATACAGAAAAGAAGAAACAGATGGATTGGACACACCCTGAGATGCAATGGCTTTGTGAAGAAATTATTGAAGGCAAAATGGGGGAAAAGTCCCCAGAGGAAAACCCAGGAATAAGTTCATGGACCAAATAAAGAGGAAGGAATAAGAAGAGATACCAGCATGTAAAGGAAACTAGCATTAGAGAGGGAAGGGTAAAGGGCTGCAGTCAACCAATCTTAACACTGAAAAACCAAAGATGCTCATTAATTTAAGTAAATCCTTCTGCTTCACCTAAATGATTGTATTTATTTCCTCCTCGTTATTCATCATTCCAGGTTTCTATTTATGATACCAGCGCTACCACCGTAGAGTGGCAGCAATAGGAACCATGTATTACCATTGTACGAACGTGCATTTGCATTACAAATACAACTCACCATCGTACGGACCTTCGCACGTACGATGTTAGTTTTAACGGGGCAATACTGTACGAAGGAATCCTATGTTGAGGCTTCATTGTGAGACGAGTCCAAACAGGACGGCAAATAGATGAAAGTCATCCCAATTCTAGGGACGTCTATGTCGGAAGCATTAAGAAAGGCTCCACTCTGAACAAACTTCTTCTCACGCTTCATAGGAGTCCTATAGCTTACCTCTCAATGTCACAAGACCGTTCACTGTGCAGCGCAAGGATTTTTTTTCGGGTGCTATACCTTTAAATGTGAGATATGTTAACGTCTTATTAAAAATATCCATTTTCGGCTCGGGTTATTCCACATGCACGACCAAAGCAATCTATCTATATACATAAAGCAAATATAAGAAATACTTAAAAGGAACATAATTTTGGTGCTTTGTCAGAGGACGCTGAAGTAATTGCGCCGCCATTTGCATCGGGCGCATCGTCAGCATTCCGACGTTCTCGAAGTCACCCTAAAGTTTCCGCCACGGACATGGTGGTAGCCACGGAGTAACCACCAATACGAACTCCTTTCCAATAAGGTGATTTATTAGGTAACTTAAAAATAAAAATATCACATTCACGCGCGCAGGTGCAATGGGATAATATTGGAAATTAAAAGTATATTCGAATTCAGTAAGATTTGAATCCTAGTTTCCTAATTTCAATCGGCGCATTTACGCTGTTAACACCAACGAGCCATCTAAATTCCAGGCAAACCTCAGCGGGTATTTGGCAGTATTAGTTGATTTGATCACGAGTACATAACTTCGAACTATTCTCAGTTGTATTGGCTTGACTACGTTGTCGATATAAAGGGAATATATTTGTTTATCCTCTGCGAGTGAGGCTTATCAAACAGGACAACGTGCCCCATTGCGGACTGGGCCCGTGAACAACCAGTTAGCATCAACTCCCAATACTTTATCAAATATGATTTGGTGTAACTAGCCAACAAGCTCATCCGCAAATAAGGAATTTCGAGTTGGAACCCTAATCTAGTCGAACGATTTTTCGCGGACAATGTCATCAGTTTCGTGAACATTGTTTGTCCAAGCGTTTCTTTGTTTCAATTGGTTGGGCAGACATTTGAAATTTCACATAAATTTTTTAACGATTGATTTTGATTTGTTGCTAAGAAATAATACAAGCGTTTCATGACTTGCAACGAGAGATCTAGGGAGATATTTCTACATATACAAAAATCATAGCGCTTTCATATCAAAATCGCGAAATGTACAGCACCGAAATTTCAATAACTAAACTTTGAGGAAGAATACTAAAGGCTCAGATTGAATAAAATCCAGGGAAATCTCAGCGGGTCAAACTTTACCACACTTACACGCCTCAGACGCCTATCTACATATAAAATAAATATTTTACTAATAATTTCCCCGATCATCAGTGTATCTATAGTATAAATCTAGTTGGACTTTCCTCGGATGTTTAAAACGTCTTAACAGCCTACTTTATTCTAATATACCCAAAGAAATACTCTAATTCTTTTACGAAGAAGACTCTGTGGATAATTTTTTTTATATATCCGCTGTTCCTCCAGAGCCGATATCTGTAAGGGAATCGTTTTTACCCGAGACAACGATTGCAGCGAGATTAAAATTGGTAGCAAATTTAACTTTAACAATAATGTTGTCTCCTTAGCTTAATCGAATAAAACAGCTGAAAGCTCACTATCTGATTCCATTAACATAACAACGTGGTATAATGAAAAATATGATTCACAGAAGGCTTTTCTGACTCAATTATGCACGGAGTCAGGCTGGCCTAGAAAATGAAACTATCAGTATGCAGATATGGAATCTATGTACATAAAAACCAGGTTGATGATGGTCAAATATTTGCCCAAAACATTGATTCCTCTGCTGTAGTCGTAAGCGCATAGATGGAGGGAATTTCGTATGAAGTAACAGTCACATCCAACGATTGATCATCAAGGCCGCAGGGTCAGGCTGATGGACTTTAGAATGCAAAATGGGAATTTTATTCCGCGGTGTAACAGGTTGCAGGGATATAGGCAAAAAGACGCGCAGAAGCAATCCGACCTAACATTTTTTTCTGTGGTTCATTTCCGATGGCGAATTGTTAGCGGTGTAGTTGGGCGAAATTGGGAGGTCCATGTAGACTCTCTATGACCGACTGATCCCCATGACATGGTACAATTTTATACAAATCCCAGCCTATGAGAATCCAAACTCTTGACCTCCGAGCTGACTCATAGCCATCTACAAACACTGTGATATCAATTAGGAGAGATAAAATTTTACTCTAGTTTGAAGCAGCCCGTAAAAATAAACAAATGACTGAATTTAAAGAATAAATTCGATAAATGCCAGCAGGGAAAAATAGGAAAATCGTTATAACTATCCTTACAGTAATGGAAACGACACAATGATTACAACTTACATGCCTTAATTAAAGAACTCAATGACTTGAGAGATCTATTAATCTTCAGCGCGTTATTCATAATCCAGGCAAAAACTACAATTGCATTTGTTTTTTTGAAACTTTTTACGCGGCGTAAAATATTTCTTGTGATTTCTTGATATTTTGTGCGTTTAAAAGAAAACTTGTACATATGTATTCGAGTAATTATTTAATTAGCAGATTATACGTGAAAAGAGGCGTGAAAAATTTCCAATTATTCAAGTCTAATTAGTACATATATACCATGTACATACGTTCAGTGGAGGCTATTTCCCTGTTGATACTCTAATTTCTGGAGACCGCTACTAATTGTCACGAAATATAATAATCTGTGGTGAACTGCAAAGTTTTTATGGTAAATACGTTGTTTCTGAGAAAATTTAACGAAATTTTTAATTTGACCTAATGTGTTAATTTTTCGAATTAACAGTATATAATGGCCGAAAGTAGAAATAAAAATACTTGTTATAACAACAATTAAATACAAAATAACCAACTTGAAAAAATCTGCCTTTTTATCCATAAGTATTAAAAATAAGGCACGCATAACAAATTCTACGTAAACATGTGCATGAACAAAATGCGCTATACAGCGACTATAGCCCAAGATGCTACGTTTGATGGACAATATAAAATTAAAAAACGCTGTTCTCAAGTTTTTTACTTTTCTAGAGGAAAAATATATGAGATAATGTATGGAGAAAAAAGTAATAAAAGCGAATTTTTAAGTTAAACATAGGGTTTTTCACAAAGCGAGGCGCAAAGTTTGCCATTAATCATAAGGAGTTTTTTTAAATAACTGACTGATATATGAAGATTACAAAAATATAAATCACTTATAGTTTAACACGATGGTTTCTAAATTACTTTGCAATATCCGTAAAAGAAATATTTATCGCCGTGCCCTTCTTAGGAGTTAAATATTTTTATTTCTCATTTTGAGCTTCCAAAGTATCAGAAAACAAAATAGCAAAATACGAGAAAATCCATAACGTACAGCGACATTTTTTGAAATTCTGGGTTATTTCATTTGGATTGACACTATATTCACCTCAAAATGACATTAAAAAAAGAAGATTCCCGCTACACCTCCGGCTGCACAAGATTCATAGGAGGACGGGGTAGTTGAGTGTACTGTAAGTTCGGTTCGAATGCGCGGGTTAAATTCACCCCCAGAGGGCACCACTAGGAAGGAGAGATAAATCCCTTAGCCTGGCGCGCCGTCCAAATTTGCTTTCCATTCCGCTCGAACCCTTTACGTAAGGTACCCTCAGGGGGACGACGAAGGAATCTCCATTGGTTGCATCCACTGCACTCCGATGGGAAAAAATTAGGAAATAAAAAAACACAACCCATTCTGCCGAAGCGCAGGGTCCCCTCAAGCCGGATAGGACGAGTGCAGAGCACACTAAGGTACACAAGCGAATCCAAACCCTTAAACGACCCCTCTTCGTCGTTTCCCTCCCTAAATCCTTACTCTGAATCCTTTATCCCGTCTCAAACCCTCTCACCTGTTATAGCAGCGGCACTCAACAGAAATGGGCGCCCGTGGGTGAGACTCAGACAGACAGGGGTGGGTCGAGCGCCCGGAGTAGGGGGTAGAAACACAGTTTCCACAAATAGGCGATCGTCGGCTAGGGAGTCCTTTGTTCCCAGTTCATGCCTCCTTTGACCCCGGCTCCCACCGATTCAAACCCGGGTGAGAATACGTTGACCCCATCTCGTAGAAATTTCTCCTAACTCATCTTGTGTACGGCATGACAGTGCGATATTTATCGATACGTCGGCCGCAGCTTGCTATGTTGACTTTCAATCATTCATTATATTTGGAGGATTTAGTTTTCTCCCGGCGAATGATTGAAGGAAATTCTTCTCGGGTGTCCGTCCGGGTAAGGTGCTCCATCCTTCTTGTTTCTGGAGAATCCATGCATATGAAAATTGCTTCTTCGATAGTTTCCTTAGATTTTGATTGAAAATAATAAAAGGATGATCAACGTGATTTGAGCGTGAATTGTAAGTCATTCAGTGCAATATTAATAGCTGTTCGAGTGTATGGAAAAATTTGTTTGACCTTTGACCTTTTTCGCTTTACCGCATCCCGTACCAGTGATAAAAATCATGCTTGCAGAAATAAAATTTGCAAGAGTACTATCTTTAAGTATTCTTTTCCATTGAAGCATCATTATGATCGGTGTTTATGGCATGAAATTTGAACTTAAAGCGCTACTCAAGCAAAAATACGCGTTTTTCATTGGGAATGATACCTCGACACACGTTAACACTTTTCACAAGAAATGTCTGATTTGCACACGAGTCAAAATCTATACATATATAAACGAATTATTTCGAAATCCGAAAAGTTAGTATAACATTAAATCGTTATGTAATAAAATCAGAAAAATGTGTTTTTATCGCTCTTTTCTATTGATATTTCTAATAAGAACACGCATGCGAAATTTCACCTAAATCTATGCATAAAGGAATATCGCTCTAAGCGTATTTAGCTCGTACCTCTTGGGCAGTTTGGGTCTATGGCGGTGGTGATTGACCGTGATTCGTACATGAAAGGAAAATAAATCAAATTCTCTTTTCTCATTAGTATCCTTTCGATTCTTCGGTAAATTCGCGAAGTATCAAGTGAAATCCCGGCCTCATAACTATGAGCAGGGGAAAAACTATGCACAACGAATATATTGGCTGAAGAAGAACAAATTGCAAGGCATGTAAATGTACATTTTAGTCAAGAAATATTTTAATTGTTAGAGAAAATTTTCAAGGAAGACTTATCCCTAAGAGTATTCATAAATAAGAAATTTAATGTTTCACTTATTTTATGTTCTTTATAAATGCACATTCATACGTTTAACATAGTCTACATAAAGTTAATAAATCCATCAATACTTCCAGGGCTCGAGCCGTGTATTGTAAAAGCGCACTTACAGCCTAAATCAGGCAATTTTTGGAATTCACTCCTTGATTGTTCACTTCCAAAATTAATTTTTGGGGAAGTGATGCGTAAGAATAATAGGACCTTCCAAGTAGTAATAGAAGCATTGACATCAAAACACTCGTTAATCATATAACACTTCAATTTCCACGGGTAAAACAGTCTTAATGTGAGAGTAATATCTCCAAATGATAATAGACGATTGAATTCGATGCCACGAAACATGCGATAAGAAGCTCTACGACATTATATTGAATCCAACGTTCTACTCAAATGGGTAAACGTTGGAATATGGCTCCCCATTGCAGGAGTAACCAAATACCACACAGCTAGTCACCGATACAAGGACAGGAAATGGAATAGCCAGATACGACGGAAGACTAGGGAGAAAGGCCACAAGGGCGGTGGTAAGGGGAACTAGGTAGTGGCTGCAGCTCCTTCGGCGTCCCCCTCCCAATTCCCTTCTCCCTGATCCTCGAGTTAATGTTTACAAAAAAATGAATACATGAAAATACGATGATCACCCAAAAAATTACTTGAAATGAAAAATAAATAAGATGACGAGGGCAGTTTTAAAACCTACCTGCAAATCGTACCATTCGATAATAACACTAAAAATAACACGACATGAGATGCAATCAAATAGCTTGCAATATGCAATTTCCCACCATACGATGCAAGATAAAAGAAACCTTGCA
Source organism: Ceriagrion tenellum (assembly GCA_963169105.1). NCBI lineage: Eukaryota > Metazoa > Arthropoda > Insecta > Odonata > Coenagrionidae > Ceriagrion > Ceriagrion tenellum. Next base: position 36,291,732 of record OY720642.1, on the reverse strand, counting down.
AAATTAGCTTTCGCACCAATCGTCACAACTAGATCAAATTTGTTTTATGTCAAACGCCGCATTTCACTGAAAATATCAACGTTAGACCGACGCAACATACATTTCATGGACTTTAAAATTTCCATCTAGCGACCAATCATTTGGCAGATTAGTAGGTGATATGGTTGGTATGTATGGCATCAAGGTGCTTATTGCGTTGAAGGCACTTTTTTTTGGAAGAGACAGTTCTATGCATACGAAACCACTCCGTTCGGGGGGTAAAGTTCTAGTTTGTCTATCAGCATTTCTAAGATCACAAACCATCATTTCAAACTTTAAAATACCCAATCTGCCACAAAAATCAACTTCCTAGCTCGCGATTGCCATTAATATATTATTGTTTAGGTGAGTTCATCAGAGCGAAAATATCACGGGATAATGATTCCGATTCGATTAGATCGCAAGCATTTTCTTGAAATGCACTCCTAAATCTGACCGCCTCTCAAGTTAAACGCAGTTACGTAAGCATAGCTATTATATGGTCTCCCCTTCATATCGCTTCTTATCCAATGCATTCCGTCCGTGCATTCTCCTCCTAAACGCCACTCAAGGTGTCGGCAAATTACATCTTATTACGCTACCTCCGTAACAAACCGGCTCCTGCGGAATGCCTGAAAATTAAAACCCTTTAAGGCTAAATACGTGTCCATGTAACAATAATGGCATATTCACTCATAAAAAATAACGGCAAATAAAGTCAATCCTCTTGACGAACGCGTATAAATTTTCAACGCATGATGAAACTATCGAAGAAGCGCCCGTCAATAGATAAAATCATCAACCAAAAACGAACGGAGGCAGCTAGGAATGCCTTGTATCTTTCCAAGATTAAAGAAGACTGCAAACAACACAGGTTAATAATATCGATTGGACATTGATCTTTCATCGATTATCCTTTTGCCGTATCCTAAGCAGTATCGCGGGCTTCTGGCTCGATTCTTTCATATCATTTATTCACCCGACTAGGTTTCACCGTGAAAGAAAGGACCAAAATAAGTAAAAAGACCTTTTCATGAGAAAAACACGTAATGAATTGTGAAGCCACTAACGGTGCCCACAGGATCGAGTCCGGACGAATTTATGCGATATATTTTAATCAATGCTCCAAAAGACTGAGGCTTCTATAATCACCGTAACGGTACATATGGTTACCTTCAATATATCCTAGAAACTCACCTCTCGGTAGATAGCTTCTATAAAAAGGACTACAACGTCACTGCAGACAAATAATATCATAAGTCAATTTAGCAATAATTTTACATTCCTATACGATGGATATAAAATAGCAAGTTATGTCCACGTAAACATAAGCCTTTGTGCATTAATAAATCATAAACACATCAAACTTCTTATTTACACCACTACATACTACCCAGAGATCCTACGAAGGGCGTGTGCAGGAGATGATTGAGTATGAACAATGAAAAGGGAGGGAATAGGGAAACGGAGAGGGTGGAGAACATAGGTGAGTTAAATGTTACCGATATGTTGTATGCTATAGCACAGTGTTTTTGTAATTATCACTAATTGTGGGTGGAAGGACTTTTTGTACTTCTCAGTTTGGCAGTGTACCTCTCCTATCATGTCTCTTCCATCATGTCTCGAGTTACGGTCAAAATTCTTCGTGCCGCTCTAAATGTTGCCACGTTCAAAATTTTCCAAACTCCCTAAGCCTAGCCCGTAGGTACCGAATCTCCAACGGCTCCGAATTTAGTATTTCCCTCGTTAACGTACGGGTTTACATTCGTTTGTAGAAATGTTTAACGGAACGTGTGCCTAGCCTTTTTTATTTTCTCCGACTGTTAAACATTTCTGCATAGAATCACAACGTATTCTTACATCGAACAGGGCAAGGTAGCACCTTTCTTGTCATGGGAAAACCATCCCACGGATCGCCTTATCAATATTAGTCTCATTAATGACGCGTCGCGGGAGTTTCCGATATATATGCTCCATGCTAAGTCAGTCATTCCTCGGTAAATGACACCACCTTACTCTATTTTACATACCTCCCTAAAATATATCAAACTAATAACTTTCAAATCAAATATTAGCAAGTAGCAGGACACATTAAAAATCAATGGGATTTTAATATAAAGATATGACGTTAATCCAACTATCCTTCACCAATATGTACGGATTTTTTGTTGCATTTACTCCAAAATTTAAGAATAAAAAAGGGCTGAATCAAATTTTAATATATTTTATATTTTCATACGATATACCTACTGCCGCATGGCTCTATTTATCTCTTTCCTACAATCTTTGGTTTCGACCACCTTCGATAAACTAGGAATCCCTGCATTGACTGAATAAACACAACATCTAGCTAAAAAATATACTTCCATGAAAGAAAGAAAAATCAGTACAACTCCGCATCTTCATAATTCATATATAAGAAAATAGCAAGAATTCTTTCCTCTGTCGACATTACGATCCTAAACTTCCGAGGAAAGATAAATAATGAACAACTCTTCGAGGAACTCAGAAGCAGCCGTCGATATGTGAACGAAACTAACTGAAATCTGAAAAGCAAAAGCGAGGAGCACCAAAACATAATCTATATCCACTATGCACGCAAGGTTATCGGCAAATTTGCATTCTCCAGGAGCCTCCTGGAATCGGAAATTAATTTTTAAAATTTATCGCCCGGCAGATCAAAGTGTTTGGCACCAACGATTATGAACTTGAAGCGGAAATTTGCCGCAAGCATTCTATAGATATTCCCTTCTTCATTCGAAATTTCAAGTGGTAGTAAGAATTCACAAATTAAGCCAGCAAACTTTTCGTAAAAACAAATAATTTGTTTTTACAAAAAACTCACGGTAATTACCAAAATATACATTCATGATATCTTCACAGTATCTACTTAATGTATTCCACACCGTACGTTGAAAACATGTTTACAATTAAAGAAGTTTTTGAGAATTGGTTAAAAATATAAAAATAGGTAATAATTAAAGCGCGGAAAATTGGTCCTTAATTTCACAAAAGAAGGAAGCCCCATATATTGTAGCCAATGTTTTTAGTCTCTAATAAGTCCAAGACATTTCCGTGCGTAGAATGAAAATTTTGAATTAATATTAAAAATAAGAGCACAAAATTACGACTTCGTAATTAGCGCATCAACAAAAAGATATTTTAGGAGAAAATTTCAGGAATATTTTTTACAAAATCCAGGAATATTTTTACGAACATTCAGGTTCGTGTCCAACACTTAAGTTATACAAAAAAATTGTTTCATCCTAATTGTTTCAATTATTATTTTACTACTGTCAAAAATCTTAAAAACTTATAGCTACTGAAATTTCAACTTAAAATATGCATTTAATATAAAATGTTCATTACAATTAGAATAATGTTGCAAAAGTGTTCACGAATCCTAATTCATTTAGTTTTATTGCCTCGATTGGTACATGTTCAAGTTATGGAAGAAGACACTTTCCTATGATTTACATAATGTAACACATGCGACGCCCGCTTAACGTAACATAACCTACACAGAAAATATGCGCTCATCTTTGCATGTAGTTTCAGGGGCATGCTTCAAAGTAGCCACTTTTTCGCTGCAATTGTATGCAATATTTCTGATATTTTTCCATTATAGTCTACAGCGTGAATATAATATGAGACGCTTTACTCATTATCTTGAAGCCCTTTTTCACAAAGATTTTAAAATAAAATCCAGAATATCTAATCATTGAGTTGACCTAATTATCGCGTAGTATTAAAACAGACTTATTTTCACACCTGATGGATCTTTTAAGGCAATACCATATCGTTTACAGAGGTGGATCCCAGGGACCAGCTCTGCCTCAGTAAAATCATACTTAAGTAAAAGCTTATGTTTTCGAGACTTTCTCACACTGTCTCTCACAAGACCCTAGTTAACCCTGTGAAAGATCACCTAGTTGAAAACGACAAGAAACAGTAATCATGGCGTTTTCCTCAAAGAAAAACAAAACAGACACACTCCCTCGTAGCTTACAATGTAAGCAAAGAGCGAGCTTTTGTTTCTCTGTCGACTTGACTCGCGTTATCTTCAGAGAAAATCTGAGCACTGCAAATTCCTCCAAGGAACATTGAACCACACGACGGAACACGCGACGAACAGTAGCTAGGAAAACAGCGGCGCGGGAAGTTGGAAGGAAACTGAGTACAAAAGGAAGAGCCTTTCAAACAATTGCGCATCAAAGCCGCTCCCTACCGTCGAGAAACAAAGGAGGTTGAAGATTCCGTACCGTGCCCTCTCGTGATATCCCAATGCAGATGGCGAGTAGTGTTTTGGACTGTAGGTAGAACAACTTGAAAATCTGCCCCTCTGAGTGATATCAAGCGAAAAGCTTAACCGAGCGAGCTGCAGGTAAACACGATAAAATATATAAGATTTCATTACAACTGGAGTAAGAGGATAATTCCGAAAACTGACAAATACCGGACATCGAGGAGGGAAAATTCGCCAAGACAATTATTCGGAATGGCCGATATGCGTACCATGAGTACTATTCTCGAAACGTACTTAAGGACCGGTGAAGTTATGGCATATTACTTTCCAAACAATATTTTCCAGTAATTTTGCATTGTTATCAAAACAACTTTTCATGACATCACGTTGATACATTCCACTGATAAGAATGATTTGATCAATACGAACCATAAGAATTCATATAAATTTCGATCTGATAGAATTTCCATATTCTCTAAAACTATGTTTAAGAGGCACAAAAGTGAGTAAATAGACTTAAAATAAATTATCATCATGTAAATACTCCATGTTTAGATGTAGTTGAGCCAATAATTGCGATGATTAAAATGACAATGAAGTGCTATAATAAAATGGCACAATATTTTGCTTCCACTGAGGGAATGGAGTGTGAATTAAAAATATCTTCATCGAATAATCGTATATTATGTGACGAGACTTTTTTCAATACATACAGAATGCCATCAATGAAAGCAAAACTATTGAATCAAAGAAAAGGAAAAGGGTTAATAAGAGTTCTTCCCTCGACTATCACCGTTGTGGTGAATCTTCCTCTCAGTGATAAATTCGCGGTGAGACTTAAATCATTTTCGCTACAGAAATGTACATAAAGCATTTTGCCAGCTTAATGTACCAGCTTACGTAGAACATTTACATTGGAGTACATTTAAGCATCCAAGTAATTGCCACATATTTTGGATATTGTATGTTACCTTTTCATTATTCTTTCAAACGTACTACGTTGTAAACTATGAAAATGAATTACTACAAAGATGGCAACATGAAGTGATCCCTGACTTCTTAATACCTTCACTTTTGTACTTCCATTGGTGATATTTTTGCCTTACACCCTTAAAAAATGTCTCTACGAAGAAAGTATCATTAATATGTATTACTGCCATTAACAGGATGATTAAGTAAGGGCCTATAGTCCGTTAGGATGCGATAGGAAATATGATGGAAGCCTTATTTCGCCTTACAAAGATGAGAACAGAACTCCATTAACAACCCAGCTACTTTTGATACTGCCAGAGAAAAAAATGAGTGATTGTACATGAGGAAGAGGAAACGAGTAGAGCACGTGGAAAATCAAATAGGTAGCGCTGTGCTGACGGCAATAATTAAGGATTATGCAATAATGAAACCTATAAACTCAGGAGGAACCAATTTTAATACGATGCTACAATGCATAGCGTGTGTTGATGACATACTGCCAGTCTTGGGAGAAATAATGAATTTGTGCAGCTAGAAGAAGCGACAGAGAGCATTGGGATAAGGGTCAATGCAAATTAAACGAAATATATGGGGTCAGGAAAATATATCGGAGAGAGGATAACGATAATAGAGATGATAGGATAACAGGAATTTGAGTGAGTGAAAAGATTCAAATGCCTGGGCTCAATAATTGCAGAAAATGTCATATCTGAAGAAATAAAGGAAAGAATAACCATGAAAAATCGAATCTAATTCTCTTCATCGGCAGGTACTGCGGTCAAAGAGCACTAACAGAGCAACTAAGATCAAGTTGTAAAAAAACTATCTCAAAGGCAATCGTAAGTAATGGATCGGGAACATGGGAAAGGACTGCGATAGATGCAGTCGTGGCATCTGTTGCATTTTCTTTCCCATTTCATTAGGCTTCCTTATACTGAGAAATATTTGTGGCACTGTAAATGAGCAAGGATTTTAAAGGACACGTACAAACCAGGAGTTGGAGGGGTTGTAAAGAGATCAGGACATAGTGAATAATATTAAAAGAGACGGATTCGATGGGCAGGACACCTCCAAAGAATACCTGAAAACACTGTCTAGAAAAAAGATTTTAATGGGAAGACGGGATACAAGTAAAAAGTATGCGAGGAAGGCCTCGAAAAAGTTGGCTGGATAATCTGGAGGATGACCAGCAAGGATTGGGAGTGAGAAGTTGGAGGACGAAGGTCGAGAACAGAGAGTAATAGAGGCGAATAACTCTGGAGGCCAGGACTCCTCGCGAGCTGTAGCCAAAGAGATGGATGAGATATAATAACGATGGATAGAGAAACTTAAAGTCTTAAGGTCGAATTACAGTGGCCTAAATGGCCTACGGTGACCTAGCTAGACGAAAATTTTCCAACAGAAATGTAGTAGAGAATATAGCGCGTCAGCTGAGGAACAGAAGGAACTGGACTGAATTACCGACATAAACAAAATTACATTAGTGATGAATTTTGTCAATGATTAATTAGGCAGTTCATTAACACAACACACCATTTCAACAAGTTGCATATTCATAATTCATGCGGGAACAGAATGTTAAATTAGTTGGCGAACCTCCTTTGTCCGGCCCGCAATATTGTGGTCTCATTATGCCTTACTGTGGACCGCGAATATTTAAAATAATTGCAAAGGCACTGCCGCCGCACTTGTAATTTATGACGCTAATTATAATAGTTTCATTCATAAATCATGTTCTTGCTCCGTAGTAAAAAAAATACAAGTGAGCAGGAGCATTCATAGTTAACAACGTAATACCTACTCCGTGAAATAAAGAAAGAAGGGAAATAATTTATCAATTAGGACAAAAACTTGTCTCTCTCCAATGGGCAGGATATACTGCTGTAGAGTTTCCGATAACACTCCTGTTTAATCCACAAGGAAATTAGTCAAATTTAATGAACTTATTTCTTATCAGGGGCTTGGAAAAATAAATTACTTAAATTATTTTTCCAAAGCAGGTAAGCAGTATCTGAATCCATATAAAGATCTAAGATTACGTTCTTTGTCCCTTGTCTTGTACTTGCAGAGATACAAAATTCATTTAGGGAATAACGCTTGAAGAAAATTGTGTCGTGCACGAAATGAACGACCTCAAAAGAAGGAAAACCTCGGACGTTATAGTAAATTTGAGAATAATGTTGGCAATGGCAATATGGAGGTAAATAGTGTAAAAATTTTATAATAAAAAAATACAGTTTTGAGTGGAGAGCGAATAATACAATTAATATATTTTATTTTCTCACGAAAATTTAAGTTTCTACAAAATTCAGCCCTTTTTATCAAACGTAAATTAATAACTTTTTACAGTCCTTCAACTAGAAGCATTAAAAAAATATCGTTGCATTTTTCAACTTCCTAAACTAAAGTCAATCACACGTATTAGTCATTGAATAATAAATGAATCATGTGAGCCCAATATTATTCTGGTAACCGACATCTAAATGGGCCAGAGCCCGTTTTAACTTCGTGCTCATTTTCCCTCTTTCGCCTATACCTTATATTGACCCGGATATATTCCTGTTCCCTCCTCCACCTTCCGCCGACTGCTCAATGATTCTGCCCGCGGTCTCTACGCAGACAACAAAGGCGATCCATCAGAAAATATCATCAATAATTCTTGAGAGAAAAGCAGCCGACACTGGTAGCATGAGCCGCGCCCCCCCCCCCCTTCTTCCCATTCCCGGCCTTTGACAACGGGCGATTGTTCGGCTAAGTCGAAGCGGATCTTAAGAAGAAAGAGGAAAAGACAGCGCTTGTTAGGCTGGAAGCGATATCGTATCTCTGGTAAATTATTCCTTTTTCATAGTATGTCCAATCGATTTCCCAAGTTTGTTAGCCTCCTTTGGGCCACATCAAGGAATGTTACAGGTCTCCGCTCGACCATGAGAAAACTTGATAGGAAAGATAAAGTTCATAAACTCCAGAACACTGCCATCGCTATGGGAGGAATTTACGCACGTATTTGCCTCGCTTTGTCCAGAAAACAGCTAACAAAAATGAAACTTCAAAAGAAATTGAATATATTTTAACAATGAGATATTGTCTTCTTTTTCATCCCATCGGCCAAGAGTTGAACACAGCATTCAACTGACTTCAATTTTCATGAAAAGAACTAAAATTAGAATATAATAAAGTAGTGCTCCCATATCAATATCACTTTTTATTAAGAGCGAATAATTACTTATCAATTACGCACTAGTTGTAAAAAATTACATTTTAAGGAATTCTTATTCACGACCGGCCATCGTTTTTCTAATACATTCAACATGATAACTCATCAAACATTTTTCATCACCCTCAGCATTTCCCCTTATTCATTTATGCCTTAATTATTGTTCCAAATGGGATATTTAGTCCAATGTGTTCTTCTTCTCAGACTTTTCATAGTAATGCATCTCTCTCTCACTAACTATTCGTATCACTCCCTCGTTTTTTATTATCTCGTTGATTTTTATATTGACTTTTATATCCCTTAAAGCTGAGGTAGTCAATTCATAATTAACCTACGTGATATTTTCCCACCATTTAAAGTCTAGCCTTTCGCTCAAGAAATCATTCATAAGATTCCGAGACTTCATGCTTAAATGCAATTGGCATTCCCAATCAGATACAACCATACCCTTCATTAACTTATGAGTTGTACGTGATCGATGGTGGTTTTACGTAACGAAGCTTACAGTTTCTATTTTCAGATCTCGCGGAGCCGTTCTTTTTCTTTCTATCATCCGTCGCCTACTTAAGAATGATTTACAAGCGTCCCAAAGTGCATTCCCAAAGAGAAAATAGGTCAATTTAGCGGCTGAGATAGAGCATCAATTCATCTTACAGCTCAGTAGAATTATGAAATGAGTTGTAAAGGATCAGAGTTAACAACAAATATATGAAACAGCTTTCCCCATGAAGCAGCAAACGACGACGATGAATCTCACCAAAACAATCTATAAAAACGTGTGGTTTAAACCCGCTCTAGAACATTGATTACTTCTAAACCAAGGAACATGTTCTACTGGTCGTATAAAAGTATGTTGTAATGTTAACCATATGTCTCAGTCTGACTGTAGTGATGAAGCGAGAATATGGTTGAGTGCATATTAGAGTTGTTAAATGCATATAGACCATACCCATAAAGATAGCGCAACATTGATCATTTTTGTTAGACGACCAACACTATAAATAAAAATAATTGATGAGTAAGAAATTCTGGAGAGGGAAGAATCTGGATGGCGTGAAAGGACATTTGCTATCTGCGCTTTAAATTCGGGAGGAGGCAGGGAACTAATATTTATTGATAAGAGTAACCTCAGGGTCAAACATTCTTTTTTTAATCACTTATTGTTCACGAGAGTAAAGTTTCCGTCTATTATAACATACAAATAAAATGTTAACATTAAAGTCACTCTTAAATAGCTCAATAAAATTTCAACATTGAAGGCACACGCTGAAGGTCATATATTTAATTGGGATAGACCAAGAGTTTTACAATAAAAAAGTTGTTTCATTAGAATACTTCAACATAAATATTTCGCGCGCTTGGCGGCAACAAAACAAAACCACCGGATATCGCGCTATTGGCATCTCCAAACGATCTCCACCAGCAACATGATGTAAATCCACGTGGAGTGGAGCTGATAGACCATTGCTCATAAGAGTCGTTTCTACTCCCATAACGGAAGAAATGAATTAGAATGATAATACACCACCTGTGGCAATACAAGTAGAGAGAAGAAGTGCTTCCAAGCGGTGAAATCAGACAGTTGAAATTCCGATTTGGATTAAGTGATACATTGAAAGACGTAATGAACTTTCCAAATGTTAGCCTGTGGTAGACGAATGCGTATAAAGATTTTATACTTGAATTTGATGGTAAATCTGATATATGTTCACGACTTCAGAATCTGAAGTAAATTTAAGGTGGTTGGAGCGATAATAACCGAGCGATCATGAGTCATCGAGAGCAAAAAATTCTTGGACCATACCTTACTTAATTCCATCAATTCCACGTTAAAAATAACCATTCATGCAGTAATATAAACGATGCAAGACCTGTATTTTAAAAATTTCGTCTCAGTTAAAGCGTTGTCTCTGAACACGAAAACATAGGTAAATTTGGAAGCAAAATATAAAGTTAGGGAGATGGGTAAGCGTGCTCCACAGAACTTACTGCGAGAAGCCCAGTAGCTAACATTCCGTGCTAATGGGTATGTTAGTGAGGACGGCTTTGCAAGTGTCTGGAGCCTCTTTGTTGATACGACAATCTTAGGTCACATTAAGAAATAAACGATGACAGAGGCACGCAGGCCGTTCAGTGGTGATACTTGGTTCAGGGAAATGCAAGAATTAGGTGGCAATATTGACGTATTTCACCCGCGTGTTGAATTACACGCTAGAAGTTTACCTGCGGTCTATGTATAAGAGTCAGCCCACTTGCTGGGCAAATAAGTCTAGAAATATATTTTTAGAAATCTCACCCTTAATAAGATTGGATGCAAAATTAACTCGGTCAAACCTCGGAAAATCCTTGGATGTGACACAAAATCCCCCGGAAGTTTTCAATTTTAATGGCCTACTTTGAATTTTTGTCAATGTGACATAATAATATTGTCACTGACGAGACTTGGATATTCCGAAGCCGATCAGAAACACCCCCAAATATGGTGGAAGGTGGAAAGGTTCTCGTTTGCCGACGAATGAAATTAGCAAGGCGCAAAAGACGGCTGGTTAGGCTTCACGCAGGACTTTAACAGTGCCAGACAAAGGGAGAAATTATTTCACGTGCAGCACAAGGCAAGAGGCGACGAAGAGAGGAATTTGACTGGGAGAGGAAGAAGATTTTGAAACCCACAAGTGAAGTAGGAGGAGGATTGTTGCCACAATGAATGAGTGGGAAAGGTGGGATGACAAGAGAAACTATAAACACTTCGCACTAGACGGCGAAGAAGATGGGAATGCAGAGAAGTTCCCTGGAGGTGAGTGAGGTGACAATGAAGGAAGGGAGGGCGTTAATGAAGCCTCCCCTGCGGTTGAGAACTCGTTTGAGGGCGAATGAGATTGGCGCGGAGAGGTAGGAGGGGAACGGAAGTGGGCGTGGAAGGAGATGAAGAACGAATTGAGGGGAAGTGGTGACGAGAGGGATAAGATGGGAAGGCGCTTAAGGCAATTAGCGAGCACATTCGTTACACTCCTCCCATTCCCAAACCACGGACTGAGAGCATCCAAGGCAAACATCTAAAGAATGTTTTTCACGACCTTTTTCTCTTACAATTAAAATAACATACACACCGTAAAACACACATTCATACCCATCATGTCAATTCTTTCTGGAGAATAGAAAGTCAAAGAATTATAATCAGTGCCATGTGAGCTTTGCGGCGAAAACAAAAGATTTCAGAGCAAGAGCAAATCAACTTATCGTCACCTGGCATTGTTTTACTTTCCCTCCCATCAGCAGTTTCAAATATACGTACAGGCAAATTCTTACATTTATTCCAATCACGCCATTCTCTTTTGGAGTCAGCAAAGTAGGAGGATTTATAATAATGGTTGAAGGCTTTGTGGAGCATGATCACAGACATGAAGAAAAAATATCTTAGTATATTCCACACTTAAAATGTCAATTGCCGACCCAGGTTTTGAGTGCACATCTATCATAATCAAGGTGGTGCCTTGATACCTTGATATTTATTAGGAACCAATATAATAATAAATGAACCTCAATTTTTCACCTTCACGAGAAAATCTGTGATATGATATCTGTGATATGTGTAAAAAACATATGCCATCGTATCTTCTCATAATATTTGTCAATTGCCATAAGACTACGTGCTGAAATAGCTTTAATCAACAATAAACTAAAAAGACGTTGATAATGATTGTTGCGCAGACGAAACCTGGATCGTCAGTAAACATTTAAAGTCTGGAATAAACTAAGATATTTTTTCGTCATATCTCAGAAGATTTAGTTTTTGCCGTTAGCAGTAGAAAACTGGCTACCTTTGAATGCAATATCCTAGTAAATCCTTGTTAGCTTGCTCTGCTTCATATACGCTCTCCTATTATTGAGATGGTTGGAGTGAGAAACGTGAGTCATTGAGTACATACACGTTTACAATAGCTTTTTCAGTTAACCGAAAATAATTCTTGGTTCACACTCCACTTAACTACATACATTGATATGTATGGATTAACTATACCTACATCTAGCAATATTAATTATGGAATAATTATATTTTATAAATTTTGTCTCAATGAAAGCAATGTTATGATATTATATTTCGGCGCTGAATTCGACATTTAAAAAAATAATCATATTTAAATACGTGTTTCTTAATCGGCATGGTACCTTGATATTTATTAGGTACCATTATAACAGTGTGAACCTTATTTTTTTGCGTTTCGGAGAAAATCTTTACACATGCCGTCATATACGATAATTTCAAATATTTGTAAAGAGCCATGGCACTACGTGAATAGCCTTAAATCGCCAATAAAACAAGCCCATTGAATTCCATTATATTATAAATTTAACGAGAAAAATTCGGTCTGGACCGGGAATCGAACCAAGGAGTTTTGGTTTGCCGGACTGCGCAGACCACAACGCTATCCAAGCTTCCTAATTCCCATGGCAATTTTGGCGGATACGAGAGAACTAGATTGTAGGCACTTCGCGTTCCATCCAAGATGGCAACACAAGGGAGAATACGGCTTCAAAGAAGCCTCACCCAAGCGACAGTATTATTCGCCAGCACTTATGCCGAGCTTGTGAAGCTTATTTTTGCTTTAATTGATTTTTATTTGCTTTCACATACGCATATTACTAATAAGTACAATTATGTAAAATTTTCCAGCTTCAATGACCTTAAGAGTCCTAAATTTCTACATCAGTTCATCTCTAATACCATATTCACACATGACTTTCGAGATCTACCCCTTCTTTTCATACTCTGCTATCACATATCCGGGGTGGGATCACGGCACCTTCTTTGGCATTAGCGTCACCGATACCAAAAAACAAAATGACCCACCAGGAGGGTCTGAGTAAACTGTAGGATAACTTCCTTCCATAGAACGGACAACATTGACTGCAGTAACTACGTGAAATGGAACTCGCACATGATATGAAAGTTTTTCATCAAAAACTTTTGACTCGACCAAGACTCGAACTGGTATTTCTGTCAGGTGTTTTCTTGCCATGAACTCATCTTGTTTCGTCAATTTGTCATTCACCTTGAATTAAGATGACTTGGTGGTTTAACTGGCAACAATCTCACTCAAATTATTTTATCAAATAATGCGAAGGTCAAAAGGAAAATTTCGTACTGATAAAATACGGACTATCATGGGAAAAGCTGAAAGTATGGGTGTGAGTATTTAGTAAGTTAACAGCAAGATGGATACGTTTGTATTAAGTCTTGAGGAAAAGGAGAAGAGTGAATGAGAGATGCGTTATTAGAGACACCGAAGCGGGAAAGGACTAAACACTACCGTAAGAAATGGTATTTACAGCATCTGCTACATAAATTCACGCACTACGTAAGATAGGATTGCTTTTATAAAAAAATGTATGCTTTCAAAAGGAAGGAATGAAGCACAAGCTGCTCTCCTGGAATTGAGATGCGTCACGCTCATTTTTTTACCCTAAATCTTCCCCATTTGGATAAGGTATTATTGAAGAAAAGATTGAGTTAACCCAATGGGACTGAAATCACTCGAAAGGATTCATCGAAGAGGAAATGGAAATTTTTACGCTTCGACGATTACCTGATTTGTATCCTCGCTTGGGATTTCTTTAAACCACCCATCGCCTTAGGGATATATAAAAAATCCTACCATAAGCTGTCGCTATCAGCATAGAGGTAAAGTACGTCAATTTGAAAGAGACACCAAGTGTATTTAGGAAGGGTGTAAGTGGAGAGATATATGACTGGCATTTTGATAAACAGCATCAAAAACTCCTTACGCAGCAGATAGAAATATACCAGTTTTTCCCAAACGGAACTAGGTGATGAAAGTATTTCATGAATATGTGAATGCCTCATAACAGAAAAGGTTACAAAAAGATGAAACTATAAAGAATCCCAGGAGGCAAACAGAGCAGGAAAAATCCGGCAGGATGGGGAGTTACCATGATTGCCATTGCCATAACCATAGCTTTGCTAAATTAAAATGTTAATTTTAAAATGTATGATTGGCGTTTCAAGGGTGCTATAACATGTATTCTGTAACACTGGTCAACTTAACCGAATATTTTCTAAGTACTCCAAACATAATAAGCTTAGATTTAAGCCTCACTCAATAATTGATCAGAGTAGGCAATATACAACCAACAAGGAAAATTACACAAGTTATACCTTATGGTATGGAAAATTAAGAAGTTTAAAATTAAGCAAGGTGAAAGAGACAAAAGAAATATTTTAAGAAAAATTATTGAAAAAAACAAGATAAAAGGAAATATTAGTGCGAGTGTAAGTCTAGAGCTATAAAAGTTTAGAGATGCAAGGTAATCGTAAAACTGGCTAGAAAAAGAGAAACGCTTACAGCGTTGATTTAGAGGTCGAAGTTGTGTCTTAGGCCTTTTTTCCTTTCTAATTAATATCAAGAGAAACTAGAGAGGTTTTATGGCTAAATTTACAAATTAATTAAAAAAAGAACCTTAAGGGAAGAAGAAATGCGGTAGTGGAAAAAATTGCAGCAATATAAGTTGCAAATCTATCACAAACTGAGCTTAAATTGATGTTTGATGTTTACTCCCGAGATTGACAAAAATACGAAGACATTCGAGAGAGCGCACCAAATAAGGAGCGCAGATTTGCGACAGGAACCGGTAGATCCTTATTAGACGCAAAGGGTTGGAGAATGTGGAGATGAAGAGATAAATTGCATGAGAAGAAAGCTATGAAGACAGAAGGGTCTCTGAAAAAGGGTGCGGTTGTGGCGTCATTTCATTGTTGATGAGAGCAGTATTTGATTTTGCGTCGACTGTCGTTTCGACGGAGTGATACATCTGGTGATCTAAGAATTGCATGGGACCTTAAGACGCAAAAGAGTGGGTGTCATGCGCATGTCGGAGGTTTATGCTACCTGTTCAGGAATCGATACGAGGTGTTTTGAGTCTTCTGGCCTGGTAAGGGACTTACCGCTTAAGCCTGCCGCCTACCGCCTGGCCTGGTAAGGGACTTACCGCTATGAATAGAGCTGTTAGTCTGATTCTGACGATTTAATTATCCCCTCGGTTCATCATTAAATATTACAAGTCTATTGCCTTGGAACACAAGAATAACTCCAACAAAGTGATTTTTTTAAATCTATCAGTCAAGAACCCTTAACAGAATCTATAAACAAATCACATCCGGTAAATATAGGTTATGAAAAACATAAAAATCGGTAGACTAATGCTATTTTATGACCTGAAAGTACGAGGAAAATGACACCGCAAACAGACTTTATCTTCTAATATTCACTTAAATGCCTCCATTTCTCTCCAGGAAGCTATACAAGGAGTTGATTACCTAGATGAAAGTATCATTGTTATTTACACTTCTGAGTGGTAGAACTGTCCTGAATTGTTTCATTTCATTTTTTCTTATCAACTAGAGGTAAACATGGACTAAAAGTAATACTAATAATTTGTGCAACATATCTATTTTATAAGAAGGAAAACCTCCCGAGGAATGAATATAAACAATAAAGTATGGTCACATTAGCATCTGATTATCGAATTCATTTGCAAACAGCAACGATATTTAGGAACTAAATGGGCTAATTCCATAAAATGGCGCAGATGTCAGCTTCAATGGCTGAGAAAAGTTTTATGATAATATATTCGTTGAAAGTGATAGTCTCAGGCGTAATTTGTGGAATGACTTCATGGTTATATATTGAAACACTTTGTAATTTCCACATGAGAATTTTATTTTAACGACGCTGTGCGATATCATCAGGCAACTATTGTTTCAATCTTTATTCGTTGAATCATCCAAATATATTTCGCCTCAATCTTGTTCTTTAGAAGCCAAATCATTTAATTACGGAAGTCAGAACTTTTACGCAAAATAGTAAAAAGGTGGAATTTAGTATTTTTGTGACTAATGACCAGTTGGAGGAACAACATATATGTATTCAATTAACTTATGGGACCCATAAGTTATGGCAACCAATCTACAACTGATTCCTAAACATTCGATTAATTTATTGGTTCCATAACTAATGGCATGAAGTATCGTGTTCCATAAGTTGTCAAGATGGCGGATGCGCACTGAACCGCTTACATGCTTAATTACTCGATAAAAAGGTTGTTTTGAGACGAATAACCAGTTTGCTTCCTCATACAGAAAAATGCTTATGTGCATTCGTAATTATGAAGGATGAACTTACATGCACTTTACCTGGTGGTAGAATATTAGATAAAACATTTAAGCAATTTACGATTGGTAGATGAATAATTAAACCGGCTGCTAAATTCCTTCAACGCGGATATTTATATTAAATGCATAACTTCATGGATTTCATAGCTTTTGATTCCACAACAAAATGATCTTACTACCGGCCATAAACCGAGCACTGTGTGCAGTTCCAGTGCAATGGAACCGACTTATGAGAACTAGTTAAGTAATTATTTGAGAAGTTTTATTTCACAATGCGAAACTCACGCTGCAAGGCTGATGATTTTGTCATTGTTTCCTCGCCAAAGAGTAGGATAACTCCAGGGAATACGGGAAGTCGCCAATGCTGCACACACATACTCCCTTAACATACTCACCCTTTCCTTTCCACACTCCACCCTCTTTAATACTGCGACGGTCTCAGGGTCCCCTGCTTTCAATAACTTCCCCCGACCCCCTGCCAAAATGCCTCCTAAAAACACAGTTTCCCCGCCTACTTCCCCACTTCAACTCATCCTCTCCAGACTGCGCTAAGCGCAAGGGGAAGACGAGAGCTTAGAGCGTGTTTGAGAGGTGTTAAGGTGTGAAATCCGGATTAGCGCCTCATCTGAAAATAGGAGGGAGGTGGGTGCCGGGGCGCTGGCAGATGATGAGGGGTGGGTGAACTAAACAGGAGGAGGGTTGTCGAAAGAAAGAGGAGACGGACCGGAGGATGAGCTTCCCCGGAGCTGGAGAGAGGGTTGCAAAAAGAACTGCGACAGCAAGAGTTGGAAGAGAAGGCGAGAGTGTACGAGGTATGAAGGGTGACGAAGAGAGGGGTCGACGGGAAGTTGTTCAAGTACCACCAAGGTGCAATTTGATGCTGGAGAACAGTTTAGGGGAGGGATGGAAGATGATGGAGATGTGAATTGTCTTAACAAGGTTCCGCCGCGACTGTGTAAGACAAAAATATCTACAACATAAAAGGCTACGGGTACCTACGTGTAATTCATTTGTTAGGCGAAGTAGATTCAGATGTGTGCTAAAAGATGGCAAGCGAGCTCCAATGAATACAAGGCCATAGATACTATCTATGTCCTTGACAAGTATCTATGGCTTTGAATGTATACATGTTCTCCAATTAATGAAACAGCGCGGGCGTATATTCTTTTCAATATAAACGTATTACAAGAGAAAAATGCTAAGTAAAAGCCCCGCCTGCTTTACAAAAGCTGTTATATACAAATAAATCCTGGGAATTTAGATATTACCATAGTTCAGCACACTTTTTGATTAAAAATAGAAAAGCAAATATTACTTTATATCAAATACTAACTTTGTTCATTAATATTTGGCTATATAGCAAATATGTTTACCGGTTTCTGCAGGCATTTAGTATTCTGTTTTCTGCCTCTTTTGCCTTCAAAAAATGCTTTCATTTCTCGGAACATGATAAAGTTAAAATTTTTGCCGAGATTTTCACGGTAACGGTAGATTTTAATGTAAGTAGGTAAATTTCTCCAGATTTTTTCAGGTGATGGACCCCATTAAGCAATAATATTTTTGTATTTATTTCAGCTCTTGCCCCACACTTCTTCATCTGCTCCATAAAACCTTACCATATAAAAACATATTACCTTTCACCCAACACCATTCTCCCTATCAACTCTTCGCCTCTTATTACCTCCTCCAACAACCTACATCGTCTACACCTACTCTATAGTCTCCAACACTTACCAGTCTCATCTTAAATTGAGTCATAATTCAAGAATTATGTGATGAACACAGTTTTAGTAAACATTTGGTTTCACCCACAGAAGATTTATACAGCGCCATATCCACTGAATTGCCAAATTTTGACAACAAATGTAGCAATTGGATAAGAACTAAACTGAATATGATGGTAATGTATCTTAAATTTATAAAATTTTATTTTGTTGGAGGCTTTACTTTTTCAACATATTTATGATGATATGATAATTGAATGTAGCGGTGTAAAAATAAGAATAAAATTTTGCCATGAAAAAAATCATTTTTTTGACCAGGCTTCGAACCCTGACCTTGCAATCACCGATCAGGTATGCTAGCCGGTTAACCCCCAGGTAGTTGGGATCTGGGTTGAGTTAATCCGACGTAATTAGGAGATGCAAGTACGAATCTCCATCAAGTCAAATAGTTTTATTCACGGTAATTTGGGAAATCTTCCCTCCTTGCTGCGTCATCATCTTTGCGCGTGTCCACGAGCCATATGATTTATTAAAAGCAACAATTTGTAATTGTTCAGATACTATTCTTGTTCCTACCCTTCTCTATATTAGATAGGAAGTGGAGGGCAGCAGTCAACCAATCTTTGGATTGAACGACCAATTAATGCTATTGTTTTCATAGTTTCACTCGTTCCTAACTTGACAACATGCAATTTTAAGTTCCATTTACGGAAATGATAGATAGGGAAAAATTGTTATTTTGCTGTTCATTTCAAAACTTATACTTTATTTCTACAAGAACCTAGAAGATGACAAAAATTGATTTTACACTAAAATCACCTTACGTTAGAGAAGATGGGGGTAACAATTTCCACTCTGCAAATATCTTAATCACGGAACCTCTGCTTTCCAAGTCTCACACGCGTGGTCTTGGATTGAAAGCCCAGGTCATAATATGAAAAATAATTCACCACACTTACATTCCGCGAAACACAAAGGTTTTGTTTCAGTTTCTTACCATATGTAATACCATCCACTACCACATACTAAAAAAGCGGCCTTGGCGGACTTTCCTATTGCTTATAATAGATTGAGTGAAAACGACAACAATAGACCTACATCTACATACTACTCCACAAGCCGCCGCATGGACGTGAAGGAGAGTGCGTTAGGACACCAGCCGAGAAGAGGTGTACGGGATGAGGTTTTAGGGGGTGGAATGGTGAAGTGTATCATTGGTATCTTTAATGTTGGGATCAATTTTTATTTTGGTTGCTAATTGTGCGTGGAAAAAATAAATTTTTGTATCTATCTGTTAGTCAATGTAACTCTTATCATATCGCTTCTGTCGGACCTAGAAATGTAGTGAGGCGACAAAATGATATTCTCTGCGTTTCTCTGAAACACACCTGTTCTGAATTTATCAAGCAAACTAAGCCTAGTGAGCAGCCTCCAAGTGTCTAGCGGCTCATAACTTTATCCCTCTAAAAGCTGAGAAACATTATACGCTCGTCCGTAATAGTTATTAACGAAGCTCGCAGACAAGCCCGCTTGTCTTTGTATTTTATTTATTCGTCAGGTTAAATCTTTCCGTTCAGGGTCTCAAATGTTCGCGATGCATTCGAAATGTGGCCCAGCATGAGCTAAGTAGCACCTCTATTTAACTTTTTCATCCGTTGACCTTGCCATTTTACGCTTGATAAATCCTAGTTTCTTTAATACTCTACTTTGCCGCATAAGTTTCGTACGTGTGTTCCCCACAATAATTTTAGCCACTTCGACGGCTGTATAAATTGGGCTATAAATTCTTCCCACTTGCGAAACCATCTCAAGCTTAAACATTTAACGAATTTCAGGAGCACCTGCCCGTGCCCGTCTTATGAATGCGCAAGTTCATTCCTCGCGCCATCAGGTCTCAATTTCGTCCTCCGCTCCATTTTCAAATTATTTCACACCTTCCACACAAAACCAACTCGTTGCGCCCAAAACCGTTCTCTCATTTCTTCCCACTACACTGCTTTTCTTTCCTCCCAACCCCCATCGCATTTTGCTACGCCCCCTTTCTTCGAAAGGAAGGAGAAATTCCTTCACCCCATATTCCATTTCCCTTTGTGGAACGAGTCGGATGTTTGAGTGCAAGTGGGGTTTCCGTTTACATTGGCGGCTCCCAATCGACACGGCAGGGCAGACCTTCGTGGGGGGGTTTCCTTCAATTTTCCTTCCGTTTCAAAGGCAAGGAGGTCGGAGAAGAACATGCTGGAGAGAAAAATAACGCGATACGAGAGAACGATCGCGGCGAGATACGACGCGACGGGTGGTTCCTCCCGGAGCAATGCGGCCCGAACGACTCCTTCAACTGTTTAACTGAACGAGCCCCGAGGAAATTTATAGGGAAAAGCAAAGGGCAGAAAATCGTTCCCGTGTCAGGTCTGAGGCTCTCAAACATGGTGAGGCTGCTATCGGAAAGCCCAAGCCAAATTAAAGGAAACGTTAATTTATTATCATTATTTTTCAAAATAATTCTCATCTTCTTGAGTCTTTGCAATAAAATTTATTGACTCCCCACAGCTAGAACATCTAATGAACACCTCAAATACACAGGTGAAGCCATTGCACCCTTCGAGGTAGTCACAGCTATGTACTTGAAATACTGGAGGGATATTTTGATCCCATTTTCATTTCAGACTTAATTACTTCTGACCAAATAGACCCAGCTCTTGCATTCTGTCTTGGATTACATTTTTCTAAGTAGGAGAATATAATATGAAAATAAACGCCTCATAGCTCCCATGCTTTTCAATGTATCGAACATTTCATTATACATATTAGTACAAGAGGGGTCACTTTGACCTAAGGCACTCTTCCCTGTGTATTCGAGTCTTTTTGCAATATATTAAAGTTTTATGGTTTTAATTGAAGTAATATAACCAGCTCACTATTCGGACGTGATAACCAAAAGGTGAACCCAGGATGGATGTACCCACATACTGTATTTTATAGAGGTAAGTATTAGTATGTACAGTAAATTTAAGCCTTTTTTCTCAAAAAATAATGTATGATAATGAATATAAGATGATTTTGAAATAATTAGCATCTTATTTCATTTAAAAACTTCAGATTTCTTTCGGATAACAAAATTGGCGTGCCGATGAGTAGTGTACATTTAGTGTTAATCAGCATAATCAATTGGATTAGCAGGTTCAGTTTTAAATAATTACTTTTATTCTGTTAAAAAGCTGCGCACCTCAAATGTGTCAATTAAAGCAAATAATGATTTATTATCACTCACTTTTAAGACTCCTCCAGTTAATTCAGCGACAACTTTCAGCCCACCTCTTTTTTCACACCAGTCACTCATCATCCGTGAACATGTTTCGACATTCATTTGTCGCAAAATTATGGATCATATTTATGTATTCACGTTTCTGTGACGATACATTACTTGCCTTCCATACCTACTGACAATTTATACCCCATTTCAAAGCAATATTCGAATAATCTCACCTCAGAAACATGTCTAATTATTCTTTACTTGGACCCTAAGGGCGACTTTTTTGGACACCCAACAAGCTATAGAAATTATACAAATAAAGCACTAACATATCTAACCGTGTTTTATGATTTCATTTCCAAATTCCTCAAAACACAGGGAAAATTGCTCACCATCATAATAAGTAAACAGACGCCACAGCAGTTAGCAATTAATCATTTTGACAGTGTATAAGTGACTAAGAATTGAACCTCAACGTCTCAATTTATTGGAAAAATAACAAGAATATTTGTATTATATTTTTTTATTTCTGCCCGTGTAGACTGCATGAAGAAATCGGAACAAGCTTGGAAAAGATTTCTTTTTATGTTAAAAGCATCCTAAAGATGCACAATGAAGAAAATGAACCTCAATTACACCAAGTACACAAGCATATTTGTGATTTCTTTAGCCGTAAACTTCAACTATAGTTCGTTTGGTTCATTCACAGGTGAAAAAACAGGACTAGCGTCGCGCCACAGCAATGTTTTAAGCGCCATGTTCAACCTTGTGCCTTAAAAAATACAATATTATCACAGAAAACACAATCATTACAAGGAGTGAAAAATGTTTCCACCTGTTTTGGCAAGTGTAAATTTATAGACTCACAGATAAATTAGGAAAAGAATGAACTCCACGATGTTGGACAATTAAAGCTAGTGAACCATTTTATGTGAATTATAGAAGAAAGATCGCCAAAATGTACTTGTAAAAGATGAGGAGAAAACGCTACTAATGAAAACTGTGCGCAATGAAAGAAAGAAAGCTATTAGTCGTGAGAGAGAGCAGTCAGCTGAAACCAAACGGTAAGAATTACTGAAAAATACAAGGAAGAAGAAAGTTTAAAGTGCTTCATCAAAGAAATAGTTTCATCTTTTTTTGAGGTTGAGCATTGAAGAGGGATGTATTTCTCATCCGTTTTGCATGAAGTAATTCAGAGGAGTCCTTCTCAACATGAAGAAGAGGTGCAAGAGAACGCTGCGGCCGGGCGTTTTAAAAATTCTCATCTCGAACATTGGTATGTATGCATCGAACACCGGTTTCCGAAGTACTTCACATCCCATGCCCACGGGCTTCCAGAGAGCAGGAAGTTTTGAAGGATCAGCCCGCAAGAGGAGTTAGAACAGAGGGAAGAAGTGGGGTCGCCATGGGAACGGATAGAGGGGGAAAGAGCCATCACGACCGCCCTTGACCCACTATGGACGTCCTTCTCCATGCCCAGCCAGCCAGCCGATCACATCACATATAAACACACACATTCACATCACTACGACTCCCTTTAACCCACTTCGTTATCCAGTTCAGTTCGCACACCCGACGTGCACAAGACTGGAACCCCCGTGAGACAGGGCATAAGGTAGTTAGAGCGAGATTTTTCCGCAGCCATTATAAACAGAATATTCTACTTTTACTGTTTTATTCAGCAGCTACAAGGTGAATAAAATAAATATAAGGTGAAAAAAAAGAACCTATATTTCACCAATAATGGCGTAACATAATGTTTTATATGACATAAATTATCAGTAATTAACTTAATGTACCTATATAATTATTAACTTCACTAGCATTTTTTCTCACCGTGCACTGAAATGCCTAAAAAAACCGAATATGTCTTATGGCAATTTCGCAAAAATTACTGCAACGATTTCTTCATTGACTTTTAAAAATAACTGAGAATAAGCACAAAGTAAGCCGTGTTACACTTGTAACGAGAAAACTATCTACATCTAATAACTACCCTGCGAGCCGCCGCATTGGCGAGTGGCAGGAGGTGTAAGGACACCAGCCGAGTAAAGATTTAAGGGATTAGGTTTTCGGAGGTGAAATGGTGGTGTATTATGGGGGTGTATTTAGAGGAGCTCAGTTTTTATTGTGGTCGCTTATGGTGCGCGGAAAGAACGAGTTTTTGCACCCATATGTTCGGCAATGTATCTCTATTATTTTATCTCTTCTGTCACACCCAGAGATGTAGTGAGGCGTCATGATAACATTCCCTGTGTCGCTCTGAAACACACCAATTCTGAATTTCTCAAGCAACGTAAGCCTAGCGTGTAGCCTCCGAGTCTCTAGTCCTTAATCCCTCTAAAAGTTGTGAAACAATATGTTCCCTCGTAGCATTTTTTTACGAAGCGTGCAGCTTTTCTTTGTATTTTATAATTTTTTTGGTAACATCTCTATGTCCAGTACCCCAAGCACTCGCGGCTTATTCGAGGTGTGGCCTGACCACAGCAAAGTAGCATCTCTCTTTTACAATTTCATTTGAGGACCTTCCATTTATACGCTTAGCGATACCTAATTTCTCTAATGCTGTAACGCATATGTTTTGTATAAGTCGGATGTATATGATATATATGTATATGAGTTGGAGATCTCGTGCACATACTCGTTATATTTCCTACTATAAATGGCTTGAATGTTTTGGCAAATATCTTGACAAATATTTTGGCAAGTCGATGATATTTTGGTGTCTATGGGAAGGTAAGGTAATTTTCTTCGAAAAAAGCCCAAATTACTGAATTGAATGTGAAATTATGTCTCATACAAAATACCTTAAGGTGGCTTTACTCGCTGAACTCTGTCGATACGCCTTGAGGTCTCTACACCTATCTCCACATGCTAGGCATCACACTTAAACGCTACATTCGGATTTTCCACTACCAAAAAAATATTGATGAGAGTGAACAATTTCTAAATTGATCTCAAAATCTGACGAATTGCGGCAATCAATGCGACTGCACATCACATTCTGAGAAATATATTTTTAAAATTCAATTCATTTATCTGGGAAAACATTAATTTTAATATAAATTGAACGTAAAGTTCCATTTATTTTGGAAACTCTAGGATTTTCAACACCTGCATGTTTTATGTGATCAATTCCAAAGTAGAAGATAAAAAAACGGTGGTATGAAGTATTTATTTGCAGAAAATTGAAATGAGTTCCTCTGTCGTTATGTACAGTGGCGGAAAAAATTAACGCAAAACTCATTGGCGTCTGAATACGGCGTACACGGGAACTAATTGAAA
The DNA here is from genome assembly GCA_963169105.1 of Ceriagrion tenellum. Lineage (NCBI taxonomy): Eukaryota > Metazoa > Arthropoda > Insecta > Odonata > Coenagrionidae > Ceriagrion > Ceriagrion tenellum. The sequence goes on along the minus strand of OY720642.1, from coordinate 36,266,835 downwards.
TCATCATCATAAATTCGCCTTGACATAAGAAAGCTCAGTAGTTGTTACTGCGTTGCAAACCTGAATCGCAATCATGGCTCTTCATAATAACATTGTTCGAGTACGCTCATGATTACGAAAACGAGATCGTCATCAAGAAAGATCGGAGGCTACATAGCAGTGGAGTGCGCTCCCAGGACCTTGTGCATTGGTCAACCAATGCAGCTTGCCTTTTGGATGACAATAATGACCATAAGAAGAAAAGTACCGTATCCCACCCCTGGTCGAGACATTTTTGAGTTTCTCATTCAATTTCTGGTCAAGTAAAATTATTTTTATTCGGCAAATTTTATCTCTTTTGTATTAAAAAAATTCCATATTATCAGCCAGTCATTGCAGCTACACATTACATTCATTTATATCGCCAATATGAGGAAATTTATATAAAAACTCATTTGTGTTCATTAAAAATCGAACACGGACCACTCTTTAGCTAGCTAAATACATCTGTCAGCTACAACATTAACGTTACCAATTAATTTATTTCATTAATGATATTCTACTCCAAACTGAAGTCTTTTAAAAGGCTTTTTGTTAATTTCATATGTGCGGCGAATTTATCGTTAAGCATATAATATATTATTCAGTCATCCATAACTACACCTAATTTGGGTAAACTTTTCTGAATGTTTATTCGTATATCCTGCATTTACTAGATAAAGCTTAACAGTGGACAGCTCGTCACCAAGCTTCCTGTGATAAGATGAAAGAAATATCGGGAAAATATGCCTAAATTATTTGGTATCGATTCGAGCACATTTATTTTTATTTCGTGAAATTATATACATTTACGCATGTTTTCATAGTTTAATCCCATTCTGACGAACTAAAGAAGGATTTATATTGGGTCAAGAACGATTCATTAATAAATATCCGTTTTGAATTGAATAAATATCCGTTAAAGGAACTTCGTCAATCTACAAATGGAAAATCGTGAAAAAATACATCACGTACACTAGACTTATTTCAATTAATTCATTTTTTTATCGACATTTGGTGCGGATAAATCTCTATTTATATCATTTTGGTGAAACAGACGCAGTACGCGTCATTCAAAAAGATCCTCGGAAAGTCGACTACAATAAATATCCCTTGGCGGTAGAAGATGAAGATTTTAGCATATAGTATACTAAATTAGGTGGGATAGTGAATGTTTTTGTAATCAGTCTTCCTGTATAATTGATATCATTCGACGTAAGAACCATGCTGAAACAAACACAGCGATGCACCGCGACTGAATGTGCGAATAATATGAGTCGAAAGCTGAAAAATAAGGCGATTGATGACTACGTCCTGGGCTCCTACAAATGTGAGCTCCATTGGGGATTTCAAATATATGCGGTAGACGATGTTTTGCCAGTCTTTGGAGTGTGTACTGCTCCTAAAAGTTCCCAAAAATGCCGCATTTTGGCGCGCGAAAAATGTTGCGTTAATTTCTTCCACCACTGTACGTTCCGCCTCACTGGTCCTGAGACAACATAATTAATTAAATTACTTTAACTGTAAATAATCAAGAGGAGGAGAGTGATAAATCGTCCTTTTAATTAATCTCCTAAAGCAAAAAACACGTCATAGAAATAATGAGCATTATTTCTAACAATAAATGCAGAAAAGAATTTACCATTTAATTGTTTTAACTACGGATAACGTAATTATGTTACCGATTAATTAAATTTACCATAATCCAATCTAGCAGCCTTTTAATTGAGATTTACCAGTTACTATCCTGGGATACCAGAAGAAAATAAAATAAAAGTAAGTCTGGATACTCGATATTAGGGGAGGCGACCGACAGCATTTTTGCCATAGGGGACAGATATGGGAGGAAGGGTGTAAATAAACCCGGCGTCGGCATTGGCCTGCTATTACCAAAAGGCGCCAAGGGGACCACGGCTTAAAATCTGATCCGACAGACGGAGTACTTAAGCGTCCTCCACAAGACACTCAAGTAGGGATCGGGTTTCCTCTGAAAAACATCCTAGCCAGTACTCTAGCCCCCACACTGACCCGATGCCCAAAAGTATGTCTTCTTAGAAGTACACACTTTAGTCTAAAACGTACCTATCACTATTCTTTTGGATCTCAACTGCTATCGAAGTCCGTGAATACACCAAAATTCTACTTGCAAGCGCCGTAAGGGCTTAAGCTATTGAAGTAAGCTTCCATCCGAAAAACCGCCTCAACAACGTCTTAAGATGTATGTCAAAGTTATTGGAAAGAATTGATAGTTTTTTTGGATATTTGCTAAATGAACAGTTTTTGAAAACTTGTGAAACGTCAGAAACCTGATGGCAACAACTCAACTAACTTCTTTAATGTCACAAACAATCATGAAGCATCCAAATATTTATTCTATTACCGAGTACACTGTATTCTGCGAAAAAGTTAAGTGCGCAATATATTACACAGCAATGGACTTTCAAAACTGACAATATCTAGTACGGAGTTTTATCTCATGTATCTCATCTCTTTGTGTGCATTGAAAATGGTCGTGAAGGTTTGGTCAATGAAGCGCTGGCCTAACAACCTAAAAGATTGATGGTGTTAAGAAAAAAATAAAATGCACATCTGAGAAATACTGGAAATTAGTCATTTTACTTAGATTTATGCAGCACAGATCGACTCAGGACGATTCAAAAGTTAACTATAACTTAGCCGATCGAAAAAATGTTTAAAAAACGGGTAAAATATAAAAAAAACTAATATACCATAAGCCGCTAATCTAGCTCCCACCATAGCCATGAAAACTATGGTAATAAAACTAGATGTACTGATTTACTCTTCATTATTTAAAACTTAAGAATGCCGTATGAAAGTGGCAGAAATTTTCTGCAACTTGACACAAGACAACTAATCTTACACAAAAAAAATAATCACCAGAATTGCAAGTACGCTTTACCAAGGTAAATAGTAAAAACAGAGCTTAAAGAGACAAAATCTAGAAATTTCATGGTATCACGACAGCCGCATTGTAGCCAAAAGGTTATCCAATAAACTAACATAACTCATCGGATTCAAGGTACGTCGAGCCATATTATTTTTATTTATTAGAGATAATAGTACAATCGGAAATAAAATATAGGCAATGGTGAGAAGAAAAGTATAAATATTGCAATATTTATGGCTAATAAACATACTTGTGTGAGTTAACGTCTCAAAAGTTAACCATATAAACACATTTGTGCCTTAAAATTGACTAATTATGTTCAATGCGTTCATCAAAAATGCCTTAAAACACGGTTTTTCACAGCATTTTATAATATGCAGTATGGATAGCGAACATTTACGTCTAAAAATAATTTAGAGGCCACATTTTTGACATGGACTTCATGGTTTTTGCTTTTTTAATGTCTCCTTTAAGCACTTATCCGTCGGTTAATTCATGCCAATCTTCTTTTCTAGTTTAGCAAATTGCTCAAAAGCTGGCAGATATTTTGAAATTACTTGTTGTATACCAACATTTTCTTCGTAGCCAAAATCTTTGAATTTTGTAAGTAGTGGAATCTCACCCAAACTGATAGGTCCCCTCATTGCACCAAGGTATGTATTGAGATTCCACAAAAAAGCTCATTTAACTTTTGAGGATCTAAAATTGTGTTCTCAAGAGAAGCCGTACGTCCATTCTCCATGCCAGAACAGTTCTCCCCTTATTTTCAGCACCGTATTTCACCCTCCCGGTTCCTTATCACCAAGTTGAAGTGATAATCAGGCAGCAGGCATCATCTCCAGCTCCGCTTCCCCAGGGAAGCGCTCCACAAAGTAAGAGAAATGCCCCGTAATACACCTCGATATCGTCTCTCGAGCATGGAATCGATATAACCCACCTCCCGGGCCCGCACTACGAGGAATCTGTGGACTGCGTCTTTGTGGTCGCTCGCCCTTTAGGATCGTGGCAGAAAGAAGTACAGCGACTTGCCCCTCCGAAGGCCAGATATTTCATACCGATGCCTGCGATTTCTGACTGCCAACACTTGGGTGGTCTATCCCCCTTAATGACAGTGACATACATTTCGGATGAAAGATAAAACTGCCATGCCAAAGAAATTAGTAGCTTTAAGTCGAAGAAAAGTAAGCCTTCTACTAAAGCCTAATACAATCGGAAGATTTCTGCGATATTTAGTGAAGTTTATGCGTGATGCAGAAATGAAAAATTTGCAACTAAATTTGTTATGTAAAAATTTGGAATAAAAGATTTGTTTTTACATCACCATCAGGAGATAATGATGTAAAAACATTTAAATCTGGGACACAGAAAATTTATTTCTGAGGATAATTGCAAATTTTTCATTTTTGAATCTTTTCCCTTCACCATTAGACGAAAAAACTCTTAGTAGTCCCTGAGTACCGCAAATAAAGAACCAAAGATAGGAGTTAGATTTCCAGAATTAAGAATCGTGTAAAGGAATAATGTTTGACACAATAAAACATCTCGCTAGGGAAGAGAATTCATGTAATTAGTCACTTAAATCGCCCGATTCCCTCTGGTCAAGCACATTAATTTAGCTAAAGTGAAAACAGCAACAATAAAACAGACAATGCAATACATACAGCAAAATACAATAAAGTGGAGAAAAAAGTTACAATGTCCCGTGAGAAACATAAGTATCTTACGCAATTGAGAGATTTTGATGAAAATCAAAATATTTCAAAATTCTACAAGCTGCAAAAGTAAATTCTCTCCCAAATGCAGTTGGCTGAAATCAGAGATGGATGGTACATTGGTTGAGTGCTCATACACTGGGGCCCCTCACATACAACTCTACGGCAACGATGCGTGCAGAGCGCAATCAAAGGATGGCAAAGCGCTTCATGATGTACATCACGACACACTCTTTTTAAAGTTTTGTTTTCACAGTGACACCATAGCCTAGAGGCAATGCTCAACCACACGTAATTTGCAGTTGACGTCTCTTTCAACCTATAGCATTTGCATCGTACACACACATAATCGCTCATTTCAGTGACAGCTATTCCCCTCTGTTTTCTGACTTTCGGTCGGTCCGCTCTCGATAAAAGTGACAAATATGATCCCCGGGTTTCGCGCAACAGGCTATCCATCAGAAAATAAAATTTCACGCCATGGACCCAATGTGACCAATCCCGCTCTTTGAGTTCTCGCAAAATACTTTCAAAGATGAACGTGAAAAATATTAAACCCCAATCTCTGTGATTACAAAGAAATGTTTTAATTAATTCTCAAAACACCAGGGATGTTTCGTGAAATAGTTTTATAAATTTTGATGACAATGATTAATTTTATCATTTTGATGAGAACCTAATTCTATATTTATTTACATGGAGTATCTTCATTTAATTCCTCACCAACAAGTCATTCTCTCATGAGTTATTTCGCGAGATTTATCCGGTAACTTAGAATACTTATGCCTGGACATTCCAGAACCGGAGGCATTCCAATAAAGTTACGGTGAAGTTTAAATTAGAAAACTGCAAAATTAACAGTTTTAAACACACTTTTATAATCAATTGGTCAAGACACTGATATATATATATATATATATATATATATATATATATATATATATATATATATATATATATAATTAGATAACGACTAAGCTCATGATTGGTCAATTTATTTTATGTATATTTGACTCCATCCTTCCTTTATGCCCACTGTGGACTCCTTTATCTAGTTAGCGATGTACTAATATCTTAGCATTCCTTGTCGGGATTTTTATCCTACTCATAATTTCCCATACTACTGCGTAGTGCATCAAACTATGACCTATTCACCTGGATCTTCTCTTCCTTAGAGAGTGATTGTCATTCAAATACAGCAATTTCACAAAATTATATCTTATTAGATGACCATGATTGGGTAACACTGAATCCTGTTCCAGTTGAGGAGATCGTCTGAAGATGATGCAGTTCATCGAAACCATAGCCGCCTGAAAAATAAAATTATGTAAACATGCAGTGCTTTAAGAATCCTCATCATAAAGGAAATTAACTTTCTTAATCCGGAAACTGTCATCTTGCTGATTGAGATATATATGCTTTTCTCCTCTTCGTTTCTTCTGTGCACTTTATAATTTCCAAATTACCTAATTTTCGATTATTCACGAGCATCATAGATAATCATAGTATTGAGTATGATGACGCAATCATTAAAAATATATATCCATGTGCTGACGTAGAAACTGCAACAAGATACAATTGGTTTTGACCAGATATTGTCAATATGCAGGCCACTACACAAATTATTTCCTTAGAAAATTTTAAATTAGAAAACCTTGGGTGCTTAGTGATTGTGCATTAGCCAAGCAACACAAGAGTGCCAAGTTTGATTCGCGGTACAAGCCCATTTGTCTTGCATGTTAAATGACAATATCTAAGCATTTCGGCGCCGTAATTTTGGCAGGAATGATTTTATTTTCTATGTAATGATTTTAGATCATCAGTCACAGTACTTATGAGATACCGTTTAATGGTTAGGGAATATATTCTATATAGGTGGAAATCTAGTATATATGAGTCTCGCATCACGTCTCTGGCTTAACGTTCGTGTCGATTCCAGTAACAGCTGTGGAGAGGTAAACGGCATTTGCAGGCCGCGGAAACCATAAAAGAATGAAAAATATCGTCATTGGGTATGGCAATTTATTATTTAGTACAAATGCGGTGCTGCAGATCAAATCGAAAAAAATTATGCTCAATGTAATTGAACCACTCATGCCGTTAAAAATTGTTTAATTCCTCACCACTGTTACACGGCGGAACATCGTAAAAACCTTTTGTTGTCATGCTTCACACATCTCTCGATCAACTTTGCGCCATTTTTTCTCAATATTGTGATGGGATACATGCTGCTCGTTCAAAGCTTACATTCATTTGCTGTCCAATTCAAGTAGCCAATGCATACGCTTCCCAGCTATATTACGCTCACAATCATTTTTCTGAGTTTACATTGAGGAAGAAAAAATACTTAATTCTTCCACAAAAACTATGAATCGAGGTTCCGTATTAAAAAATAAAATTATTTTTATTTCATTTAAATTACTCACAAAGAATTGAAGATCGAGAGGTAAATATCATACAGAAAAATATTAAAAGACTAATCTAACAAATGTGCAAATAAAAGCTCCCAATTTCAAAAACATTTGCAGACTTATGCTGTATTGTTAATCCACTAAAAATAATATCCATTATATTACAACATTATTGCAATACTAGCTCCTGAATTACGGTAATCTTGACAAAAAATATCACCATCACTAGACAAGTTTATCATGAAACCAGGAAATGCCGATATGACAAGAATCGGAGACAAATATTTGGGGAAAATTCTGCTAACATTGAAAATATAGAAAGGTGAGAATACACACAGAAAGAATGAATTTCTTGACAAGAACGAAGAAGGTAAAAATATCTCATAAGATCAGCAAAAGGAGAGTTAGGTTCTTTGGCCACATGATGAGTATGGACACCAGTAGAAGGAACGAACTTTGAATCATGTTCGTAAGAGTAAGAATGACAACCGTTGGGTCAAACGAAAAAAGAAAGAAACAAGTCATGAGGATAACGGAGGACAATATGATAAAATTATACTAAAATTCGTTCCTCCACAACTTTTAGGAATAATGAAGTACTTTTTGGTAATTATTTCCATTTTTATAGGTGAATTATTACGATACGGAGAAATGTGGTACCTAAATTTAATCGTATTCTTTGCATAAGTGATATACACAAAATGGCAGGTCTCGTATTTTTATATGGCTTCAATATTTCCAATTGACATCGTAGTACATGGTTCCATCAATTCTTTCTTTAGCCTAAGAATTCAATACGAGGGTCGCTGATCTTAAAGACTAATTCGGAAGAACAAACGAGGAGATGAAACGAGAAACCCGGCAAGTCAGAGAGAATCGCGGAAAAAAGCGCGAAATGAGGAGCACTCAAACCATTGGACGGGATGAGAGGAACCAAATGGACTGGGAACACACCTGGGAGCACAATTGATTAGTTAAGGAACTCCATGGAAGGGGAAATGGAACGGTAGGTCCCAGAGAGTAGGATGAGGACTGAGTAGGGACAAATACTCGGAATGAATAAAATGCCGCTGGGGAACTATAGACAGCTATCCGGGTGCGGATTGGGATTTCCGAGGGGCCGTGCGAGGAGTGGGTGAGATTGGAAACGGCCTCCAATCTTGGGATTGGTTGGGAGACGGATGAATGTTCCGGGGAGTGACGAATCGTTGACGCTTTGCCCGCACGGACACTTGAGGCGCCCCCTAGAGGACACGGCGACGTAGCGACTCACTTCACTAATGGACGCGGCGGCGAGCAACAATGGCTCCCGAAAGACGGAGAAGGATTCGAAGCAGAAGATTGAGATGCTTCAAGCCGCTCCCACATTGCTTCTCCGAGATTGAACTGAAAAACGGAGAAATGTAAGATTTTGAGAGTGAAATGGAATGTACAGAGATATAGAAATAGATGAAAGGATGAACAAATCTTTATCTTAGTTCTTCAATGATCCAGGCAAGTATGAATTGGTCAATTTTCTTCTAATTTACTATTTTAAATGTTCTTTTTCTCATTCTTCTGCTCTGTACAGCTCATTCCTAACTAACTGAACACCCTTATTTATACCAATCTGTGGTATGAGTTCAACCTGACCTGAAAGGACTGTCATATAGCAATAAGTGTTTCCACGAAACTAAAGAATGTTAAATAAAAGTTAGGCATCGGTAACATTTTCCATTTATGTCATAATGCCAATTGGGAACGACTCGAGTTATATGCGTATTCTTTTGAATATCAGTTCCCAGTGAAACAATTTTCACCTAGACTGTTTTTAAATTACCTAAATACGTTTATTGTTTGCGTGATTTTGTTACAAAATTTTCAAAAATATCCTTACGGTATCTAAAGACAGCAACCTTACATTTAGAATTTTGGGACTTTAATCCTGGATGCTAAGGAAGGGCGACAATTCAAACATCTCTTGGAAAGCTCAAGCGATACATATAGGAGAGGGATGGAAGGACTAAGTGACGGTTAAGAGCAGCGGCAGATAACCATGGTGACAGTTGCGCAGGAGGCCAATTAAATGGAAGGGTTTAATGCCTTCAAACGGGCTCCTTCCTGAAGAAAAAGGAAATTTCTGCGTTTGACAACCAGGGTTCTTAAACTCTATAACTTTTTTTGCCAGCTTCAAAATGGTCCAATTATTTTTCGTGTCAACTAAAATCTCTCTTTGGTTATAAAATCAATTGTTTTTATGGCCTCCTTGGCTGGGTTTCGAGCAACAGTAATGTACTTTTAAGCGAGTTTACTTAGGATCGCAAACTAGAAACGAACCTTTAACACTTCATCGCCCTATCAAGTTAAATAACTTATATTAGTAGTGTTCCCTACTGTACGGGGCCTCCACAATCAGTTTCTTAGAAAACCCCTTAAGAAACGAGGCTTCATATCTCATACGTCACATGACTTCCACCAAGCGTTGCTATTACCAAACAAGTTGATTTTTGCCACCCTAATAAGCGTAGAAGAAATTTTTCTGCATCTTAAGATAAATGATTCAATATTTGTCGGTCATTTCCCAATAAAACCAGCCAATAAATGAACCATAACATCATTTTTAGAGTAAAACGAATGAGCATGAGGAAATTGTGCATCTAGTGTGGAACTTATGAGATAAAGAGAGAGAAAATGATCTTGTAACTTTCTTGACCATGGGCATCTTTCTTGATCTGGACATTCCCTCTAATAATAAAACACAATTTCCATGACAATGAAGATTATGGCATAAAATATATATCAATATCCGTTTTGAGCGATAATCCAATGAAACAGAAAAGGAATCATGATCAAATAAATTACAAAATTACTTACATATTAAACTCATAACGTAAGAAAACGTTATCATTAGCGATTGAAACAATATCAAGTTTATAACGAACATGAAAACATTAATATACCTCCATCCAAGAGACACAGGAGAAATAAGCCATCAGGACCATGAACACGCCAACGCATCGAGGTTGGAGGTTTTCTTTCTAAAAAAAGGGCAAGGGGAAGGTGAAGGAGTTGGCGAAAGGGAAGAGAGAAAAAAAAAGAAACGGCTATTACGGACGACGTGAATAACAGGGTCTCCCCGAGCGATAACCCTGGGGAAGAATTGGAAGTGGCAGAAGAAAAGGAGAATATATAGCAAAATGCAGTGCTTCGGACAGTGATAGAGAAGCGTTCCTGTGCCGTTCTCTCCATCATCTCCATTTCAGTTAGAAGGAGTTGGCCCGAGTGCTGATCTCACTGCCTGAGCCGACGGAAAAAGATGACTGTGAGCCTTGGAGGGAAAGTTACGGGAAAGAAATCGTTTACCGGCGAAGGAGGACAATAGCCGGGAAGGTAGGAAAAGAAGACTGAGGAAGATGGAGATATAGTACAAAATTTCTTAACGATCCATAGCTATCACAATGACTCCCAAAAGGGATAAAGAAGTGAGACAGTAGAGAGATGACATGTTGACACCCATTCAGTTGACTAGTTCTCTACGTTCGTAACCTTGAGGATGTAGAAATTTTTCCACATGAACGCAGATTTTCACTTGATTGACAAACCTGTCCCAATAACAGCTTATCGTTAGTTACGTACACGGACGCCGGTAGCCTGATTCTATAATGAGTTTAATGCTCTTCAATGAAATAAAAACAATTGGCCTTTAGGTGTATACTACAAATAAATTTACCAATACGTTCTGATAGATTTATAAGCCTCCGAGGCCAAATGGTTATAAAAATAAAATATTGACCCAGCCACAGCATAACGTCCCACCCGATAGACATTTGAAAGTTAGTGATTATAAAGAACTTTAGAAAGAAACAACTATGGCTCTCACAAAATTCGAGGTGCTGTGTACTGGGCGATTTTGGGATGACAGCTGAGAAACTTCCCAGCAAAATGTAGCTGGATGGTAGTTTAGGAATGTAACTCGCAAAACATTTCTAGTTCCTGTAAAAAAAAAGTGCTTCGAGAAATGGGATGACTCACAATTACTTTCCGTACGGTTTCGACTCGTCTAGCACTGAGACCTCAAGATTGGTTTCCAGGCTTAACCGTAGAAGTGGATGATTTTAACCACTTTCCTTGCTTATGAGTGCCTCGGCTTTCGCGAAGAAGCTTGGCTCCCCTGTCTCACCATCTGTTTTGGTTGTTTTCAACCACATACCTGCTAGACTCATGTGTGCATTCCTCGTGCTATATTCGCAAAGTAGTTTAGTTCCTCTAACTCACTCTATCGTTTCCACCCTCTCTTCACCTCCATTCTTCCCTTCACCCCCACTTCTTCTACCTTCCCCACTTACTGCGCAGCAAAGCAAGCAAATCTTAGCAAAGAACTTTTGTAAGAAGTATTTGAATAAATGAATATTCCTAATAACCAAGGCTTCAGCCCGAGTCCTCTACAAAGAAACAAAAAACAAAATAATGTTGTTTTGAATACCATCAACTTGATGCCACCCTGGAGGAGGACGAAGATGAACTGGGACGGCTTATGATTATCTTAGTATTTTCTAAGAAACGTAGAAAGGCTAGGTAAGGTTGGTTAGAGAAATGATCTTCTATAGGACGTTAGGAGAAGGCAGATTACGTATTTGGAATAAGGGATGAAAGGCGTGAGGAAGCTGATCTGAGATAGAGGGACGGGTTGTGGGTAAGCAGCGACGAGGAAAAAAGAGGACTGGTTTTAAAAACGGGATGACGAGAGTTTGGATGTGAGCTGGGATAAACAGAACACATGAACAAATACGGGCAATTAAATGTTGAGCCGATATTTGCTCCTATTCTTTAAAACCATTCTTAATAGTTAGATCACCCAAATTATAACACAGGAAGGCTCACAAGTCTAGTGTACTCTGATATACTATTTTACATTTTCCTTTGAAAACTAAACCAAAATTTCCCAAGTTTGAATATCATCCTGAGACTAGTAATCAATATTCAAGAAAGCAATAGCAAAACCAAGAGTTTGTCAGCCCCTTTTTGCACAAGAAAGGCGGCAGAGAAGAGAGAAAATGAATTGAGGAAGGGAGATCAAAAGAAAAGTTTGAAAAATAAAATAGCGAGAGATCAGAAAGGGGAGATTTTCTCAGCGAAGACGGTTGGGGGCGTTACGGAGATTTATACTTCTTCCTTTTTCACATCTTTCGGGAAACTTTACAGCAAGGGAGAGTGGTAGCTGCACCAATGCGGACCTAAGTACTTAAAGGAGGCAAGGGTTGCACGGGAGGGCGAGCGGTGCAAGATGCGGAGTGGTTAAAGGTTTCTTTCCTTTCTCGAGGACGGAAGTTAGCAGCTGAAGAAATCGAGTGGTCGTCAGGAGAGCAGGCGTCGGAGGAGGTAAAAGGCGACCTTCAAAAGGACGGCGGGGAAAATTTTTAAGAGCGCGGGCCCTCATTATTTTGTGCCGTCAAGGAGCGCATGAGGAGACGAATAACGTTAAAGCTTGGGTTTATAATAACCCACTCCCTTTTAAGCCATCAAATCGGAGGAAAATGTGACACTTGGGGTTCAACCTTATGCTTATTGGGCAAAATATGAAGAGAGGGATATAATGTTGACAGAATATCAACTCATCTTTACCCTTTGGATTTGCATCAAATGCCATTCAAACCATAAATAATATATCTCTCAAATGAGCTGAAACTGCGAAAGTCGCCAGTTAAACTCTTATTCATCGAGGTATCTCTAAAACTGCACAATTATTCTGACTCAAGGAATTTCGAATTACAGAACTGTTACGTATGTAGACTGCAAATAATAACAGAGAACTTCTATATCTTCTACAGTGACATAAAAATACGAACTTTTTTCTTTGACAAGGTTGACTCTCCAACTTAAATTTATAGGAAAGGAAATGGTTCAAGGCTTGACCTTGTGGAAGTTATCCATAGTCAATTAAATTAAACTAACTTTGAATACTCCACTACAGGTTTATTAGCACGACCCGGGTTTCGACACTTCGTGTCATCTTCAACTTTAAATTTATAGCCCTGGAAGAGAGATGCGAATCTACTTTTCTCAGGCTCTTTCCGAGAGGACACATAAAATGGAGTTCCATGTTAGATATAGCTTTATCCTGGACATGATCATAGTGGGGTCATACTGTTTTAGTATTTATGACAGAAGTAGGTTGATGAAGCATATTCAATGTACCTTTTGAGCAAAATAATTGAATCTAGCCCGAAAATATGACAAATATACAGCAAGAGGAGGCCATATTAGCAAATAAAAGGGCCAAGCCCAATATAATGAAAATAAAGCTGAAAGGTTAATCCTACGAGAATCAAGAGAGAATTTTTATTCGGCGTTTTAATTCAACGTAGAAGTCTGACACTGTAGGGTAATGGGCGATTTTGATCATCTTACGTGAGTAAAATGCATTTCACATGTTAGATAGGGGAGAGCGGGGATACAGTGGACAATTTTTAGTTTAGATTTTTTTGCAGACTCACTATCAGGTTAATTGCAATGACTTTTGTGTCATTTTATTTCTTATAGTTTATATTACTCGTTAGAGAGTGAACATTTTACTTTACCACACCTAGTATTAGTGGAGAGGTGACCACTGTCCAATGTATCCCCATAGGTGGCGATACATTGGACAGCCTGTGGGGATACAATGAATGGATAGAGATAAACACAGCACAATTGTCTTCAACTGTGGGCTATAAGAAACTGATTCCTTTTTCTGCTAAGAAAGCTAATTTTATGTTCTCTTTTTGGCTTTATTATTGTCAAAAAATTACCAATGTGATGAACGAATGTTTTTTTTAAATTAAATCTCACTACAACAAAATGTTCCACTCTCTCTTGTTCATCATTACCATCACTCTTATAATCATCTTCAAATGACTGTGATAGCAGACTCTTCAGACTCTCGCACAAACTACCATCGTCTTCCTCACCAGTAGATGATTAATATGCTAGCTTCGGGAATCGGGAAACGTTTTTTTCTTCTCCAGCTCCTTCCTCTCAGGTGTGTCCGTAGCAATCATGCATCGACCTTTTTTGCGGCCACGGAAGGATTGTTTCCTGGGGACTCCTTTGGAAAGGGGCCTTATATCTTCTGGTGAGGAAGAACCTACTACTCCACACCTATTTCCAGAAGTACCTGCAGAGCTTGCCCCAAAAATCAAAGCAGAACTTGGTCCAGATATGACAGGAATATTATTTTCATCAAGTAAAAGGCTGATATTGACTTCTCTAATGCTGTCTCAATCATTATTTTTTGGGGGAGGACGATCTGATACAGCAGAAGACAAGAAATCTATATCAGAGAAGATGTCCCGGTCAAAGGGTACTATACCCGTAGCTCTGAAACCAGATGTTACATTTTCTGGTGTTGCTCCTCTGTCTCAGGCAGTGCTGCACAATTTTGGAAGTGCGTAGATGGTTAGGGTTGCATTTGGGTTGGAGTTCATACAAGAATCGACTGCTGAACTAAAGAATTTTTGAAATGGACCAAATACACACCTGTCCAATGGCTGCAGCTTGTTCGATGTGTGTTGGGGAAGAGTCAACACAATAATCCCATTAGAATTACAAAAATCTGAACCATCAACACTCAAGTGTGACTCATGATTGTCCATTATTAGGAGCACGGGGCTCTCCTTAGAGCATCTCACACAGTCTTTAAAAAACTCGAGGACCTTTATAGAGTTCTCTGATGTCATCCAGCCTGATATTTTTACTAGTCCAAGGGAGCCTACTGGAGCTCCTGACATCATACGAGTCTCATCAAAGCGTACCCAGGGGAAACCCACACAGGAGGCAGTGCATTGCCATTGGCACCAATTATCCCCACTTGTTTTACCAATTCCCCACGCTCTCGAGATGTGACCAGTCCCACTTGTTTGCACCCCTTCTGCCCAACAATTTTTTTAGTAGGAGGAACTGTGGTCACACCAGTTTCGTTTAAATTATTTATCTGATTTGGACAGAAGTTATGCCACTTCAGCACACATTCGAGTTTGTCAAAAAATAAAACACTAAAAGTATGTCTGTGGAAAGCAGTCATTCTTGCCACACTTGTTGCCACCGGTGTGCGCAAGGAAAGGCATGGGTTCCTTTTCATAAACGCTGAGAACCAGTCTTTGCCAGCTTCTTCCCTCTCATTCCAAGTAGCAGGAATTGGTTAGCCCTTCTTTTTGGCATATTGGTATGCCAATTTTCTGGCCATTGTTAGTGAAATTCCGTAAAAATTCTTGAGAATTTTAAAAGGTACTCGCCGAATAACTCTTCCATTTCGTCTAGAAATACTTGTCTGTTTATAAAGTTAGTTTCATAAACCATATTGTTGAGACCGCACTCTTCGACTTTTTTCACTGGATAGCACAGTCTCGACTTCTTCACTCCATGTTGGGACACTGCAGTACGCAATGATGTTCCCCACACAATCACATCCTCAACTGCTGCTTTTAAGTCCTCTGTCTCTGTGTATCTATCCGTGATCTTTTGGTAATTCCGAACCATCTGTTGACAATCCAAAGGAAATAATTAGTATGTACGCGAATCAAAATATAGTAAAAATCTTGGCGCATGTTGACACAAGATGGCAGTAATTAGTAGGCAGGTTTGGAACATACAATTAAAACACCTAAGGCATTACGGTGGAAATTTTCAAGGTGCCCATGTATCCCCGTGTCCAATGAAGCCCCGCTCTCCCCTATTAACTGTGCTTCCACCGGCACACGTGTTAGTGACGTTTGTACGGATAACACTTCGTTTTTAGAGGATTGATGTCCGGGCCTCTTCCATCATAGCCTATTAAATATGCCCGCGGATTAAGTCAGCTCCGATTGGCTGTTGCTATAGACGGGAACTCTGACACCAACGCTCTGAAGACGACGGAAGTGTCATCCGTCGAAATTTCGGATGCAACCTTACGCCTGACCTGGTGGAATCCCCGAGAATACCTCTTACTAGTCATTCGCCAGGGAAGTACCAGATCCTGTATTTAACCCATTTATAAAATAAACCTCCAACACCGTGAAGGAAGTAACGCATTTATTTATAGTTTGGTATAATAGCAAAGGAGGGATGTAATATGGTAATGTCCAGAAAAACTGAGTGATTTTCGTGGGGTGAACTATCCAACACGTACGTGTATTGAAATTATTACAATAGGGCAGGTACGTGACGCATACGGATTAGGGGCAGGATAGGATTGAATCCGAGGGAATGGTGATGCCACCTACGAGTATGAGTGTGAGAGCAGGGATGCATTGCAATAATCCATTTCCGATACCGATACAAACATTAAAAAATATACCTGTGTGATGACGTTACGGCAGCATAGCAATATAGGGCACGCCGAGTAATGTCGACGATTACTTGCACGGCGATGATATCCCCACGTGTGGTCTGACGTGCAAACAGCGTATTTCGATCCCATATCTGTATCCTTCCGAGAAGACAGTTTGCTCTGGCAAAAAACATCAGTAAGCCCTTTTAGATATTTTA
The DNA here is from genome assembly GCA_963169105.1 of Ceriagrion tenellum. Taxonomy (NCBI): domain Eukaryota; kingdom Metazoa; phylum Arthropoda; class Insecta; order Odonata; family Coenagrionidae; genus Ceriagrion; species Ceriagrion tenellum. Next base: position 36,250,303 of record OY720642.1, on the reverse strand, counting down.
TATATTAGGCACTTGCTTAACGAAAAAACTGTGTTTATCTTTATTTTAAAATAGAAGGTCTGAGGTATGACGAGAAGGTTTAATTATTGAAGGATAGCTACCTAAAACGTGAGCGGATACTATTTGTTAGATACCAAGTCACACAATATGATATTATGCGGGACGTTTCAAGGTTGGCAGATGATAATAATGATAATATATTTCCAAATAAAAGTATAACGCGACCTAGAGAAGGTGAGGGTTTCACTGAGATGATCTTACGCTACTACATGGTCTATATTCATTCATTCGTCGTTCAATCCTAAGATTGGTTGGCTGCATCCCCCCCACCCTTCCCTATCCAATGCTAGTTCCCTTACCTCCTGGTATCTTTCCCTATGTACTGTCTTATTTATTTGGTACATGAACTTATTCCTGGGTCTTCCTCAGGAGACTATTCCAATTCTTCAATTATGCTATTCACAAACCCATTGTATCTCAAGGTGTGTCCAATCCATCTGGTTCTTCTTTTCTGCATAGTGTTTCATATGGTCCTTTCCTCATCTATGCACTTCATCATTTCTTATTTTTTACGTCAATTTTTCCTCTTCTACACTGATACTACTTCTAATGGAGGATGGTCTATTATAGTCCACGGAATAAAAGACATTTTAAATCTATTGTTTTTACAATCTACTTCCTTAATCTTTAACTAATGATTGCTTATACCGTCCCAAGTTAGCTCTAGCTGGGTAAAACTCACCCAAAACATGTTACAATCCCCTTATAACTTACATTTGACAGTTAATTTGTACATTTTTCTTTCATTCAATTAGGGAAAGATATTTAAGGCATTTTTAGTATTCAGGGTCCTAGATCCGATTGCAACAGGTCACCATTTTCCTTTCCCAATAAAACTTACGCAGCCAATTTCAATTCCCAGAGTATGGCATGTGGGTGGCCTTATCGAGGAGGTCATTTTCCTTGATCATCTCTTAGTAGCCTGAGTCCACCTCTTACCGTTTTTTTTTAATTACCCATTTCAGAGAGCCAAACCATGTGAACTCATAAAATCCTATTAAGGTCGTGCTTATCCAACCACTTTCGACCGGACTATGGACGACCTACGAGCGCTGACATTTTGCGTACATCACTTAGGACCCAGTAGGACGAGGAAGAAGAGGATTGATGGAGAGAGAGCCTGCCGCCGCGATGGAAAATATTGTTAGTCTTCAACTCGACTCGACAGGCCACCTAGCGAAAGAATGGAAGGCAAGGAGGCTATGGCCAGAGGCTGAAAAGGATAAAAAATGTAGCACTCTTTTACGATCCAAGCCAACCCTTGCCTGACAAATTCAGAACAGGTGTGTTTCACAGCGACACAGAGAATATTATTTTGACGCCAATCTCCATTTTTAGGTGTGACGGAAGTAATACTATCAAAAGATACATTGACGGGCCGAGAGATATATAAACTTGTTCTTTCCACGCACAGTAAGTGACCATAATATAAGCCTAGCTTTATTAAAAACACACCCATAATACAGTTCACCATTTCATCTTCCACAATCTTATCCTTTACGCGGCTGGTGTTCCAACACCACCAGATATACGTCCATGCGGTAGCTTGCAGGGTAGTTTGTAGATGTACATCTCCCGGGGAAATGCATACCTACATCCACATCAACACATACTGATTACTTCGTAAATTACTTCAGAGGCGTGAGGCAGGGGATATCAAGATAATGTCGATTGAAAAAGCTAGGAATTAGATAATCTATTGGAAATGGGGAGAGACAAATGCAAATTTACTCACAAGTACTATTGGCTCAATATGATTTTGTCGTGCTAAAATTTAGTGCAAGAATACAAGAAATTTTTACCTGGCAGTTTGGCAGTCCCACCCCGCCATTCCCATTCGGGGTAAGTACAGTCAAAAAGGATGGATTGCTGGTGATAGGTCTTTGAAACCGCCCCCGTAATTATAATTTCTCATGAAAATACATATTGTATATTTGTATTCCTATTGTGCTCACACCATGTTCATGCTAGGTCCTCTCGGATGGTAATTTACGTGTAGGGTTTGGTTACGATGAAATATACCCACTTCTCTCCAACCACCAACCATTTCACAGGTTCTGCAGTTGCTTAATGCGATATCCCCCTTCAGTTTCACACTTGTCCTTCCGCTTCATCGAAATTTTAAACAATATCCTACATTCTTTACCCTTTTCCCATTATCCTTAACAAATTACATTTCCTTTACCATTCCATTCCTCATATGCACGCAATCAAATTTTCAGTTTTTTCCCTTTCATTCCTTTATTTTAAAGAATATTTTCCTGCAGCAACTATCTTCTCCAGCTCAGTACTTCTCCCACCGACGTTTTCGCATGCTAAGAGAGAAAGGACTAAATAGTGCAGTTTACAGCAATTTCCTATGGAATATATCGGTATTCTATAAGTATATGATGTAATTCAAAGCTTAAATACATTTTTATCTCTTTGGTGAAAATTGGCTGTATATGCGTCATGGAAAATACCCCACTTTTTAACTGTTTAGACAAACTTCTTGAAAGAAAAGGTTACCGTAATATTAAAATGTAACCATAGCTTCACTGCAACATGCAAGCAGCCAGGTAAAGCTGCTCCACTTTATAACGAAAGGACAGGGTTTTTAGGTACCAGACTGATACACGCAATAAAATTCCCCCAAATCACATTCAAATCATAACCAGGCAGGACATACGAAAATGGAGTGACTAGAAGTAATAAAATACGTAAACACAACAAAAATATTTATAACAACCATCAGCAAACCGGTGTCTAGTTAAAGCTGTCAGATAAAACAACTAATAAGCCAACTCATTTGAAAATAACTACCGCCCTAAGGCTAGAGCATCGTGAATACTCTTAAAATGCATATATTTACACATTCATAAAAATTTTGTTCTTGAGAGGAATATTGGAATATTTTGAATATGTTGGAGGAAATTAATGAAGAAATTTTAAATAATTGGATCCCAATTTGATTCATAGTAAGATATTTCCAATAAATATTTAGGTCAATATTCTCAATCCATAAGGTTGGGGTATGTAAATTCGGTTTACACTCAAAAGTAAAAAGTTAGTAAAGAATAAATGAGGGCCTATTTAGCATAACTTTATTTTTCAACTATATTCATAAAGCTGTAAGCATATTATATCTAGAATCTTGGAGCAGATATTGTAAAAGTGACTTAACAAAATTTTACAACATTGAAAGCTTAAAAAGTTTTTCGTAAAAGCCGCCTTCCACCTTCTCGTCCAAATTAATCCGACTATCCATTCATTTCTTCTTCATAGGCCCTGAAAATTTTTTTCCGCTCCAACCTCCCATTTCGATAGAAAGAGATGAAAAAAATGATGGAACAAGTTACCTCTTTTGACAAAATTATATGAACCGACCTTAAGCCTCTCAGAGTCTCCCTGCCCCAACCTTTCATATTCAATCCAACGAAAACGGGCCGTCGGCGTTTTCCAAAGAGCGCGCTCGGAGAAACGACCTCACTCGGGCAACGGGCCGATATTTTCGCGATGATCCCAAACCCATTCCATGAGTCGCTCTCAAACTCGCGCCCACCCTTAGAGAGGCGTACACGGCCAACTGGAAACCCCTGAGCCAGCGAATCCTTCCCTCAATCTCCCTCGCGGCAATCTCCACGGGGCGGCGAATCGTGCGATTGTGTACCTACTTGGTTTGGTTGTTTGTGGGGGCGATTCTGGTTTCGGTAGACCGGGGGAGAAAAGCGGTATCAGAGCAAACAAGTGTGTGGCGGGAGTGTTTGGAAGGTTGACATGGAGCCCGAGAAGGAAGCTGAGGGAACGAGGGAGGTCCTGGATTCTATCCAAAACGGTTGATTATAACGATGAATGGAAAATCCTCGACGAATTTCCGATTAATCAACGCCTTGACGGAATATATAAAAATAAAGGTTGATTTTAAATGACAGAACTGTTAGTAAATGATTAGAGCTGCAAATTATCCATCAGGTTTTAATTAATATAATTTTAAATTTTCTCAGTAAACAAATATGTCGATATAATTATTATTCATCATCTATATGATTTGTGGTCGTAGAACTATTTGGTATCTTTGTCGTAGAACTGTGGTCGTAGAACTATTTGAGACTTTGGACATATGAAGTAATTTATACAAAATTTAAATTCTATTCTAATAAATATTTCCTTCCATACCACATTCTACCGTACAATAAACGATGTTCTACAATATTGTTGCTGTCCTACAATAATAAAAACCCTGAGTATATAATATACTATATATTTTTGAAACTAATTTGTGAAAATGTTATTACTATTTTCAGCACAGGGAGTACAGTGTTCATTATATAATTATTCCCTACTGACAAACTAAGTTTAAGTTTTCAAAATATCGATTAAGATAATTTTTTTAATCGGTAAAAGATTGGCTGGTTTTTATATAGCTAAAATGCATACAATGTCCAATAAATAATAAACACTAAAATTGATAATGTTAAAAATCACAGCAGGTACAATGAGAGGATAGAGAAAATAAACGAAAATTCTTGAAGTTGTCTGCGCTCAAAAATCGTTTTAAAAAACGAATATCCTTTTCATCCATCCCGCTATATTAAGACATGTCTATTGAATGACCACAGCTTCATTTTACCCCTACCCACTTCCTTGACCGAATCATCCAGCCTTTACAGGATACACCTGGCGATTTAATGTTCTGATCACTTTTCCGACCCGTTGTTCAGTCTTTTCTTCTGATTATATCTTCTCTCACATATAGTTGAGAAGTCTTGAGACGCCACACTACTCGCCACATCAAGAACGTCAACTCATTTACTTGTTACTTAGCGTGTTTTCCAGTGGTTGCCATCGACAATGCTACCTGAATGCTAAAAGTACTGACTTTTCTAGTTTTCTTTATTTTATACGATTATGTAAAATACATTAAATATCGTAAAACACCAGCGCAGTACCCCTGAAACCACACCCCATTATCCTTTGAATACATGCTATTGAAGGAAATGGGGAAATTAGGTTTGGACGAAACGTTAGAACTATTTGAAAAGATGGGAGTGGCTCTTGAATCAGGTCTGTACTTTACAGGCAAGACTACCAGTTTCCCGTTCTTGAGACCCGTGTTTGAATGCCATGAGTGTAGTAAAATTTACATTGAAATCCCTGGAGTACTTTCTAAGAGGGACGGACAGCAAATGTAGGAGGCCATGCGTCAGGTGAAAATTTAAACTATGGACCACTGCACTACTTTTGAGACTTGATGGCAAATATATAATGATAGGGTTTACCTGCACCCTTCTTCTGTTCCTAACAGAAATCTTACCCTTTGCATACAGAATAGGTAGTGAGACTTGGTGGCAGCTTTGCAGTAGGCAATTTAAGGAGAAATATGACAATGCCTACAAACTGACACCGCATATGGGGGTAAGGTACCTTCTGCGCTCTACAATGAGAGTACCAAAGGTTGCAAAATTTTATTGCTAAATTAAATGCGTTTAATCCGTAATTCACATTCCCTTGCTAAATTCAATGCGTTTAATTCGTGAGTCACACCTGCTTAAAATTTTTCAGTTCTTTGAATTCCCGTATTCAAACGAGATCCCGATGGGCTGCGAACGCAATAGGCATATTAAGATACAGCTTTACTAGATTAGAAAAGATGAGCTGTTGACACTTTCTCGCCCTCTCACGTTAAATGCGGTTATTTTGACAGCTTAATCTACCATGTGCTATTCCCTTCCCTAAGCTGCTTTGCCTCTCCCTGCCAGATTACTCTTTCTCCTGTAAAATCAATCATGCACTGCGCAGGTAATTGCTCCCAAGTTTTGCCACCACCATACCTTAAATGGCAAAAAATGACTTCAGTTGTCGGTCGCCTCCCAACATGTGCAAGGGGATGACTCTTGCTATTACGAAGTAATTACGCAAAAGAAGGATCTTAACGTGCAAGTTATCCTACAAACATAATACACATATTGCAATATGCAGTTACGTTGCGCATAAGGCTTAACGATTGTATAGCATCAAATCTGAGAAAACAGAAATACCGCACCTGTGCGACCGAAGCGGCTAAGTACGTGGATAAGAGGAAGGCGTTTTAGAAAAAAAATATTCGAGAAACGACAATAGATAACGATTACGATTAAGGGCCACGTTGAAAACATCACGACGTTTGCTTGCGCAACAGCGATATCGCCCAGGATTTGCAGCATCCTGCCTGTATGTGCTCAAGGGAAGATAACATTCTATCTTTATTCGTAAAAGTAGAAAAGGGCGGGGAACTCGAGGACTCCTAGAGAGTGTAGAATAAACACCAGTATATGAGTAACGGACATTAGAAACAGACGTGGAGTGAACTGGTGTCTTCCAAAGTCACATTTAGACAGTTTAAAGACACTTTAAAAGAAAAGAAAGCCCAAATCGCTTGGATGATTACGATAATCCAATTGTTGCTCCTGCGTTAAGGGGCGATGAACTGAATGGAAAGGATGCCAAACCGATCGTTTATTGCTGTCCTCGTCCACCAGAGATGTCTAATTGTGGGAAACATGGCTCATGTTCATTTACAGCGGTAAAAAGTCCTATTACGAATTGACCTACGATTCTCCATAAAATCAAAGTTATTGCAATCTTTCTTGTTAAGCGATGCACTTCATTCAGAAAAAAGAGTCGGGAAGTTGTTTAATTTATTTAAGTAATTGCTCACATACAGTATTTCTGCCAGTTTACAGTGTCGCAGTAACAATAAACACGTAATGTAGACATAGATAAACAAACAAAACAAAGAGTACATGATAAAAATATGCAAACAAAAACCAATAAAGCATAGGTATAAAAGGAGGAAAGAGGGAGTGGTTTAGTTATTTGCCAAGAAATGGGACATGGCAAGATTGATGAATGAGTTGGAAGAGAGCAAAAAGGGATAAATGCTATCAGGCAGAGAATTGAGAAGTGAGGAGAGGCGGTAGTGAGGGGAACGCTTGATAAGGGATAGTCTAGCGATAGACATATGGAGTAAGGGATCATTCAACGACCACGTGGCCAATTTTAGGCCTTTTTTCGAATCCTCCTCCCCCCTTGTGACCAAACGTGGCCATGGTATTGACCCCCCCCCCAGGGGGTCACGTGGTCATATACAGAAATTCTCCTTTTCTTTATTTTTGAATATTTTCACCTCTAACTCTGCTGAAAAATGAAGAAGAACAAAGAAAATGAAGCTGAAATGTTCAAGGATTGTGTATTACTTAAAATAACGGTGACTACAGAGTTTGTTTTAGAGAGGTGGAAATAGTATTGCATTTAGTGGAGTTCAAGTTCATCTTACAAGTATTGCACCATTTAGCGGTCATATCTAAAGCATTTTGAAGGTCTTGACAGTCAGAGGTACTATAAATTTGTTTGAAAATCTTTCAGTCATCAGCATAAAGAAGGGTATGAGCATGGGGGGAAGAACAACGGAGGCCAGGTCGTCAATGAAGAGGTTAAAAAGATATGGCCCCAGGACACTACTCTGAGGAACACCAGATGTTACCGGGGACCAGTGGGAATAGGTGCCTGAAAGTATAACCCGCTGAGGTCTATCACTAAGAAAGGATTTGAGTAGATCAAGAAAATTGCCGTGTAAGTTGAACCGGTGACTAAGCTTGTGAAAAAGGGAGGTGTGGTCGAGAGAGTCGAAAGCTTTAGAGAAGTCAAGAAAGATGGCATCAAGTTGTGTATTCTTCGCTATTGCGCTGACAGCATGGTGTTGAAATACAGAAAGATTAGTCAGATATGAATGACCTGGAAGGAAGCCATGTTGATTATTGGACAGGAGAGGAGATGTAAAGTAATATAGTCTGTTGAGGATAATCCTCTCGGAGACAGAGGATAGAATTGGAAGCAATGAAATTGGTCGATAGTTAAGAACGTCGCATTTAGGGCCAGTTCTATGTATAGGAATAATGTTTGCCATTTTCCATTGGATAGAAAAGACCCCGGGTGAAAAGCAGCGATTCAATAGGAGGCTCAGCGGGGCCGCGAGGGAGAAGGCGCAGTTATGTACAATTAATTACTAAAATTGTATCATTCTCGTTTCATTTCTCTCCAAAATAATACTTTATTATTACTTTTGGAATTAAGAACCGACTTAGACTCTTTGAAAAAGTATTTCGAACTACAGTAGATGAGCATGATGATAAAATAACGTCAATAGTTGCAATTGCGATCAATGTTAATTTATTTAGTAAATTTTCCACGCACAACACTCTTTCAAGTTCACTGCAGCACAATTTAATAACATAAGAAAAGATGGACCAATACTTTCAAACATAAACAAGAGCTATAATGCCTTGCTATTCACTAAATGAACCAAGCATGGATGATGGAAAGTTTTAAGGCACTCTCTGGTCTAAAAACTTTTTTAGGCACTTGTTTCAACGAATATGTTAAATCTTTGACATGACATGACAAATCAACATAGCTTTTAGACCCACAGAATACAATCAGATTACACAACGTTTCACCTTCACACCTTTCGCTCTCGTTCCGATGCACTGAAGTGTTCCAACCCGCGCAAACTTTAATGCCTACAATGGAGAGTGTTTCATGGCTTCGCTGCCATAAATCCTTGCCCTGAGAATGAATTAATTAGAATATTTAAAGAGCTATTCCTATAACGCCTTGTGAGATCTAATTACCACGGCTAATATTATCTGTTCTCAATTGCAAATTGATGTGTTTAGCTATCATCTAAAAGTCTATTTAATCGTATTCAATTATTTGGTCTATTAAATCGTATATTTTTATAATATGGCTTTTCCTATGAGAGGGATTTTTTAAAATCACGGCTCAAAGAAAAGTCAAAAAGGCTCCACAACGTAAATACTAGGAATCATACAACGTCCGAAGTCATACAAATCCACTTTTCCTTACCCGTAACCAGTACACTGCATGTTTAGCTAATTCCATCATGTTGTGTACACAATGCTCCTATATGACAGCGACGGAGGTTACGTGAAGTCACAAAGAACATTATGTTTTCACACAAAAAAACCTCACGGATGCCAAATTCGTCTACCCCATTTTAAAAACCGTCATTGGTTTGAACCATTAGCTTAGCCACGGGTGGACATTTCACGGCGATACGCCGACCCAGGGCCATCAGCTTTAGCCACCGCCGCCAGCAGGATAAAGGCCACGTCCCATCCAATCCCATCTTCTTCCTTCTGCAAGCGCACAGCGGGGATGAAGGGAACATTATTGGAGGAATGGAAGCGGGGGGGAGACTGACCCGCCCCCTCCCCTAGGGATGCATCGAGGCTGAGGGGGGGCTTAAAGATGAGGTGGGTACTGATGCTGCGACCCTCCGGAGTGGTCTCATTAATGGTCCACTTCGTCTCTTACGACGACAATCACTCCCAGCGAGCGGGTACGCGACCGAAACCCCCAAGTGAGCCTTTTATGGTTAAAGGATGTCCGAGGTTTATTCCACGTATGCCCCAGCATACATCACAGGCTTAAAGAAATGTCCCACAAAACAAGTTTTTCTGCAACAATATACCGCACAAAATTTCTCACAAGATATATTTCAGCGAGCATTCCTAATATGTGTTGAACTCTGCAGCATCCTCATGTAATATGTTTGGGCATGCATGCGACATTCATCAAAAAGATTATTGAAGGGAAATAGATATTCCACATGCAGTATTTTACGCCTATGAGGTGTTGAAATCGTCGATAAAAAGAGGCTTAGTTCGTTATCGACCCTGAGATATGAAGAAGTTGAATATCACGCACGTGGTACATTGGTTTTAGTTATTAATGTTCTCTCGATAGGATCTAAACGAATATCATATTATAGCACTTCAATAGTGCCGTAAGTTGACTCACTAGGTAATTACAGAAATATATCTCGCTTCTTTTTTATCCCAATGACTTTCTATCACAATTAATTTCATTTAATTTAATTATTTTCATAACTGGTTTAATTTTTTGAAAGCATACAAATAACACCCGGGAAGCCTTTCTTTAAGATTCCAACTTCAATAACAATCGAACAGAGTTCACAAAGATGTAAACTGCAAGGTATGAAGGATGTTATCGTATCCGGTGGAAGAATGATATACGATTACCCGTCCTGAACAACGATAGAAGTAAGAAACAAAATTTCCGTTTGACTCTTCGAACGAAAGGCAAATCATAGTTAAGCAGGCGGGTCGGGTGTTCAGAGAGAATACTAGTTTTGAAGCTATAATCTACCAATATAATCTTGCGGAAGATTTGAAGCAACTCTATGAGAGAAAACGCACTCTTGAGATTTTGAGAACTGGTTTACTGAAGTCTGTTAGGTATTTTCAACGTCTATTAAGCACACATGCCATTACAACAACGACAAGAGTGGGCTAATGCTGATGCTGGATCACTCTTAACAATTCTGTTATTCCTCAAATAATGTTTTTTTCTCTTTTCTCACCCGACTATCCCAAAAGACCTCTGCCGTGGAAAAACCTACCAAGATATTGTTTAATTCCAAAAGATATGTATAACCTAGGCAGTATCTAATATTACTTCGGCGAATTTTCCGGCTTCGATCCCTTCACGGCTGTGTACGTGACAGCTCATCAGAAAATTTCAATTCGAAATCTATCAATTTTTAATATCTTTTCTTAGGTGAAAGCAGAGATGCTCCAAAGATAAGGACTAGCCTATGTCGGAAAAGCCAGATCTCCAAATTGAAAAATAGATTACGAATAAAAATTAAAAAATAGATAATTTGATAAAAATGGTGAACGTCTTCCTGTTTGCCAGGGGTGCAATAGATACACCACCACCCGCATGGCATCTTATATGCAAACTTTATCACATCTTATATGCAAACTTTACCATCATAAAGACCTCGCACATCATCCATAAACCGTGGTAGTAGAGATTGGCCGACTAACGAGTCATGCTCATACTCTGAACGATGTTTTGAGTCAGTTATGCAATCCTTATGGTAATGGCTATGGAATGAATCAATCCTGCAAATTTTTCGTTGAGGTACCCTATTGTTGGACTGAATTCATAGATAAAAGAACAAGCTCGATTGTGCGCCACCTAGGAGGAAATAGGGCTCACTATTTAGATACTATAAGGGAAAGGGACGCTGGAAACGTCAACGGGGTGAGTTTTAGGTAGGGTTTACATGGGGGCATTTCGACCCGGAGACTCCAGGTGAAGCAATTCTTCTCCAGGTTCAATATTTTAGATCGATACTACTGGAACAGTGTCGGGTGCCAAATCTCAAACTGTAAATATTTCACTTACTGAGAAATTAAATCATCTGTACAGAATTATCTGAGAAAACATTTGTCTTAATCAAAAGCTTAGCCCAAATATGATATCGAACAATTTATGAGTTCTTGATTCAAATGTTCCATTTCTTTGTGACTTTGTGAAGCTATTACAATTATAGAGCTGTCAGAAAAACAAATTCTCTTTCCAGTTAAAAAGCACTGTTTTTCATTCCCTTCATTTTAGGTATGAATAAAATCGATAGTTTTCAACTATGAATTAAGTACAAAAAAGTATTTAAAATGTCAGATCAAAATTCGTGAGTTTTGATCTGGCATTGTTACCCAAACCCGGTTACTTTCCATTTCCCTCCATTTTCAAACTACTTTAACCTTACCTACCTTTAATGCAGAAAGAGTGAGAATATTCATTAGTTATAACTAACAATTATTTCCATTGTATTATTCTTTATAATATATGTATTATATTTTTCTCATGTTCTGGCCGCACGTTAAATACGACAGTGATATAAAACATGACATTGGTGTTAAATTTGTCCCATTTCCTCATCGAGCGTTGAAATGTGGCAGTTATTTGGCAATTCTGTAACTATTACTGCGGTGAGCTCTTAGTTTATCGTAAAAAATAGTTACTAAAACATATAAAATACAAAATATTAGATTTCTGATGAGATCCAGGCGTTACAAATCTTTTGGGACACCACCTTTGGCCATGGGAGTGTTCTGTGATGCAGCAGAGGAGTTTGCACGGTGATATCGACCAGTGTAGATCGTGCAGTGACATCGAGTGAGATTGTTCAAATAAGACTGAGGACTAGTTGAACAAGACTATATTTGTTTCTCTTAATGGTGATTTCTAACAATAATATTGCGTTGCTCCAGGAGATTTTCACGGTATCAAGTGGGAATATCTTTAAAAATATTAGCAGAGCGTGGTTCCTGTCTTTAATTGCGATAAGAACACCCTGGCTTTGGCAACATTTAGAATCCTGACGTTAAATTCGTGTCTTCACCAATCCTCTTTTTCATGACGATGAGCATAATATCCGTCGCCGTGGTCGTCAAATTGCATCATTCTGAACATGCAGTTCAACTTTAATTTTGTATAATTTTAATAATGAGTTCGCCAAATAAAAGTCCCAAATAAACATTAATCATAAAATCAATGGCTGGCGAATTCACTTTGTGGAAATTATGAATCATGTTAAGAATGAAACCATTTGGTTTTTTCCACCAATATATTTGAATTATTTTTTCCACCAATATATTCTGTAATCTTGATAATGGCCTGAAAAGGCCGAAACCGGTAGATTTGTAGTTTAAATATATATTGGTGAAAAAACCCAAGTGGTTTCATTCTTAACATGAAACATTAATCAATCTTGCACTGCGAAAAAAAACACGTAAAAATGAGAAAAACACTTGCTGCCTACTTATTTTCTCCAGATTTTAGACTGACATCCCCGGATCGAGAAGATTTTACAGCTAGTTACCCTTGTAGACTGCCTTGAGGTTAGTGGGCGCGGGGGTGAGCCATTCAGCGGGAGGAGGCGAATCGTTTGATTTCGCGCGAATTTCGCGTCTCGGGTAATGACGAAGACGGTAGCGCGGCTCCGCAGAGGTGCAAGTGAGAGGAAATTAGTATTCGTCTGCGTCGCGCCTCCACGAACAGCCTCGGGGCCCAATTTCAATTCTTTGCGTTAAAGGAGGAGGCTGCGGCGGATTCACGTGACGAAGACGAGGGCGAAAGGTAAATTTAAAGCGACGCGGCGAGGAAGTGAAATACAGAGGGAAAACTTTCGCTCCAAATCCATTAAGAAATGTTATTTTAACCTGTTGAAAGCTGTCGATTTTCCCTGTATCGAGGAATAAGGAGAATTCCTCATCTGCGGAATACGATTTGGCGTCCGGAAATTTTCTACTGCTTGTACTAAGTAAAACTAATAATGGTATACAACAGAATATATCTACCTATCAAACTAGCAAAATTTAGCATTGAGGAAAGAGAAAATTTGCAGTTTTGATACGTGTTTTTTATTTTCTCTTTAAGCCTGAGCATATAAATGACGACTTAAGAGTGAACAACCGATCAAAATAATACAAAATTGAAGGGAAACAACCAAATTATTCTTATATGATGAAAAAATATATTGGCAAGGGGTGGATTTACCAATATTGGAGATTGGTCAGAGTTAACTCAGCGTCGTTGTTATCCTGCACGGAAAAATAGCGCTCGTATTGCTAAACTTTATGTGCCGTCCTCGCAGCAATCAAGTTATTGTTGGGAATCCAGTTAAAAATTTATCATCACATGGAGATTCGAACCAGTTGAGAAACGTAAGCCATTGAACCGATTAATCTATAATATATAGAACGCAGAAATGTAATGGATGGGAATAATGTACGCGAGAAATAAGCATTATGGAGGATTTCATTAAACGAAAGCCCCTTTCTAAGGTCTAAGTACAATATCTACACCGTTTGAATGTGCATACACCGGAAGAGAATTGTGCAATGGCTTTTTCTGAATATACGTTGGTAGAATGTACAAGGTCGGTGGCCTAATTAATGGTACTGGAAGAACCTCTTCCGCAGGAAAAAACTTTGAAGCGGCTTCACCATGGCTTTCGGTTCTTCTCTCCATCACAAATACCTTGAAAAAGCGAAAACAATGGGGCACCAAATGTGAGGCAATATGCGTCCACGAGGTGAACCATGAGAAAAACCTGGAGAACAACATAAATCCAAGAAAAATACGGGTAAATCTTGCGCTAGATATTTCGTCTCCGTCACAAAAATTAACTCGAAGCTTAACTTAATACTTGAGATAGTTTGAGATATAATCAGTAGTTAACATAGATGATTGAAGGAAAGCATTATCTTTCCTTATTCGATGAAAATTACAATACTCACAAAGATGAATTGAAAAGGATTGTCTAAATAATTCCGCTTTCATGCATAGTTCCTCCAGAAAAACAGCAACTTATCGAGTGACAGTATGCTGTTGTTAAAATGTATGAAAAAAGGTAGCTTTTCTTAATTGAAAAAATTCAATCCCAAATAATCACATTGGTAAACAAGTAATGCGTGTAGTAATACCCGTATTACTGGTGAACAAATGTAATTGATGTTAAACTCAACTTGTCTTCATAATCGAGTCAAAGTCATATTGGAGAAATTATATTTGTAAACGACATACAAAATAGGGAAATTGCATTGATACATCGTTCTTAAAACATAATTGGGGAAATATTTTTGTTCAACAATACAAAGTGAAATTCGTGACATTAACACTAGCTTAGACTCGCTATCACTAATATCCTTTATTGCAGGCACTACCTTAAGGAAAACTCCTATGGCTAACTTTCCTGTTGGGGAATGCGAGGCAATTAGCTTGGAGTAACGAAGTATGAGGAAGTAGAAATTAGATTGTAGTTAAGTCATAAGGGAGAAAAGTTACTGATAAAAAAGTTGTTTTTATCACACGGCTTTGCATCAACTCTTTAATATCTTAGACACGGCATCCCGAAACCGTCATTTTTACATGGCAGTCTGACTAGATGTTCTACTTTAAGGAGAGTAGTACGACAAACGTCACCTCCACGGGGTGCGAAGTAATTAGCGCGTAACATGGGGAAAGGCCTACACCTGCCGATTTCCTTGACTAAGAAAACTACCACGTTGACGCCGATGAATTCAAAATCACCGTGGATCTACCGCCGCTCTTGGGACGCACTCCGACTAAACTCCGGCGACGCAGGGCACCGGATATGCAAAAGGCGGCTCGTGAAAGTAAGTTCACGAAACGCATGATTCAAAGGCGAGATTAGTGAAGTTCTACCTCGCAATCAATCCACGTACAGCTAATTAAGAAGTCTGGAGGTGAAATAAAACAGGCATAACCTACGCGTGAACGGCAAAGCACCGCAAGAGCGAGCCAAAACCACGCGAATCCGAGTTTAACCCGTCTCTAACAGCAAGGCAGCCTTCTCTCTCCCGCTCCACATGTTAACCGGCTGATCCACTTCAAATCTCATTGCCACCCTGAACAATGCCCTGTGCAACGCCTTGCAGAGGTAGGTACTGGCCTTGTTCGCGGTTTCGACATTTCCGTGGAATAAATAGGTAGAAGATAGGGAGGGAAAATGTAGTCTGACTAAAATATGTCTGCTTTTTCCACCGTCTAATCAGCACACCGTTTATCTATGTATGTCAATAAAGATAAAACAGAAATTTTGAAGTAAAAGACGCTAATCTTGGAAAAAAGCAAGAATTAATAAGAAGATCTAGCGTTAAAAACGAAGTTGATCAGATCAGATAAGCCGTTGGCTTCACATTACGGACTCCTTTGGCCGTAAACTAAATAAAAGAAGCATTTTTCATAAATTAACAAAACTTTACTAAATAAATTGCAAATAAGTATATATAAAAGTACCTAAAATTCTATTAAAGCAGAAAATGAGCATAAATAACAAGTGGCGATATAATGACAAACACATCACTTTTACACGAGCAATAGCTATGTAGTTCAATAATTTTACGGAATATGCGGAACGATTATTTGAGGATACTTTTGAAAACAGAGAGGAATCTAATATACTAAGTTAATCTCAACCTAATACAATAACATAATTTTCTATCAACCGATATTGAACCTACTAATACCAGTGAGAGAAGGTTCTTCAGAATACGATAAATAATCCCAATCAAGGCTTTAAAATAACGATATATAATCTCTATCAAGCCAAATTGTGCTCTTCTAGATGAACTATCACATATAGTTGTTAATTTTCTACACCTCTACACGAATTAGAACAATATATTTTCACGCTATCTCACAATGAGTAATTGAGTAAACCCTTTTCAGTTTTAGACGCACAAATTCTTACTAAGTATAAATTACCAGCCACCCTTTGAACTAAAACAAACCAGCAGCACTGTAAACAATAGCAATGATCATCTTCCTTTTACTTAAGATACATATTTAAATATATATTATTGCCAATTTTTCGGCAAAAATAGAAACAACTGTCCCCAGCTGCACAACTCTCTGAAGAGACGGAGCACTTGGTGGTAGAGAGCTATTCCTGTAATAAGGCGGGAGTATAGAGGGACGACTTAGGAAGCTCTAAGTACTTGTCGCTGAAGTTTTCAAGGCACGCCTTCGTACGGTAAGCGGTACAATACTCCAATAAGCTATTAATTCATTGGGTATATGCCTGAAGAGAAACTGCGACTCAATCAAATATTTAATGAGAACTACGCCGTAGGAGACAATAATATTTAACTTAACAATGAAAAACTCCGAAATAAAGAGAATTATTGTTTTTATACATTTCACATGGTATCCGCCAAAAATTTCCTTAAATTTCAGACTAGAATTCATAGAACTGATTGTACTGTACCCAATGCCCTGAAAAAAGAAGTAACATATTTACGTACCGCTTATGGTTTGTGGGATCGGTAATTGTTTCGCCATAACTTATCCCTCACTGGCCGAGTGCGTTTTGTTACTCCAGTTATTTCATCTTATAGCTGCAGTTACTCAGCAATAATGCGAAGTCGTTGAACAACTTACCTGAAATGAAAGAAAGAAAAATCATAAAATCACACATTGACATATACTATAAACAAAACTACCATCAAGTTTGACACCATCTCCCCGACCAAATTTGAAATTTCGCGAAATTGTGAGCCCTGAGTGAACCCATGAAAAATATGAGCGAAATATTTATGAAGTAATTTAACACCGTCAAATTGTCACTTAATATACAAAATATTGTAATTTCCAAAAAACGCACATATTAGGCAATCAACGCTTTTCAGCAAAATCATCCACAAGACAGAGACAGCATGCTTATTTATGCTCGGAATATGCATGTTACAGAGGCGGAATCGAATGATGGAGCTGGTGTTACGGGAAAAAGAAATACAAATTCTGGGAAGTTTATCCTTGGGTCGTCGTCATTATGAACATAACAGTTCAGAAATGGAAAGTTATGGTTGGGTTGAGTGAACAGGATGGTAAGAATGGGGGAAGAAGTTAGGGTATAAGTATTTGTTAGTTCAACACAGACCTGACCCTAAACTTTTTAATCTCGAAATATCTCGAGGATCTCATTCTTGAAATCACTGCAGTGTACGCTGTTCACTAAATTCTTTGCCTCCACCTCAGGTGTTCATTATACAGGTCTACAAATTTCTGTCTAATATAGCACATGTTACAGTCACCGCAGTTCAGTTTTTTTAAATCCCTATTCTATTGCCGGGCGAAACTTGTGTCTACACTTACGTAAAATTTTGGAAATCGACAGGTTAAGATAGTATTACTTTATTTCAGAAGCAACTTATTAAATATAGTTTGCACCGTGTCTCCTCCTGTTTAGCCGACGCAAATAAGCACATTTTGGAAGTGATGTGAGTGGATATAGATTATTCCCTAATAAAGTTTCCCGTGTCTATTTGCAGGAGCTAAATGTTTGACTGCATTTAGCACTCTGATTAACTTATATTAGCTTGTATAAATCAGCATGATTGAGGAAAAATCCGTACAAAATACTTTATCATCATCACATTCGATGAAGCTGGCCAATTTAGCTAATGCTCTCATTTCCCTAGTGAAAACTCTTTGTCCTACTTTCCTCCTTTTGCGTTGCTATAGCTCGGTGAGTAAGATTCAGCGACCCACTGTCCATCAAAGAAAAATACTAGAAGCCACATTTCCGATTAAAACTAAGCCACAGATTCTTCATACACCCTTCAACTAAATAAAAGCCAAAACACAGTTCACTCCATTCTTGTTATAGCGCTCAGCCAAGGACGAGTAATTTTGAACTTTGACGGGCAGGCTTAGGAATGAGTGAGCGAGGAAAGAAGTGTGTGCTCTGTGGATGAGGGTATATGAAAGGAGTGCGCTTCGTTGGTTTGATCATCTAGAGAGAATGGAAGTGAGTTAAATAACCAAACAAGTATAAGATAACAGATTACACAGTGTAGGAGGAAGATGTAGACTGCATATGTTGTTGGTGAATGAGGTGGAATGGGCTCTAAATAGAGAGAAGCTTTAGGAGTCTTTAATTATTGGAGAGCGTTTTTGAACCAATGAATGAGAGTAGGGGGGACGGTAGCATGGAGAAAATTATAAAAAAGCAGCCAGTTTACTTCGTCTAAAGGCAATAACTGAATTATTTGACTTTACCTTCTCCGGTAGGGAGTAATCTGATGGATATATATATGTATTACAAATATACAAAACACAGAGAGGCCGACAATACACATAATTTTCTCGAACACCTTGCAGTCACAGAGGGCAAGGCTCAACTTTCTGAAGAGGAAGACTACGGTGGTGAGAGAGAGAGAACGCTCCACGTAGTGAAGAGACACGGAGCGAGAAGCCCTCGAGAATTGTCGCCGAAGTCCTCGACGAAGGTCGGTCGCCCTCAGACGGGAAGCAATCACAACCTCTCATGCCAAAGCTCGACGTTTTCAGCATGCCACGCCGTTAGCAGCTCTGGAAGTACTACTCGGTAAGAGTAGGGGAGGAGAGATGAGAAGTACTTCTTCCCTCAAACCCTTTTGTCACACCGGCTTACCCAACAGACCCCTTTCGCAGCCCCCTCCCACAACCCCTTCCGGCCGCCCTCACTCAAACTCCCGCGCCCAGCTCCGCTTCGACTCCCGGGAAGCTGAGCACTCGTCCCCTTCGCATTTTCCATCGGTTTCATCTACGTTATTGGCGAAGAATGATCGATACTCACTCCGTCGATAAATACCGATACTTTACTTTCAATCTGTCACGCGTTAAGAGAAGATCAGCCAGGTACGTGAAATGCCGTTATGATAGTCTCGTTAGTGCTGCTGACTTCTTGCTACAACTTGGATGGGAATATTTTTTCAGACGAAGTTTTCAATATCTTACGAACTACAACACGCTACGGTAGATCAGATCATGAAAATAAAATAAGGGAAATAGATTGTAGAACAGAAAGGTTTAAAATTTCGTATTTCCCCCGATCGATAAGACACAATAATGGCTGCTTAAAGACTTTGAATTAGGTAAGTTGACAGGTAGAGTAGCTGATTAATTCATATGCACCCCAATGCATGTTTCCAAATCTGTCGAATAGCGCTAACACCATGTTTAGCATGTTTGCTGCGTGACTCTATGTCACGTTTTCATAATTACATTATGGATTAGTTTAGTAGTTTCTGTAGCATTTGTAGAATACTGATAGCGCGGCTTATATTTCTCACATATCTAGCTTATACTTCGGGGTATGACGGGAATCAAAATTGGCTAGGACTATCTTCGTGGGACATTTTACAATGAACTAAAATGGGGCTCACTCATTCAAATTGGAGACAGAAAAATAAAAGTTACTTCTTCAGCGTGGAAACTTGAGTCAAGAAATTGCATGCGATGCGTACAGATCAATCAATCGATTATTTGTCAGACAAATCTTACCAAATATATCCACTAATGTCAAATATTTTACAAATATCTATGAATATTGATGGGAAGGTATCCTTAAATTTTGCTCGCTTCATCAATGTCGAATCAATAAACTTCGTCCGTAAAATTATCGGTTGGTACAAAAAATGCTGTCGCATTATGCCACACAGAATCATGGCGCATGAGTAGCATAAGCTTATCCGAAAATGTCCTACATAGTGGCAGCAAAACCTGAGGAATAAAGGCCTTTTTATTCCCTGTAAACTGGCTCATCACTGAGGAGTATGGTATGGTAGTTTCCGCGTTTGGCTATCAGGTTTCCCAAATCAGCACACATCTTTGCCATAGTAAGATATGCTAAGTTAGTTACACATATCAACTCTCAAGTTCTCTATCACGCTCAATCCAATGAAGCACCTCCACTGGGTTCCGAACACCGCCAGTAAATTCACATTAGATTTTAAACAGAAGCAGTCCTGGAATGTTCTTCCGACACTTTCTCGCCCTTTCACGTTAAATGTAGATGTTCACGTTAAATGTAGAAAAGCTAATAATTTGCCGTATTCTTTCCTCTGATACTTAGTAAAGCGACAGATACATGGCCATTTTACACCCCTAATCGTCATATTTATTGGCAACGTAAGACTTAAAGAAATCTGGAATGAAATGAAATAAATGACATAAATCACTCGGTTACAGCTTAAATATTTTTATGTTCTTAAAAATGATTCGCTTAATCCCTGTTGCAAATCCTCAGCTTTTTATTAGAGTTATCACATCGGGGAGGCTCTGCGTGAATTTTCAATGGCCTTTCTAGTCTGTCATAGAGTCAGTAAGTTTTCTGTTCTGGCATATCTGTTCTAGGAATTTATAATGTCATTTGCTATGTCTTGGTGGAGTTTTATGCCACTGTTTTTAAGTTATTGATAATAATTGGCCACTTCTATATTGAAGACCTCTCTTATATTCTCTATTTTGGGATATTTATAAATATCATGATTTTAGTCCATTTTAGTTTCCAAAAATATTATTAGAAAGAATAGTTTCATTTAAAAGTGCCATGACGCGGCTAAGGGAATTTGAATCACTGCCAAGAACGGACCCTATGTCTCCGCCTAGACGCATCGTGCTACAAACGCACCGGTATTTAGCACACTCCGTCAGGATACGCTGTATGCTAAGAGGGTCCTAAGAAACAACCCTTCCATGATTTTGAGTCACTCGGGACTAGCACGGATTAAACCCTACGGAGACACTTGCTTTGCACAATTGTGCGAAATTCCACAGAGGAAGAATCATCCGCCTTGACCGGAATGCGAACCCGGATCCCTCGATTTCCGACCGAGTAGTCACTTAAGATAGCTTAACTAGCTAAAGTACTAGGCCGAAAATCCGCGGGATCCGGGTTAGAATTAGAGTCCAGACGGATGATTTCCCCTTTGTGGAATTTCGCACCCCTTTCATATTTACATTTCCCTGCTTGAACTAATGCTTCGCGCTGGGGGTTATCATCAAGACTTGCTTCCACCATACTAGCGCAAAGACGGGTATTGGCTGGACGAATTGACATTACTGACGAACTGTATTCCAGCCATTATTGGTAAAGCACTCATTTGATCCACTGTACTTTAGCCATAGATAAAATAATAGAGAAATATGAACCTCTGCGACACCTCAAAGCTCAGACTATCCCCCTGTTCCTCTATGCAAGGAAAGTCAAACGCGAGCTGCGCGTCAAGCACCTTGACCACTTTGCTCATCACAAGCTGCTTCCCGCTGACGGTGAAGACGTCGTCTATGTGAATGATAGTTTGTGTCCCACTATGAGATGTATGTTCAATAGTGCCAGAAGCTTTAGGAGGGAGGGAAAAATAAGTGATTCATGGGTAACTGGGGGAAAACTATTTGTTAGACTGCATTCAAATGGCGCAAAAATTCATGTTAAATCCCGACAGCATTTATCCATGCTTGTCACTTAAATGTTCCCCCTCCAGATCACTACCGTTGTCAGTAACACTCTTTTGTTATCATGAGTGATTCAAATACAAAAACTGTTATAAGTGAATTATCTCATAGTCAGGCTAGTCACTTGAAAGTTGTGCACTTAAATGCCCAATCCCTCACTTATGAGTCTACATAAATGAGTTTATTTACCTATTCGAAAACTCCAAACTAGATATAATTGCAGTGAGTGAAACATTCTATAATTCTGAGCACGATATTATCCCATTACGTGGTTA
Source organism: Ceriagrion tenellum (assembly GCA_963169105.1). Taxonomy (NCBI): domain Eukaryota; kingdom Metazoa; phylum Arthropoda; class Insecta; order Odonata; family Coenagrionidae; genus Ceriagrion; species Ceriagrion tenellum. The sequence goes on along the minus strand of OY720642.1, from coordinate 36,228,308 downwards.
AAGTTTCTTTACCGCAAATAGAACCTCGCATGAGGGTAGTGGCGTCGCTATATATGTACGATCTGACTTTCAATGTAAAATACTTGCCCAATCTGTGTCCCCAATTGTTCGTATGCAGAAACCTGATAACGTCACATTGGAGGTCAACTTCTGTGATACCAAAATACTCCTTGCGTGTGTTTACCGACCACCTAACCTTAATTATTTCGAGGACCACCTGTTTTCTCTTTGTGCTGAGTATGAGTATGTAATAGTTGCTGGTGACGTCAACGCACACTTTGGTAGTATCCATCCCTGTTATATTAGTGGTAGCAGACAGGTAATGCAGTTACTGGATATTTGCAATTTGACCAGGATACCCCATGGTCCTACTTTTCATACTTCCAATTGTGATTCCACACTTGATATGATTTCCATATACTGTATGGATAAGCTAGAGCATTTTTCTCAAGTCCCTATATGTGGCTTATCTGCTCATGACCTACTTATTGCTGTGTTTAAGTTCAAATCTCCTAAGTTTTCTCCAACACTCATCACGTGCCGAGACTTTTCTTGTTTTGACATAGAAAACTCAGGGAAGATGTACTGGTTGCCCCCTGGGATGTAATGTTTCAAATGTCTGACATAAAAGGCAAAGTCGATTATTTCAACCACACACTAGCTGAATTGTACGATAGACATGCGCCAATTAAAACTTTTCATGTTCGGTATCAACCCAAACCTTGCTTTAATGCTGATATACGTGCCCTCACTAAATCAAGAGATTCGGCATACAAGCAGTTCCAACTTTCGCGATCTGAGCAGCACTTCCGGAAGTAAAAGATCCTGAGGAACCAAGCCAAGCGAATGATAAGAGATTCCAAAGCGCGCCATGCATATTCGTTGTTCAATGAATGTAATTCTCCCAAAGCTCTCTGGCAGTCTCTAAAGTCTATCAATGTTTCCTCTCACTCTTATTCTACTCCCTGTTACTTTCCTTCAGCTGAGGATCTCAACAGGCATTATACTTTGGTATCTTATTCTGACCCAGAGGCAATACAGGCTGCAATTAAAAGGTATGATAACTTACCCCAAGTGGAAGGTGAAAACTTTTTCTTTAACCATGTGTATTTTGAAGACTTATGCAAAGCTATCTCCACTTTGAAGTCTAACGCCAAGGGTGTAGACGGATTTACTGTCAGAATGTTAAAGAATTGTATTGTCGAGTTATCTCCCATCATACTTCATATTTTCAATTATTCGTTGCAACATTAGGTCTCTCCTGATCTTTGGAAAATTGCGTGTGTGAAGCCCATACCAAAAAAATCTGGGGCTAGTGAAGTTAAAAATTTCCGCCCCATTAGTATCCTTTGCATCCTTGCAAAGTTGCTTGAAAAGATTGTACACTCTCAACTGATCAATTATTTATCATCCAAGAGCTTACTCCATCCTCTCCAGTCAGGTTTAAAATCTGGGCACAGCACCACAACAGCCCTATTACAAGTAGTAGGAGACATCAGAGAATCTATGGGCCAACGACGACTATCAATATTAGTCCTCTATGATTTCAGTTATGCCTTTCCATCTGTGCACCACCGGCTGTTAATTAGTAAACTGAAATGTCTAGGACTCGCGCTCTACCTTAGATTGAACTCGGTCATATCTAACCAACAGAAAGCAATTTATGGACATAGGTACTTCCACCTCAACTTTAGCGGATTTATTGTAGGGTGTTTCCCAAGGATCCGTTCTTAGCCCCCTTATTTTTTCCTTGTATGTCAATGATATATACACAATATTCACTGATTCTAATTTCCACATGTATGCTGACGACCTTCAGCATTATGTTGACTTCATACCTGAAGAGTTTTTTGAGGCATTTACTATTATAAATAACGAAGGTTCTCGGCTCGTGGGGTATGCAATAGGTCACAATCTTGAAATAAACTGTGGTAAGACCCAGGTGATTCTTATAGGGAATCCTAAGCTTATCAATAAACTGCCTCATAATCTACCTACTGTAACAGTCAATAATATGACCCTTCCTTATCTTGATACTGTTACTAACCTGGGTACGGTAATCAACAAGCACTTAACTTGGGAACCATATGCAAATGTTATTTGTAAAAAGGGTTTGTCCGTACTCCAACAGCGGCGACGCCATAAACATTTGTTACCAATAAATGCCAGAAAACATCTGATTGAGAGACTCGTCTTTCCTATTATTGATTAAGGGGCTCTGGTCTGTGATGGAATGTTAGTTGTATGTGTAAATCGTATCCAGCGTCTCCAAAATGCCTGCGCTCGATTTGTCCTTGACCTGTCTCGTGATTGCCGCATTTCTGGACACCTTGCTTCCTTAAATTGGATGAAAATCAACCCCAGACGTGATTATCAGGCTGTATTACTCTTAAAAAAGATTATGTACAGTAAAACACCTTCCTATCTGTACAATAAGCTTTCTTTTGTTCAGACCATTCACAGTCGCCCTCTCAGGAATCCAGATATGCTAAGAGTCCCTCAACACCGAACTGATAAAGAAAGAGGTGCTTTCTGGAAGTTTTCTGTCATTTTGTGGAACAGTTTACCATCCACAGTCACTAACTGAATCTCTGTCAAAACCTTCCAACACCATGCTCGAAACTATTTTATGTCTCTCAATTCCTGTTGATTATGTTGTTATATTATTATTTTTATTATTTTTCTGTTTTCATGATGGTGCAATTAATTTTTGACTAATTTTTCCTATTTGCGGATGGAACTGAACTTACTTTATTTTTTACATCTTCCATTGTTTGTATTGTACTCTCGTAGGACTGAGAGTCCTTTTGTACATTGATCAAATAAATATCTATCCATCTATCAATCAGGGCCAAATATTGGTTGCAATTTTCTCTGAGAGGATCAAAAGACAAGTGCTCTTTTTTTTAAAGTGATAAGAGATGATCAATCATAACTGATTAATTTTTTCACGTGTTTTTCAGGGTTAATTAAAGCTTTATATATTTATAAATTACTGATTGACCGAATTTTGTTGAAAAATGAAAGAAAATAAGGGAGTATTTAAAGCTTGATTTATAAAGCAGTTTATAAAATTTCGCAAATTTAAATTATGAATATGAAGTTCATTTATCAACATGTTTATTTCATTTCCAAAAAATTCACAAATAATGAAAAAAATGAAGTAAATTATGAATAAGGAATTGTGATAAGTAAATTCCGCCACTGGTTTTAAAGAGTAAATAATACAATCCTCTTTCATAAGTTAATGTACAGAGTGAATAATAGCATGTTACATTTTAGTAAATAGTAATGTAGTTTACTCGTGGAGAAGAATACATATAAAAAATCATAACTCCTCACATGTGCGAAACCGGAACTAAAATCATTAACAATGAGGCGCCAAACACATCACCCTCTCAAGGCGAGGTTCTTCTTCGGAAGAACTCTCCTGTATTTTATTTTATATAACTGCATATTCGCGACTTAGAATACAACAGTTTCTAACTCCTGCAACACCTTCCCAACCGAGTACTCGTAACAAAAAAATTTAATTGCCAAAGGAATGTCATTTAGTGCTCCACGAGGCTCTATCGCCGAGGGCTTCCTGAAGACATTCAAAGCAGAGATGGGGCCGTGGGTGATGCATTGCCGTCACTGACAGCGCACCGCCCTCTCCGCCCACAGGCGAACGGCAAAGCCTAATGCGTTTGCACTTCGTGAGCGAGGAAATGCTCCTTCATCTGCATCCACACATTACCCAGCAAACCACCTCAAAGTGTGTGTGATGGAGGGTGAAATTTTGCCAAACACACACTAAGTTATACGCTACGAAATTTGTAGGAACTAGGCCGTATTAAATGCAGTTTGAGCGACATAAAACTTCACATATAAATCAATGAATTTGGTCTAAACTGAAAAATAAAAATTTCTCACCAATCTTAAAATAGAGACATGTGAGCCATTTACCTTACTACCTCCAGATATTTGCCAAACAATTCAAGCCGTTTTTCATCGGATTTGGTGCACGCATCCACCAAAAAGTGAGTTAATTACGTAAAATGGGGAATATATAACAGCTAGAACTCGAGAGAAATTGATTAGAGACTAATTTGAATGTTTTCTCAACTAGTTTTAAAATTAAATCACATACTTGGGTATTAATAAACAAATCGAAACATAACCTTCCGGTGTGAATGCACTTAAAACCTACCACTTCAAAAACGAGTCAAAACTTATGCGAATATTTTTTCTAATTACTGAGAATTTTATCCACATGAAACTATATTTTTGCACTATTTGTCTAAAAATATTTACTCCAAGGCTGATGCAGCTGTTGAAATTAAAAATAAAATTCCAATATCGCCTTTATAATCAAGGAAAATCTCGCTCAGACCTACTGAAGTTCAACCATGAGCAGATGATTTTCTTCATGCTTAATGCGCTAATTAATACACTAGGCTAATAAAAGACTGTATCCGAATAAGATGAAGTAGTAAGTCAAAATTATCCCAGGCAATTGAGCCCAGCGTAATGGCAGTTATATTCCGTATTGAAAAATGTTTACCTATTTTTTTTGCTGTGACATCTTACACGTGTTTGACATACATGTGTCTGATGATGTCTTACGGATGTTTCCCAGAACAAAGGTAGCCAAATGTTTATAATACTCAGATTAAGGTACACATTTAAGACTTCCAGGATTGTCTTGGTATTTATTATTTACAACTTAAAATAAACTTCGCCATGTTCATAATTGAATATTTTAGTTTTTCTTCATCGTTCAGTGCATGTATGTCAATATTAAATCAACGGCACCAAAACTAATAAGTTACTTACGAGTCAATGATTTTCTTCAGGTTTTTCAAAAAGGATATTCGTATTCATTATTCATAGCAAAAACCAAGAATAGAGTTATGTTGCTGAACGACGGGTTCAGACCCTTATTCGCCAAAAACCTTTCGATAAGTGTGAATAAGAAAAACATAGAATTATGTGTTGTACGTGGTATGAGAGGATGGGAAACACATATTTAATTATAGTTGATTGCGCTAGGGCAAGAAATGAAGTTAAAGCTTATTTAATTGTAGTTAATGCATGAGAATACTTAATCTGAAGCTGAAATAATTAGTGTGAGGCAGCAAAATAAGCAAGATAGGCAAGCAAAGAGGGATTACGACGTCCTAAGAAGAAAACGTTGGGTAAACGTGGATGACAGCTCAGGCAGGCGGAGACTGTGAAATGAATGAATGATGTACTACGTACCAAGTTAGCTAGGTCTAGCACTACCTGTTTCTGGTGTATTCACCACAAAAATGATATTTTCGGTATGGCCTACATCAGATTCAACTTGATTATAATTCAACCGCATAATTCGATTTAATCAATTATTTAATAAATGATTATGATTAAAGCAACATACGAAAATTTCATTCATGGCATTGAATAACTTTAACCCACCAAATCACTTAGATTGGGGAAAGTCAGCCTTCCTCAAAATTCTAGCACATAAATTCATAACTGAAATTATTCGGCAAAAAGTTGAATTGCTTTACAGCACAGAGTTTCAGCACTTTTCTATTTGTAAGCCAAAAGGAACTTGGGCATTCGTTTTAGTAATTAATACATATTTATAATAGGTATACTTTACAAATTTAAGGACTGTTGGTTACATAGATTCACATTCTTTACTGATAATAAATATATCTACTGACCAATTATAAGCTGTTGATATTATTTGTTCCCTAAACTTACTAGTATGTTTATTCTAATGCTTCAATGTTTCATAACTGTTTTCCTAGGATGAATAGAATGTTTTTATTTCAATGCCCGCAAGAGAAAACGTATTTGGTGGAGGAGGGGGGTCTCAACCTGGCTATAAAATCAAACATCTTTCAGTATATCTCACTAAAACATTCATTTCTGGTTTACTATACTTATTACCATAAGTTTGTAAGTTCAAATTCAGCATTAGGCTTTCGCAAAACTTAAATTCTCATTAGAGCCCATAGGTAATCCTTTCAACCATGAAATTATTACTCGTTGAAGATCACCACATTTAAGCATAATTAGCTGGGATATTTTCCCCTAAACTTTCAGTGACATATCCAATGTTATGCATCAAAGCAGGAGTCCGTAAAAATGAAAAGTAAAACGTTAGACTTAAATGAGATAACCTGCCGAAAGAGTAGTATCATACCTCCGGTCAAGAGGAGCAGAAGGACATTAAATATTCATCTAATTGGCGACGAGAACAATTATAAATGACTACAAGTTCATGTATTGAAACATAAAATACTTAGTTAGTGACAGGCAGTTTTTTAAAAACATTTATCTGAATCAATTCATTGGAAATTAAAATAAGATAAGCAGTTCCTTTTCAGATTGTGCATTTGAAGTACATATGAGAACAAAAAAGACAGAAAAAACACATTGGCCACTTAGTTACGAAAGCTCGAGCGATAGTCGTCAAAGAAAAATTTCTGAAAGCAAAGAATGAGAAATATCCTATTTGAAAATATACAATCGCAAAATAATATTTCCATAAATATTCAAATTTATTTTGAAAAGGACTAAAGCAAGAGGAAAAATCCAGGAATATACTCAGAAATTACGCTTAAACATGAATGTCGGACTTTCTCTCCCTATGGCACCAGCGATTTTAAAATAAATTATCTGTTACCGGTCGAATAAATTTTTTCGAAAATTAATCGAAAATTTTAAAATCCGAAAATCAAATCTCAATCAGAAACTTATCTGAATTAAAGGTCACAAAAATTTCACTTTAAAAGTATTAAAATCATTTCGGAAAGTGACGAAGAGACGCGATTTCAAGAATTTTAGTGGAAATGTGTTAAATTGCATGCGTAGGGTTTTTTTTGGGGATTTCTTCCGTTTTCTACGATAATTCCATTTTAAGTCTCATGTTACTATTTTGCCAAACATATGTGAAATATGGAGAGTACAATTCGCGCCGAATGGATTTCTCCTAGGATGGAGAAGTTTCATTAATTAAATCAAACTCCAGCTTTATTTACAGCTCGATCACAGCACCACGTTCAGCCTCAAGGAAACATTCCACGAAAAAATTATAGTGCCAACAAAACGGATACTTTAACAATATACATTACATCACATATTATTCTCATTAATACAGCATTAATTCAAATGGATGGCTATAAAAATTAAGCTCATATGATCATTGCTAAAGACATCACATAGATTAACTATAGCAAAATGCGATCCCGGTGGCGACGTGTGAAGTTCTCGCCTGCTAAACCAAGGATTTAGCAGGCAAGGACTAATTCGACTTGACACCCTCCGTCTTACTAGTTAAATTTATTTCTCTGGATATTCGCAAATTTTTCATTTTTGCATCATTTAAATGATTAGTTCAAAGCAGATGCTTGGAAAATTGAGAGGCTTAATTCATATTTATAAAACTTATGGTGTATTGTCTGATCCGTGTCATGAAATTTTAACCAGTTTCACCGATGCAAGATATGTTATAACTACTGCATTTAATTTGTAACAATTGTTAATATCGTCTACGAAGTGATCACTAATTCTCAAGTTTAATAAGTAATTCATAATTGTTTCAACTGTATTTATTTAAACCTGTAGTTATTTAAACCTTGATATGATCATGTAGTTCATGATTTTAAAGCTTATGGCCTGGTGGGCTGAATGAAGGTTTGCGGGGCTAAGGGAGTGAAGGCTCGCAAATGATTTAGAAAATCTGAATTACAGCATAAAATAGGTTGGAAAGAATGCATTCTGTTGTTCAACATGAATAGAGGACAATTTCTCCCACAAGATATAATATATGAATAAAATGTTAAGTCATTTCACGGTTGAGCTGCCACAAATAGACCTTAATGCTCAAGAGCCGGCGTCTTCTCCACGGGGATCACAGAGTAATTCCGTCAAATCGCGATTGGTTGCAAAGAGAACGGTAAACGCTTTTTTTCCAATATGAAGAACGGCCTTCGACCAAAAAAATCTTTCGTCGACTCTTTAAGCACCGTAATCTCTCAGCAAGTTCAAAACTTGCGTTCCCTCAGCCCACGCTCTCCTTCATCCGGCAGCTTCGAGTTCCAAGCAGATAGATAGAAGTGGGAGAACTCTCAAACACCAAAAAAATATATATGTGGACTTGCCTCTCCGCTTAAAGCTAGCCCCGTCCCACTACTGCCACATATTTTTATTTCAGGGGAACATCACCGACATGAAATATTTCCGCGGACGGCAAAGGCCTTTCGTAGGAATCGAGCGATACTTAATGCTACCACATGAATTCATAAAAATCCCCAGTGCATTTTGTAATGGAGTGACATATCCGCTGCAGTATCCACTACACGAGCCGAAAAAGGTGGTCATGAATTTATTCATCCCTATGGCCATCTATAAGCTTGCAGAGTATCACTGCATTTTTCAAGGTCCAATGGTGGAAAGTTGGCGATGACAGTAGTTATTTTTTGCAAGAATGTTTAATGCACAGCTATTTTCAAATACAGGGCAGGTATAAGTCATGCTATAGCAACAGAAAGAGACTATAGTGCTTTCCTTTGCGCATATTTCATCCTATTAGGGACGAACGGATTACACATATACCTCTGGTAAATACATGCACCATACGATAATTGCTTGGACTTGAAATCGTGAACAAAGAGGTTGTGGTGTTATATAGTATATGGTTTTTATAATGACTTGTATTTTTCATTATTGTGGTAGGAAATATAAAAGAACTGATTTCAAAGCTCAGTGTATACAGACTAAGTAGTGGGGTTAAACTAAATTGATAGTATATTTTTCTCTCCGCAGATTCCTCATAGGCAATCACGGACTGCAGCGGGTAGAGTGCTTTACAACACCGTAAACAGCTTGAAGAGATTGAAGCAGTAAAGGTGTGGTGCCATTAAAGAATGAGGATAACAAATGGACGGATAGAATCCCTGACGGGGTCTTACGAAGAGTTGATGAGAAGGAAAAGTGTCATTGAAAATCGACGACGACGGAGAGACAAACTTAAAGCAAATTAAGAAAAAAAGAGCACAACAAAAACAATAATAGAAAGAAAAACGCATTGGGAGAATTATAAAGGAATACCAGAAATGGAATACAGATAGAAATTCATAAGAGACGTCAAAGTAAATAATTATATAGGAATGAATGGTCGGCGAAGAGGATAGTGGGAAGTATAAGTAGCTGCCAATCAATTGGCTGCGGACTGATGATTATTCATTTATTTTAGTTAGTTAGATAGATAAATTTACTGCTCCACTTAAAAAACATTACATGAAAAAGTTTAGTAACACAACTGTGGGGCTTTAGGTAGATTCAGTGGTTACCAGGTTCAACCAGTGTAGAACCCAGCACTAATTTGTGCGTTCAAATCATTGAAAAAAATATAGCAATAGCATACTTATTTTTTGACAACGGAGAAAATAGTTAGAGAAGGACAGCGAAAAATCAATGTTAATGCTCGACACCTACATAGGAATAATTAAATTGTATATCCGTGGAAATATTTTTTCTTTTTTATTAAAGTTTGAATTGTTTCTTCGTTTCGCAAATGCATAGTTATTTTAAATTTGACTGATGAGATACCCTTACATTTACGACGCACAGATCGCATAAGATATTTAGGGAAATGTAGCTCATATGGATTCTAACTTGGAAATATATGAAAATAAATATATCAAACACTCACCATAAAACTTGCCTTAAATTTGTAGGCAGGGTCCACTGTAAAGTGTTTTCAGTGAAGGGAGTACTGTTTAAAAGCGATGCAAAAGCCTCAAATACGTATACTCGCTCAGTTACCGGTGGCTTAGCAAGGAAAATGTTTTGCGTCATTAATGTCACAGTTTACTTTATTCTTCTCACAACTGCTTTCATTTAAAAACGAAATTCTTTTAAGTTATTAATAGAAGCCAGCTCGAGATATTGTTTAAACTAGCTTTCAACATGTAAAGTACAGTATAAGTACTAGTACGTGAAATTAAGTAGGGATAATTCTCATCCACACACCCTAGAGGTTACCTTGCATTGCAAGTTACCATGCCGATGAATATGAAGGGAAACGCGGGAGGATTCAGGTTATCTGTATCCCTGCGGTGCGCACCTTTAAGGGCGGATAAATACGCTGCTATCTGGGTCCTCTCTTCGACTCCACACTCCTGGCTTACTCAGCAGTTTTCCAGAGTGGTGTCAATGAAACCCTGAGGGCTCGCGAATGGCGCACCGGGGAATTCAAAAAAAATGTTCTTCCCTCGACCATCCACCACGAAAAGAAGTGTAACGAGGCCAAACAATGAACAAAGTACTGCTGCCTGGAACAAGGGTGCACGGGAGTGGGAGCGTTGAGTGCTTCCAATGCACCGTATCGCACCGGAGAAACCCAGATATCGCTCCTTTGTCCCGCCATGGGACCATGCAAGCCCTTGAGATCGACACTGGTACAAGAAAAGTATCATAGTGCAGTCGTAGTCGCTCACTTAGTGCTGTTGCTATCTGAACGCGGCTCACCACTTTATTTACACAGACTTCATCGCCAGAATCGACCACTCATTCTTAAAACGTGAATCTCACAGTCCTTATCAATGGTAACTTTTCAACATTTATGCTGAGGAAATGGCAATGGCATGGGAAGAACTTGAGATGGGAATCAAAGAAGGAGGAAATCTGATAAAGTCGTTTAGATTCGCGGACGATAAGGCGTTGGTTAGTGGATCTTCGAAGGGACTGCAAGTGTTGGTAGATGCTTTAGAGATGCAGTGCGGGATATTCGAAATGAAGATAAGCCATAAGAAAACAAAAGTAATGAGATTCTCTAGGATAAGGAAAGCGAAGCTGGTGATTAAAGTGAAAACGGACATAGTAGCAAAGACATATGGAAGAGTTTCGCGCTAGCTAAGGAGACATTTAGTAACAGGAGGGAGCTGGGACATTCAGAAAAACCTACCTAAACCGGTAGAATACTTTTTAAAAATTAATGGTTAAATTCCACAAAATACCATCATAGCTGTTCTGCTGACTGAATGGGTGATTCTTGGGTATCCCTGCTGGTAGTTAAGCCCGTAGAAAAATTGTTTCGACTTTCACGATATTTTGCGGCTTAAAATTCCCTTTAAACTTGTCATAAATTTAGTATACGTGAACGCCCTCCAAATTCTTACTCTACCCTTCTCTTTTCTCCTTCTACTCGTAACAACAATTATCGTTCTACCGTCATCTTTAGCATATTTCTTATGTTAAACCCGTTCTCTGCCAATTTTCATTGCCCACTGAAGTTTTCCAATAGGTTTTCAGTTTCATTTTTTTCTTATCAAATTTTGAAATTTTCTCGCTTGCTTCTCCTTCCACCCATCTTATCATCTAAAGCAGTAATATTTACTATATCCGCAAAATCTTTATTGACCGCTTATTCTCTAACATTAGGGAGAACATTTTTAACACTATGCTCGTTTCACTTCAGACCAGTAACGAACTCATATGAATATTTTATTTCCGCCAACTTACTGCGATGAAATGCGTAGAAGTTTTAGCAATAAAAGTCCGCCTTAACAAGCTATCTAACAATGTTCCATTTCTATTCAATCTAATTCCTTTGAATTCTTTAAAAATGTTCACGAGGGTTAGGAAGCCTTATTAGATTTGTGGTATATGGTTTGATATCCGTGAGAATTTATTTCTCAAGGAGGTTCTTCCCTCTACCTGTCCTTAATGTTCCTATCACGGTCAATCCTAATTTCCGAAATAAAACTTTCATTACAACCCAAAATACTTCATTCCAAATAATATCACGTATTTTAACCTATTTTAACGGTTAAGGAGCTTTCTATCTCATAAGAAGGATAGTAGCTTCTCTACTGTGAAAGGATTTCTATCATCTTTTTTCCCTGCTGACGATTATTTTTCATGTGAAAACATTCCCTCACCAATAGTTTAGGGCATGATATAAACAATCTGACTACGATTTTCGTCATCTTCATGTCCAAGGAAAGTACGTAAACAGCTAGTGACAATCAAAGTTAATTACATAGAGCTGTGCATTATGGCCTTTGAGTGAAAAACACAAAAGTCTAAGGCAAGCAATGGAGATGAGGTTTCTCAGACGCCTTGAGAACAAATGAAAACGTGATAGAAAAAGTAATCTCACCGAACGAAAGAACATCGAAGTTTCACCCTTAATCAATAAAATATGAGGCTATTAATTGAGGTGGTTTGGCCATGTGTCAAATGGGGGAACAGCGATATCTTAAAAGAGCTGGGGAAACTAGACGTGAAGGAAGTAGAGAAAGAGGAAGACCCAGATTGAAGTGCGAAAATGATGAGAGGGCAAATGCTGAAACCACAGAAGCAATGCGGGCCAGGGTGAGAGCCCTTACCAGGACAGGATGACATACACTTTGCGAAGCCTCGAAACCAAACGGGTATGAGAGAATTAACTAAGAGGAAGGAGAACAATATTGAGAGAGATGTAAATCGATATGGACGAAATCGCGCCGAATCGACATGAGGTCAGACGGAGGGAGCCAAGTCGGTCAAGTGCGAGAGGTCTCCAGACTGACCGGTATTCTGGAGTACGAGGTCATCCAGACGAGTGGGTTGGATGCTGCGTCCTCTCTCGGTCGAAACTTCTCCTTCTCCTCCAGAACTCTCCTCTGCTCCGGGTTCAGGAAATCCACGGACGCGTCCCACGAATAGTGCACGTTGTTCTCACCCCGAAATGACCGGCGACGCCTGGTGCCGCCGTCCGCCATCGGTCTCGACCAGTCCCCAGATGTATCCGGGATCAGCTCCTCTACTTCTGCGACACTCTTGGTCCAACTGCCGCAGGTAATCAGGCACGCCTGCTCGACCCGCGACACGTAGGAGTATAGCACGAAGGACATAGCCACCTCTGAGAGGAGCAGGACTGTGAGGAAGAAGTAGATGAGCCTATGATGAGGGAAGGGCAGGTCATGACGGTGGCTGCTGGAGTCCCGCGCCTCCTCGTGACTGCCAACTTCCATGGCGGAAAGTTTTGGATTGTCCCCAGATGAGTCGTTGTCCACAGTTGGCGATGATTATGCTAGTCCTCAACTCATAAACATAGATTTTCCTCACTGAGTCCGTATCGTCTGAAATATTCCGAATTTAAAGCCACATCCTGAATGAAGGTCGGAAATGACGAAATCTGTGCCCGGGACGGTAGTTCTACTGTACATTATCCTTGAAAGTACTTTTCCTCGTAAAACTATAAGAGAGGAAACATTCCTCCTTGCTTAAAAAAACCTCTTCTTGCCAAAAGAAATACATGCAAGCAAAGCTGAGGGGTACACCGTAGAGGACATCGAGCTCACTACCTTGTCAGGATGAAATGTAGAAAAAATAAGTTGTCGTCGTGCCACAAAAGGCTAATGAAACCTGAACAAAAATTATTATTTCACGTCATATCGGAGGTATCGCAGATCAGAGGTATGGCACCATATATTCCCACAAATATAGAGACAATGGTTCCTGCTGTCAAAATTTCTCCGTGAATCCTCACTTTCATAGACGTGTTAAGAATCTTGATCTACCCGAGATCTATCACAACATCGACATTTGACACAATTTCACTTGAATGTTTTGTAGGAAGTCGAGAAAAAACGAAGAATATTCTTATTTAAGGTCAATAACAATGTGTCACACTGCAAGAAGTCCACTCCTGAAACGCGCAGATCAGTTATGAGAAGGCATTGGATATGTAGGCAAATAAATACTGAGAGAACTCCCGTAGAATCAAATATTTTCTATTTCATCCAAATGGCCGTAATTGCTAGAAATCTCCAGACGTGAGATCACACTTATAGTATTAAATTTATATTTAAGGGGACACCAAACACATTACTGCCTGTAAAGGGTGTCTCTACATTGAAAGTCATACCACATTTCCTCGGGAACAATCAAACATGTGGTCATTACTCCGTCCAGAGTACCTACGGACGCCACCTCACTAATTACACTCAATTAACCTTTCACTGATGATTGGTCAAGGCACAAACGATGAACTGATGAGCTTCTGATCAAACTGAACACTCTACGCCATTGTATTGAGTTCACGAATTGAAGAACGATGATGAGACTGAGAGAGCTTTTCAACTAATCCCAGTTCCAGCCTTCGCGATCTTCAACTGCAATTCTTACAGAACACGAAGAATTCACGCCACTGTCACCAGCGAAGATCTAAGTTAGCTGAAGAAGTGAGCACAACGTTGGAGCATTGTCTAATACGTCGGCCTGTCGACAAGTTGTCCCTTTCGTTACTAGGACGTTTGATATATGCACAAGTCCGTTCACGTCATATTCCTGCCAGAGATAGTCGATGCATCGTCACGAGCTGGATTGCGTGGGAGGAGCATGCTAAGGGAGTGGAAAGGATGAGCGTTTGGCAGCCGAGAGAGGAAAGGATGGAGAGATAAACGTAGATATGACCTCCACCCCCACTTTTAATTCCGCATTTTTTTTACCAACTGTTCTACCCACTCACCCCTCCCGAGCTAATATCTTCCCCTCCCCTCCTGCCGTCCCATAAAGTCCGGAAACGCGCAGTATACAAGTCCGTGACACGGCATGAGCTGAAAGTCCATTAGGTTGACTGTGATTGAGAGGGGAAAAACAGAGAGCACGGTAGGTGGGATAATAACTGGTATTTCGAAGCGTCCCTGATCGCCAACTGTGATTTGGAAAACGCCCAAGATTCATCTCCCGCGGAAACAATGGCATCGCAAGGCAGCCAAAGGATTCATGCTCTTAACCGCCTTTGAAGCCTTCTTGATTTGTAAGTACCTGCCTCATTATCATCAACATCACTGGGTCAACCGTCCAACTGGTTTTCCGGAGTTTGCCATTCGGCTTTAAAGAGTAGTAATCATCCTGATAGTTACTCTTCCTTATATCCCATCCTTATGTGGCCTCTGTGCCATCCTTAAGTCTTTCTCCAAAGGCTTACCCTTTGTGGATTCGTAATGCGGATTTTTAAAGAAGGCAGAGTGTCATATCTTATCATCATTTGTTATCTTTTCAACATCCTCTTTTTATTTCTCCTAATCTAGTGATCCTAAACCTATATTTTTGCTCAATTCCTAACCGGTCAATATAGTCACGAATATCATTCCTTCTTCCCAACATGACAAAAAATAATAAAGTACCAATCAAATTTCATGAACTTGTTCAGGAATCTATTTTAATTTGTGGCATTAAAATAACTTTATTGAACGTTACAGAATAAATTAAAACTACACCTTTTACACTACTTTACAGATGTTATATGTTCTTCATTATATCACCTTGTGACAAAAAATGGTCGCAAGTCTTCCAAATATCCCGTCAATTTCTTAACGGGGCGTAATCTCTTCTGATTGAGAAGCCCTAGCATCCGAAAAGAAGAGAACTTCGTTCATTTACTCATTTCATTATGCTGCAAATGAATTACGACGAGTAAAAATTTGTCGGAGTGAGATAAGTAGCCCTTAGATTCTTCTTTCACTATTAGTGCTATAAAAATAGGCTGTTTTTAAAACGTTTCTCTTGGTTTACAATGCTCACATAATTTTGATCTATTACTTCGTGCCATTAAACTCGACCATTTTACAATAAGAGTGTATTCTTGTATGGTAGCAACATAATCGCTTGGACACATCAGAATATCCAGCTGAAAATATTGCTTAGAAAAAAAACACAATATTTCTTGAATTACGGATACAAATAGATGAACTCGTTGGCTATTAAGACGTTGGCATATTTTTACACCATCATTCTTGTAGCTAAATATTTAGGGTCTGTATGGTGGAAATTTAGTTAAACGGGCAAATTACTTCCCACGAAAACCATGCCACTACCAACTTCCACTGAAACCATCCTTTCATACTTAGTATGCCAAGTTTCGAACTTTACTATTAAATCAAAACGCCCAAGCCAAATGTGGATGTTATTTCATCGGCGTTGAATTGCCTATGAGCAATTTAAAAAGTGTATGGTCTAGAAATTTACGATACAAAAATGCAACGATTTATATATGTATCACGTTTGCTTATTTGTTACCGTTGCTGCAGTACACTCGAAAAATATGATGAAAAATCCGTACATCTCCCCTATCCGCCTTTGTAGGTACATTAGTGTTCTCTATTCTTCATACCAAGTCTCAGTGGCCTACTTCTGCGCTCTGATACAAATTTTTGTGACAAATAACGGGTAAACACACGAAATCTCCCTACCGAGTTGATATGCGATTAAAAGGATGTTGCCTGAAGAGATCCACCACAGGAAGACGCTTTTGGCAGTGTTTTACTCGGCAAAAAATCGGGATGTAAACTTCTCAAATCGCGAATCCAAGATATTCATATCTCTATGCAAAAGTTTTTTCTTCGAGCTATTGAATACATTTTAACTAACCGCAATAGAATAGCCGAGCATTCAAAAGCCAAATTCTAATACGCATGGTAGCAATAGAACAAGAACCTTAATGAGACAGATGAAGAAAATGGAATAATACCATCAAGAATAGAATGTAAAAATTATCACGGTAATTAATCAAGTATAATAAACCAATTCATATAGGTTATGACATAGATCTAATTGCTCTATACAATAGCACTAAAAACTAGGGGGTTAGCCAATAGCCCTATTTTTCGGATAACTGGTGCCCGATATTAACTACCGATAACCGATTGATATTGCTACCCTTGAAAAGTATTAGAGAATTAGGGCTGTAAAATATTGTCATTATAGTTTTTAAATGTAAGTCAATTGAAAATATTCAACGTGTTTTTAAAATTAAAAATTTTTACAGATTTATTCATTTTCAGGAATATTTTAAAGATGTCAGTACAAATTACTAGGTAAAGAAATAAGTTGATTGATCTTGTTTGGGTTTAATAGTTCCATTGTCTTTTAAAGACGAAATTTTCGGTGCGAACATATCTGTCTGATGCAATTATTGGGGTTAAAAGGGCTAAAAATACTTTGGCCGCTCCAGGGATGTGTCCATTACTGCTCACAATTTTCCAAGCAAATGAGAAGATACGAAGTGGTCAAACTGGAAAGATAGTTCAGATTTGTATTGAAAAGTCTCTATTATGATCAAATTATCGGATTCTGCTCCTCCAATATTAATATGCCACTATCCCATTAATCGACCGAACTAAATATAGAAGTTTTTATCCGATAAGCCCTTTACCAAATTCTGAGGTGGCTACAACGCCAAAATTACGAACAGTATGTTTTTTATGTTCAAAAACCAAATTTTACTGTAGTTCCACTATCCCAAAGTTTCCGCTGAACACTGCTCCCGCCATCAATAGCACTAGAACTATTATTTAGAGAAGAGAGATTTAGGGGATCGGGTTGGTGTGTTAGCTAGAGTACTGGCTAACCACACGGACGGCCAGGGTTCAAATCCCTGGAGAGGAGGATGTTTTTCAGAGGAAACCCTATCCCTACTTCAGTGTCTTGTGGAGGACACTTCAAGTACAGTACTCCGTCCGTCGGATGAGACGTTAAACCGTGGTTCCCTTGGCGCCTTTCGTTAAGAGCAGGCTAATGCCGACGCCAGGTTTCTATCCACCCTTCCTCCCTTACCTATCCCCTATGGCGCAAATGCCCTCAGCTGTCGGTCGCCTCCCTAAATATCCAACCCGAAGAGGGATCTAAATGGGTAGACATGGAGTAAAAGACCCTCTTCCCTTCATTTATATTGGACGCAAACAAAAAAGATTAAAGGGCAAGAGTTAATTGATTAAGAAAGGAAAAAAATGCACTCAGCGTCATCTTAAGGCGAGGGCATCGCGGAAATAAGCGACAGGCAATCGGTCTTAGGGACAGCCACTGGGCGACTTATTTATGCATGTGAATAAATGGACAGAAGGAAAGGGAATCGGAAAATATTACCAACACCCAGCATGCATTTATATTTTACACATGATCTTCTTTAGGATATAGTAACCTTGGCTGGCACTCATTACCTACTCCAACAAATAGCGTAACTGAACCTAAAAACTAGCAATTTCCTTCATTGGCAAACTTTTCACGAATCCGTTTGGAGGAACTAATAATGAAATTACACCATTTTTAGTCCAACGTAGATACGCGCACCCATAAAAAGTAGGTCTACTGTAAATTATCCTTGAAAGTACTATTCCTCGTAAAACTCTAAAAAAAAAGAGAAAATGTATCAACTAAGGATTGAATTCCTGTCGGGGAAGGAAACGATAATGGTGCAGCAATTGATAACTTACTTAAAAATTAAGGATCTATCGAAGCGTCGATGGAATGGAAAGGAATATTGAATAGTATGCACGGATTTCGTTATCTACGAGACCATCAGCAAGTAGAGGTAAAAGCTGTTAATATGAACTTGTCCGAGATTCAAAGTACAAGAGTGAACCTCGAACAAAACGCCAACGTATTTACGAGTTTTAAACTCTACCTGGCGATGGTCGTATGAATGACTGATATGTATGAGTAGAAGTCAACATTCTTATTGCTATTATCGACAGATTAGATTGATTTTATTTTAAAATAACTGATCTTAAACTCCAGAGGAACCCCAACACTGAAAAAAATGTGGTAAAAGAAATCTTTCGTCCTAATAAAACTTTCCCCACAATTGTAAAATAGCTTAATCTAGCTCTAGCTTATCTATTTAAGGGGACAATTCAGCTATAAATTGATAACAAAATGCCGAATGGTGATGTAGATGGGCTGAAGAACATAGACAAGAGGCAGAAATAGAGCGAGGTCTAGAACAAGATCGCGAAACGAAGGGACGAGAGCGTGACGCATTTCAAGAGGAATAAAATAGCAGAACTAGATGCAAGCATGAGGTTGGATTGATGGCTTGCTCTTGGGCCCCGAGGGGCAAGAGAGCGAAGAGAACTGCAGTACAATAAGCGGCTGGCTACCTTCCGCTGCTGTAAAAGCCCCATCTCCATCCAAGTTTGAAACACAGTCTCCCTCCGCTGGTTAGTCAGACGCCCGTGAAAAGTTGGCCGAGTGAACGCCAAGTTGGTGTTATGAGGGAGAAACGTTTGACCACCCTTGGGAGACCTTCGTCGGCGCAAGTGAAGAGCATGTGAAAATATAGTTAGTCCAGATGAGGTAGAACATGGCAGCCGTGGATCTACTTCAAAATGTTGACAGGTTCAAAGATTTACATGAAAACACGCTTCAGAATACACAAATCTCTGCAAGCACGTGATTGCAGAGGAAATGAATCCATCACTATACTAATTACATTTGTGGAGATTTAGCAATTATAAGACTCCCTTGCTTAAATTATCATTGTGACTTTGAAGCAAATTCCACTTCATTTCCTCTGAAATGCACCTTTTTGTATCAATAATCAGCAAAAAATGTTTGAAGTTTAAAAAGCATCATTGCGCAAATACTGATGGCGAGAACAATATTCTTGCATCAAAGCAAAACATTGGCCTTGCAAATGACGGCCTTGAGGCATAACATGTTCAACAAACTAGACCCATATCCTTAGTAAATCACGGCAAAAATTGCTTGTGAAATTCAATTGAATGGTGCAGCACAACAGTTAATTTCCCAATTCTCTCATGATAAAAGGAATCACAAAAATTGAACTAATATTACATGACTTAAAGCAAACATTAGTGTGCAACAAATGAAAGTTCAATCCTTACACTCGCAAACAATCTTTAATAATGCATTTCCATTGGGTTAAAATCGAAAATAATTACTACTTGTTCGCAAAAACTAGGCATCACGCGAGTCTAGACTCCGACAGTTAAGTCGATTCTTGGATATTTCCAGCCTTTTGAATCAATACTAAAGGGATGCGTTCGACAGTTTGATGCCATATAAAGATAGACTGTTATTTATCTTTCAAACAAATAGAGGATTCTTCAAAGAGGGAAAAATAACATTCCCAACTGAATAGGGATTCGAACTCCGATTCACAGATTCCAGGGTTTCACGAATGAAGTAACATAGAAAATCTATTCCAATAACTGAGTAAAGGCAATATATTAAGAAAAATATCGCGATAATCCGGCTTACATGAATTACAGTTCCAAAAGTGCACAAAAGCGATTATTTCCGCCTGTTTCCGATAGAAAATTGGATACTTACGATAGAAATAAAAATAAAATAAAATGGACAGAATGATCGTCCATTTCAGAGCCTACACCCGAAAATAGGATGAGAGGTCAAAGAAATTTAAGATCTCAGATGAGAAGGAGGCATGGGAAGATTGGAACGAAAATCCCATCTGGGGCAAAGTAGATCACGGGAGTGTTTATTCTATTAGACGCACGGTCTTCCGATCCGATTGTGTTATTCGCGGGCGAAGTTTCAAGGACTTTACCGTCAAAAGAAGACCCTGATGATAAAGAAGATCTCATCCCATGTACAGGAAGAAGAATAGATTCAGACCTGAAGGGCAAGGCACGCAGAGAGAGAGAACGATTACCGAGGAAGGATTCGGGTAATAGGACGGTCGCAGGATACGTGTGGCGTGGCATTGAGTCACGGTTGAGCGCATTTCGTGAGTTGAAGGCACGGGATAAAATAAAACCTGGAGCAGACCTAAGGAGCAGAGAGGGAACAAAGAAATCCCTCCCAAAAAGGTTCCTCCATGAGATCTCGAGCGAAGAATGGCATTCCTTATGATCGGAAGAAATGAGATTTACGGATCCTCTGGAGGACGACGCCAGCGTTGAGATTAGATTCCTCACAATGAATGCGTGTTTGAGTTCTCATTCCTGACAGGGGCCAAAATGAATTTGAATCGGAAAGCTTCCGAATTGCAATAAATTATCAAATGAATGGAAAAAGTACCTACACAGCAGCTAGGTAGGCATTCAAGGGGTTACTAAGAGCTGTAATCTGAGGGCACTCACTCACTTACCAGGCAAAAAACATAGTTCAAAGTTGAAAACTGTCAGATACACAAGCGACGAGTCCAGTATTATTTAGTTTTATCGGGGAAAATATGAGGAATTTTCATAAATACATAGAATATTGTGGCAAACAATTAAAACGAAATTTTATCCAATTCATTCGACCTCGAGCCTGTTTCATATTTGTATTGTCAAGCGAGTACAAATTCCAGGATTACATAATATTTTAGAGAATAAATAAATACCGTCATTTGCATACAATAAATGCGGTAAAATAGTCACCACAGGATTGAAGATTAAGAAGCATTCGTTACCATCTACCCCGGCAAAAAAGAGGTTTCAGTTTTAATGCGGATTCGTGTAGTTTGGAAGGAATCACTACCATTTGTAACAGTAAAAAACTGAATAAATAATTACATTGCAAATGTAAATAAATATGCAAACAATTGAGATCAGAATAAAACAAACATATTCTTTAAAGAAATACAGAATTTCAGGAAAGAAATTACGTGAACCTTGGAAACTATACGGTTGGCATACAGTGATGATAGAAAGAGTAGAAAGGAACTACAATAAATAATAAGCAAATATGAGGTCACAGCCAATAGAACTACATTACTAATATAATAAGTCGCCTCGTGAACTGATTTGGAATATCAAGGCTTGAGGTGCTCGAAAAGTATTTTTTTAATGGCTGATTTCTGCGACCATTGCAACGAAGCATCAAATATAATGGTGCACAAACAGCATCACAGGATTTCTTCTTCAAAGCATAGAATGCATTTTATGTTAGTTTTATCACACCCTTTTTTAGCAAGCAACTGGCGTTTGTGATAAGAAAGCTATGAGTGATTTGGATTACGTCAAAAAAACTTTACTATGCTGCTATCAAGCCTGTCTCTGTTCTCCCTTCCTATATCTTATTTTCAACAATGCATTGTATTGAAAAATTAGAGCCCTTATTAAACTATCCTCTGCAACCATTATCATATTTAAATGCTCAAATGCAATAGATGTTTACAGAAGCAAGAGCCTAGAAGAACCCTGGCGTCGCATCATGCGAACTGGGGATCAATATATGAAAACTTGTCCACTCCGGAGGGAGAACTACGATCCACTCCAACGCACTGAGACATCCCTTTTTTATTCCTGAAAGTTGAACGAAATTTCTCAATAAACCGTGTTTTCAAGAGTTCCCCAGGAGCGCGGATGCATGTGCCTGGGAGGAAACATTCCTTTCGAGAGGAATGGCCGGAGAAGAAGGAATTTGAATGCTTAAAAAATTTAAAATCAAAGATTTTTTTCTTTCACCGATTCTTTAAGACCGTATCTACGCATTTCCTCACTGGCGCAACAACGCCGCCTCGTAGCTTATTCCATTTTCTCACTAGTAGATCAGTATTTTTGTGGCATCTGAAACAGTGCTGAAACTGTGACCTGAGTACATTTCTTTTATTGTAAAGTGAATATCAAGCCCATCAGTTCTTTTTATCCTTAATTTAACGTTAAAGACACGCTCAATACTCTGGAAAACAAATTGAGAGGAAAAGACTACAATATTGCCACTATATATCTAAACCCTTATTAGATTACCAATTTATCAAGTGAGATTGTAGTTAATAATATTATTCATAAGGTATCAGCATCAGAAAATCAGATGAATATATAAAACGTAAGCAAAGAGAAAAATTAAAGGAATATTATTAACGTGGATGTTGTAATTCTCTTGAATTTGTTGATTACAGACCAATAATACATACTTCCACATTGTCACCTTAAAAAATTTCTATACACCTCATGGATATACATAACCAGCGCGATGTAAAATAATGTATAAATTCCAAACAAATTTCTCCGAATTTTTCACTGTTTACCTTCCAAAAAAAGTCCATGCGGTAAAAGTTTCCCTTTCGTTTTTAGTTAACATTATTGTATACTAGATAATTTAGTTATTAGTGTACTCAAAATATAAAGTCAGGGACGGAATCTATTCTTAAATGAGATATCACAAGAGATGAATAATCTGTCTCAAATAATTTTAAAGTAATACACGACTTCAAAAAGTTATCTACGTTTTCATTGACTTTAATGAAGTTCCCAAAACGTACTTCTTATCGAAAAGTTACAGAACTAAGTCACTAATGTTCCAAAGCTGACATGCGCAATGTCTTGAAACAGCATTTAGGGTAAGATATAGAGAGAGAGAGAGGTAGCCGTTATCAAATGACTGAAATGTCATTCTCAGCAAATCCATGGCACATAAAGGTATGTTGATTCACGGGAACATAAACAATCTTATCTTCTCATGCTGATTTATTTCTCAAAATGATGAGGGAATCATATGGATTTAAATATGAGCCTGACCAAAACATAAGATGAGATAAATTAAAACACTTTTATTTACACAAAATTTGTTTGGTTTGAGGTAAGCCACACTTTCAACGCCTACGCGTCACGATCAAGACAAAATACAGGGTGCAGCAGCATAATCTGCTGATTACAGGGTCAATAAAACAAAATCTTTTATAGGTATCTTTGTAATTATTTTACTCCATACTGTATTTTAAGCATTTGAGTGTTGTACATGTCCAGATAAATAAGTTGGACAAAATTGTTTCATCATAGGAATTGTATTTTAACCTCGATTCCTGGCGTCAAATTCAAATCAGCCAATCATGTTACCGTACCCTGTACGAGCAACCTTAGACTGGAACACTCATAGGGCGTTGAGAGGCGGAGGAATGGGGACCTAGAAAGTGATTTGTTGAGACAAAAGGCTGCGTTACTTTTAATGGGACTTTGCGGTGGTAGGGAAAAGCAGTGGTATGAGCGGCAAAGATCGCACATAAGTTGACTAAAATTTTGGGAAACCATTTTAGAGGATATTTCCGAGTGTTCTAAAGAATTTAGCTTTCAGCCTTTGTCCTGAGCACATAAAGGAAGTGGTTGAAATAACTCCTATGCCTGGTTAACGTTTAACATTTTGCGAAATACGATTTAAAGTCTTCCTTTAACCTTTTTTCTACAGTGCTCCTTACATCAAGCTTTAAAACCCCTCCCAGTCTGGCCAACGTATACACTGTAGTATTCGTTACATTAAAAAAACATATACATAGATACTCTTTTCTAGCGAGTCATTCTTGCTTTTAAGAATTAAGTATGAATTTACTCAGAATTAATGGGTTATAAAAGGAAATGTAGAAGAATTCTCTAAGGATCACTCTAGCTATTTTACACGTAATGATGCCTAGGAAGGGTAATGAGGGCCTAATAGGGTGGATTTTACCAGGCTTGCGGATGCACGAAGAGAGCTTAACCCTCGTAGTGCGGCGGGCCGATATATCGGCTTTGGCACCTCAGGCGTAAAGTGGGGCGGGCCGATATATCGGCTCATAGGCAAAATATTGTTTATCTTTTGCACACAAATATAATTACAATTATTTTTTGTACGAAGTATAATCGTTTTTTTATTATTACCTAATTCAATGTATATGCAATAAGAAAAACAGTATATGGATATTTTAAACAATAACTTTATAATATTTATTTTCCTAGAGTGATACATTTCATTAAGTTACCCTTCGCATTTCTCACTAGAACCGCTGGCAGGGGTCAGCACTAAGAGTGTTAAGGATAATGTAATTTATAAATGTCAATCAATAAATGCAGCTTTATAACTATTCTTTTGCGCAATGGTTTACATAACTGCTAATTCTTGGAAGCAAGTCGAATGAATAGAAAGAATAGAGACTAGACTACGTAACATTTAAAGAAGGACGACAAGTTTATGATTGCTGAGATGGATGTTAACTTCGCGGAACGATGGAGGCGGAGAATGTGTCTCACAAGGGAGAATGTGTTCAAATTTTTCGTGGCTAGGTCATAAACGAATAGTTTTTATTTTATACCGACGTATCGGAATTTAATCTTTCCATCCACAGGGATGTTACGATACATCAAATTACATTGAAGGTCAGTATACATTGAAGGTCAGTAACATATTTAAAAAGGGAAACAGGCATGACCCAGGAAACTATCGACCAATATCATTAACATCGATTACAGGCAAGATTCTCGAACATATCGTTGTTAGCAACATCATGACTTTTCTGGACAGTCGAAACCTCCTGCATAATTGTCAGCATGGGTTCCGGAAAGGTAGATCATGCGAAACACAGCTCGCGCTCTTTCTTCACGACGTTCTCAAATCTGGTGAATCGAAAAAACAAGTTGACGCACTATTTCTAGACTTTAAGAAAGCTTTCGACACGGTACCTCACAGAAAACTATTATACAAATTACAGTCATGCGGGTTAAACGAACAAGTAGTAAACTGGATACGTGACTTTCTGAGTGATCGTAAGCAAAAAGTAGTTCTTGACGGAATTAGCTCTGATATAGTTAAAGTGACATCAGGTGTCCCGCAAGGAAGCGTTATTGGCCCACTTTTGTTCATTATATATATAAACGACCTTTGCTCCCGAATTAGCAGTAAAATACGTTTATTTGCCGACGACGCTGTCATATACCGCGAAATTAGTGATCAATCTGACTTTGAAATTCTGTCATCGGACTTAAACAACGTTCATGCGTGGAGCAAAGAGTGGGGACTAGAACTTAATCTGAGCAAATGCACGGCGGTGCATTTCTTGCGTAGGTCGTCCAACTATCCCCATGTATATGTTGTGGATGGCGTTAGCATAAATGCGACAGATGAAGTGAAATACCTGGGAGTTACGATAACTTCGAACCTATCGTGGGGGACACATATAAGAAATATTTGTGGCAGAGCCCTGAAGAAGTTAGGATTTGTCAAGCGTGTTGTGGGAAGATTATCGGATGATAAAGTGAAAGAGAGGTGCTATTTCGCACTCGTCCGGCCACACCTTGAATATGCAGCGAGCATATGGGATCCGGCGGAGAAAGACCTAGTCCATGAACTTGATAAAATACAAAGGAAAGCTGCGCGATTCGTGAAAAACTGCTACGGCCGTACAGAAAGCGTTACACAGATTTTGAAAGATTTAGGGTGGGAGCCGCTAGAGACTCGGAGGCTACGCGCTAGGCTTAGATTGCTTGAGCAATTGAGAATGAATATCTTTCAGAGCGACACGGAGAACATCATATTAGAACCACATTATATTTCCAGGTCCGACCGAATCGATAAATTAAGGGAGATATTTTGCCGAACGGATAGGTATGGGAATTCGTTTTTCCCCCGAACAATTAAGGACTTTAATAAATGCTAGGCGGAACTTTGATTTTTTTTTGTTTTGTTGACGGCTGGTGTCCTAACACCCCCCGCCACACGCCTTTTGAGGCGGCTTGCGGGGTAGTATGTAGATGTAGATGTAGATGAACATTGACGATTAATAATAATAATAATTCTTAAGTCGCACAGTCACGGATTTGCATTTGCTCGAGCTGTCGTAATTGTCAGCTTCAATAGAGAATGGTGGGTACTGAAGAAAGCATAGTAATTTCAAGAGTAATTTTATCATGAGGGTAACCTGCCGGTAATGAAAGGTCTAAATAGAAGTTTTAAAAAATCCTCCAGATTTTTCACGCGCAAAGTCTTTTCTCACAAAACACTTCTTTTCTTCATATTAGCGTACGTTCTACCTCTCTTAAACCCTATCGTACCGCCTTTTTCTTCCCAATCAAAACAATACTCATCCCCCTTTTTCTCATCACGGCCTTCAGAATTTTTATTTTTTAATGCCTAAACAACACGTCGATTGTGTTTACTCCTTATTTTTTCCACTTGTTTCCTGTCCTGACCACACACACCAAGAACCACCTCGTTCATCATGCTTTTCAGCAATCTCACTTTTTCTATTCTCCTTCACATCCACCTCTAAAATGCCAGCAGTCTATTCTCTTGACATTTTCTCGGAATCCATGTTTCTACAGATTATCATTTCGAGCACAAAGAATTCCAAACCAAGTCCAAACTTGGGGGCGATGCTAGTGTCGCAACATTATTTCACCTCCGCGGAGGGTCACAATTTCATTTAGGGCAGAGAGAGAGAGTTGTAGGCCCTTGAGCGCCCCCAAAATAGCAAGCCTCCAGCACAACGCCATGGGGAGTAAGGATCAGGTGGCAGAACTGCGGCAATGCTTCACGATTAATATGCGGCATTATGCAGCTCTCATTATCGTGAGAGAGGGGAAGGTGGTGAGTAAAATTAACCACCGCTATGGGAGGAATCAGCGGAAGTTATCGATGCCCATTTCCCGGCAGCGGTAAGTCCGTAAATCTTCCGAAAGGCGCAGATAAGACTCGGCGGAGATGTTATCGACCCATTAATGGCACTGATACCGCATCAGTTTCATCAATCCCCCTGTATTCATCTCTCTGCTCATATCCATCCACTCACAATTCGTAACTCCCCAAAACAAGAATAGGTATCCCTTTCCTCCGGTGATTATCGAATGATCAAAACATTGGAGGAATTGCGGGGAATACTAGTCGATGTTGAATTATCCCACAGCCGGATACCGCATCATAGAGCGGCAGCCAGCAACATTAAATATTTCCTTTAACTTTAAAATAACATCAGTGGAAAATTGAAGCAACTAAATCATCCATTTTACCCGCGCGATTGTCTTTCTGATCATCCAATCAATACTTTATACCAAGTTCATATTTAAAAATGAATGAGAAAGATGAAACTCTTGGATAGTTCATCATAAAACAAAAGCATTAGCAGCGGAAAAGTTGTATCATCGTTCAATTAACGGTAGGGATTCAAATTAATAAGACATTTAATGAATAAAACTAATCAAGCGTTAGCAAATTGAAAGTACACTTCTTCTTCTTCTCCTCACCCCTAAGGTTGATGGGCATTCAAATTCCTTCTTTCCAAAGCTAGTCTCTTTATATCACTGTATCTTCTCCCCGCTGTAACGCCTTCGAGTTTTCTTTGGTAGCGCTTTATTTCCGAAGTTTTCATACACCTCTTCCTGCTCCTCTCTCCACAACAACAATCCCACTCTCAAAAATTAAACAACTCTCTCCCAACCAACAATGACCATGCAGAATAAACAAATTAATCATTAAAAACCAAAAACAAGAAATAAGATAAAACAAAGCACACAAAATAAACAATAAACTTATTAAATATTTAAAGCCCACAAAACAAAGAATAACTTATAGAAAGGTAGCGTGGCGGAAAGGAAGCGGCGTAACAGCCTCCTTCCACCTCAAGAAGGAACTTTTTGAAGGAAAAGTTTTTCAGTTTGTTCATAATTGCGGAGGCAAGTGCCCAAATCTGGCGTCGGCACTCCGTCAGTGACATTTTCCCTCACCGACCTACTCAAGCTATCAGCATTTTGATTTTCTCGGCCCTTTCTGTATTCAATAGTATCGGAAATCAAATCATTCAAGTAATGGTCCAAAATATTTTTATTATTGACGACCCGGGTTTCGTCACGTAATGACATCTTAAGGTGACGAAACCCGGGTCGTAAATAATAAAAATATTAGTGGACCATTACTTGAATGCTTTGATTTCCGATATGGAGAGGTTCCACAAAGTGAATCCTGAATTTATTAGTAAATTCAATAGAGTAATTATAGTTTTGTAACGTTAAGGCCCATCTCATTAATCTTGGGTTACTGCTGGCGGCTGACTGAAGCCAAGTGATTGGGTTATGATCTGAATGCGAAATTTTTCTAGTCCATCCATATGGCAATGAAGGCGTTTTAGGGCCCATAAAATGGCTGCACATTCTTGCTCTGTGGTACTGTAAGATTTTTCAGCTCCTTTAAACTTCCGGCTTAAGTACAAGACGGGATGTTCTTCTCCCTCCAGATCTACCTGAGATAGGACTACTCCAATACCTTCATCTGAAGCATCAGTCTGTATTAGGAATTCTTTCGTGAAATCTGGAGCTCGCAAAACTGGTCCATTTATCCTTCAGTCGCGAAAGCTTGCTCACATTCAGCAGTCCATAGAATCTGTCCTTTTCTGGACTTTCCTCGTATGAGTGAGGTTAACGGAGCAGCAATAGTTGCAAACATGGGTATATATTTCCTGTAATAGCTGCAGATTCCAATAAAAGCTCTTATGTCTGTTTTAGTTTCCGGTGTCGGGAAATAAATAATTGCTTTAACTTTCAATTCATTGGGAGTTAATTTCCCTTTTCCCACTTACTTTATGGTAAGGTAAGGCCCAAATACTTTATGGTATTTTGGGCGAAATAGCACTTGCTTGGTTTCAGCGTGATACCGGATCTTTTGATTCTATTTAGTACTTCAAGCAAATGTGTGAGATGTTCATCCCAGCTTTGCGAAAATACAGAGGTATCATCTAAGTATGGCAATGCAAAATTCTCACAACCTTGCAAAAGAGATTACATCAGCTTACTGAAGAAATACGGTGCATTCTTACTGAAGAAATACGGTGCATTCTTTAACCCGAATGGCATACGTAACGGTCTGTATGTTCCTGACGAGGTTACAAATGCTGCGTTTCGCTGCGCCCTTGGTGTTAGTGGAATTTGCCAATTTCCTTTTGCTTGGTCCAACACTGATATGTAATTTGCTCTAGACACCGTCTCAATTCTTTGTTCAATGTTCGGTAGAGGGAAATATTCAGTATTGATTTTCCGGTTTAGTTTCCGGTAGTCAATACACAGCGGGGAATCCCGGCCTGGAACTTCCACCAATATCATAGGAGAGGTAAATTCTGATTCACCTTCCTCAATAATACCTCCTTCCAGCATAATCTTTATTTCCTTTTCAAGAATCTCCGTTTGTCTTGGAGACATCCGGTACGGTCTTTGTTGTATTGGATTCTGATCGATCAATTCAATGTCATGGGTTACCAGATTAGTTAGTCCAGGTCTAACGGAGAATATATCTCCGAATGACTTCAGAAGTTTCTTCAATTGATCTTGCTTGTGTTTCCGTCAGTCCTTCATGCAATTTTGCATTCTCGGGCCAGGATTTATGAGGCTCTTTTCCATAAATTTCTGGAATTTCTAATTCTAGATCAGCTGCCACTTGAGTAGCAATTGTGCTTAAATAAGTAACTACCCTTTCCCTGGAGAAATACTTCTTTAGCTTATTAACATGGCTTCTGTAGCATATTAACTGACTCCGATATCCATGACCACTCTTCTCAGGAATATTTACGATATAATTTGTTTCCGACAATTTTCGAGATATCTCCCCTGGTCCTATCAAGTTGACAGCTAACTTATTTTTTTGGTTCGAGTTTTATATTAAAACCTTCTCTCCTGGTTCAAAGGATCGTTTAATTGCAGTTTTCTTCAATTTTATTTTCGATCCGGTGGTATATTATTCTAGTTAGTATCTTGGAGGCATGAGACACCAGGCTTAAGGTCCTATAATCCTCACATTTTTGTGCTGAGCTCTTCTTAGGGATGGTTATCATGCGTATTTTCTTAAAGTCATCTGGCACACTTCCTTTATTGT
The DNA here is from genome assembly GCA_963169105.1 of Ceriagrion tenellum. Classification (NCBI taxonomy): domain Eukaryota; kingdom Metazoa; phylum Arthropoda; class Insecta; order Odonata; family Coenagrionidae; genus Ceriagrion; species Ceriagrion tenellum. The sequence goes on along the minus strand of OY720642.1, from coordinate 36,197,990 downwards.
ACATTTCCTTGATCATTTCAAAGAGACAATCGTTTGCCTTGCTACCAATAGATTTTAAGATTTCTCCCGGAATTTCATCTACACCCTGAGATTTATGATCTTTCAGCGCTTTTAGTGCCCTGTCAAATTCTTCTCCTAGTATTGGTGGTCCAATCTCATCCTCTTCTATACTTTCTTCGTTTTCTAAGATGTTTTTATTCAACTCTTCTCCTCCATATAGCTCTTCGACGTATTCCTGCCAGTGGTTGATTATCCCTATTCCATCTGTTATCACTTTTCCCTCTTTATCTCTCATTGCTGATAGGGTCTTAGTTTTTCTGTTGAACTCTGATCTTATGCGTTAATTATATCTGCGTATGCTTTTTCTAAATTTCCCTTAGCCATATTTTAATTTATTTTTTCACATTTATTTTTCAGCCAACTCTCTCTTGCCTTTTTGGCATTTCTGTTTATTTTATTTCTGTATTTTCTGTACCCGGTTTGGTCTCCTAGGATTTTACATCTCCTCCTTTCTTCCATCATTGACGAAATATCATTTGTTATCCAAGTTTTGTATCGAATCTTTTCTCTTTTTCCGATGCAACTTTTGAGGCTTTTAGAACTTCCTCGTTAAAATAACTTCCATTTTTCTTATATACTAATTGCATTTTTGCATTTCTCCTTTACTGCATTTGTCAACTCGCTAAATAGCTCTTGGGTCTGATTTTTCTCTCTGATTTTTGTGAAATTCCATCTATTATTCCTTGGAATAACTTTTTTTTCTCATTAGAATAAGTTTACTTATCATTAAAACAAGATTATGGTCAGAGTCTATATCAGCACCCGGGTAACTTTAAGCTGTTTTTACCTAGTTCTTAAAACTATTCCTAACTAAAATATAATCTATTTGATATCGTTCTTTATCTCCGGCATTGACCAAGTGTATTTTCTTCTTTTGGGCTGCTGAAAAAGTGTGTTGGTGATGACAAGGTTGTGTGCTTGGCAGAACTCAAGAAGTCTGGATCCTCTCTTATTTTTCTTTCCAAGCCCATACTTCCCAGCTTGATCTTGTTCCCCATCTTCTCCTACAACAGCATTCCAGTCTCATAAGATCACAAGGTTGTCTCGTTGATATATTTTCATTAGAACTTCCTCGATTTGTTCGTAAATGTCTTCTACTTCTTGGTCTGGATGATTTGACGCAGGCATATACACTGAATCAATAGCATATTCCTTTGTTCCATTTTAATTTTAATCATTATAATCCTCTCACTAACAACCCAAATTTCCAAAATATTTTGAGCTATTTTCTTCTCCAAAACCAAACCAACCCCTCCACTTCCTTCTTCGTTTCCTGAGTACAATATTTTATTTTCCCCACTCCACAAATCACCATTGTTTGGCCACCTAACTTCACTTATCCCCATGGTATCTATTTTCATTCTATTCATTTCTAGTTTCAGATTTCCCAATTTTCCAATCTTCCTCAATGATCTAACATTCCACGTTGCAATTCTGCAATAACTTCCCTTCTTATCTTTGTAGCCTCTTGTTGTCCACTCCCGGAGATCCGAATGGGGTACTATTACTCCGGAATTTTTAACTCGAGACTGTTTCATCATACACTCAACTCCTGACGACCAGGAAAGGAATATCCAAAAGGATCTCAAATGGAGTGGTTTCCCGTTTCCTTCTCCATCCTATGTCGTTGAACTGGTGGTTCATGGTTAGGGAAGGTTTCCCGTCTCTAGAACAAGAGGGTGCCATACCTCGACGTGAAAGTACACATACATCACGAAATTTCTTTAGGATATCGGCAATAATAGCTTAGTTATTGCTGCTTGGCCAACAAAACTGTCTTTGCTTAAACCCAGTTCTTTTGTATTACTCTATCCTAGAATACCTCTCTAGGTCCTGTTATATACATGTATTGCTTTATAATTACTCTATAGCATGCTCTTTACAATAAGACTCCCAGTAATCCTTTACTAAAGAGTCCCCTTGATCGCATTCGCTCAGGGATAACTCAGTATATCCTCACCATTCCATTGACTTTCACGCCATTTCCCTGAAAACACATGGCAAGGTAATACATACCAAAAATTCTACACTAAAACTGAACTAAATAATAAAAAATCGGAAACGCGGTCTCATAACATCCATTTATTTGCTGATTTCAGGAAGTTTTTCTTCACGACAGTTTTTCCTACTTAGATGACGTTTATGGTATGTTTGAGCATGGTATCATAAAAATCTAACAATCTAAGGGGATGGGAAGAAAGGCCTCCGGTCAATGGAATTCGTTTACGTACAGGAAACTTATCCACATCTGCGCAAAACTTATCGTTCATACAAGTAACATTTTATCATGTACAACATAATTTTCTCTCTGTTCACGTCTATTCACCAAAACAATGGCTTTTCATAAAAGAACTCCATTATACTCCGCAAATAAATTTTCATAGAATAGGCAGAATGATATCCAACATGCACTTATACAATACTTAAAGCACACCAAATACATAAACGCATCGCAAGAAGTTTGTTAGCAGGCACTAACGATCACGGATGACCAAAATATAATGAATGGCTGCGACTGGATATAAGTGATGTGAATTAATCTTAATCGGGTCATCAAAAGATGTCCTTCATCAAGATACCAAGGACCTGGTAATGGAAAATGATGAAAAAATATCAAACAATTTTGTAAAGATATCGCTACTTACTGTGCTTTTTCCTCATGAAAAATATACAAAACTTTTGACTATACGAGTTTATTCAAGAGCAATATCTAACATAAAGTTCGGTCGCAATATTTCACAACACTAAACTTTTAACGATACATCTGCACGACTGATATATAACACGGAGGAGTAATTATCAATAATCTAAAGGAAAGATAAGAAATACACTGCCAAGTATCTTCATTCAGGCACACATTAGAGGGCTTTTGGAGCAAAGAGATAAATACATAGGGCCGCACAAAACTTTCTTCGATGCAGCTTTTTGTCATCCTGGGTAGCGTCTGAAGTACAACTCTTACCCTGAAAATAACTGCTTTTTTATCGCAAAAAGATTGCGCACTAAAATGTTATGGGCTCGGCAATCGATAACGTAGTTTTCAAAACTCAAAGAATAATAATGGGGGTGACCTTTCGCACAAGAGAGATTAGGGAGTTGATTAAGGAAATGCCTGATGCCACGAAGTAAACATCATCTTTAACATGAGTAACAGGAAATATACAAGTCTCCACAGCCAAAACAACATCGATAAATTGTTCAAAAATTCGTTTCTGTAATTTTTCATTCGCCAAATTTATTATTTTAATCACGCATCAATGATACGTAACTTTCACAAGGATAATGTAATTTATATTCTTGGTTGAAAGTTCCAGGCGCTTACGCAAAAACACTTTTTAACATCGTCCTATTTTGATAAATGGAGCTACAAAGGTGTGTAAATCATGGTGGTCTTATCCTTTAAAGATGTCACTTAAACCATAAGCGGTTTTTTTTTCAACCTCACTGCTTTTCTGTCTTATTTGCACTGCATCGAAGTGCAAGGAACTTTTAAATGAGCTATAACTGTAGATATGAGATGGGTTTATTTCACAATTGATGGATAGCGACAAAGGAAAAGAATCTAATGAGGGGAAGAAAGGTAGACACGTGGGATGTGATGATATACTGGGTAACGTTTGGATAAAATATTCACTTCTAACCTATAATGAGCAAATATTTCATAAATGAAAATTGTGTGGATGGTATATTTATAGGGTAAGGATAGAGGACGCAAGGAGAGGCTAGAAGAGACAAATGGGGTCATCTCTGTGATCTTGAGATGAAATAAAAGAGGAAGGGTAGAAAACAAGAATAAAATTGGGATTGGTCACAAAAATAGTGCTAAGATGGAGAATTTGGTACATGAGGTAGTACCCCTTTTGAACAGGTAAGAGAGAGGAACAGGTTATACAAGAGCTTTCCGTCTCATGACCTGTAAAAAATATGTTCTTGGTCATCAGAGTTAATATCGTGCTTCTGGGTCAACACATGCTTCCGTCAGTTTCCTCAATGAGGCAAAGAGATGGTGCGAAGAGGGTACGAGTCGATAAGCTGTAAATACATAACCATTAATATACCGTGGCATCCAAGTACGAGTCGAGTGACGATGAAGGTCCGTGGTAAAGGACGGGAGGAGATTTTGGTGGACTAAGAAGGCGGAAGAGAAGACTTGTAGAACGCCAAGACCTTGACGTCATCTTCATGGACATATCCCTGTCGGGGCCAAGACATCGTCCCTTCATCTCAGAATCCGCCACCCCCTCCTCTCGAATCTTATGAGGACTAAACCCTAGGCGTGCAGGCGACGTTGTCTCATGACATGGCCGGCGGACGTTGCCAGAGCAGGCATTAGAGGGAGGGGCGATCACTTTTGGGACGAATCGTGCGTTGCACGCCGCGGGGGAGCTAATTGGGGTTCCAAGCGTCATCCCTTGGCTCATCAAGGAAACTGACGGAAGCAACCCACAAGTTGTGTCGATCCACAAGTATGCTTGTTAGAAGAAGTTTTTGAAGATGGTTGGAGCGCAAATTGTCAGTAATTGAGTACACATTTTAACTTTTCAAGTAAGTGAAAAAAATCATTGCACCGCACTTCATTAAGTACATTAATTGATGCGTTGGACAAAACAATGCTTGTTTCAATAGAAATGATACATTAATTATGTTTTAAATCTGTTTTCTCACTAAATGACTTAAGTTTACGGGGCAGAATTAACTATTTAAGCGAAATTTTCGCAAAAATACGTCTTTTTTATTCGGTATTATGCCGTAATATTTATCGGGAAACATTTGTAAAAGTATTATTCCTTTTATTGTTTCGCATTGGGGAGAAAATTTAAACATATGTATTCGAATTAGTTTGAAATGTATGGCACAAAAATGCCATAAGGCTATGTGTTAAAACAGTGTTAAATTGTAAACCAAAATGGTTACAAGCGATTTTTTCGCCGTCATCCACACAGTTACTAATAAGTTCACACACGCAAAATCTCACGAAATTCTGTACAAAAACAAATATTGCTCCAACCACGTTAAGTTAAATACAATTCCATGTGTGGCATCGAGCGGAGGAATACCGATCCCATCGTCTATTGCAGTGTCCGTCCGCGTTGGAGGCCTAACTGTGGACGAATATTGGATGCTCATTCATTTATATCATCACATTTACCTGCGATATTGCCACGGCAGGTGCTTTCACTATATTCTGAGAACAATACAAGTTTCTCTATATGGCTGAGTCCTATCTTTATTATAGTCAACGCTTCGAGTATATACTCTTAGTCATACAATTTTCACACAATTAACTTCCAAATCCATTTCGAGTCGACTTTGAGGGTTTACTTTCCATTGAATTACCAAACCAAGGAATGCTAATGCATACACTAAAGTCATATAAATCCTGCATTATTCCTCATCAGAGCTTTACTTACTTATTTAAATTAAATTCCTCTTCTCTGAAAGGGAGAATTTAATTACTTTTCCGTACGCAGTGCCACTTGTGAACCGAAATAAAGGTCAAAAGTAGAATTTACTGGAGTGAAATGGAGAACATGAGGTACATTTTTCAATCATATATCTAACGTTGCTTGTTTCCAAGCAATAATATCGCACAATTTTAGGGCCACGTGCACATTTGTGAGCAGGTTACCAGTCGCAAAGCTACTGTATTGCCTGTTATGTGAAAGTTGGAAAATAATGAATGTTACGGATGTCAAAGTGTAAAAAATGATGGAATGAAGCGATTAACTTTTGGAGAATCGGAGAGTAGAATTGGACCAAACCAATTTTCTCATTGATAATACTGATGATGAAGCGAGTTGACCTTCGAAAAGTAGCTTTTCTCCAATTATAGTTAAAATATTGAACATTTTGCATCAAATCTAGTAGTACCAAATAATAAAAACGTTAAAAACGTAAAAAGATTAGTATCACGTAATATGAAATCTTATAATTTCCTATTACACAAGGAAGTTTTACGCTTTAGCCATTTCACTACCGCAAGCATAAAGGTCAAAGATGCTTGAGAGCTATTAAAAGATTATGGCGGTGTAAAACATCCTCGAGCACGATTAAGGGGGATGTATCCCTGGGAAGTCTCCTGCCATTAAATATAATGGCTGCAAGGATATTATGCCGATGACGACTCCATTTGAAAATTGGAGGGACCAAAGGCAATTTAAGCAGCAGAACGCTTTACTTAAATGCTAAAACCATATTGCTCGTAAATAAGAAACAATTAAAGCAAAATTACGCTTTCAAAAAAGGCATAACAAAAAATAAATATGAAAAATTACTGAACTTTTAGATGTACTCACGAAGCTTTCTGATACGATCTAAAAAAAATCAAATTCAAGAGCGGGATAGCGGATGAATTGCAGATAAAGTCAATACGTTAATTTCCAACAGGAGGAAAAGACGATTGCTTCTGTCCCTAATTATTTTATATGGCAGAATTATCCAGTATAGGACAGAATTGAAATAAAAAATGTATATTTCGCTTAAAAATCATTTATTCCATCACACTATGAGACAAAAGAAAGTTCTTGATCAACAAAATCATTTTTATATCTCCTCTTCTAGGAAGAGGGCTATGTCTCACCAGCGTATCTCTTTTTGCAAGTACCTACTTGCATGGAAAAAATGAGATATTTTATGCTTTTCGGAAAGTACTACAAAACTACTAATAATGAGTAACTTACAAATACGTATATCCTCCGATCATGAGTAAAATTACCTTAAGAGTGGTCAAATCCTGTATCAAGATTATTAAAATACCTTATCCTTTCCCCTATTACCAGCATTCACTAATCTTTAACCAATAAAACTCCACCACACGAACTGAGGTAACATATTCTTATGGAGACTATAACATCACATTTTGAGGGAGAGAGATCGGAAATGATTTATAATTGACCCAGGGATTAGTATTTTGTAATGGTTATTGGCTTCCTCCAGGTTGTAAAAGTTTCCCAAAGAATGCCATCGCGTCTTGAATGACTGATTTTGAAGAAAACTGGGCACACCTGGGATAATCATTGCTAAAACTTGCGTGAGAATTTTTGGTTTTCTTTCTGCTATGACCGTTTTAAGGATGGAGCTTAAGCACGATTTTCCATTATGGTTTTCCAATGACTTAAAAAGGCAGAGATCCAAAAAACAGGGCATGTATAAGAACTTTATCCCTTGGATAGGGCGAGCAAAACCTTGGGTAGGTTAGAGGAAATTGAGAACATTTGCAAACATTTTACATTGACAATCGCGCTTTAGTAATATGCGTTCAGTATTAATAAGTAACAGATGACAGGGACCTCTTGTGGGCGTGGAAGAGAACGGAACGAAAGTAGAAGACAGTAATAAGATATAGGAAATAGCATTTGGTCAGGTAGGTGAGAAGAGGAAACAGCATTGGAGGTTATGAGGAATCAGATGAGGTGATTGAAACTTGTAATGATGGGCTATGTGGTAATAATGGGGGATGGTTTATGGGGGTTGGTGTTGAAGACGCAGGGAAGATGAAGAAAGATATCCCTCTCAAGAAGATGAAGGAAGCATTAGGGACGACATGAAGAGAGGTAGAGTGCGCGTTGAAATGAATCAAGATATTACAAGAGGGGATAAGAGCTCGTCCCTGTAAAACTCTATAGGATTTTCAAATGCTTTCCCTTACTCTACGATTAAAAGGCATATCACCTTAAAAATTTACAATCTTATTGGAAATAATTTTTGTAGCAGCACAAGGACCATAATTGACACCGATTGAGTGGGTTACAGGCCTTAATGAATGGACCAGAAATGCTGCTTTGCACCGAAAACAAATGTAGAAGAATAATCGTCTTAGTACCCTAATTATTCACCTAAAATCGCGCAAAGAGATAAAATATCATGTAAAGCGCAACAATAAAAAACACCGATATGAAAGAAATTATCCACGATAGCAAACCTAGGTGGATATTTTCCATGCAATTATTCTTTAATTATAAGCACAAGTTCAGGTATTGGATACTTAAACTTTTCCGCTACAGGCAGGGAGAAACTTGATAACGCGAAAACCCTTGAGAAAATCGAACAATAAGGATTTTGCCCGAGGGGAGGTGGATTAGGACGACAATTTGACAGCTTAAGACGCGAATGTAAGCGAGAGGAAAGGAAGGGCAATGAAAAAGTCCCCATCGACGGCGCACAAGCTCCTTGAACAAACGACACCAAAACGGTTAAACGATACGTGAGGAGAGATTACTGCACTCCATTAAAAAGAAGGTGAACGAACTTCTTACCCCGGTTCGCCATGATTAAAGGCTCGTCGGGACCGCCGTCGCCCATGCGGAGCGCTATTCAACTGTTTTCGATATTTTCCGCTCCCACCGCTCAACGTGCACTCGTACAGAGTCAATGACGCTGAGAAGTAATCACCGCGTCTCTTAAGACGAGTTTGTGGAAAGTTTCCTCTCAAGACTGCGCGAGTAAAAACGAATGAGAAATCCGACCTTTTCGTATGCGCGGTTCTAAATACTTCTGTCACTGAAGAGATGCCTTAAAAATCTGGAAAGCAAAATTAAGATACTAAATATGCATCTTAATAGGTGCATATATCTTAATATAAATAACACTCATATATTTTAACATTTTTTCCAATTTAGTGGAGTCTTTCGCATTTCTAGGCGTATTAATATTTTCCTCGAATATTTGCAGTCACTCCCTGGTAACCCAGATATAAATCTTGGTCAAAACCTTTGTTTTTAATACAATTTGACTTCCCTGAAGTAAAGACTTCTCAGAACAATTTGTCGACAAAAATGATAATTTTATATTGCACAGTCAGTGTTACCTTTCTGCAGCAAAGCAGAATTAATGGAACAGATACAAATACTAGTCGAACAATACTTTAATGGCTGATTTTTCCCAGCTCAGGTACCCGGTTACGATGAAATATTCTTCGAGCCAATAAAATTTGCCTCCCAAGGTAAAATACCCTGCAAACCATTTAAAAACATGACGCAATTGGTGCTTCCTATTCTCGGTCAGTAAATTCCATTTAAGAAGCCAATTTACTTGTATCTTTTCTACCTATAAATGAAACTCTCATCATTTTTAAGATTCATTCACTCATGGATTCTAAGCTCATTGAAATTAATGTTAACTTAAGGTAAAAATATCTTTTTAATTAGGTTATTTTGTAATTTCCATTTAAGGAAATACGTCTCAATTCAAATACGACGAGTACGAAAAAAATTAACAAGAAATGAATTCTGCGATAATACATCGCAACTTTCAAGCAGTCAAAAGTTAGTAGTTGGCAGCTTTTTTACCCTCTTTCCAACACCATGAGAACTCCTTTGAGCCCAGATATCTGTCTTGTTTTATGTTCCATTTTATTAAAACAACGCATTCCTCTATCGGTCAACTTTTTTGAATGATTAAATCCAACATTTCTCTTTAACCACCTCCTTAAGAGATCATTATGCATCCAACTGCAACAAATTAGTCTGCATTTTCCCTTCTTTGGAGAGTTTCATATGACTTTTCCTTATAAAAATGATTTCAATCCTCTATTTTCTTTGCTTATGTATTACTGGATTGAACGGATATAAAAATAAAAGACCAACCCAAGCAGAAATCTGCATAATGAGGAAATTATTTCGTACTTTTGTCAGGGGCATGATGGATAATTCTTATGGAGGGGAAGGCGGAACATGCTAAGATTAATAAAACCCCGAGCAGAGGTGAAACTTCTCGAGAAAGCCATCACTCTCTGTATGTGCGCGATTCATTAACACATACACCGCGTCCAACTTCTTCGGAGTTTTGCATGCTCTTCAAGAAAAAACAAGGCTCCTTACAGTCTTTGGTTTCTTATCATAAAAATTTTAATTAAGAATTCGAGCTTGATAAATATTTCGCCATATAATTAAAGAATTTTCAAGGCAGAGGTAATCAATTCCTAATTGCTAACATCCATAGTAACGTTAGAGATGGTTTCCAAAATTTCAACACTTTGCTTCCATCTAATTAGGACTTCAGGAAGTAGATAATGCATTTTCTTTGGACTGGGAAACCCTAAGGGAACCAGTATTAAAAAGGTAATTTACCACGTGTGTTCAATGAAAACTTTGCAATTAAGGAATACTATTAAACGACCAAAGGTAATCGATCATTATTCAAGCCATGAGGAATATTAGGAGGTATTCATTAAAACAAAACTACCTTTTCCTCCATAAAACTAAATCATGAGTCGAGACGGACGCATTGGTTTTTACAGTCGCTCATTTTTTTATCATAATTTGAGAGACGATTGTTACCTAACAGACTGCCTCCATTACGAAGTTTGGATCTGAAAGTAGATCAATTAGTTAAGTGAGAGGAAAATATACGTAGTCATTTGTCAATGAACATTTTGTTGCACCTAAGCTAAGCTTTGGACCAGGTCGATAAGCATATCAGCATCAATCACGTAAGTACGCATATGCTGTTCTCTGATTCTATTTCGTCTCTAACATAAGAAAAATAAAACAAAATAGAAATAAGATTACAATGAGACAAAATTTGATAGTTGTTATTTCAATAAATCACTATAATTTGCAATATTATGGCTGCAATGAAGTGTAAACATCAAAGAATATGTAAAACTAGACCTGAATTTATTTAAAAAATTGTATTTTGAACTTTAAAACGCAAAGCCAAATATAAATTAATAAGGTAAGTCTATGACTCCGTTTGGGCATCTAATGATGATAAATGTCCTGGTGTTGATGCACCAAGGTCGTTCGTCTTCCTCTCAGTGAATTTCCCGTATGCATTTACTAACAACTGCAATATGATTTTAAGAAAATACCCTCTAAAAACGACAAGGTGAAGAAATGTCATTGTTAGTGTCGGTTACGATACACTTCTTTTACTCGGCTTTCAATCTCAAAGGATTTATGATTTTAAAATTCTCTCTTCAATAGAAACGCCTCCCAACCTCACTTCATCCGGTTAGCATAGATACCCTTACCCACTGTTTCCTTTATACTACTATTTTAACTTAAAATTAAACTAACTGCAGGTAACTACTCTATGTGGTAGGCCAAGATCAAAGCGTATTAGTGATCATCAAAAGTAAACTGATGGAGAAGAGAAGCTAAGCACCTGATTAATCAGAAAACTGAAATTGTAAAGTAAACCGATCATACGAGCGAATCTATGACAGAAAATTTTCCAGTACAATATGAAGCCCGCTCACACAACCGCGTGTAAAATGCTGTACCCAGGCCAAATCGATGAGTTCTTGGTATATATGGGCACGTTATGAACAGCAGGTAGCGCATTCATTTCGAGGCTGAGAGGAAAAAGCCAAGGTGAAATCAAAATTGATTAACCCAGGAAAACCCTTCTGAAGACGAATATGCGTTACACGAATGCTAAATGATATTTACAGCGCTTAAATGTAACCACTATTACACCAGATTCAGGCCATAACTCGCACCTACCCGCTCGTGCCTACATTTACAAGAATTTATAGCAATTAGTTAAGAGAGGTTAAAATTGGCTATTAGCCATGAAAAACCAGAGAATGGAGAAAATTTCTAGAAAGAAATGGAGATAATATCTCCTCTGAAAGAAATGGAGATAATTTCTAAGGAAAAAAGGACACTGTCAAATGATTGGAATACATGCCATCAAGTCTTTTAATGAGTTTTCTCATTATCAAAGGACATTATAAAGGATAGGAGTATGTTAATTACGTAATATCACCATTTAATACGCCCAGATACTTCAGTGCCATGAACTGGCAGTCACTGCAGAAGCCGCGTGTTGAGGACCACGGAGAAATAATAGAAAATATTCGAGAGTAAGAAGCACATTGAATAAACCAAAATAAATCGCTGTGAATGGTAGAAAAGCAAATTATGACGCCGATATCACCGCAATTGCTGGAAATTACCAAAATCTACAAAAATTCAGAAATTTCAAATGTTTTAGCGCGATGCTGCACGTCATTCCAATTAATTTACAATTGACGACAACAAAATTTATTTTATAACAAAACTGAAGAAATTAACTGGGTGTCCTTAACGATATTCGTATTCGGAACAATAATGACGACGTTAATATCATAAGGCACTTATTTAAGGAACGCAATTCCACTGAAAAATCTACGCAACGGTTTGATTTGAATATGATTCCTCACAGTCAGAGAAGCCAGTACTATTAGTAACATGAAAAATTGATCGCTGCCAAATAATACCATTTACAATATCGTGTACGCAATTAAAAAAATACATAAAAGAGTACATGGGATACTCATAGACACTGATGCGGCAAGAGTGGGAGAACATAATGGGGACTTGATGACACTGTGGAGTCGATGTGTAGTGTGGAGTGGATGAGGAGTCGCGATGTGTAGCAGAACGTATTCCTTTGAGAATTCCAACTGGGACGCATAGAGGGATAAGAAGGTATTGGGAGAGGCTGTTGGATCGGAGGTGGAGGAGAAACGCAGGGATAAAGGAAAATGCATCATCAAAAATCCCTTAGGGCCACAGCATCCACGGAAGACGAGTGGACCAACCGATGAACCATGCGGGACCATGGAGAGGGGGGTTAGGGAGAAAAATAAGATACGAATGCATCCAATGCGCCAGTTTTGATATTGCACACAGGAATAAATTTATCAGGAACAGGATTTAATTTAGGAACAGCAGGGACATCAGCGGAGAGATATACGCGATCATTCTGGGGTTGCACGAGATTAGAGACTTCCCTGAAAGTCGAAGATCATGTGGCCTGTTCTAGAGGAAACATAATTTTTGTGCCCTGGCCTGATGAAGAGGATGGTAACGATATAACAACCTGATTTTAGAGGGCTTTGACGAATTGTCCCTTGATCGAAAAAATGTAGTTACGTTCCACTGACCAATTTTGAGGAAACTTGGCTGGCTATGGTAATACCTGTGAGTACAAGAGCAACATTCCACAGAGGTAAAATCATCCTACTTGATCAGGACTCGGTGCCGAATCACTCGATTTCCGGTCGAATAATTTAGCCAGTTAAGTTACCGAGGCGTGCTACCGGCTTGACCTCTCCACACGGTAATTATTCTCAAATCTCAATGTATATACCTAGCATTATAATCATACAATGAAATTTCCATGAGAAAAAATTGGCCTGGACCTGGGATCGAACCACGGACATTTTTCGGGCCAATGCGCAGACCACTACGCTACCCAGTGTTCCTAATCATTATGGAAATTTAGAAGGATACGAATGAACTAGATGTTAAAACCCTTGCGGTCCATGGAAAATTGAAACGCAAGGGAGAATGGACTTAAAGGAAGCCACAGCATGACAATTGTATTCCTCAACAGCGCTGTATACTGTATATATAAGTCTCTGTATACAGAGAATTCAGGCCTGCCGCGAATACGGCGGTGAAATACAATGATTTTGCTATGAGAAAAATAGTTTTCCATAATGGATAATGATTTTTTATTCAAAATCGATAATTATATCGATTTATAAATTATTATATCGATTATAAATTATAGTTACTTCAATGCCTTCTGCAAAGGATTTTTAAACCGTCTAATTACGTAAAACAACCTGCATAGCAGACATCGATATCGTTCTTTGACGTCATCTCCCGGATTCCCGATGACGAGAGTGTTTCGAAATCATCATGCGTGTGAAAGTTTTAAAAGTAATATAAAACGTATTTTCAACAAAATTTACAACCTATATCACATAGAACAGTTACTTCCTTTTTTAATAATAGTTGTACTGATCCCAAGTGTTGTGCCTTGAAGCAGAGCTTGGCAAAGAGAATCCTTGATGGAAAAAGGAAATGCAATGAAAATAGGTCACGCAAAAGTAGGGAATGGATTTGAGAATACCCAACAGATTATATTCCGACGCGATGACAAAGACGAAGGAGCTGCAGAGAAATTGAAACGTCCCAATATGCGTCTTCAGATTTACAACACGCGCGACTGCGAGTTTAAGGATGTAATCTCAGAATAAGAATCTAAGCTTCCTCAATCCCGCGATTTAGGTCGTCTACTTGACTGACAGTGTAACCTTGCTGTGGTACAGGGATCACGTAAGGGTAGAAATAGATTATCAAGACATGTCAACAACTATAATCACATTTGTGTAAATTTCTCGGGCTCGCCACCGGGTAAGATATTCATAGGCAGCCGACGTTTCGGGTTCCGACTCGTTACTCATTCTCAAGACTACTTGAGAATGGGTAACGAGTCGGAACCCGAAACGTCGGCTGCCTATGAATATCTTACCCGGTGGCGAGCCCGAGAAATTTACACAAATTTAATTCGCCGGGAAAGTGGAAAATCATACATAACTATAATCACATTTTTCCACGCACAAATATCTTTAAATATATTTACAAATTCACTTACAAGCTGATTGTTAAATATTTACACGCATTAGCAAATGACAATGAATAGAAATAAAAAACTTTTTAGAGTATAGGCAATTTAGTGAAGAACAGCAAAAGTTAAGTTCTTTCATCTTTCGGAGAAGCAAGGCGAGATTTACGAGACCAAACGTATCAGTTAAATAAAAAAGACGAAAAAGCGACCGCGACGAACAGCGAGAAAACATTGGTTGCCATTCTAAATCTGTTTACCTGAAATACATCAAGTTTTTCATTTCTTATTTGGGTAGCTATCTATAAAGTTACCCAGGAAACCATCACAATTATTAAATCGAAATGGAAATTTATGAAATATTAAACATAAAAATTTAGTTTTATCAGAAAAGACTGATTTACATCAAAGATTTAAAACGTGACCGATCGCCAATGGGTTTTTAACTAAGACGTCTAAAGGCATCGTCATATTTCTTCACGCTGCATGAATGCTTTAAACTAAATATTCATTTTATTTGCAAAATATAAAGCATTTATTGAGAAAGCAAGATTAATTAAATTGCAGATATAAAGCACGTAACGAGCCCAACTTGTATCTATTAAATAAAATTTAAAATTATTGGAAAATTAAACGATGAACTACCATGAGTAATAAAATGTTTGTTTCATTATTTCCCATTCCATCGAGCTGAACCTTGTTGAATTATGTACGTAGAAACGGCCACGTGAATAAATAGGCCATGATTGGGAAACGAGCCATTAGCCTTTAACTCGTTGGTCAAAAGTACAGACCACCAGCTATCAAATTCAGGTTATAATTTTGATGAACTGTTTCAGTGATTCAAGAGAACTGGTTATTGCTTCTGCGGTTCCTCACGTAGGTAAACCTAGGAAAAAGGGAACTTCTATGAAGCCATCACCCAAACGGCTGCATCAATATACAGAACTTATGCTTAGGTGACACATTATAGGTAAAATAATTGTCTACCCTCTCGCGCTAAACCAGGATGAAATATGTAATAATATCCACGGGGAAAAATTAAAAGCAAAGGGCTTTGCAGTTTAGCGTCTGGGTAAAATAAATAATAAATTGTGTACGAAGCAAATGGGATTTCAAGTAACATTTCAGATGTCATCCATACTCGCCAAGAAGTACTGAGAAAATACTGCCTACAAAACAAGAGGGCTGATCTCGTCGGAAAAGCTGTATCATTATTTTTTTGATATTTGAAAAAATATCTGTCTGATTCCTAATAACTTATATCAAAGCGTATCAGGCTCAACTTTGTAAAAGCGATATACATCAATTTCGAAATGAAAAACAATTTTAACTTTCCACACAGAATTTTTAATCTTTGCCGGCCATGGTGTCAGCACCTAGTGCCATTATCAAGGTCCTAATAACTTTATGGAACACACGACCTAGGTTCCGACCCTGTACGCCATAATCAGGTACACTTTTCAGACGAGTATATATAATAAGCAATATTGGGGGCGGGAAAGGAATTATCTGGAGGTTATATGATTGAGCCTTAGGAGAATGCAAAGGAATCTCAAAATTCAGGAAGAAAAAAGCCAAGTTTCTTTCTTAAATATCTAAGACACCCCCAGAAGTTTACCTCCCCCTCTCCTGAATGGGAAGGCTGGTGCTCAAATCCTACGAGAAAAAATGTACAATTACAATGTCAACAACGTGAATGCAGGATTAATATATTATAGTTGAATTACGCAGCTGTTTTCCTCATTTCTATGATGCATAAAATCGCATCTAAAAGGATGGGTAAGTAGTCAGCCAAAAATACCACAAGTTCCGATCTTTCCTCCACTTGAAGCGTGAAATTCCTGAAATTTCATGCGTCATTAACGACGACTAACGCAGACATGATCATGTAAAACTCACGGCCGCGTCTTCGACGCCCGGACTTTCTTCATTCTCTAGTGGCTTTGTTTTTTAACTTAGTTGAATTGCCAACTAGACAAACGACAAGGAACTCAGCCCTGAATTATTGAAAAAACTTTGCCATGTACGTGACTTCTCTTCGTTGGATATTCAAACGATGCCCAAATAGTAAGCCAACTGGATTTCAGCCTGGATACTTGCTGGAATAGTTCAATTGGCAAGTTTGAGTATAGCCTAATTCCAATTTGATTATACAGCTTCAATTCTGCCGATATTAAAAAACCTAAATCAAACGGAATTCCAGCTTGAACAAGTAGTTCCAGTTGGTTGGGTCAAGCCTCAAATAATCCTTAAAATCCAGCTTGATTTAACTTGGGTCTTAAATCAAACTTGTACAAATTTGAAATTATGTAAAAACCATAGCTGGAATCTGGCTTGATACCATCTTGCATATTTGATAGGTCCAGTTGGATTCAATCATTCATACTGGAGTAAGTAAAATGGAACCCAGTAGAATTTTTGCTAAATGGGTTATATTCATAATTTAATGAAATACTTTTTACTTCTCAACAGTTTTATATTTTAATTTCACGTGTTTTGTTGATTAAAGGAGTATTCAGCTAAAAAGTCAGAATAGGTCTGTTTATTTATTATACCTAATGCCCTCTCCGAACTGGCCACTTCAGCTTCTCATACACTCCTCTACTTCTTCAACCGCTTTCCTCTTTTTAAGATTCCTAATATCCCTCCTATTCAAAATCTCTTTTACTGCATTAACGCATTACTTTCGCGGTATTTCTTTTCTTCTAACACTATTCTCTACACTTAATATATATGTTTCCTAATTAGGCTTTCTTCTATTCTTTCGTCATGGTCAAACCAGTGAAGCACACTTTCATATACGTTGTATATATGCTTTCAGATACTTTCGGAGTGACCCAGATAATACCATATTGAGGCCTCGCTACATTTCTGCACCCAACAGATGCGATAAAATGAGAGAGATACATTACCGAAGCGTAAAAAAATTCGTCCTTTCCTCGCACTAGTATTCTTATTAGAAACTGTGCTCCCCTCAAACACTCCCATTACACACTTCACCTTTGCACCTCTCAAAATATTATCCTTTACACGGCTGGTTTCACACCACCCCCTGCTGTACGCCCATCGGCTGCTCGCAGGGTAGTATGTTGATATGTATGTGCACGTATCTCCATTAATGGAGCATGTCACCTATATTCCATAATCTCCACTCACTCCTAATTCTATCCAACTTTACCTACAAGCAGTCTTAATATATCCCATTCCCACTGTATTAAGCTTACTCTTATGCTTATCCTGACATTTCCAGGTTTCTCTGCCATGTACGTCGAGAGGAGTACAGTTGTGTACTTTGCGATTTCCTTTTCCCTTGGCAAGCGCACATTTCTAGTTATGCTCCACTCACTACCTACGGTTTTCATACCGGAATTCCCGTTCCTAAGAAAAAGTTGGATAATTTTGGAAGTGGAGGACGGTAGTGGAGTATTCCGTCCATCGGGTTGGATGTTATATCGTGGGTCCCTTTACGCTGTTAAATGCAGGCTAATGCTAATGCAGCGCTTCTCACCTTCTTTCCTCCTCAACCCTAATAATCAATCCTTTCCCTACCCCATTTTTCGGTTTTCAGTGCCACAAGTAATCTAAGTTGTCAGTTCCCCTCAACTAATAAGGTCATGTGTAGGGGTATTTGCTTCCAAGTTATAGGTGTCTTTTTAATCCCATAGGCTCTAATAATGATGCATTGGTAAATTTGATTTATTAACGGTTAATTTGAGAATTCTACTAGCTAATTGGTAGGTTTTGGAGCGGATCTTATCTTAACGTCCTAATTGCTGGAAATCTTTCCGTTTCCACTCCTATGATTGACCCACCAGTAGATTTCTCTTGAGTTTCACATATCGTCTCCCTCTTATTATTTCGCCCAGAATTCCTATCCTTTTTTCTTTTACGCTCATCTCCACTTTTCTTCAATGTATTACTCTCTTCAACATTCCCTCTCTTTTCAAAACATCCTCCTTCCATACCTTTTGGCTCCTCCGAAACTCCGCCACCAGCTTCCTCTCCTCTCCAGCCATATCCAATATTTCCTCGTTCATCCTTCTCGCCATCCAGCTCACCCTATCCATCCTTCACACCTACGCCCTAAACAATCAGATCCACCCAGCGTGCTCAATGACAGCAGTGAATGATAATTGTGGTCATTATCGCCGACAACCAGATCCAGCTCAAATGTTTATCTTCATTATTTCTTCTGTTTGGTTGAATTTACATTTTCACAAGGAGATCGCAACACTATTATCATGTCGGAGCGAAATTCAGTTTTCATTTTGAGGTTGAGCAGAATGGAATTATCGTCGGTAGCCGCGGCTCCTTTAGTTTCCACTCCAATGATATATATTGCGAATGATCGTAATAATTGGGAATCCAATTTTATAGGATTGTGACGTGTGATTTTAATAAAGAAACGTTTGGCAATATTACATACTGTATTTAATAGACAATAACCGATATTGATGTTAACGCACAGTCATTATATGGCCGCTCTGGTCATGCTGGAATAACAACGAAACTGTTCAGTGCCTGAGAAATTTTAATTTAAGAATTGAAGTTATTCATTTAGACTTCAATTTTTGAGGTAATAAACACTCCGCTCTATGGTTTTTGATGGCCAGTTGCGTTCATTTTCAATGTATTCGTTTTCTGCCAAAACATTGCTATCTTGAATATCACCACGTGTTATTTAAGAAAATTCTACCACCCCTGAGTAAGTGAGCACAAACCTTTATGGCCCCCTTTCCGAGTCTATCATTTAAATACATATACTTTGACTGGTGATGTGCTATCAAAATTTAAAACAAAATTGTAATTGATAAAAATATTCAGATAGGTCGACAAATGTGCCTTAGGTTTCATCTCCTGCGTGACGAATTTTTGATGCAATAATTCTCGTTTGCTTCAATTTTGAGTATATTTGTTATTGCCCCTAGGAAAAATGATGGAAAATGCCTACATTTTCTTATAATTCAACTTCCTTGGACGATATCCCTCTTAGAAACAGTTTTTTTTACGAAAAGGAATGTATGATATATAAATGCAACAGCTTTTTCCCGTATTTAACCCATTTGCGAAGCTAACACCATGCAACATCAAGTTAAATATGCTGAAAACTGCTATCGAAGTCCGTTCTCACTAATCGAGGAGACACTTGCAATCAGGCCACTGCTAAGGAAGTAATATCTTAGTGTAACGCTGTCTTGATATCGAATTGCGATATTCAATTAGAATGGATGCATGAAATTTAATGTTTCGCACTATCGCTGTATCTCAGCTCGAGGTGGAATTGTTGAGAATGAGTGGGAGAGATATACTGTGGAGCGAGTTCCAAGAAGAAGAAGTGAGCTGGCTCTTAGGAGTGGATATGCGAAAGGGAATATCTGCAGTCCCTTAGACTTGAAATCTTTCGGAGACGGGAGGAATGATGTAGGGAGGTGAAAGGGTAGAGAAAAGGGCAAAGGGTCCCTGTTGCCACAGGATGGGTCGGGATTTATGAGGCCGGAGTTATGTTTTTACAGGATGCCTAATGGAGGACCTCATGAAAGAGGATAAATATATTTATGGGATTGCTCGAGTAATGGAATAACTTCCGTCGGTTTCCTTTGGATTGGCCGATGAGACATCGCCCAAAT
This sequence comes from Ceriagrion tenellum, assembly GCA_963169105.1. Classification (NCBI taxonomy): domain Eukaryota; kingdom Metazoa; phylum Arthropoda; class Insecta; order Odonata; family Coenagrionidae; genus Ceriagrion; species Ceriagrion tenellum. Next base: position 36,177,954 of record OY720642.1, on the reverse strand, counting down.
AGGCGAGGAATTATTCAGAAGACTGTGAGGGATCACTGCCTTTATTTTCACGGTGACATCGCGCACAACTCATTTTCATTGCGAGGCATTACTTCACATTACACTTCCAAGAGCGATCTCATTCGATCCTAAGCTAGAATTAAAGATCGCCCGTGCTTAACGGTTTTATGTCCCTAGATCAAGCGTAATGGGCATGATTTATTTTTCTTTTGACAGTTTAAAAGTTTAGGCAATTAAAGCGATATAAATGGAAGCATCGGATTGGTGAATGAGGATAATGAGAGTGGTAAATACTCGGTAATTACAGGCCCATTACGCATTTTGTGCGCAATTAAGTGTAATTAGCGCATTTAACTTCAGATTATTTTCTTATAGCTGTATTTTATCCTCCATATTTTAAATTTGCAACTGAGAAAAGTTATAAATTGTGTTGGCTGTAAACGTTAAGAGACCCTTGGTTGGAAAATGTCGTTTATGCTAGAAGGAACGAAGTTATCACAATTATACGAAAGAAGCAATAATTTATGTGGTACTCCTATTAATCTGCGAAATGAATGATCAACTTGATGCACTCGAAGGCATTCTAATCTAAGCTTAAGGTTAACTTGAAGGTTTTAATGTTTTGATCTCGGCCTCATCTTTCTCTTTGGACATGAAGAGGAAATGGAATGATAAGCACTCCACTCTCCTCATTCATGTGCCATTAAAGGTATTTAGGACCTCAAAATGAAAATTAGTTAGCATCTTTCTTGGTGAAATTCTTTTGCTTTTTCATCTTCTTGTCGCATCGCTGAATTTCTTCAATAAGCGATTAAAAGGTTTGATAAATTGTATAACGTTGGACTATAAAATACTCATTGCCCTGTGTTTCATGGGTCCTGCATTCTAAATATTATGCAAAGAAAGTGTATCGAACCATTCTAATTAGCATAGTCACATTATGATAACCATTATAGCGACAACAGGGTACACGGTTTGTTTTCATCTCTGCTAATTAGTTTTCCATTTTATATTTTTTCTTTAATTACAATGAAGTAGCCCTGCCTACCATAAATTGGTCCCGGCTATTTCATTCGTATAACTGAATTGAAAACAGGAGTGTGTCCTTTTTACTTCTCAGACAATTTATACTAGTGTTAATGTGCCATCCTCCTTTGTTCCTTTCCTTGAAAAAGTAAAGCTTTATTCAGATACCTTGCATGAAAAGGTCACACTCCTCTATGCTCTTAAAAACCTCTTTCTATAGTTTGACATGGCTTAATTTATACCATTAACTTCGTTATGCTTTTAACTCAGTGCTCGTTGTTCAACGTAGCAGGATTTCCAGATTTGTTAACCCCGCCGAATTATTCGGTGAATGATCACCAGAACTACACATTGTATTCGAAAGTGAATAATCTAGTTAAGCCATGAGAGAAATATAAATGGCGTCAGAAGAGTGGAGAAGATGTAGGAACAAACAGGAATGAGGAAAGACAAACATCCATGAAATGCTAGCGACTAATAAGAAGACCACCATAAAGATAAAAAATTTATGGCAATCCACCTCCCAAGATAGGACCCACACCCAGTAATGAAAGACCAATCGCTAACTTCAAGTCAAAATCGAAAATTGCTTATCTAATGATATTGTACTTATATCATACATACACATTTACAGCTGCCTTGATTTTATTTTTTCTTTCGTACGCAATTAAAGCCCCTGCTTAACCTCACAGTAGTACCGTGAATTATTGGGGGTATGCTTTATTATTATTTATTTATTAGAAGTATTGGCTAGCGACGTCGGGCTCCTGGACCGCAAAGGATTTTGGTTCATTTCAAAAGATGATATTTGTTTCTTCTTGAATTATGTCTAAATAGTAGCAATCAATCGAGAATTTGAGAGTATCTAGTCAACATATTTAACACAACGAGATGATACAAAAGCCTTTATTCTATTTAGGTTATACTGTAAAATATGTGAACTATGGCATTGCTTTTCTACATTAGAGCATCATAGCCATCATACCTTATTGGTGAAAATAAAACATTGATTTTTATAATATGTTAGAGATTACCTAACCACATTATTAGCATATTATCTGTTACACACCAAAACAAAATAGGTAGTATTTGAAGACAAGAGTGGTGCCGGACGGTATGTTGGATCAAAAGTAACTTATGTAGCGCTATACAGTAAAATATGAAGCTACTGATGAGAATGAATTGAAAAATTTCACACTTCACCTGCGTCACCAGAAATATTATATTTTCGGTCTGTAAGACCGGGTGTCATCACTCTTGGGTTAAGGAAAAACTCCTCTACAGGGCTAGAAGCACGGTCCTATATCGATTCATTACTCTCTTTCGTTCTTCTTCTCATGCCCATCTTTTCCTCTCCGTTATCTAGCCCTTGCTCAATGTGCCATGACCCTTCACCCCAACGAGTCTCCTAAACCCTTTTTCCCGCTTTGTCCATTCAAAGCCCTGAATCGTTTCCGCTTGCGTTAGCTCCTCACCACATCAACCACCTCCCACTCCTCTTTTCATGCATTTGCCGTTGCCCCTAGCCCTCCAAGAATTGCCTCCTCTCCCCTAAACATCATAAATTCCGTGGAGGATGGAGGCAAAGATTCTGCAATGGATGGAGAAACGCCCTCTTTTTTCCCATCCTTCATAACTGCTTTCACCATTTCTTCTTTCATTCGGAGACCAAATCTTTGAATTCCTCTCCGCCCACACAGAAATAAATACATCGCTCCACGACGCCGCAGTATCCAGATCGCTCACTCTTTGCGACAAACGTACATTTTTGTGTGTTTTTAATACGTTCACAGCTTAGCTCATCCGCTACAAACTTACACGAGCGCAACAAAGTCATTACAATTTTCACTTACGGACTAAGTACCGACGTTATCATTGAATGAACTATCCACTACTTACTACATCCCTAGAAGGCTTGCCTCCCCTCTCCAGGAAATGTGGCGAGCAAGAGAAAAACGAGAGGTTATTTTCAAACGAAAAACGGATTCAGATATTCATACATTTGGAGTTATTTCTAATGCAAGTGACAGTCTTCGCTGTGTATTTAACAGATTCACAATAAGCCCATCCACACTTTGTTCGTCCTAGGCACTGTAATTCGCCTAATAGGCATTTCACTTTGCATCACATCACCGCGCTTGCTTTCCATTCATTTCAGACCATGTGCACCAGTCAGTGCACCACAAACTAGATCGGGAGCAGAGTTGATGTGCTATAGCAACTAAATCTTTAAAAATCACTTCTACTATTATTTTTTTCTAGCTGATTATTTTTCAAAGACGACAAGCATGAATTACATTGTGTTTTGAATTACTATTCCAAAGAAATGGCTGCGTATTTCAGTATATGGTTTAAGCAAATGCGATAAATCCAAACAAATATTTTCCCTCGGACACTATGAACAAATATATTGCTATCTCCTGATAGGTAACTTAAAGCACCAACAGCAGACACCACTCTATCCATCGCAGTCGTGTGCGCTGAAGAGTTCCAACCTGCGGTAGTTTCAGCAATTTAAATAAAAAACTCTCCTTTTTCAATCAATTTGTAACATCTTGGCTGCCATAGTATCTTAGAAATAGCCGTACAGACTGTTGGAGATGAACATAATGACTATTTGGCTTTGTTTTCAAGTGTGGAGTCATAATTAAAGAGTTCACATTCACCGTTATGGACTAGTGTGTTTTTTAATAAGCGTATCCATCCCACTTCTTTACGATACAGCCTTGCATTAACGAAGCACTTTTGTTCTTACTTTCGTCTCCCTTCATGATTTCTTCCCGAGAAATGTTCCATACTCAAACATTCTTATTGTTTCGGAAAGGGGTCTTCCATGACCGTACAATCTGGTTAAGAAGGTGAGTTCCTTGGACAGTCGGAGATTTCCATTTGTTCCGATAAACTGCTTAATTCAAAGAAGATCTGCGAACGTTCCTTCCCTTTGTTTCAGGCCCTCCACCTCAGAAGGCACATTAAACCACTGACCGGAATTGATCAACGTTTCGAACGAAATTGATGAAAAAAAGAAATGAAATTGGATGCAATAGTAAAGGCACTGCTAAGAGGATTTAGCCGGTGAAAGAAGAGTTAAACGAAAGAAAGAACTTATGAAAACGACCGCATATCCACGATAATGTCACGCAAGTAATTGAGCGACGCAGAGATTGTTTTACACACGCTCTGCATCTCTAGACCTTAAAGAAGCGAATTAATGAGAAAGAACATGCTGCCATTCGATTACATCTACATACTGCCCTCCGAGCCTCCGCATGGGCGTGTAGCAGTGGATGTTAGGACACCAGACCCGTAAAGATGTTAAGGATAACATTTATGGAAGTGTATTGAGTGGAGCCCAGTTTTCATTGTGGTCGCTTATAGAGCGAGGAAAGAAAGAGTATTAGTACCTTTCTGTTCAGAATGTATCTCTTATTTTATCGCTTCTGTCAGACTTAGAGATGAAGTGAAGCGTCATGATAATATTCTCTGAATTGCATTGAATCTCACCAGTTATGAATTTCTCAAGCAAGATAAGCCTAGGATGTAGCCTCCGAGTCACTAGGGGCTCCCACCTTAATCCCTCTAAAAGCTATCAAACACTATATGCTCGCTCTTAGCGGAAGCGCCTAGCTTTCCTTTGAATTTTATCAATATTTTTGGTTAACTCTTTATGATCAGGGTCCAAAATTCTCGCGGCGTATTTGAGATGTGGCCTAATCAGATCGAAGTAGCATCTCTATTTTACTTTTTCACCCGAGGACCACCCACTTATACGCTTAATGAATCCTAGTTTCTTTAATGCTGAGCCGCATACGTTTTGTATTTGTGTTCCCCAAGTGTAAGGTGCAAGACCTCATTTTCAGCCTGAGATATTAGTGACTCCAATAAAAACGAAAAGTGAGAAACTAAGAATTGGTCCCGCTTTCAAGGTGAAACACTTCCGATGAACAATGTTCTTTCTCTCAGAACCAAAAAGAAAAAGTCTCAAAAGAAATTTTTTCAATTGTTTAGTTCAAGAGTGTAAAATAAAACGATACCAGGTTGTAGTCCTTGGAAAATAACAGCAGTATAGCATAACAGATGGAAAGTAATGGAGATATTGTGTTATCGAAGAATGATTAGGTGGCGCAGATAGTCACTAAAGAAGAATCAAAAGTTGGTGTGAGACACTGATGTAATGACGGTTCTTAGAAAAAAAAGAGACAAGCTTGTTGGTCACATTTTGCGACACAATGGTCAATTGGGAGCAATAATGGAAGGTGTATGAATGTGAAGGATTCCAGTGGAAGAACAAGAATAAATTACACCAAGAAAATTACTGAGAAAGTCAAATTGTAGAAATTCCAGGAAAAAAGGAGTTGGCAGGAGGCAGAGAAGAGCAAATAGCTGCATGAAAATTTTCGGATCGATAAGTGTTTATGATCATGAGTTTACATCCCACAGTTTATTACCTATAATGATTTCGCCACTGTTGCATTTTCTTGATTGGCCTACAAAATCGTAAACTGTAGGTTGCAAAAATACTGTAGAATATAGGCGAATCTTCTTTTAATTAAATTTTTGTCAATAATCCGGTGCCTGGGGGCTCACCACAGATTTTTTTAGCTAATTTATATTGTATCGGTAGATTTTTTTCAATAAACTCCCAGATCATGTCGGCTCAACTATTTTGAAAAAAACTTTCATTCTCATTGTTTTCAATTCGAACGAACCAAAATATATCTCCTTATAATGGAGAACCCAGACGTCTAGCGAGTGTAATATCATATTTTACTAAAAAGCATTAAATAAGGACATTCACCACAAGCATTTAATCAAATATTTATAAATAAAATAACTAGCGAACACTAATAATCTGTACCATATAAATACTACACTATTTTTCTTGCTTATACGGTAAAATGTATGAATCTGTACATTTTCTTTCAGTTTAGACTACTGGTGAGCCTCATGAGAGGAATCACTTAGTTTCGGACGTATTGGTTTCATCTCTGGTTTCGTCTCAGCTGTTCATGCCATAGTAAATCTTAGATTTGTTTCATAAACCTTGGAAATTCTTTCTTATATAAGGAATTTGTTTATCCAAATTGTATATTTAAGGCATTAGTATTACCGAAAGGAAGACCTTAATTTTTAAAAATTAAGGGCTTTCGTAATACTTCCTTCATTCTTTCTCATCTCCTGTTCCCTCTCCATCTCATTGCTTGTGAAATACACCTTGGTTGTTGTGGGTAGGTTTCCGGGTAGAATGCAGATTCATTCCTCAACCCTGCTTTGTCCACAATCCTTCCCAAGGGGTCGTGCCCTCTACAACTCGAAGCCACAGACGGCATCCGACGAACGGGCGAATCCTTGCATTATTGTGGTCGTTGATTGCCTGAACGGTGAGTGGCGTGGGTTCTCATTCTCCCACGAAATCAGCAATGAATATTTCTCGCATCGCCAAGCGAGGACATTCTCCGCGACACGGGAATACCCCAAGGGGACCGCGGGGGAGGAGCGAGGCAATCGGAATTTTTGGCGAGGAAATTACACTTGTGGGGGAATCCGGTGATGTTCTGATTCGAAACGGCCTCGTACTCAATGCATACATACACGCCCGTCCGGATGCGAGGGTCTTGTCTGCGAGGATTACTGATTTCGTTATCGAATAGGGTCGGAGGGTTGTCGAAAACCTCCTCACATACAACCAAAGAGGATAAAATTCGATGAAAGTATATTACAACGGTGAGGTCGTTGCAGTGTGTCGTCAGACATGCGCATTAAGTCATTCAGTTATGATATTAAGTCAAAGGCAATGCAATTTCCCTGGGTTCTTACAATATTCTGACAGCAAAGTATTGTATTATTATATTTTATTTCGGATGCATCATTATTGCCATAAGAGAAATAAATTATAGCAAATGGCAACGTAAAGCACTATTTGAACGACCTTTAGACCGTTCAAAAGTTAAATAAAACGTTATTTTATTCAAGTATTCAATTTTTTCAAAAGAAAAAATTAAACACACTCACTACATTATATTTTGCTACATCCTGTCACGTTTTAATGACGCAACGGCAGTAAAAATTACCGCTAAATTGAGAATAATATGACATTTTTTATTTACGACAGGGGAATGAATAGACTTCTCAATGAATCATCACACAACTTGGAACTAAAACTTAAATATATTACAAACCATATAATTTGGTTCTTTCCCAGCGTTTGATGCTAATGAAGTCTTCACGGGGTTTCCAACAGGTTAGATAGTTGTTGGCTGACGTTTCGGTGCACGCCTCCGGACAGTATTTTCATCCCCGATTTTCATAGGTATAGTAAGGATTTATGCCCTGAGGACGATAGCGGAGGTAGCCATCGACACGTCGGGCAACAACTATCTGACCTGGTGGAAAACCTGTGAAGACTTCATTAATATTATATTCCACCTAAGGAAACGAAAGAGGCAGGCTGAAATAAGCTAAGAAATACATATATAAAGGCAGCATTGTCGGGTTTCCACCACTCTTTCTACACTTTCACAGATGTGCTGTTTATGTGGACAACACTTTCTTCATCATTTCAGACGACTTTCTCCCATCAAATTGGTCAAATTTTAGAAGCTGACAAATAAAGCGGCTTTTGCGGGGACTTCAAATTTTTCATTATTATCTCACAACAATAATCAGCCTAAATCCTCCCTAAAGAGGAAATTTAGAATTTTATCATTTTAAACTTTAGGTGATTTTAAAAGAGCCAGAACATTTCCACCAAACTGTTTGGACAAAAAAATAAAACGTTTCAAAGATTAAAAAGATGTATCTTATAGATTAGTCAAATTGGATGATTAAGACGAATATGTAATATGTTATACAAACACCGTAACTGTTTTCGCCAACTAATCCATTGAAAATATGAACGGATGGAAAAAAAGAAACTATAAAAATCATGCGTCGTTAGGGAAAATACCTGAAGTGCAAATACAATGAAGGAAGACCACGGGATAGATGGTTGTAAGGCATGGAGAGAGCGTTGAAAAACGGAAAGAGGATTAGAGAACACTAAGAGTAGAGAAATGATAGAAGAGGATAGAAAAAATGGAAAAGCTTGTAAATGAAGACCCGACCGGTGGCTAGAAGATGTGCTATATGATAATGATAATTTCTTCGTGACGTGTATTTAACGTGATGATGACGTGTATTTAACTTCATTATCATAATTTTGTCGTGATAAGAGATTAAAACGGACCCTGAAAATGGCGATGAATGCCCCATAACTTGAAATACTCCATCGTCATTGCGTGTGAACAGCCAAACTGGAGGTGAAATATTTCTAATTCCATCATTCGGCAGGAATAACGACATATTTCTACTATTTATTACAAGTACATGCTAAGATAGAGGAGTAATAAGTTAAAATATCGTGTTTTATTTAAAGTTAACTGTTTATTAATTACAATTAAGTTATTTAGTGGCGCAAAAACGAGAAAATTACGTTCCACGACTCAAATGAAGACATTACCAGCTCTTCTATTACCTCTTGAAGCGCTACCTTTGCATATAATTTACAACTTATGAAATATCCTTCCGTTTTAAAAATAAGGATATTACAATATTCGAGATCCATTCATGCAAAAGATCTCCTTTCTCACTCAAACATGTAGCTCCCTTCATTCAGGGCAATAGCAATACCACCTTCGTTTTTTGATACTCCTCTTAAATTACCAGAGGAAATAAAAATTCTCGAATCCTTGCTTTGCCGAGACCAGCTAACCTTCTTCTCCGTGAAAGCAATTTCATTTATCAACCCGCTCAGAGTATCAACGAGGAGTTCATTAAAGAAAAAGGTGCACGAAAGAAAAATTATTTCGTGCAAACAAAACAGCTTTCCGTAAAAGGAAGTTGGCTTCTCTACAAAAAACAAGAGCTGAAATAAATAAATTCAACCCGTCACTACTAAACGCCGTTTCCCGGTTTTTCAGTTTTTATTTGCTATTACCTAAATGTATCTCCACAGAATTTATTCACTTAACGTAGTAGTTACTGAAATGTGAGTTTTGGTTTATAAATCTTCTTTTATAAATATTTACCCGTAAAAATATTGTGCTAAAGGTCTGGAGAATAATGCTGGCGCGAAGACCAAGTTAATTGCTCTTTATTTCCTGCGTCCTGGTTTGAATACTGCTCAGAGAAAATTTGATGTGGTGTGGTATAAAATTGCGGCTGCTAGTAATTTAACCAAAAAGAGAACTCCTTAAGAAAATTGGGATTTAATTCTAAGAATTAGGCGTATTTCGGAAGGAACAAGCTAAAATTGACACCTGTATTATCTTTTACTCTCAGCCAAGCCTTTAATGCTTAGCTTTTAAATTTTAGAAGCAGGTTTAAATTTTAAAAAATAAATTAAATTTGCCTACTAATCGAGGCCGAACAATTATTTTGATTTATAGCTTATTCTTTCAGATCGTCAGAAAAAGTCATTACCCCAATGGAAAATGAGTTACGAAAAGAAATACAGTTGAACTGGGGAAGACGGCTTAATATAGCGGGAGGATGGAGTTGAATATATTAAAGCTCAGTAAAATTTAAGTAAACTAGGATAAAATAACTAAGGTAAGGGAGGAAATTTCATATTTCCAAAAATTTCGAACTAACGAGTCTAACGCCGGAAGTGATCTAATTTTACTCTTCAATTATATAGTAATAGAATAGAAACAAAAAGTTATTGATGAGCTCAGCTAGATACGGGCATTAATATAGAGCCATTTGGATCAATTGATCCTTTTGTGAGACAGAGTATAAGTCACTGTGCAGGACTATTAATCGGTCAAATTTTTCACAGGAGCCCCAGGGTTATTTTACAAGTGGCGACTGATTGAATGCAATGTATGATAAATAAAGCAGGTAACCATCAAAGAATAATTGTATTTTGGAAAGAATTTACAACAAGGTACAACGGAAGGCAATGTTCACATTATAGTTTAATTCATATACTCTTCGATAGGCTTTTGTAGTGCTGAGTAATATTCATTAGCTGTTTAACAACCACCCACGATCGACATTTTCAAAAACAGAATTATCAAGACGCCGATAATGTAATAATGAAATGATTTGCCTTAGGCAAGAGGAAATTAAAATTGTATGGAGACAAAAATTATTTTTTGAGATAAAATGAAAAGATAATGAATCCAACATTTCTTCGCAAAAGATATTTTTTAACACCCTAACGGGTTGGAATCCAAATGAAGTGATACTACGAAATACCGAATTTTGTGAAAAACGATCATAACAACGATAATACCCCACGAAAAGCGGCATATCTATTTTTGATTAAATATCCCAAATAAGTCCGATGGCTATTAAATACTTCGGTATGATTAGGATAATAAAATCTTTTTCTGAGAAATAAAATCTAATTTGTTGAAATTAATTCATCGGGATATTTGTTTTACGAAGAAGATAATTTTGAAACAAGCGGCGGTAAAAACATGCAGTACCTCGCATTACGTCAACAAGATATCTCTTTATGGATGTATTATATATACTATGTATATATAACGAGATTCAAAATCCTAATGCCAATAAAATCCTCCGATGATAAGGAAGTCAGAACCGCGGCTTTAATTTTGCCCAGATATTTCACCACTCAGGCCTGAGAGAGCCTTTCAAGCTGGCTAACGCGATACAGCGAGAGTAATGGGAGACGTGGAGAGAAATATATACCTTTTTAAATACATTCATGGTTCCCAGCGTGGCTCCATAATTCGCTCTTAGGCCTTCGGCCTCCCGCCGCTCCATTTCCCAGGGATATAATTCCTGCCGAGACATTCCCCATTCTGCCCCCAGCCGGGGTGGGGGGCTGTCAGACGCGAGAAATGGATGAATTGTTGGAGCTGCCGCGAGGCGATCATTGCGAAAGGACATAAATAAGCGAAGTATCGTTTCCCAATCTCCATTTCGCTAATTGAATTTACGAGGCGGGAGAGGCCGCGCATGCCGGAAAAGGATAGTAATTTGGCTGGCCCGGCACCACTTCTTTTTCTATGCAATACGATACAGACACTTAACTGGCCAAATTTCCGATTCGAATACTATGAATAAAAAACTTAACACCCATGGTTAGCATATTTGCAACGTAATTTTTCACGTTTCTTAATTAATGACTGTCATAAGCCTTAATGTGTGTAACCGATCGCAATGAATTATTTCGACGGGCAAATAGGGAGATTCTGGGTCTACTTGTCGATGTGCGATACTATTGGTAGATTACTCTTTCTGGTTATGCTCTAACAGAGGTTTTGTGTTAATTAAAAGCACTTAAATATTCGCACCCCAGAATTTCCCACCATAGTCACCACTGCATAACAATGTGTAACGCAATATATTTTATTTACAATTTCGATATGCGACAGTGACGGATTTCCCTACATTTGGTACTCGTAGCATTCAAGAGAATTGACGTTATTATTTGGTATTAATATACATTATTTGATATTGATTAATATACAGTATTGATAAATGCCTCCGTTTCAAAATACTTTAAGAGAGCGATACAAACATGCTTCAGATTAGGAAGTGCGTATTCTAACTGGGGCATTTCAGCTCAGTGTGAAAATTATCAGGCTGATCCCACCGAAACCGAGGACATCTGCGTCACCCGGAATAAATGGGTCTGTAGTTAAGAGAAGGATTATTTTGGGTGGAGAGTATGGATCAAGAGAAACCCAGCCTCGATATAAGCCAAATCTTACGCCTTGTAATAAGCCACTTCAACCAGCACAAGACCTACACTGCTAGCCGGTACGTGATTCTAAGGATGGAAGCTAATATGTCTTGAGCTGTAAAGCTCCTAAAGCCTGATCTCCTAGAAAGTAACCTGCAATCCGCAGAACTTGTACTGGAGAGGAAGCGCTATATTCTTATCTCGAAACGACTGTCTACTATAATTTAAAATAATCCAGTCTATGGGAGCAGGTGGCATAGACAAATCCTGCCAGATTTTCATTTATTGTTAGTTTAAGGAACAGAAAATTACTCATCACAAGAAATTACGGGGGGAGGGGATGCTGATTTCAGAAATAAAATATTGGACGGCAAACAAGGAAGTCAATATCGTTTGGTAGGTGGGAATTAGCATTTACTGGGAACGAGTAGCCAAATAGTACCAAATCAATAATTTTATCAAGTGGATGAGTACGATAGCGACGCGATCGTACTTAAAAGCAAGCAAAGTGATAATATAACATAAGATACTGGAAAGGAGTTCGATTAGCAAATAGCTTCGAGCTGGAGCTGGATCAAGAATCGCATTAAATGGGCTTTAAAGCAAAAGCGACAAGGGTTTCATACTTTAACGTCCCATCCGATAGACGGAGTAACCCACCAGGGACAATTTCGGGGGTACATGGACGGATCACGGTATTACACTTGCAAGTGCACATAAGGGCGAAAGTCCACATAGTACAGTCTACTGGGGATAAGAACTCCTCAGCAGCTGAACTGGCTTAAGTACATGGCCCAAAATCGGGGGATCCGGGTTCAAGTATCGGTCAAGAAGAATGATTTTTTTCCCTCTGTGTAACATCGCTACCAAAGAGAGATCGGAGTTTCTCCACGAATCTTCACCACTGCAGAAAAATCCAGAACGGCCATCACACCTATCCGATTCCCACAATTTAATAAGATATCGAATCGGCCGATACCACGATCAATCAGATGATACGAGGCAGCCCAAATTTCAAAGGCTGAGATAGGCTCGTGGGGAGAATAATACGTCACCTAGGGGAAGATGCAGGAGAGAGGGTAGCGAACGGTGGGATGAGGCGGCGCTGAGGAGAAGCTATTACACCAATAAATTTCCACAAGAAAAATTTCATCTGTTTCCCGGCGAACCCATATATCGAGTTGTCGTTTCTCGGCCCCGAGTCGATATGATCTGTAACATGAAAAAGATATCGACATAAATTTAAATGTCTCCCACGATTCCACGGCACTCTACTCTTTTCGCAGAATCTTCCTTCTTCCTGTCATCCATTTCAGTTCATCTTTTCCGAGTTTTAAAAATCCATATCCCTCTTCCTATCCTTCTATTCTGGCTTTCACTCAGCAACGAACGTTTTGAGAAGAAATTAAAATGTTAAATGTTTTAAATTCGATTTATCCTAATGAGAAAATACTTATACGGTAAAAATGGACGAAAACCTTTGCTTAAAGGTTAAGCAAAAGTATCAAATGATAAAAAAGAAAACTTTCTATTATACTTCTAAACTATACTATTGTGTGAAGCCTTCTTTAAAGTGTAAATGTCAGTGGACTATCGCCTCTTCATGTCAACAATGTAGCTAAAAATAACCACATTTTCCAGCAAGCTACGGTCATATGGGAAAAGGAAAAAGTATAAAATTGGTTTACCATGAAGAAAATGTAATTCATAGTAAAATATATTTCATAATTCATTCTGATGCATATAAAAAAGAAAATGTATTTAAAAATGTACAGAAGCCTCGGCATCGTCTTATTCTCTGCAATAAATAAACACTGAACATTTACCTATATCTCCAATTACGCCCCCTTAAAAGTGCTTTTTTAATAATGAAAAATTGACCCGATTTTTAACCCAAGAAAAGTTTATCTACAGTAAAATACCTTATTCCTGATCTGCTAAATCATAGGCAAAATTGTGTTGAGAGGTAAAAAGAGGTCGAGGGGTGGATATAAAAATGCAGAAAATGTTTTGCAATCATTGAATCTGTTAAACACAATCGCAAACTTTTTAAGTAATGTAGTACGTGCTGTTTCAAAATATTTTTGAAAAATTTCTAATGGAGAATGGCTATTGGCTTTTGAATCTTTAGCTTATTTCTCAATAAAAGCTAAGCACCAAGTACTGCGAAAAAAATTAAGGAGAAAATTTTTTTTTTCTTCCCGACGCGTTGCAACACAAAAAGTAGAAGAGGTAAGTGTTATACAGTCAATAAATACAATTATGGTCAGATCATTCCCAGAAATGGAATATATCTCCTTGATGGAGACGGAATTATGTAACACTTGAATTTCTGATTCAAAAAATGCCATTAATCAATCCATGTAAGTGCTGTTACCATTTCCATGCTGATAAATCGCCATTATACAGCGGCATAAATATTATAGGTACAGAACAATTTCAATTTAGATGGTTCAATTTAGATTATGCGTGCAAATCCAAATACGTGATGTACTTAAGGTGATTAATTTTCTTTCAAAAAAGTCTTTCAAGCACGTGCATTTCCAATTCGCCATTCATTTCAGGGTAGGCACAGTTTTAATAACTAATGATTAATTGTTGGCTGTTAGGCCTATAGTACTATTTTTTCATTTTAATTATCAAACATATATTTGCATTCTACTTTTTTTTATTTAAATGAAAGGTAAAGGAAATAGGTTGCCGGGAAAGGTGTATGCGATATCATGCCAATTTCTACTGAAAACAATGAAGCTGACACGTCCTACCATACAGTGTGGAAAATATAATTACGTTACTTACGTATTTTTTCGTTAATAACGTGCTTATCAAAAGGAATACAAAGCTGAATGAAAAACACAATAAACTTTGCCCAAATCTCAGTACTGTTATCATCCCACTCGTTCCAACGGACGCTGGCTCCTGCTACAACGTTTCCTGGAAATATCTCCCGGCCATTAATCATTTGGTTCCGCATCTCAAGCCACCCGGCGTTCCCCAGTTCCGATGGCCGATCAAGATACAGTAATATCACTGATTCTCTCTATTTCCCAGAGTGCCATCTTTTCCTCCTCCCAGCTTCCTTGCTTCCATGGCTGCGTAAAATATCAATTCCCAAGAAGGGATTAGGAGAGGAGGAAAGAATGTGCCCTCCGTATCGCCGTCGATCTGGCAGCTTGAAGGGAAAATGAAATAAATGGGGTTTATTTTTCTTCGGCACGAGAAATCCACTCGAGATAATACGACGTAAATTAGCCTTAATCTCGGAAGGAGTAAAGACTCCGCAGACATTTAATCACGGGATGATACGGATGCCTCGCCGGAGGCAATGTTTGGTCAGGAAAACAGGAGAACAAGAAAATACTTTTTTTAACGGGAAAGGCTGAGGGTCGTTTGGATTCTTACATCATTCGCTTATGACCCAAACGATGATACGTAATGTTTCGTCATGAGACATTGCTTTCGAGCATCGATTACGACTTTTTACAAAGGGTACAAGAAGAGGGTATGCTCCTTTAAAGAGCATATTTCTTGATGAACTGCAAAATACGAAAAAAATAGGTCCGTAGATAGGCAATACGCAGTTGCACTATGCGGTCACATCGAAATATTTCATTTAGCTGGATGAATTCATCCTAGCGCACCTGAATGTTATGTGACCCGAATCCTCCTTACACTGGAACAAATAATGCGTAATAAACCTAGATAAGTTTAGGTTATTTTGAGGGAAAAAGGGTTATTTTATACCTAGAGTTTCATTTTGAGGGGTTTCGTCACAGCCATCCTACGATTTCTAGGACCAGTAGGTGCTAGAAACAAGACTTTTACGTGGCGAAAACTGGCCAACACATTTCAAAATCGAGTACTTTCGAGTAAAGAACAAAATTTTCGTTTACCGCGAAAAAAAATTATGAAGGTCACAAAAAAATTTACGTTGTTGCAAATATGAGTCCCGTGTAATACGGAAATCGATTAACTTAATCTATGAACGGATTGTATCATGTGAATCCGTACCGCAACAAAGGAAAAGGTGGCAAATTAAATATTTTTTATTGATTTAAAAACATAAATAAAGATATTGGGCCCATGAATTATTTTCAACGGGTATTCAATTGGTAAGGGACCACCAAAAGTCACAGACTATAAATATTGGGATTTTTACTATAAATTCAAATTGACAAAAATATTTTAACTCTAATGAAATAACTAAACAAAAGTTTACCGTTTAATTCGTTTGTAATTTAATTTATTTGGTATGGAACTTACGGTGGGCATTGAAGACTTAAAATTACGATTACGGTTATGAATCCGTGCTAATGAAAAACCGCTCCATTTCCACATAATTTCTCAATAAATTATACCTCACATTTTTCGATACATTTTCATGAGTAAAACTTACTTTATAAGAACAAAAGATGAGACATCTCATACACTGCTTCTACTGTACTGGTGAATGGAATCAGGTACTCACCTGAAAGTAAAAGATATGAACATTACTATAACTTACAACATTTTAGGAATATGTACAATGTACCAGTTGCAATGGGGTAGGTCCCTGGCCAGTCAATAAGGACTAAATAACAGGATTTAGAAAGAAATACTTGGCAATGCATATTTCATAACAAATTGTCAACCACCTAACAAGCGGTGAATTCTAAGAATTCAAATTAAAAATGACTACTCTGCTCAAATTCATTTAACCTTTAACTAATTTCAACAGTAGACATCGAATCGATCGATTCAATTGACCGCGGTTAGATGTCTCTTCCGTGAAAACATAAATCTTTCTTTTAATCCTAAGGTTCGTCGAGATAGATGTGACTGTTTCAGAAAAAATAATCTTACACTACTTTGCGGCAGTTGGCAGAATTTCCGTGTGCTCAAAGGGTGACTGATTTCAGGTGAGAGAACGACTACTACAGAGACAGACGAGCAGACGGAACCCATAACGCGTGCCATCACTCCAAACATCTCCGGAACATCAGCAAAGATCTCCAGAATCCTCAAAAACATGATATAAGTAGTCACTTGGTTCAATTCTGTGATTTTGGGCATCCTATCAGGACATTGACATAAAACCACAGGATCATTATTAAGGAGTATACCGTTTTCTATGCGTATGAGGGAGACTACTTATCGGTGAGATATAGAGATCAATTAAAACCTACCGTAAGTGATGCATGAGGGTTAGAGGAAAGTATAGCTCCATTTTTCTGCAATCGTGGAATGAGCAATCGAGTGAACCTAGTCACAACACACTTTCTAAAGATTGAAAACTAATAGCAAAACGATAACATCTAAATGCTAATGCAGGTACCAATTTCAACCACAAAAACTCTCAAGAACATCTACAGAGATGATCCAAAATGTATTGAAGAGAGTTCTTCAGAGAAACGGCGCATTGCAGAGCAACAAGTACGGAGGATTTTATTGTAGCGCCCAAAGTTGCACCCCGAAACCTGAAGACCCTGGAACGGAACACCAGTAAAACTGTTGTTCCATTCAAAGTCAACAAGCGCAATGAAGAGGAAAAAAATCGAGAAAACGCTCACAGCTGTCATTTTTGTTAACAGAGATGTCGGCCCCGGAGGCGGCGAGGTGAAATCACAGCTTGCTTTCCTGCGGTCCCGTCTGATTGCGGTTTGCGGCCACGTCTGGTTTTTTTTCACTGCCCAGAGCACGGATGTTTATTCTCGTCCCTCGCTACAAGATTTAGTATCCGGAGCATTACGACGTACGGTCTTTTCGAGTATTTCAAGGTTATTTAAAATAAATACCGTACATTACCGGCTGGAAAATATGCGAACAGAGGGTCAATACCACTTTACATTCACCCTTGCATAAGCATACGACTCCTTCATAGTGAACGGATTTTGAATAACAAAAATGAATCCAAGAATACACGAACCTGCCGCGGTTTGACATTTTGTCTCACAATAGTGAGAAGGCAGTCCGGATATAGAAGATGGCTCGCGTAATTTTTCGGCCCCGATTCCCGCGGGGTAGAGTCCTCTTCTTCAAACCCTGCGTCTCGGATTTGAATCCCGTGTGCATGGTAATGTCACTGCAGGGGGCATGAGTATTTGTGAACGCTGAATGATTCGTGTTGAAATATACGACATAAAAGCCAGTATCCTATTTCCCTGAGAAATTGAAAATAAATGGACTAAACAGAAAAGTAGTATGGCTGAGCTAGGAGGTAATAAGTAATTTCTCCATGCATGAGGGGTGATTAGTACACACTAATTAAAAAAAGGTTGCAAAATTCAGGTTATCTGAGACTAGAAAACGTCATAACATCAACTTTTACTGGCTGCTGCCATAAAATCTGCTACAGCAGCTTCAAAACTAATACACCAGTACGAAAACCCGTTGAAAAATTATAGTCCAAATTACAAAGCAATGACAAGTAACACAGGTCAGGATCAAATCTTACTAATGCGTTTTTGCGTTATTCCTTCAGATTAATTAGGTCCAAAACAAGCCGGTGGTTTTTCACTTGCAAAACTGTCATATTATGTGTGAAGCTTATTTTGCCGAGGTATTTGTAAATGAAGAACGACTCTCGGGATTCCATCCGGATTGGAAGGTCCATAACCACCGTTTCGGCCGCTTACACTACAGACGTCCTCAGGGTGATCAGATACCGATAAGTGGAGTTGTCCCAAATATAAAATAGTCACGGGAAGCCAGATTCCAAGCCATTTCCCCGCGCTTTCTTCAGACTGTTTTTTTGCCCCCGAGTTGCCTCTAAGGACTTCAGCATCGGTTTCCATGTGTTGCTCAGGAGAAAACCGCTGTGCCGATAAAGTTTGTCACCTAAATATTTTCGACAAATGTGATAATCGTGGTAAAAAAGCAGTGAGTTCAGGATAGGGAAATTCTTACCCACCAATACTAAAAGGTAAACCGATGCCGAGTATAGTTTCAAGAATTTTCACGGCAAAATGCATTGAAAATTATCGTACAGAAAAGTACATCGTATGAACTAAACTGGAATGTCCGACAAGGCGATGGAAGATTGGGAGTCGAGAGAGGTCGAGGAGAGGAGAGGAGATTAGCTTCATTCATCTCTAGGCAAACGGTAAGAGTGATTAAGTGCTGTAAGGATTGCCCATTTTGAAAGAGTGACATAATCAAGAGGTGTCACCCACGCATCTTAGCTCCTTCCCCTTACGTTTATGAGCAGCCGAAGTAGCTCATGCTCAAAAAAGTACAGAGGTTCGGAACTACAATAATCAAAGAGAAGGACTTCTCAGGGACTATACTAGAAATTCCAAGAACTATGAGATGAGGTCAAGTGAAAGAAAAAAAGACTCACAGATTATACAAAAGAATTCGCGAATATTGCTTACTTATAATTCCCTCTTATTAGCTAAAGAAATAATAGCTTAATTAATCTCATGATTATGACTACGGTACAATACATTTTGCGACGTATTTAACCATGCATTTATGCATCCTATAAATTTTCAATAAATAGGAAAGCGTTTGTATATAATGGAACTACGTAGAGAACCTTAAACGTATTTTGTTTCATTTATTAAGCCTATATCGTCGGAAATCGAATATTAACGCACTGAATTAGAAAAATAAATAATATAATGCCAAAATCATAACCTTTCTTAAAGCTGCCCGGCTGGCCTTGCTTAGCGAACTCGTACTAACATGTCTATCATAAGGGTACCCATGTCTATCTCCCAAAGTTGTGATTATTTTTACTAATAATACAAAAGATAATATAATATAATTGTAATATGTAATTATTGCATAATTTACGGAATTCCTTCGGAGTGAATGAAATAAAGGCGTTAAATATGTTAACCAGGCAATCAGTATGACCACTATAATTTTCCAGCATTAAATTTAGGTACTACTACCAGCTAGTCAAAGACAGAAACTAACATTATTTAATGCAAATTTAAAGGTAATACCATTTCCTTATAACTGCCAAAAGTACGAATGATATAGCAGAAATGCATAGGGGTGCAGAAATATGAGCGAAAGAAACGCAATTCACCACGAAAAAAATGATTATCACATTAAGCTCGCAAATAGCTAAGAAAAATAAGCAAACAAAAGAGTATCCTTGTTGACTTTGTGGTATATATCCGTCGTCATATTTAATGGTAACTTTTACGACACCCCAATATTAAAAACACAAAAATACGACCCGGACTTCAACCTGATGATGATACCAATGTGTTGAAACCCGGTTTCCGTGTTTTTGTGCTTTTATTCTGTGGTGTAGTAAAAGAAAATGGGAACACCAGGTCAAACTAAGCAATCTTTTCAAAGACAAATATGCTTTTTTTGGTGTATAAAATCATTAAACTGTTACATAATTACCTCAAAAGGAATGTTGAAATAAAACTGCAAAAAATTAATCACACATACAAACACAAATGTAAAAGTAACTAGGTTTTCTTCCACAGATTTATTTTCTTGGTACAACATGTTTCAACACAGCGGTGTCATCCTCAGGTACAAGCTCAAAAAAAAATTTCAGATGTATATATATCATGAGAGGTTTGGGGGAAGGTAGGAGGGGGGAAGGTAGGAGGGGGGAAGGTGAGGAGGGAAAACCAGGGGGGGGTGTTAGGGATGGCTGTTGGGCTAGGAATCTGGAAAACCCGTGAGGGACCACGTGAGTGGTGGGTTGGGTGGGTTGGGGGTTGACGTGGTGTGGAACTTCGAGGTTTTAAGGATTAAGGTAGCGGTAGGTTAACAGCATGTGGTGAATGGGGTGGGAGGGTCATTGGTCTCAGTTTTTCCGTGAGGGAAAGGGAGGGGGGGAGTTTTTCAAAAAGGATATTATTGACTAAGGGACCCTTATTTAAGTTCCTTCTAATTTCCACCTCCTCCTTTTTGTCCATCTTTCTCCCTTTCGTCTCTAAATGTAATATATGTGATAAGAAATCGCTGCTGTGATTTTCTTCCCATAGGTATTCGGCAAAGTGGGACTGGGAAAGATTGCATTTCCGGAAACATCTCTTGTGCTCTTCAATCCTTTTCTGGAAACTAGGTCCTGTCTGTCCCACATACGCCGCACTGCAGTCGTTGCACTGTAATTTGTAAATACCACTATTTTCCAATGGTTGCACTTTGTCTTTTGAGTTATTCAGGAAAAATCTAAGGTTTTTATTGTTGTAAAATGCAATTCAAAATTGGTATTTTGGGAAAAGGTTGTCTATTTTTTCTGAAATTATCGCGTAATATGGTAATTTGCACCACCGAATATTTTCACTCTCCACTTCCGTTGGAGTGAAGAGTATTTGTTTTGCTCTGATGGAGCGTTTTTAAGGAGCATTTTGTCGATAATGTTCTCGTTTTAACCATTAGAAATGGCTATTGATTTGATAATTTATAATTCCTGCTTAAATGTTTCTTTAGAAAGAGGGATATCCATTAGTCTATTTAAAAGGAAGTGAAAGACGGACAGTTTTTGTCATGTGTGATGTCGGGAGTCACAGGGAATGATGTGGTCAGTGGTGGTGGGTTTGAGGAAGATTGCAAAATCAAATTTCTTGTCTATTTTCGTTACTGTCACATCTAGGAAATTCAGCTTTCCCTCTTTTTCTTTCTCACTAGTAAACTTTATGCTTTTGCACTGGATATTCAGAATCGTCAGAACGTGATCCAATTGTCTGACCGTGCCAGTCCATACTGCAAAAATATCGTCCACGTAACGGAATCAGCAATAAATATTATTGGTGCACACTGAGTTACCACTGAATAATTTACCTCAAAGTTGTTCATAAACAGTTCGGCTAAGAGTGGTGATAACGGGGAACCCATTGCTAACCCTTCACTTTGTTTGTAGTATTCACCATTAAATTTAAAATAATTCTGGTCTACACACACTTTTAATAATGACACACATTCTTTTACGACGGTCGCTTCTGTCCCTGCGTTTTCCATAAATTTTTTTGCCACATTCACTGCATCAGATGCTGGTATGCTTGTAAACAGGTTCTCCACATCAAAGGACACAAGTAGGCATTTGGAGGGGGGTGGAGGAGTTTTCTTTGATAGTAGGTCACACAATTCTTTTGTATTCTTCACTGCAAACCTTGGTTGGAAATTTGTTTACTCTTTAAATTAAGAATTCAACCGGACCGCTAGTTTTCTGGATGGGGCTGTTACACTGTAGATTAATGGCTACTTTACTAAAGAAACATTTAAGCAGGAATTAGTGATTACACTGGATTATAGTGACATTAGCTAGATTGTAGACCTCTTTCTTTATATATTTTACGTTCTTATTTATGCATGAGATTTTGAATCTGTAATAGTAGTCCTTGTACCCTTTGCATGTTGGAACAATTGACGATAAAATGTTTCTTGGTTAGTAGATTTTAATGGGCGCGTTGCATGCGTGGTACGCTGGTTCCCATGTAGTTTCGGTGTTCTGCCGTATTATTCATGCATGCCTGGTGTGGAAGCACCCCCTGCCACACACTGTTTGGGTGGCTTGCAGGGTATGACGTAGATGTAGATGAACTGGGCGAATGGGAATATTCTCTTTGTGAATTTTGGGGAGACCGAAGAAACTGAGTGCTCTTGGGTTCATGATTGTGACTGTATATAGCTCGTTAGATTAGAATATGTAAGAGGAGTTGTTAAGGGATTTCTTGAAACTTTTTGGTGGGGTCTGTTGATAGTTAAACTATTTGATTGTTCCTAATGAAGTCATAGCACTTATTCAAGTAGTCGTTCTTATTTATTATCACCACTGTGTTCCCTTTATCTGCTTTTTCCACGGTTAGATCGTTATCTCTTAATCGTTCCCGGATAGAGTTTATGGATTTTAGGTCTGAATCACGGTTGAGTTATCTGATGTTTTACATGGCTTTTAACTAATCCCGGTATTTTCTGCGCAATAACTGTTTTCATACCAATGTCCTTCTTATCTAGGATCACTTCATAGTCTAAAATTAAATTCTCTACTTCCTTTGACCTCGTTGGGATATTAGGCACATATTTCAGACCTTTCTGTAATAATTCCAGTTCCTGAGTCTCAAACTCGGTATCTGAAAGATTAATTACTCTGTCGTGGAAGCACAAGGGGGATATCTTCCTTTGGGGTTTCTGATGGAAATCACGTTTCGTTTCTGAGAGGCGGTTGAGTTTGTCCATGATGACTAACCTCTTTTTGTGTGCTAATTCACTGCTTCTCTGTCACACGTAGTCATCCAGCAACGTCCACTCGGTCCAATGAAGGTCTCGCCACAGCTCCTTCGTTAACAGGAATCTGTACTGTTCTATACTGTTCCTCTTGGCCTACCAGCCTTGGAGTTCCTTCTTCACCCATAAGCGTTGTGCTGTCTGGACTGCATATCTTCCAGCTGATGATTTGCTGTTTATCTTTACCTTGACGTCATTGGGAATAACTCCCAAAGCGAGGCATCTACTGTTGAAATAGATGTTTAACTACGCTATTCTTGATTCGATCGTCACGGTGCGGTAGAGTTTGGCCTTTTTCGCTATACTTGCGTTCTTAATACGTTTTATAGTTTGAGGCTCAACTATGTGGAAGTTGAATTTCACAATTTTACGAAAAAGTAACTAGGTTTTCTTCTTTGAAAATTTGTGAAATTCAACTTCCACATAGTTGAGCCTCAAACTACGAAACATACATACAAATCTTTTTTTGGAAATATTGATTAACATGCGAGTATTAGCTCGGTCAAAACATAAAACAAGTGCAATTATTCCTGATTGTCGGAAAAATGGTCGCCAGGTTCAATCTCAAGAATTCCAACATGATAACAACCGCATATGTCCTTGTAAACGAGCGTAAAAAAGGTAATTGTGGCCTTAAGCTTAACCGACGACCGGGTGCTTTCGGTGAACAACTTCAAATATCTTTTTTTGCTTATTGGCCACAGCTGAGACTCGAGACGACGACATTCATTCCTATCACACGAAGTACTACCGCATTTCCGCGACCCAAGTCTTTTTCATTAGCGGGGAGATGAAGAACGCTAAAAAGCAGAGAGAGAGGAGTTCTCAAAACAGAGGCCATCCCTCAAGGGAGCATGAACTAACCGGAAGCATTAAATTACGTCTCTTCAAGGTAAAAAAAATGCATATCCAGCACAGAGATTACTTAGGCGAGATTACTTTTGAAAAATATGTAAAATAAAACAATGCTAGAGGCAGAAGAATAAGAAATTAAGGATGATAGCGTGTCACCGTTGCCAAGCAGCGCAAACACCACTCTCATGAGATGGCTCCACCACCCGAAAAAATAATAATAACAATGAGAATAAAAAGATAATGGGACACATAAAGAGTAAGCCGCCAACGCAGAATCACCACGCCCACTCGGGTGGAGAATAGAAAAATACGACACGTGAGGGCAGCCCTGCCGCGTTCCAACGAGATATAACTACGTGGGAGGGAGAGAGAGGACAGAGAAATTTTAGCTCCGGAGTGCCACCTAAAAGTAAACCTACGTACACAACTCATCCGTAAAGGGCTTGTGGCAGGGGGTGAAAGAACACCAGTCATGTAAATAGGAGGGAGGCGGAGGAAAGAATGGTGAGAGCTATAAAAGTTCCACACAAACTGTGTGGGTCAAAACAAACACTGAATTCTACATTTTAGCTTTCACTTTTTTGTTTTATATAGCTTTCGCTGACGTCAGTTTTTAGCTTTTATGCCAGTTTCTATTGATTTTTGAGTTTTGACACTAATTTTTCGCAAACAATTCCACAAGCAACACATAGTAGGGTCTACTTTTCATTTCTATTCAATACTCTTAATTAAACACGAGTTGTATCTTTTCTTTTCTCACAAAAACCGTATTTTTTCAGCTCTTATCCATGTTTCATTCATTTTTACATTTCATAGCACTTTTATATACGCCAAATTTGCGAATAAAAATGCGTGAAAAGTTAGAAATTTACCTTAACCCTCTCCCAAATGGCACGCTTGTTCTTACATATCGTCAGAACAGGGCCTACTTTTCATTTCTATTCTATGGTCTTAATTAAATACAAGGTGAATCTTTTCTTTTCTCACAAAAATGGTATTTTTTCAGCTCTTATCCATGTTTCATTCATTTTTGGGCTTCATAGCATATTTAAATAAGTTAAATTAGCGAATAAAAATGCGTTAAAAGGCAGAAATTGACCTCAACTTCAACTAGATTACACGCTTGTTTTTAAATATCGCCAGAATATGAATTAAATGACATTTGAGTCAATTAACGGTTGTAACAATTCAATGCCGTACGGCTTCTGCTCCCGTGATTCATATACACAAGACTGGTTAAAACCAATGTTAAGAAGACCGTAACAATTACAACTACAAGAGAGAAAAATCAGGCGCGGTCGAGTTACACCAATAGTGCCATGTTAAATTAATTAAGAGAGCTGTCACAATGCCAAGAGAGATAATGATATCTTTCTATTCGGTCTACTGCACTAATGATTTCAAAGAACAACAGTTCAAACTTTTCATTCGTTTAAGAATCTTAATCCTGGGCTCTTCAAAACCTTGCAACAACGCGCTTCAAAATAAAGAGAGAACTGAGCTAATGCGCCCAGGGAAACTACAAACATCGGTAAAGCACATCCGCTACTATAAATTTTTAATTGATAGATCAGTAAAGGCGTGAAACACAGATAAATCCCAGTTTCTAATTACTCTGTGGTATACATCTTACACCTTTAAGTACGTATTTGAACAAATCCTATACTTATACACAAAATATGCAGCCACGATGACCTACATTGCCTACAGAGAGCTAACTACCGACAGGTTGGAGGACGTTTTATCAGCGAACATCGTTTTATTCAACGCCACCTGTCTCCGATGATGCATTTTAATCTGCACCGTTTGCAGCGCAATGAATGGAATACATCCAATCAAATAATACATGAAGCAATAATGTTTAACAAAATATTCCATATATTATAAATTTAAGGACAACTTTCAAGCCATAGACATGTACGTTGCATTCCGTCACATCCCTCTCAACTTCTGAGCTATTGCAAGGGAGTTTTATGCCTCACATAAAGTTCTAGGGCACCACCCAGGACAAGATGAGACAATTGAAAAAAAAACAAGTTTCGATGAAAAAGAGACAGTGACGCACACATTGATCGATTAGTTTCTCTCAGTTATTCCATGGGTAGAGTATATCGCGTGGAAAGAAATGCTTGTTACATGTTCTCCAGACCACCTCCCTCACATTGCCGCCTTTGTCTAACGAATTTAATAATCCTGAGGGTACGAAAATTTTCTCATTTTTACCCAGAGATCCGAGTGTAAAACGTTTTTCTGAAAGACTTAGGTTTTCGCGTAGCCTACGAGTATCTCGAGTTCCCCAACGCAATTCTTTCTATGCCGATGTCACCCCTCCTCTTCATGGTTTTGAAAAAACTTGAGGCATCGCAGAGTATTCTGTTTAGCTTGAATCTCTCATCTTTCCTTTTTGCGATACCGATATAGGATATCACCATCCCTCAGGCCCTCGCCTCATACCACGTGAAATTTGAAAGGCTGAGAAAAAGAGGAAAGAGAGTTGGGGAGGGTACCTCGACGCATAGGGTTCAGGAGATAAGAAAGAAGTCAGCTGCAGATGATCTGGGACAAGGAAGAAAGGGAACGTAGCCCATAACCTCAGCCTGAAGCATGAAAGTAGCGTATGAACATAGCTTAAGAGCGTAACGTAAAACAGTATGTTTGTGATGTGGAGTCTACAAACCACCCGAAGACCATGAACAGATGTTTCACGTTCCTTGCTGGATAAATACATTCGTTACGTTAAACAACAAAACTTATCAGTTTTAGGCTCCAATTTGTGAAAAAGGATGGTCACCAACGATGTCATCTAGGCGGCGAAACAGGTAGGATCTCACATTTATGCGAAATCACAGTTGAAAATCATTCTCCAGGGCTGGGAATTGAACCCAGATCCTTTGCATACGGGTACCTCTGACATTATATGCACGGTACCTGTGAGGACAACTTGCTCCTTAAAGCCCCCCATGAGATTCACAGTGGAAGATGACGCCTGGGTAGCTTCATTCGTTAGAGAACTCGGAGCGAAATCGAGGAACCTGGGTTCGATTCCCAGTCCAGGCGATTGATTTTTCAACTGTGAATCTCACACAATGTTGTGATAACTAGCGGGTGACTCCGTTGCAATTACTGCGCGGCTAGTTCCGTGGTTCTTTGAAAACGACGTATGATCTCAATTTATCTCGCGATAATGCACATAGTTACTTTATTTCCACAAAATCTGTAAAAATGAGCGATCAGAAGATGCGTCAGCGGGAACTCAAGTAATATTAACGAGGGAAATATGATATTTCTGAGACAAGGTATCTAGTATACAGTCGCATCAGATTCAAATAATCAAGATTGACCGAATTTGAGTGACCAATTGGATTTTATCCTTTAAAAATGCCAAAAGAATTGCCGATTCTGGGGGTAGTATTGAAATTATTCTCAAGCCCTGGACTTTGCACGAGAAAACAAGATCCCGCTAGTTACAGGGAAGAGTGAAAAATTATCATTGGTTGTTTGGGGATCAAAACGACTGTAATTATCAGTATCGAATATGAGATAATTTTAAGTGACGTACTATCAACTTGCAATATTCTAATCAAACAAAACGATTTTACACCCCTAAACATGCTAAGAAATCGCAAAAAAACTAAGGAATCGCAAGGTACTCTCTAGTTGAGGAAGAAATTGAGGCTCTTCGGGCACATTTGCGGCAAAAATCGCCCATTTTGGTTAATTTAGAGCGCTTTCACAATCTGCCTCCAGTGAACAAAGGAGAATTCTCATTGGTCAAGCTTCTTTTTGTTTGTGCGAATTAGGACTCACGGCAGATATGCTAAAGGGCGGTTATGATTGAAAATAAGATCTAAGTTTTAGAGAATAATGCTGAGTACAGATTAGAAACCATTCGTCAGTCGTAAAATTCATTAAATACAACGCATTGGATACATATCAGAACGGCGTTGTGGGCTCTCCTCAAAGGCATACCTGTGGGCGTGTGATGAATGGAGAGTTCTGCCCTCGCAAAAAAGCTGCCAAAGAATATAAAACGAAGAGGAATTTTCCCTTTTTACGATAAACATTAATGAAGCCTTTACAAAGCAGATCACTCAATTTTCTTCACCGAAAGAATATAGTAAATTTTAGTAAATAATTATATAAAAGTCGCTCACTATGTCGGCCTTAAAAATCAGATTTCGGATATTACTCTGGATACATACTCAAGTCCAATATCTGATGGTTGTTTCAGTGAGGTAAAGGAGAAAATATATTAGGAATCCCCATAAATTTTCGCCAAATCCATGTGAGTGCATCCGCTGAAATGAAAAAAAAAGTTCAGCTGGTCCAACAAATATTACCTAACTGGTAGTAAAGTATGAATAGGTCGACTTATGCAAAGAAATGTTAGCTGTGTCTCACCACCATTCAAAGTTAGAGATAATGGCCTATGTGTAATGGTAGTTTTAGTAAGACCATGTTGATTTGTATATTTTTACTTCGACATATATGAGAAGCATGAAGTAATTATTTTTATTACTGCCGCAAAGTTATAGTAATATACAACTGAAATTCTCAGTAATTAAATAAATATACCTCAATAAGTTACCTAGACTATTTTTTCTGAGGTGAAAATGCCTTCACAACAGGTTTTTCTGCGAATCTGTAAAAAAATAACTGCAAAGGGTAATTCATTAATTTAAAAGTAGTTAAGAAAACATACAAACTACACACTATTGAATTTCTGTCGGTACACAAACGTAAGAAATTCCTCAGTCAAAAAAATTCTCTGAATTTCTATTTTTCGGCAAATATTCCGAAAAGTAGTGCGGTAGGTAGCCAATACTTCAGAATCTAGACAGTTGACAGCGTCGTTTTCAAACTTTCAGATTTTGTCACTTACTTTAGAGTTGATGTCGGTTAAATTAATGAGAAAGAGGAGACTGATCATGCTTACTTCATGGACGCCAGATGTCACTCTAGCCATGTCGGAACTTCCGGTACTCGAACATGGTCCATTAAGATAGAAAGCCAAAACACTGGTTACAATTTCATCTTCTTCAATATAACATACTATCCAAAATGGAAAACTCATTTTTATCAAACTTGAACGGATAATATAAGTTGATTTTCTTTAGAAAATCTTTCTTTAGGCCACATTAATTAAGGTAGCAAGGTGGAAGGGGAAAAACTAGAACATTAAGAGTAACCGACTTCAGATAATCTCGGAATGCTTGCGCGCCCACCACGACAGCCATCACTGCGTCAGAGAAGCAATCCCACTCAACCTTGGTGCTCAAGGGCTCGGCAAACTTCCTCCGGAGGTCTTCCGAAAACATCCTTAAAACATCTTTAAAAAGCCATCTAGCCGTCAATGAGGCATGTAACTTTTCCCTGAGAATTAATTTCATTCGGAAGCAATAGAATTTCCTCTCTTATTGAGCAAATCTATACCGTAAAAGCAAAAATTCTCTGCGAACACCAAAAAATAATTCTAGTGAAACAAGAAAAATAAGGTATGGAATCCTCAATTTACCAAATTTATCAATTTGATAATTTTAAATGCGTGCTTCAAAGTGCTTCAAAAGAGCATGCATATATTGATCACAATAACTTACAGAGTCGCTTAAAGTGCCATTTCACATGCCAGGTTGAGGGATTCTAATTCTACTGAGTAAGAAAATTATGCAAGCCTGCTGTCACGGAGTTTTCTCCGTGAAAATAAAACACATTAAGAGAAAGTCAAATACATGTGAAAGTACTTATTGGAAAATGCAACTGATGCTGCGAAATTGGTGGCTGTATTTGCTACTCTTTCAATACGTGAGACAACATGGATGTGTTTAGCTTTATGGGCCATTTTATTTATATTCCCCTACGTTTTTTAATTTAAAAATTCATTTAAATGAACAGCTTTACCAAAACTGTAAGTTATGTGAAGTAGATTCCATGGGATTCTTAAGTAAAAGAGTCCATCATTCACCACTGTGAACAGCTAACATTTTTTTCAGACACTTAATGATACTGCCCACAATATTTTTTCACGAAAATTTAACCTCTGTTGGGCATGTTAACACGGTCAGTTTTCAGAGTGAAGATGCGGATTACATACATTATCAATCATTGGTGACTTATAGTTCAAAAGACTAAGAAAATTAGGAGGATTATGAGATGAAGAGTTAGAGAATAAAGTAGAGAAAACTTAAGAAAATATCACGACATATAGCACAAGAGAATGATAACAAAACGTGGAATAACGAAAAAAGATAGCAGAAAATAATACCAAGAATAATGTTATAACAGCGGGAGAGAAAAAGCTGCATCAATGGAAGCGAGAGGAAAAAAAGACACACGACAGAAAAAAATACGTGAAAATTGACGGAATTGGAAAAAAGTCAACACCAAACCAGGTTGTAAATTTCAGCGAGAAATTAATTTGTCAAATGGAGAACTGATTGAAAGCATATGTAAGACATAATACGTGATACTCCCTGTGAAAGCATGCAAATGAGTCATTTTTTCTGCCATAGAGAAATATTCTGCAAACCTGAATATCGTTCTATACTCAGAGGTAAGAACGACGGCTAAAGTGAGCATTTGAAATGATTTTTCATTCGCTGAACAATAAATTTTCTTACCAAACCTGGAGATGGAATAATTCAATTCATAAATTTGAGAAGTGAGGGGGATTTGTTTATTTTGTGTGTGGCAGCATAGCATGTATGATCCTCCAACTCGTAGCTGAGAGCAGCATTGACTACACCGTAGATTCATATTTGGCCTAATTTCCCATCAATGACTACCTAGATCTCACCTTTAATCCACACGCCAGATAATTTCTCTCATTCCCTATAAATTTAGTTTTCTCTGAGACGTAGGAGCGTTGATTGGGACGAAATATTCGTTTTTGGGGCATTGATCGCAATACGCTGCGCCATCCTAGGCCATAATTTCATCCGTCACATCCCATTTGGCATTTGACGTTTCGACTGATCTCATTAGAACTCCGAGGTGATGTGATTTCGCATTCGTCCCTACTCGACCGGGAGATTCGACGCCCTCTCGCCTTTTTAGGAAATTTGATTCGAACGGGGAGAGACGCTAGAGTGAGATGCAGGGCAAGGTGCGAGGCATTGGGCGAGCTGGAACGCCAGAGAAAAAGGGAGAGGATTTCTGGTGAAGGGTTTCTCCGCTAGTTTCCCCAAGGGGGAGATTTTGGAGGGGCCCAGGGGAAAAATAGAACAAGTAATCAATAAAATAATACGTTCAGGAGAATATATAAAACCTAAAAAATTTAGTTGGTTTAAATACTAGGATGACCAGTGTACTCACACGGGGATGACATCCCGACTCAGAACAAACGCAATAAATTAAATGGGCCTGGACAGACCTTACGTGGATGTACGATAGAAAACTATAAATTAAATGACAGGGAACAGGAGAATCGAAGAGGGTAGAATAGAAAAAAAGGGCAAAAGAAAATAATTTAAATAAAAGGGAAGACTTACTCCCGCCGCACCACACCAACAAAAAAACCACGTTCTTCTCCCCTCACCGATTGGCGTCGGCTCGCCCACTGCCGACGGGAGTTGATGCACTTCGGTGAATTCCGAATGACTTCTCCGGTGAATTTTGACAGACTTCAATATCCCGGCGAAGCACATACACTAAACTAGCAGAAAAACTAGCGCCCTCTTGCGCTCAATGAAAGGGTCAAAAATAAACTAAACACAAAAGGCGAGGCGGGAGTTTAAAAGGGAGGAGGTTTAAGGGTAAATAGAAAATTAATATTAGGTCTGTCCCAGCCCGAACACCCGGATTAAACGACAACATTCAACACTCAAAACAGGTTATTTTGACCCACGGTAATTAAACAAATAATACCTCACTTCGCGCTAATAAGTTGACACTTTAACATTTGTTCAATGAATTATTTCTCTAATTCGTCCCTATTATCAATGTTTCCACTTCATCTTTATCCAAATTTGCAAATAATTATGATTTATTGATGCATCAGCTTTCAGAATTGGTATAATATTATCGTTTTTTCATCCTTATTACATTTTTCTTGCTTATAATTCAATACTTTATAACCTACTAGCATCAGCCACTTCACTAAAATATATTTACCTTTAATTTTGGCGCAATCAATGAGTTACAATGCAAGATGCGAGGTCCAAGAAAGTCAGTTAAAAACCGCAGATGAAAAAATATTCTTGACCATACCGTTTTTATTGTCGTAATGAATTAATAATTTATATTGAGAAGGGATAATGTTGAGAAAATATTATAAACAACTACATAAGAGGGTTGGTCAAAGTTGGACCACTGGAAACGAAAGTACACTAGAGTGGGCTAAAGTGGTTGGACCACGTTGAGCGGAGTAACGAGCAGTACCTTGGAAAGCGTGTTGAGCGCCTGGTGACGAGGGGAAGTGGACGGTCCAACTTTGGGTGAAAGGACGAGATGTCGGAGGACCTGCGGGAGATTAGGTGGAGCCCAAGTTATGTTCTGGACCGGAATGATTGAAGGAGGCAGAGAATGCCGACCATTTGTAACGCGGGAAGAGGCGAAGAGAAAGAAGAAGATTTGGAAGAGTCATTGACATATTGAGCTATGACGAAAGGGGTAATTGATGAAAAAAGTGAGAAAAGAATGTCTTGTTGAAAGCTTCTTGGAAGTTGTGGGGACATTCGACCACAGGAGGCGGACATCCTTGCCGAGAGAAGCAAACCCGTCCTTAGCTGAGGCCGGGAAGTTTCTAAGAATCGCGAGGAGTCCAGAATATTCGGCGAGGGTATATTATTAAAACTGATAGCAACCCATGGCGGTAGAGCTGCGAGTAAGTGGATCGAGAGAAGATTTTAACCCTCTATAAACCAATTTTTTTGTCCACCATGTGCAGTCATTTCACATGTTACCCCACTCGTGGGAGATTCAGGAACTAAAAGTTACGAATGAGAGATATTTTTGTTTTCAATCTGTACAATTGATATCACAAAGGCAAATAGACGTAAATAAACCTAATCAGAGACAAAAAATACACTCTTCTATATGTTACCTCTAGGTCACTCAGCGTGATAGAGGGTTAAGCTACGCGGACGACATAAAGCAATATTTTCTTCGAGATCTTCATTTCGAATGCCTTTAAAGATAATTATGCCTCATTTAGATTACCAACGTAGATCTCCTGCTTGCATTTAACTTAAGATTGTAAAAACTCAGTGTTACCCTAACCCCCTTCACCAGAGCAATGCTACAACTAAGCAAGGACAAACTATTGGAATAACGAATACCATATTCCAGCTGCGTTTTGACCCTTTCAAAATGTTTTTCCAGCAAATGAAAATTTTCCATCTTGGTTCATTAAAGTAACATCATATGCTTCTCTTTAATGATTACATTTATGACTATCGTTATTCATCATTTACGGTTTCCGCAGGCAACACCACTTTACCACACGTTAGGAACTATGGATTGCCAGGGTGAACGTATACGAATTCAAGCATCGATCGTACGTAAGCTAGTAGTGTGAACTGGGCTTAAGGTACAAATGACCTACTACCCGCACAGGCTCCTTCAGGACTGCTTACTTTCAGGCTCCGCCTTAAGTTATTTTCTGTCTTTAGGTCCACATTTACACCTTCATTTGCGCTCTCTCTGGAACATACGCAAAAGCCGCAGTAATTAAATCAATGAAGCGGAGAGCAAGTGTGGTCAATATGGAGTGAAATTCTTCATGTAAAATCCAAACCGATGATTTAATATAAAACTCAATCTGAAAGATTTTATTAACAAATAATATAACAATTGTCAGATATTGCACTGTGATTTAGCGATAATTCACTTAAAGGTCAAAAACAAACAACCACGACCATTTTGAATGCGTATTTTCTTTCAGAGAGTAAAATCAGTTAAGATAAGTATTTGGTAGTATATGTATCCATCATATATATATATATATACATAAAACTAAATAAATAAATATCGCGTGTGCGAATGTGCGAATCCATGAGAAATCAGTCGTTAGAGGTGACCAAAGTTTTCGAAAAATGAATTTGGTCGCACAAGTTCCAGACACGGTTTTTTTCAAAGCTTAGGTCACCAGCACGATTTTGCACGATTTAGTGTGTGAAACTGGATCGATTTTTATGGGCCTGGAAAAATATTGTAGAAGTCAATGGAAGCACGTTCTTGTGCATTTATTCAAGTGATATGATGCTCGGGGTTGTTCTAGACCACCTTCGGACTGTCATGCCCACGTCTCCCCATGTTACCAAAAATCAAGTTGTCCCCATCATGGCTTGGAAAGAAGCACTACATTTTACAAGATTCGTGGTGGATGCACCAACGACATGAATGAGCCAGAATCATTTTCTGTAGTTGACTGGGTCATACTCCTTCACGATCAGTGGTGCATGGGGTCGGTGGTCAGTATCGACCGAGATACGTTAGTAGTGAAGTGTTTGGCGAGGGAAGGAAATGCTTTTTCGTGGCGGAGAATACCTTCAACAAAGGTAACACTCAAGCATGCAGTATTGAGGAAGATTGGAGCACCTCGAGAAACAAAGAAAAGACGGATGAAGAAGATATTTTATACTTTTACCCAGGAGCAACTGGAATTTATTGAAACAGCTGTCAAAAATTTCCAGGCCCTAACTGAGTGATCATAATTGCATTGTCAGGTTTCAAATTTTTAATGTCAAACCATTCACAGTGTTGTTTGTTATATTTTATGGAATGTGTTACCGTTTCTGTTATCGTTCGTTATTTTTTTCCAGATGCGAAAACTCGAGATCTAAAATAAAGTACAATATTGGTCTTCGAGAGCGTTTGGCATCGAAGAAATTGTTTATTCTCGTGAAAATCTTGATTGGCATGTTCATTAATAAATCATACAGTTGTTTGATTCGAGGATTATTGTCGGCAGAAGCGCAAAAAATTCAAAAAAATATATCGCTCAAGTTTGTGTGGAAACCCCCAAATACATTTTCAAGGGAGAATGCCCATATACATGGCCCACAATAAGCGCTTTCTGTCGTCCGCAAGATCTCTTTCCGCTAAAATCGACAGAAATCTTCGCAAGATTTTTACCGTCACACTATGAGTGGAAACCTCCTTATACATGGGGAGACGTGGGAATGACAGTCCGGAGATGGTCTAGAACAACCCCGAGCATCATATCACTTGAATAAATGCACAAGAACGTGCTTCCATTGACTTCTACAATATTTTCCCAGGCCCATAAAAATCGATCCAGTTTCACACACAAAATCGTGCAAAACAAAAAACGTCCATGAATTTTCCTGTGTTCACCAGTTTCTATGACCTACTGGTGACCTAAGCTTTGAAAAAAACCGTGTCTGGAACTTGTGCGACCAAATTCATTTTTCGAAAACTTTGGTCACCTCTAACGACTGATTTCTCATGGATTCGCACATTCGCACACACGATATTTATTTATTTATTTATTTAGTTTTATGTATATATATATGATGGATACATATACTACCAAATATTTATCTTAACTGATTTTACTCTCTGAAAGAAAATACGCATTCAAAATGGTCGTGGTTGTTTGTTTTTGACCTTTAAGTGAATTATCGCTAAATCACAGCTGAGTGCAATATCTGAAAATTGTTTTATTCTCTGTTTGTCACTGAAAAGTCATACTTAGCTTAAACCATACAACTTAGGAACCAACGATGGCAGAAACAGTGCATTGGCAATCAGCTTGTGTTTCAAAACACTCGTACGAAAGAGTAGACTAAATAGGAAAAAAATATCAAGAATCAAAGCGTAAATTCCATGAAATACTAAGATGGAAAGAGATGCCTAGAGGGATGTGTGAAAAGCCACTGGTTTTGAAGAGTATGGAGTAAAGTAACATAAGCCTAAAACTATACTTTAAAAAGCCAACATGAAACCTCGTTCACGCCACAAGGTGCCCAAATAATGCCGTCACCGAATATCTCACAGGTCGCTAAAATCGTGCTGTCACTGAACGGGACGTTATCGGTTAGAGGATCAAGGGAAAACAGGGATGCTGAAAAAATGTCGTAATTTGCCCACCATTTGCGACGAGAATAAACAAACAGAGTGCTTTCAAAACAAAAACACGCCTCGTCTCGAAAAAACTACGTTTTTCTCGAGAAAATACGAAGGGCTTTAGTCAAATAGGACTTGTATCGATTGATGTGACGCTTTCCCTGAAAGGTTTCCCAGAGATCCATCCATTTCACAGCGCCTCAAACTTACCCATTCTACGCATTATATCATCAAACAGGGCGACCTTAAGTCGCGCCTAAAAGAGAGAAGATGTATTTACAAAAAAAAGACGGAAAAACCAAAATGTCGATCGAAGAAAGCTCTAGCGTCTCGCCGGAGACGCATGCACGTTTCTATGAATTAAAAACCACATAAAATCTGAACCTAATTAATTAACCCTCAATAATTAATTAACGAAGAAGAAAGATTTCGTTGAGCCGGTTCCTAATGTCAGTTCAATGGGTTGGAATGTGGGAAAAAAATCTTGGCCGTCCTTAACAAATATTATATTTGCAAACTACAGTTTCTTACACCGTATCTTATCTGAGGGACATTACAGTTTAGGAAAGATCCTCTCAACATAGAACATTCCTTCTCCCCCATATATTTATATATAGGGGTTTATTACATAATACATACTTGAGAGTGGGTGTAATTTCAGAAGTTAGTTAAACGGCAATGTTTACCACAGTTCCTCTCAATCAGCTGGAGAAATGAACGATAATGAAGGAAACCGTTGGTATATAAATTTTAATGCTCTCTTTGTTGAGGAAAGTGCAGCATTCTGGTCTTATTAACGTAGAAAAAGTTATCAAATTGAGTCAGTCTCGGCTCTTACAAAAGTGAAAAAACATTTTCGGCCACCTCTAGCACAGATTTAATTGGATAACAGTAGTTTCTTCAACCGCTTTTTATTTGAGGGATACTAGTGGTACACAGAATACATACAAACACAGGGGGTATACAGAAGAGACATTTTGGATAGGTAACCGCGCAGAGAGTTAATTACCATCATGGCTACTAGTTAACCACCAGATTTTTGTGGTTTCTGCCCTATTTTCACATCCATTTATAAGTCACAGACTGACCACTAGTGGCCTTTGCTTGAGTCACCCACGCGCTCAAGCGGCGCGGCTCTGCATTAGGTTGATCCGTAAAATACAGCTCCAACAAAACATTTGTGACGCAGACCTTAAACATAATAAGTACAACACCTTGTTAAATGGTAGTAGAGTGGTAGACGTAAGAGTCTCAGACTTGTCTAGCTGGTTCAGTTACTGATAATGATATACAAGCCTGCTCCACGCAAACCGGGGCTTCAGACAGTAAAGATTATTTAAGTTCATTTAAGTTCATCTAAGATAATCTACATATACAAAATACCATACAAGCCATAATTAAGTGAGTGTCACAGAACAGCGCCGTTGAAAGAAATACATCCGATCAGTAAATACGTCAAATTCCGCTAAGGGAAGGGAAGCACGAGACTGGAACTTCCTTGACGTTGGGTTCTTTTTCTCAAAAAAATTTAAAATTAATTCTTTACATTTCATATCTATTAAAGTCAAATCAGTTTCTACGCTATTTTGTGGATGGAATCTGGGATAGAGAGAAAAAGAACACTCGGGCACTCTACGTGTGAGTGCAGCATTCAAGCCAAAGTCCTAATCTAATAAGGTATCTCCGACAAAAAATTATGAGAAAACGCACCGCAGGTTTTACCCTCAAGAGGTAAAAGGTTCAATGGTAACTTTAATAGAATTTGGATAAGAGGTTACAAAAACGTGATCATGAACACTAATCTTTCAATTCTAAAATTGGTTGCCAGTGGCATGCCATTATACCATATTCCATTGAAAGTATTCTGTTTCAAATACCGTGATCGATCTTTCCCGTGAAGATTTCCGTACAATTTCCCCATGTGTTACATTCTTAACGAGTCTGCTGCGTCTCAATTGGTTGCGAACACATTCAAGCGAATGGCATAGCTAAATGTTTTAACAATAGGCCAACGATAAAAAAGACTGGGTTCTCAGACCGTTGTGAGAAAGCTGCACCGATTTAACCCGTCCCAATCATTCGAGAGTTATTTCCAGAGAACTTTAAATAAATGGGAATTCATTTTGGGAAGCCACGCAGGGAGAGGAAGTTAACACAAAGATAGGGGCTTTCCACGAATGGCAGAAAAGGATGAGGGCGAACAAGGAGGAAGACTAGGGACAACGCATTGTGGGCTGAAATAATAAAAAGTTGGCCAAACATCATATCTTCCATAGTTTTTTATTCATATCGACGAAATTTTCTCAACTAAAAATGTGTAGACTCCCAAAAATTAAGTTACTGATATTGAGCCAGCATACTGATCCGTGCCTTTTAAAAAAATGGCAGTTATGTTTATTATTAACCGGTTTTCTTCAAGGAAGTGTTATCGGCCCTCTTTTATTCATTATTTATATTAATTACCTAAGTTCTTGAATTAGCAGTAAATTTAGATTTTATTTTGCAGACGATACAGCTATCTACCGGGAAATGGGCGAAGACGTGGACTTTGAAGCTCTGTCATCGGACCTTAACAACGTTCATTTGTGGTGCCAGGAGTGGGGGGTTAGAATTAAATATCACCAAATGCACCACAGTTCACTTCCTGCGAAAGTCATCACAAAAATGACATACCTATACTGTGGGTGGAGTAAACATAAAATCTTCAGATACTGTAAAATATCTTGGAATTACCTCAACTTTAGATATATTCTGGGAATTACACATATAAAACATATGTGGCACAGCATTAAAGAAACTAGGTTTTGTTAAACGTATAATAGGAAGGCCCTCGGATAAAAAGGTAAAAGAGAGATGCTACTTCGCTCTGGTTAGGCTACACCTCGAATACGCCGCGTGCATTTGGGACCCTGGTCATAAAGATTTAACCAAAAAAATAATAAAATACAAATAAAAGCAGCGCGCTTCGTTAAACATTGCTACGAGCGTACATATAGTGTCTCACGACTTAAAGAGGGATTAAGGTGGGAGCCCCTAGAGACTCGGAGGCTACACGCTAGGCTTAGGTTACTAGAGAAATTCAGAACAGATTTTATTCAGAGCGACATTGAGAATATAACCATGACTCCTCACTACATCTCTAGGTCTGACAGATGCGATAAAATAAGAGTATACACTGTCGAACGGATAGGTAAAAAAACTCGTTCTTTCCGTGAACAATAAGCGACCACAATAAAAATTGAGCTCCACTATATACAATTCTATAATACATGTTACCATTTCATCTCCAAAAAACTTTAATGTTTAACGGCTGTGGACCTAACACCCCCTGTCACAAGCCCATTCGGCGGCTCGCTGGGTATTATGTAGATGTAGATGTATGGACAAAAATTCCAAAAATCGATTCGCTGCACTAAACAGTTCCAAAAGCGAATCTAACTTAAAAGATAGTAACTTCATTGCAAGTTGTTAAAAAATATTTCAATGATAAATAGATTATATATAAAATATAATACACAAAACTGTTAATTATAAATAATATCTATGTACTGAAGTATTGGCAATATACATCCAAATCACTTATATCACAGTCTTCATAAGACGTGGTTGGAAAATGTTTGGAATATATATATTAATTTGTAATTTTAATTCACCAGTAAATTGCTCTCGTATGGTGATGAAGATGTGAGATTAGCTCTATACTCCAGGGGAGTGGGTCACTTTCTGCACGAATAGCAGGCTACTTTCGTGTGCCAAACCGCCAGATCTTCTCTTTACAGAGGCACAAACGAAACTTTTGAGACTAAGGGAGTGAGAGACGAGACAATCATGGCGCCTGGTAGGACAGGGTAAAGGGTTGGCGGGGAGTAACAAAAGGGTGACAGCGGACTCGTGTGGAAACCTTACGAGTGAAAAAGAGACGGTTTCGTTTGTTTTCCTCTTTCCTTGCGGACGAGACGTTCGGACGGTGTAAAAGGGGACGCGGGGCTTTTGAGCCTTGGCAGGAATGGGTTTAGCAAGTCGCCGAGGCGAACGTGACGGACGCACGGAAGGAATAGGGGAGGGCGGTGGAATGAATCCCCGCGAAAATATACACCACCTTCCTCAACTCACTGACAAGCCTTTCCCAGACTGAAACCGATCTCACTTGACCCCTCTTCCTACCCTTCCGTCCCAAGGGTAATGAAAATAGCTCACTGTCGGAAACTTTGCAAGGAATTCAAGAAATAGGCATGAAAATTTTTTTCTCCACATTTTTCCAATTCTGAATGAAATATCAAAGAAGTTTATCTTCAACAAACCTCCTAGTCTTATCACATACGTCACTAAACATTGGTGTGACTATTGGTAAGAGGGAAAAGGAAAGAAAACTTTTAATTGAATGTTCATTTTAGCAATGGTTATTTTACTCAGCAGTATGATAATGTGAATAATAAGTGAACATGACCACTCCAATATACCATAAGATCATATTAAATTATAATTGACATTAATAATTTTAACCTCGTGATATATCCGCAACTTGGAAGTCACAAACGTTTTGTCGATCATTATGATGTCCTACCACTGTGTGAAAGCTTAGCTTTTCAATATTAAAGCAAAATAATATCTATTTGACATTGACTGCTTAACAAAGAACATAGGCATAGATTTTTTTTGACAGTTTGACAGGTAGAGATAGGCCAGGTCGGTACCATACCGCAAGGCCGCCTACTAGAGTAGGTATATGATTCGTTTTCTGTTTTCGGCATGGATGCTGTGCTTTTCTCAATACGAACGCCGATTTATTCCACACTTGGTTGGGCAGGTGAAGCTAGGCTATATAAATGCTGACTGTTATACACATTAAAATACTATGTAAGGGTTTTCCCCTACGGGAAAATGCAAGAAGGATAGATTTAGAATTTAAAACGTAATGATTGGTTTTGCACTGGATGCTTCGGTAGTTGACAGGTATGAAAGGAACATATTTCGATGGCCGTCCAAGTTGAAAGAATGGATGATACTCGAATTACAAAACAGATTTAAGAGAGGGGAAAGAACTGTGAAAGGGTGATAGGCGATGAAACTCTTCGGATAAATGCGGCGGAAGAGACTCAAGAGGAGGCATACTAAGTTTAAAGAGTTGGTGGACGTGTATGGTGAAACGAATGAGTGACCATAAAATAAAAGAATTGTATACATACTTTTCTACTACCCTCCGAGGACAGGGCAGTAGGAAGTTAATCTTATACTGCCCTGCTTAGCCAAAAGAATCATACAAAATTACACATTTTGAGATTAGAATTGATTTTGTCATTTTTAACCCTAGGGTTTCAAAAACCTAAACAAAAAACCGTATCTATAGCGGTTCGCCAGGTCTCACGTCTAGTTTTCACAATAGTTACGGCATAAATTTCAGTTTCCTAGACCATATAACACTAAATACATGACTATCTCCCAGAGAATCCCACTACTTTTGTTCCCTTATGATTTATTTTCATTCCGTACTTCCAGCACTGACAATCTAAGCATCACCTAAATTATAATATCTTTTAAGATGGACTTAAAGAAGGATCGAAGTTGAAACCTCTAGAATTCAAAAACGCAGATCCAACAATGATGCAGTTACTGTATTTTCACTTATCAGGGTATTATTGGCCTTAGTATGAGAGCTAAGCTGTTTTAATTCGGCAACAGGCAAAACGAACAGCATGATGAGAATGCATATTTTTTATATACTTGTATTAATGCTGGTAGTTATTTGGGAGAGACTGGTTTCAATCTGGTCATTTATTCCGTAAGTTTTCTGACTTCTTACGTTATTGAACTGAGAAATTCGATCCCTAAAATAGCAAGAACCGCTCGCTCACTTTGAATTTTGAATACTTTCATTGTATTCATACGCCTTAGTGTCTATGAAGGAAACCGAGAATTCTTCTTCCGATGACGCGTTCATTGATGTTATCGCCAATACATCGCATGTTTTTCCAAGGACTATCCACAAATAAAATCCAAGGAGAAAGCGATAGGGAAATGATGTGTAGAAAAGCAATATATAATGAAGCATTTTCAAAGAGGAGGTAACTGATGAGGGGAAGTTTAGGAAAGGCAAAGAAAAGGATGGTAGTAACTATAATATGGGACGTGGCTCAATGCGAATACGAGACTTAGTCATTACGAAGGAAGGATGCACGTAGACTTGAGGCGTTTGAGATGCTTGTGTGGAGAGGGGTGAAGAGAAGCTGGGTGGCGAGAATGGGGAAGGAAGAAGTAATGGATATGGTAAGAGAGGAGAGGAAGCAAAAGTTGAAGGTTCAGAGATAGCAAGAGATGGATGAGGACGTACTAAAAAGAGGGGAAATGTTGAAGATGGTAACTGAGGGAAGAAATTTGGAGAAGTGTGGAAGAGTGAGGAGAAGGAACGGAATTCAGGACCAGATGAAAGCAGGGAGGCGATATGAGAAATTCAAGAGAGATCTAATGGCTGTCCAATCGTAGGAGTAAAAACGAATTAATACGCCAGAATTTATGACGGTGTGTCGACCTTAAAGGCGGACCACCAATAGGAGGAAAAAATAGAACAATATGCCACAAATTGGACGTTAGGGTAAGTAATGTGAAAAACCCACAAATCAGTAGTTAAGACTCAAATGAAAATTAATCCTTGTGGAGGAGAGTGGCAAGAATGCTGTATATCTTTAAGGTTTGAGGTCCAATGACGCCACACCAGTCAAACAGTGCTACAGAGTCCTAGTAACCGACACAGGTAAAGCCCGAAGTCTGATACCATCAATTCAGATGGCCACGAAAAGCGCCACAGCCCACGAAGATTGTCAGCATCGAGAAACCCAGAATTTAAGATGCGGGAAGCGGCAACGGCTGCAAGAACCCAAAGCTGTGTATACACCGCCTCACCCATATGAAATAAAATACAGCCACGCAAGTCTTTTGCCAGATTCTTCACCATCACATGGCGTCCACGGGGAAAAAAGCACCGCATTCGCCGGGAGCAGGGAGGCGGGATCGCCGCTGACTCGTTGCAGTTGGGTGCGGAAGAATGAATTATTCACGTCGCGCCGCATGGAAGCGGGGTGGGAAGGGATAAGTCTCTCCCGGCTTTCCCCCGCGCTCCCACGGGGAAGGGAGAAAGCCAGGGAGAGTGGTGACAACGTCGGCCGGCGCTTTTCCCTCAAGCGGCGAAAAATTCGTTTAATTTTCAAGCCGGCTGTTTATTTTCTCCAAGTTTTTTTGCAAACGTAAATCCTCCATGGTTTGGACCAGCTTGCGATTGTCCTGTTAGCCCACGAGTGTACAGCAAAGAACCTAAAACGCACCAGAATTGAAAAAAAAAACTGTGCAGTACGTGTAAGCCTATATTTTCACGGCAGCAGCGCATGTTGCATCTCGATACGAGGTATGAGTCCTTCGAGAATACGATACAGAGTGGATACTAAACTCAACAGTATGGCAATAAAAGTGAACTAAAGCTGAGAGGCATTGTGATGCATTCCTACATAATAAAAAGTTAAAATTCCTGTAAAATGTGTACAAATATACCAAAATAGCTCTAATAAATAATTAAA
The DNA here is from genome assembly GCA_963169105.1 of Ceriagrion tenellum. NCBI lineage: Eukaryota > Metazoa > Arthropoda > Insecta > Odonata > Coenagrionidae > Ceriagrion > Ceriagrion tenellum. Next base: position 36,134,598 of record OY720642.1, on the reverse strand, counting down.
TAATCAAATTACACCTGCAATATACAAATTGTTCGTCATTTTATTCATTTCTAATTTTAATAATTTAGTTAGAATATTTCTATTTAATATAATTTGGGAGAAAACATTTCAAAGAACTGAATTTTTGCGGCGAATTTTTTAAAGCAAAATTACTTTATCTTTACTTACAAAATTATCGGGAGAAATTGTTCCTCACCATTCATTTACCTCACCACTCATTTAACATATAAAATATATAGATATTTCCCCAAAAATAAATACAAAAGTTCCGTGTATAATTCTGTGACACTCCAGAAGTTATTATTTAATTCTAAGGATGAAGTTAACATGAATGATAAAAGTGGGGTATATTTACTCAAATGTGATACTCCTGAATGTAACTCTTTTTATGTTGGTCAAACTGGACGAAGGTTGAATATAAGAATAATGGAACATTTTAAATTCAGTATCAATGGTGACAAAAAGTCAAATTTTGCAGAGCATGTAATTGATGAGGGTCACAGATCCAATTTTACCCCTAAGCTGTTACGCGTTTGTGACAAGGGGGGGAAGTTGACTTCCTTGAAAATTTTGAAATCCTGTCATATCACAATGTTCACGGCGAAAAACTACTCAATGACATAATCCCTTCAACCGCCTCACCCTTGTTCTCTGTGCCAGTACCCTCACCTCCATCCCCGTAGTCCTTGAGCCTGGCGTCACCACCGGTTTGTTCCTTCCCCTGCAGTTTTGCCCAATCACCTCTCATTCCCCCCCCTTATTTCAGCCACCTCCCTCTCCTTGAGATTTCGTATATAATCTGCGCTGTCCTTAGGTATTTTAATCTGTAATCTTGATAATAGCCTGAGAAGGCCGAAACCGGTTGATTTGTGTTTTAAATATATTGGTGGAAAAAAACTAAGTGGTTTCATTCTTAACATGACCCTCCCCTAATTCTTCCTTCTTTCCACCCTTCTTTTTGAGTACATATACCACTGGCTATGACTATAATATCTGTACCTGAAGATGACGCAGCACCGTTGAAACTAGTAGTCCTAATTAAAGGTCCTCTGTGGATCTTAACATAGCTGGTATTGCAATTATTTATTCATTTTGGAACTTCCACAATGTTAGACTAAAATGATTGAATTATCGCTATTGTCTGTTTTATAGTGAACATATGGTTAAAGTATTCGAATTCTGAATAAGTTTCTACCATTTGAGATGTATTCTGGATCTACCAAGAGGTACGGGAGCCAAATATTTGGCACAAACTAATGTAAAACATAGATATATCTCGCACAGGATTTACCCATAGATAGTCCATGAAAAAATATGCAATCTATCGCAAAGCAATGAACACGATGTCAGAGGGAGAATTCTGTGTCCGTCATAGACACTAATTCACATGAATATAATGAAATTATTCAAAGTTCAAAGTGAGTGAGCCAGTTCTTACTATTTTAGGTCTCGTATTGCCCAGTAAAATAACGGCAGAGGTCAGAAAACTTCCAGAATAACTGACCGGATTGAAGATATCCATCTCATCGTAACTTATCCTTTGGCACAAATTTAGCCTCACGAATGGGTGAGACCGAATAAATTTACTGCCTGTGCCAGCTCGCATCCTATGACGCCCGCGACCTTTAGCTCGCGACGAATCTACAAAGGACCCGACCACAGCGCCACGGGCTGACGGGTTGAAATCGAATCCGTGTTCTCCCTTGACGAAAACTTTCGGGCGCACTCTTGTAACGCAATAGCCTTAACTTTCGGAGAGCCCACGAGCAGACAGGCGAACTCTGCGCGCCGCTCGAAGTTTGTGACGGCTCCGGTGACTCTCCCCAGTGAGGGTCCTGTTTGGGTACTGTCTTAAAAGGATGGAGGGGGAAGCACTTAAGGAGCTTGGTTTTCAAGCAGGACGCAGGAGTATCCTTGAACGAGAATCAAGATTCTTCAGTCAATCTCTTCATGAAGGGCATGCATTTAGTTGCATTTCCGTTCCTATCACACACTCTTGAGGCAAAAAAAACCGCGTACACTCACGAGAGGCAGGTGTCATCTCCGCCAATGGGGTCGTCCTCTTTCCAAAAGCTTTAGGTAGTTAGAGAAAGGCATCCTCATCAGGCATTATTTTCAGAAAAATCGGCAATACTATCTAGAAAACGATCTTATTTCTGTGATAGCGTCAACATAGTAGCCACTGCTTGCATTTTGTTCCATAATTTTTATTAGGTTAATTCACCAATTAACCCTCGAGTACGGTCGCCAAGGTATTCGACCCACAGAAGGATAAAAAATGCTGAATGTTAAATTTAGCCCACGTTATCAAATCCATATCCCTTGTAGCTGAGTTTTAGGCATAAGACAGGGAAAAAATTAGACAACTTTCAGAAGTTACGGAGTGATAAAAAGGAATTGTGCCTGATATTGTAACTGATTCAAATGATAAAAATAACCAGAAAAACAGTGACCGTGACCAGAGCACCATTTATTAGTAAAGCTTATAGTGAGGCATTCAAAAAATGTGTTATGCGTTTCATACAATTCATAAAATTAGTTAGAAAAAAATTACCGAAAAATTTGAGCAGAACTCATTAAATAAAAAATAGGTTATCCTGGGTGTCCGATGCCAAGCAACCTCAATCTAGCACTTAAAAAGGTGACCGTCGTCATCATCATTTGTCGTTGAATCCTAAGACTGGTTGACTGCAGTCCTCCACCCATCTTTATTTAATGATAGTTCCCTAACCTCCTGGTGTCTCTTCCCATGTACTTTCCTCTTTATTTGGCCCATGAACTAAATCCTCGGTCTTCCTCTGAGGACTTTTCCCTCAATTTTACCTTCATTTATGTTCTTCACAAACTCATTGTCTCTCAGGGCGAGTCCAATCTATCTTGTTCATCATTTCCCTATGGTGTTCAATATGATTCTTCCCTCTTCAACTCTTCTGTACTCTTCATCATTTATTATTTTTTCAGACATTTTTACCTTCAGAATCCTCCTCCAGCACCAGGTTTTGAAGGCTTCTAGTCTGTTCTGGTCAGCTTTCCCAATGGTCCATGATTCCAATCCATAGAGTGTTATGCTCCACGCAAATGTTTTCACATTCTATCACCTCTCATTACATTTTCCTATAACCTTCTCGAAAAGACGTTTTCAGTGAAAATGAGTTATCTTTCGTATCCCGCATTTTTTCGTACGATTAATTCTATCTTCGTAAAATGCGGCAACATCGAATTCTCATTATTGAATGTTTTTCCCCTTTCTACATAAATATTGCTTCTGTTTTCCACAGTATTTATTTTTCTGACTTTGGATCCACTGCAGTCTATTTTCGTTCTCTTTTTCACCCTAGAATCCCTCCATCTATATCATAGTCCCTCAAAAATCTCCTTCGGTTAGCTCCCTTACTGTTATGCTATTTCTTAATAAATCTTTCTACTTGATCCCCGATATGTTTTGACTCTTATTGCCATAGAAAGTTAACACCTTTTTTCTAAACCTGTAGAAAGATACTTCCTGTAAAAGTTTCAAATATATTTGGGCATTTGTGTCTCCTTAGAGAGCAACGGTAACCTGGCAATGTTTTAGGCCTTCTTTATAAGCAATGACCCTGATCACCTCAATCAAACTACAGTTTCTAGGATAAAGTTAAGGTAAACGTGACGTTGAAGATAATTAAAAAGTCTTTCTATGCATGCAATAAAAATTTATTATATTTTGCCTCAAATGATAACGTCAATATTATTTTGTTTTTCAAATATGCAATGTCCTTCGATGGGAGAAATGACCATTAATAATTTACTCTTATTCTCCATTTCTATTTATTTCATCTTTTAAGTTATCGAGTCCTACTACTATTGACTAATTTTCCCTTAGATACATAAAGACTTACTGCTCTGTCCTATTTTTTTACATTCATCCCGTATTTATATTTCAAAAACATTATTATCACGTTTCATTACTTACGCTAGACTTTTTCATTTTACATTACTTCAACGCTTCATATAGGATGGCAACAATAAAAAATCACAGCAATGCCATAAACGGAGAATAAAAAATCTCATTCGAGTTGCGTTAGCCTAAATTTTTCTCATTTCCAACTAACTTTCTAATTTAACCATTTCTTTTCACTGAAAAGAGGATTCATGCGCTGTGTATAGCGATTGACACATAAGGTGGGTAAGTGCGAGCATAGTGTTTCACAGCTTTTTAAGGGATTAAGGTGGGAGCCCATAGAGACTCGGAGGCTACACCCTAGCCTTAACTTGCTAGAGAAATTCAGAGCGACACAGAATATCGTAATGACACCTGACTACATCTCAAGGTCTGATAGAAGCAATAAACTAAGAGAAATCTATTGCCAAACAGATAGGTACGAAACCTCGTTCTTTCCACGCCCCATAAGCGACCACACTAAAAACTGAGCTCCAAAAAATACACTTCCATTATACACGTCACCATTACACCTCCAAAAACATTACTCCATGCATTTTTAGGGCTGGTGTCGTAACAACCCCTGCCACACGCCCAAGCGGCAGCACGCAGGGTAGTTTGTAGATGCAAATGTAAATGTAGGAGGTAGTTTAAGCCAGATAGATTCCTAGTCATAATGGTCACCGTATTCGAACTATACGTTATAATTACAACAGATATAGGATACATGGTGTGATATATTGCATTATTAATGGTGCAATAATATTCTTTTATGTGACTAAAGTTCTAAGCAACTAAATAAAAATATCTTCATAAGTTTTTCATTTGACTAATTTTTTTCGCACGGTACGTTAAAAACTGCTTCACAACGGAAGTTTTTTTAAGATTCTGAAAAAAATTAATGCTGTGACAATTTGATTGATTTTCAAAATAGTTCAATATAGAAAATATACAAACTTCACACTGTTAATTTTGTTTTACAAAACATAGGTAAGAAATGCCACTTTATTTAAATCAAGGCTCTATGGAGTGCCTACACGTACCATTTTCTATGAAAAAAGGCTGGTATTCTCTTTCATAAATCTCGGGAAGTAGTTCGGAAGATAGCTGATATTTTGGTATCTTTGGAGAAGTAAGATATTTTTCTTTAAAATGAGACCAGATTGATTTATTGATTTTTAGATGAAATAATATTTCACTCTAACCACCACAAAATGTCGAAGAGTTATCAAGAACATTCATTCCCCAATAAATTACATTCATAAGAATTAACCACATCGATACAATTTGAATTCCTCGAAGATGCCCCCCCATAAAATTTTTCTTTGAATTTTTGGAGGAGTAATGTTTGGACATGCAAGAGGATTATGCCGACGAGACCCAGAAAGTCGGCACGCAAGAAGATATCCTCCTTTTGAGAGGAAAACATATTTGTTAAAATGCAAAATTTTCCTTTGGAAACGAGAAAAACCATCTCCATATCACTTCCTGAAGAGCACTTAAAAAGTTCTTTGGCTACGCCGTGGAAGCAGTTAAATTACAGTGGTACTTAGGCGTCCTCCGATCTGGCAAGACAACACACTTCTGCATCCTCTCACGAGAGGTCCTTTTTTTCTCATGCGGTGGGTATTTTTTCCACATAATATGGGGTTCCCGTCCTCATAGTCCGGAGCATTCCAGGGACGATAATGACTCCCCCCGATGGAATGCTAATGGAGAATCTTCTTTAATGACTACGCCCCGTCTTTAAATACGAGAACCTTCCCTTTGTCTTCTCCTATGATCACAGCCTGTGCTCGGGAATCTTATCTCAAGTCTCGTCTGCCGTTGAGAGGGGAAGAGAGGGGAAAGAGTCTAGGAATTACACCCCGGAGCGTCTTCTTTTCCACTAGTGTAAAAATAGACGAGGTAGACACCGTCACGGATTTCCAGTTAAAGTCACTGATAAGGAAGTACGTAGACCAGAGGGCTACGGAAAAAACCCGCAAAAACTTTTCAGCCTTTTACTCCAACTTTAAGGTCTGCGGCATTAAACATCATAGGGCGAGAATTGGAGCTAAATTATGATTTATTTTTCAAATATTACCTATTCTCTCTCATATCCAGACAATTCATTTACGTTCATTGGTGGGTAAAATCATACGTTCATCTTTCAATCGGCCTCTAAACGAAACCTGTTCATTGAGGCAGATTGAGAATCATAAAGGTATTCCTTACCCTAGCACTATTTTCACACGTATTCAATTAATCTCCCTAAACAGATAAACGTGAAACTTGTGCTTTGTTGGCATGGTAATGTTAACAACACGCAAAATAGCCAATTAACAAAGCAGATATATGACATGAAGGCACATGGTGAAAGAAAAAAGTCTTGATAGCAAAAGTCAAGGGGGAATGTGATGGAAAATAATCTAAAGAGGAGATATATTATGAACCTCACGATTCGGAGACCACGTATAAAGCAGTACTGGAGCGTAGAAATGGGAGTATAAAGGATTACGCCTTTTGGAAGAACCTTTTAGAAGAGGGCCTCGTAGAGGGTTTAAGGAAGGAGGGCCTTGCAGAGGGCTTTGAAGAGGGTTTTTCAGACCTAACAGCAAACACATATTTCTTTGTTTTTACCATTCCCGATAGAGAATCCGTGATACTTAGGCATGTATATTTGTACTTAATCAACCAAACACGGTTTAAAACCCTACTCAAGGCCTCACGTTAGTGTTGAAACTCTTATTTTTGCACGTATATCAAAATTTAAACGTCAAAATCAGTTTGAAAATAGTGCTAAGTTGTTTGTTGTAGTAGTTACCTGAAATTCTAAATCAGCAGTAGTGAGCGGCAATTTACTACACGGTGCATCAAGAAGCCTAGAAATATTCACAATATATTTTAAAATTAGTCCTATTGTTTTAATACTGAAAACAAGTGTATTCAAACTTCACATATATTTTACCATAAAATAATACCAGATTATGATTATATATATGCAGAGCTGAGTGAAATATTAGAGTGTCAGTTTTAAATCTCTCCCTCGTTAATTATTCAGTAAAAAAAATTAGAAAAATCGTTCCTTTATTGTTTTTATATCGTTTCTGATCACCAGCTATAGACAAAATATTTTTATCAAGTACCATTTTCTCCAGATTCCGCCAATCAGACGTCACGCAAAGCTATTAGATTAACTTTTTTGTCCACCATCCTGACTGAGGGGCATTAGCTTCAGCATTTGTCCACTTGAAGTGTGGGTAAGTATAAGCGCAGATTATCCGTAAAAAGTAATCTTGTTCATATTGGCTGCAAATCTAGACAACAGGGTTCATCGAAAGCGAGACGTAATTTCCCGGCGATTCTTGAAGCACTAGGCTCGACTGTGTTCATCTCATATTTTAAACTGGAAGCAAAGATATGCAATAAAAAGTTGTTATGGGCATCACCAGGGGAGAGCGTATTACTAAAAAAGGAAATTTGAAGAAGAACGTCTGGCAGTAAATATTTAAGTGTAACTTATACTAAATGGTTCTGCAAGAAACGAGAGGCAGTTTCTGGGGCATTGATAATACGAAGAGTCGAGGTTTCATTTTAACCGTAGAAATCCACGCAGGGTGCTTAGAATGTCAAAGTACTTAAACAATTTCATATTTATGAATAAATGTTTTAAAAACTGTTTGGTTTACATCAACATTGTTTGACAAGGATGCTTTGAATTAAACAGCAAGTACAAGTTGAATTGGAGCCTTCTACGACAGCCTTGGTTGCGACAGGTTGAAGTTCACGCCTCAAAACTTTGGGATCGCCGTAAAGTTGGCAACGTCACAGGCAAATGTGTAAGTTATATGCATTTTGTAAGTGATACTTGTGAAGTGTAAGAGGTAATAGCAGGTAGAATAGAGTGAGTGGATCATAAAAGAATGTGAATTGGACTCTAAGGTGACGAGCACGAATGAAAAAAAGTTCCATTGCTTAAGTCAAGTAGAGAGTGTGTAAACATAAATGACAAGAATAGTGTGGGCGTCAAATAACGTACATTAACGATACTTAAAAGAATTTAGTGAATTTAAAGAGGGTTAGCCGAATAATTCATGAGAAAATGCAACGGAAGATTTTCTTTATGAGGAGGAATACTATGGGTCTTAAAAGCAAGAATGCCATTATAGAGCAATGTCAGAATGTAGCAGAAATCAAAGAAGTATAAAAGGATAAGGGAATATGGAAGACATTACCAGCTAGTTTTCCAGGGCGATCTCCGATAAGTTCCTTCAACTGAGCCTAGATAGCAAAGAAACGGTGGGACGGTAATCCATGTACATATGTCGTTTTAAAAGTGTTCTTTTACTGTCATTAATAAATTTCACAGCTTGCACTTATGTCAAATGAATATGATTACGTAAGTAATATGATAGGCAATTAATTTAATGTTTCCAACGTTATAAATCCGACGCCCACAGTTAAAAGGAGTGATAGAAGGGGAGAGAAAAATCTGATGGCCATGTTTTTGAGTGCTCGCGAATTCTCGTGGGGGTAATTCACTCCACGGTAATCCCTCCCACGCAATTCCCCCCCCCCCCCACAACTTGTAGCCCGCCCACGGCGAAGAGGCGTCTCAAGAGTGGGAGGGTAGGAGCGGGAGGAACAAGATTGAGGTTTGAAGGGGCAAAGGAAACGATATAAGGATTTCGCGGGGGGGGCATGGAAGGGGGGCGAGGAGGGTTTTAAGGGTACAAAATGAAAATGGAACCAGGGAATTCCGTCAGGTGCCCTGGATGTTGGGCGGGGAGGAGGGAATGAAAAGGTGAGGGAGGAGCTTTTTTTAACACGCTCAATCAATCATTTCCTCGCGGCGGGACGCAAGAAAGCCTGAGCGTCTGCCCGGAAACGCTTCTCCCTCTCTTGGTGGGGCTCGGCGATATGGTGACGCATCGATGGCGATACGAGACCGAGATGAATTACCTCCATATGATATCGAGCCACAGAGAGTAGTAGAATCCTACATTATATCCTGATGGGTGAAGCTACCGGTCTGCCAAAAATAAGCCTTCTTATCGTGAAGGATAGCCAACACAAGCTCCCACACGCAACTGAAATGTGAATAGGTAAGTTATCGTTTCAGCGTGTAGAATATTTTATAGACATGACCTCTATGAAATTTCAGGGCGATTCAATTTGTATAAAAGTCAGTTGCTGCTTATTTATATTTGCCTCATGTTCTCGAGGAAAATTTGATCGTTGAAGCAAGATATATAAACGACCAACAAAAATTGCTGAAATGCGTTATTCATTCGACGCTGCAAAAAATTGCAATTGAATGATATCTGACCAGCCTGATTTTTTCTATTTCTGATACTTATGATAACTGTGCTCGGAAATATTTTGAAAAGTGATAACACTACTGGCACTTTTAAATGAGTTTAGTGTGCTTTGTTATATGTATTTGTAGTGGTGTAGCTCTTTAAGTAATTAAGAGCATGACTGCCAATACGTATAGCTTTACTTATTTAAAATTAACAGTTTCTGTGTATCTTGAGCCTACTAGTTTACGGATAAAATACATTCTTGCAATAACTATCAATTCATTGCAATTTGAAGTAAAGAAGTTATTTTATTTACTACTTTAAGCTGATGAAATATGCTAATTTCTTAAGTAATACATTACACGAAGGATTATCGCTTACCGATACCAATGCTATGCTTTCGGATATTATGTGGTTAGCCGCTCTACAAGAACACGAGATATATATATTAATTTTAATTTTGGTAATTATCAATGATGGTACAAGATAGTGATGAATACGTTTCTTTCATACGATCCGAAGAAAACGCCCCGTGATATTTTACTGCATTTTTATGCATTTAATACACCCTCTAGCATGTATAAATGTGTAAAAATTAAATACAATTACAGCGAAATGTCAAATGTATGGCGTTTTAAAACTTCTCTTGGTGAAATCGAGGCAACAGATATGCTACATAACTCATTCTTTCGTAGTGAGGAATAGAAAACTGGACGTAAGAGAATCTGTATAAGTCGAAATTCTATAAATACAATCGAAGTTTATTAGCAACACCGTTCAAATTTATAGCTTAACGGTAAAGTAAATATACATAGTCATTTAACCCAATAATCTATAATTATTTATTCACCTCAGTGACTTGAAAAATAATTTCTTCACTTGAATGTACTTCTCATAAAATTTATTTTTTTAAATATTTTGAACCGATTCATATTTTCCAAGCATTTTCAAGGCTAATTGTATGTGATTTTACCTACAGCGATAAACGACACTTATGATACATTAATTAGTGTAATTGAGTAACTAGGCTACAGGAGAAGCTGAGATATTATACCACACTCGATGAAACCTCGAATAAAAAAATTATATCGCGAAGCGATACTAGGATACAAATATCGTGCGATGATCATGAGCCACCCGGGGCGCGGCATCGTGGCAAGGAGGAGACACCCCTAAAGAGGAATATTTCAGGGTCCTCCTCACCCCACCACTTTAGCTGAGTGGCGTAGGACGACAATAATTGCGACTCAGACGAAATGGCAAACAATTTATTTCCCTGGCAATCACCCTCCCTCTGTGGTGCTTGAAAAATTACCAGCAGCGAGGATGGCAGTTGCGTTCTAGAGGAAGTCGAAGTGCACATTTTGAAATGATGTTTTCCATCATGTGCCGACAAAGTCTTATGAGCAAACAACTCGACGTGCGCACTAGAAATCGCTTTTTTGACGCGATCTTACATCAGGTTGTCTAATTGTTTAAATTTTAAATGTTTAAATTTTAATTTTTAAAAATACAGACATTTTTATTTTTGAATCTTTGTTCTAGATTGACACGTTAGTCTTTTGTTTTACCTCAGAAACAAGTTTGGTCGTGGGCAGTTCATAAACAACGGAGATATTTAACTTCAAAGACTGGACTAAGCCCTCGTTCGCCTCGAGGGTCGGTGTTAAAATGATGTACCGCTGTACTTAGAGAATTTATATCTTGGTCCGTGTAAATGCTAGTGCAATACTTTATACACCAATTTTAATATTATTTTATTTTTATTTCACACATTTTTTATCATATAATGTAACATAAAATGGAGACACGTTACTGCAATAAGTGACACCGCACTACCTAAACTTAGCAGTTTTGTCAACTTCATGAACTTAGTACCTCAGCTGAGGAAAAACTTCGAAATCTCCAGCATTGACTTCTACCCAAAGGTTGCGAGAGTTGATAAAGATACAAAGTGGCAAGCGAAATTTTTTTTAAACGCATCTTTTGTTGTTAATGAATGAAAATGGTTAAACATTAACCAGTCCTACAATTTACATAGAATCAAAAAATTAATACCAAGGAAATACTTTAGTTAAAACTTAATTTATTTGTATTTTTCTGTGATGCATAATATGTAAAAATGTTATTATTTGTTAATGTTAATAATTTCAATTGATGCCGCGTTTCCAACTGTGCGGCGCCTCACGGCGACCGATCCGACTGAGGAAAGGCCGTTCAGCGGGGGGAAGGCGACAAAATAAGATGTCAACCGTTTCTCAAGCTATTTTTGTTTAGGAGATATACCAAAAAAAAAGGTGTAAGCGCAAAATGGTCGAAACTTTGATCGTTTCTAGATCTGCTAAAACATTTTTCTTCAAGAACGCTTCTACACTTTTTCATTTAACGCCAGATGGAACCCACACAAAAATTTTGGCTCGAATCGGAGACACCAAGGGTCAACTCACTGCTGATCTGACGTGGAATGACCCAGGTATATTTTTATGATTCGGGAAAATATGCAAATCTGAATCGCCAAAACGAACAAGGAAAAGGGTGGATATGAATGTGAAAATACTTTTTCCTTCATATTGCAAATGATTGAATGAAAAAGTTTTTGATCTGCAATTTAAATTGTAAATTATGTAAATATTTACGCAAAGACAAACGTGACAAAATAATAAAAATTTACAGAGTGATGGGCATTTGGAAGTTGGAACATGGAAGTTGAAGAAATGGAGCACGAAGGCTATTTAAAAATATTTGACATCAATTAAATGAAGCAAGTTAAAATCAAGGTTTTTTCCAGTTACGCAAAACCTATCATTCTCGTAAATACTGTTTCTTAGACAAATACAAAGTTAGGGTACAATCTCATAATCTAAAATTTCCAAGGACTTCTATTCTGTTACGAAAAGATCCGAATCTAACATTTTATAACAAATTATATAAAAACGATTTACTATTATATTCATGCTTTGAAACATGCTTCATTAGATTATTTCATGCTTTACAACAAGTTTGATTTCGATTGTCCAAAGCCATATTTTGAAAGAACGGGGTAAATGAATGTTTATGACCAAAACAGCAAATATCCATAATAATAGCCTTATTTAGAATAATCATGAGACAAGATGCTATGAACTATAATCATACTAGTTTAAATGATACTTGATGCAGTTTCTTTTATTACCATCACCGCATCTGATTCCATGCGTCGTGGAGTTACAATTATCTCGAAATAAATTTGCATTTTTATTAGAAATGGTATATTTCGAGGTGAAAATGTTAGTCGTCCTTACAGAATTAAATAAAAGCAAAATTATCAGAGGGATAATTTGATGTTTGCACTATTTTTAATTTGTACTTCTAGGATACAGAGAGGCTTACAGTAATTTATACTTATTTTTATGTTCAGACGTATTCATTCTACATAATCATCCTACAGAAAAATGAGACATTCTAATTAACAACCATTTAAGCAGTATTGGGTAATTAAACGGCTACATATTTGAAATATTAGCTCTTCCGCACCATATTAAAAAAGTTTTTAAGTATAGGTCGGTCCCGTTCGGATAATTTCTTCATCAAGAAACTAAGTCATGAACGTTAGTCGACGAAGGAAGTTTCGAAGGTTTTAATTAGGTACGATATCCTAATTCTCCAAATTATCTTCATAACGGGAAAAATTGCATTTCCAAGGCTTGTTGCAGGGGAAAGCAAAGTTTGTTCTCTCCTTTATTATAGCTTAAATATAGCGAAGGATATTCAATCATAGTAGGAATTCTTGATGGAAATAAGAGCAGAGAGGAAAAGAAAATGAACCTGTTCATTATGGAATTTTAATTTTTCAGATAACAGCTCATTTCATAGAAATCTTCGAAATATGAGTCCTCCGACAACATAAACTTATAAGTTTGCCCTTTGCACCAAATTTACAATAAATATTTTATATTTTAACACCTACCTCAAGCACAGTTTTTGAAAAGCTTGACACCGCATATCAACTCACAAACCATTCAAATTTGGCTACTGATACCTTTTTGAGACATTGAACTTACAGTTACACGCATTCATAATTGACATAAAATTATTGTGCCATTAAATAAAGATCGAAGAGAACTTTTTCAATCGTTGATGTAGTTATCATGGATCTTCTATCAGGTGGGATAAATTTTGCCCTGAACAGTATGGCTGAGGTAGTCATTGAAATGCCGACCAACTATTATCTCGCCTAGTGGAAGACCTATGAAGACTTTACCAATGGTATACTTTGGGAAAGAGCCATACCCTGTATCGCTTACATTAGATTTTTTCATATTATAAGCTAAAATATGGACAGAGATGAGACTTATTTTCAACATAAATCTAATGAATAATTAGTACTAATTCGTAGAGCGACATGCTTTACACACATTCCAGGTATGTTAAGAGTTCGATTTCCTCTTCTTTCGTCCGCAGTGAGTAGATTCAGATTTTTCGGGTTGCGAGAAAACACTAGGATTGCATTATGTATTGCATGTCCAACATAAAATTAACAGAGTCATGAACAGGGTCCTCGAACTAAAAAGTTCTCTTCTCCGTCACTGGCACGGTCTATCCATTCGTATTTCAAATTACTCATCCCGAGGTGTCGTGGGGGAGGGGGTCAGGCACTCCTTTAAGTCTAAGGTGAGGGGATGAATAGGTGGGTTGATAAGGGATGACCTTACCTCCTTGGTGGTGTACAAACTTCATGAACGTTCTTTTTATTACAATAGTTATGAGTCGGACGTCATTTTGCAGTAAACATCGCAGCTCTGCCGATAAAAAAGCAAAGGAGCACAAACACGAACTGTTATTTGGTGAGTTAACTACCAATTTTAGTTCCAAAACATTTAGATTAGTTCTGTCTTTTTTACAGATATGTAAATATTTCATTCATTTTAAAAGCCAACAAAAGAGGAAGCTGATGACGGGCGACTATGCGTACAAGAGGTTAAAGAAATGAGACAAGTCAAGGGCGAAAATTTGCTCCTAAGCAAGTGCCTTGAACGTTCGACTAAATACTCAGCAGGGAAAAGGAAGAAAAGGAGTAGATTTTTACGGACGGGATAAGAAGAGATAGGATAACTGATTAGATGAATAAATATATTGCTGAAGGAAATAGGGGTTCTACCTCCAACAAGTCTAGTAAATACTTGCTGTCCCATTCCTGCTTTCCCTAAATAATACCATATATATTCGCCAAATAATGAATATTGAGTTACCGAAATTTAAATTTCATCCCACATGATAGATTTCCCGCTAAATGATTAAATGAGTAAATAGATTTTTGGAGGATAATGGGTACATATAATGACGCGCATTGTTCCTCAAAAGAGAATAGCTTTATTAAAACTGGAATCGTTATGTACCTAATCATAATGCGGTGACGGTGAAGTGCAATATACCTCATGACCATTAATCATATCTCAACTTGGGTCTTAGTTAGAGTTTCCCTTTTTTTTAAAAAGCTCATATTCTAATCAATCTTCTTCTACTTCGCTTTAAACCCAATTATTTGGGGTCAGCATTTTTTCTAAGTTCATATTCTAATCCATCGATGGTGTATAAATTACAGGCAATGTAACTTGAACCTTTTAAGTTTGTTTTACGGGGGGAAGCCGTAATTTCGCCAAAAATGTTTCCCCTAAAAAGAATAGCAATTCTTAACTTACTTGAGGTATGAGGCAAGAATTAGAAGACTAAATTCTGAGAGGTCAATGACGCTCTGCCTTATGATATGTTTTGGCAACACGGGACGATCTGACTTAGTGTATTCCAAAAAATATTCTATGAAAGGCGAAAACAAGTTGAAACTAGAGTCAGTGAAACGGAAGATAATGTACCTATTTTTATTCTAATTATAAACCTTCGTTTAACTAATCATGACTGATGAAGAATGTCTGATATTCGAGTCAAAGAAAGTTTGTCTTGCATATCCGTTATTCGGTCTCAGTGGGATTAAATCAAAGTATCGTAATCACCAATAGATAATGATCAAGTCCAAGCTATTTATTTCATACAATACTTTGGTAAGCGGTAAAATATGTAGTAAAACAGCATTTTCTTTTGAGATTGAGCTAATTGCCGAAATGTGACGTTAGTTTTAGAGATTCGAAATTGCTTGGTGCAACCGCAATGCAAGTATCGAAACCTCAATTTTACAAAATTTTAGTAAATCGGGCTTGGGTATTCGAGACTACAATGCTCTATTATCAATAAACCACTTACACAATGAAATGAGTTGCATGTGAGACCAAGAAGGAATCATTTCAAAATACGTAAGAAGATAATAACGTTTTTGCAATACTTTTTAGTCATAAAGAGACGATGTACGAATTCAATTTCAACATTTAAATAGTGTGTATACGAAATACGGGGTAAAATAGACTCACAGAACACTTGGATGAAAGGACAATGCTTCACAGAATTTAATCAAAAATACATATTTAATGCTTTTATTTTACTTTAATTAAACATCACCGGCAGCAAATATTAAAACAGGAAATGTTCAAAGATTTTAGGCTGCAATTTGTGGAATTACAGGTTTCTTAAAGAAAAGCATACCTGCACCTTCCCGTAGTAATTTATTTGGTTGATTACGGTTTCATTTTAAAGACAGCTTTTTAGTAGTCTTGATCATGCGCTATAGCGTCGAAACCGCGGTTGATCTCATGCACTATCGTGTGAAGAGACTATTAAGGTGATAATTAAAATATTAATGTTCAAAAGGTATCAAGAAACAAACTTTGATACTTAATGTTTAACACGCAAGAAATATATGAAAAATTCCATTGGTTTAGCAATGTCATTTTACTGGAGTATACAGTCCCACAAAAATCCCCATGATATCGGCTTTTATTTTTTGTAAAATTCTTCAAAAGTTATAAAAATAAACTTTAATAATTTGTAGTATATTTGAAGGATAATACAATTCTTTATGCAATTTTCCCTTAATTTGAACATTCAGAAAATACTTCCTTTAAACAACGACCTTGCTTATCAACGCCTTTTACATGCCTCAAGCCGTCCTTGAAAAATATCAGAACATTCCAAATGAGTAGGAAAAACTATTGAGAACAAAGCCATAAAAATCTAACTATGAACTATGAGCATGATAATTAGACATATCGATCCAAAAATCAACTCCTACGGGGCGCCGTTAGCGGCTAGTTTTCGATTACCGTTTGGCTCTAACTCTATTAGTATAAATGGCAGATACCTGCAATTTCCTGACTTAAAATATTTTGCTGCATATGCTTCGTTTCCAATTTCGCAGTTTTTTATAGGATAAATCATAATTTGCGTCCTTTAAGTAATACTTCACGTTGAGTATTCCCGCCTTCCTTCAGCACCTTATGTTGACCACACAGAGAATGCATGATATAGCGATGCCCTCTGTTGTGCGATAGGCAGTTTTATTCTTTTGTGTGAATGCGAGGGTAGAATGTCTAGTGCAGCAGACAGGCAGTTACCTCGAGAGAAGGAAAACTCAATTTACCGTGTTGCTGACGAAGAGAGAGAAGCAAGTAAGCCCGATTTCATCCTGGGTGAGTTCAGGTATTACCTTTCTGGCGAAACTTTCACTATTTATTTCATTTCTTTCATACAGTCCACTCTTTTGCCTACTGTCTCTTTCTCGGAGCAATTAATGTCATGGAGCGGGACATCTGCAATACTTTATTGATCAATAATATGGTAATAAACAGGTGCGATCGCGAAGTAAATCTCAACTTCTCAATCCAATGTGAGATGTAATCTCAGCTGCTAAATCCAAAGATAATAAACCATATCAACAATTGAAGGAGGACATAACGGGTCCACATTAGGAACCGTCTCGGGAAACACCCCACAATTTCCCATCACTTCCTCATTCCTCTCCTACTCTACTTCCTCCTCCTTTAACCAACGGACTTTCTTCCCACCTCTTGGAATCTCATCGAGAACTAGTACCAAAAGCACTTCCCTCCCAAAGTCTCTTAATGTTTTATTCTGTTTTTTTTTCTTTAAATACATCCTTCTCCATTCTTATCAAAAACTTTTCCCGATGCCGACCGCCATCGCGCTCCTCTCCCTCCCCTGTTGTTTTAACTCCCCCTAATTACGAGGCACTCAAAATTAATGCACGGGGCCCACTCTTACCGCCCCACTCTTCTTAACCGACCGCTATCCCACCACTCTTCCCAAACTCTCTCTCTCTCTCCCTTCCTCAAGTTCCATTGCTCGAGACCACCCCATCCAGAAACCTCCCTCATCCTCCACTTCTGAAAACCTCATATTTTCCGAAATTAGGTTTCGAAAGTTTTGTTTTTAGAATCGAAAACGGGTGGGGAGAAGGGTAAGGTGAAATTGGGATGTGAAGCATCGGAAACTTCCCGACTTTAATTCGCCATCTCAGAGACAGCTTCAGGAAAGTGGAATTTTTTAAATTTTTATTCTGTAAGTCCCGATGAAGTAATTGAAATAGGTGCGAAGTAATTATCTGCGAGGAGGAAGAACACGAATTCATTGAATTTAACATACACAAATGGACAATAATTTGGGATTCAACGTTGATAAATTTTATAGACATTGCTAAATGAATTAACTATAATTTGGTAAAGGAAGAATTTTTCAGAATGTCGTCATATTTGAAACGAGTAAACCTTAATTTTAATGAACTGACATGTTTAGATTTAAAAACACAATATTATCATCTAAAAATACTAGTAATTATGCATAAGTCTCCTGATAAACAGTCATGCTCATCCTCTGAAGAATCATCAAGTTCTAAAGGCAGTGCCAAGTCGTAACAGCCACGTGTCCAGCTGAGAGAAACAGCCAGCTGTTTCTTTCAGCTGGGCGTATGATGTCATTCCCATCTCGCGTGCAACGCTCTTTAAGTATGCTGTACTGGGTCGACCTATTGTTTTCTTCCCCACCACTTTGCCTCTGAATATGTTGGTCAGGAACTGATAATTCCTTATTACATATCCAATCAGTTTTGCTCTCCTATGCCTAATTGTTTTCAAAGGCATCTGTTTTCATTTACTTCTTCTAGCACCTGTTGATTGCTTTTCCTATCTTCCCACCTTGTTTTTGTTAATTTTCTCCAGGCCAACATTTCCATTGCTTCGAACTTGATTCTTTCCATTTACCTGATTGTCCACGTTTCGCATCCATACAATGCATTATCTTAATTCTCTCTTCGACCGCTCTTCGACCACGACTGCTTATTTGAGGATTTAATTTGCTTACTTCGCTGCTGATACTAAAGATCAACCCACCATCAGCGGCGTGGTGGAGGTAATCACAGTGGTATGATAGCCAAAAGCTCGTAAATCGAATTAGTCTTATTTCAAGGAAAACTGACGCCTAGACAATTTTTCCAATATCTATCGCACCTTTATCTGTCATAAGAAACCCCGAGTCGTCTCAATGTCAACCCCCATTAAGAGGACGAGAATGTAGAACTTGGTTTGGTTTAGGTGTTTACAAAAACCACGAATGTGACAAATTTTCTCAATTTAAGCATGAGTACAACTGAAAAATGGAAATGCCTCATTTAGATGGATTTTAAGTCCGCAAATATAATACAAAAGGTTTCGAACATAAAATACCTTTCATTTGACATATGTTAGAGAATTATGTGATTAATATTACTATACGCTGCTTTCTGTTCAACTAACCATGTCACCATTTGATTAGATTAACATCTCTAGTTATCACTTTCAAGTACCTAATCCGTCATCGTTTATCCATGGCAATTTTTATATTAATTTTCTCTCTCCATTCATGCTTTCAATAGCTTGACAAGCTTCAAAATTTATTCTTAAAGTGGATCTCTTCTATCTTGCACACTTTTCTTTAAGTGGAAGTGACGGAAGACCATAGACTAAGAAAATACTAAATCATCAACTATCACAGCCGAAAATACTTTTAAAATATGTGTGAGCATTAAAATTGTATGAGTTTATGCGGACTTTACAGCTCTTCTACGAGCAGTTAAGTCCGCATAAAAAAAATCTTCCAGATCTATGAATCCGCATTTTACTCTCGTAATAAGTGTAGGTACATTAATCGCCAGCTATGACAACAAATTCAGTGATCCTAGCGGCTAACGTTTGAATTAGTGTTAATAATTGAATCAAAAAACATTTTTAAAAGCTGAATTCCAACTACATAAAACAACATAGCCTTAATCATGCCAGAGGGCGTAAGACTCGATATCCATTGTCTAAATGAGCGCAGACATTATTAATAAAAATAATACTTAATACATATATAATATACAAATATAAAATATGATAAATAATATATAAAAGACTGCGGTAAACCAGGTTGAATCCGGCAATGTTGCAGAAGTTTTAATGTCTCTATACTCATCTTCTTCGTCAACCTTAACTAAAGATAATTAATCTATCAAATAAACGTTTCACGTTTGATTCTTAACATACCAACCGCTATCAGCTATGAAAAAATCAGAGAACTTTGTACTGCCTTCACTTTACAAAGTGGTGGTGAAGGTCGTGAACCGTAGATTTCAGTAGAAAACTCAAAGACATGCCTTTTATTTTAATTTCGCTTAATAAGTTTCACGCTCGGACTGCGACCAATTCTGCGCAATTGGGAAGCGCCTTAAAAACACTTTGTGCAAATTAGATTTTCCATCGCAAAGCATAGGCCAATTCTCAAAAATCATTTAGATCTCCATTAAATCTTCAGGTTACAATCGCCTCCTCAAGGTTTCCTGGAGGAACATTCCTCACCCTTCGGCCATGGACGTGTTTTGACCATGTTGATTGGAAATCACAGATTACAGCGGAGCCCGAGTACATAAGTAGATCAACAGCCTTTTGAGAGGACTGGGAAGGCAAAATTATCGCTATTTTGTCAAATCGAATCGAATCATGACTATTTCCCTTTGATATACCATTTAATTAATTTCAATTAAAACTTCATTGAAATTAATAAATCTGAGTCAGGAAAAATTTCCGAATTTGTAACATTCTGGTAATTTTTACCCTTCAAAATATTGGCAGGGTGGCTGATACCCCTTGCCTCCTACGAATTATGTACACCTTTGTCCCTCGAAACCAAGCCATCTTGGAAAGACTGAATCCTTCTTAAAAACAGTAAATAAAATTAAACTTCGTGGTACCATTTACACTCCGCATACTGCGCATTTGACAATGTTGAATAGTAAAACATATAACATATATTTACGTATTTTCAACGGATTACTACCCTCAAATAATTTCTTAAGCAAGGTAAAAGGCTTTTCTCGGCGATATTATTAATCAGAACGGCACAACAACTGAAGTTCAACGATACCGTAGGGATAAAGTGATAACTATGAAGACAGAGATAATGTAACCCACTGAATGGGAAACTTATAATCGTGGTGTAAGCAATATCTGATTTTGCCAACAACAGTCCAGAACTTGAACCGAACTCTTCCGACAGTCCGCCAATGCCAACAATGGTTTTTCGGTTTTTGAGGTTTGCCTAATATGCGGTTAAACGCGGTGTGACGTAAAAAGAATGTAAACTGAATAGGACATATAGATCGGAACGACTTACAGACACTCATAAGACGCCAAGCTACGGAATTCATTCCGTCAACCGTGCTGAAGTCTATTAGGTGGTATGAAAGATGGTTTCAACACGAAAATGGTAAAAAATGTGGTATGAAAGATGGTATAAACACAAAAATTTTAAAAATTGGAGGACTAACGGAAAGGTGTCGGACGACGGCGATTGGTTCACGCGCTGGACACTAGCTGGCAAAAACAAAGTTGAGGCAGAAAGACTATGAGGAAAGAAGTATTTTCATTGCATCCTTCACCGTTTTAGTTTCCAAAAAATGATATTTGGGAAAATGAATGATATTGATCATATACACAAGTAAGGCTCATTTCTAGAGTGATTGCCAATGTTTTACATGTTAATGTGATTAATATGCATTCTCGGTTGAACTTAACGGTGGGAGAAATTGATTTAGCAATTGAATATCCAAAATTGAAACATGTGTAGTAAAGCATACCTTCACATATAAAAATGCATTCACCGCTATGGTTATGAAATAAAATTTAATTAAAGAAAGATAAATAGAAATGTTTTCCAAACAATTCAAATTTAGTTAGACATGACATATACCGAGAACAAAAACATACAACAATATTCTCACTACAATTGTTATTTTTCATTTCTGTACCAATCATTTTGATTTCATTCAAAACAAAATATTTGTCATCGGATCAGCGTGTAACACTTCAAATTGAATCAAATATAAAAGAGTAACAAAAATTAAAATTTTTCCGATTAATTGATTTTTTTTATTTTGACAAAATCTCAATATCACTTCCAAAAAGCAACAGAAAGTATCACCGTATAAAGCCTTCATAAATATACCAAGATACGATTGCCAATAGATCGTAATTTTTCAATTCCACCCACTTCAGGATTCAACTCCCGGCAGAGGCGGATATTTTTTTGAGGAAAATAATTCCCTAACTGAGTGTCTTGTTAAGGGAATTAGAGCACCGTCTGTCGGATAAGACGTTAAACCGTGGCCCCCTTGGCACCTATAATTAACATTAGACTAATCCTGACACGCCGGGTTTCGCTCCGCCCTTCCTTCATTCCCCACTGATTTCTTACCCACCTTTCTAATCATCATCAACGGCGAAAATGACCTCAGTTGTCTGCCGCCTCCTAAATTAACCAACCAACATCCATCCTTTTTATTTGCTTGTCTATATAATTCAATGAACATCAGATGCAAGATACCGATTTCTAGTGAGGAATTTAAAAGATAAACTTCAAAATCTTCTCGTGAAATGGCCTTAAAAATACGCAATTATTTCCAGTACGCAGAGGAATCATAGTATTACTAAAAAATAAAGCAAATTATTAAAAAAGCAAATATTATAAAGCAAAGGATCTCTTTTAAGTCCAACGCATCGGGACATGTAAAATTGGGATCGTTTTAACACACTGTTAATTGATCCGATTGTCGATAATACATCCTTTGAACGAATGGTGAACTATAAATACTACAATTTCCGAGATGAATCGTTACGAGGATGAAATATTTTGGCGAAGTTGCGCATGCGATTGCGAGCCATGTATTCAAGTAGCATAACGAGGTAAGGATACAAAAACGAAGCGGGAAATCACAGGGACTGAAGTACAACACCAATAACACTGGTATGTGGAATTATTTGCATGAACAGTACAGAACGCCACAGGACTGGGAAAGAACGACCTTGCAGCTGCTATCTCATGATTAGGGTGCATAGGCTCTCTCTGTGGATACTGAGCCTACGATTATAACACGTTTGCGTTCTCCAAGCTCGGAAGGAGCGTTCCACGCATTAGCAAAGGAGTTGACAAACAAGTCAAGATAACTAGAGCCAAGGTGCTCAAAGTAACCGCATAATGCAGATCACACTGCAATGAAAACCATAATGTAAAAGAGAGGTAAAGATGCAGTATGGAGAAAATATAATTCATTATTTCACGACCGATCTTTTCATCTTTACGGATGATACGCGTCATATTTTGTGAACTTCAGCTACTATATAAAATACACGGAAATGTGTACGATGCATACGGCGTATTCGAGGAATAAAGGTTATTGCGTGGCAGAAAAATTCAGCCTATACAGATATAAGAAACTACACCTTTCTCATTTCGTTTCATGGAAAAGAAACTAAGGTATGCCAGGATAATGAAGAAATAAAACGTGCAATTTTCCACAAAAAATAAATTTACTTCCTTAATAAAGATCCTCAATTCCTTCCCTAATAAAAGTTAAAGTAGTTAAATATTATTTTTGTGGAAAATTGCACGCTTTATTTCTTCATTATATTAAAATTTTACTTAATTTTGCAATAATCTTCGGATTTGGTATGCCAGAATGTGTTAATTGCAGTGGATATAGGGTTTCTGAGAAGTTTGTTCAGTAAAAATAGAAGAAATAGGGTCTATAAAGATCGGTTGATGAAACAATATTGAATGATTATTCCGGTAATGGGTATGTATAAACGGAGCGTGCTTCGCATGGTTGGCTATATCAAGAGAATGGACGAGATCCGAGCAACGTATTCATCATTGAGGAAAATATGCGTAAGAGAATGGGATAGTCCGAGATAGTCATGGGTAAACTTGAGTGAAGACAATCTCAAGGGAGGGAATATTAGGAGTCTTAAGATCATAAAGGAGGCATGGAGCAATTTATGAGTGGTAATGAAGCAACAAAGATACGTACTAATGAAAGAGAGGTTCTGATTTGATTTGATATTTATTTAACCTGGGGTAAATGAGACCATATGGATCCTTCTCCCCCTACCTTGGGGCTCGCCTCATGACAGAGTTTCAGATTATAGCACATTTAATTTGTATAAGATTGGCAATCAATTCCTTTACGTAGTAAGTCCTCTTGCAGATATTTGGCACGCAGGCCAGAGGTAGAGACATTTAACGATTTTTCATAATCACATTCATCTTTTTGTGATCATTATTTGTTTTCAATTTTTTAGTTCATTTGACACAGAACAGATATAAGACAATACTAGAGTTATTCATTCACTTTTGATAGTCTTTTTCAAAAATTTTGAATTTATTAAAGCAGGGACAGCTCAATAAGTCCATCGCCTATGATTAATTTTTTAACTATGCCTGCCCCGAAATGGAACAGGATGATAGGTTTGTAGATAAAAACAGACGGAAATAGAAAAATCAATCAATCATTGAGTATTTAGAAAATTGGGTTAGAAAATATATCCAGTACTCCATATTCATCAGACTGAACACAATGCTTGAAACACCCTAATCATTTTCCAGGAGTTTAATGAGTGTCCTACAGGAGACTTATAATTTAAATTAGGTGGAATACCTTCATTCTGAGGGTAAAAAAATCTTGCAACTGCACAATGTTATGTACTGTTCCGGTATTGATTCATCATTATCAGCTGGATGGATCATCTAGGGATTAGATTCAGCATCAAAACCATTGTCGTCTGAACATAAATAATTTTGTGCAATTGAAGTGTTTTCTTGACCCTCAGTTTATTGAATTTAATAATAAAAATTTAAATATTATATACCTCAGTTCAGTTTATCGATATACCACCAGGAATGATGTTTGCAAAAATAATACAAAGGATCCATTAATCCGTAGACAAAAAACAACGGACACTCCAACAAGCGAAGCATATGCAGATAATTACTAGTCTATATCAATATTTTGTTAGGCGTTAGGGATTTTGACAAAATCTCTTAACATGAGGTGGCCAAAGTTAAAAAAAATATACAAGACACGAATTTCATAGTGATTTCATAGCATCACACTATCTCTAGAACTCGAATAATTTTTTAAAAAGTCAGTTAAATCCCTTAACATAGGGGTCAATATTTTCTTCTTTTCACTGGGCACAAGTGATAAAAACAAAAAAATAGCGAATAACTAATATTTTAAATTTACATATAATTCAATTTCACTAAATCACTCTTCATATTGTTTTAATCTCGTATTTTCATTGATGTTCTTCTAACATCCCCCGCCAAACGCCACCGCGGAGGCTTTCGCGGTAAGGGGTAACACTAATTTATTACATTGAACTAATTACAATAAAGTAAACTCGAGAGAAATGGTTGGATCCACTATAACTCCCCCCTCAGGGAAACCATTGATACGATGGTGCGCTGAGAATTTAATTGCATTATGAACCTACCAAAGGCTCAGAAGTCTCACCCTTCCCGTGATTAATTGAGCGGTCCGTCTTAACTTCTTCCGACTACTTAATCCCCGCCAGGCCTCTACACCTTCTCCATCTCATTCTCAACCCTCAGGAAACATACTCTAAATCTCTCCGGGTAGTCAACTAGACTCATACTCCTAGGGTAAGTAATAGAGAAGCACATAGATGTGTTTAACCATAAGTTTCCGGCATCTCTTCTTCTGCCTTTCTCTAATACGTCCACTTCTGCCGAGGGTTTCATCATCCAGGTTTCTTTCGGTGCATAGAATGTCTTGGGTATCACACACTTATTATCTTCCGGACACTCTTGAAAAAAGTGGTGAGTTCAAGACTACATCAATGGATCTATGTTTCGTTGATTCGGGATTTCAGGATTCATTATATTATCAATATCCCAGAGGATAAGGCAGATTTTAATGGTCTATTCATACTCTCCATTCCCATCACCTTAAGGCTATTCCTAAAACTATATTTATTTTCACCTCAGTACCATGGGCGTAACCAGGATTTATCCTAGCGTGGGCAAATGCGTCATCCCACGGTGAATTGCCCAGCCAAGTACTGTAGCGTAATTTTTAGCAGTTAATTAAACAGG
This sequence comes from Ceriagrion tenellum, assembly GCA_963169105.1. Classification (NCBI taxonomy): domain Eukaryota; kingdom Metazoa; phylum Arthropoda; class Insecta; order Odonata; family Coenagrionidae; genus Ceriagrion; species Ceriagrion tenellum. Next base: position 36,109,050 of record OY720642.1, on the reverse strand, counting down.
AATGAGGATGCATATCAATACATTTAGGCACTTTATGTAATAATCGTTCCAAGATAGACCATAGTTAAGCTACGGATTTGAAGTCTTGCAGCTTACCTATAAAATTTGTGGAACTACTTGCCTTGCATCTTGAAGTCTTGAATCCGTATGATCCGCAATGATTCAATGGGGAAGTTATTTCGAAAACCATCTGGTCTCAATATCACTCCGAGGCAGCTTTCACTCAATAACTAATAGAAATTTGGTTACCAACGCGCATTCACTCTGCATTTTGTGGTCACAGTGGTACGTGCAAAGATGGATAATATAGTCTTGCAAACGGATAATGACTCTCAGCGTGATTTTATGACCGGATAATATGTATTGTCCTACTCACCAGCAAAAAATTTCTTATATCTAATCCAAAACAATAAGTGTGTCCTAGACAGGCTGACTTTGTCGGAGGTTGGAGGAGAGGAACAGACGACTGACGAATTGCCAACTTGAATGTACTGAGCTATATACTTGATGGAGGCCTGAGGGCTTTCTTCTACATAAATAACATGTGTGAAACTAGAGCTCGTTTCTCGACAGGTCCGGCAGCTCTCAGAAGAAAATGCCGGAAACCTTACGAAGATTCCATACTTGAGCGACCAACGACGATACTGCTCAGTTCGCGGAAGACATCTATCGCTCAGTATGGTGGCCAAATGTTAGATAGAATATGCCGCATCGTCATCCTTGACCAGAGTCCTCTGCTTAGCTTTCTCAACAATACTTTCCCACTGGGTGAAGTCGTCTCATACACTTCAGTCTTGACCGAAATGGGCACTTCGCAAAGACTAAGTAGGCTTTTGAAGAGCGCGGGCGACTAT